>JARGCV010000053.1:5520000-7920000 GCA_034064705.1 Bothrops alternatus | reverse complement strand
AGACCATCACTCCTCAAAAGTAGACCGCAGGAGCTGCTGTTTTGCTATTGTCTTATGAGTTAGCTGGGAGTCGAGAATTATCATTGAGCTCATACTCATAACACAGCCTTTTAAGAACAGAAAGCTCACCTGAGCCCCAATTTCTTAATCCTGTCTTTAGATTATTAGTAAAAAAAATACTAGAAATATTAAGACTTTTTAGATTAGCAAGGTTTTACTGAATTCTTCAGATAAATTGCCTTCTCCTTAGAGTAAGATGTTTTAAATATGATTTTAAAAGCTCTGGAAAATATTTTTTTGATTTAACAGCAAAGGGGTGCTTAGAATATGGATTTTGGATTAAGCCTTGATAGCCTCAATTGAAAGTACAGGTAGTCCTCAATTTGCAATTATTCATTTAATGACCATTAAATGGCATTGAAAAAAATTACAGCCAGTCCTTGCACTTAAACAATTACAGCATCCCCATGACCACCTGATTAAAATTTGGACACTTGGCAACTGACATATATTTACAATGGTTGCAACATCCCAAGGTCATACGTTTGCCATTTAAAAAAATTTTAGCTGGCTTCCAACAAACAAGTCAAGGGGGAAGGTTGGATTTGTTTGACTGTGGGATTCACGTAACAACTATAGCTGCCCAGACTGACTTGGTTGAGTTGGGCGGCTATAGACATTGAATAAATAAATAAATAAATAAGCTGCAGATTCACTTAACACAGGGGTGTCAAACTGCCGGCCCACGGGCCAGATGCGTCATGTGGAAGCCACGCAATGGCAAAATCGGCTCGATACGTTGCACGACATCACATGACGTCACGAGTTTGACATGCCTGACTTAACAACTCTGGTAAGAAAGGACATAAAATTGGGCCTAATTCATTTAACAGCCACCATGTTTAAGCAACAGAAATTGTTTGTCCCAATTGTAGTCCTAAGTTGAGGACTACCGCTACAGTTTTTGATTTAATTAGAAGACTTTTTCCCAAGGAAATTATTGTTTGGGTTCTTTTAACAGGAAACATAATTGGGCATTGAAGGTTTAACACTAAAGGGAAGATAATAAATTTGCTTTTTTAATAAAGAAATAACAAATCAATGTTTTTGAATATTGGTCTTCAAACTTTCTTGATATAATAGAAGAGAATGTGTGTCATTGAAATTACAGAAGAAAACAAATTACAACAGACAATCTTCAAATTATTTTGAATGTGGGTTTGTGTCAAACAGTGAAAAGAATATAGAGAAAGATATACTGGATACACAAATAAAACTGATATCTATTTCACAGACAAAAGGAGATGAACAATTGTTAAACAAAAAAAAACCAGTTTGTATAATTTTTTCTTATTGGATTTACAAAGGAGGTTTATTAAAAAGGGTTTTATGAGAAATGATAAGTAAAGGATAAACTTTACTTACAGGAATATAAAAGATATCTGTTAAAGATTTTAAAGAAAATAACCTCTGGGACTATATTTGTAGTAATTAAATATTAAGATTGTTAAAAAATCAGGGGAAAATACAGGGTTGGCTTATTTAATGAAGGTTAAAATAGAAAATTAATTATATCTGTTTTTACTGTACTTTTGCTAACAAACAATGAATTAGAAGGCTTTTGAATTCATTTTCTAGTTAAGAGATTAGTTATAGGGTAAAAAGACTATGTTGTATTAACAGATGATAACTTATTTAAATTGTTTTTACTTGCTGGAATGCAGGGGGAAGTTATTTTTTTCCATTCTTTTTCTATGCTTTTTTTCTTTTTTAATTTGTAATTCTATAAAATTTGTCATTTGCATTAGTTTTTATTCTATTTGTAATTCAAATTATTTGAAAATAAAATAAACTCATACTAGGTACTAATGTATGCATATTATACATGTATACTCTTAAGATTATTTTTCAAGATACTTATGCTGCAGCATGGGAATCAAAGCATATGTGATCCTTGTATTTTAGCTCAGTCTTTGTGTCAAGAAAATAACCTCTATTTTGTTTTGAGTTTACAACAAACCAAATTTTCATAAACTCTGATGATTTATTAGTTCTGAACTGAGTGGTCTTCATAATATCTTGGCTAAATAATCTTTGGGGGAAATTGTTCCATTTATACTGTTACTTTTAAGTGGATGATGCCTAAGTAGATATAAAGAACAATGATTCCCAGATAAGGAAAACAAGTTACAGTACTATAAATAATACTTCTTTTAGCAGGATTCCTTCCTGATACTAAACTGGAATGTAGGAATGTTTTGATGTTAAACAGCAATCAGTACATTTCAGGGTTTTTTTTCAAGTCTGTTTTATTGATTGGAGAGAAGACTAAGGTGGGATATCTGGAACATAGAACTTACATAATATCCATGTAACGTAGTGGGAACTGCTAAGAAGTGAACAAGCTGTTATCTATATAACCATTGTTTAAGACAGCGGTTCTCAACCTATGGGTAAGTAACCTGGAAAAGGTTGAGAACCACTGGTTTAAGACATCCCTTGACTTTAATCCCTGGTTATGAAAAGCCAGCAATTTGTTTAGCTACCGGTAGTAGCTAAAATATTTAAATATAGAATACCATAATTCTGATCAATGTCTATTCCTTACTCTCTTTTTCTAAATCTAATTGCTTCTCTTCCAAAACAAAATTAGGTAGAAAGAGCAGATTGATCCCTTTTATTCTCATATCTCAACTTGTACTTTAAAAAACATATTTAGTTCAGGAGAGATTGAATTGAATTTTCCTCCTGCTTATTTTTCTCTTTCCAAATCAAATAAATTTAGGTGCCAGGTGAGTGTATAAACTGAACGTGTCAGCTACTAATTATAATCTCCTATTACACACACTCTATTATTTCATGCATAGCTTGTCTTAAAAGATAAGATAAATTATGGCTCACTTGCCAGTAAGCCAGGAGCATGGGCATGAAACTCTTTGATCTTAACAAGCAAGGATGCCCAGTGTACCAAGGAAAATTGTTCTGCAACAGCTAAATTTGGCTAAATGAAAAAGGTGGTATGGATTTTTGGAAAAGGGACTTTGTATTCTATAGCTTTGGATTACATTTATCTGCCCAAAGAAGTTCCCATTATATCTTAAATGATTGAGGATGAAGAGACAACTACCTTCATTCTTTTTTGAGATTTTCCTGATAAAGAAAGTTTAAGAAGAGACTCCCCAAATATCTTTGTACTAGTTTCAGCTTGTACATTTACTATGAACATTTCAATAAAGTATCGTCAATTTTTACTCCCCTCCTTTGTTTCTGTAGAGAATTTCCTAGTGAATATTTAAAAGCCTGTATATATCTATCTGACCTGAAAAAACTACTGCTGTAAGATTTTTTTTCTCCTTAAGGCCCTCATGGTTTATTGCACTTTTTTTTTAAGTACTCAAGATTAAGTACTTCTTTCACTTTAGAAATGAAAGAAGAATTAATTCCTTTTTCTTGTTGTCTGCAAGAAGAGCAAAAAGAAGAAGCTATTTGTACAAAAAGTCTGAGAATGCTTCCTTTCACATTTTGGCTATTGAAACTTGATTTTTAAAAAAAAATGCTGAACAGATTTGGAGAAAGTATAAAATACAGAAACTATCAATTTACTGTGCTTATTCCTAAACTGTTATAGAATGAACATAACTTTTGAGAAGGGCAAACTGAAAGCACAGTTTACTTCTGAATATAATTCTTTATGTAGCTGGTATAGAAGTCTTTTAAAATTCATGATAGGTAATTATTAACAACCTACATATAACTAGAAGCTAATTTAAACTATAATTCTGATAAGCATAATTGCCTAAATGAAAGGTAGATTTTACAGGTGATAAGTACACAATAGCATTTGCCTAGCAAGGTAATGTAGAATCTGTAAACAGTTATACGACTAGTTTAAAATATGAATCTGCTCTTTTAGATAGATAGCCCTCTGTCAATCCGCATTGCTTGTTATACAGAATTTGCATTCATTTCAGTAGGCCTTCTAGAGCAGGGGTGTCAAACTGCCAGCCCATGGGCCAGATGTCTCATGCCGAAACTGTGCCCACCCCATTGGCAGCAATGGAAAAAAAGTCAGGATACATCGTAACACATCACGTGACATTGTGAGTTTGACACCCCTGTTCTAGAGTATTCTCATACAAGCTCGTAAAGCAGCAAAACTAGGTGGGTTCTACTTTATACCGCCTTACATTTGCTTGTCTTCTCAGTATGTCAGACCTGTAAAAATCTTGTAAAAAATATTTTATTTTGTTTCTATTTAATAGAAATCACAAGTATTTTCCTTATCTTTTTTCTTTTGTATATTCATTTCTTAAACATAGGGGATTTTCATACCATTAATGAAATTTGCATTCTTAAAATATACCTTAAAAGTAAACCACACAGAGAGCCAGTTTGCTGTATTGACTAAAGAGCCAGACTATAAACTGGCAAACTGTTCTGGGCTTAGGCGCAGTCAGCTGGGTGACTTTGGGCCATCATCTATCTCAACTCTTGGAAGCAAACAATGGCAAACCACTTCCAAAATCTTACCAAGAAAATTGCAAAAAGGCAGTCTTTAGTAGTAAAGTGACTCAAAATCTTTTTGAGTCACACACCCCCAAAAACACCTGGATTGTAATGATGAAAGGATAGGATTGCTAGCCCTTCAAGGTAAGCAAAGTCAAGAAACAAGCAGGGCAGAGATTCCAAAATGTTCTTTATGACTATGCAGTTGAATACCAAAATTTTAAAAGCCTGACAGAGTTTCTCTTGGCCCATCTTATGCTAAACAAAATCAAGAAAAGTTTATATTGAATGTTTTTGTCATGCTTTCTATTTCTTCAGTACTATCCTAGTTTTCGGGTAAGCTCTCTTTCATCTATTCACATATTCTTTCCTCATTTCCAAAGACAAGCATAAAGGTGTTGAAGAGAAAACAGGTATCATTTAAGCACATGCTCAGAGACTGAAAAGTATTGGAGACTCTTTTTGCTGAAGAGAAGAATGCAATAAGATGTGAACTATTGCAACTTCATAATAGGTGAAGTTGAGGGAAGGAATCCATTTTTGTGCATAAACAGGAGATTATTGTACTAGAAGTTTTGCCCAGTCAGTCTAGTCCAGCGATTCTCAACCTGTGGGTCGCGACCCCATTTGGGGTCGAACGACCATTTCCCGGGGGTCGCCAAACACTGCAGTCCGCCATTTATTTTTTTTGGTCGGCCATTTTTTCCCCTTTGCGATGCGGGCCGCCGCGCATGCATGATGCGGGCCCACCATTTTTGGGGGGTCAGCCATTTTTTTGGGGTCGGCCATTTTTTTTGGGTCGGCCATTTTTTCCCCCTTTGCGATGCGGGGCGCCGCGCATGCGCGATGTGGGCCGGGGTCGAGCCCCGGAAAAGGTTGAGAACCACTGGTCTAGTCTACAATGTTAGCAATCCCCGACCTGGAGATTAGGAAGAGGACAATCTGCCACCTCCTGAAGTGATGGCACCAAAGAAGCTTACTATAGTCCCAAGGACAATAGTACAGAGAACTACTTTCTTTGCTAGATCTTTGCTACATTGCTTTTACATAGCACATCACAAACAGGAAAAGGAAGACCAGATGTATTTTAATATAAGTTTTTAAGCACTTATATAGGTATAGACTCAGATTTTCCTCCAACTTTTTGTGCCTGTTGTGCAAGCTGCTAAAAGTGCTAAATTGCTGCTTTAATAGTTACCTATGGAATTTTTAAAAATTCTTTAATAGATATAGCCCATTCACACAGTTATTTGCAATTTGATGGTAAATAGCTGCCAACATATGGCTTAAATATATCTTTAAAAGTGGAAATAGGTTCATATTATAACTAGCTGGATATTCTTCAATTATAAGGCGCCTCACCAGTTCCCATAGGAGCTAAGAGATTGAGAAGGCCTCTACCTTAGGAATCTGAAAGATAAATTGAACTGTAAAGGAAAAAAATAATCCAATTGCCGAGACTTTCATCCTCTTTCACTGGGTATTTCAATTTTTCCACAAAATTTTACAAATCAAACTGTAGATCTCAAAACATGACTCTTTCCTTGCTTAATGCATATGCCTAGTTAAATTACCAAGTATCAGGCTTTACTCATAAAACACACATAAACTAACTGATTTTAATTGAAAATTATGTTTAAAAATTTTAAAATACACACACATAGACCCACATGGTTGCATTTCAGGTGCTTACAATAGGTTGCAGCATCCCACATCATATGTCTGTAAATTGCTATTTTTTTGCTGTTTTCCAAAATGAAGCTTGTGAAGAGACTCAATTAAATGTAATTCATAATTATGAAGTTATACTCATTATTTTGAAACATTGAAAAGGGAATGCTTTTATACAAAAACATGGATTAAATGGTGTTAATTGTGCTTCATATCTGGCTTCTCAATAACTAGATTTTGTTTATTTCTAGCTAATGGTATAAACTAAGACATGCCTAGAATTCAGTAAAATCCTGATAAGTTTCCTATTGTCAACCATAAACTCAGCAAAAAGTTATTGGAGCCATATTCTGTTTTCTCATTAGCAGTTTTTCTTTTCATATGCATATAGTAAAAGAAAAAGGGATAGATTTTTCCATCTTTAACTAGTTTTTATTTCTTTTCCAATCTTATTTTGTAAGTTTTATTAAACACAGTTAATCCTCATTTAGAGACCACAATTGGGACTGACAACTTGGTCACTAAGCAAAATAGTCACTAAGTGAGAAATTACATGACTACAACTGTACTTTCGGGCTACAAAGGCATGGCTAGTTAGTTTCACTGTCAGTTTGCTTTTGTTTGCCTCCTAACCACAACCCTGTTCTTTGGACTGTTCAACTCAGTGCTAATTAATAATTAACAAGAAGGGAATTAATGTTTGTATATTAGTTGGAATGGAAGGAATTAGAAGACAATAAGTAGGCACACAATGGGGAATAGACATCTTTCAGCAAACAGCCAGTGTGTCCCCCACTGTATGCTTGCTTACTCTTTAACATCTTCCTTTCCAATCCCTCCACTCTCCACTGGGGTGGGGCAAAAAAAAGATTGCCTACAGAAATTGTTTTGTGAGCCTCTTCTTTTCCAGGGGAGTGAAAGGAGAAGAGGGACTGTGTTTGGCGCACAATGGGGAATGCACCAGCTGGCTTTGAATGTGCATTCTCTATTGCAGAGGTCCCCAACCTTTTGGGCACCAGGAATTGGTGCCATGGAGAAAGGTTTTTGGATTTGAATTTGCCTGCATCCCGAGGATGGAGCTTTGCTTGTTTGTGAGGCCCAGTTGCTGGCATGCTACGGACCAGTGCCCGTCCATGGACTGGGGGTTGGGAACCCCTGCTCTATTGTGTGCCTGTTTGCTCTCTTCCAATCCCTTTCTCTCCACTCTGCAAGCGGAGGAGAAAATAAAAAGGTCAGACACAGGACAATGCATACTGACTGCAATGATGATCACATGGCTGGGGGATGCTACAAAGTTCATAAATTGATTGTACAGTTATTTTTTCAGCATTGTTCTAACCTTGGACAATCTCTGAACCAGTGCTTTGTAAGCAAGGACTACCTGTATTCTTCAACACTAGGAACAAGCTAATATGTAATTTCTTTTCTTCCTTCTCCAATAAAACTATTTCTTTCATTTTATCACTTAAAAATGTATGGTTTCTAAAAGTTTCTCAATTTTCTAATAGTTTAAATGAAATAAAATAACATGTTAAAAATATTAGACAATGCTGTTCTTTAGAAATAAAAAATGTTTTTGTTAGAGTTACATAGTGAGATGGAATATAAATGTTATTCATTTATCTTCCTTTCATGAAATATGCAGAACTTTTATGGCAGTGTAATTGGAAGGAAGAAGCTTTGCAGAATTTAAACTGCAGTGCTAGATAATTCTAATGCTAATATAAAGGACGCTTGTTTCCTTCAAAGTGTAAAGTATAACACTTAAACACTCTGGGGGAATTCCCTAATTTATATACATTTTCAAATTGTACTAACTGTATGTCTCATCAATCTTGATGTTTAAACTTAGAAGATAAAATTGGAATTGCAACATGAGCTCCATTTTGTCTTTCTTTTAGCTATCTTGGCAGCATCACAGTAAAAAGGTTTGGTAGGTTTGCTAAATTTGGTAGGCAATCTGGAATTAAGGAGAAACTTTCTAACAGAACTATTAACCAATGTAACAGCTTACCTTCAGAAGTTGTGAGTGCTTCATCACTGGAGATTTTTAAAATGAGACTGAACAACCACTTGTCTCAAATTGTATAGGGTTACCTCCTTGAGCAGGGGGGTTGGACTGAAAAACTTACAAGGTGGCTTCCAGCTCTATTCTGATTAGATTTGTTTTTTGTTTTTTGTTTTAATATTGTATGGCTGAGCCAGAGTATTTCATTTTGTACTGACTTTAATATTCACCATTGTAGAGAGCCCTTCTTCGACTTGCTTTTAATAGGCAAAATGTTAAAGACAACTTGAAATTAATTCAACCAGGGTAATCTTAACTCATAAAAGTATAAACAGTGAAAAAATAATTACTATATTTTCATTTCTTCTCTTTAAGGAAAAAATAATGATTGAATTTAACATCAGAATTTCTATGTTTTTCTTTTTTGCTTACATAATTTGTTATTTATTCAAAAAAATATTGAGGAATTTCTTTCTCTTTTAAAAACATTTTGAGCAATTTATTCACCTTACTGTATTTTAGTTAAGAAAGTAAAATATAAATATTTAATCTTTGATGGTTCAGACACTCGACATAATAATTATAATATTGCAGCAAGAACAAAACAAATGTTATGCAACTATATTTCATGCAAACTGAATAATGGTTTGTTCATTTCATTACATTCTAGTGTATTATAGGTTAAAAAATAACCAGAACATCGAAGACTATTACAATTTTCTTTGTTGAATGATTCTGTGAAGCAGGCTTATTAGTTATACTTCCAATCTTTTTTATAATTAGCTTTAAAACTTGAATAAAGTTAGTGAAATCAAACGTCAGAACATAAAGCCCCTTGGAGATCAGATCCTCAGATCCATATCAGTTTTGTATTGATTTGAAAAGGGAAAGCTGACAGGTTACTAGATTTGGAATCAAAATCCAGATTAAACCTTGCATATTTTTAATATCTTTGTATTGAAATGTTGATGTCAAAATTCCTGAATCAACTTCAGTGCATTTATTTTCTGCATCAAATATTGGTGAGGAAACAGAAGACCAGAGCAAAACTGAAGTGATATTGCATGGAGTTTGGCTTAAATATGAGTTTAATGACCAAATATTGATCAATAGAAGACTGAATGGAGAAAATTACAGGGTCCTTATATTGTTTTCTTTATAAAACAAATGAAGACTTTGTTCATTCAGCAGTAATATGTATCCACACAATTGTATGCCAACAAATTGATAATCTGGGTATACTGATTGTAGATGTAGTTCAAAGGTATTTATTTAGTGGTCCACCATTAGTTTTGTAAACAGAAGGTGGATGTAAGAACGATCTGGCTGCGACATTGTTCGCCAGGGTTGATTCGGCTGATCTGGCTGGCTAGGCAGGTTTCCCCTTCCTCACCACTTTGTGTGCATCCCTCCCAAAGCTGCGCGCTTGGTGGAAGAGGACGACCATCCCAGATAGAAGGAGTGTACCGATCTTCGGTCAAGGGTAAACAGAAGATAATTTAAATTTTGAACTTGGTATCACCTGCCCCTCAATTAAAGATGTCAAAAGTGTACCCACAGCTGTATATGGCCTACTAGCAGTACTGTGGTCTTCCTGTGTGGTCTTCCTGTGAGACCCTTAGTTTGCAAATGTTCACAGCATGCACTTCCCCCCATAAATTCCTGAAATCCCTCCCAAAAAAGATCTTAATCCTCAATATGCCATATAAAGCATAATGTGGCTCTTTAGCTGATGAAAGTTGCTTACTCTCTACTCTGTACTAGTCCTCTGTTTCTAAGTCTATAGGATTTACCACAAATGTCTAAGCCTATTTAGTGTATTTCTCACTAGTTCATTGAAACTAGTAAATGTTATGGTCCTTTTCAGAAATTGAAGAGTATCATATTTTTTTTCATTATAATGTTGAATCTAAAGCAATTGTCATGTGCACATGATATGAAAAATGAGGTGTTGTTATCAGTGGAGGAAGGATTATTGTGGATAAGTGATTTTGATTTATCGGTTAGTAATGTAATAAGCTTGGCCTGCATATTTTACTACTAAAGTTGGTAAAAATCTCGTCAATTTAAAAAGTATTTTCAACACTTCCCAATCCATAGAATTGACAGTCCACATTATGAAGAAGAATCTTCTTTGCTGTGTGGTATAGTTGCTGGTAAATACATAGTAGTCATATTACTGTGATTAATTATTTCTAGGCTTGTTACAACAAAAATAATACATATGTATACATATTATGTGGACAGTCATGGATTTTGAGGACTTAACGTAATTTAAATCCCCCACCCCCATTCACCCCACCCCCATTCAGGATATAGATCAGTGGTTCTAAACCTTTCTGAGGTTGAGACCCCACTTGCCCCGCCCATGCACGCCGCGACGCCGAACCGGGGGCGCGTGCGTGTGTGCGCGCGCGCAAAAAAAAAATTTGAATTTTTTTTTAAAAAAATAAAAAAACCAAAACAAAACAAAATGGCGGCCGCAACGGGCGGATCTGCACATGCGCGGATCAGCCTGTCGCACACACCACGCATGTGCGCATCCGCCCGTCGCGGGCCGCCATTTTGTTTTTTTATTTTTTAAAAAAAATTAAAAAAAACAAAATGGCGGCCACAACGGGCGGATCTGCGCATGCGTGGATCGGCCCGTTGCACGCGCCACGCATGCGCACATCCGCCCGTCGCGGGCCGCCATTTTGTTTTTTTTATTTTTTATTTAAACTTTTTTAAAAAAAACAAAAAAAAACAAAATGGCGGCCGTGACGGGCGGATCTGCGCCTGCGTGGATCCGCCCATCGCACGCGCCGCGCATGCGCAGATCCACCCGTTGCGGTCCGCCATTTTGTTTTTATTTTATTTTTATTTTTTTAATTTTTTTTTTAATTTTTTTTTAATTTTTTTTTCTGGCGCGACGGGCGGATCTGAGCGTGCGCGGCGCGCGTGTGCAAAAAAAATAAAAAAAATTAAAATAAAAATAAAATAAAAATAAAAATAAATAAAAATAAAAAACCAAAATGGCGGCCGGCGGTGCCCGGTGACCCCCGCGAAATGGTCTCGCGACCCCAAATGGGGTTGCGACCCCAAGGTTGAGAACCACTGATATAGATTGTATGTGGTCTGCCAGCATTATGTTTGTTATTGCTAAAAAATACTTTCAGTTAATATGAAAAATTACTGAAGTTATAGTTAACCACTTCATTGCTTATCGGTGCATTATCAACTCATCGGTTTTCATAAAATTGTGATTTTATCTTACGAAGATAATTTATGCAATGGAACATATATTTTTCACTAATGTATACTTCAGCTTTGGTTGAATGAGATTGCTGAACTACTTTTAACTAGTGTGTAGCAAACATGATACATTTTATATTTTGAATACCTAAATAATTTATTTTTCTCTGCCCTAGATAAATTAATGTAGTTGTTGGCTTCCATGATCCTTCATTTTGTTGAATATGTGCCTTTTTCTAATCATTCATTGTAGCTGTTGTCTTGAAACCATTTAGGATGAATATTTTTTCCCTTTATTTAGCATCAAAATGGAACTGTCAGGCAAAAAACTAGAATGCACTTGGCCACAGCTGCTTCAGAATCACTCAACACCTGACTGACATTTCACTAAGATTGAAAAGAATCTTTCACATGTATCAATTAGACCTGCCAAAACTTGGCTTTGAAAGGCGCTCCAGCATCCCTAATAGCTATATGGAATGAATAGGTTTTGACAGCTGTGGTTTGCCCCATCATTGCAGCAATGTGACACGAAAAACTGCACCTTCTGAACATTTGTCTGCCACACAGTTATGAAAGGTATAGTAATTGACCACCTTAGACTCAAGTGTAAAACTGCTTACATAGTTTTTTCCTGTGGTCCATTATTTCTATCTTGGAAGACACAAGTGTTCAAATAAAAATCTTGGATCCCTAACATAACATTACCTTTAATATCACAACAATAAGACAACATGTATCTGGCAGAAATAGATGCTAATCCAGTGTAATCTTTCCCATGTTAAAAGATCACTGATCTGGAGCACTGTTCTGGAGCTATTCCATATACAGGATCTTTATAGAAAGAATAGGCATCAATATTGATCCATTGTCAAGAATATTGGATGCTTTTCAGCATGATTATATCTTGATTGTATAAGACCTGCTTGCCTTTTCTTCTCTAATAACCACTCTCGCTCTCACTTGGAGTTTTTAACAGCACTCTATCTGACCAAACAGTAACATACAAAACAGCTCATTTTTGTAGAAAAATAGTGTATTTTGTATTACATCAAGATTATTAGGAATTCACATGCTTTGAAAATGATTTGGAAGAAATGTTCCACACAAAAATGCAGTCACAATACATCTCTATAGTTAAAATAGCCTGACCTTTTGGGGAATCTCCCCAAATAGAATCCCAAATGATTTTTAAGTAACATCTTTTTTTTCTGGCCTGTGAAAATTCTGAAAAAAGTTGGGCTTCTTTAATTAATTGTAGAGGTGAAATTTGCACAGTTACTGTTATGTTAAGCTGTATGATAAAATATTGTTCACTGTGATTTATTTTACTGTAACCTTAGGCTTAGTTCCTCATTGACCTATTTTAAAGTAAACCCTGCTGAATTGGCAACAGGGAAGTTTGATTAGCAATTTAAAATAAATATATAAAATCAGACAAGTATAGGACTGCCTGTTACCTTTCTTCATTGGGAATTTACAGTTGCCATAAAGGGAGTTCTAGTTATCTCTCCCCCTCTCCCCCATTAAATAAAGTAATGACTAAAATGATTTCACTTTCACCTCATTTCTATCACAGGTGCTTTTACTGCTTAAAAAGAGTGGGAGGAATATGATCTTGAAATACTAGGATACTGTACTATAAAATAGTACTGTATAAATAGCCAAGATTTTACTAAACAGGACTGCACTGAGAAAGCAGATGTGTTAAATATGAATAAGTGCATAGCAAAAATATTAGTCTGTTCTTCAGTCAGGAGGCAAAATTAGTATTCAGTATATAGAGACAGAAAATGTGGTTTCCTGTTGTGCAACTGATCATTTTATATATATTTTCATATAATGATGAAAGTTAATTCTCTACTGACTGATAATTAACTTCTAATCTAAATCAGATAAAGTTTTAAGTAGATTCTTTTTAAAAGCTGTTGTGAGCTTTAGTCTTTTAAATTATCTTGAAGCCCTAAAGCTTTCTATACTGATTTTAATCACATGCACTAACACCCACTGGTGTTGATAAGGGCAAAGCTGATTAATTGTATGCTACCTGAATAATAACATATTCTTCATATGCATCATATGCTTTTATTGAAGTATTTCTAAGCCAGATACCAAGAAAAGCTTGAGAATGTTTTACATTTTAACTTTGCTCTTGCCTAAACTGTGTACATTTGTTTTCCACTTCACATTTTTGTTAGTCTAAAACAAGAGAGGACCAATTTGGTACCTATAATTAAAAAAAAACCTTGTGTACATAAGGAAGAAAGATACCTGATCTATAATATCTGCCATATATTTCTGTTATATAAGCAAGATGAAAAAAATATCTTAAATATAGAATATAAGACATTTTGAAACTAATGCTAGCTATCCTGCCTGGGATTATTTTTTATTGTTGTTGAGAGACATAACACCTTTATACCATTGTTGTGATTACAAGATTCTCTGATTACCTGTGACTCACTTTGAAACATAGTTATATCACATAGTGTGAAATTGGAAAATCTGTTCTATATGTGTTCTAATGGATGTAACGGTCATTAAGTATATGAGTCTTCTGACGTTGTAATCAGATGTGATTCAGTCTGTTAAATATCCATGAAGCAACATCTGCTTCACAGAGTGACCTTCTGCTAGAGAATAGTTAGCATCTATTAGCAGATCATAGTGCAGATCTGCCTGATTTGAAAGGCACTAAACTAGGATAATCTCCTGCTGTTTAGCAGAAAAACTGCAATAATTTATAGCAGTAAAATTAAGCTTGTATTTTTCTTTTAAAAGACTCTTCATTACATAATTATAGGGATATATACAAAAACATTATAGTCTGTTGAAATTACCTGTTTAATTTCAAAATTGACTTTTTTTAAAAAAATAAGTTTGTATTTTTCTTTTAAAAGACTCTTCATTACATAATTATAGGGATATATACAAAAACATAGTCTGTTGAAATTACCTGTTTAATTTCAAAATTGGCTTTTTTTAAAAAAAATTCTAAGATGACACTAGGGGATATGTCATGTGATTTCCTGTATAGATATTGATAAGAGTAATTAAAAATTAAAATAAAGCCAAAAGTAGTTGTACCATCTGCTGTATATTAATTAGATCTTTGCCTATTAAAGATAAAGTTTTAAAGAATGTAATTGAAACCAACTAATAGCATATATGCTAATATTTTAGAAAATGGGCTATTAGTTTATGCTTTAGCTCTAGCAAAGATAAAGGTGATCTATAACAAACTTTAATTTTCTTTCTTCTCAGAGCAACCTCCAAATAACCAAGGCCAGTCGACCCTGCAACCTTTGCCACCTTCTCACAAGCAGCATTCAGCACAGAATCACCCATCTATCACCTCCCTTAACAGAAATTCACTGACAAATAGAAGGAACCAGAGTCCGGCCCCGCCGGCTGCTTTGCCCGCCGAGCTGCAAACCACACCCGAGTCGGTCCAGCTGCAGGACAGCTGGGTCCTTGGCAGTAATGTGCCACTGGAAAGCAGGTAATCCTTTAGGACCTTTAAGACTATAGTTATGCTCAGCATACTAGAAATCTGGAATTTGTGCTTCCCTTGTTCTGTTAGCACAGCTGGAATTTTAATTTACCATCACCACACATTTGATGCTACCACTTTGTCCAAAGCTGACATTTGAATTTGATTCTTCTCATACATATAGGGTTAACCCATAACACTAGGTCAGCATGTAGTGTATTCAGTTTGGGGTTAGCTTACTGTATGAACCAACACTTCGTGGTAGCTTTTAGGGCTGTGAAGGAATACAGACCTGTACTTGGGAATGATGAAGGAAGGAGGCTATTAAGAGAAGGGGCATTAAAAATATTATTCAATCCAGAGAAAGAGGAAAGAATAAGATAGGGCAGAGATAAAACCTAACAAATCTTCAAAATTCTGTTATTCTACCATACAACAATAAAGAGTGTTCCTGCAATCCCTGTTGTGCCTGTTTCTTGATCTTACCTATCTCAAAGGTTTAGCACAATGTAAATCAGGCCACTCTAAGGTCACTCACTGTATTATTATTATCTTGATGCGTGTAATTTCTACTTACTATTTTACTGGGCTTATATGCTGGTCTAACGGTCAGACAACTCTTAATTATCATCAAGAATTAAATTAGTAAGATGATGGTGATGCTATTAGAGAAGTTTGCATTATTTATTTTATTTATTTACCAAATCTGGACAATGCCCATCTCCCTCATAGAGCAACTTTTAGCAACAGATACTTCCTGCTTTTTAAATTTTGCATATGGTTCTTATTATTTCTTGTCCTTTAACTTGTATTTTGGTGGCATTCTTTTGGTCCGTTTTCCCTGACTGCCACTACAACAACAGAATGTTGGTGGCACATTAAAAGCTAACAGTTTATTATCACATAAGCTTTATCAAAGTCCACTTATAAGATGTATGGATTCTAATCTTTATTAAGCAAATGTTATAAAACAGCTGTTGAACATGGGAAAGGGAAATAGAAGAAGAAAAACAGTAAAAAGAGAAGTGAGAGAATTACTTTACATAATGGCCCTAAACAAAGCATTGTATCATATGTAATTTGGGACACTACAATGGACGTACAAGAACCAGCTTATACAGAAAATCCATTGATTGTCTTAAAAGAAGAAAGATGAGACACCAATCATATTAATGAAATAAATAGATACTTCCATTCTCATTCGAAACATATCAAACAATCTAATGTTTACAATTAAGCCATACAAACAAACATACCTATTTTGACAGTCCATCAAAGACCTTTTAAAGCCGTGGTGGCAAACCTATGGTCCCAGTCCTAGGCCTCCACCTCCATGTGCAAAAAAAAGATTCAATCAATCAATTTCAACTTCTCGCGAAAAAAAAAAATCTCGCAAAGTTAAAATTGCTTGATTGAACTTCATTTTCAGTCCCACACAGCGGCAGAGAAAGTGGCGCTTCAGAGTTGGAAGTGGGGTGGGGGAAGCGGCGAGAGCAGAGCGTTCCATGTAAGGGGTGGGGCCGGGCCTGTTGCGTCCCTGCCACTGCCAGACACCTGCCGAAGCCATGCAGGGTAAGGTTGCCACCCCCATACCCGCCCAGATGCCCTCGCCTCCCCCAAGCGTTTTTTTACTAACCTGCCTTTCAGCTGCATTCCGTTTCTCCATTCGCTTCTCAGCCTTCACCACGTGTTCGTTGCACAAAAAAAAGTTTTATGAGACTTTCTAACTTCTTGTAAGATCTAGGCACTACAGAACGCGAGCCCCAGCCTCCACCACTGCTGCTGCCATGCCGGCTAAAAGGAAACTGGTGCCGCCGACCCTCAACATCACTCCCACCGTCGCCAAAGAACCCAGCCCCACCGACAATTGGAATGGGGCTGCTGGAATGGGGCGCCAGTTATGGGTCTGAGGGGAGCGGGCGAAGGGCGAGGTATTTGTGTGGGGCAGCTTGGGTGAGCAAGAAAAAAGGAGGAGAATTTGCTCTTGGAAGGTTATTTCAGGTTGTGAGGGGTTGTGTGGAGCTGAGGCGATGAAAGGTCAGGAGCTGCTGGGAGGGAGGATGCGGTTGGCCTTTGGAGGAGCATCCCGATCCACGAACGGGGATGGTGGTGCCGCTTCCAGGTGAAGCCCCAAGAGGTAGGCACAGCTGGAGATGGTGGAGCAGCTCAGAGGAACCGGGAGTGCCGATGCTGGTGGTTGAGAGAAACTTCATTGGCCTCTAGGGTCCAGGAAATAGTAAAGGAAAGATGGAGGCATTGGGATGTGCTCCATGGGAAAAAGAAATGAGGTCCTGCCAGGCAGGTTCTTCTGCCCTGAGACAGTCCAGAATGCTAATCAAGGAGAATGTTTCTGGCTCAGAGTTAAAATGAAGGGTCCTTGGGAGGTGTCTCTGAGGATGGTGGTTTTCTTGCAGACATTTCAGGACCCAAAGTGAGATAATAAGTGAACTAATGATGTTACCTAGTTTGGGTCATGAGATGTCTACAAGAAAGCCACCAAGCTCAGAGAGCAGGAAGGACTCCACAGTCACCCTCCTTCTCCTCTTCTCCTCCTTAATTCCA
This sequence comes from Bothrops alternatus, assembly GCA_034064705.1. Lineage (NCBI taxonomy): Eukaryota > Metazoa > Chordata > Lepidosauria > Squamata > Viperidae > Bothrops > Bothrops alternatus. The sequence goes on along the minus strand of JARGCV010000053.1, from coordinate 7,902,526 downwards.
CAAACCCCCTCTCTTCTGGCATTGCTGATGTTACCTAGTTTGGGTCATGAGACCTCTGCAAGAAATGCTGAATGGAAATGGCACCCCTGCCCTGACTCCTCCCTCGCCTCACCCTGCAGGACGAGCCTCCTGCCCACCATCCCACCCGCCAAAGCCTCCCTGGATCTCCCCCAACCATGCCTGGCCCCCACACGTGTCCCTCCCCACGAGCAACATTGAAGTGGCCATGCCCACCCTGGCTATGCCCACCCAGTCTGTCATGACTAGTGCAGCCAAGCCTACCCAGTGGGCCACGCCCACCTGGCACCCGACGATAAGTGGGGTTTGGGTTGCAGTTTGGGCACTCGGTCTCTAAAAGGTTCGCCATCACTGCTCTAAAGGACTTACCCATGCTTTTCTCAAGCTATGAACCTATCCAATTAAGAAAAGATAATCCAGGAATAATTACTTAGAAAACAAACTGAAAAGAACACAATAAAACACTATTTATTACTATAGAGCAGCTAATTAAAATCACTGAACTCTTATCAACTGTTCTATAGCTACAGAACAAATAATTTATGATGTTTTCTAAAATACTGAAACCCCTAAACCTTTTGATTTTGTTATCTTTATTAACATTGTTAATTCTACCTATTGCAACACAACAGAATTGGTTCCGCCTTAGTTAATGATATTTTATTAATTAAATAAACTTTTACAGTTGCCTATCTACCAAAATGAACTTAAAGTGGTAAACATAATGTTAGGACAAAAGCTACAAAACTGTTTCTCATTTTTTTTTACTTAATTTGAGGAAGCTTAGCTCCTAAGTAGCTTCCTGCCGTCAGTATCCTTCAAAGACTTTTTCCATCGGAGCTGAATAAATTGCCTAAGGCAGTGGTGTCAAACTCGCAATGTCACATGATATGTCACGACATAGCACAACTTTTTTTCTATTGCCGGGAATGGGGTGGGTGTGGTTTCGCCATGACGCATACAGCCCGCAAGCCAGCAGTTTGACACCCTGGCCTAAGGTGTTCAGTGGGTAAATGAATGAAAACATTCCACAAGCTGGTGTCTCTATAGGATCCCAAATATCACTGCTATACTGCCTACAGATTTGAATGCTTTGTTACTTGCCAACATATATAAGTCATAACTAGCAACCTAATGCAACAGTGCAAACACTAGTGTTTACCTACTAGGTAATTGATGACCCAATGATAGCAAAAATTGAGAAAAGGTACTCAGTATCCAGCATGGTATCAATTCTGTGAATAAGGCTTGTAAACTATTTCTTCCCTCTTTCTCAAATATGGCCATATTATCTCCCGGATGTGAAGTGAATGCACATGTGATGTGAGTGTTCTTGAGAGAAAACACCAATAATATGGACCAGAATCCAAACTGCCAATACCGTAGTTGATACTGGAGGTGGTTGCACTGTGACTAAATCTTTGGGATATGATCTCCACTCAAAAGTCAATCTTTTAGCAAATCTTTCTTGGAAATAAAGCTGTTTGAAGAAATTATTAGATCTGATAAGAAGAAATCCTCGTCTACAGCTCCAAAGAGGAAAGAAAATAGATACAACAGAAATCCTACATCTCTACTTAACAGTAAAATCACTGTCTTTCCCTTCTCTCAAGATGGCTGCTGCTCAGTAAGATTTTCTTTTTTCTCTTAATGACAGTCTGCTGATTTCACTGCTAAAGCTGGTTCTTTAGCAGTGCTGTCCCTGATTTTAAATGGGAGTGATTAGGAGTGACCCAAGATTACTTTTTGATGATCATGGACCCAGTGGGGAAAGGAGGGTCTTGAAGATTCCAATTCTCCGTGAAACCTATTGAAAAGTTACTGAGTATATCCATCTTCCTGTCAATCAGTTTCATTTTCTAACATGGTGGAGTTTTAGCTTTCACTTTTTAACTTTACTGTTTTATTTTGCTTTTTGCTTTAAAAGTTTATCTGAGTTTGAATGTTGATTTATTTCAACCCCTTGCTGGATTCTAATTGGTTTTTCTCTTTTTTCCTTTTGCTATATGTTATTCTGGATGACCTCTGTTCGGGTGTGTGTGAAGAGACATTAGACTCTCACCACTAAATTCTGTATTTTTTGAATCTGCAAAATACCTGGAGTTAATTTTATTGAATTTTTCTTACAGTCTTGGATTGAAACATAGAGGAATATATATTCATATACATATGTTTTATGCTCCCTGATTAAGTTCCACAGAATAAAATGGCTGAACAGTGTCTGAAAACTAAGAAAGAAGGATGGGGAAATATGCAGCTACTGGCTGGATTTCACTTACAAAAACTTGATCAAACTTTAATGATTGTTCAAAGAACGTTAGAATCTGAAGATTCATCTTTGGATAAAGGTACACAAAAAGATTTTGATCCAGAAAGTGGATTTTATCTGTTGTTCTGAATTTAAGTCTGCCATAGCTGAAAGACAAATTCCTTTCCTATCCAAAGATGGAGGGAGCCTGAATAGATTTATTACAATTAACTGGTAACTACTTCTGCTTGCACTCTGATCTGAAGATAAATTTGTTCTGGAGACTGAATTTACTACATTTAATTAAACAACAATTAACAAGAGAGGACAATTAACAAGAGACTCTCCGAGTCTGCGGAGAGGATCGGCATACAAATCCGAAAAATAAATAAATAAAAATAAATATTAAGAAACAAACATGGATTTTTGACTCAGGATGAACTATTTATAACTTTTGGGATGATTCAGGATAGTTAAGATGCCATGGTAAATTTTCGACAAGTGGATTCCAATAATAGTTTGTTAATAGAGAGTTTTGAAACATTAATTTTGTTCTATTTTACTATTATTGTTTTTCCTGCTAACTACTTTGTCATTAATATAACATATAGAAGACAGGTCAACAAGTTGCAAATAGATTTAGTAGTTTAAAAATTTGGGGAGTGCCTGTTTCGCAGTGTTGCAGTAATAATCAGTATTCAACTACAGGGGATAATATGTGTATAATGTGTTGTATTTTTTTGAAGCATCTTTTTTAACATTCAGACTCTTATGGTTTTTTTTCTATTATATTTTTTGGGGGGATTAGGTTTTTTTTGTATTTTAACTTTGTTCTGAGTAAAATAAAAAATATATTTTTAAAAAAAGTAAAATCCCTTCCTTCTTTCAGCCTGCAATCAGATAAAAAAAATTGTGTTAGAGAGGGGCCCCGTCTGAGGGTTCTGTGCTCAACAACCAAAGCATTTATCCAATATCCAATCTAAGGAAGCAAGAATCAAGGTACATTCTGCTTAGCATGATGCTATAATCTCCCAGGTGCCTGTGTACGAGCAGAAATTTGGGTACACCTGGAGAAACACCTGCCAGAAAGACGGGCTTGAGAGATGACATACAAGAGTTCACAAGATTGAAAGTTCACAAGAGTTCACAAAAAAGTATAAAATCCATCCTAGAACAAGCATAAATATTTCAGGATAAAGGGTACAATAAATAAATACCAGAATGGGCATACCCAATAATATATGTTTTTTTCCTATTTGTTCAGTGAAAATGAAGGTCCTGAAGCTTGGGCCCTGGGAATACATTCTTCAGTCCTCTCTTTGTTAAGTCTGATAAATTTAATTGTCAAGATCATCTGAAGGTTTTGGCTCACTAAGCTGCAATTTATATCTAAGATCCCGGCTTCAGTTTTGACTATTGGCAGTTTTTATATTTAAAAGAACGGGAAAAATGTTTTTCTGAGGTTTTAAAAAAGTGTGTTTTTTGGGAAGAGTTTAAATATATGCAATACTTATTTTTAGAAATACTTATTTAGAAAATAATCCACCTGCTTCTAGATCAAAAGACAATAAAAGTTAGCAAGTATACCCTACCCTGCTAGGTCCCCAAAGGCACTGGATTGCTTTGCCCTCCACAAAATTCTATATGGTCCTCCTCCACCATTCACAATTGCTGACTTACCTTGCAAAGATCGGCAAAGCTCCATAGGTGGGGGAAGGGAAGAAAAGCAGGCCTTTCTTGCTTGGCTATGTGGGAGAATTCCACAGGCGGCGTCTTTTTCAAACCAGCTACTCATGCAGCCTAGTAACAAAGCAGCTGAGCAGCATGATCAGGGAAAGCCCTGTGCTTTGCAAAGAGACTAATTCACCAGCAAAGCAGCTCGTTTCCCTCTGCATGGGAGAAAGTTATGTTTATATTTATATTTCCCAAGCCAGCTAGTCATGATGCCCAGCTGTTTTCAAATCTGAGCTACAGGTTTACAAAGAAACATTTAATTCACCTCTAGGAGCCCTTTCTCCTCTGTGCAGCGAAACTTAGGCATCTTGAAATCTGAGTTAGCTCTGGGCAAAGCAGCCTTTCCCCCTCCATGCAGGCAAACTTCTGCATGATTGGCTGGCTTGGGAAAGTCTTTGCAGAGGGGAAAGGACTGCTTTGCTGGTAAATTAAATGTTTCTTTGTAAAGCACAGAACTTTCCCTGATCATGCTGTTTAGCTGTTTCATTGCTAAGCTACACAAGTGGCCAGATCAAAAAAGATGACACTTGTGGAATTCTCCCATATGGGCCAACAAGAGAGGCCTGCTCTCCTTCCTTTCCTCCTGTGCTGAGCTTTGCAGATCTTCACAAAGTAAGTGAGCGATTGTGAGGGGTGGAGGAGGCCCAAGTGGCTGTGGGGATCCCAAGAGGTGGGAAGTGGAGCATGGAGTATCTCGAGATGGGGAGAGGCTCAGGGTCATCCCTGAGGCACCCCATGTGCACTTAAGAACCCATGCAGGGGAAGAGCAGGGAGGGGAGCTCATTAATGATAGTTCATTTACCTTCTCAACTTCTGACAGTAATGAGGCAGGCTCCATAACCTGCATAGAGTTTAATAGGATGTATGAACAGTTGACACATCTGATCTGTGAGTTTCACTGGTTATTAGTTATTAGTTGGTTTCTGGGTATAATTCAGTGTGTTGATTAACATGCATATTGTTTTACATAGCTTTGGACCTAGTTATTATGAAACTTCCCTCCAATTGTGTCTATCCACCTATAAAATATGGTAGAGTAGGCATGTTCTGAGTTGTTTCAGTTAAACAATGGCATCATATGGATTTCTATAAGTGTTTTCTTCTCGGTCACTGGTCCTGCTATTTGAAATACTAGTTATCCAGACATCTGTTTAAATCATCAGTACTCTGTTTTAGAAAAGCATTGAAAACTTGGCTTTTCAAAATGGTTTTTGGCCAAGTTATTTTGTAATCCTGCTCACAGTTGAAGTTGAAGTTGAAATTATTTTTATTCAATCCCCAGAATATCATTTATTTCTTGTATTGATTTGTTTCAATTGAGTTGAAACAAAGTGTCTGATTCGGTGGGCTTGTAAGTAAGTGTACTATATTATTATGAGATGTCCTCAGAACCTGCTCCAGTACTACAATTATTTTCAAAATAGAAAAATAAAACCAGAATCTGGGATCATAGTTTAGAGTTATGTTTCTGATCTTAAGCCTGGTTTTAGAAGCTGTCCAGATGCAAACTGCAAGTTATTAAACAATTAGTGGTTTTTCCCTTGTATCCTTTGGACATAAATATAGGAGACCATTAAAGTTTATTAATTATGAATTTCACTTGGGTGAAATGGGAACAAATCTGAGCAAATCTTTAGGTTTTCATACTAATCCCATGTTTCAATCTTATCTAGGAGATTAAAAGTTTGTTTAATCTTAATTGTGGTTTCCTTAAAATAATCAAGCCTATTTATTAATATTGCTGAGTTTAGACACTAGCCTGAGTTTGTGTCGAAAATGAAAACCAGCCTCCTTATAGGTGGAAGTGTCAAAATATTGCAATATAACTTCTGAAATAGCCCGTTATATTTATTAATATATAACATAGTTTTAATTTTGAAATTATTATTTTTGTTTCTCTGTTCTCCTTATAAATTCTTATTTTGAGTTATAATTTATCTAAGCATCCTCCTGAATGCTTTTTTTAGTTGTAAGTGTTTTCCTTAAAATTAAACTTTTCTGTGTGCTTTACTATAATGGATAAAAAGACAGAATTCAAATCAAATATGTAATAATAGCATTTGAACAATCTGCTGATTAAAAAAATTGTCATTTTATAATTATACTATCATCTTTTTTATCTGGCAAGACATAATCAAGAGCTATTTGCACTTTGTTAAGAAACCAGTAGGAAACTGTTTATATTCTGTGTTTAACTTTGTATAGGGAATCTGCCCTTCTTATATTTTTGTGCTTAGCTGCCCACCCCTAAATCTTCACTTTGAATTGTTAAAGCAGCTCATTTTGGCAAATAATTATTTGCAAACTGGTGAATGCAGCTGCTTTAAAGTTAATTCTGGCTGTCCCACACGGATGTGCCTGCATAGTTCTTCGATTTTGCTTCTTAGGGCAGGGACACACACTCTCCTGGATAACTGAGATGGTTTCTGAAACCCATTGCCAATACTTGCAAAACAGGCAACTGCTTTAAAAATTTAAAGAGACGTGCTTTGTCCATATTTACACACATTGCAAAATACTCTTTGAAAATCGTTGACAGTCCTGCTTGTTAACATTATGGTAATAATGGTGACCAGAGATTACAGAATAAATCACTAGTAGTTTCATATTTATTGTACTTACCCCAAGGTTTTATGACTGACTGTAATATCATCAAAAGATATTACCATTAAAAAAATGAAAGGCAAAATGATCAAAATGCTGAATGTTACATGAATTATTTCAAAAAGGAATGCAAACCTAGAAACAGGTTCCTTCATTCTTCATTACAAAAATAACACAGTTCCTTTCTGACACCAGAATATAATAGCTAGATGTCTGTCAGAAAGGAGTTTCAGACAACCAGTCTGTAGAGGAAAGAATCAAAATACTTAATGTAATTTGACAGGAATTATATAAACCATATCAAATTTATTACTATATGAATCTCTATTAGACATTTCCTTTTTCTTTGTTTAGTTTAATATTCTATTGAACAATTAACAATTAGTGTAATTAATCAGTTATAGTGGCATTTGATATAAGGGACAATTTGGAGTAGACAATATTCAGGATAGTTTACTAATATTTAATTTTGTCCTTTTTCTATATTGTGCACTTATTGCTTTGAAACACAACATCATATTCAATTATCTTTTAATTTTGTTTCTTTGCAAGGAGAAAAGTGTTTAAATAATGGTGGGGCAGTATTTTAGCATACTGAATTTTTAATTAGCAAGCTAACAGTTACAAAAAACTAGAACTTTCTTCTGAAAAGTTTGGAAACCATAACAAATTTAATGAAGTAATATATCTTTTTATAGGTATAATTTCCAGTGAACCCCTGAAAAATGTATTCATCTTTTAAAGACAGGATTTCATCCATATATTAAAGTCTGATTCTCCACAAGAGTGTAATGCAGTTGAACAGTATACAGATAGTTCTCAACTTGCAACCGTAATGGAGCCTGTCTATTATAGTCATAAGTCATGACGATTGTGAAGTGGGTCAGCCATCCAACTGACCTGTTTTACTACTTTTTTTGTGTAAGCTAAAACTATGGCTGGTGAGCGAATCCGTTGTTCTCTAATGACAAAAATTGGAAGTAAACACTGGTTTTTGACAAAAACATTGTAATGTTGTTCATGTGACTGCAGAATGCTAGAAATCACTGTAAATGTCGGGTAGCTTCTGAGTGTCCAAAATACAGTCATGTGATGGGGGCACCATCAGAATTTCAGAACCAGGTCGTAAGTACCTTATGGAAGTGACTGGAAAGTCAAGGACTACCTGTATAAACATTTAGAAAGGTAATATTAACAGGAAGAAAGAATCGGTCTTCCTAACATTTCGACTACCTGTATAAACATTTAGAAAGGTTATATTAACAGGAAAGAAGAATTGGTCCTCCTATCATTTCTCAATCTGTCCTAACTGGAGAATCTACTTCTGTTACCCAAGAGTTCTCTCTATAGCCCACTCCAAGAAAAAAAAGGTACCACCAAAGGACTGAAATACAGAACCTAAGGAAGGTTGTTCACAACAACAGATATAAAAACAGCAAACACAAATATTAAAAAACCATAGTAATAAATATCCTAAAAATTCAAAATTATAGGTGCAGTGCATAGAAGGAACCTCTATGTCACTGTACTTTGACTATTCCATTCTGTACAATATTGAAAATGTTTATATTTATCTAAGGTAAATATGGCATTAGATTTAAAAAAAAATCTGTCAGTACATTGCCTATCATAGTAGTTTTTTCTGTTTTCTTCTTTTATTTGAAATATATAGTATTTTTATCCAAAAATATCTCTATTCAAAATAGCTTACAAAACTATTAAAAATTAATATATTGTATCATCTAGTTAAAACTAGTAGCAAGATTAAAGCAACACCTACAAATCGTATAACAGTATCAATAGCATAATCAAATCTTTTTATTTAGCTTCAGTTGAGGCTATATAAAGAAGAAATCAGATCTAAGCTCTAATTTCCATATAGCTATTGCTGTTTTGCATTTATTAATCTCATTATACTTCTTTAGATAATGGCACACCCAAGAGGAACTTAAAGGATATCAGATTCATGAGAAAAGAAATGTTCTTTTACACTGCAAAATTTCAAATCATTCAAGACTTTAAAATTTCCAGATATACTCAGAAACAATCTGATAGTGAAGACAACTTAGAATATTGAAATTGAGTTACTGTTTATTTTGTACTCTGAAAAATGTCCAATTTAAACTCTCCTGTAATCCAATGAATATAGAAGTAATATTTTTAAGATTGAAGAGGGATTTAAAAAATAAATTAACCAAAATCCACAATTCAGTTTATAGACTAGAACAGTGATGGTGAACCTTTTAGAGACCGAGTGCCCAAACTGCAACCCAAAATACTTATGCATCGTCGGGTGCTGGGTGGGTGTGGCCCATTGGGGGTGTGGCCCATTGGGTGGGCATGGCTGCGGTGGTAACGGCAGACTGGATGGGAGTAAAAAGTTCAATCAATTCCAACTTCGCAAGATCTTTTTTTTCCCTGGACAAGTTGAAATTGACTGATTAAATCTTTTTTTCTTTTTTTTTTTGCACACGGCAGCAGAGGCCTAAAGCGAAAAGGTTTTATAAAACCCAGCTGAAGGCCTAGGACTGGGGTGACGTCCCGCGTGCCCACAGAGAAGGCCCTGAGTGCCGCCTCTGGCACCCGTGCCATAGGTTCGCCACCACTGGACTAGAACTAAGACATATCTAATAGTGTGCTGTCATTAAAATGCAAAAGCAAAAAAAAAATTCTGCAATTAAAATAGCTAATTTTGGTATTTTTGTAACAAAGCAGAAGAACAAAAGTGCAACTTCTGACCTCCCCAAGGTCTAGTCAAAAGTTGAGAATGGCCTCCATACAGCCTTCTTTCCTATGAGCCGCCTCTGCATTTTGCATCTTTCTCTTTCATTTCCTTTCATTGCTGCTTTTTCTTTCTGCTTTTTCAATCCTGATTTTATCTTTCTCCTGCACCCCTCTGCTTCTGGTCTACTCAGGACAGTATAAGAACACTTCTGCTATGATTGGAACAATTTGATGTAAAGCTTATAAGGTGTTTTGAATTTTAATCATTTTGTGTATTTCACATCTTACTATTTTGAATATTTATCAAATGGTTCTGGTGATGAGAATAGGAAAACTTGGCTAAATTACCTTTTTCTGGAAACAAAAATAGTTGGCTTTTATGTTTTTAAATAATTTGATAGTCTTACAAGGTATAACGTAGCAGAAAATCTGTTAGTGCACAGATTGGAAAGTTTTCAAAGACACCTCTGCAGACTTGGATGAACTCACAGATATTGTAACATCATGTGTTAGTTGTTGTGAAGACCTATGTGTGCGTACCAGAAACCTGTGAATATATACATAGTAACAAGCCCCGGTTCACAGCTACTGTAAATTCAAGCAGCTACATGTGCCTAAGAGGAAGCCTACAGGAAAGGAGATAGAATGCTGTACAAACAGGCCAGAAATGTATCAACAAGGGAGATCAGAGCAGCAAAAAGAAGCTACTCTGAAAAGCTGAGGAATCAGCTCTCAACAAACAAACCAGCAAATATGTGGAAAACTCTTAAAATATCATTGGTTAAAGCAAAACCTTTCCATGCTGAAGGAATCAACAACTGGCAGATGATGTGAATGTGTTTTACTGTAGGTAAAACTGTCACTCTCACCACCATCTCCATCTCAGATACACCAACAACAGCCAAACTTCCTACAACTGACCCCATCCCTTTGGGTCCCCGATCTCTGATTATCACAGAAAATGATATGCAAGGTCTATTTCACAGACAATAGCCTGGAAAAGCCCAGACAAGATAACTCCTTTTTGCTTAAAAGCTTGTGCTGACCAATTGGCGCCATCTTCATGCACATCTTTAATAAATTACTACAGATATGCTTTTTGCTTCAAACACACTACTATCATCCCAGTGCCAAAGAAATCCTGCATCAAGGAACTGAATGACTACAGACCGGTTGCTCTGACATCCATAGTTCTGAAAACCTTTCAAAGGTAGTGCTGGCCCACCTGAAAACCATCACAGATCCACTGTTAAATCCCTTGCAATTTGCCTAACGAGCAAATAGATTAGCAGATTATGCTGTTAATATGGCTCTGCACTACATCCTACAACATCTTGAATCTCCAAGGACCTATGTAAGGGTCCTTTTTGTAGACTTCAGCTCAACATTCAATACTATCATTCCAGATATTCTTCTAACTAAATTAATTCAACTTGCCACGCCTGAACACTTGTAAGTGGATCATAATCTTTCTAACAGACAGGAAACAGCAGTTGAAGCTAGGCAAAATCATATCAGATACCTGTACAATTAGCACAGGGGGCCCCTAAGGCTGTGTGCTTTCTTCACTTCTCTCTATATACCAACAGCTACACCTCAGAGGATCCCTCTGATAAAGTACTGAACTTCGCAGATGATACAACAGTGATTGGTCTCATTCAAGATAATGACAAATCTGCATACAGACAGGAAGTTGAACAACTAGCCTTGTTGTGCAGCCGGAACAATATTGAACTCAACACATTCAAAACTGAAGAAATGATAGTAGATTTCAGGAGAAACCCTCCTATTTCTACCACCTTTTACAATACTAGACAACACAGTATCTACAGTAGAGACCTTCAAAGTTTCTAGGTTCTATAATCTCTCAAGACTTAAAATGCACACCTAACATCAAAAATATCAGCAAAAAAGCACAACAAAGAATGTTCTTCCTGCGCCAACTCAAGAAAGCTCAGACTGCCCAAGGAGCTGCTGATACAGTTCTACAAAGGAATTATTGAATCTGTCATTTGCACCTCTATAACTCTCTAGTTTGGCATTGCAACCAAACAAGACAGACACACGCCTCAATCTATAGTTAGAACTGCATAAAAAACAATTGCTACCAGCTCTCCTTCCATTGAGGACCTGTATACTGCACAAGCAAGAAAGAGGGCTGTGAAAATATCTACAGACCCCTCACATCCTGGACATAAACTGTTTCAATGCTATAAGGCATTGCATGCCAGAACAACTAGACACAAGGACAGTTTTTCTCCCCATGTCATCATTCTGCTAAACAACTAATTCCAACTATCTAATAAGGTTGTATTATTGTTATTCTCCTCATCTTTCCTATTACCTATCTCCTTATCTTCTTATGACCTTAACTTTGCTGCTTGTATCTTACGATTTATATTAATTGTTTTATTTAGTATCCTACTACGAATTATTTTGTTCGCTTTTTTAGTTTCCTATGACTATCACTGTGTTGTATCTTGATTTATGATGAATTTTTTTTATGATTACAGTCATGTTTTATCACTTGTTGCTTGTATGTACACTGAGAGCTTATGTACCAGAGACAAATTCCTTGTGTGTCCAATCTCACTTGGCCTATAAAAAATCCTATCCTATCCTATCCTATCCTATCCTATTCTATTCTATTCCTTACAAGAATCACAAAAGAGAGGATATCTTATACTTCTGTATAATTTATAAAGCATAAACTACATATTCTTATTATAAAAAGCTTATTTCTTGGCAGCAACTTAACTAAAGGAAACCCAGGGTAGAGAATATGTAGAGAAATATTCAGTACTACCATGCATTTCAAACAAAAGAAAAAAAACCTTCCAAATTCCTGCAATTTCAATTCTCATTTATGCAGAGGAGAGTCTTCCTTTCTGTTTTAACTATGGTAAAGGAACAGGATTTTAGATAATCATAATATATCTTCTTTGGTGCTTCTGGGAATTTAAAGAATTAGTACAGCTCCCAGGTTTGTGTCTAAATATTCAAATACTACATTACTGCAACATCAGCAGTAATTGAATTTTGTGCATTAGCAGTCATTTTCTTACTTGAGTTCAGGTAATATGAAGTGTTTGCATTCTATGTATAATTACATGCATTGAAACTGCAACATAGAAGGCAATACTAGACACATCAATACAAAACAAGCAATAGATACTGTCTTTTCATTGTTCATTCTAATCCGAAATGTTCAGTGGTAATTTTCTTTTTTAAATGTATAATCAAACGGGTAGAATACTTTTCTGCTGCAAATTTCTTCTACTAAATGGTTTTTGTATATACTTGATTATCTAATTTACCATTCGTAAATGTAGGTTCATTGGGATAAAAAGACATTAAAAGTAAGAAAAGAAATCTGCTTAAGGCTTATTCTGAGGATTTTATTGAAACTCTAGTTTTTTTCAATTTTATATACAATACATATAATCTTCTGTGAAACAAAACATACATTACTCCCCAGATTACAAAAGTACAAGCTCATTTCTTAGAATGAATGGTATTTGTGGTTCATGAATGGCCTGCTGGGGGAAAAAAGGAGAGAACAAAAGTGGCTAATCAAATACCTGTATATAAATACAATAAAATTAAGTTTACCAACACTAGGTTTATACTTTTAAAACATGACACTTTCAAAAAGCTGCTAGAAATTAGTTGCTGACTTTCAAGGGCACATTGCCAATGGAAACTAAGGGGATATAGGGATCGTCCAAAATCAAGATTTTGACTACAAGTAAACCATAACATTTTCTACAGCCTATAGCAATAATATAGGGGACTAGGAGGGACCTTGGAGGTCATCTAGTCCAGCACCCTGTCTAAGGCAGGAATCTTTGTATCATCCCAGTCAAATGGTTGTCCAATCTTTTTTTTTTCAAAAGCCTCCAGCAATAGAGAACACACAACTCCAGGAGGCAAGCTGTTCCACTGATTAATCATTTTCAAGAAAATATTGGAAAAATATTGGACATTTGTCCAAGATGGTATAATAATTCCAGCCTTGGGCAGGGGGTTGGACTAGAAGACCTCCAAGATCTTTTCCAGCCCTATGATTCTATGATTATTCAGTTGTTTTTGTTATAGCTCCTTCTTTTAAACATTTTAGGTTAAATAATTACTCTTAAAATACAGGACTCTGAAAAACCATTTAAACATAAATTCAGCAACAAGTCTATTACAATAGATATAATTGATTTAACGGATGTGAGGGCGATCTGGCTGGGACATCTGTCACCCCATTGATTTAATTATTTAGTTGCATTTCCAGAGTCTCAGCTGAAAAAGTATTTTTCTTACCCATTAGTGGTGCCCAGTGTTGAAATTTAGGAAATATCCTAAGGCATAGAACACATATTTCATCCACTAAGAGCTCAAAATTATCTCTAAAAGAACACATTTAATCCACTTGCTTGAGTCTTTATCAAGTGTACATTTCTGATTATATGAAGATGTATAGAGTTGAATTACTAAAGGCTAGTCTAGAACTGTAATAAAGCTTATGCTGTACAATGCAGTGCAGTGCAGTGCAGTGAAATAATTGCTAGCTGTGACTTGGCCAGGAAGCAATAAACTGTCATCTAGCATAGGAAATTGATGGTATTTTTTCCAGAAGTGAAGGAGTAAATATTCAAGAGGGAGAAGCCTGGACACTGTTGTGAGTGTCCCTAGACCAGCTTGGGAAGTATCAGAGTATGAGGATGAGCAACCAGGCCCCTCTGGGTGTTTTCCCCTCCCGGCAGCCGAGGAAGAGCAGCCAGGCCCCTCTGGGTATTTTCCCCTCCCGGCAGCTGAGACAGACAGGGAGGAGATTTACAGGCAGTCTGGGTCAGATTCGCAAAGTGAGGGGTCAGATTTGGAGCAAGAAGATAGATGGCTTGATCCGAGATTCAGAAGGTTTGATAAGCGAAGGTGTCAGTTAAGTGGGAAAAGGAAGTAATGGGGGGAAGTGACGTATCGGAAACTATATTAGAAGGGGACAGAGAGACTACGCCTTTGTCACGAGCAACGTTACTATCAAGGAGTAGCTTGATGCCTTGCCCAGTTCGTTTGAACTTAGTTCTCTGATGTTTTTGGACTCTACGGAAGATTAATGAGCTCTTGGACAACTTTACAGATAAAGAGTGAGTTAATTGGAAGGGAGGGAGAGCATGTTAACGCGGAATGTAAATAAATCAGAATTGGCCGTTCCCCGGCCAACAAAATGCCAGCAGCTTGCTTTGCAATGAATCTCTTGAAATGTGTTAAATAAAACTCTTAAAGACATACTACTGTGGATTTTACTAAGCTGAGAAGGGCCAGACATAACAGACACATTATCCTTACTTTTACTTGGGGACTGAGAATGTATCTATTTGTCAAATGAAGAGCTCTCTGTGTTGTTTTTATGTCAAATATAACAATCATGCAGTACATTCCACATGTGAGCTTCTATATAAGCGTCTGTATCTGCCATGCAAGCCCATACTAATGAAAAGGAAAGATCCATTTTTGTCCATACAAAGTTGGTGCAATAGTTGTTATCTTTTTGTCCATACAAAATCCACCAATGGGTTTAGACTGTATTCCTGCCCAATCAGATCAAGTCAGCCAAAGTTGCCATGCCCGTCCTGGACCATAGAGATCCCAGTCTTGACTTGATCTTGCCCAGGACAGACGTACAAGTTTGGCTCTTAGGCAGGTATAGTCTTCATTGGTGGATTTTCCTTTCCCCAGTAGCTTTGCTGTGCTGTAGTTAGCACAAAATTTGGCCTAGCATTACCAAAATTTTTATTCCTCTCCCATTCAGGATCTTGGAAATTGTGTCCAATCTCCTGTATTGGGGGGGGATAATACAGCTAGCTTACTTTGGGGGAAGGGGCTCCTTCCCCCTGTTTTCTTCCCTTCTTAAATTTTCCCCTTTACCTCAACACCTGATCAGACAGGGTTTAACGGCTGTGAGCCTGCATCCAAACGTGGGGGGATCTTGAATTCCAATTGGAGCTTGCGGCTGCAGCTCTGGTGGCTGTTTCCACTGAGGAGGTTGGCAGGCCGAAGATCCTCAGGTCCTAGATCTCCTCCAGGACCGTGCGGGGCTCTTTTGAGGCTGTTCCAGCAGATCTAAGCCCCAGTTTCTTCACTTGGCTCATGGTTGCCGGTTTCGCCGGAGGAGGTGCGTGCACGCACGAAGGCAGCGCCGATCAGCTGGCAGGCGGCTGCTTGGAAAGGTAAAAGGGGCCGCTTTTTTCCCTTTTCACTCCGGTCGTGTTCCTCCCTTTAAGATTGAGCTTCTTGGGTCGGGCTTGCTCCTTAGAGTCTGCCCTCACGCGCGGCCGCCATTTTGGGCGTGTGGCCAATTAAGCCACCCCAAGGAATAACAGGCCCTTTCAATCTCGGTGGATTCTGGAGAAAGGGGATCCTTCCTTCCCACCACCGAGATTTGCATTGAAAGCCGGGGCTCTCGCCGTGGGAAGGTATTTAAGACAGTGGACACAGTCAGAGCAGGTCCGAATTTCTCAGCCAGGCTGTGCTGCTGTACACAGCCGCCATTTTGTAATATACTCAGTCAGGCTGCCATTTTATAGACAGCCACCATTTTGAGGCCAGGACCGGCCCTGTTTCTAACTGAGGTCTACTGTCAGGAAAATACAGAGCCTGCAGGCATCTCTGGAATTCATCCCCCACTCCTGTTTGAGTTCTGATTGGAGGGTTTTGAGCATCCAGTTTTCACCTTTCAGGGTTTGGTGTCTCCTGGTTCCTGCTTGTCATTATCTATACAATTTGGCTCTACTCGGATTCCAGACACCCCCAGTAGTGTGTCTGTCCTTATCTGGGTAACAACTATACTTGGATTCCAGGCGCCTCCAGTAGTGTGCCTGTCCTTATCCACAGTACTTCAGGCCGGATTCCAGACACCCCCAGTAGTGTGTCTGTCCTTATCCGTGCACAGCCATAGTTGGATTCCAGGTGTCCCCAGTCATGCGCCTCTCCTTATCCACGCAAAGGCTGTACCTGGGTTCCAGACGTCCCCTGTAGTACGCCTGTCCTTACCCAGTGTGAAATACTCTCCAGATACCAGGAGCCCCCCATCGTGTTCCTGTGTTATCAGAGAATGGAGGACTCTACTCTTGCCCTGGTCTGGAGGGCATTGATAAGACGGAAGCCAGAACTAAGGTCAGATCTACCGCCAAAACTTCCAAAAGAACAGACAAGCAAGACAACCGGAGACACCAAGCCTTAGAAAAGGAGTTCTCCAAGGCGCAGAAAAGAGCCAGGTTGGAGACACCTCAGATCGAAGGATTAGCCTTGGACTTACCCCTGGGGGCTCCAACCTCCCCTCTGGGGATCTGGTCAACAGGGGAATCCTTACATTCCCCTGCGCAGTACAGGACAGGCGAGTTTTCTTCCGTTTTCCAATCTTCTACTGCACGGGTTCCTCAGGGGGCTCCTGAGGCCATATTTACTCCCACTGCAGCAGGACTCTGCTCTAGCAAGCTGGGCCCCTTCCCTACAGAGGACTGCCTAGCCTTACTGATTGCACATGCAGTAGACCAAGCCTTGGTGCCAGGGGACAGAGGTCTATTATAATCCTTCCTCTCCGTCTGGGTCATCAGTTTCTGAGGATTCTTACCTCCACCAACCCGCCACAGAACAGGAAATCCCAATGTCTGAAGAGGAGGAAGCTCCTTCAGACGCCCCTTCATTCATGGCCTCTTTAATCCTTTCTTTATCACCTTGTTATGTAAGGCCACATCCACCACCCATCTTGGGCCTGAGCCTTCATCAACAGCAACTCCCGTTCCCCCAGACTCGGAGGCAGACCCGAACTTCGTTGAACCGGTCGCGGCTCAACACCGCATACCTTGCCCTTCTTTGTGATCCGGAAACAGTGGGCTTCTCCGGCTTCTCTTCCCCTCCCAGGTAACACTGACA
Organism: Bothrops alternatus; assembly: GCA_034064705.1. NCBI lineage: Eukaryota > Metazoa > Chordata > Lepidosauria > Squamata > Viperidae > Bothrops > Bothrops alternatus. The sequence goes on along the minus strand of JARGCV010000053.1, from coordinate 7,885,275 downwards.
AAAAGTTGTATAATGTTGCCAAGAATCTGGAGGAGGCTCTGGAGGTACCAGCCATGGATGAGCCCTTAGGCCCCCTAGAATCATCCACCACCATTTCCGGGGATTTTTCATAGGCCCTTAAAGCTGACGATCGCAAGTGCGAATCCACTTACCGCAGAACGCACCAAGCGGCTGCATGGGCGATCAGGGCCGCAACCTCCGCCTCATTTTTCAACAGGGCCACCCTCTGCTGGCTCTGGCAGCTTCAAGTCCAGATTCCAGAGGAGGATATCCGCACACACCAGGACCTCAGCAAGATGGTGGCGGCCACTGAGTATGCGTCAGACGCAACCCTCCAGGCTGCCAGGTTTTCGTCCAGGGCTATGGCGTCCAGTATCACTGGTCGCCGTATGCTTTGGTTGAAACACTGGCAAGCCGATGCTAAATCTAAGTGGAAGCTGGCAGCTGCTCCATATCAGGGAGGTAAATTATTTGGGGATGCCCTAAATCCCTACATAACTGAAAATAAGGACAAACGCAAGGTCCTTAATCATCTCCTCAAAAAGTCGGACAAACGCTCCAGTTATTACCCACAAAGACAGTCCTTTCGTGCAGGAGCTAGATACAATTACACCCAGCCCTTCCACCCTTTTCCGACGAGACAAGATAAGCAGGAGAGATAGCCTGATAGGCAAACTCCCAGACCCAGACAACAGCCTCAGGGTAAGCGGTCCTTTCGAGGATACAGCAGGCCATTCCGCCGCTCCAGGTGATTCTCCATCAGTACCTTCTATAGGGGGCAGACTCTCTTTATTTGCCCACCAGTGGGAGACCACCACCATGGATGCATGGGTGCTCGACAACGTGTGTCACAGTCTTACCCTAGAGTTTATCTCCAACCCCACAAATTGATTCCTTGTCCATACCCCCAGAACCGAACAAAGAAAGGGTTGATGAACGAAGCCGTTCAACATTTACTACACATATGGGCCATAGAACCGGTACCGCTGGGCCAGAGGGGTCAGGGATTTTACTCCATCCTTTTCATCGTTCCAAAAGCGTCAGGGGTATGGAGGGCCATTTTAGATCACAAGAGCTTGAATTTTCATCTTGCATACCGCAAATTCAAGATGCAAACGCTCTGCTCCATCTTGGGAAGTTTAAGAAAGGGGGACCTCCTGATATCTATCGATCTCACGGAGGCGTACCTCCATATCCCCATCTCTCTGGCCCATCGACGGTTCCTACAGTTCGCGTACAAGGGATGCCACTTTCAGTACAGGGCGCTTCCATTTGGCCTATCATCGGCACCCAGCGTGTTTATCAAGATCCTGGCGGTTCTAGCAGCACACTTAAGGATGGTACCAGTCAGAGTCCAATGCTATTTGGACAACATATTAATCCAGTCATCGTCCACCTAGTCCGCCATGTCGGACCTCGAACTGGTGGTAAAGCTGCTCCAGAATCATGGGTTCTCGGTAAACTTTCTCAAGAGCCATTTGATCCCCACAACAAGGCTGCTATACTTCGGCGCGATCATAGATACGGTGGAGTGCCGGGTGTAGGTATCTCAAGAACGCCGGGACAGTATAAGGGAGTCAATTCTCCAGATACGCAGGAGTCGGTCAGTAATGTTGGCCAGTCTCTCCCAATTGTTAGGGAAGATGATCTCGGCCATAGCAATCGTCCCGTGGTCTAGGCTCCACTCCAGGGAACTGCAATGGTTCATGCTCCCCTTCCAGAGGCAGAACCTCAGTGCTTCCCAACAAAGAGTAAGACTCCCACAACAGCTATTGCGCTCCCTCATGTGGTGGCTATCACCAGCCATGCTAAGAGGGTCAGGTTTCAAGGAGCCGGACCGGGTAGTACTCACAACAGACGCCAGCCTGTTCGGCTGGGGAGCACACCTTTGCTCGCAGTGGGCACAGGGCCGTTGGTCCTATTCAGACCTCCGGCACAACATAAATTGGCTCGAAATACTGGCCATCCACCTAGCCCTCCGTCACTTTCACAACCAGGTGGCACGCCGCCACGTACTAGTCCTGATGGACAATGTGGCAGCCAAGGCTCACATAAACCGCCAAGGGGGTACCTGTTCTCGGAATCTCCTGACCGAGTCTCTTTCACTAGGAACCTGGGCAGAACACAGTCTGGCCTCCATCAAGGCCGATCATATTTCAGGGGAAGCATACACCCAGGCTGACCTTCTGAGCAGAACAACGGTAGATCACTCGGAATGGTGCTTCCATCCGAGGGTTTTCAGAGAAATTTGTCACCGTTTCGGCCTCCGGTTTGTGGACCTCTTCGCGTCCCTGGTCAACACCCAACTGCCTCAGTTCTTCTCCCGGTTCCCATCTACAGGGGCGGAACAGACAGATGCTGTTCAGAGCCCATGGCCTCAAGGTCTGCTCTATGCCTTTTCCCCCTCTACCTCTTCTCCCGGCGGTAATACGCAAGCTCCTTCGGGAGCGAGCAGAGGTTCTCCTGGTGGCCCCTTATTGGCCAAGGAGACCTTGGTTCGCCGACCTGATGAGCCTCTCCCTCGCAGACCCTTGGAGGATTCCTCTGGAACGGGTCTCCCTCAGCCAGGGGGTCATTCTCCATCCGGACCCCCAGTGGCTCCAGTTAGCCATCTGGCACTTGAACGCTCAATCTTAACAAGGGAGCTTTGTTCACCAGGGGTCATCACAGTAATCCAGGCCTCCCGCCGCCTTCCACCAACCGCATTTACGAGGCCACGTGGAAAAACTTCCGATTATGGTGCTCTGGCCGACAGTTATCGCTCTTGGATCTCACAGTTCCCCATTACTTTATTTAAATTTCTATGCCGCCCTTCTCCTGAGACCCAGGGCGGCTTACAACAATCTTGGACTACTTGTTAGACGGTCTGGAGAGGGGCTTGGCCCCAAACACATTGCGCAGAGAGGTTGCAGCCCTGTCCACGGTCCTCGCATGCAACTCAGCGGGGACTTTGGGTCATCACTCCTTAATCCGCTCATTCCTTAAAGGGGCCGCTAACACCAGACCCCCTACTGTGCACAGGTACCCTTCGTGAGAGTTACCACGGGTCCTTCGGGCCCTTAACAAGCCACCCTTTGAGCCCCTAAGGACGTGCGACGTTCGCTACCTGTCACACAAGGTGGCATTCCTGGTGGCAATCACGTCGGCACGGCGCATCTCCGAATTGGCAGCGCTCTCGATCCGGGATGACTTGTGCGTTTTCCATCGGGATCGAGTGATCCTTTGTCTCGACCCTATCTTCATCCCGAAAGTCAATTCTCTGTTCCATAGATCACAGGAAATAGTGCTGCCAGATTTTTGCCCCAACCCATCGCACGCTCTGGAATGACAATGGCACAGTTTGGATGTCCGTAGAGCACTTCGGTACTATATTTCACGGACAGCGGAATTCCGCAAGTCTGAAGCCCTCTTTATATCTTTCCACTCTTCCTCCAGTGGTCGGAAGGTTTCCTCTTCCACAATTGGCAGGTGGATTAGGGCGTGCATTGCTGGGGCGTATCAAGCTGAGGCATTGCCGGTTCCACGACGGGTTACTGCCCATTCCACATGGAGTGCAGCTACTTCCACGGCATGGGCTACCCAGGCGTTCATTGAGGAAGTCTGCAGGGCGGCCACATGGGCTTCACTATCTCCTTTCATTAGGCACTACAAAATTGATAGGTTTGCCTCCTCTGAGGCTTCCTTTGGTAGGAGGCTTCTCCAACAGGTTATACATCAAAGTGCCACACCAGACCAGTCTGCTTCCCACCCTCAGGGACAGTAGGCTTTGGTATGTCCCATTGGTGGATTCTCCATCTCCAGTGCTGGAGAAGGGGCGTTGTCTTACCTGAACGCCGTTTCTCAGCACGGAGATGGAGAATCCACTGCCATCCTTGTAGGTCATTTAGGCCTAGGGTTAGTTTTAGTTTTCATGAGCCACAACGTCTTGCTGTCAGTCAGTGGCTACGCTCGCGGTCAAGACTGGGATCTCTATGGTCCAGGATGGCATGGCAACTTTGGCTGACTTGATCTGATTGGGCAGGAATACAGTCTAAACCCATTGGTGGATTCTCCATCTCCGTGCTGAGAAACGGCGTTCAGGTAAGACAACGCCCCTTCTGCTGTGTATTGTCTTGAGGGAAAAAGTTGAAATAGTTTATGTCCAGGGGTCTGTAGATATTTTCACAACCCTCTTTCTTGCTTGTGCAGTATACAGGTCTTCAGTGGAAGGCAGGCTGGTAACAACTGTTTTTTCTGCAGTTATAACTATCCATTGAAGTCTGTGTCGGTCTTGTTTAGTTACAGTGCCAAACCAGAGAACTATAGAGGTGCAAATGACAGACTCAATAATTCCTTTGTAGAACTGTATCAGCAGCTCTTTGGGCAGTCTGAACTTTCTGAGTTGGCACAGGAAGAACATTATTTGTTGTACTTTTTTGATGACATTTTTATGTTAGGTATGCATTTTAAATTTTGAGATATTATAGAACAGGGGTGTCAAACTGCCGGCCCATGGGCCAGATATGTCACGGGGAATCCGCACCCACCCCATTGCCGGCAATGGCAAAACCGGCCCGATACATTGCGCGACATCATGTGACATCGCGAGTTTGATATGCCTGTGATAGAACCTAGAAACCTGAAGGTCTCTACTGTTGATACTGTGTTATCAAGTGTTGTTAAAGGTGGTAGAATAGGAGGGTTTCTCCTGAAATCTTATCATTTCTACAGTTTTGAATATGTTCAGTTCACGGTTGTTCTGGCTGTATTACAAGGCTAGTTGTTCAACTTCCTGTCTGTATGCAGATTCGTCGTTGTCTTGAATGAAACTAATTACAGTTGTATCATTTGCAAACTTCAGTACTTTAACAGAGGGATCCTTTGAATTGCAGTCACTGGTATAGAGAGGGAAGAGAAGTGGAGAGAGCAAACAGCTCTGGGGGGGCCCTATGCTAATTATACAGGTATCTGATATGTGTCAACGCTGCTAATGTCGGATATTCTTGCTTTGACAACAGATGGAAATGTAGCCATCTTTTCTCTATCGCTTTTAGAGTTTGTTGATGCTGGGAGGGGGAATGTGGATGAGAGTCCAGCTGGTCATAACAATAATAACTCAGCTGTGGGAACCCAAGGTTATTAGGTCCAGAGTTGATAGAAATTTGGCAGAAAGGTGATATGGGGAGAAAGCCCACACTTCAAGTTAATTGGGGAATGTGATTTATGACGGTTAATTGGAGGAGGGAATTGCGCTTTGCTACTTTCTGCCAGGGGAGGGGAATTCAGTTTTTGGCTTCAACTATATAGTGCCGATACTTTGTTTCCCAAATAAAATATTCTTTAAGGAAAACAATGCCTCGAAGTTCATTTGAAGAAATTCATCTGTCAGAACCATGACATTAAGCCAAAACCTCTAATTTTTACGTAACTATCTTGGGGTCCCGAACCCCAGTCGCTGTCCATAGAATTGAGGGATAGACCGACAAAGATTCGGGAAAAATCTCAGCATGGAGAAGGAAGGAGTGCCTGAAATCAGCACGTCGGCAGTGGCTGCTACCTCAGAAGGGGGAGCACAAGCCAGTGTGCCGGTGAAGAAGGAACTTTTTCAGGTGTTTCATTTGGGAGCAAGACCCAAGTCGCAAGGACAGCTGATCTGGTCATCGGAATGGACCTTACCCAGTGGAGACTATAGACACCTCAAGATGCCCTTGCCACAATCAAGTGCTTCGAAGGCAGATGAGGTTGAGTTGCAAAGAGATGCTTCCTGCATGTCGCATTCCCCGGACCAGTGGAGAACCACAAAATCGACTACCGCTGAGGACTTAGGTGAATGGAAATACCTGTCTGCAGCCCGTAGTCAATCAGTGGAGAAATTGGTTGAGAAATTTGAAGAGCTAGAAATGAGAAGTGGAGAACAACTGTCCCGCTCCCCATACGCGAGCGATCATGATGATAGGCGAGGCAGCCACCAACTCATGCCAAGGGGAAGCCCCAGTACCACCTGTGCGGGTCAGGCAGCTTCCCCATCCCCGAAGCAACCAACCATGGCCTCCAGCCCTCTCCCAGGCTTAAATCTATCGAGCAGTTCCTAATCAGCTGCAAGAATGGTACGAGGCAGCAGTAAGCCTGGATGTTCAGCTCGCCCACTATAAGAAGCCACTCCCACAAGAAGCCGAGCTGAGGCCAGATCAACCCAAATGACAGCCACCCCCGTGAAAGCCTCCAACCGCTGCAGCTACTTACAGTCCCAGGCTACCTGCAGGCCCACCGATCAAATGCTTCAGATGTGGACAACACGGACATCGAGCAGCGAGTTGCCCAGTCCCTTACCCTCAGCAACAGAATAGACCAGAACCACCAGCAAGAAAGAAACCAGCCCAGCAGCCAGCGAAAGAGAAATCCAACTGGATCACGCAGGAACCTGTCACCCAAGTCACGTTCCCCATGTAGGAGAGTGCCGAGCCCCAAGCCAGACCTGCTGCCACTCTATCTTCCTACGACAGCGTCGACAAAGGAGAGAATGACCCGATGGTGAGTCGACACATCCCACCTTTTTCACTACCTGCCAAACTCATAATCCCTAAAATGGGGACACAGGTAGATTTCAAAATACTAGTCGACTCTGGATGCTCCCAGTGCATTATTATCTTCTCACTTGCCCTGAAAATGGGCATACGAGCAAGGCTGCTCTCTAAACCCATGAGGTTTGAGCAAGCCGATGGCTCCCTAATGGGAGGAACTTTAGTCACTCAGTTGACCGAACCCTTACACTTAGAAATAGGTGAACACTGGGAGTTCATTTGTTTCATGGTGGCTCCGAAAATGACTGAGGCTGTGATCCTAGGACTAGCCTGATTAGACAAATGGAAACCATTTATCTGGTGGGAGAAGGGAATAAGGACTGTGAGGTTACCTATAGGACCCAAGCCCCCCCTTAACTCGATGGACATTACAGGAGAACCTAGCCTACCTAATGAGCTAGTGCACATGGCTGCCTTGACTCAACCAGGTGAGCCACTCATTCCCAGTGAATACCGGGACATAGTGGAGGCATTTAGTGAGAAAGAATGCAACACTCTGCCTCCCCACTGGCCCAATGATTGCTCTATCGAACTATTACTGGGAGCCAAACTCCCATGACTGAGAATGTACACTATGTCCCCCCTTGAGATGGAGAGATGCAGCAGTATGTGGACAAAAACTTAGCTAGGGGATTTATCGAACAGGCCAAGTCTGCCATGGGAGCTCCGGTGTTATTTAAAGAAAAAAAAGACAGGTCAATTCATCTCTGCATAGATTATAAAAGTCTGAACACGTTGAGCAAGGAAAACAAATACCCCCTCCCCCTCTTGAAGGACTTACTGACGCACCTGGCAAAGGGGAGGGTCTTCACTAAGTTGAACTTAAGAGAGGCTTATTACCAGGTGAGGATAAAGGAGGGAGATGAGTGGAAGACTGCTTTTAACTGTCCCATGGGGAGCTACCAATTTAAAGTCATGCCTTTTGGACTACAAGGGGCTCCAGCTGTCTTCATGCAGCTGATTAATCAGATACTACATGATCATGTATACAAAAGGGTTTAGGTGTATCTTGATGACATCCTGATATACAGCACGAATATGGCTGACCACGTAAAACTAGTGAGAGAAGTGCTAAAGAAACTGTTGAACACCAAACTTTATGTTAAACTATCAAAGTGAGTTTCACCAGACCCGACTAGATTATTTTGGCTACAGAATTTCCAGCGAGGGCAATGAAATGGACCCGACCAAAGTGAAAGCCGTAATTGAATGGTAGCCCCCAAAGACTTGCAAACAGCTCCACAGCTTTCTGGAATTTGCCAACTTCTACTGTCAATTCATCCCCTCCTTTGTTGAAATTGCCCTGCCCCTTACGGAATTACTAAAAACAAGCAAAGTCAGAGCTGTGCTACTGCAAAAGAACCAGAGTGGGACCCTATAACCCTGTGCCTACACCTAGAAAAAATTCACTGACTACAAGAGGAGGTGGGCTGTGTGGGGAAAGGAAGCTTTTGCAAACTGGCGACACTATCTAGAAGGGAGTAAGGATCCTTTCGAGGTATGGACTGATCACAAAAACCTAGAAGCACTAAAGATTCCCCGCAAATTGTCCCCGAAACAAGTACGATGGACGCAGTACTTTAACCATTTTAACTTCACCCTAAACTACATACCGAGAGGAAAAATCTTAGCTGATGTTCTATCCAGACTGCCCCAGTACCTAAGCCAGCGTGAAGAGGTTAATTAGGCAATTATCTCCAATCCACAAACTGCTTCTCAACTTATGTCACGCAGAGTCCCATCTTCAAGAGCCCCTAATCCCAATGACCCTGGGGCAAAGAAAAGAAAACGAGCTCCTCACCGACCAATGGTTCAAGGACATTCAAACCTCCCTAACATACAGGGATGGTTTGGCTTACAAAGGGGGAAAACTATATTTGCCAGAGACCCTCCGCCTTAACGCGCTCCGACACGGCCATGATATAAAACAGGATGGGCACTTTGGATATTTAAAAACACTACACCTCATCCGCAATCAATTCTGATGGCCGGGATTGAAACAGGATGTGAAAAACTATGTCCGGAGTTGTGCTGTATGTGCCACCATGAAAAGAATTCTGGGGAAAAACCCTGGGTTATTACAACCGGTGGCAGTCCCTTCCCAACCATGGGAAGAAATTGCTATGGATTTTATTTATAGTAGACCTACCTGAAAGTAGGGGAAATATGGTCATCTGGACTGTGATAGATCTGTTTTCAAAGCAGGCTCACTTCATTGCCTGAAAAGGGCTCCCGTCCGCCTAGCAACTAACCAAAATGTTCCTGAAACACATCTACAGACTGCATGGCGCACCTAAACAAATAATCTCTGATGGGGATACAGTTCACAGCTAAGTTTTGGAGGAGTTTTCTTAAACTAATTGGCTCATCTCAAGGATTATCATCGGCTTTTCACCTGTCTACCAATGGGGCAGCTGAATCTGTAAACTCAATGGTGAAGCAGTATCTCCGATGCTATGTGGATTATCAACAAACAAACTGGACTGACCTCCTCCCTTTCGCCGAGGTGGCTTACAGCAGCACCGGCTTCACGCTTTTTAAAGTGGCCACAGGAAAAGCATTCAGCCCAATACCCGAATACCAATGGGGCAGCTGAATCTGTAAACTCAATGGTGAAGCAGTATCTCCGATGCTATGTGGATTATCAACAAACGAACTGGACTGACCTCCTCCCTTTCGCAGAGGTGGCTTACAATAACTCTGTTCCCAGCAGCACCGGCTTCACGCCTTTTAAAGTGGACACAGGAAAAGAGTTCAGCCCAACACCCGAATACCCCCAAGTGCCCACCAATTCCAAGATGAGTGGGTGAGAGGAAGTTTGGAAAACCATGAAAACTGCTTTGAAAAAGGCTTTGAAAAAAAACATATAAAAAACAGGCAGATAAAAAAGGGCTCCTCAAAGAACATTCCAAGTTGGGGAAAAGATTTATGTATCAACTAAATATTTACAGCTAAAGTTATCTAGTAAGAAGTAAGTTAGGATCGAAGTACTTAGGACCCTTCCCCATTGTAAAGATCATTAACCCAGTCACAGTGGAATTAAAATTTCCTAAGCTCTTAGGAAAAATTTACCCTGTTTTCCATTGCAGCCTGTTGAAATCTTTTCGGGGTTCCACCTTAAGACTTTCCCCTAAGAGGGCACCTGGACCCCTCGTGGTGGTAGGACAGACTCACTATGAAGTAAAGCGTATTCTTGATTCTAGAATTTTTAAGGGGAAATTGCAGTACTTAGTGCAATGGAAGGGATATCTGTTGTTTGAGGCCAACTGGGTGAAATTTAGTGATGTAAAAGCTGACAAACTCATTAATAGGTTCTATAAGAAACACACTACTAAACCAAGAGGCAACCCATAACCTGTGCTTTTGTTTACATTACAGGATTTGTTCTTTTTTGTAAGGGGGGGCCAGATGTCAACGCTGCTAACATCGGATGTTCTTGCTTTGACAACAGATGGAAATGTAGCCATCTTTTCTCTATCGCTTTTAGAGTTCGTTGATGCTGGGATGGGGAATGTGGATGAGAGTCCAGCTAGTCATAACAATAATAACTCAGCCATGGGAACCCAAGGTTATTAGGTCCAGAGTTGATAAAATTTCCAATTTTGAAACTGCTCTCCTTTCCTCTGGTCCATGAGCCCGGAAAGGTTGGAAACCTGTGATGTATAATACTTGCAACTTTCCACATTGTTCATTTATACTTGCACTTTTCCTCGCTGTGTCTCTATACTTCTTTTCCTCTGGACCATATCTTCCTTTTAAAGGAAAATGCTTTCTTTTATTTGGTTGTTTTAGTCTGTTTTCTTGTGTATGCAGACCGTTCAGAACATGTGTATAATCCCTTCTCTCCCATCTCCTCTCACACCTATTTCAAGGATGCAGCTGTATTGACAATTCTGCCAATCTGATACCTGGGAGAAAGTTCAAATAGGGAAATAAGCAGCAATTTTAAGTTGCTTGCAATTTTTCACATGTCTCAATCCTTTAATGTAAAAAAATCAACAATCTTTTATTTTTGCTTGGTTGTTGGTTGTTCACAACTAGTGCAACTTCACTGTCTTTACCGTACCACAGTAAAAAGTCACAATGAGATTTTGCTCTCCACCTTGATGTGCGGTATTAAATCAGAATGTATTTTCAGATATCATCTGTCAGTCATGAATTGGTATTTTTTATTTGTTACAGCCAAATGAGTGGTTGATGATCAGTTATCACAGAGAAATCCTGACTCATAGATAAATCCAGAGTATCAATTTCCCATTTTAGCCCATATGCCTCTTTTTTAATTGTATTATATTTTTGTATTCTTAGAAAGAGTGTTTTCAAGAGAGAGATCACAGGGTAGTCTATCCCTTTATGGTCTTCGATAAGGTTTGCTCCAAAGCCTACATTAGAGGCATCTATTTGAGGACAAAGGGTTGGATTAAAATCTAATCCTTTTAACACTGGTTTATCTGACAGTGCATTTTTTATTTTACCAAATGATTCCTGGCATTCTTTAGTCCACTTAATTTATGTGGGTTCTGCTTTTATTGTTAGATTTGTGAGGGGTTGAGCCAAAGTAGAAAATGAGGAATGGCCTTTAGTAATATCCCACTACTCCTAAGAAAAATTAGACTTCTATCTTTGTTTTGGAGGCTTCAACCTCTCAGAATCCTTTGGAGGTTTCAGGGTTTCAACCTTTCCTTTCAGGTTCTAGCTCGCCCGTTCCCACAGAACCCTAAATATAGGCATTAAGGGTGTGCTTCCCAGGTTTGCTATAGATGAGGATATCATCTAGATATGCAGTGTATCATGTCCCTTTACTAGGTGGGATTTATTCATAAGACACTGGAAAGTAAGTGGTGTCCCACATAGCCTAAAATGCATTCTCTTGAATTGAAAGAGGCCTTATGGGGAGGCAAATGCATCTCCTTTGAATAATGTTCCAGTAGAATTTGGCAAAATCCTTTGGGTAAGTCTAAGGAAAATAAATAGCGGCACATAGGCCATCCAAGAGGCCATCAACTTGGAGCATTGAATATTTATCAAATTTTGTCACTCAGTTTATTTGCTGGAAATCTACACAAAATCGTATTTCTTCATTTGATTTTGTCAGTAATATAATTGGAAAACATTTGGAGCGTGTTATCTACTTCACTTTGTTAAACTGCTTACCTACAAGTTTCCAGAACATCTAAAAAGATGTTTTAGAGAGAACATCTAAAAAGAAGTTTTAGATGTTCTAGAAACCTGTAGATAGGCTATTGAATAGGTTGAGTTTCTCTCTTTCTGTACTATGTTCTATTAGATCCATTAATCCTGGTTGCATGTTTTAACATATTTTTAAAGTCATTTAATGTCTTTTCCAAATCTTTTGCTTGATTGAATTTATTTAGTTATTTTTTTTTAGCAAATTTATATGGCTGCCCAATTCAAAGTGACTCCAGGTGGCCTATAGAAATAAAACCCCAAATATAAAACCCAATAACCTGCCCCCTCTTGCGACAACAATCAAACAAATCACTTGATGACTTCCTTATCACCCTAGGATGCCCAGGTCACTTACAAACCCATGTCTTCCAAAAGAGCATCAAGGTGGAGGCCAATCTTACTTACATAGGAGTGATGTTCCATAGGGAGTGAGCCACCATGGAGAAGGACCTTCTTCATGGTCCCTCTAGATAGACCTCCTTAAGAAAGGGGACTGTAACATATTTTGCGTCCACTCTGGTGAGTTTGGCAGGTGTATTTGAGAAAAGTCCTTCAAATAGCCTGACCTCAGGCCATGCAGGGCTTTAAAGGTGACAATCAGCATCTTGAATTGAACCTGGAAGCAAATCAGCAACCAGTGCAGCTCCTGAACAAGAGGTAACACATGTTATTTCTCATGCACAAAACCATATGGGCCGCTGTTAATATGCACCCTTCCACATGATTGCATCCCAAGCTTGATCCAACAGTTCTGGTTTCCTTTTTTTCATGCAGATAAAGTTGTCTCAAGTTCAGTTTTATTAAGTCATTTCCTTAAGAGACTAGCATAATAGATTTTCTTTTACTTTTATTCTAGTTCAAATTCATAATTCACTGGCTCAGTTCTTCTTACTTTGTAGAAACCCTGCTGCTTAGTTTGCAGTTTGTTTTTTACTAGGCAATAACAATAATTCTTGGTTTCTCACATTGAATTGCTTTGATTTTAAACCCTTATCATACTGCCTCTTTTGTTTTTCCCTGGCTGTTTTTTAATGTTTCTGAGCAATGTGTCCTTCTGTCTTTAACTGGTTTCTCTGAGTTAATATATATTCTATTAAGTTCTTAGGACCTTCTAAGTTTTCACACCAGCCTTCTTAGTAAGGTCCAAGTTCCCCCTCCAGGTTACTTCCCTAAATCCCATAACTGGCTATGGGATTTCCTTATATGCAAAACCTAAGAATGGTAAACAGATATCCCAAGGTTTTGGGGCCTGACCTGCATAATTCTGAAGCATAGCCTTGAGGGTCTGTTTCATCTTTTCAGAGATATCCTCTGCTAGGGATGATAAGGACTGGTATGCATCCTTTTTATCCCTAAATCAGCATAAAGACATCTAAGCAGAGCTGATTAAAAATTAGAACATTAATCTATGAGCATTTCCTTTGGTATGCCTACCCCACTACAGATTTTGACCAATTCCTCTGCTACTTTTTTAACAGTCACATTCCTTAATGGAACTGCTTCTGGAGAGTGAGTTGCATAGTTGAATATAGCTAGGATAATAAATCTCTATCCATATGTCCAGAGTGCTGTTCCACATCGTACCCCAATTACATATTCTTGCTATGGAACATTTTTTCATTTTTGTCTATAATGAATATTGGAGAATATGTTTTGTGACATTTCTCAAGCAAGTAATTTTGAGAAGATGTTCCTATGATGACACCACAAATAATAATGTACCATCTTAGTTCTAGAGTATGAAGAGCTGATTGACCCTGGTCCTGTTGCTGGATTTTAGCAGTTACCCAATAATTGGTTAGCTCTACTCTTAGCTAAAAAATATCAGCAATATTTTTAGAATTTATTTTTACCACACTCTTAACAAGAATAAATCATTTCTCACTCTTTTACAACAAAATTGTCTGCAGGACTATGGGAACATATAATGTAAAATAATTGTTATATCATTTAGAGTTGACTAAACTTCATATCAATATATCAATATTACTATTAATAGATTTGGGGAATGAGAATTTCAGCAAGTTTTTAAAAATGCATATAAGATATTTCTGTTGGCACTTTTTTGTCCAAACCTATTGTTTAAAAAACTTTTACTAGATGGCAGCACTACCCGACCTTGGATCATCTCAAAACATTAACCAGTGTTTCTCCTAGTTAATATTTGTATTATGATATAAATATTGGTGTTGTCGTGTTGTCTGGACTGAAAAATGATGGGACATCACAGAAGAAGGAGATAGTAATGATGTTTCCATTCTTAAATTAATTTTTAAAAATATATTAGATTTATATCTTGTCGCCACCTGTTTTCCCACAATGCCAACCCTGTTAGGTGGATTAGATGTTGTCAAGAAACCTATGTGTGAAGTTGTGAGAGTTAATTTTTACATGATGAAAAGTATAAAAACAAATAGTAGGTCATACCATTACCAAAATATGGAACAAATGGAAACAAGATTACTTAAAGACCTTAATTTGGAACAAGCCTGGAAAAAAACTGAACAGTGATTGAAATGTAAATAGAATTCTCATTTGATACTTAGCAGTTGATGGCTTTCTTTCATAATGACTTCATAGTTTAACTGCAATAAATCTGCTTTTTTGAGCTGTTGTGACCTACAAAATATATTCTTGCAGTATTTTGTTTTGCCAGCTGAGAGGTTCCTGACAGAAGTCAATGGGAGACTAGATTGGTCTATAGAACATTTATCTTTATCTTATCATGTAAGAAATTTATTTTCTTGTTCTTGAACTCAAGGAGCTTTTATAATATAGGGAATATTTATCCAGTTGGTGGTACAATTATAATAACTTTTTCCACACAGTAGTTGATACTTGCAGTGAAAATATTTAATATCGTGTTTAAAATTATTTCTATCTAAGAAGGATTAAGTAAATACACAGGGAAATACAATATATAACAGACTAAGAAAATAATATAAAGCATTTTACAAATTAGTTTGTGTATTTTTTTTCTGCAGGCATTTCCTATTCAAAACAGGAACAGGGACAACACCACTGTTCAGTACTGCAACACCGGGTTACACAATGGCATCTGGTTCAGTTTATTCCCCTCCTACACGACCACTACCTAGGAACACCTTATCAAGAAGTGCTTTTAAATTTAAGAAGTCTTCAAAGTACTGTAGCTGGAAATGTACAGCACTCTGTGCTGTTGGGGTCTCTGTGCTTCTGGCAATACTACTATCTTATTTTATAGGTAAGCTTTCCTTTTTATGATCATTATAAACCTGTATTCCAGTACTGTTGGAGGTATATATCTAGGAATGTTTTTCTTTTATGAGAATTGGCTATAAGTCAGCAGCCATTTTTATACTAAAAGTGTAGCATATTGGTTATATACAAAACAATTTTCTCACAGCAAAAAGCCTAAATAACTTTACTTTTATAAATGTCACTTACTGTATACATAAATAATAAAAAGTATTGCTTACTTGTTGTTTCTTTTTCCCATGCTTTAAGGAATAGTATTATTTTACTGAATAAGTTACTCATGATTGCTTGTGTTGTAAAGTTGACTACATACTCTATTAGTTAATTGTAAAATGCAATGATCCAACTCTGTATCAATTAGTGCATTATACTATAGTATAATGCCAGAGACTGTGATTATTACATAAATAATATAAGAGTGAAATGTTAGGTTTTACTGGCACAACTCCAAATAAAATATTCTGTTAAGCCCTAAACTTTCTGAAATGTTGAAACTCTGTATTGAAATGCATTTCTTAAATTTAAGCTCAGTCTAAAGCACCAGCTGAATAAAAACTTTGAACTAGATCTTTGTTGAAGCTAAAGCCTCTGAGAATAATGCTGAAATAATAAAATAACATAAAATTAGTTCTTCAGCAGTCAAAGAAATTTCCTTTCCTTGCTGTTTGAATGTGATTGCCTGAGATTATTGCCAGTCTCCCTATTACCAAAGAGAATCAAAAGAGTTGCATAGGACTGATTCTGATGCATTATGGTTTGATGCAGTAAATAGCAATACTCCTGGTAAGAAGTTTATTAGACACAAAGTCTTTCTGGTTCAGAGTATTAAGGCAAAGACTTCCATTAATGTATGCATAAAAACTATAATTAGTAGAATTAGTTTATTTTTATGTTTTTAGTTATTGGAATTGGAATATTGTGTGATTGGACATCCAAGCAATTTGTCTCCAGTGCATAAGCTCTCAGTGTACATACAAACAACAGAGTCATAGATTATAAAGTCATAAGACACAATGTTATGTTTTTAGTTCAATATATAGTTCAATCTTATTCCATACTCTTGACCTTGCAGAACTTCAGGGTAATGTAATTATATTCATAAAATATGTCAGATTACAATTGGGCACATTTAAGTGCCAATAACATCAGACATTGAATATCTAAATATGCACTTAAAATGTCCTTATTTATACTTAGAAAGTGATGTGTGGTTGATTAAAACTGATCTAAATTTTAATTACATTATTGTTTTAAGTAATTTATTGTTTTAAATAAATAATATAATTAAGTTAAGGTATATTGTTAATTAAAAGTTTCCTATTAACTTGGAGGCATTTAAATACATTCAATTGTTGCATTGTATTATATAATGCTACTTTTTCTTCACCTCAGTTTCAAAACAAATAAGTCTGATCATAAGTTTGCCTTATATTTGATGCTACACTTGGTTTTCTAAGCAGTGATTAAAAGCTGGAGATAAGGGTTGCTTAGTCTCTATAGTTCCTAATGTCTTTTGTTTCATACTTGGCATTGTGTCAAGCACACTTTTGCTGTAGGCATACATTAAATCTGTAATTCTTATTCAGGAAAGATGATTTCCTTTTATTTGAAAAAAAAACAAACAAACACCAACAAGCTGCATACTTTCAAAAGGAAAGGAACCTATTAAGTCTTTGGTCTTGCCTTATAATTGTTGATAGTATCTAGGACTCCTAATCTTCATTTGAACAGACCTTAATGTTTCCAACCTCCTATATTTTAGAGGGAGGAGTTTTCACTGAAATGGTCATCTTAAACCTGTGGAGTGCTAGTTGATACTTGTTCTGCATGTTTGTCCTACATAATGTCTGTAGTAGTCCTTATGCTGTATGTTGTTGGTATGGTATGTTGTAGATGAGTCCTGTGTTTTATTTTTCTTCTGGGACTACTTAAGATATTTTGGAGGGCTTTTAGTTGGTTTGTGTGCTATGGTCATGCCTTGCGGTTATAGTCCGTTGGTGGTTTCTGAGATGTTTTTGATGTAAAAGTTAGTTGTTTCTGATATGTACCATACTAGCAATCAGAAGACATGATAAAAACTCCTTAATCTCACAGAACATGGGCAGACTCAATCATAGTTTCAACCGGGAAATGGCACATCCAAGTGCAAGCTAAATCCAAAGTGCTAGGGAATTCCTGGAAGGTTGGCATTCAGACAAATCAGCCATCAGTAGACACCTGGAAATAAACCACATTTATACACTATTTTAAAGAGACAATAGTTGTTTTTTTAAAAAAAAGCTAAGAAAGGAAGCAAAAAGATCAAAATATATCTCTTTCAGCAGTCAACACAGATAAGTAGGGATTAACACAGATGAATAATCAGCAGAGAATAATAGCCTAATTGAGGAACTTTCAAGGAGAAAGCCACACCTCCACAAACACTGGTAAGGCAAGCTACTGTATACAAGCAAGGAGCAAGTCCTACACTAAGCAGCACTGATGTTACATGGGTCAGTAATGAAATCTCAGACAGCACCAAAGACACCACAATTCAAACCTGAGCTACATATTTTGTCTTTTAATCATCTTAAAAACACCTGCTTCTTTTTGTTACTTTTTAAAAATAAACCTAATAATTTCTACAACTTTTGAATAATTTCCTTCTTCTAATTTGTGCTACTTTGCTGCTATTTTAGGGTCCCTCTGGAACTGCAGAATATGGTTTTAGAATGCAAATGCAGTTGTTCGAGATTTTCTACTATGAGGAAACTATTTTTCCTGAATAAACAAACTGGAAAATGAAAATGTTAGATTCTTTAATCTGTTTTATAATTCCTAGTGGGAAATCAGTGAGAAACAAGCTTTTCTGGCATTTTTGAGGGCACCTATCTTTCCATGTGGTTATAGAATATTGTCACATTTGGAATATAGGAAAGAGAAACTCTACTATAACTAGATTCATTCTATGCAATGATTTAAATTTTGTTGGGCATGAGAAACTGTATATAAAAAGTACTTACAATTCCTGTAAACATCTCTCCATGACAACCACAAGACATTGCTTGTTCTCTTTAGAATATGAAAAATGTATGACTTACTTGACCTTAAATCTGATACAGTTTCTTTTGGCAGGCTATTGGCTCTTTTCTTCATGTTATGAGGATATCCTCCATCCAAACTTTCAATTCACTTTTTGTATAATTCCACAATAATTCTTTGTTCTTTTACTTTTTTCCTGGATATGAACATACTACTTTCTAAGTTATCCACTTTCAAAGCATAATATAAAAGTGTCTACTGCTAGATTGCAGAATGTTAAAAATATATAACATCTCTACTTAGCAAATTAGAAGGTACTATAGCTCTGGAGTCACAATTGGTCCTGTGCTTCTCTTGTTATGGAGTTTCAGCCCAAACCCCAACTCCTTCAGGGAAAAATGCTTACTTTGTCACTTGATAACATTTTCCTCAGCAGTACAGTTGCTTCTTCAGAAACTGGAATTGTAATTGGTTGTTCAACTATAGCAACTGTCCCACAGCAGAAGGAGTATGTTATTTGTTCTGCTTAAAAGAATAGTTAGTATTCTTACTTACCAATTGTTTCTGATAGTCAGTGAAAAATATTTTTTTCAATAATTCATGGAAGGAATAACAACCTGCAATTTAATACATCTCCATCTTGCCAAAAATCTCCACTGTTGCATATTTCTACTCAGTTAGTTGGCCTTTCACAAATCCAACAAAGGAGGCAGTCAGCAGGCTGAACCATCTCCAGAAGATGTCATCCAAGTCTTTGCAAAGTCTCTTTTTAATTGAAGTAGAAGCAGCCTACTGTTGATCAGTGTGTCAGAGCATCCAGCCATTTGGGCAGTTGTAAGATTCCTTCCTTTGACAGTGTTCTATAATGGGATTAAACATTGCATATTTTTCAGCTACTCAAATTTCTATCCACCTAGTTTATGAATATGTTCCATTGAAATAATAAAAACTCTGAAAGTTTTTTTTAAATTCATCAAAGTATTAAAGGAAAAATTTGATTGGAAAGCAACATTCTAAACTTTAATTGTTTCAATTTCGTAAGTGACCCTCAGTTCAGCTCATCAGGAAGATTTATCAGCTTTAATATGGCATTAACTTTTTTCTTGTTCCTTTTTGTCCATGCCACATGTTTTCTTTATTTATCAATTGAAAGTATTCCAGTATAAGGAAGTCTGCTTATCATTAATCAGAGATCATGGCTTCAGTGATCTTGCTCTTCACCTGATAGAATACTCAGATTATGATTGTTTTGTGCTTCTTTCAAATATATCACAGTTGTACTGATATCAGGCTAATTTTTCTTCCTAGAAGCAAATACAGGTAGCTTTCCTTGGACGTTTGCAATATTATGTCTATAAAATACCCATCATGATAAATCTGATCTTCCCTCAAGATTCATTAATTTACTAATCAACTTTGTTCCATGGGCATGACGTTCCTTCTCTAGCCACTCCTATTTTGCCAAACCCATACAACATCTCAATCCAGGGGGTGAGGCTGGGAGGAGCAGGGTAGTAATTTATTAGACTTTGGAAATCACATTGAATCAAGATATAGTAATGCAAGACAAATAAGGCCAAGATGAATATAATTTCAGGCTTTGTATAAGAAGAGAGAGAGATCACACTAAGTAACAATAATATGCAGTGAGCATGACCAACAATATATAAATATAAACCAATGTTAATGAAGCTGCAAAAAAAAGCAGTTCTGTTGTTAATTGCAAAGTCATGTCTGACCCATCGCAACCCCATGGACAATGTTCCTCTAGGCCTTCCTGTCCTCTACCATATTCTGGAGTCCATTTAAACTCATGCCTACTGCTTCAGTGACTCCATCCAGCCACCTCATTCTCTGTCGTCCCCTTCTTCTGTTGCCCTCAATCTTTCCCAGCATTAGGCCCTTCTCCAGTGAGTCTTTCCTTCTCATTAGGTGGCCAAAGTATTTGAGTTTCAACTTCAGGATCTGGCCTTCTAAAGAGCAGTCAGGGTTGATCTAGGACTGACCGGTTGGAACGCCTTGCAGTCCAAGGGACTCGCAGGAGTCTTCTCCAGCACCATAGTTCAAAGGCCTCAATTCTTCAGCGCTCAGCCTTTCTTATGGTCCAACTTTCACATCCATACATTGCAACTGGAAAAACCATGGCCTTGACTATACGCACTTCTATGCTGCCTCAACAGAATGATAGTATCAAGATAAAGAGAATCCATTGTTATTGTGTCTTCTGCATTGTTCAGATCACATGTCAAACATTGTATCATATCTAGGGCACAACATTTTAAGAAAAACATTGACAAACTGAAGCATGCCCAGAGGAAAACACACCCAGATGATAAGGTTCTGGAACAATAACAAAACTTATGAGGAATGGTGTCCCATTTCTCCATCAGATGTGAGTGCATGGCTTCTGTGGGCTTTCTTTGTTGTCTCAGATCTTAGTGACCCTGAAACGTTTTTGGCTTTGTTGAGGCTTGAGCTATAGCCTCTGTGTAGAGGTCAAGGTTGGCTGTTTGCAGCATCTCTCCTTGACCGGCTGTTTGGGTTGTCTCAACTAGGCTGGTTGGTTGAACCCCTTCATCTAAATCAATAAGACACTCTGCCATGGCTAGGACAGGTTCAATACACTTCCTAGCTATTTTAAAGCAAATTAGATGAACTTTTCTTTTTAATCACTAGGGGTCGCTGCTTGTAGATCAGCTTCAGGGGTGCTGTCTGTGGGTGGAGATGCCACTGGGTGCGTTCTCCTGCGTTTGTGGGTACTTCAGCGCAGTTCACCTCTTCACCACTAGGGGTCACTTGCTGTGGGTCAGCTACCAGGGTGCTCTTCCTTCAAGGTTCACCCTTTGTCCACTAGAGGGCTGGCTCTGGGCTTGATTAAAGGCTTCCGTGTAGTTCCTCCTTTAACCACTAGGGAGCCTCTGAAAAAAGCCAGCCAAATTCTTCCTATTACCACGTTACTGGTAGTGGCCACTGAGAGAATGTAGAGCTACAAAACTCCCATCTGGCCGTTAAGTTGCAGGCTGGAACCCTTTAGTCATCAGCTTGTGATAATAAGCAAGGACAATTGGCTCTGCTTTCTTCTCCTTAATTTCCCTCAAACTGGAACAACTTGGTCTTCAGCTTGAGTGAGTGAATACTTTGGCGAAGTTCACTCTGTGCCCTCTAGGGGGTGTAGATAGCTTGGGATAAATTTAAGTAACTTGCTCTTTAACTAACAGATTTACTCTGCGTAGTTAGTGATCCGAGCAGTGAAGTACCTTCTTCCTCTCTAGGGAGTGCTCTTAGCTTGGCTTGGTATAAGCCTGCTACGTGCTAAATTAATTATCAAGTTGTTGTAATCCAACATATTCAAATTCAAATTTAACAGGATGTCATGTGCAAATTGGCCACCAGGGAGTGCTACTGCATTGTTATTGGGGTTGGTTCTGCCTCTGAAACCAGATGCCTTCTTATTCCATTGACATTGGCTGAAATTCCAAACATTCCTAAGAGCAGGGAGTTTAGCTTCTTTCACCAGTGCTGTGGCTGGGTGAAGAGGTTAATTGCCTTAATTGCTTTCCTTAGTAACCTGTTGCTACGGCAAGTGGACTAAGAAAACAGCATTCAGTTGAGAGTTAATTGACTTTTTATTGCCCTCAAAGGGGCCCCTTGCTGCTTTCTTTCTTGGCTAGCAGAATCATGAAGACGAAACAGAGGTTTTGTAGCTTTGTCTATCTTCACGCATAAAGAATCAACATATTTCTAAACACTTAAATTCCAGATCCTTAATTTGCATTAGGCAGGCTATGCAGACTTCTCTCTTCTGCTTAGTGAGATAGACATCACAATATCTCTTTGCTTTAAACGTTAGCTTGTAAACAGATCCAAAGGTAATTCTAACAGAAGCATCCAAACGAACACAAGGCACTTGATAACTTTACTTTAAAACGTTGGCTAGCATGCAGAGTTTGACTAGCATTTAACATATAAAAATTAAATAAATTGTATCTGTTTATTTTAGTCTGTTCCTAACCTGTAATAAAGCTATATTGTTATAAGCTCAGCATCTCTGAATAGTATGTTAAAGTCCCTGAGAACCATTAGCCTTGGGGTCTCTGTGAACCAGATGGGCAGTTTTAAAATTTGATAAATAAATAAAAGATTCATATACAATGATAATAGATGAGTCAGCCAACCTGATTTGCATCACCAAATCCTGGGTGAACCAGGCAGGGGAAGATTCCTCTCAGAGATAAACATATCTGGGTTTGGGGACTGGCACCAGCCACAACTCCAGGGAAGAGGAAGTGGGGTGGTAGTTGTCATCTGAAAACATTACTATATATTTATTTTTGATGTTTTTATTGCTGTAAAGGTTTTTTATTGTTTTAATTGTGTGTGTGTGTGTGTGTGTGTGTGTGTTGATTTTCCAGTTTTACATTTACATATTTGAAAAGCAGCGTGGCGGCTGGGTTGTTTCATAATTCAATAACATACAAATGTCTTTAATACAAATCACACACTATTACATTAAATATTTCCTCTCTTTTTCCCTTGGTATTTACTGTCTCACATTTGAATTAATACAATTCTTATTATATCAATTTAATACAAATAGCTTTCTTACATTTATCAATAATTTTTAGTTTATACATATCTTAGTCATTTTAACATTCAAACAATTTAGACAATCAATGTCCTGGTAGGTTTTTTCCAATTTTTAGTTTCCCATAAATATTTAAATTTAACGTTTAATAAGTTTCCAAATTTTAAATAACCCCAAATCACTTTCTCACAATTCATCCCTGGATCTGACATCAGCTGGTTAATAATACAATATAATATTCTTATTTTCTGGTAATTTCCAAATATCTTAAATTTAATAACCAAAATTTCTCTTATTTCAACATTTAATACTTCCTCTTTTTTCTCTCAATATCTACTATCTTATATGTAAGCTAATAATTTTTATTATTACCACTAAATAAAAACATATTTGTTACATTCATCAATACATTTCTAGTTTATATATATTTTAATTGGCTTTATAGTCAATGTTCAATATTCAAATTTAACTATTAATGTTTATATTTCCAAGTCCTAAATAACCAAAGTATCCTTTAACTCAACTCAACAATTTCTAATATTCAAGGTACACATCTTATCTATTTTGAGAATATTCTGTTTTAATTCTCACTAGTAAGTCAAAACCCCAATTTTCTTCAGTCTTATTCTAGCTTTCTTTCTTTACCAAATTGTCTTCCATGTCCATGCTTTTGAGTCATCAAATAAATCTCCCTGTGTTATTATGTATGTTGTTTGACATAGAAAAAACCATCTGATTGCCATTTTTTTGAGAGGAGTAAAAAATGGTCTCTCTATTTTTCTATCTTGATGTAGTTGTCTTAAACTGTTTATCTTCTCTTCAATCTGTTGTTCTGCTTGATCCTCAGGTTTCTTCTGATTTATGTAGAAAATCTTTTCCCTTTTTCATTTTGTCAGTCCCTTTTCTGGGTTTTCCATTGACTGTACTTGTTGATCAATTGAATCCTCAGTCATAGTATTTAATTGGTCCACTTTTTCCGTTATATTCTGTGTAGTTGATTTTTCAGTTGTAATCAAAATTTGAGTTCATGTATCAGGGCTGACATCCCGTTCTATTCTGTAACCTCTTATTTCTTCAGTAGCTGTAAAAATAGTTTGGTAAATCGCTTTCAGCATAAAGAGAACCTATTCCTGATCTTCCTCCATATTCTCTTAGTAATGTGTTAGATTAAAGGCTTTGCAATCAGAGAATATAAAAAAAATTCAGTGAGTATGGAACATAGCTGGGCTTCACTGCTGATAAATGTCTCAAGGTTATAAATCTTATCTATTGTCTAGGCTGCCAGCCAAGTCTCTTTTAAACAATAACAGGTTGCAATATCAGGTTTAGCCACAAGATGTCGCCCCTATATTTAAATTTTTCCTTTAGGTCCAAAGTTTTTATAATCTTTTCAGTTTTACTTCTTTTTTATAAGTAAAAACCCAGATCTTCAGTAAGAGTAGAAAGTATTTTAATCCAAAAACTTTAAGAAATAAAATTCCAATTAGGATCAGGTTATTCTTGCAACATTTTTTAAAACTCCCCTGGATAGTCAGTCGCCGCTGTTTTTAGAGGGAGTCGCTTCCCTCTCCACAGGGGGAAAAGTACTTAAAGCAGCTTATGCAGGTAAAGAAAATAGTTAGGATTTAAGAGAGGTAGATCTCACCAAGTCTCGTCCGTGCTGCCTTAAAATTGCCTGATGGTAAGTATGACTTCAGCTCTCTGCAGCCTAGTGACGAGCCATATTGCTATGCCCGGTCTTTCGTCCTCCAGTTTGGAGGGCTGCCCTGGATCAAGCGGAAGAGCTACCGCCCTCCCGCAATCCAATGGGGATCCCCTCCTTGCTGGTTGTCCTTACAGGGTGACTTTCGATCCTTTCCAGGGTCCCCCAGCGAAGCGAAACTGAACGCGGAAGACAGAGCTTGCCTTCCAGACGTCCATATCGGTTGCTTCAGCAAACCGGAAGTCATATATTTTCTTAATTGTAAACTATCTAAATCTTTGAGATAGACAAGTACAGAAATTGAATAAATAAATAATTACTGGCTTACAGAGGATCTGCCCTGTAAATAACTGGGTATAAGACTTTCTGAAGTTGTATTTTATGGAACAGATGAAACTGTTGCTGTTGTATCAATCTATTGCTTCACAGCATTTTCCCTGTCTGTTGCTAGAATGGTGGTTGAGAGCTCAAAGCATATGGTTCTCAGTCAACCTGGCAGAGATTGAATTAGGTGATCAAGAGTACATGACTACCTTAGCATCTGTTCCAAGTCATTACATTTGATGCATACTGGAGGTTACTCATTAACCTCATTAGTTTTAATCTCGGAGCAGTTGAGATGTGATCTGATCTTGGAGGACATAGTTATTACTCCATAGCCATAGTCAGATTATTTTCTGTTTACTTTTCAGTTGACTCATATCACACACATACCCTGCACAGGTCAATGTTAGATTGGTCCACCTCAGTTATTTGTGCTCAATTAGATTATTCTTCATTCTGGTTATGTTTTAAAGGGACCATGGGGTTTTCCCTAAAGGTTTGG
Source organism: Bothrops alternatus (assembly GCA_034064705.1). Lineage (NCBI taxonomy): Eukaryota > Metazoa > Chordata > Lepidosauria > Squamata > Viperidae > Bothrops > Bothrops alternatus. The sequence goes on along the minus strand of JARGCV010000053.1, from coordinate 7,860,154 downwards.
TGGGCTGTTGCACTGACACTATGGAGCCTTAAACTGGATTGAGACTGTACACTGAATTATCTCAGTGTGCCCACCTTTTTGTATAAATGCCTTGGCTTTCTAAGGAACTATTGGAAATAAAATGCAAGAAGGCAGTCCTGGAGCATTCTTAAAGCAGAATGAGGATTAATCTAATTGAACACAAATGAGAACAAATATTAGGCAATAACATTCTTAGCTTTCTGTATTGCATCTGCCAGTAACTGTCAATATTGGGAGACAATGTCCCTGCTAGGGAAGGATGAGCTTCAGGACCATATAAACAGGTACTCTGAGGAATATTCTCTTTTTTTTTTTTAATTATAAAAATTCTTTTATTAAAACAATCAACATTGAGCATAAAAAACCTATTATGCAGCAATCATCATGACACCTGGTATACAATACTAAGTATTAGTCTTTGAAAACGTCTGAGTCATTGGCAAATAAAGTCACTTGGATTTGCTTAGAGGTGGAGTCTTATGGATGTATCCAATTAAGGAGTACAATGTGCAAGTTACCTGGAGCAGGCTTGGTTCTGTGACTCTTTGGGATAGGATTTGCTAGTCCGTTCGTGTGGCTATCTGGGTGATTAAAGCCACCCAGAAGATGACTTATGGTTGAGTTCATGCAGTGTGGTGTTGACTTCATTGAAGGGATCGCCTCATCAGTCTTGAAGGACTTTGTGCTGTGCTCACTCCTGAAGAAGACATTTCTAAATCCAACATTGCTGCACAAATAACATTCAGTCTATAGCTTAATGGAGTACAAAAGCTGTGTCAGACCTGCCACAACTTAAACCTCTAAATCACAGCTATCAAACTCGTTTTCATTGAGGACCACATCGGCATTGTGGTTGAATAAATAAATAATTGCACCTGCACTGCATGGACTGTGGAATCCCGGAGTGCGCAGGCTTATGGGTGGCCAAGTGGCTGGCAGGCTTGGCTGCTGCAGTCATTGCTGGGTCTCGCATGCTCGCTGCCTCCTATGCGTGTGCCCGTGGGGGGGGCGGGCTTGGGGCCAGGACAACGAACAGTTCTGTGGGCCAGATCTGGGCCCATTGCGGACCAAATGCAGCCCGCAGGCCTTGAGATTGATACATCTTCTCTAAATAGAAACAATCCTAGAAGAGATACAGCACTTACTTTCATTTCCCAAAGCATTACCCCCCTTCATTCCCCATCCCCACAGTTCATGACAGTCTGTCATGCAATTTACATAATGCTTGCTCATATGTTCAGTTAATAACATGAGTCATTTAGTGTAAAATCATTTAATTTAACTGTTTCAAAGTGGTATGCATTAAACAAACAGTGGAATAAAAAAATGACAGAAAAATCAGATGTTAACAACTTAGATGACAAGTCACATTTGAAGTTAATGACCATTTCTAATTTGGTATAAATGTTTTACTAAATTGAGTCATGTGTCAGTATATATTAATAAAGTAAAGGTTCAAAGTTAATTAGAATTTTACACTGTGATGAAAACTGGGCAAATGTTAATTTACATTCACAAAACACTTATCCAGGTAATTAACAAATAGGCACACTGTGATATAATTGATACAACATATCTTCTAGCATAAGTATGAGATTTCTATTTAAAAACTTGAATAGATTGTATTATGTGCTTTATATAAAAAAGAAAATGAAGAAAGCTGAGTAAAGTTGAGGTGGTAATGATATATGTTACTGTAGAGAGCACTTTAAATTAAGAAACATTATTTGCTAGATAAAAGCTTCATATTTGCAACCTTTCAGCTATTTTAACTATTTAACTTGTGATAGATGTGCATATAAGAACAGTTTTTCTTAGCTTTTACACTATGTCTTTCAATTCAACAGATGAAACCCTCCATAGGTCTAAGTTAGAATGTATCCTGTGTAAATTGATCTGTCTCCTTCTGGTTCAGACCATACCATATTGAATGTAAAGGTCTACAAAGAGTTCTTACTTATTTCATTTAAAAATAAAAGAAGCCACTATTTCTGATAGTGAAATTCAGTAAAAGAACGTGTGCACTCGTAGAGATTTTTATTTGCATCTGAAATGAGAGTGTGGAAAAAAAAACAGATAAAAGAAAGGCTAGTATACATGCTGTGTATGCCTCCTCATCTCGATTTCTTAAGGATTAAGGATTTAGAGAAGGATAAAGATATAGAAATAAAAATTGAAAAGCATTTGTTATTGCTATGACCATCTATCTTAGATTTGTAAGTAAAACACCATAAATATATCCTCTTCAAATAAATTAAAGTATTTTTATTTTTTCCTTTGAACAAGCAAGAGAGAAATTGAAGGAACTAATTGCATAAATTTTAAGTATTAAATGCAACTGAAGGCTGATTTTCAGCCAATAAGTTTTTAAAGATAAATTCAACCTTTAATAATCCCTTTTTAAGATTAATTCAATTCAATTTAATTTAACAATCTTATTTAATGCTGCACTGCATTGAGTTTTTAATGCAGAAAAGTCCTCTTTTTCTCCTAACCCTTGACATAATAATCCAATCATCTCATGGTAAGAATTAATATACCGGTAGTACATTGGAGGGGAAACTGGTTAAGTTTCTTTGTATCAAATAAAAATGGAATATTAAACTTCTTATGAAGTTTTTTTAAAAAATACAGTAGATGCACTTTATCTGGTTTACTTCTTTTACTTGCTTCAAAGGCAAAAATCAGAATTTTAACCAGTATTCCTAACCTGGAGAAAAAGAATCAACACCTTGTAGTAATGAATTCATCAAAACTTTCTGTGCTGCATAAGACAAGAAAAGTCTATCAACATTTTCACAAAACCAAGATCATCTTTTAGGACAGATGACAGAGATGGAACAAATCAAAAGTTGTATGATAAAGTAGACACACAACTTAGAGTACAACAGTGGAAGGAGTTATGGAAGAAAATTAAGTTTTCTCTAAGCTACAATTTAAGAAAACTTGGTACACAGTAAAATGTTTTATTGATGGCAAATGACTTTGTCAATAATTAAGACAGTTAAATCATGTAACAATGTTAGAAATGCCACAATGAAGAAAAAACATTTTATCATATATAGTGATCATGTAAAGAAATTCAAACATATTGAAAAGAAATAAAGCAAACTATTCTGAACATTGTAAAAATTACATTTGTGTTGAAAAAAATGTTTCTATTATGTATAATTCCAGAAAATATGAATGAAAAATACCACAATTTATTAAGATACATGATACATGTTCATACTGCAAGAACAAATTGGAACATTTTTTCCTGGAAGACCAAAATTGGAAAACCTATAGCACTGACCAACTATAGCCATATTAAAAGTCTAACGAGATTTAAGCAAACTTATAAACTACCACACATATCAAGACAAACTTAGATATATTCTAGGAAAAGTGTTATTTTTCTAGAGAAAAATTAATTAAAATAATAGATGACATAATTTAAACAGAAATTAGGAATATTCAATATAATGTACAAATATTTAGGTTAGCACTGGGAAACAAATGGAAGGGAAGCATTACTAAAAAAATCTTTTAAGATGTTTTACTTTACAGCTGATATTCTTTATGCTTTGTGTAACTTTTGTATGCTTTGGCTTTCTAAAAAATCTGTCAAAATCTCAAAAGGGGAAAAAAAGAACAAGAACAAATGAATAGCCTATTAATCTAAGTACTAGACCCATCCAAGCTTGGTTCATGAAAAGGAGAAACACCTTCAAAGCTAACCACAGAAAATGTCAGAATTCAAGCAATCTTTCCCTTGTGGTAAGGTTGAAATCAGGCCAGTTTGACACCCCTGTTTTAGGGTGATGAGGAATCTTTGTTCCTCAAAGGGAGAAATCACTAGCCTATAGAGATGTCCTGGAAAGTCTGTAGCAGTGTACCATAAAATATAAGTTTTCCCTCCCAGTGGTCAGGGAGCTCTTCTAATAACTCCCAAGTAATTTGCTAGGCTACCAACATAATCAAAAGCTTTCTGAAGAAAATAGGAAAGTAGATCAGCTAAGAGTAGATGTTGGAAGAACCCTGTGATCCTTCTAGAGCAATTAGAAGGAACAATCCAATTTAGAATAACCTCATCTATTTTATATAAATTGTAGAGCCCCTTCAATTTTCAAATACGAATGCCCATTTCTTGTAATTATTGTCTTGTTTAAAAGAGTATGCCTTCTATTTCTTTTACATGTAGATAGGTTTTAAACAGTGTAAGACTTTCCTTACTGATGAATTATTTATTAGTTTATGATTAATATGGTGCCATAAAATTCTTGAACATAATTGATGAGATGTGGTTGTGGGAATGTTTATTCCACAGGTAGAGGTTGAGAAAGTAAATAGATCCTTGTAATCAATCACTATTTTAATAAAAATATCTTCCAAAATTGCATATTGTGGTTAAAAAGTACAGTAAATAAGAATCAGTTCATAAAATCTTTGAATAGGGGTATGCATGAAATTAAAACTGTTAAATTTTGGGCTTCAAATCAAATTCCAAGCGGAACATTGTATTTAAAATTTCTGGATTGGTTGCATTATGATGAATAAAGCTTCAAATAGGTTAATTATTCTGTGTACTCCCAAAATTAATTGAAAATTTTCAGATATGTCAACTACATGTAGATCTTGTTTACTGACTGCCTTATTCAGTGACTGAAGTTACAGTGCTAAAACAATAACTTTATCACCAATGTCCACGTTTATAACCTACAGAGTGTCGCTGAGTTACATGATCACCATTACTGATTGTGTTTTCCTATGTCTGACCCACTGTTTTTCTCCCCCTCCTTGCAGAATGGAGAGATCGGAGAGAAAGGGATTACAAGATAGTAAGCAGACACACAGTGGGGAATACATATCAGAAGGAATGTGGCAATATTTGCAACTCTGAGAATGCTATACAAATAGCCCAGTGTATTCCATGGTTGGCTGCTTACTCTTTTATAATCCCTTACCCTTAATCTCTCCCCTCTGCAGGGCAGAGAGAGGGAAAAAAATTGTCAGATACAGGAGACAACTGCCTACAGAAATTGCTGGACTTTTTTCTTCCCTTCCCTTTCTTCCCTCACAGAATGGAGAGTTATTAAGCAAGCAAAGGAGGAAACAACAAACAAGCAAGTAATTTCTGGAGGCAATCTCTCTGGAGTCTGACCTATTTTTGTCTTCCCCTTCCCCACACACAGAGCTAAGAGCACACAAAGCTAAACATCAGCAGGAAACTAAAGTATGCACTCAAACTAACATTATCTCCACTCAGGTCTTGCTTTACTACCTTCTCCTGTGGGGGAGGATGAGGGAGGTTGTGGGGGAGGGTGATGAGTGAAAAATGCGAGAAGAATATATACTGTCAACAAGAGAGTATGTACTTTCAGCAGAGACACCCAGGCAAGAGGGTTATTCCAGTTACCTAGTTGAAGGCGGCACCTATTTTGGGCAGCAGTAACAATGACAAAGGCATCATTTTATACTCATATCAATTAACAAGATAGACAATATAACACTAGATGAGGACTCCTCAGGTCATATTGACATGCTGCAGAGGAAGAACGGAAAATCCTTCAGAGTACTAATGGTTTTGATGTGGCTAAAGTAAAGCTTTTGGGACATCTATTTGCTTATGTTGTCAACAGGAAAAGAAAATCTTATGCTAGAAAGACATAATTACAGTAAAAACATTGGATAAAGAAGCATAGATATGGAAGAGCTCAGACCGTGAAAGATGAAGTAATTTGATTACAAAGTGATGTCTCCTGTGCAAGCTCCAAGTTATGCTAAAGTGGAAGAACAAAGCCAACCATTTTTCGCTATATTTTCTTCCAATCTTCATTTTCAAGGAGAACATCAAATCCCCAGCCACATTGATTGGGAATCAGAGGAATTGTAGAATGAATCCTAAGAAGTTGTTAAGGGTAAATATAAAAAGAGATCACCAAAGATAAAAGAAACAGAAGAAGGTAAAGTGAATCTTAGGACAAACCATGGAAATTGCCAAGAAAAGAAGCCAAAGCCAAAAAGGACAACATTCTCTAGAAGGAACTTAACAAAAAAATTTGGAGAGCTTTCAAGAGAGACAAGAAGTAGTACTACACAGCAACATCAGTAAAGATGTTGAAATGGAAGCAGATATGGAAAAACAAGGAAACCCTCTGAACTCGAGATCCCAACCTTGAATTGGTATAGGGATGCCAATGGATAGAGAATAACTGACTCAAAGATTAAAGATGGAAAGAGTATAGTTAAATTCTATACAATAGATATGTTGAAATCCAAGATATCTTAAGAACTTTTAGTACTGTATTAAAAAATAAAGTTGAGCAACCCTTTGATCACTATCAAATCAGAAGGCTACAGAACCTGATGGACTATCTACAGAAATATGGCAAGTGAGAAAAGAAGGATCAGTGAAGATCCTTAAGAAAGGATGTGCTTAAGAAACAATGTGGTGGCAGGGCAATCAATTGTCCACAAAGCAAAGTCATACTCATAAAATTGAGATTAAATCATTTAAAAACCCCTCTCTTTTCCCTCTAATGACATATTCAAATTAATATATTTCAATACAACTAAATCAATCATAACAATCCTCAATAACCTTTCATCTAAATAAATCACAAATCCAGATCCTGTGTTAAGCTTAACTATTTCAATTGCTATATTCCATATTTATAATCTAAATACATAATTAACACTTCGGGAGTTTCCCCCTTACCTTTTTCAATAAACATTTATTAATATCATTTCTTCTTTTTTCTTGCTCTTCTTCCATTACAAAGTGACTATCAGTTCTAATAAAAAAAAATATTAGTTCAAATCAGAAAAGAAAAAAAGAACAAAGAGGAAAAAACAAAGACAAAACAAAAGAAAAGAGAAAAAATACTTTCTATTTCTATTATTTATTTATTTATTTATTTAATTATACTTTATAATCTAACAATCAATCCCTCAATATCTGTTTCAAATTTCTTTAACCTCCTCCCAAAATTACTATATCCAAAACATATTAATACATAGACAAACAACTTATTATTAAGTTCAAACTTTTAATTAATCTTTATTCAATCTAACATCTTATTTAACTGTCTTAAGCCATAAATCAATCCATATCTAATAAGCCTTTTAAACCCATTACATAAAAGTTAAGTCACACTCTTAAATCTTATTCTAGCTTTCCTTTTATGCCAAACAGGTTTCCATAACAATGCCTCTATATCAATGAACAAATCACTTTTTATGCCTTGTAGTATCCTTTGAATCAAACATAGACGTCCTCTTTTCTGTTTTAAAGACCTAGCTCCTTTGTAAGTAATCCCTTGTTGTTTTGAAAAGTCAAATCTCCACATTTGAAACGGTTGAATAGCAGGCTCAATTATGTCCAACTTTGTAGATAATAGTTGTTTATCCAAGCTACCATAGTTCTCAGTTCGTTGGGCTTGTCTGTCCATGGTTTTAGGGTTGTAAGTGGTTTAATTACAGTCCTTTTTAGTTCCTCGGAGATCTCATCAGCATGCATATAAAGTAGAATGGAATCTTCTTTACCTTTAGTTAATCCCACTTCTGTTGTTTTTTGGTCTATAGAGTGCTCAGATAAAGTCTGGGAGTCGATTTGTAAATTCAAAGCAGAATTTCTGTTTTTTATTTCCATAGTAAATTCTTTTATTTGCAAACATATTTCATCAGTAGCTTCGTAAAGTTTTTCCAGTATAAGTTTATAGTCAAGTTGAACCAAGGGTTGCTCCATTTCAAAAATAATTAGAAACATTCTGTATCATTTAGTAGAGGCTGTGTTCAATGAACATTTAATCAGTGTCCACCCCCACCAGTACAGCTGTTAATTTTCTTTGTATTTTTCCTTTTATGGTAATCTAAAAGTCAAGGTCAGTCTCATCATCAGAAAAAAGAGAAAGTTGCAATTTTAACTTTTTCCACCAGGTGTCCTCAGTACAATGTAAAATCTCCCAGAGACCAGGAATCTCATAAACAAGATCAGGAAACACAGAAAAAAGGAGAATTCAAGTCCAATAGCAGATTCAATATTTAACAAATTTTCCAAGACCCCAAAGTGAAGAAAAAAAAATAGAAAAAAAATCACTTTAAATTAATTCAGTCCATTTAAGCTTCTTTTTCACACACTCACAAACGCCGCTTTCTTAGAGTAGGGAAATAATTTCAAAGGTGCTTTTTACAGGCACAAAAGAAAAAGGAAAACCAAGAGAGGAAGAAAAAAAAGTCTCACCCGGCTCAGCCACGGTGGTTCCTGTGCTTAGATGTTCTTCTGACTTCTGGTTACAGCGGCAAGGTGAACGGCCATTTTACTGGCCGTTCTTTTTACCGTCGGCCCAAAGGAGCAATCTCGGGCCATGGAAGAAGCTACCACTCTCCCACAGATGGCGAGGACCTCCTCAGTGGTAGCCGCCCCTCCAAGGTGGCTTTTCAACCCGATTAAGGGTCTACCGGCAGCAGAGAAACAACTGGCGAATTGAGCAGTCTCCTCGCGCAGCTGCGAGCGCGCGATCCGGAACCGAAAGTCCAAAATTATTAATTTTAAATTTCATAGCAAAATTATTCTTGGGGTTTTCTAAAACAGATTAGAGTTCTACATAGAAAAAACTGATTTAGAGAAGGCTGAGAAAAGGAAAGATGACTGAGAAAACCAAAGAATGTCAAAAACATGTCAATATATGTTTTATTGATTGTAGAAAAGCCTTTGATTGTTGTGTCAGTCATGTAAAGCTGTCAAATGTTTTTAGGAAAACGGGAATCCTGGAATGAAAGGACCCAGTCAAGGAAGAAGCGATCTAGATGGAACTTGATAAAACAGACTGGCTTCAAATTGTCAAGGAGGGAAACAGGGCTGTATTTTCTGAGACTGGTTTTACAATGGAGGAAGAAATATCAACAATCTGCTAATGGTAGCTGATGGACTCTGATAGCTAAAAATTCAAATAATCTGCAAGCCCTAGTTACGAAAGATGAGGTTATAATTAGATTACAATCTATATATACTACACTAAAATTCTCGTGTCTGTCTGTAATTTCAGTTGGGCAAAAGGTGGAACAATTTTAGAGGTGTACCTCATATGGGCTAATTTATAGAATGAGTTGAAAATCCAGGATCTATGATGCTGTGGAATATTTAGGAAGCCTATAAGATATAATGATAATATATTTATTTACAGTCACAGACCAAAATGCAAGTGCAACAAAAGAAAACACAAGAAAAATACAAGCCTATAAGATATAGAAAATATAAAGTCTTGACAGAGTTAATTTTGAAAAATATTTGTAGCTCAGGGTTGAAATCAGCACTAGCACTGATGATGTTACCTATTTGGGTAATAAAACGTCTGCAAGAAAATAAACTCAGAGAACACCAAGGACCCCTATTTAATTTTCCCTCTCTCAAGTCTCATCTTGCTCATATCTCTGTTTTTGATATTGGAATGTCTCTGAGTTTTCTCCCAGCTATCTTGCTGCCAAGCAAAGCCTTTAATTCACAAAGTTCTGCAGTTCAGCGTCAGAATCCCATCCTCAAAAGCTGCTCCAGGCTTTTACTCCCAATCTTCTTCCATGTTCTAGGGCTAGAATCTCTGGACTCCAGTTCCATGAATTATGGGTTGGGTTTTGACAGAAATACAAATAATAAGATTTTGTAATAATATAGGCAGTTTCTTTTTAGTTACTCCATTTATAATATAATTTGTCAGGGTTGCTTTTACATTGTAATTACAAATATAGTAATAAATTATTAATTCATTTAGCACAATGAAATTTATATAAAAAGAGATTAAAAGGTAAGTGGCTGTTAAAGCACAAAAGCAGATGATAAACTACCAAGCAGTTCTAAAATTATAAATATATAGCAAGATTTTTCAAATGAACATTTTTTTATTTTTACAAAATTACTTTCTGGATTTGGGTAGCACAACTAATAGAACCTTATTTTCTGATCCCATAATAAAGAAATAAATCAGCCATCAGAACAAAATTAACTTTTTTTTCTGAAATCACCAAAAATATTGTGGGTATGTTTGTGTATGTGGGTATGTGTGCTTGTATCTGTGCATACATCATTTTAATTTACAAAAAAAGTTGTGATTCTATCATATACCCCTGTGGGATCTAAAATAATCTTAATCTTATGTATTATGTGGTCCAATATTACTTTTAACTTAATACTTTGTGAATATGTATTTTGTAAGAAACAGACACAGACTGAACATATAAAATGTACTATAAACCAATGATAACTACAGGGCACATATTTAACATAGATTTCAAATGCTAAAAGCACTCAGAAAATATCTACATAGCATTTTCTTCTTTCAAAAATTCAAAATAGATTTTTTTCCCTCCTCCTTAGCCTTTCACTTTCCTATAGCCTTTCTCAATAAGTTTAGTTTCAGCCTGTTTCCTGATGATTTAATAGAATTGTCAGATAGGTTACTTAATGAATAAAGAAGTCAGGGCACTTTTAAGAAATCAAATTTTTATTTAGAGGAAAAGTTTTTGCTGCTATTCAGTAGAATATTTTTTGATGATCACTGTAAAATATTAGGTGTGGAAAGAATATAAATGTTTTACTATAACAGAAATATAACAGACAGCTCTCATGGAAGCACTTCACATACTTACATTGAATGTGCCTTTCATTATGGTAGTAAAGGCTAATAATTTAACTTATGTATTATTGAGTAGGGCTTTCAGAAATAATTGAGTTCACCATAATTTATTTCTGAGTTTGTACATACTGACTTATGAGGCTGTGAGTACATTTGTTTTTCCTATGGAATATTGTGATAAATGTACCTATCAGTGTTTAAAAAATAATAATAGCACATTCAGTAAACTTGATATGAACTCATATATAAATTACATTTTTCCAATCTATAGAAAAGTTTGCTGTAATCGGATTCTTTTCATTTGCAATTTTATATTTTTATTTCATGTTCCAGATAGAATAATAGTCCAAGTGGGTATAAAATCATTCAGTGCCTTTTATTACATTATATTATATTATTCTGGAATATTTGTTATATTTGTTGCTTCCATCTTATTATGGAATATTAAAGAATTGCATTCTCTGTATCATTCGTGAATTGTAACATGCCATGCAAATCTTATTACAAAACAGGGAATTTTAGCTAATGTTTGAATGTTACATTCATTTGACCTTGCTATATTTGACTCCATAAATCTTTGTAATAGATTTCATTACTTTTAATCATTAACACGTGAAAATGCTATTTATCATGCATATTTTCAATATGCCCAGCCTTTTCACTATTATCCTTGTAGCTTGACATGCACTTAGAAGTTTGCTTGACTTTTCTACAATTATTAGTGGACTAATTTATTATAGCTTTTAAAGAAATATATTTCAAGTAGATATGAAATTTTGAAAACCTATTGGCATTTTACAGGTTGATTACTCCACTTATTTTCCTTCTGTGCTAAATTATCTAATATTAAGCTTTGTAATCAGACTTTTAGCTGGATCATATGGAAAGGGATATAATGTAGGTGCTTTGCTGTACTCGTTATAGCCTGTGTGTGTAGTTTGCTGCATGTAAAACAAAAGTAGAGAAAAGCTGAAAAAATAATAAATGTTATCTTCCTGTCTTTAGTTATGTCTTAATAAATTTTTGTTTATCTGCAGTTCTTTTACAATGTGATTGTGTTATATTTTAGAGTTGGGATAGCATTGTGTTATAATCAGAGGCCATGCAAGAGATATATTTAATTGCTGCATTGTCATTTTTTTAAAAAATACACAGCATTTTCTATAAATATTTCAAATACCCAAATTAAATATTGAAATTCTGTTACATGCTTCTTCGGCTACAAACCTGCCCATCTATTTAGATCAATGGAAAAGGTCTTCTGAAAATGCCCGTAGTGCAAGACACTCAATTACTATGTGGGAAAGTACTTTCTCTTTTATAGTTCCCAGATTATACTGTAGTTCTCAGGAATGAGCTCTAAGGAAGTGATAAAAACAAAGTGCTTTTACCAAGGTTTTAATTATTAATTATTTTAATGACTGATTTTAATTTTAAGTCTTTTTTATGCTTTGTATTTTTCATTATAGTAAACTATCTTGTATATTGAGATAAGCAGGTAGGCATATATTCAGCAATAAATAAACATTTTAATCAATTTTCAACATTTAAATAGCAATACCTGTTATATTGGTGTGCACATATGCATGTGTATATGTAGTCCATTAATATCCTTGCTGGACTGAATTGTAACTTTAGCATTAAAAGATTTGATGAAATAGTTATATAAATGGAAATATATTGGAAAATAAAATATTTAAGCAGCATACAGAGTGAAAGTTGTTAGTTAATCAGTTATTGATGCAACCCAACTCCAGAACAGAGAAAACTTTAATGGCAAACTATTTCAAGTATTGCATTGGGAACAGAATGATTGAGGAGAGAAAATATCTCCTCTTTCCTTCTAGGAAAAAAACTGAATCAAAATTGAAAGTAAAATGAATTCAAATTCATTTGAAAATGAAAGTGGTTGCCTTAATATTGGTGAAAATATAATAATAATAAGAATAAGAAGAATAATAAGAAAAAGTAGTAGTAGTAGTAGTAGTAGTAGTAGTAGTAGTAGTAGTAGTAGTAGTAGTAGTAGCAGCTGGAAGGAACCTTGGAGGTCACTTAGTCCAACTCCCTGCTCAAGCAGGAAACCCTATACCATTTCAGACAAATGGATGCCCAGTCTCTTCTTTAAAACTTCCAGTGTTGGAGCATTCATAGCTTCTGGAGGCAGGTAGTTCCACTGATTAATTGTTCTAACTGTCAGAAAATTTCTCCTCAGTTCTAGGTTGCTTCTCTCTTTGGTTAGTTTCCATCCATTGCTTCTTGTCCTGCCTTCAGGTGCTTTGGAGAATAGCTTGACTCCCTCTTCTTTGTGGCAGCCCCTGAGATATTGGAACACTGCTATCATATCACCCCTCGTCCTTCTCTTCATTACCCAGAAGGAGCTTAGGAATTGATGAGTGACTGAGCTGAAGACCTAGTCACTGTCTGTAATAGGTGTCTGCTCTTTCTGCATGCCAATCCCTGCATGTGTGTTGGTTTACTGAGCTTCAGGAGATGAAGTACCAGCAGTTACTTCTGTTGGAGATTGTTGGAGGAAGATGTGGGGCAAGTCTGAACAAACATAAGTAAAGCTCTGTATTAGGCGCTATGTTGTAGCAATAATGGCAGTGAGACATCAATCTTTTTCTGTCTTTAATGATCCATTAATTGCCATTCAGTAACCTTGTATTGACTTTCTGCAGGAGATGCAGAAGAACACTGTTCTGCAGAGGTTCTTTTCATTTCAGGCAGTTGCAGTCTGGAACACAGGAGAGGTTGAGTTATTGGGCACTTTAGTGTGGGTTCCTTATTTCCTTAACATCTACATGAAACTGCTGAGCAATACATGTAGCAGAAGTTCATGGAAGCTTAGAAGGACTAAATAAGATGGAACCGATTCAGACTGAATCCCAGCAAAATGTTAGTACAAAAACTTTAGGTGCCATGGATATTCTTTCTATCATTTTTTTAGGCTTCCACTTTTCATGAATATGTGTACTATGTATATAACCTAGAAGTTCTTTTGAATGCACAACTTTTTTAATGGAACAATTTTTGCCCTGTCAGAATGTAAGATGCGGATAGTCCTGGGGCTTTCCCTGTTCTAGTCTTTTTTTATTGCTTCTCTCAATTCAATTTCCTAAAGCCATGAGTAGCTGTAATTGTGTTTTAGCAACTTCAAGAAACTGGTCAGGTGGAACATTTTACACAAACAAACAAAACATTGTGGAATTGTTCCATTAGCCTTGTTAATGTTGACGGTTTTCAATGTTTATTAAAATAATTTGAATAGAGAGTCACGATTTCAGTTTTTGTTTCACAATAACAGATACTTCAGTCCTGCTGAATTGAATAGCAAGGAGACTAGTTAAAACATTTTAAGTAATGAATAATATTTAGACCGCCCCCCCAATGGAAATCAATGTTTTTTTAATTGAAATCATTATAGTAAGACAGTATAACTGCTAACTGGCCTTGTGGATTTTGCATACCTTCATAAACTAAAGAAACCATAAAGTATGAGCAAAAGTAGAAATAGGAATTTCATGTGAAATCCCTGAAGGACATAGTTGTGCCATCAAGCCTGGAAATCCCATGGATACAGAGAGCCTACAAGATGGTTGTATTGTCCATAAGCTGTAGTTGGCACTTTCCACATTTTTGTTTTTGGTTAATCTTAATCATTGATATAATCATTTTATTTGTATAAATGTATCATTGTTTTTTAATTTATGAGCTGCTCAGAATCACATTAGTGAAATTCACTGCTATGCAAATAAATAAATAAATGCTTTGGAAAAAAGAACAGGATAATGCTAGCAATGTTCAGGAAATGATATTTGGTCAGGTGTGATTCACTGGAAATAAGGAAGAATAAATAAAATCAAAATCTGAGCCAAAGGCCTTTATATATATATATAACATAAATAATACAAAGGAAAGCCATTAAAGAATCTTATATTAATAGCATTAGTAGTTACAGCATTCCATAGTATATTGTGTGGATCTACCATTTTTATTTATTTATTTATTTATTTATTAAATTTGTATGCCGCCCCTCTCCCAAGACTCGGGGCAGCTCACAACAAGAACATAGACAAAGATAAAAATCAATAACAATAATTACATCCAATTAAAAAATCGACACATACAACAAGCAAACACAATCAAATAAACACTCAGCAATGGAAGGTGATTCCTCGGCCCGGGGGCAGAACAAAGTTCATACCCCCCAAGCCTGTCGGCATAAATGGGTTTTTAAAAGTTTACGGAAAGCTAGGAGGGAGGAGGCAGTATGCACCTCCGAGGAAAGCTGGTTCCAGAGGGCTGGGGCACAAACGGAGAAGGCCCTTGTCCTAGGGCCCATCAAATAACATTGTTTGATGGACGGGACCCGTAGGAGGCCAGCCCTATGCGCCCTAACCGGTCTCTGGGATTCATGAGGCTGAAGACGGTCCCGCAAGTAACCTGGTCCATTGCCATAAAGGGCTTTATAGGTCATAACCAACACTTTGAATTGTGTTCAGAGACCGATTGGAAGCTAGTGCAGCTCGCGAAGGGCCGGAGTGATATGGGCATGTCTAGGAAGACCCAAGACAGCTCGCGCGGCCACATTCTAGACAACCTGCAGTCTCCGGACATTCTTCAACGGTTGCCCCATGTAGAGAGCATTACAGTAGTCGAATCTCGAGGTGACAAGGGCATGGGTGACTATTTGGAGTGACTTCCGATCCAAATAGGGTCGCAACTGGCGCACCAGGCGAACCTGGGTGAATGCTCCTCTCGCCACAGCCGAAAAATGATGTTCCAGGCTTAGCTGTGGATCGAGGAGGACACCCAAGTTGCGAACCCTCTCCGAGGGGGACAAAACTTCTCCCCCAGGGTAATGGACGGACAGTTAGAATCGCCCTTGGGAGGCAAAACCCATAGCCACTCCGTCTTGTCAGGGTTGAGCTTGAGCCTGTTGGCACCCATCCAGACCTCAATAGCCTCCAGGCACCGGTTCATCATTTCCACTGCTTCGCTGTAATGACGTGGGGTAGAGATATAAAGCTGAGTGTCATCAGCATACTGATGACAACTCACCCCATGTCGATGGATGATCTCATCCAACGGCTCATGTAGATGTTAAAAAGCAGAGGTGAGAGGACAGACCCCTGAGGCACTCCACACGGAAGAAGCCTCGGAGCCGATCTCTGACCTCCTGCAAACACCGACTGCGACCGGCCAGAGAGGTGGGAGGTGAACCACCGCAAAACAGTGCCCCGCACTCCACACCCCTCCAACCGGCGCAGAAGGATACCATGGTCGATGGTATCGAATGCCACTGAGAGGTCAAGAAGCACCAGGATAGTGTAATAACCTCTATCCCGGGCCCACCAGAGATCATCAGTCAGCGCGACCAAAACAGTTTCTGTGCTGTGACCGGACCTGAACCCAGACTGCCAAGGGTCCAGATAATCAGCTTCCTCCAAGGACCGTTGGAGTTGGAGTGCCACCACCTTCTCAACAACCTTCCCTAAAAAGGGAAGGTTGGAGACTGGCCGGTAATTATTTAAAACTTCCGGGTCCAGGGAAGGCTTCTTGAGGAGGGGGCGCACAAGTGCCTCCTTTAAGGGAGCCGGAAGGGACCCCTCCCTCAACGAAGCGTTAATAACAGCCTGAACCCAGCTACATGTCACCTCCCTACTAGCCAAAACCAGCCAGGAGGGACATGGGTCCAATAAACAGGTGGCAGAACTCACAGCTCCAATGGCCTTGTCCACATCATCAGAAGTTACCAGGTCAAACTCATCCCATTCCACAAGACTAAGACGGGCCTCTGTCGTCTCGACTGACTCATTGTCAGCCGACATTGCATTCCAATTGGAGTCCAAGTCAGCCCGGATCTGAGCGATCTTGTCTGCGAAGAAGGTGTTAAATTCCTCAGCATTGCCCTGCAAAGGTTCCTCCCTCCTCTCCGTATCAAGGAGAGAACGAGTCACCTTAAACAGGACAGCCGGGCGAAAATCCGCAGACGCGATCAATGCGGAAAGATACTGAGATCTTGCCGCAGTGATCGCTTCCAAATAGGTCTTAATATGAACTCTCAATTTGGTTCGATCAGATTCGGATCTGCTTACCCTCCATTGCTTCTCTAGACGTCTCTTCTGGCGCTTCATCCCCCTGAGTTCCTCGGTAAACCAAGGAGATCTCCTGGGTCTGCTACCACGGAGAGGTCGCAACGGTGCAATCTGGTCTAGAGCCCCCGTAGTGGCCATATTCCAGGCCGTCACTAGGGACTCCGCCGAACTGTATATGAGCGAATCCGGCAATTTCCCAAGCGCCCTTTGAAAGCCCATAGGGTCCATCAGGCGTCTGGGGCGGAACCATTTAATCGGTTCCGCCTCCCTGTGGGAGAGGAGAGGTGTCATAAACTCAAGCCGCAGCAGAAAATGATCTGTCCATGACATAGGCAACACTTCTAAGCCCCTTAATCCCAGATCATATCTCAACTGCTCCGAGAGGAAAACCAGGTCAGGTGTGTGTCTCCTCTCATGGGTCGCACCCTCAATTACTTGAGCCAGGTCCATGGTTGCCATGGTAGCCATGAACTCCCGCGCTAACCCAGAGGATTCACCGAGTGATGGCACATTGAAGTCCCCCAAGACTATAAGTCTGGGGAACTCAACTGCCAACCCGGCTACCTCCTTGAGTAGCGTGGGCAGGGCTGTTGAAACGCAGCTGGGAGGCAGGTACATAAGCAACAAGCCCACCTGTACACCTAGGTCCAACCTCATAAGGAGGGACTCACAACCTGATATCTCAGAAGCAGCGAGTCTGCGCAGTCCGAGTGACTCCTTAGCTATAATTGCCACTCCTCCCTCCCTTCCCTGGGGTCGCGGCTGATGCCATACCTGAAACCCAGCTGGACACATCTCAGAGAGGGGAACTCCTCCCTCTGGGGTCAGCCAGGTCTCAGTCACACATGCCAGGTTGACCTCCTCATCCAGAATTAAGTCCCGGATGGGGGGAGCCTTATTTACCACCGACCTGGCATTAAGCAGCAGCAGCCTGAGTCCAGGGTCCGAATTTCGCTCATTACCAGTACCCCGGGGAGATTCAGGGGGCCGGAACAAGAAATCGCTTTCAGGCAGCGAGGCCTTGTTCCCCGAGAGCGGCCAACCCCCGGCCTCCCGTCATATCTGCCTCTTCCCCATACGACCGGTATAAACTGGCCCTCTGGTCCCTCAGAGTAAAGCTCCTCCACTTCTCTAGCTTCCGTAGCAGACAGGTCAGCCCTTCCATCCATCCAAACCATACATTCATTCGTCCATTCAACCCCATTCATTCCTCCATCCATATTTCTTACATTATCCATAATTAGGAATTAAAAAATTATAACAATATTAAAAAACAATCTAATTAGCTAAAATTGTAGATATAAAATTTGAATAAATAAGAATTAAAAATTTAACAAAACATATAAACATATTGACTGAAGAGGCCACAAGCAGAGGCACAAGCGGTAAACCAGTCGACTCCTACCAGGTGCTTCACCAGGAGCAAAAAGCAAGCCTCAAAGTCAGCTGGAAAATGTTCACTGGAGGTTGCCCTCAAGAACTCCATGGCCTTGTCCCGCACCACCGTCTTTTCCACTGTAGCAAGGCTTTCGAACGGGGGCAGCAAGCAGTAGACATATTCAGGCCCCCCGACCAAGGCTGTGAAAGTTCCCAACTGTTCAGCCAGGGCAAGTAAGACGTCATCCTCATCGCAAACAGTATCTACAAGAAAAAGCAAGAGCTCGCTGCCTACCCTCCCAACACCCAGGGCCAGTACAATGGTAAAGAAATTCACAGTACTATTCAGAAGAAGCTGAATGCCGTCGCTCCACAGCCCATCGACCAACACAGCGATAGGGCAAGGGGAACCATCTCCATCGGCGGCCGCCATCTTAGCTCCCGGCTGCCATTTCGGCGGCTCTGCCTCGCACCCTGCGGCGCTCTTCCTCCTCATTCTACCTTGGTAGTTGTTGTTGTCCCCTGGTAGCCAGCATACACTCCCACCGACTCCTAACTGGCTTGCACACACCGACCCTACTCCCAGCCAACCGCCAGGAGCTTGGCGGCACACAGCGGCTTCACCGGCCCTCCGTTGAACTCCAAACGCCGACCCGACTCCCAGCTGGCTAGCCGTCGGGAGCCAACCGGTTCCTAGTGGTCTTGCCAGTCCTCCACCGAACTCCAAACACCGACCCGACTTTCCACAAAACTCCAGACGCCGACCGGCACCCGGTTTCCTCTCCATTTGGTGCCTTGTCTATGGTGATACAGAAGAGAATATCATCTGTATTTTTTATTATTGAAAAGAAAAACTATTTTAGCAATGCATGGAGGAGCAACTTGAAAGAATACAAATATTTTCATTGACATTAGGAGGCAATGGATTGATGAACTTTGTACTGTGATGTTTCACTATAGTGAAATCATGCAGGAATCATGGTATAAATAGTGGCATTCCATTCTCACCATCACCTCTTCTAAATTATAGATGTTGATCCAGAAGCATCTACAAAACAAGAATGTATACATGGTAATCTAGATAACAAAGCCAAAAATTGGAAGCCCGGTACTGCGGGAGCTCTTGTTAATCAACTGAAATGAAATCCTGAACTATTGACCAATCATTATCTTCATGTGCTACAGTAATGCGCTACTCTCCCAAGCTAAGATGTTATAATTTATCCATGGCAAAATAAAAAATTACATTTTCTGCAACTAAAGAAACTATTTTATAAGGAACATTAACAATACAATAGATTGGTGAAAATAAAGCACAATTCACAGATTGAACCTGCTGAAAAAAACGTTTTAAATTGTTCCCTACAAGTACAAAACACTAATTGATATGAAGAGGCATTATGCTGTTAAGGTTCAATGGACTTCTTTCAGTCCATTGAAAGAAGCCCAAAATCTGTAGTTCACTCATACTTTTATTAGGATCAATAAAATGACTTGGATATTTTGAGTTCTCTAGGATTTTTCTTCTAGCAAAGTGTCATGAGTGATGGAAGGAAAGTAACAGAAAAGTTCAGTCAGGCCAAATGTATCAATAACAAGCTCAGTTCAAATTCAAAGTATAAAATGTAGACTGTGTTTCATGTATTATCCATGGAAGTTCTCACTTTACTGTATAAGATTAAGCCTATTTTTAAAGGACAACAAAAACAGTTGCTGCCTTCGATGCTTTGTTTTCACGCCAAAGGAAAAAGTATATTTTCCCCTTGTATAGTTTAGGAACTTAGTTCAGTGACTCCAATTTGTTTTGAGCCAGAAACAAATTGAGATATATTTGCATGAGGCTACATGTAAGGTTTATTGGCTGTTATTTACTCTGTTTCCTGATTTTTTTTGTACACAAACATAAAGAATTAAAGTCATGTACATCTTCATTTAATTTAAAAGGTATGTTTCTTTTTATTCAACAATATAGTATTTATTCCCAAATAAATGTGTTTACCCTCAGACCAAAGAAGCAAACTTCTTTATTCCTGGACATGTGAATAATGTTGTGTTTACATGTATTTTGAAGTATTTGTTTTTTTTAAACATAGTTGTCTGTATAATAAATCAGGAATGTAGATACAGTTATAAAGGTATAATGAAATTGGAAAGGAGCTATATATTTTAAAATTGAAATAATTTTGGCCATCTAAAAATGGGTTGGGAAATATAAAGTCACTAAATCCCTGGTGGAAATTACTAAAATTCCCCTATTTCTGAAGGAAAGGGAATGTATTGATTTTTGCTTCTATTTCTATTAAATAGAGAATTACGCAGTACTAGGAATATTCTGCATTATTGTTTCATGACTAAAATTAATTTCTAATTAATTTTTATATGTCCTTTTAGATAAGTTTATCTGATATCACTATATTTCCTAAACCAAAAACAGCTTATTAAAATATTCATTTATATTGTATTTTAAAATAGGAATGTTGGCTATAGAATAACATGTAAATGTATTCACTTTTCATTATGGATTTTTTTCTCCCAATGTAACTTGTGAAATGATATATTTTCTTTACTAATAGCAATGCATCTATTTGGCCTCAACTGGCAGTTACAACAGACTGAAAATGACACGTTTGAAAATGGAAAAGTGAATTCTGATACTGTGCCAACACACACTGTATCATTACCTTCTGGTGAAAATGGTAAGAGAACATCTAATATGAATTTAGTTTTTTTATTCCGATATATCAAATTTCTTAATATTCTGTTATCAGAAATCTAAAACTATAGTTTTCTAAAACTATCTGAATAATTTTGAGGTGGGCCCTCGCTCTCAACCCAACTCTTCCAGGGTTCTTCTGAGGAAAATAGGCAAGAACATTATGTACATCATTTAAATTGTACAAAACAGAGGTGGGATATCAATCTAATAACAAAATAAAAAATAAGAAACTACTTTCAACATTTTAAAAAGGTCAAAACAGAATTATTGAGTTTATCAGATATTAAATATAGGCATTTTTATAGCAATACCACTTAGATTTATATACCACTTCATAGTGCTTTACAGCCTTCTCTAAGCGGTTTACAGAGTCAGCATATTGCCCCCAACAATCTGGGTCCTCATTTTACCAACCATGGAAAGATGGAAGGCTGAGTCAACCTTGAGCCAGTCAGGATCAAACTGCTGCAGTTGGCAGAGTTGGCCTGCAATACTGCATTCTAACCACTGTGCCACCACTGCTCATATTGTATAGTTCTAACTCAAATCCTGGCATGATTAGGTCAGCCTCTTATACACTCATATATGCTTAAATTGGAGACGGTGATAACAATATTCAGGCTGCATGTTTATCTTTTCCAGATACCAATTCTTCTGGGTTATAGATCCATGCAATTTGGTTCTCTTGGGGTTTTTTTTCAAGTTCTTTTTAAAGTGCTGTTTTCCTATAGGTGGTAGCAGTATTCAATATTCTTTTAACTATATACAACAAAGGATGTTGTGTTTTAGCCAAACCATGTACAGTATATTATTCAGCTAGGATATGCATCTTCTTCCAGTGCTGCATTTTTCATGAATCTTTCCCTTGTGTTATGAATTGAAATAGTTGATATTTCTTATTGTACATTATCTGTCCTTTATGTCTTTTCATGCATAATATAAGTTGTCCTCAAATTATGACCACATTTGGGCTGGAACTTCTTTCTCTAAGCAAGGCAATTGTTATATGAGTTGCGCCTAATTTAATGACCTTTTTGCCACAGTTATTAGGTGACTCACAAAGTCATTTAGTGAATCTGGCTTCCCATTGACTTTGCTTGCCAGGAGCTATCTGGGAAGGTCACAAATGGTAATTAAATGACTCTGGGACATTTCAGTTATCGTAAATACATGCTGATTGCCAATTGCCCAAATTTTCATCACGAGTGGAAGGACACTGCAGCTGTCATGTGTTGAACAGCTACAAGTCACTTTTTTTATAACTCTGAACAGTCACTAAATGAATAATCATAAGCCAAGGACTACCTGTATGTCATTTTCTGGGTGTAGGGATAATAGATGGCAGCTGGCATCTTTATTCAGAAGTAAATATTTTATAGAGATGGCTCCAAAGAAAAAAATAAAGCATTATACCAGGACTTTTCAACCGGTGGTACGCATACCACCTGTGGTACATTGGCACGTGGCAGGTGGTGCACCACCCTGCCTAGCCTAGATAAATGTAGTGGGGGAGGAAACGAGCTAAAGCAGCGCAATGCATGCATTTGCCGTGAGAGAGTCCTCAGGAGCTGCAGGGCTGCTGGGCTGAGACAAAGGCCCCAGAAGAGGTTATAAAAGGAGGCAGTTTTGGCCTGAGAGGGAGAGAAAAACAAGACTCCTGAGAAAGAGACAGAAGAGAAAAGCTTTTGTCAGAGAAGGAGAAACAGGGGGGGAGACTTTCTGGGAGAAGTATATGTAAGAGACACAGAGGAAAGCTTTCTGGGAGAAGTGTGTGAGAAAGGCAGAGGAAAGGCTTTCTGGGAAAAGTGTGTGTGTGAGAGAAAAGGCTTTCTGGGAGAAGTGAGAGAGCGAGGGGCTTTTGCGAGCAAAGGGTGAAGAAAAAAGGAAAAAAGTTTCGTTGTTTTACTGACCTGATAGCTTATTATTCTAAATAGGAAACCTTCATTTTGTTTGCAAATAATAATATTAAAGATTTTAACTACCAGCAAGAATGAGTCCTTCCATTTAAAGAGTACCTGTCATTTCAGATCCATCATGGCAGCGCCTGTTAGCGGGCATCTACTCACCTGCTGTCCGCCGTGTCCCTCACCTTGTGTCACTGCTGCATCACCATCCGTCCCATTAAAGTGAATGGGACTGTCGGTGAGTCAACAGTGGGGTCAGAGGAGGAGCCGCTGTGGGACAGAGATGACAGTTGCTCTTTAAAAATTATGATTTAAATCAAGCCTTTTTACTAGTGATTTAAAACCAGTTGATTTAAATCAAATCCACCCTGTGAGATGGTATTACACCTTAAAATTTAAAAAATTGATAATTTTCTTGGCAATCTTTTAAGTGGGAATTTTGCCCACACACTCAATTGATTTTATACTTCTGTGGAGTATGACCTTGAAATTTTGGAAGAAGCAAATCAGTATAATGATTTAAGATAGCCTCCAGTAACTAGTGGGATATAAACATTTTCTGAATGTCTTGTGGATCTTTCCAGATAATCCAGCCAGTGTTTTTGTTGAGGCCCTTTTCTTACAATGGGATAGCGAGGTAAGACAGGCTATTGATACAGTTGCACTTAAGCATTAATCATCCAGAATTGCTGGAAGGTAGTAGCATATAAATTTAATAAATCATCATCACTTTCTTCATTATTGTGGAGACAAGAAGACCTTCTGAAGACTGACAGGAAATATAGCTGCTCAAGAGAGAGTTAGAACATAAATGGTAGAAAAATTGTCATGAATGCAATAAACAGGTGTTAAAACACATTACAATGCTTGCTGTGAAATTTAAAGCTGCAGATAAGCTTTTTGTGCCACCACTGTTGCATCTTTGAGTAGATGTCTAAGGGACTCACGTGTTTTGATGTGTGGGAGCAATTACATGATTATTGTAATTTATTTGCAAGGTATTTGAAGGATAAAATCATTTATTTACATGCTGTCGGAATGCCAAAATTTAATACTAGTTCAAATTAGATGTCCATTGTTTCCATCTAGTGCAATTTTATCAGATCAGTTTCAGCAGCTTCTGCATTCAATCATATACCCTGGTGTACCTGTCCTTCATAGCTTATTTAGTCTTGTCAGAAGGCCTTGACTAAATTAATCAAATGTAGAAAGGAGCGGCGGGCAGGATGGAGCGGGAAGGTCTACGGCGCTGGGCGGCCAAGTTGGGGCTCTCCACGCCCGGAGTTCTCAGAAAAGCCGAGGAATATCTCCGACTTTCTGAAGTGAAGTGTGCCCCCCTGCTAGCCCAGTTGAGTCCGACAAGCAGCGCTGTGATCTGTCTGGACTTGGCTGCCACCTTCACGAGGAATCCTGTGGACAAAAGTTATTTTGTGAAAGTCTCCGGCTTGAAGAGAGCCACTTACCAGTGCTACTTGAGATCTTTTGAAAGCCTGCTCGCTCTGCAATCCAGCTTTGGCATCAGAGAGGTGGCCATTCAGTTCTCCTGCTTGGAAGCTGCAAGCCTGGCGTCAAAAATCCTGCAGAGGTACGAATCCAGCCTGCCAGAAATTCAACAGGTGGCTCTCGATTTGTCGAAACCCCTATTCACCACTGTGGCGTTGTTTACTGCTTGCCGATCCTTGAAACTTAAGGTGGATAAAACCAAAATGGTGACTGTTTCTGGGGTGAAGAAAACCATATTTGACCGGCTCCAAACCCAGTTAGAGAAGATTAGCCAACAAATCAACCGAGAAGATGATTCATTGTCGGTGAAGCTTGAAGAATCTCAGAAATCCTTCCTTGAAGATCTGGCAAAGAAAGAAGTTCTGGAAGCAACAGTCCCTCGTAAGCGTGCAAAACGTGAAATTGAGCCTAAAGAAGATTACGAAGAATGGAAACGAAGAATCTTAGAAAATGCTGCAAAATCACAAAGAAACAGTGTGTGAGTGGATTTGTTCCTCCTGTGAGTGCAAACATTAGGCCAGTCTTTTGGCCTATGTCAGTCTGGAGAACTAGTCTGTTGGAAGTGGGGGAGAAACCCTCTGAAAACTTGAATTCCTGGAATAGGCCACTTTGAAGCCTAGATGGGACCTGCTTTTAAATGTGTTCAGCTCATTGATATTACAGCAAAATGTGAGCCATGTTTTTGCATTGATATGTCCCATTAACTCTTTTTAAGATGGTCCCACACAGGTTTGATTATTTAATTTTTTTAACCATGACTTTTCTTCATTCCTCTCTGGAAGCATCAATAAACTTTATTTGTGCTATAAAAAAAAATTAAAAAAAATTAATCAAATGTATGGTAAATGAGTTTCCATCAGGTGTATGCATCAGAATTTGGCATTAGTTTCTAGACATTGGTGACATTCCAGTTAGAGGAACAAAATTGGCCTACAAAGAAGCTACTTTTCAGTTCCAATGCCAATTCAGTGGAAAAGTTTTCCTGTGAACATCAGACTTTTTTTTTGTCTTTACCCTTCAAAAGATATTAGGAGGAGCTTTCAAAAGATTTTGTAGAATAATATGCCTTAAGTGGTTGGGATATTATTGTGGTTCTGCTCCTAATGACTTGTATATATAGCTTTTCACTTCTTTCATTGATTATTTATATGGTATTGTTGTCTCCATCATGGAGTGTGTATGATCTTTTAGATTCTCCTTGATTGATTGCAGTATTCCTCAACACCATCTTTTTGTATTGAGATTGTTTTCATTTGTATCTAGAAGGCTATATATGGAAAAATATATTGAGTGATATATTTCTGTTCCCTTCTATTGTTGAACATCTATATGATGTCATTGGTAGACCATTAAGAAGTTTGGAGTCACCAGTATGCCAAAAACACCCAAATCAGTTCTTCGGTATGTATCATTTGAAGTTATCAGAAAATGTCAGACAGAGTCTAAACCAGTGGTGTCAAACTTGCAACATCGTGTGACGTGTCTCAATGTATTGCAACTTTTTTTCCATTGCCAGCAATGGGGTGGGCGCGATTTCGCCATGACACATCCTGCCCGGGGGCCGGCAGTTTGACACCCCTGGTCTAAAACTAATAATTTTCAAACTTGGCAACTTTAAGATGTGTGGACTTCAACTCCCAAAATTCTTCAATTAGCATGGGAGATGAAGCCCATATATCTTAAAGCTGACAAGTTTGAAAAACATTAGTCTAGACTGATATGTAGCTGCACTGGTTGCTGAATGAAGGTTAATAAATAAGAGTGAATCCTTACAAGCCATTTTCTTGTAAGGAATTTATATGGTTTGGGTAGGATTAAGGAATTAATATGGTTTGGATGGGATTGCAGTTCTGAAGGAACAGGTACATAATTTGGCAATCTTACCACTATCACAGATAAAGTCTACATTATGAGTAGTATGGGGAGCAGTTTTGATTAATTTGCAAGCTGTCTCTTTTTTGTTACAGGGATAACCAGGCCAAAGAGGGCTGTTGCAATGTAATATATATAGGCTGCATTCAAAATTGACTCAAAAGCACAGCTATTGCAAAACCTCATAGCAAAGTAGCTGAACGGTACAGTGTACCATAATTTTATTCTGAAAGAATTGCAGTGACTGCCAGTTGGCTGTTAACCAGGTTTAGAGTACATGTAATAACACAAAAAGGTCTCTTTGGTATAGAACATGGATATATGATGCTATCTTTTCGTGTGTGTACTTCCTACCAAAGAAGATATAGTAAGATACCCCCCTTGCATATGCCACATGTGCCATGACCAATCTTAATACAAAAAACCCAGTTACGGAGTTTCTTCCTTGTTCAGTTATAGTCAGTACCAAGCTTTTTAACGTTCTGGAGACAGCTGAAGGTTTACTCAGAGATTTGGTTTAATTGGTGCTACTTTATCTTCCTAGATTAGATTGCAATTCTTGTTTTATGTGTTACATTTAATGGTTGTTAGAACTATTGAATTATTATTTTTGTTTTTTAATTCATTGTGAATTGCTTGTTATTCTTTTAACAAATCATAGCCTTCTTTGGAATTGTTTTTAATATGAATGTACTAAATATATAATGACACAAATGTGGTAATATGATTACATCAGTTTTCTTCTTGCTTTTATTTTTTTATACAGGATAAGATTTATAAACACATGTAGATAAAATTGCTTTCTGAATAATTTTGGGTATAAAACAAAATACTAGGTGTAAATTAGTAAGAACAATTAAATTATGTTTTTTAATTTAATATATATTTAATGGTAATTTAAAAATCAATAGATGTGAAGACAATCTAAATAGGAACCTCATTGCTTCAGGAAAAAGTGATAGAGAAGGAGAATAGAAACATCACCCTTTAAAACTGTTCTGCTAGGAGCAAACTCTATCTCTGAGGGAAACCTTTTGAGCATCTTCTCAATTATTGTGTGGAAGGTAAGATGGAAAACACATAAATTGATTACTGTGGTTTTGCGACCTGTTCATCTTTCTTTGGCTATATTTGGGTCATACTGGAGTTGTACATCTCCTTCCTTTTGAGTGTTATGCACTTTCTTAAAACTTTATTAATGTATTCTCTTTAGTCCATTTTTTTCTATTTTACATATTTTTTATTAAAAGTTTTAACTTCAATAATAAACTATAATACAAACTAAAGAAAAAGAAAAGTACAGAAGAAAAGATGCAAAGTAACAAAAAGAAAAGAAAAACATAGAAAAATGAAAAAAACTAAGAAAGCAACTTTCCACCTTCATCACAAGCATATATCTATCTCTTCACTTCCTGTTAATTAACAGATTCAAAACTCTTTATCCCATAAGTCTAATAATCCCATAACTCAATTCTTAACTATTGACAAATTCAGCAAACAATGTGTGCTGTCCCGCTCACTCACTGCACACATAATGGTGGTTTAGTGGGTTTATTAATATTCCCCAGAAGTTACCTTCACCAAAAACCCAGAACTGGCCCAGTTAAGTCCATCCAGAAGCAGACCAGTGCTAGAGCACAGAGCAATGGCCAGTGAGTTCACAAGGCATTTGAAAGTTACCCAAACAAGATAAATCCACCAGACAAAATTAAATCCACAACATAGGAGGATTCACAAGGCAAGAAAAGTCCAGCGTTCCCAAGGCACAATACAAAGTCAAGCCATGGTGTCATATCCAAAAGCAGGAATCACAACAACCAGGAAACATGCAGCTAGGAAATGAACACATTGTACCTAGCTTCCTCTCTATCTTTCTGCTGTGTAAAATACCCAGCTTCTGGTACAGCCTATCAAAAAGTGTGAGTTTGCCTCCTCACGAGTAATCAGGCTGACCTTTGCTACTTCCTGCCTTTTCTCTGCCTTACGGATCAGGTGCAGAAGGCAGTTCAGCCAATCACTTAATCAGAATAGAGCTGGAAGGGACCTTGGAGATCTTCTAGTCCTGCTCAAGCAGGAGAGACTATACCATTTCAGAGAAGTGAATGTCAAGTCTCTTCTTAAAAACCTCCAGTGAGGAAGCACCTACAACTTCTGACCACAAACTGTTCCACTGGTTAATTGTTCTCACTGTTAGAAAGTTTCTTCTTAGTTCCAAGTTGCTTCTCCCCTTGATTAGTTTCTATCCATTTTTTTCTTCTCCTGTCTACAGGTGCTGTGGTAAATAAATTAACCTCCTCCTCTTTGTGGCAACTTCTCAAATACTGGAATGCTGCTATCATGTCACCCCTATTCCTTCTTTTCTCTAGACTACTGAAACCCAAATCCTGCAACCAGGCCTTTATCATCTTAGTTGCTCTTCTTTATACTTTTTCCAAAGTCTCAAAGTCTTTTTTGTAATGTGGTGACCAAAATTGGATGCAGTATTCCAAATGTGGCTTTATAAATCGGTACTTAATACTTCATGTGATTTTGATTCTATACCTCTGTTTATACAACCAAGGAGTGTATTAGCTTTTTTGGTGGCGGCGGCTACACACTGCTGGCTCATATTTAAGTGATCATCCACTAGGACTGCAAGGTCCCTCTCACAGTTACCGTTTTTGAGCCAGAATTCACCTAATCTGTACTTGTATTTTAGTTTTTCCTACATAAGTTTAAATCCTTCCTTTTCTCCACGTTGCATTTCATGTTATTGGATAGGGCCCATTGTTCAAGTATGTCAAGATCTTTTTGGATCCCGAGCTTGTCTTCTGGGGTGTTGGCTATTCCTGCCAGCTTCATGTCATCTGCAAATTTGATGACTTCCCCTTCTATTCCTTCATCTAAATCATTTATTAATATATTGAAGAGTACTGGGTATCCAACTGCTTAGTTCCCTCCATTTAGATGTAGTACCATTAAGGACTACTGGTTGAGTATAGTTTGGCAACCAGTTACAAATCCATCTGGTGGTAATACTGTCTATCCCATATTTTTCTAGCTTACCAAGAAGTAGGTTGTAGTCTACTTTGTTGCATGCCTTGCTGAAGTCTAAATATACTATATCCATAGCATTTCACTAGTCTACTAATTTAATCACTTTGTCAAAGAATGAAATAAATTGGTTTGGCATGATCTGTTTTTTAACAAACTCAGGCTGGCTTTTAGTTATAATTTTATTTGTTTCTACATGTTTGCAGATCTGTTTTTTTATTATCTTTTCCAGTATCTTCCCAGGTATTGATGTTAGGCTGATTGGTCTGTAGTTCTCCAGCATGAGAATGGATAATCCACGGATTGGGTTTCCTGAAGTCTCTTCTACCCAGTAGACTAAGTCTGAGAGTTAGCCACGCCTCTTGCTGGATCATGTTGTCCCAGTTCCGACTTAGTCTTAACACCCAGCAAGACGCGTTGGTTCCTCTCAGCTAGTCAGGTTGTATTGTTTTCTGTATTACCATCCGTGTATCATCCTTCCTCTTCTGTAGAAGTTTTTGGTTTATTCCCTTTTGCAAGCCTCAGTGTAAACTGTTCTTCTGCCTTTCCCTCCCTCCACCCCCCTTGTCTCTTCAGCTGTTCAAGCCACGAGGCTTTGTTTGTTTGATTAACAGCCAGCCGAGCCACAGAGTTCCCTCCCTCCACCCCCTTGTCTCTTCGGCTGCTCAACCCACGAGGCTTTGTTTGTTTGTTTAATAGCCAGCCGAGCCACAGAGCTGCCGATCGCTCCAGCTGATCGGCGGAGCTCCACGGAGACCCCGAACACCGGCAGATCGGCTGGGCTTCGGCCTGATGATCTCTGCAGCCTGCGGATCACCGTGCTGCTGCCGGCCGCCATTTTAGGTGCCCGGTTCGAAGGAGCTGCTTAGGCAGTAAGAAGTGCCTTTTCTCCTGCCTTTATTCTTGGGGGGAAAAGGGGGGGGGCTGAGGGAGTTTTCAGGCGGTTGTTTAGGCATATATAACACAGCAAATTTGCCTGCCCCAGTCCGGAGTCCTCAGGCCTCCAGGCCTCTCCGCATGCTCGGAGCCACCATTTTGGATTGCCTGGGGTTCATTACAGAGCTGTCTGCGTTCCTCCCCAGAGTTCTCTGAGTACAGGGGGTGTCAGTGAAGAGATTCCCTCATCTTATTCTTTAGCGGGGTTTCTCTGGAAATCTCGCACGTGGACAACAGCCATTTGGTGCAGTCATCATCAGTGTCCCACCTCACACGTGGTCGGCCGCCATTTTGTGTGTCCTTATCCTGATTATTGGTGCCCTGCTACTTCTGCAATTTGAATCCAGGCACATCCACTTGTCTTTGCCTCACGCAAATCCACTTGATATTGCCTCTGGCAATACACTGTTGCACCTGAGATTTTCTTTGGACTTTTCTCCTGAGAGCCTTATCTTGCAGTTGCTGCTTCACCCATTGCTGGCCTCCCACTATACTGTGATTCACAGTTGCCCCCTCAGGAACTTACACTGGTTTTACCAATATTGTATCATTTCTTTATTTCAGGCCCTAGGTCCCTTGCCAGGAGCCCATACTGGTTTTACCAGTTCCAGCAGTCATCACTCCAAAAGTGCTACCTCTGAGAGCTCTCTATTCGGGCCTCAAATAACAATTACAGCTCAAGTCCACAGGCCTTTTTCCCCGGACACTATGTTCCAACAGAGGACCATCAGCCCCATGATCCCAAATCCAAATCCTAACTGCCCCACCACCTGACCCTCAACCAGGACCCTCAGCCACATTCACTCCCACTGCTGTTGGTGTCTGCCTGAGGTTTCTCAAGGTCTTGGGCCGGAGCAGCTACAATCCATGCTTATTCAGGTTTTGGAAAGTATTGCCTCACTTCAGAGGCCCCAACCTTCAACCTCTTCTCAGCGCCATTCTGAACCCCCAGATTACGCCTACTCCATTCCCTCTGATCAATCTTCTCATGATGGAGACTCATATTCTGATGTGGAGGAATCAAGGGAAGCCTCCCTTGTCAGAAGATGAGGATTCACTTCAGGAACCCTCTCCCTTCATAGGTCTATTTGATTCCACCCTGTTCAAATCTATTCTGTCCAAGGCCACAGCTGTGTCCCAGATTGCACCCAAGCAGGAAACACAACCCACCCCTTCCACCAGTCAGTCACCGAATCCATTGTTTTCTGAATCCACGGTGACCCAACAGCACATACCATGCCCTCCCTTCTTTGTTAATACAGTAATGGGCGAACCTTGGTGCCTCTCCTGCTCCAGGCACCTCTGATAAAAAGCTCTTCAATGTTGCCCCATCCTTAACCAACCTCCTGGAGGTTCCGACTGTGAACACGTCTCTGACTCCAATTTTTTCTCCCTCCACCATTCCTGGGGATATGGCAGAAGCATTAAAAGCTGATGACAGAAAAACTGAGTTTTCTTTACGCAGAGCACACCAGGCATCCAGCTGGGCAGTGAAGGCCTCGACGTCAGCTTCCTTCTTTTCAAGGTCTTCCATCATTTGGCTTCGAGAGCTTTAAGCCATGATTCCGCAAGATCAGGTGTGCGCCCATCAGACATTGGGTAAGTTGTCGGCGATGGCTGAATACACGGCCGATGTCACACTACATGCTGCCAGATTTTCGGCCAGGGCAATCACCGCTAATGTTTCTACTCGACGATTGCTGTGGCTGAAACAATGGCGAGCAGATTTAAAATCCAAATGGCGCTTGGCCACCGCTCCTTATTCCAGTGGTCAATTGTTTGGAGAAGCTCTTGATCCTTATTTGGTGGAAAACAAGGATAAGAAGAAGGTGTTAGCCCACCAAGCCAGGTGGGCGGACCGCAAATCTACTCCGTTTTATCGCAAACAGACCTTTCGCAACACTCTCAGCTCTGAATGATCCCAGCCACAATGCTTCTTCCCTCCCAGATCGGACCGTCAATCGGACCGCTTTGGTCCCAAACCCAGGCAACAACCTCAGTCTAAATGGCCCTTTCGAGGCACTGGGGGCCATCCCTTCAGGAGAAACAAGTGACTCCAGGGAGGGACCCCCCATAGGTGGCAGACTTTCCCTGTTTTCCCACAGTTGGGAAAGCATTACCACCTACGTTTGGGTTCTGTCCACCGTAACAAACGGCCTGGCTCTGGAATTTCTCTCCAGACCGGCAGATTGGTTCATTCAGTGTCTGAATCCCTCAAATCCATCCAAAAGAATCCTCATAAAGGAGGCCATTTCTCATCTTATAGACATACAAGCCGTGGAACCAGTCCCATCCAATCAGAGGGGACAAGGTTTTTATTCAATACTCTTTGTAGTACTGAAGGCCTCAGGAGGATGGAGGGCCATTTTCAATCTGAAAAGGTTGAATTCTTACCTGGTTTACAGAAAATTCAAGATGCAAACGTTGCAGTCCATCTTGGCCAGTATAAGGAGGAACGACCTCCTAACGTCAATCGACCTCATGGAAGCGTACTGCACATTCCAATTCTTCCGCAACATCGCAGATTTCTCAGATTCTATTACAGATCCTATTACTATCAATACAGAGCACTTCCCTTCGGCCTGTCATCCGCTCCGAGGGTATTCACAAAAATCCTGTCGGTTCTAGCCGCTCACCTGAGAATGGTCCCCATTCAGATTCACTGCTACCTGGACGACATCCTTATTCAATCGGTGTCGGTTCAGGTAGTGAGGTCAGACGTAGCCCTGACCATCAGGGTACTCTAGAACCACGGGTTTTCTGTGAATTTCCTCAAGAGCCAGTTAATTCCATCCACACGGCTTCTTCATCTGGCAGCAGTGATAGATACAACACGTTTCATGGTCTACCTGTCACCGGACCGTCAGGTCAGTATCAGGGCCCTGGTACGTCAGGTACAACATGCCCGGGTTGTTCCTCTCATTACTCTCTCCCAACTCTTAGGCAAGATGATCTCTTGCATTTCCATAGTACCTTGGGCCAGTACATTCAAGGACCCTGCAGTGGTTCCTCCTTCCCTTTCAAAGGTGAAAGCTCACCTCCTCCAACAGGCCAGTGAGTGTGACACCTCCAGTATTGAATTCACTTTGATAGTGGATGTCTCAGGCTGTAGCCAGGGACTCCAGGTTCAAGAAACTGTCACAGATTGTTCTCACTATCGACGCCAGTCTCTTTGGATAGGGAGCTCACCTCCAGTCCCAAATAGCTCAGGGTCGCTGGACCAGGGAGGACTTGGAGCACAATATAAACTGGCTGGAGCTCAGAGACATACACCTGGCATTGCGTCATTTCAGTCTCAGGGTGAGGGGTCGGCACGTTCTTGTCGTCACAGACAACATAGCGGCCAAAGCTCACATGAACCATCAAGGGGCACCCGGTCCGGGTCGCTGATGATGGAGGCCAGACTGCTATGTTCATGGGCAGAGATCAATGCTCTATCAAGGCGGACCACATTTTGGGGGCGATCAACGAACAGGCGGATGCCCTCAGCAGGGCAACAGTAGACCACTCCGAGTGGCGTCTGGACCCAGTGCTATTTGTGGAGATAACGAGCAGGTTCGGTCAGCCAGCTCTGGATCTATTCGCTTCAGCAGTGAATTTGCAAATACCAAGATTCTTCTCCCGTTTTCCATCACCGGGGACGGAGGGAGTGGACGCCCTGTGAATTCCGTGGCCCCGGGCCCTACTGTACGTGTTTCCACCTCTGCGTCTCTTACCCGCAGTTATCCGCAAGATCCTGCGGGAGAGGGCAGAGATCATTTTCATAGCTCCGCATTGGCCGAGGCACCTGTGGTTTGCCGACCTCGTGAGTCTGTCTCAACGCCATGGAGGATGCCTCCAGACCGCATAGTGCTCAGTCAGGGAGCGCTCCAACACCCCAAGCCTCAATGGCTCCAGCTAACCGTATGGCACTTGAGCGGCAATGTCTGATTCAGGAAGCTTACCCTACAAGGGTTATCGATATGATCCAGGTATCAAGACGTCCGTTGACCAATATAATTTATGACTCCACTTGGAGGAGCTTCTTTACTTGGGCTTCCAAACGTCATATCAATATGTCATCCCTCATGGTGCCACGAATCTTGGAGTATCTATTGGATGGGATCGACATGGGTCTCTCTCCAAGCACCATCAAGAGGCAGGTTGCGGCCCTCGCCACGGTGCTCTCATGTGAAGACTCTTCCCCTCTAGTTCATCACCCGATGATCTGTTCCTTCATAAAAGGGGTAGTCAACACTAATCCTCTCACTATTCATAGGTATCCCTCCTGGGATCTTTCATACGTGCTTCAGGCCCTTACTGGGTCGCCGTTTGAGTCCCTTAAAACTTGTGACCTGAGTCTTTTGTCCATGAAGGTAGCCTTCCTGATGGCTGTGACTACCGCCAGACGCATATCCGAACTGGCAGCGCTCTCTGTCAGAGAGGATCTATGCATTTTTAGATCAGATTGTGTGACCCTTCGGCTAGATCCAACATTCGTCCCCAAGGTGAACACCTTGTTTCATCGTTCCAAGGAGGTTGTGTTGCCTAGTTTCTGTCCTCGGCCGTCTCATGACCTGGAACGCAAGTGGCACACCTTAGATGTGCGCAGAGCACTATGCATTTATATTAGGAGGACCGCTGCCTTCTGTAAGTCGGAGGCGCTTTTCATTTCCTTCCATCCTTCTTCTATGGGACGAAAGGTCTCATCGTCCACCATTGGCAGGTGGATCAAGGCCTGTATTGCCAAGGCATACCATTCTCAGTCCTTGCCCATTCCTTCACATATCACTGCTCATTCCACCCGCAGTGCTGCAACTTCGGCCTGGGCCACTCAAGTGCCTAGGGGAGATCTGCAGAACGGCGACATGGTCGTCGCCCTCCCCATTTATACATCATTACAAGGTCGATAAGTTTGCGTCTGCTGATGCTTCTTTTGGCCGTAGGGTGTTGCAAAGAGTTGTGTTGTCTGCAGAATCACATGCCCTGACTGTTTCCCCCCCCCTTAGGGACAGATGGGCTTTGGTATGTCCCAATCCGTGGATTATCCATCCTCATGCTGGAGAAGGGGCGTTGTCTTACCTGAACGCCTTTTCTCAGCATGATGATGGATAATCCACTCCCACCCTTTAGTGACTGTCAGGTCCTGTGATAGGGGTAAGGGAACCAATGTGTCTGACTTCGTCTGCTGCTTTGCCTTCGTCAGAACTGGGACAACATGACCCAGCAAGAGGCGTGGCTAACTCTCAGACTTAATCTGTTGGGTAGAAGGGACTTCAGGAAACCCAATCCGTGGATTATCCATCATCATGCTGAGAAAAGGCGTTCATGTAAGACAACGCCCCTTGTTCATAGCTGAAGTCGTTGGCTGTGCTTTCTCAAAGCTGTCTTCAGTCTACATGTACTTGAAGAAATCCCTTCGGTTCATTTTTTCTAGATGATATATGAAAGTCAAACACTACTAATTTTGGTATGGGTGCTTTTCAGACTGAAACCATGTAACAGGATTATATTTTATTGACTTTTTCTAATGTTCTCCTTCTAAGTTAATTCACTTTAGGCTAACAAATCAATATTTTTTAAAATGAAAACTTGATTTAAATGGTTAATGAATAGAACATTTTGTTTAAATATGTTTTCCTGTTCACATTTTATAGATGAACTTTGTGTAACTTTGAAGCAAGACAGAAGCTGTTATAATCCATTTTCTGTCTGTCATAGTTCCAACAGAGGCATGAAATTACTTAGTTTCTTATCTTTTGCATTGTCTAGAGTCTAGATATTCAGACTAAAATATTTTCTACATTTCTTTTTACATCAAAACATGTTCTTATTATTTCTATCCTTAGGTGGATAGAGTGGCCTCCTACTTGCAAAAAAGAATAGAAAATCCTTCTGAGTAGTTAGAACAATTAATCAGTGGAACAACTTGCCTCCAGAAGTTGTGAATGCTCCAACACTGAAAGTTTTTAAGAAGAGACTGGACAACCATTTGTCTGAAATGGTATAGGGTTTCCTGCCTGAGCAGAGGGTTAGACTAGAAGACCTCCAAAGTCCCTTCCAACTCTATTATTATTATTATTATTATTATTATTATTATTATTATTATTATTATTATTATTATTATTATTATTATTATTATTAAACAACACAAAATCACAAACTAAAACAAGAGCTACAACTAACCATTTAGACCTGTGTTTCTCAACCTTGACAATTTTAATTCATGTGGACTTCAACTCCCAGAAGTCCACATGCCTTAAAATTGTCAAGGTTGAGAAACACTGATTTAGACTTTTATATAATACCTCATTTTACCACATTTATTGATATTGGAAAGTTTATATAAAGATTCGAACTTTAATTGTTGTTTATCTTTTTAAATATTTGGGAATAGTTTTCCCAATGAAGCTTTTTCTTTAAAAGTTTTTATAAAAATCAGTATAAAGAGATGAATAAGTTCCATTGAGGTTATGGACAAATAATAATTTAATAAAAATAATACTTTAGAATGGCTATATTTAATTAGAGAAATTGCTATGTTAATATTTTGTAACTTTTCAAGCAATTTGTTATGATATTAAGTTTATTTAATAGGAGAACAAATTCCTTTATTTTCTCAATCTTTAGGTATTCAAAAATATAAGATATTTCTTGATTTCGCAAATGGGAATGTCAACAATTTTTCATCTCAAGACAAAAATAAACCCAATAGCAATCCATTCTGTCTAGTAGCAGTCAACCAATTTTCAGAAAAACAGCCAAAAATATTTTAAAACCTTTGTAATGCCCATTAAAAAACAATAGTGCCAGATTAATACCTAATGTTGTATGCTATGTTCTGGGATGATTGTTTAGCAATAGGATCTTTGGTTTAATGTTGATCACATTAATATGGAACCAGATAAGAGAAACACCAATCAAACAAAGTGTAACAGGAGTATAGTTGAGGCTAGACGCGAGGAGTGGGAAAAGGCTTACTAAATCAGACGTTTTCAACGACTAATACTTAGTATTGTACATCAGGTGCCATGATGATTGCTGCATAATATGTTTTTATGTTCAATGTTGATTGTTTTAATAAAAGAATTTTAAAAAAAAACAATAGTGCCAATTGCTTCTTGTATAGTCAGACAGGTATTATTGATCTTGGAGGGATACAAATTGAAAGGAATATGTCCTTTTTTAAAAAGAATACGCTAATCTTACATATTTCCTTTCAGTTATTTCCAGAACAGGTACCGTAGAAAAAGAATCACATCAGTCTACCAACATAAATGGAGATGTATTCAAAAATATTTTAAACTTCTGTTTCCTTCTTTTAATGTACATTGCCCAAATGTTCCCAATAGTCAGGAATATGACTGTATTTACTTTGTAAAAATTCATGTAGTTTTTGTTTTTTCATGGCCAAACTGCAAAACCACCCAAAAGAAAAATCTATAGCTTCTATTTGTTGAAATGTTAAAATCAAAAACAGAGATGGCAGTAAGTATTATTGCCCAGCAGAAAGAACCTATTAGGGAAAGGCCAAAGATTTCCTTTCTGGCTAAAAGAAAAAATAAGAATATGGATCCTGCAGAAAAAAGGAAGGAAGGAAAGAAAGAAGATCAACAATTAATTCAAATGAGGGGTGGTTTTTTTGGCAAAATTAATATTGAATGGTATCAGTAGCCCACAAAATAATGAAAGGTAAATGCATATGTACATACATATTCAAACACATGCAACCTCAAACTCAATAAACCAGTCCATATTAAGCAATATTCTGTCCTTTCCTATTTAAAACTACTTCAAAGACTTCACAGAACTTCACTCCAGAGCATGATTATCACTAAAATTTGAATAAGTGAACCAGACACTATATAAAAAGTTAGTTTTTGCAAACCCATATGAATTAAGAGATTCACAAGAATCTTATCCAGCAAGAGCATCACTAAGGCACTGCTTGGGGACTAGAAGTGATAGCAAGCTGAGCCATCATGACATTTTATCTGGCATATTTTTCTGAAGTCCTGTGAGCCAGTCTCATCCTAGTATGACCACTTCAGTAAGTTATTCATTTACTCAGAATGATAAGATGTTATCGTAAGAATAGTACTTACCCCTTGCCATGAGCAGTTGCTTAGGAGTGAGCAGAGAGAAGACTGCATTCATTCAGAGATAGGCTGAGATAAGACAGCTATTTATTTAATGGGAGGTTGGGAATGTCTGGCAAAATGAGTTTCATTTTAAACAAAATTAAATATTCTACCAAAGCAGCAGTGAATAATGGATTATTAGCGTATTTCATGCATTTAGAAACGTTTTCTAGGTCAGGATGCTGGTTGGTATACAGAAGTTGGTATTGGTTGTCAGATTTACCCTCTTATTTTGCCTGGTAATGCAGAAGAAAGCATATTTTGCAGGTAATCCTTGAGTTACGAATGTAATGGAGCTTGCCCATTCCATTTGTAGGAGTGAGTCACGTACCTTGAACGCAATCACTCCTTGCTTTCGCTAATCAGAATAATACTGTGGAATAACACTAGTGTTCTGCATTAGATGGCAATGCAATTTAAGCAGGCATGGAATTCTGTATTTGAAAAGGAGACATTGACTCTGGTTAATGATCAGAATTGCATTATTGAACATATGCTACTTCTCCAAGTCTTCACTCACAACCCTCCTCCCTTGTTGTTTCCTTTCTTAATTAGTAATTTGACACTCTGTTCTGGTCTGTTCTAAGTAATATCATCACAGGCTTCGTGGGAAAATTTTGCTTTTAGCATTTATTCTTCTGTATATTTACTATATTTAATATAACAAATTTCATCTGTATCTAAATATATTTCTTATTTTCAGTTATTTCTCCGAAAAAGCTATCGATAACCGTGACAACATCTTCAGGAACAATACAAATATATTTTTAAAATAAGTTTTTGTCTACATTGGAAAGTTATAGTTTGCTAAATTCAGTGAAGTAAACCTATATTGTATGAATGTTTTGTTATCTACTCTAATTCAAAACTGGTTTTACAGTATATAGAAACACCTCCTATTGTTCCCACTAGCACTTGAGACTGTTTAATTAAATAAAACACATAAAAACAAGAGAGTAGAAATATTTCAAATAGCAAACAGAATAAAAGAAGCACATCTGCACAATCTAAAGAAATATTTTCATATGTAGCATAATATTGAAGATAAAGAAAAATTTTACAAATGAAAGGCTTTGTCTTTATTAAACTTCTATTCTGAACATGCAATATTTGTGTATCTGTTACACATAAGAATGATCATTTCATAGAATGTTCTGCTTTGTGATTACAGAATAACAATTATTTGTGCTATGTTCTTTTTGATTGCTGGAATGTGTTATTCTTGCACTATTCTACACAATATATGTTTAATAATATCAATAATATAATAATAATAATAATATAATAATAATAAGTAGTAGTAGTAGTTGGAAGAGACCTTGGAGGTTGTCTAGTCCAACCCCCTGCTCAGGCAGGAAACCCTATACTATTTCAGACAAATGGCTGTCCAGTCTCTTAAAAGCTTCCAGTGTTGGAGAATTCACAGCTTCTGGAATGTAGATATGTGTAGATAAAGTAAACGTGAATTCTTTTTTGTCCAGATAAATACATTAAATGGAAGGTGAAGCTTTCTTAATATACAAATGTTTACTGTTACATGTTTTGTAGTGTTAAACAGGGCTTACAATTTTTACTATTTGCTTTACTTACCTGTTTATATAAGAATTAGTCTGTGTGTTTGTGTCTATGTGTATAAATTTGTTTACAAAAATATAATCTTTATAAAAAATATAGTTAATATTTTGCCTAACAAAATTAAACATAGGTAAATAGTTAATAAAAATAAATAAACATTTAGATGAATAGTTAACAAAACGAAATACAGTGCATTCTACTCTTTATTAAAGGTGGAAGTTGTAGGATTTGAGTTTGAAAATGTTTAAGTACATTTTTTTAATCTGTTATTTTTTATTTAGTAATTCCTTCAAATCTTTAACATTCACTGAATGATTTGATTAGTAGCTTAGTTGAAACTGGTCTAAATGTTTTAACAACTTATTGAAAAAATGAATAAAAGCTAATACTTAATATTTTCAGGTAAATTAGGATTTACACAGGAAAATAACACTATAGATTCTGGAGAACTTGATATAGGTCGAAGAGCAACACAAGATGTGCCTCCTGGGATCTTCTGGCGGTCACAAGTCTTTATTGATCAACCACAGTTTCTAAAATTCAATATCTCCCTTCAGAAAGATGCTTTGATTGGAGTATATGGCCGAAAAGGTTTACCACCTTCACATACACAAGTAAGAGTTGTTTTTAATGAAAGTAATATTCAGAACCACACACATCTTTAGAAACGGTTATTATTTTGGGTTTCAAAATGTTATAGTTTTTTTATTGCCTTCATATATTGTGCCAAGGTCATAATATTGGCCCTTCTGAACTGTAATTTTACAGCGTGTACTTATGTTTCTAAAAATATAATTCAGAATACCCAAACGTGAGCTCACACACACACATAAATTATACACTTCCCTGGTTCATAGAAAAATAATGTACATTTTTTCAGAAATAAGATAAAATAGATGATATAAATGCTACATTTTAATGATACTTTAATATGAAATAAACTCGATAAAGTGCAGAATTGTTTCTTTTTTAAAATAAGTATTTTAACAAAAAGCATTACAGTTATTTCTTAGTAAAAATCAAAGGAACTTGAGATCACATTACAATTTTTAGAAATAACATGTATATTCACTTCATCCTTCAAAAACCTTTATGATTGGCATTTACTTTATTTTCCTTTTCCTTTTGCTATATTGCTGTAAGAAGTGATATGTTGCAGCATTTGTGTGTGTGTGTTTGTACCATTATTCCCAAATGTAGCTGAATTTTATGTGTGTTTCAGAACAATCTTAGTTGCACAGCTCTATTTTCTCAGAGATCACAAATAAGTCAGCCTGAAGTAATTGATAGTGGCTGATCATTCAAAAATAGTCTGTGATAGTTTCAAGTTGATACGACACATTCTCAGAATGTTGGTTTTACTGCAACAAGGCAGTCAATATGTTTAAAGAAACTACAAAATAATAGATGACTTTGGTACTTTGAAACAAAATGAATGAACTCTGAGAGGTACTTGTCTAAATCTAACGCATATAAGGAATTTGTAAAAAATTATAATTTGCTGCAACTATCAGCCAGCAACACTAACTCTGCAACAAAAAATTCCAAATTTTATTTTAATAAAAGATAGTTCAAATGCTCGTTGAATGTTTATAACTTAATACATGTTATTTCCAGTGTTGCTGTCAAGATCTGGAAGAAAATTATGATGATGAAATAAGGCAGATGAAAAACAGAAAACAAAAAAATATGTTGATATAGAATTTAGCAATGTATGCTACTCACTGTTGCTTTTTAAAAAAAAATTTAAATAGCTCTGTGACTGCTGGGTCAACAGGATTGTTGTTGTTTTAGTACTCATTAATCAGGCTTGTGCTACTTTACAATCACATCTAAAAAGAAATAAAACAATTTATAAACAAATCCTGTGAACAATCTGCCTTAGTCAATCATTCATTGAGTATTGAGATACAATGGTTGTCGTTACAAAGTTTCTCCTCTAATGTCTGCTGCCTTCTTTTCACTTAAAAATCTGAGCTATACATATTATATTGGCAAAAAAGCAATGAGGAAACCCAGCAGTGACACTGACGTAGTCAACTAAACTAATAAACTAACATCCAAACTAAACAATAGGAATCTTACTTTTGACAAACTGGGATGTGAAAGGAGTAAATAGACTGAGAAAGAATCTTTCTGTACAGAAAAACATAAGAAAAACTACTCAAAGAAATAACTGTTTTTAAGCAAGGTAGTTGGCTTTAAAAGCTGCAGTCCCTGACTAATGAGTTCTAGTGGTTAGTGAACTTATAATCTTTTTCCCTCTGATATCAGCAAAATGATAAATGATAGCTAATACCTTCCCTGATGCGTTGAAGGCTTCTGCTTCAGTCATGGCAGGTGCATAATAAGCTGCAGCTTGTGGCCAGTTCTGAATAGGGAGCAAAATCTCAGGACGCTATTTGAGCAAGAGCAAGCAATCTTTCCCTTCATGAACATCCATTGAGCTATCAGCAAAATGTAACTCCTCTTTAAAGACAATTTATTTTCTATCACTCAGATACTCATGTGAAAAAACGTAGGTTAAAATTACCTACCATATTAACAGTATTTGAAACAAACATTTTAATGCTATTTAAAGATACGTTCTAGTCCTTCATATATTCCTTTCTTTTTTTATTGTTTGTCTTTTTAGCACTGTTGCTCGTCAATCAGATTTGTGTGCCACAAAATAGGTGGCCATATAAATCTCATGCATAAATAAATACTCATTCCATAAAAAGTATACATTTGGCTAGTGACCTTCACTTACCTGGGTAGAAGCAAGACCCAAGTATACAGTATTTGGAAGGGAAACATCTTTCTAAAATACAGGTCTAAAATCATTTAAGATTTTATAGATTAAAATCAATTTCCTCTTATGAAATCAAATTATAGGGTCCAAATTTCAATGACATATCCTTCTTTTCCTTGAAACATGATCAGACATGGAGACAAAAAATAAAATTACAAAAATACATACTGTTAATAAGCAGAGTGCCAGACATATCCTGAAAATGAAAGAACAATGTCTCTGAATTTGTCCCTTTAAATAAAACTTTATTCTTAATATTCCAAGCTTTGTTTTTATTTTCAATCACATAATTTAGGTCAACATAGCCTATTTGCTATGTATCATGTATAAATGTACAACATATATAAAATTTATAAATGTATCCAGACAATGCTAGTGAACTATGCTCTTCCTGCTCATCCCTGATTTCTATGCATTATATTATTACATTTTATTACATTTTTTCACACTGCAGACAAGTGTAAAAAATAGCTGTTTCCAGGCAAGGTAATACAATTTCATGCTCTTAGGCTTTGAAAGGCTTCACCTCTTTTTTTCACAATTTGAAGAAATATATGAATAATTAACAAAGAAACTTGTTTAATTTTCTGTAATACTTTTGGAAGAGTTGATGTTGCAGTAAACCTTTCATAACCAATTTGTTTCTTTAAAAAAACAGGTGCTTCTGATAGCAGTATTTAAACTGACATAACAACTTTCTTATTTATATTTTTTCTTGTGATTTTAAGACAGAAATATACAATCACCATGCTTTTGACAATGGATTGTTCAAACTATTAATTCACAGTATCCATGTGTTCCCTATTTTTATGTTCTTAGTTGTGTCCAAATATTAAGATTGTTGTTTATCTTTAGCAAAATATAAATCAATATGAGCCTTGAATATATGCTTTTTTAAAGAATTCCTCCAGGTTATTTTGAAAGATCCTACTTGAGTTGTGTGTTACATATTTTGTCAAGAGTTAAAGCAAAAACAAATGTCTCATTTCTACATATTTTTAAAATGATATACATATTACTGAGAACAATATAACTATAGTTTTAAAAATTAATTCCATAATGCATCGATACATAAGATAGCATGTGATTCATTTTTCCCCCTTGCAGTATGATTTTGTAGAACTTTTGGATGGAAGCCGATTGATTGCAAAGGAGCAGCGTAATCTTCTTGAGACAGAGAGAGCAGGTAGACAAACAAGATCTGTTAGCCTTCACGAAGCAGGGTTCATTCAGTATTTGGATGCTGGGATCTGGCATCTGGCTTTTTACAACGATGGGAAAAATGCAGAGCAAGTGTCTTTTAATACGATTGTTATAGGTAAGTAGAGTATTCACAATAAATCTTTAAGAATTGATATTTTGAATATCTCAAAACTTCTAAGGTTCAAACTTTTTAACATAACCATTCTAACTATTAAACAAGAAATTCAATTCTCTGTTAATTACAGATACAAGATATTAAATATAATTTTAAAAAATGACATATAAAGCTTGTAAAATTTTATTCAAATATGTTAGATTTTTATTTAACTATTTTTATTTATTCTCTTGAAGGCATACATTAGATATATGATTTCTAAGGATATGTTAATCTACTGACATTTGCAGATTATATAAAGAGGGGTTTTTGCTGCTTTATTTCAATGCATTGGTTGCTGCCTGTTAGAATTTTCTTCTTTTGGTAACTTTCAGAGTCTGTAGTTGAATGCCCTCGAAATTGCCATGGAAACGGAGAATGTGTTTCAGGATCATGCCATTGTTTTGCTGGCTTTCTTGGCCCCGATTGTTCAAGAGGTATATAAACAGAATTCTTTCTTAAATAAGTTCAAATAAGAAGCAGAAAAAACAAGTACTTACTAAGAAGCAAGAAAAAAGATTTTGAAGTACAACTTGTCAAGATGTACCTCTGCCTCTAAATCTTGATTGAAAAGAATTATGTTAAGTTTTCTGTCATGTTTTATTTCACAGCAGCCTGCCCAGTATTGTGTAGTGGCAATGGGCAGTACTCCAAAGGACGTTGTTTATGCTATAGTGGTTGGAAGGGTACAGAGTGTGATGT
Organism: Bothrops alternatus; assembly: GCA_034064705.1. Lineage (NCBI taxonomy): Eukaryota > Metazoa > Chordata > Lepidosauria > Squamata > Viperidae > Bothrops > Bothrops alternatus. The sequence continues at coordinate 7,815,536 of JARGCV010000053.1, read as the reverse complement.
GCCTACCACCCAGTGCATTGACCCTCAGTGTGGAGGTCGTGGGATTTGTATTATGGGCTCTTGTGCCTGCAACTCTGGATACAAAGGAGAAAACTGTGAAGAAGGTAAATAAGCAAATATTGACTTAGGATTGAACTATTAGCTACACACTATATTCCACTAAAGCATAGTATTGATGTTAAAGCATGTTAAATACAGAACTTAGAATATATTTCTAGAACAGTGAACTTTAATTGCTTTATTGATCTATAAGTGTAAGTTAATCTGTTTTAAGAGCACTGAAAGTAGAAAAAAACTAAATTCTTGATAAAATACAGATTTTTTAAAAATATATTTTTTAATCTCTGTTAACTGAACAACTGAAATGACTGATTTAAAAGTATTAACACTACAGTTGTATAATAATTGGTGTACAATTGAATAATTACAAAACTCTTTCTACTGGAGAAAAAAAAGTGTGGTCAGTTTTACTGGATTTGTTTGGACAGAGAAAGCACAACTTTCCACTCTCAATCAAATTGATTTTATTGATCAGCACACACAAAGTAATACAATTAAGTCTCTGGAATTAAATTTTCAGACCATTGACCCTACAAGTGTAACGTTTTATTGAGTCAAATTGCTAAATTAAATCCCATCATCTAAAGCACATTAAAGGGAATTAAGAAAGATAGAGCTGTGCAACTCATTTATTTCCTAAATAGGCTGCAGGTCAACCTGTAGCCTGCCTGCTTTTTGGGATTGGACAAGTACATTTCTAGGTTGGGTTAATTTCTCTTGTGTTTTTCCATTTCTTTTTTTTCTTTTTCTTTTTCTTTTCTTTCTTTCTTTTTTTTTTTTGCCTACACATAGCCAAATTCTCCCTAACATCAGCAAAGAAGTATTGTGATACTTGGAAAAGGAAAGCAACAACTTTGTCCTTCCTCCACTCCATGGAGAGTATTAATTTACACAGCAGACAAAATAAATATCTACCAGACTATTAGTTATAAACAGTATAAATTAAATGACTCATTGTTCTATTAATATTCAAAGATGCTTAAAGGATAAGAAATGAATAAGAGGGTATTAAAAATAGTATGCCACAACTGGGATCTAAAAGTAAAGACTGCTGTGTCTAAAACTGAAAATTAATCTTGTTAGAAAGCTAAAGAAAAGTATAAATGGAAGGTATATCAGGAATTAATTCAGCAATTGAGAATTGTAGAAAGTAAGATTTTCTGATTATTTGGTAGATTATGAGTCAGTGCAGATTCCTGTCCAGAATCTTCTGAAGTTCATAGAATGATACCGTGTAACTAAGTGCAGCTTCCACCTTTTGGTTCATTCCAAAATGTCACAGCATTAGCACTCAACTGATAGTATTTTCTATTTTTATATATTATATTGTATTTAACTTGTCTATAACAGGTATCCATATATTTCCTTTGGCTGGAAAATTACTTATTGGGACATATCACAAGTTATCTAGTTTTCAGCATAATAGCTTTAAAGTCCCCTGTTCTTTAAATTCAGAATCAACATTGCAAAAACAAAGTTCTCTTCTTTGAGGGTATCAAGCTTGTCAAGCAAACTCAGAAAAAAGAGCCACTTGAATTTCCAGAAATATATTTATTGCTAGTATGGATTTATAACAGAACTTGAAAGCTGATCAAAGTAGTTCTCTACTTCAACCTATACCTAGCATAATTATGACAGAGTAAATTAGTCCTTTCTCACATTTCCCCTCTCAGGAATCCTTTCCTGAGGGTCCTTTCTCCTTGTTCCCAGAGTCTGTTAGATATTTTATGAAAGGTGGACATTGTCTTCTCTGCTGCACCATCCAAGGACTCAGAAAATTGCCCAGTATGGGCTCAGAACATCCTAAAATATTTATGCTGCCTAATCCCAAGCAGTGAAAAAGGAACTGAGTATGTGATTCACTCTGCTTCAGACCCTTGCCATATGTGTCATTTCAGATATTGCAGTTAACAGCATGTAAATTTATCACTCAGTAACATGCAGTCTTAAGGCTGATTTAGGGTTGCCCACAACTACCTGTAGCCATCGCCACATGCCTATGCTGAAAAGGGGTTGACGAGTAAGTGAATGTTGCAGAGGTTAGGGCAAGATGTTCCAGAGGGCAGGAGCAACAGCAGAGAAGACACTCTTCCTGGCCCCCACCAGCCAGACTAATCAGGTTGACAGGACCTTCAGCATGCCTTCTCTGCTGGCAGGAGTGATACAGGCTAACACCACTGGGGTGAGATGGTCCCTCAAGTAATCTGGACCCATGCCATGAAGGCCTTTAACTGAATTGCACCCAGAAGCAGTGCACCTGATAACCAGTGCAGCTTGTGGAGCAGTGGTATTACAGGGGCCATTCTTGGGGCCACCAAAACTACCCGTGCTGCTGCACTCTGTACCAGCAGTAGCTTCCAAATGCTCTTCAAGGGTAGCCCCATGTAGAGTACATTACAATAGTCAGGTCGTGAGATGACTAGGAACTGAACAACTGAGCACAGGGAATCCTGATCGAGGAAGGGCTGCAACTGATACACAACACAAAGTTGTGCAAAGGCTTTCCTAGCTGTGTCTATCTGTTCCTCAAACAGGAGTTGGAAGTCCAGGAGAACCCCCAAGTTGCAGACTGGGTCTTTCTTGGGCAGTGCCACCCCATCCAGAGTCAAAGATGACAAAATCCTGGAGGTCCATGTACCCAAAGCCGTTTGGTCTTATCAGGGTTCAGTCAAAGCCTGTTGTCCCACATCCAGGCCCCCACAGCCTCCAGGCACTGCAAGACAACAGCCACAGCATAACTTATATGTAGTTTATTAACAGTTCTGTACTCAAACAATTCTTTTTTTATTTCCTATATAGTTGAGTTATGTGTTTTTCATTATTTTTAATTTGATGTAGACAATATTTGCTTAGTTATATATATTTTCCTCTGATTAGCAAATAAAATACAAAAAGTAAAGATTTTTGCAGATTCAGTTCTAAAACATTTCAGACAGGGCTCTGCTGGGATGCATAACTAATTTTGGTTAACTCAGAACTGTAGGAATTTAGTGGTAAGCAAGCAAATACATTTTTTAAAAATGGCTGGTTAATACAACTAAAACTAAAACCAAAGAAAGTCTGATAACAGTTCAAGAAGTGTTTTTTTCAGTATAATTTAGGGTGTTTAATCTTTTACTTGCCTAATTAACATAAGGTGAAGGGTCAGATGGACATAATCATACTACTGATATGGACAGGGATTTGCTCAGTGGTGGGATTCAGCCAGTTCGCACTGGTTCAACAGATTTTTGTTGAGTTCGGCGAACCGGCTGAAGACTTAGCCCTTTTTTGCAAGGCCAAGAATGGCTCACCGGAAGTGCGTGGATGCCGCTTCTGGAACTCTGTTCTGGGCCTCGGAGGCCCAGGCCCAGAAGAGACTTCTGGAAGTGGCGTCCACACAGAGAACCAGTTGTTCATGTATTTGAATCCCACCACTGGATTTGCTATTCTATTTATTTTTGCTCTTTTTATAAGATGAGCTGTTTCTGTTTCTAAATTACATAATGTATACTTTAGCAATCATTTTCCTTAGTTCATGAGCATCTCACCCCCAAGTGATAGAAAATATAACACTGATGAAACACATCTATTTAGAACATTGCTAAATATACATGTATTTAATTTGCAAAGGTAAAATTGCAGAAATTGTATGGTTACAATCCTTTTTTTATTAGAGATAGGTGATATTAGAAAAGAATGATGATTAGTGTCAAGCTACCATTAAGTAGTACTTGGTTACTAACTTTGGATAGTCATTTAGCAACTATCCAAAGATATGATGACAGTGCAGTCCCTCAGTCACATGATCACCATTATAGACAGTAAGCAGGTACACAATAGGAAATACACAACTAAAGTAGTATTTTTAGTTTCAAACCAGGAAGCACAGTCTTGGTCAATTTGCTTAGGCACTGATTTTGGGTCCCAGTTGTAGTCACTAAACAAGGACTACCTGTACTGACCAATTTTTAATTCCAAAATAAGTATATTGTTTACTAATCTGATATTGTATCACTATATATGCAGGGAGGGTTTTTCAAACCTTTCTGTCTTTTCATCCATGTTCTTTCTTCAATTTAGTTCCTCTTGAGCCTTTCCATCACAAAAGAATTATTCAACTGGAAGATGCTTTCTCTCTGTAGATGAGTTTCAGCACAAAAGACAATAGAATCGGCTACTATGTAAATTGCACTTTACTCTTTAGGCATAGATTTTGCAGATATCGGAAATGAATCATATAATGGGGACATGAAAAAGAATTGAAGAGGACAAGTTCAATATGATACTAAGTTACTAACTGTTTCTGTTTTATTTAAAGATTTTATTTATTGACCACTTTGCATATGTAACTCTCTATCCTGTTACATATTCCATGACAGAGATACATATGTCTTTTTCCAGGCCTCCTTATTATTAGAACATATAGCTTTGCATTATGTTGTCCTGATATTATCTCTGAGGATGAGTTTGGGCTTCCTCTTTTCATTTTTCTGTACCTAATAAGATTCCTGATTCATTTTTTTAGTATATTAATGTGTAATATGAGGAATATAGCCTGGCAAAAAACTAGTAAAACTTACAGACGCTAACCTTTTTTTCCAGCTGATTGTTTAGATCCAGTCTGTTCAAATCATGGTGTATGTATCCATGGAGAGTGTCATTGTAATCCAGGTTGGGGTGGTAACAACTGTGAAATACTGAAGACAATGTGTCCGGACCAATGCTCTGGCCATGGCACGTATCTGCAAGAAAGTGGCACTTGTAATTGTGATCCTAATTGGACTGGCCCTGATTGCTCTAATGGTAAGAATTTTGGGGAAATTATTTTGTGCTAATAATATTAAAAATTTCCAAGATTCTGCAGTGCTGATTTGATTAATTTATAAATTCCACTAAAGCCTACCATCAGTGTAAATATTAGCAAGACAAACAAGAAAGTTTTTATTTTCCATAAACACAGTTTCTTGTATCAGCAACTACAGTTAATTTATTTACAGTTTGCATTAATTGTTGTTAATTTTAACTTGTAACATATGATCTGTAGTACCTCCATATCCATTTCAGATCCTCTGAAAATTGCTCTGGGTACAGCTGCCAAAATAGTATTGTAGCAATGGCCAAACGTTTAAAATGTTTAGCTATTATAGTACTTTGTATCTATGCTAAATCATCAATAGCATCAGTTGAATTGATGTTATACTGTACACTTAAATGTTTTCATATTAAACTATCTTAATATAACCTACTCTCCCTATCAATGTCACCAACTAAAGTCAATGTGCGTGAACTGAACATGAAGAAAATTTGCTAGGTTCCCTTTCATATGATAAAATTGGCAGAAATGCAAAGAAGAGTCTATGGAACCTAATTCTATATATTTCAAAGACAACTTGAGCAATGTTCAGGCTTTCAGAAAATATATGGGAAGAGAGGAAATTTGAATACATATTTTGACTCAGTGTTTTGTTTCGAGACGTTCTGCAAGAAAACAGAAGGCACCATATGATCTTGATCCAACTTTCCATGTATGTGTTCATCAGTTCCACATGATCAGATCACCTTCATTCTATTGAAGGATCTATTATATCCTTTCCCTTTTTCATAGTGTCACAGATACATATAAATTTTCCATCCATTGATAGTTAATTTATGCTCTTTAAAATTTTATAATGACATTCCAAGTCAAAATTTTCCATATCCCATAGTCATTATCAGATGGGTCAGTAAGTACTGATCTCTACCACGTAACATTACTTAGATTTATCAAGGATTTTGCATTCTTTAGAAAGATAAAAAGTAGTTTAGGTTACCAATCTTAGTCATAGCTATTTCAATGCTATTAACCGCATTCCCTGTTAACAATAAGGGCACAATACCTGCCTGTTACGATGTATTTTTGCCCCAGTTTCATCCCAGGCATTCATAACTTGGAAACCAGCATACATTTATTCATATTTCATCAAGTAGGAAATTAAACTAATTTTGAAATTAATTGAAGGTTGCTAATAGCTTTTCAAAAATATTAAGAATTATATTTGAAATTATTTGCATCAATCAAATGAAGATATTTCAGTTTAGAATAATTGTTAATATTGCAAAGGAGAAAAGTATAAGCTATTTTGTTCCCTTTTCTTAGTGGTTGTCCATTAATTAGCTCTCCAATTCCAGTTTTTCTAAATTAACCCTAATTAATAAGCTCATTACAAAGACTGGCACACCTTGCTTTAAAGCAGATCTGCTAAAAGCTGATAAACACCTTCTCTTTAATGAAAAATTGATTAGACTGAGGAGAAAAGGCAAGTCTTTGGAAAACGAGGATATTCAGAATTTAATCTATCCAAACATCTTATAACAACAAAAATCCAATTCATAACATAAAACATGATAGGAGAAAAGCTTTGCAGGTCAATATTCATTCTGACACATATACTGTCAACATACTTAATTGTACGTTTGATGTTCTATAGTACTTTGAAATAGATAAAGTAGTCAAGGTGATCTTTTTCAGACTTTTACGTTTTTTACACCTCAATATCACAAATAATTCCTTTTTAGGATTGGTGTTCTGGTTTTTAAAGAGGAAATTGTTCTAGGAGACTTCAACTGTTATGTTAGATCGTATTTTTCATGGAAACAAAAGGAAAAGAAAAAAACAGACAGTTTTTTTTTTTACATTTTACATATAATTATATGTGCTTTATTGTTAAAGATGTTAGTTGGATTTTCATGGATTTTCACAGCGAAATTTAAGTTAATCACCCCTACATAGCCTTCTCTTCTGTCCATTTAAGACATAAAATTGTGCTCAAAAGCAAATTTTCAAATAATAAACGTTTATCATAATATAAAGGTCATTAACATTATACAACTAAGACTTCATTGTTTGAAATGGTTCTATTGATCAGTAATTGTAATAAGGCCTAAAATAAATGGAACTTCACCATACAAAAATGCCAAGAAAAATCACAGCTTATAATTATAATCAAAAGAAAGGTTGCTGTATGAATATACCGTAACTTTCATGCCAATCTCAGATATCCACCCCTCATAGAAAAAAAAATTCTTGCCACCTTGATACAGTACAGGATATTAGTGTTTTTTAAATGAGAAAGAAGATACATTTCTGAAACATTATTTTTCTACTCTGTATATTGCCTATACAAAGTCTTCATACTTAAACATTTTTGAGATTATAAATACTATACACTTCTAAAAAAAATACAAACACTGCTGTTTTTAAAAATAACATGAGGGTCAGAAAGCCTTGTATATCTTAAGAAAAATGACTATGTAGGATTTACCACTGATAGTGTTACTTAACTCTCAAAAGTGCTTGAGTTAATTGAATTTAAGTAAAATGTATATATACATGTATGATTCTAAAATTTGATGAATTCACATTGTATGGTATTTAGTCAAATATTAACTCAACATTGTAGTGTTTAACTTTTTACTGTTTTAAAAAACATATCTTTGCATTATAATCCCTATTTTTCAGAACATGTGACACTATTTACTGAAAATAATCTACAAAAGACTTCTAAATTTATGGTGTATAATTTCAGGCTATTCATAAGCAATATGTGATAAAAAAAATGGTCACATAGCAAAAGAAGTCTAAGCTAAGTGAAGAAATCAGTAGAAAGATACCACTAGATCTGCTGAATCAACTATTGGGAAATATAACTTCTGAATCACTTGAAATAAATTGCTTGATTTAATTTTCAAAGAGTTCATATAGCTGGATTTTGGAGCTTAACTAATTACTCTCCTCTTTTTCCTTCTGCTTTCTTCCTTCTCTTTTCATCTACCACGTTCTTTATTTCTGTCTCAGAAATCTGCTCTGTTGACTGCGGTGCTCACGGTGTCTGCATGGGTGGAACGTGTCGATGTGAAGAAGGTTGGGCTGGAGCATCTTGCAATCAAAGAGCATGCCATCCTCGGTGTGCTGAACATGGAACTTGTAAAGATGGAAAGTGTGAATGCAGCCAAGGCTGGAATGGCGAGCACTGCACAATTGGTATGTTAACTGAGAATTCTCAGTATTGAACATAAAAAGTATGAGTCTCTCTGAAATTGAATACTGTTTATTGAAGCTTATTTCTGCAAAGTAATACTTTCACTTACATCTTTGTAACGAAATATGCTTTTTAAAAAGAAAAAAGAAATCACGTATATAATGTAAATAGCCTTTGTAAATAGCTTGTCCCAGATACAGTGAGGGGAAAAAGTATTTGATCCCCTGCTGATTTTGTATATTTGCCCACTGACAAAGAAATGATCAGTCTATAATTTTAATGGTAAGTTTATTTTAACAGTGAGAGACAGAATAACAACAACAAAAATCCAGAAAACCGCATTTCAAAAAAGTTATAAATTGATTTTTTCCCTCACTGTAGGAAGAGCAAGCATTTCATTTCACATTTTCTAAATTTTCTGTTTAGATTCAGAAGATAATATCAGAAAATTTGTTTTTATTGCTTGCACTCTTCAGTCTCTAGCTAAATGAGTTAATTTTCACTGGCTTTTTTATTTTTAGCCAATAATGGAATACCTAATATTAATGTTATAAAAAGAAAAGGGAAACAAAAAAATACTATATATAAGGAAATATGAAACTTAGCTGCAAAATAGCCTAGCAGTCTGACATTTTTTGTTATGTTTTGTTTGCTAACATAATGAATTATGTAGGATTTACACATAGCTTTCTATTTCAGTACTGAAAAATTGAAAATGTGCTGACTTTCAGCACTTTCATTTGTAGTTTTTTTTAGGAGTAGATATCCTGTGTTTTACATCCTGATATAAAAGAAAGTTGTCTTTGATTAGTAACACAATATAAAAAGTACTCTTCCCTAGAATCCATTTAATATTCCTTTTTAAAAGCTAGTCCATGCATAAATAAAACTTTGATCTCTGATCTCATCATATAAAACATCAGTGAAAAAATACCACAGTGATTCTTCACATTGTCTTCATATGTCTTTCTCTTGTAAAACTATGTGGCATAGATTATAATTTATCAGTTACAAATTAGACTTTATTTCTGTTGGCCTCACTAATCTTAGCAGTACACTGCTGGTTTATAGTTGTTCAATGGATTTTCTGTTCTTGTACAATTTTTTCCAGTGGATTTGACAGAACACACTCTAAAAGTAGCCTTATGATTTTAATCTGTTTAATCCACGTGCTTGTAATTATTGCACTGCTGCTTCTTCAACACAACAGCAAATGTTTTGGATAATAAAACAATTGTTATAATGTTGTAAATATCACAGTAGCATGGTTGGGCTTCTGTTATTTGCACAAATTGCCTAGTGTGGCAATAATATATGATTTTCAAATACGACTTCATTTCTATAAGCTTATAATTCTCAAAATTATATCAAAATCAGCTAATTAATTGTGGGTTATAAATTCTGCAAAATGCAGAGATATTCACACAAAATATATTATCATGTTTTGGATATATCAGAGATCCAATTTTATTTTAAAAAATACATGTTTTGTGATTTAATATCATCGGTGCACCTGTGCTGCTATGTATATATTGGTAGCAACCACAAAATAAAGAATTGATAGAAAAGTAAAGACAGAATCAATTGGATACAAAATGTATCTTCTACATTTTTTTTTCCTGGATCATGGACTGCATTTCCTATGCAAAGGACTCTTGGCAAGGGATGGGCTGCACCTCACAAAAACAGGGGAAAATGTACTCGGAAAAAGACTGGCCCAACTCATCCGGAGAGCTTTAAACTGAATCTGAGGGGGGAGGGTGACCAATCTTTAGAATCTCTAGATCATAAATCCCAAGAAAACAAATCAAACAATGAGCTAGGCAGAGACAAGAAAAAAGAAAAACCCAAACAATAATCAGGAGATGCAGAAACACGAACAGGCATAAAAGTCTTAAATGCTTATATACAAATGCTCAAAGCTTGGGGAAGAAACAGGGCGAACTAGAAGCAATAGTACACGAGGGTGGGTATGACATACATGGCATTACAGAAACCTGGTGGGACGAAACCCATGAATGGAATGGACTGATGGATGGATACAAATTGTTAAAAAGAAACCGGTCTTCAAAAAGAGGAGGGGGAGTTGCACTATATGTAAGAGAACACTACATATCTACAGAAATGCACGATCCAAGATAAAATCTCTCCAGAATGTATAAGGGTCAATATAAAAGAGAAAAAAAGTGACATTACCATAGGTGTACATTACAGGCCACTTAACCAATCAGAAGAAATAGATGAACTCTTTGCCAACCAGTTAACAAATGTATGCAGGAAGCATACCACAGGAGTAGACTTCAACTATCCAGATATCAACTGGGAAACAAACTGCAGCAAGCGGAAGTTCAAACAGATTCCTAACCAACCTAGCTGACAACTTTGTCATCCAAAAGGTGGAGGAGGGAACTAGACGTAAAGCCATATTGGACTTAATTCTAACTATAATAGAGAAGAAGTGATAGAGGAAGTTTTAAGTTGCCAGAACTTTGGGCAAAAATGATCATGTCATACTGGAATTTAATATGATACAAACACTAGCAACAGAAAACAATCCAACCAGTGTCTTGAACTTCAAAAGAGCTGACTTTAACAAACCCAGAGAGAACCTAGGAAAGATCACATGGATGAAAATCCTAAAGGGGAAAACAATCCAAAAAGCGTGGGAAACTCTGAAAAATGTGATCATAAAAGCCCAGACCAGCACAATACCACTGAAAAAAAAAACACAAGAAATTCAAGAAGAAACTAGCATGGCTGCACAAAGATCTCTCTGACAAACTGAAAGACAAAAAGGACAAATACAAAAAATAGAAAGAGGGGCACATAACTAAGGCCGATTATCAGCAGGCACCAGAACATGCAAAGATGAAGTCAGGAAAGCAAAGGCTCAGAACGAACAAAGACTTGCAACAGAAATTATGGATAATAAAAAAAGTTTCTTCCAACATACTAACAAGAAAAAAGCCAAGGAAACTGTAGGTCCACTAATGAGAGAAGATGGCAAGGAAATAATAGGCAATAGGGACAAAGCAGAGCTGCTTAACTCATTCTTTGCATCAGTCTTCACACAAAAAGAAACTATAGCCCAACATACCAAAAAAAAAACCACTGCAAAAGACAAATTGGAAACAAAAATTAAAATAACCCAGAAAATGGTAAGAGAACATCTATTTGATCTTGTTTTCAAACAAGTTTTATTATTTTTTCAATTTTACATCCAAATGCTTAAGAAGCAGCATGGTGATTGGGTAATCAATAGTCCAGTTACAAAGTCTTTCGTACATATTTCAGATTGCGTGATTAAAAGTTCCCTCCCTATTTCCCTTAGTTATTATATCACATTCAAGTTAATACATTTGTAATTATAGCTCAATCAATCAATACATTTGTCAATATAATTTTACTTATACATATCCAATTCCTGTTTTTTTTAAAGTTTTACCTAATTTCAATTACAGTGTTTTAATTTAGCCTTTAATGTCCATAATATTTAGACTTCAGGTAACCCAAATTTTCCTTATTTCATTACAAAATTGTTATCATATCTAAAATACCCATATTATTCAGTTAATTACATTCTTACTTTATTTCACAAGTATATTCTATTTCTCATCCTAGTACCACATCATTTACTAATAAAATATCTTTTATTGTCACAAACCAACTTCCGCATTGCAATTCAAAACTATAATATAATGGCTAATTTTCATTTCCCTTATAAATCTAAGTCCTAAATATTAAATCAATCAATATCTTTAAGGATCTCCTTGGCCCATTAAGTAAGATTTTAAGCTCTTCCATTATCAGTCAACAAAAAAGAGAAAAAAAGGAAGAGAAAGAAAATCCTATTTTTAAAATCTAACTCTAGCTTTCTTTTTGTGCCAAGGAGGCTTCCATACCAGTGCCTTTAAATCCTCAGATGGATCTCCCTTCATTTCTATACATGTTATTTGAATCAAGGGGGAGCATCCAGTTATCAATTTTTCAAAAGAACTGGCCCCTTTTTGGTCATTAGATTGTTGCCCTAATAGTTCAAATCTCCATGTTTGATTTAAAATATTTATCGTCAGTTTGGTCTGGTCTTCTTCTTCCAGTTTCATTTGGCTAAAATAAGAGGTCATGTCTGGTGTTGTAGTTGTTGTTTGATTGTCTGATTATTGGATAACATCATACGGCCTCCTGAAGTTCCTGCAAAAGATGGAGGTAGACTCACGACTGGAAAGCAAGCACGATCCACTAATCCTTACTTTTACATTACACCAGAAACTGCTAAGGGCTAGCTCAACCTATATTGTTTGTAAGCCGCCCTGGGTCCTAAGAGAAGGGTGGCATATAAGTTCGAGTAATAAATAAATAATAAATAAATCTACCTAGGTTAGAGAACCAAAATACCCAGATAAAAATTAAATGGTCAGAGAAAAATGCAAAGGAAGTTACTGAATGGATGTTAGCCCCAGAAACCATAGAATTACATACATCTCTATTAACGAATAAGTTTGAAGGATCATACTTAGAGGGGTTTCAAAGTTTAATTTTAAATTTGAAATCGGTTCTCATTAATAGAATATTAGTTCACCCCCAAAAGCCAGTTTTAAAGAATAAAAGATGGTTTGATATGGATTGTGTGCAACTGAAAAAAATATATAACAAGGAATACAGAAAAAGTAAAAATGCCGCATCTGAGGAGCACACTCACTGCTTAAAACAGTTGAAGGCACAATATAAGACTCTTCTAAAAGAAAAGAAAAGGGCGGCTCTGAAGGAGTCTTGGCATAGACTAATTGCATCAGTCAAGACAAAAAATACATCCCTTTTTTGGCACATTACCAGAGGATTGGGGAAATCCCCCCCTACCGCCAACTAACAAGGTACCGATTTATGCCTGGGAAGAATATTTTAGAGCGCTATATGCAGACCCTGACTATGTAACTAATGAGAGCTAAATTAATTTGGACCAAACCCCTTATTGGCCCCCTGTTACACCAGGTGAGATATCCCGATTGATTGGAGCCCTCAAGGCTAATAAGGCACCCGGTGCTGACAATGTCCTGCCAGAAATAATAAAAAATAATTCCAGTTGGTGGGCCCCACTTTTAGCGTCTCTGCTTACTTTTATAGATAGAACAGGTCATATGCCAAGAGATTGGGGATTAGCAATTATCATACCAATCTATAAAAAAGGTAGTAGAAATGACCCAGGAAATTATAGACCCATTAGTCTTCTGAGTGTTATTAGTAAAATGTATGCCAAACATCTAAACTATAAACTTCAGGATTGGCTAATTTCGGGGGGGATAATTAAAGATGAACAAGCCGGTTTTAGAGAAGGAAGATCAACAGTGGATCATATCTTGGTACTTCACCATCTAGTACAAAAATACACACATAAAAAAAATCCTCTCTGTTTGTGGCCTTCCTAGATTTTAAACAGGCCTTCGACTCAATATCTAGGAACTCCCTATGGGAGAAATTAGAAGGCACTACTATTGATAAACGCCTCCTTTTCCTCATACAAAATTGTATGCGAATTCCACCTTGAAAGTGAGGTGTAATCCCCAAGGGACTTTAACCAGCTTAATAAGGGTACAAAAAGGGGTACGGCAGGATTGCATCCTGTCTCCCTCCCTTTTTAACTTCTGTATCAACCCCCTGATCGATCTCTTACAGAACCCCAATCTGCATCCGCCCAACCTAGCACATCGCAAAATCCCGATTCTTCTATATGCCGATGATGCGGTCATTATTTTGCAAACTCCTATAGGACTGAAGAGAGCCATTAGGGCAACACTTGGCTACTGCAGACAGAACAAGTTGGTCCTTAACTTTGATAAATCAAAAATTTTAGTTTTTGCTAAGAGACCGAGCCAATACTCCTGGAAAATAGAAGGACATAGTTTGGAACAGGTTAGAACATTTAGATACCTTGGGGTGGTTTTCCACTCGCAAGGGACATGGAAGGCACACCTGGATCACACATTGCAAGCAGCCAATAGGTCCTTAAATGCAATCAAACATTACTTTTACATAGGCGGAGGTCAATTAGTACCTGCTGCCTTAAAACTTTTTGAGGCCAAAACATTGGCGCAAATTCTATATGGGGCATAAACAGGAACCCTTGCAAAGAAAAACTTGCTGGAAACCATACAAACCAAATTCCTGCGAGCCATCTTAGCTGCACCCAAAGGAACCCCAAATGCCCAATTAAGAATTGAGACAGGCATGCCCCAAATCCAGGTAAGAGCCTGGAAGATGATGATCATTCACTGGCTTAAAATGCATTTCTTTCCAGAGGGATTGTCCCCGTTAGTGCTGACTGACAACTTTCCTTCTCCCTGGAATCAGGCGATAGATCATAAACTGGGCTCTTATGGGCTCTCTTCAATATTTTTAATGTCCCTAGGCTTTGACCAAGCAAAGCAAGTAATATCCAATAGAATAAAGGACATGGAGTTCCAAGAAGAACTAAATAGGTTGCCTTGCCACAGTAGAGATAGAATCAAACGGGGTGTGGGAAGCGGCAAGATATTTGAATAATCTGACCTTCCCAAAATAAAGAATAGCTTTTTTCAGAGCCAGATTTAACATTCTTCCCTCAGCACTCCTGCAGGGCAGGTATAAGAGAACACCAATAGTAGAACGGGTATGTATATGTGGTAAAGGAGAAGTCGAAGATATCTCACATGTTTTATTGTACTGTGAGTTATACCAAGTTTATATTCTCCCTTTATTAGAGAGATTGCCAGGGAGGGCAGACAATTTTTATGTAGGCTTTCTCCTCCAAGACTCAAACCCTTCTATCACGCATGCAGTGGCAAAATACTGTGTTGCGGCAATGTCCACAAGAAAAAAATTGGTTACAGATTTATAGTCGTCAACTTGTGCCAATTTTTGGGAGATACCTCTAATTATGTTTGGAACATTATATTTACTCACATATTAATCGGCTAACCATTCATATAAATTAGGGAGTGACCCTAACATTTTGAGAACATGTATTTTCTTAACAGGGATGTTATTATTTACTATTAATGTTTGTACTATTTTTATTATTATTATTATTTAATATAGTGTAAAAAGTGATGGCTATTGCTGGTCTACAACCGTAATAAAGTTTATTATTATGTTTGATTGTCTAGATTATCTAGGTTCTCAATATGTTATGTTTGTTGCTCTTTAGTACCCTCCATCTTAGTGTTGCTTTCTTCAGTTTTGAGTTGCAGGTTCTTTAATTGAAATCTAAGTTTGACTGTCAAAGTTCTCTGTAAATTGTACTTGTTGCTGTTTAGAATCCTCTTTGATATTAATTTGTTCCTCTTCTGTTGTTTTTTGGATTGTAAGTTCATCAGTTTAAGTCTGGGCTTCAATTTGTAATTTTAAGGTGACATCTTTGTCTTTGTCTTTCACTCTGGAATTCATTAGCTCAGTGGCTTCATAAAGCTCAGTGGCTTCAAGGATTTTTTCAAGTATGAGTTTGTAGTTAAGTTATGGGTAGAATTCCTCCATTTCTGTGGTGATTGAAGATAGTCCTTTAGTGGAGGCTATGTTTAATAAAAGTCAGCAGATGTCCACCTCCACTATTCCTAGAAGTTGTTTTCACCACCCAGCTGTTTCAAATTCTTATCTTTTTTAGATAGCTCGAAGGACAAATCTAGGGAGTAAGCAAGCCTCACAGTCAAAGAAATT
Source organism: Bothrops alternatus (assembly GCA_034064705.1). Classification (NCBI taxonomy): domain Eukaryota; kingdom Metazoa; phylum Chordata; class Lepidosauria; order Squamata; family Viperidae; genus Bothrops; species Bothrops alternatus. Next base: position 7,799,790 of record JARGCV010000053.1, on the reverse strand, counting down.
CACATGCTGTACCAGGCTTTGCCACAAGATGTCCCCGATAGCATATAAAATCTTTTTCCAGACATAAGTTAGGCTTTTATCCACTTCAATTTTTTTCCCAACTTAACAAATAGATAAGGTAGTAGGTCCCTGTAACAATAGGAACTTTTTGGGACCCCAAATATCCAAAAAGTACAAGTCCAGTTATTTAGTTGTTTAGATTAGTTGTTCTTTTCTTTTCTTTTCAAAGCTATATTTTCGCAAGGTAGGCAGACACCGCTATGTTAAAAGTGGAGGAAAAATTCAGAAGGCTTTACAGGAAGATAGGTGGGATACAAGAAAGGTAAGGTAAGGTCACGGTGCTTTCATTATGCTTGGTGGTGATTTTGGCTTTCGGCTGGTACAGCTTAGTGATTGGCCATGTTGATGGCCGATCTTTTCTCCGTCGGTCCAAAGGAGCTGCCTCGGATCAAACGGAAGGACTGCTGCCCTTCCGCGATCTGTTGAGGGTCCTCCTAACGGTCGTCACTCCTCCAGGGTGACTTATGACCCTTTTCAGGGTTGCCTGACAAAGGGAAATTGGGCGGCGGGTAGAGTGTTCCCCCCACGATCTGGAACCAGAAACCAACATCTATTTGACCTTAACGAATATAAAATCATCAGTGCCTGACAGATGACATCCCAGAGTTCTGAAGGAGCTGGCAGATGTTATCTCAGAACCATTGCACCACATCTTTCAAAAATCCTGGAGTACCGGGGAAGTATCTGAGGATTGGAAAAGAGCTGATGTGGTTCCCATCTTCAAGAAAGAAAAAAAGAGACCCAGGAAACTACAGACCAATCAGTTTAACATCAATACCTGGAAAGATCCTAGAAAAGATAATCAAAAAACAGATCTGCGAACAACTAGAAGCAAACAAATTTATAACTAGTAGCCAGCACGGGTTTGTTAAAAACAGATCATGCCAAACCAATCTTATTTCATTCTTCAACAAAGTGACTAAACTAATAGAACAGCGAAATATTGTGGATGTAGTATACTTAGACTTCAGTAAGGCATTTCATAAAGTAGACCACAACCTATTCCTTGGTAAGCTAGAAAAGGGTGGAATAGACAACATCACCATCAGATGGATCTGTAGTTGGCTGGCAAACCGTACTCAACGAGTAGTCCTCAACGGCACTACATCCACATGGAGAGAAGTAACAGTAGGTTACCACAAAGTTCTGTCTTAGACCCAGTAGTCTTCAATATCTTCATCAATGACTTAGATGAAGGAATTGAAGGGGAACTCATCAAGTTTGCAGATGACACCAAAGTGGCAGGAGTAGCCAACCCCCCCCCAGAAGACAGGATCCAAAAAGATCTTGACAAATTTGAACAATGTGAGTTTTAATGTGGAGAAAAGCAAAGTTTTACATTTAGGCAGGAAAAATCAAAGGTACAAGTACAGATTGGGCAAGACCTGGCTTAAAAACAGTAATTATGAGAAGGACCTTGGAGTCCTAGTGGACAATCACTTAACCATGAGCCAGCAGTGTGCAGCAGCAGCCAAAAAAGCTAATACAATCCTGGGTTATATAAACAGAGGCATAGAATCAAGATCACATGAGGTATTAGTACCACTTTATAAAACCCTAGTAAGAACACACCTGGAATACTGCAGCCAATTTTGGTCACCATATTACAAAAAAGATGTTAAGAGTTTGCAAAAAATTCAGAGAAGAGCAACTAAGATGATCAAAGTCCTGGAGACTAAAACATAATGAAGAACAGCTGCAGGACTTGGGTTTGGCTAGTCTAAAGAATAGAAGAAATAGGGGAGTCATGATAGTAGTATTCCAGTATTTGAGGGGGGTCAATGAAGAGGGGGTCACGTTATTTACCAAAGCACCATAGGGCAGGACAAGAAACAGTGGTTGGAAACTGATCAAAGAGAGAAGCAACCTGGAATTAAGGAGAAACTTCCTGATAGTGAGGACAATTAACCAGTGGAATAGCTTGCCCCCAGAAATTGTGGGTGCTCCATCACTGGAGATTTTTTAAAAAGAGGCTAGACGAGGAGTCCCCAACCCCTGGTCCGCAGACCGGCACCAGGCTATGGCATGCCAGCAAACAAGTGAAGCCCCGTCCGCAGGATGCAGGAAGTACACAAAATCACCCCTTTTCTGGAAAAATCCTTCTCCATAGAACTGGTCCCTGGTGCTCAAAAGGTTGGGGGCCTCTGGGCTAGACAGTCACTTGTCTGAGATAGGTATAAGCTCTCTTGCTTGAACAGGGGGCTGGACTAAAATACCTCCAAGCTCTGTTCTATTCTAAAAGCAATCATTTGGATAAGTATCCCATACACATACAGAAAGAAAACTGCAGAATAAAAGACAAAAAATAGTATCTGACTCTTAATATTTTTCAGTAAATCTGCAATTATGGTTTAGTATTGTATAAAATAACCTGGGAATTATTGTATTTTATTTTATTTCTGATAAAGGGATAAATCTGATATTTTATAGCCTAAATAAAAACATATATATTTGTGCAATTTGCAATTAGAGGCACTTCATAAATCAAATAACAGAATGCACCAAATATAATGCATGCATCAGTGGGACTTGGGTGCACTGACTATAAGGTACTACAGTCATGGTGGCTGGCAAAGTATAAGACTGTAATCCTGCCCAGACTTTAACTGCATCAGTTTATTTTAATACTGTTTAACAGTTAACTCTCAGCTGTTAACATTTCATTTTCAATTTTTTAAACCAAATGACTACCAAACATTCCAGGAATAGAATAGAGGCATGCTGACTGGCATGCCTGCATTTTTTTCTGAACAAAGCATGTCTTTGTGATCAGTAATGATCTTGCTTCCCAATGCAATAAAGAACTGGAATGAAAACAAATAGCTGCTCTTTTGTAGTTTAAAGGAATTAGGATTTCCCTATGGCCAGATTACCATTTGAATTGCCTGCATATACATGAAAATCAGTGTAGCTCAATAAACAACTTGATGTTTAAAGCACTATTAGTGGAGAACACCTCAAAGGACTACCTTTCCTTAAATTGGAGACTTGGGATTTGGGGGGCTTGGTAATATGTGGCATTCTGCATACAAACAGAGCATCTAATTGAAAATGAGGCAAAGAGGAAATTAAACATTAAACATTAAAAAGAAATAGAAATTCTCACTTTGTATAGCAATTTGCAGTCTAGTAGCACTATATGTTGTTGCATTGTGCATGGTTAAAGCTTTCACACAAATTAATATGATCAAGGAACAACCATACTTCTTTTCCAGCATTGGGAACATGCTTACCCATTGTTCAATGAAATATATCCACGGTGCTGTTTATTTTTGCAAAAGGATAGCTGTCTGTGTGGGAGATAAAGGAGTGAAGAAAAGTGAAGAAAAGAGAAACAATAGCACCATATTCTTATGTGCTATAAGTTTGGTAAATCGATTGAAAAGGAGCAGATCATTAGGCAACTGGTGATGGTGACAGTACAAGGCCATTATTACTGTTGCAACTGTATTCATGAATCCTGTTGTGTTCTGTCCTTTCAACCTTATTTTAAAATACCTATTATGCAAAAGTCTAGGCCTGACCCACATATAGGATATAATTGAACAAATGGAGCATATGTCTTACCAATTGTTTCAGATGATAAAAATCAACATGCAGACATCTTAAAGAATTGTATTTAGCTAGGTGTTAAGAGACACTTCTATAATAAACAATAAGAGGTTTTGGCAACAGAAGAGGACTTTATTGTCATGAAGCACAATTCCTTTGATTGTGATATTTACATGCTCAATGAATTGCCTTTTGGGGATGCTACATTTTTCAGATTCTAAAAGGCCTAAATGGAGGATGTCCATATTTCTTCTGCTCATTGTCCAGAAAAAGAGGTTTATTTCTGTATTTTGCCTACAAACTATACATATGGAAATGATTAGCTACAGTTTTGATCAGGGCAAACTAGATCCATTTTTATAGGTCAGGTTCAGAGGTCATTCAAGTTTAAAAGTACATTAAAGAATCTGCAGTTGTGTAATACATAGTCTTCTTTATTTCTGTTTCTATTATGATTATATTTTTCCAATTCTGTTTAAGATTAAATTATTTAAATGTGGCTGTATCATATGTACACCAGAAGCATTAAAGGTATTTATGAGGCAATTTTTGTATTAAAATAAATTGTTTAGCAGGAAAAATTATAACAGTCTTACTAGTGTTTTTTATTTATTAATCTGTATCTTCAACTGTGAAATAGTTCCATCTAAAAAATTAAACACAGGCAAGATAAAAGATTGTGGCTTAAATATAAACATATTTAAGCATGAGGAATGTCAGTGTTTTAGTGATATTTTCAATTTAAAACATAGGATCATATCAATGTATAACTTTAATTCTAAACCACCAGTTGCTTGTCCATCTAAAACTGATTATCAGACATTGAAACTGTGGCCGGGAGGATGTTCTATCAGGTTCGCCTGGTGCGCCAGTTGCGTCCCTTCCTAGACTGGGACTCGCTATGCACAGTTACTCATGCCTTTGTCACTTCCAGGCTGGACTACTGTAATGCTCTCTACATGGGGCTCCCCTTGAGGTGCACCCGGAGGCTTCAGCTGGCCCAGAATGCGGCCGCGCGGGTAGTGACCGGAGCATCATGGCGCTCCCATGTAACATTGTTCCTGCGCGAGCTGCACTGGTTGCCGGTGGCCTTCTGGGTGTGTTTCAAGGTGTTAGTGACCATCTTTAAAGCGCTCCATGGCATCGGACCCGGATATTTACAGGACCGCCTTCTGCCAGCAAATACCTCCCGCCGTCCGGTACGCTCCCACAGGGTTGGTCTCCTCAGGGTGCCGTCGGCCAGACAATGTCGGCTGGCGACCCCCAGGGGGAGAGCCTTCTCTGTGGGAGCTCCAACGCTTTGGAACGAGCTCCCCCCAAACTCCGTACGATGACGGAATTGCGTTCCTTCCGTCGAGAATTAAAAACACATCTTTTTCGACAAGCCGGCCTGGGATAGGAGCTCCAGTACCAACAAGGTTATAATTACAACTACAGTTAAACCCAAAATTTCTGTTACTGAGTGAGACATTTGTTAAGTGAATTTCACCCCATTTTACTATCATTCTTGCCACAGTTGTTAAGTGAATCACTGTGGTTGTTAACTTAGTAACACAATTGTGAAGTGAATTAGACTTCCCTATTGACTTTGCTTGTCAGAAGATCACAGAAGGTGATTACATGACCCTGGAACTCTTCAACTGTCATATGCCAGTTGCCAAGTGTCCGAATTTTGATCACATGACAATGGGGATGCTGCAATGGTCATAAGTGTGAAAATGGTAATAAGTCACTTTTTTTCAGTGCCGTTGTAATTTCAAATGGTCACTAAATGAACTGTTGCAAGTTGAGGACTGCCTGTAGTCACTTAAGTCCTACATTATGGTTTAACTGTTAATTGCAGAAATTTTGTTCTGATTTATTTATGGCATTTGTCAGGTAAAGATTGAGCATTTATATAATTTTAAGTGGCTAAAAGTGTTTGTGTATGTGTGTGTATGAAATTAATTTTTATACAATTTATAATTGTCTTAAGTTATTATTCCAGTAAGAAGGCTAAGCTGAGTGGATTGATTTGGTTTTCCTGAAGCCTATTTCTTAAAAGTTTTTCAACTAGAATACACATGAAGCTAATTAGTCTGAGTAATATAAATTGCCTGGAAAAATAGGAAAAAGCTGAAAGAGATAGATAACAATTTTTTGGGAAAAACTGCAAGTAGCAGTGTATAGCACTAAATGTTATAAACAAAAATTAAGATTTTGAGAACAGCTGCCCAAGAACTTATTTGTTAGGCAGTCTGTTGTTCTTTGACTCCTACCTTAACCTTGCCAGATGAACTGTTAGAACATTTAGAACATTTGTTCTTTTTCCGTTTTTCCTTTTGCATTCATATATAAAGAGAAAATGAGCCCAAGTTTGCAAATGTGTTAGTTGTCTTCTGTCATGATGGATTAAAAAGGCACAAAAATAGATTTGCTATCCTCTTATCTATTAATAAGAAAAAGTTAAGGAATAAAATAAATATTTCTATTTATGTGAGTTCTTGATACAACTATTATTCAAATAATAATAGTGTGATTACCAGTTACAAGCTGACAATATAAAACTTTTCACAAATAGTAAGAAAACAGTTCTTGAGGTTGAAAATTGCAGACATACTGTGAGTATGTTACTACAAGAAAATTGATATATATGAAAAGACAGAAGGTTCAAAAATACAGCTGGTTTTGCATTCTACAAGGTATGCAAGAAAAAATGCAATCTATTACAATTGTAGGTTCAAATTCAGAATTATTCTTACTGCTGCAGAATTACAAAATGATGAGTAGGCATTCTCTAGGAAAAAAATAAAGAACTGTCAGCATGGAACTTGGACTAGTTCATAAAAGGACAATATTTTTTATAATAAAAGAAAATCTGGGCAAATAGAAACATCATCTGTGAAATTTGAAAATACTAGGTATTGCATAAAAAACAGAAGATATATGAACTGAATTCAAAGTATAATGATAGTAATTATAATTAAGGGAAACAGATTGTCTCTTTGCCAATTTACACTCAGGTTATGAGAGATAGTTGAACTGAATTGAACATAAAATATGTGTGCAATCATATTATGGTATGCAGTCATCTAATTAATGATTTAACATGCACACAAATTATAGTAGAAGGTCATATTCATAGAAGCTACTCTATTTGAATTACATTCTTTGTTTATACTCCTGCTCCATGTTATTTTGAAAAAAAGATCTTGTTTTCCTTTATCATTATGTTCATAGGGCAACTTTTGATATTGAGTGGTATTGTGATAAGGCAACTGTCTTTAATATAATACTAAAATAATTAACATATACAGAGATAACAACTATTTTGACAATATCATTTAATATAAAAATTAAGAGGAAACGTAGAAAAATGGCCTGGAAAAATGTATTATAAATAAAGTGTAAAATATATGATCAAATTGCTTTAACTCCTCTTTCTGTCTTTTTCTCTCCTCCACGACCACCAGCATAAGACTAATTTAGCATTTAAGGAAACCCTTGCTGCATATTAAATGTAGGTTTATTTTTCCAATATTAGACAATAATTCTGTTAGCCATCCTCTAAATGTGAATATCTTCTTTATATTTGATAAACTCCATATATTATTGATCACAAAGAAGAATATATGTATCTTTAATGAGGTTATCAATTATAAAATCATATTAACAATCCTAAATATTTCAGCCAAAAATATAATATGATAATATAACCCTAACCCTTTAATATTTCCACTTCTGAATTGCAGAGTAATTACAAACAACTTTTATTGAACTTTTTCACTTTATTTTTCAACCTGAATTGTGCAGCTTATAGTGCATTCAGAAAGTATTCAGACCCCCGTCGCTTTTGTCATTTTTGTTATGCTGCAGCCTATAGTTGTTGAAATTCATTTTTTCTTATTAATCTACACTCAGTATCCCATAGTGACAAAGTGAAAACACAATTTTATAAATGTCTGCAAATATATTAAAAAGAAAAAACTGAAATCTCACATTGGCATAAATATGCAAACTGTTTGCAACAATACTTGAAATTTAGCTCAGGTACCTTTTTCTTGATCATTGCTGATATATTCCTACACCTCGATTGGAGTCCACTTGTGGTAAATTGATTGGACATGATTTGGAAAGGCACACACCTCTCTATAGAAGACCTCACAGCTGACAATGCATACAGGTAATACTCAAGTTACGAATGTAATGGAGCCTGCCAATTACATTCGTAACCTGAGGATTCATAGGAGTGAATCACGTAACTTGAACATGATCACTCCCTGCTTTCGTCCATGCATTCGCTAATAGAATGCATGGGTTGTTAAGTACACGAGGTATCTCAGTGTGAGGAAGGCAATGACGGGGCCTAGTGCTTCTGACCACCCAGGGCCTTCCCCCAACCCACTGAGATATCGCATGCTTCCTCCTCTTCCTCATCCTGCCCAACCGGTCACTTACCTTACGTAGATCTCGATGATAAGGGAGCTGTCTCCTCTCCAGCCTCTCTGCTGCGGCTTTGTCTTGCATAAATGCCTGCATGGACGAGATATTGCGTCCATATAGGCTTCATTCATCTTTGCAAAAAGCCTTTGCTGCCAAGAAAGTCGGCAAAGGGCTTGAGGAAAGACCTTTGCGTCTGTAAACAGAGGCTGGGAGGGGCGTGCTTGTCCTTCCCAGGCTCTGTTCTCGATGGCAAAGGCTTTTTGCAAAGATGGCAAAAGGTTTTGCAAATGGAGGGAAGGCTTCGGTGCTGTAGGCACTTGTCCAGGCCTACATTTGCAGAGAACAGAGGCCTAAAGTACAGTGAGATCACATGAGATCAGTAGCGCAAAATCTCCTACTGATCTCGCGTGATCTCACGGTACTTTTGGCCTCCATTCTGTATGAATGCACTAAAGGTTTATTTTTCAATACTATATGTCAATTCTCAGACATCCAGGTCATGGCAGTCCCAAAGGTGCTTTTTTAAGAGGCAACTGGAGTTTCTTTGTTTCTGGTTTTTTTTCTCGAAGACATTTTACTTCTCATCCAAGAAGTTTCTTCAGTTCTGACTAAATGGTGGGGAATAGAAGAATTTATATTCCTTGCAGTCATCTGGTCATTAGCACTGTTTCTGAGAGTTGGGGAGTTGGAGAGCTCAGAAGGATTTTCAGCAACATAATATATGTGCACACTTTAAACCCAAGAATCCACTGAGGCAGAAGTTGTCCACATCAATGATAAAACACCCAGACACAAACTAAGCAATGTGATATAATGCAGTACAGTGCAGTAAGATCTGTACACTGGAGAAACAAAACAACTACTTCACAAGCAAATGACAACATTCAGGACAATATTCAGCAGTCCATCTGCATTTGAAAAACAAAGGCCACTCTTTTGAAGACAGCAAAGTCCACATTCTGGTTTGAAAGAGGGGTCAAAGAGGCCATCTACATTAAAACTGAACAGCCGTCTCTTAACAGAGGTGGAAGCATACAATACCATCTATCGCCTGCTTACAACTCAGTCCTTTCAGCAGTTCCAAGAAGGTTCCACCCATTTGCACTATTCAGTGACTGAGGGCACAGACAAACCTCCAGGTGGCCTTAATGACTCTCAGAAAGAGTGCTAACGACCAGATGACTGCAAAAAATAGAAATCCTTCCATTCCTCACAATTCAGTCAGAACTGAAGAAACTTGGATTGAGAAGCGAAATGCTTTCAAGGAAAAACAAAGAAAGTCCAGTTGACCTTGAAAAAGCGCCTTTGGTTCAGTGCCATATGATATATTTCTAATGTATCTGTCATTGTGCTAATCTTTAATTCTTATAGAGCAACACTGATTTTTATAGAATGTTCATTGAATTATTGCCTGGTAATCTAATTTACCATTCCTTAAGTGTTATTAGTATAGTGTCAGTTATTGTTGAAATCCATGCAAAAATCAAGTTTTTTAAACTAACATTAAACATGAAATATTATGTTTGTTAGAAATATCTTATAATGGGTATGATTATACTAATATCAATAAGAATGCATTATCCCTCACTGAAAAGAATATCACTATTATAATCTGTATAAAATAATGTATAATAAAACAGTACACTGAGTACCAGTTAAGGATCATCAACTCATCCTGATTTAAACAAGAGATGATGGGAATAAATGGATTTAATATAGACTTCTTTGCAAGTAATAACTTCAGTAACAATTGAAGCTAGCATATGTAAGTCTAATAATCCAAGGATACTGATTACATCTTCAATCAATGATTAATGAAAACTATTCAATTTTAAAATGCCTTTGCTGAGAACTCTTAATAAAACTTACTAGTGAATGAAAATTTTGTGTTGGTATAACAACATATTGTAAGCAAAATTACAAAAAAGGTTTTATTTTATTTCTGTTGCTATATTTATTCATTAATTTACATTTTATTATGAATGGGTAGTGATTAAATATCAGTAAATTTCCAAATTTTCCCCAGTATTTAAATTAGAGTTTTTGATTGGTGTCAAGTCAATGTGCATTTTCAACTATATTTTCAGCATATTTTAGCCAAGGTTTGAGATACAGAAAATAGGTGTTTATAATTTTATTAAATATTTCAAATTTAGAGAAATTAACCTGATTTTTATAGTAAAGTTTTGTGTGGTTCATGATGGAGTGCTATAAAGTTGAGGTATATATAATACATTGTCCTTTTTCTGTTTTTTTACTTCTTAGCACAATTCCAGCAGTTTTTCCATTACAAAATTTCAAAAGGGATGTTTATTCTCAAAAGGCACACATTCTGCAATTTCTTTGCTTAATGACACTTCGTTCAAAGTTTCCTTTTCCATGAGACTAAAAATACTTCTTTTCAATGGTCCTTCTATGGGCAACTTATCTAAGTGGTTATTATTTGATATGGTGTTGTATTATTAATCAGTTTCTGTAATTGAACTTTTCACATTCCAAAGAAGTAATAAGTCAATAGGCAGTTCAACATTCTTCTACTATTCCATCATCTTCCTTTTAGCACTTTCATGTTCCTGTTTAAATATGGCATTTCATCCTGATGGCAGTCTTAAGACATCCATTCTTTTTCCTTTCTCCTTTCATTGGCTCCATTAGTTTCATACCTTGGTCATAAACTCTACTCTTTCACCTTCACTGTTCTGCATTTGACTACCATTGAAGTGAATAGCAATGTTTCCCTAATGCAGTAAAGACAACAATGTATAGAATCTGTTAATATATAAAATTTTATTATTTTATTAATTTTCAAAATCATATAAATTCAGATCTTAGGTTTGCATTTTAAAAACACAATAGGAAGTGATCTTGAGAAATAGTATGATTTATTTGTCCATTGTTGACAGAGGCCATCTTTTTCAGTCTTCTTTGCTTAAGATACTCAGGAATTTCTTACCAGGTGTTCATGCTGTAGCCAAATACTATGTTTTATATTAATTTAATCTTTTGTTTGTTTATGTATTCAGATTTATTATAGCTGCCTAACTCCGATGAACTGTAGGTAGTGTACAAACAAACAAAAAAATCCATAAAAAACAGATAAAATAAAAACCACACAGGCAGCCCCGACTAAAACAATATAAAAGCAATTCAAAACAAGCAAAGCAAAGCAAAACAGCCATCCCCACTCCACCCAAAAGGCAATAATATATTAACCCCAGGTTTGGGACCAAGGCCTGCTTTTAAGAATTTTTAGAACCCTAGGACAGGGGTCACCAACCCCTGGTCCATGGACTGGCACTGGACATGCCAGAAAGTGGGCTGCGTAAACAAGCAAAGCCCCATCTGCGGGATGCAGGCAGTACATGAAACCACACCCCCTTCGGTCTGCACAAAAAGCTCTTTCCACAGATCTGGTCCCTGGTGCTCAAAAGGTTGGGGACCTGTGCCCTAGGAGAAAAGAGACCTCCTTATCTCTGGAAAGATGCCCTTCCAGAGGGTAGGGGTCATATCAGAAAAGCAGTGCTTCCTCAGTCTCACAAAATAACATTTAATATAGGGAAACTGGAATGCATCCACCCTCAGAACATAACTGGGTGGGCAGAAACAATTTGAGATTATCAGATATCCAGACTCTACTATACAGGTAATTAACAAATAGTATCCTTTGGCAGTTGCCTAGGAAACTTTAATAAGCTTGATTCCTAATAATAATTATATTTCTGGATGATAATATCCATTATTGTGGTTATTTAATAATATCCAAAATATAAAAAACAATACAATATCATGCATAATTATATAAATTACATTCAATATATAATAATAATTGAAAAATAAGGCCCATTATATATAAGTTGCAACATACAGTTATTTAACCATTGCCAATCCTGTGAAATAATAGACTAGTCTTTATGTGAAATGGTAATTGGCCATTGTAAAACATCTTGAATTTTTGAAAATATGCTGCATGCCAAAACTATATTGCTTTTATCTGAAACCTTGACTCAGTTTCAAATTTTAAACAATTAGCTTCATCTGTACTATTACCAGTAAGAATAATGTGTTTTGTTTTGCATAATTAGCTGCATATTTCACACAAATTGACAATTCGCAAAATGGAAGGAGTAAAAAAGTGCTTTCTCCCAAGAATCCATATTTAAAATGGGACCTTTTGAGTTATTTATGAATTACCTGAATAAAGGGGTAAGCAGTAAAATTCCCCCGTTTGTGAATCATACAAAATTATCCAAGGCAACAATAAAAATGTTAATTGGAAAAGCTGCAGAATTGTTTTCCAAACTGAAAATGGCAGCTATTATTCAGAGTAAGTAATATGATCACCTGGGGAGATTATAAAGAAAAACCTTAATTTCTCATATACAACAATGGAATATAAACAATTATTTACTGACCAGAAAAAGGATTTACTGAGGCAGTTGTTGCAGATAACTCAAAGCTGTGAAAACAATGAATTCTGTATTAAGGGTCATTGTAAAAACACAGGATTTAAAATCAAATTGGAATGTCTTTAAACAGCTCTATAATGCAGCTACACACATGGAGTACTAGGTATAGTTTTCATCAGCACGCTACTTTATAGAGTTCAAATAGAGGTAAAGAAGAAAGATCTGAATGTTTTGGATGGAACAGTTTTCTTTCAAAAAAAGATTATGACTTATAGAATTACTTAATTTAGAAAAATACAACTAAAGAAAACTATGATAGAGATTATAAAGTGTGGATATAACAGAGAGAAATTTGTTTTTCAATACCAAGAGCTCCAATCTAAGCTCCAATTTAGCTAAATGGTGGAAAATTGGTACCAATATCCTGTGAGTGAAAACAAGATACATCAGTGGCCACCAACTTAGAAAATTTTACAAGAGGGTCAAAAAAATTCAGAGAGGCAGTTTTACTGACTAGTGGTCATGATGAGTAAGTACCTTTTTCTGAATCAAATCTTCCTCTGATTAGCAATTATTGGAAGTACAAGAGTGAGAACAATCTTTTCATGCTTTTGTGTAGATGTCTATTAAGAAAAAGAGGTATACTAAACTTTTCCTAGTCTGTTAAGTATTTTATATCAGAACTGTACAATTCTATGAAACATAGTCTTCCATTTGGCCTTGGCAACAAAAGTCACGAACCGTATGTGCACTAAAATTAAAATTGTTCATGTTTTTCAATGGATGTAGCTGTAAAATGATATAAACCAGTATATTTGAAATCTGGACATAGATTTTTATATGATCATTTACAGTGAGAAGTATACTGCTCTGATATGAAGGACGATTCTTTTCAGTAAATCACTACTCTTTCTATTTGTGAATTCTGAAAAATTCCATCCTTTATGATTGTTCTTAAATGTCTGTTCTTTTTCTTTTTAATTCTCAAGCTCACTATTTGGATAAAATAGTTAAAGGTACTGTATACTTGCTCTTATTTGACATGCTTCCATGTATCTCTACATGCCTTCATATATCTTTGTGTATATTATAGTGGTCATTCCATTAGACTTGGCAAGTGCAACATATTCATACTCATTGAATTACAGATTTCATTCGTGTTACTTTCCATATGACTTGGATAAGAGAAGACTTAGTGTTTTTGTTATCTGTTAACATTTTTACTAAGCAGTTTTTTAAGCTTCACAATATGTGTATAAATAGATTCACTTTGATGGTCCGACGCTGAAGATTGCTAGGTATTTGTTGTTTGTGGTGTCTAAGTGTCCCAACTTTGTTGTTGGAACAAATGGTCAATTATTCATGTATAAAAAAGATGAGAAGGCCCCCTGACCTGGAAATTTATAACAGAAACATAAGTTCAAGTATGACATGAAAGAAAAGTGAGAGACATTAAATGCTTAAACTCTGAATTATGCATTCAAATATCTTGATGTATTTTTGAATACCATCCACTAAAGTTAATCACTGAACTTTTTAACTTCAAGGAAAAAATTGTAAGAAAATCTGTGCAATATGAGAAATTTATTTTATGTGCAAAGTTGATATTTGAATATAACATTTAATATAAATACTTCTTAAATAGTAAAACCACTAAACAGCAAATATTTTCATATCTTCAGTTGTTGGTAGAAGTCTGGCTATTTAATTTATTTATTTTTATTATCATCAGTGCTTCCCTTTTTTCCAGATTGCCTTTCTTCTATTCCTTATTTGTGCTTTTTCATTAGAGTATGGCAATATCCAGGCTTTCGTAGAATTATTCATAATTGCATCAAATTGTCTGCAATACCTTGATGATAGGACAGATGAAGCTGTGTATTCTATGTAGTAATCAAGTGGAAAACATTATTTCAAAACTAAAATATATCCTCTATATGTACAGTTAAAATGGGCAGGTGGCAAAAAATGCTAAAGAAAAAGCAGGCCAAATATAATCTAAGCCAGGTAGGATTATGTGACATCCATAACAATAATTTCATCATATCTGGTCATGAGATGTTACTATATTCCATTTAAATTAAGTTATTGTTTAATTTGTGCTAATGTAGGTAAATAAAGATATACATTTGTAATTATTTTAGTCTAATAGGCACAGGAACAGATTCTTTCAATAATACTATCAATCTCCTGGAAAGAATCCTGTTCTAGAACCCAAAGATATAGACAGAAAAAAATTTAAAAGCAATGGCACATCTTATATATTAATCTGTGTGGAGTAAAAATTAAGTCCTAAAATCTTATTTGTAGCTAGCGATTATAGTTCTGCTTTATTTGCTTATGTGAATGTCTTACAACACTCATACATAAGGAATACTAGAATTTTACATATCTATATTTATATAATGTCATCATTCTCATACAGGTCATGTTGGCTGCATGCCAGGTTTTCATCAATATGAATTGACAAATACTGTTTTTGATGTAATGTTAGATTTAAAAAATAGATCTTGGATATATTAAATAATTTTAATTGTTTCCCAAATTTTCCCTCCTTGGCCATAAAAGCAGACAAGATAGGATATAAAGGTAACAGAACAAAAGCCTTAGGGAGATTGTCACAAAAAAATTATAATCACTCTCTGCTCTGTCTTGAAGCACGTCACTACCGTGTTTTTGTTCAGTCTATCAATGTTTATTGTGGTCCTTATGGTATTTCATTTTGTCCGTCCTAAATACTCAAATACGCACAGCTATTACATTTAGTTGGAAATCTTGTTGGTCCTGTCCCATCCGTATGCAGCCTGAATCCTAATGTTTGTTAGACTAGATGCTAAGCTGCTTCACTATTTCCTGAGCTTTGCTTATTCTGTGGAAAGGAATGTATTTTTGGCATAAAGTATAGTCATACAATTGACATATACTTTGTGCAGTTATTTAAAGCACTGTAATTTCACATGAATATACGGCAACTCTTGAGACTAAATGAAATTAACATTCTCTCTTATTGAATACTAAGGAGCATACCTTCTTTTGAATTTTAAAAATACTTCTTTAAAACAAGGAGCTTAACAAAAATCTACATATACAAATATATCAAATCATTATTCTTAAGAATAGAAGCACTATTGTTTTATCTTGAGGCTATGTTGTGTGCTGTGATGCTGTTGCCTGCTGTTTCACTAAAGAAAATGAAAATACGATTTTGTCTGGCCCGCAGGTATTTAGTGGTTTCTTAGATATATTTCCTGCCTGCACAGGTAAGTGGTGTCTCAAAGTGTCAGACAAATCAAAGATGCCACTTAGTTAAGAATAACAATCCCAATTAATGTTGCTGTTACTTTCCATGTGCAATTATAGTATTTGTGCTGTTCTGAAGGCCTGTTCCCAATAAGTGTCTCCTGTTTGTATTTTAATTAGATTGAAATATTTTTGTAATATTTAAATCACATGGAGTATCCTTTTTGTCTGTTTTAACAGAGGGATGCCCTGGCTTGTGCAATAGTAATGGAAGATGTACTCTTGACCAAAATGGCTGGCATTGTGTTTGTCAGCCTGGATGGAGGGGAGCAGGATGTGATGTCGCCATGGAAACTTTATGTACTGACAGCAAGGATAACGAAGGAGGTAGGAGGTGTAAAGCAAAATTCTTGCACTGCTAAAAATGTGAAATTATTGGCTTCTTAATCAGGTGAACAAAATACTGCTGTGAGATTGATATAGAGCTTTTACTACCTGGGCTGAGATACATGCAGAAATGTGCTTCAACATTTATTGCCTTCATTTTGTATGGTATCAAATCCTTAAGTGCTGGTTACAGCAAGCAAAATGTGTACATCAAAACCCATTAGTGAACATTAGATTATAACTGGTAGTATATCTATCAAAGAATAAATACAATAATCCAGTGAACTTTATTATAAAAGTGCATACCAACAAAAATCGTTGTGAAATCCATTTTCAGATTAAGTTTTGAAAAAGTTACAGGAATATGCTGAGAAATAGCTTCATAAAAGCTTTTCCTTTTTAACTGCCCTTTATCAGCAATCGTGTCATCCCCAATACTGCATACAGGCTGTCCTCAACTTACAATCATTGATTCCAACACATCACTTAGCAACAGAAATTCCAGTCTCAATTGCCATTCTAAGTCGAGGACTGCCTATAACTGTGTATTAACTATATTTTTCAGCATTTCCACCAACTTGTTTAAAATTTAGGTCTTTTTACCCCTTTTGAATCCTCCCAACTTTCATATTCCTGACAGAAGCAAAACTATTCTGTTTCCTGGGTTACGTTCAAATCTTTATTTCTCTTTCCCTTTTATATGGGCCATTATCATAAGTTCCTTTCCTGGTTTTTCAGATTTATCTTCTCAGTATACCTGGATAAAGTTTTTCATGTTGCGTATCTCCTCCAGCCTCTTCTTGCTTGCCTTCTGTTTCTTAAATTGTTATAGTTACATTTTTACCTTGCATGTTTAAGAGGTTGCTGAGATACATTTTTAGTGAACAATTTTGTTATCTCTTTATATTTTACTTAATTGCTTAAGATAAGATGAAATGCCTGTGTGACTTTATTCTGAGCTAGATCATATATATTCGAAAGCAGACATGTCAAATTTCCGACGTCATGTGATGTCGCACAACGTATCGGGACGGCTTTGCCGTTGCCGGCAATGGGGTGGGTGTGGCTCCTGGATGATGGATCCGGCCCATGGGCTGGCAGTTTGAAACCCCTGTTCCAAAGGGTATCCTCATTTTGTAGCAATATTTAGTTCTGTGTTTACCATGTGAGTAATTTTAAATTCTAGTCTATCCACACATTAAATAACCATGGAAAACTATGGAACATTAAATGTAGTTGGACTATCATGAGCTACAGTCAGAATCTAAATATAAGTGAAAATATAAAGCATGTGCACTCTCTATTATAACAAAAGTATCTAATAGCAGAAAAATGTTAGGAAAGTAACATATCCCTTAAGGATGACAGTTTAATGTTAGATTGAATTAAATACATGGTAAAACTCTGATCTCAGAGCATAACACTTTTAATCATCTGCCATGATACTGATTTCTAGCGTTACTTAATATTGTATAAAATCTTGAGACTAAGATTTAAAAATTATAATAAGAAAATAATAGATAATGCCACTTATTAGCATAATACATTTTAATTTCTATAATAATCAAATAAACAGTATGGACATTAATTTCCCTTATTATGCAGAAACACCATCCTGCCCAGTAATAGGTGTAATTTAGTATTCAAGCAAATGATCCTGCTGAGTGTCATTATATATGCACAAGGAATTAAATAAAAATCTATTACTTTAATTCCTCCTTTGTCTCTAGGTAGATAATATACTAATGCAAAAGATATTATCAAATTGTTGAATTACATTGATAGACATTACAAAATTTACCCTACTAAATTCAAAAGCACCTCCCAAAATTGTTATAAAAAAAATCTTAGCCAGTAAATCACACAAATTTATCATTGTTTATTCAGTTAAGTAACCCTAAGTTGACAGGTGGGAAAAAAATTCTGCAGGATAATTAGATAGAGTCCCTTAGGTGAGATGGGCAGTATGAAAATTTAATAAATAAATAAAACAAATTAAAAATCGTTTAGATGGTTTGTACACATGTAGTAGTATGTTCCATCTTAAAAGATGCAGAAAAAAATGTAGCCCTGTTGGAAAACAGAGGAAAAAATAAAACCTGTACAATGGGAGTGTTGTTATTGTCACATATATCACAAAATGCTGAACAGTTGTTTTAGTTCTTCAGATTTTAAACTTTTTCATATTAAGCTGTAAGACAGATTTGACAAGTGTGATCACAGAATCTAAGTAGCTTTTTCTGTTGAAAAGTGATGGGACTAGGATGCAGTTTAAAGCAAAACAAGACACACATGCATTTATCATGCATTTCAACCAGAGCATGTGCTAGCCAGTTTATTTTAGTCCTACTAAGCTTCTCAAGTGCTAAACTAACTGGAGATCTATTGTAGCATGTTTGATCATGAAAATAGAACAAATGAAATAGAATGATCATTACTTTTCTCCAGCATGAGTGGATGTCGAATCCACTGATGGGTTAACATAGCCTACTTGCCCATTTAGACAAGGTCCGAATTTTAGCCCCGCCTCCGGCCGGAAGTTCCTCTCTTCCCCAGTTTTTTACCTAGTCTTCAGCCCGCAAGCAGCTCGTCGTGTTGGCTCCGCGAGTATCGTTTGGTTGTTGAAGAATTTTGGTTAAAAGTTTTTTTGTTGTTTTTTCCTAATCAATCAGTGTAGATTACATTGGAAATTCTAAATTTAACAAATTAGAAGTTTATTTTTTTGGATTTTTTTTATTTTGCTCCTCCTCGATTTTTTTCGTCGGGGATCTCGGCGGCGAGGCCTTTCCCGGGCTTACAGCCCTTGAGGGCGTGGGAGCCGCAGGGGGAGACATCCCTGGGCTTCCAGCCGCTGCCGGATCGTCACCCGATTCCTCCGGACTCCCTGACCGTTGAGCGGGAGGGAAAGCTGAAAAATCCTCTCAGCAGGCGCTCGACTGGATGACGCAGAGATAGAGGAGGACCGCTACACCTAATCGCAAGTGGGGAGGAGATCGCCGGGGTTCCCGCAAGGGTGGTGATCGTTGGGAGATCGTTCGGAGACACCGAGCGGCGGTAGACCCAGGGCCATTGGCGGTCCGGAGAACCGCGTGGCCACGAGGCTGGGGTGCCATCTTGGGAGGTCGAGCCGGAATTTTGGCGGGGCGGCCATTTTGGAAAGGGGGCGGTCCCTTCCTTTGAGCAGTTCCAGGCGCGAAATTTAAAGAGGGGAGTAGCCCCTTGCCGGCACAGGGGCGTTTTTCCCATTTATCGGTGCAGATCCCGATACAGTGACCGGGAATTCGCGGTCGGTGGCCGCACCGGTCGATGAGAGCCGGGGGAACAAAAGGGTCTCCAGAGAGGAGTGGTTCCGTTGCTGAATTTTAGCAGTTGTGTCTGATCATTGTAACGGACCTGAGCCACCTGGCCTATAGAAGAGTCAAGCAGCTTAAATGCCATTAGCCGCCATCGCCGCGCAGGATAGGGATTAAACCCCCTTTGTATGCCGGCCTAAGCATCCATCAGCCGCCATCGCCGCGCAGGATAGGGACTCAACCCCCTTTGTCTGCCGGCCTAAGCAACTCTTGGGAGTTTTGTCAACAACGAGATTGAGATACCCTGATAGGGTCCTACGCCGGGCAATGGCAGACGGTGCTTTGTCTCAAGGCTCAGCCCCTCCCTCCTCTTCACCGAAACGCAGGGGCCAACTTTCAAAGCGCCCCTTCAGAGGCGTGGGAGGCCGGCCCTACAGACGTGCCAAGTGACGCCCGGGACAGTCCCATCGGGGGTCGTCTGGCGCTATTCAGCAAGGTGTGGCAGACGACCACGACGGACGCCTGGGTCAGGGAGACGATGTCCCGGGGCCTAGCAATAGAGTTTTACACCTTCCCACCAAACCACTTCATAAGATGTCCGGTGTCTCGCAATCCTTCAAAGGCGAGACTGTTAGATCTGGCCATAGATCACCTGGAAGAGATAAGAGCCATAGAACAGGTTCCTCCAGATCAGGAGGGACAGGGATTCTACTCCATTCTTTTCCTTGTGCCCAAGTCATCGGGGGATTGGAGAGCAATCCTCGATCTCAAGCGGTTAAACCGCTTTGTAGTGTACAGAAAATTCAAGATGCAGTCCCTCAGATCCATACTGGCCAGCATCCGAAGAGGGGACCTGCTGTCCTCCATAGACCTCACAGGGGCATATCTACACATCCCAATCCGACTGGAGCACCGAAGGTTCCTCTGGTTCTGTCACAGGAACCGGCATTACCAATACAGGGCTCTACCGTTCGGCCTATCCTCAGCTCCTCGAGTATTCACGAAGGTTCTGGCAGTGTTGGGGGCGCACCTGCGCATGATGCCGGTGTGAGTTCAATGCTACCTGGACGACATTCTGATACTCTTAAGCTCCTCCCAGGCTGCCCAGGCAGACCTTGCGCACTCTCCAGGACCACGGCTTCTCCGTAAATCACCAGAAAAGCCATTTCACACCCTCAATGAGACTACTACACCTAGGGGCGATCATAGACTCAAAGTGAGGCATGGTGTATCTCTCCCAGGAGCGCCGGGAGAGTCTACGGAAGCTAGCACGCCTGGTAGAACAGAGGAAGACGGTCACCATAGTGCAGCTGTCACAGCTACTGGGGAAGATGGTATCATGCATGGGCATTGTCCCGTGGGCCAGGCTGCACTCCAGAAGCCTCCAATGGTTCCTTCTTCCCTATCAAAGGCTAAACCAGAGCGCTTCCTGCAGAAGAGTCAGGTTACCGCCCCAGGTCCTAGCATCTCTCAGGTGGTGTACCTCAAATGCTCTGAACAAGGGGACACTGTTCAGGGAACCAGACAGGATCACGGTGACGACCGACGCAAGCCTGTTCAGTTGGGGGGCACACTTCAGGGATGAGATAGCCCAGGGCAGGTGGCGCCCACAGGACCTGGTCCACAAGATCAATTGGCTCGAGCTGAGAGCCATTCACCTGGCCCTACTACAATTCTCACCCCACCTGTCAGGGAGTCACGTGCTAGTCCTAACGGACAATGTAACAGCGAAAGCACACATGAACAAGCAGGGAGGGACCAGGTCAGCGGCCCTCATGCAGGAGGCCCGGGCGCTGGGTCTGTGGGCGGAAAAGCACCTGAGCTCAATCAGAGCAGAGCACATATCAGGGGAAGCAAACCACCAGGCGGACTCTCTCAGCAGAGTCACGGTAGATCACGCAGAGTGGAGACTGGACCCGAACCTGTTCGAGGCAATCTTGGACAGATTTGGACGCTCCAGCCTGGACCTCTTCACGTCCCCAGAAAACACTCAGACCCTCCGGTTCTTTTCCAGATTCCAAGCCCGAGGAGCGGAGGGGACGGACGCTCTCAGATGCCGGTGGCCTCAGGGGCTACTGTATGCCTTCCCGCCCCCTCCACTGATACAAGCAACGATCCGCAAGCTGATACTGGAGCAGGCGGAGGTGATCTTAATTGTTCCATACTGGCCATGGCGCCCGTGGTTTGCAGACCTTGTGGACCTGTCGCTCTCGTCAGTGTGGAGATTCCCTCCGAGCCAAGTCTCTCTGAGTCAGGGGAAGCTTCAACATCCAGACCCGCAGTGGCTACAACTAGCCACTTGGCACTTGAGCGGGAGGGATTAAGTAGGCAGGCCTTCTCCGGGGGCGTCATAGCAATCATTCAGGCCTCCCGTCGACGCCACATGGAAGAACTTCTCCTCCTGGTGCAGTAGGCAGGGATTAAGCCCGCTTGCTGTCACCATTCCCAACATCCTAGAATACCTGTTGGAGGGCATGAATAAGGGACTGGCGATCAACACCATTCGCAGGCAGGTAGCAGCCCTGCAAACGGTCCTCGTCTGCGAGAACCGGGGTCCTCTATCACAACACCCGGCGGTGAGCGCCTTCCTGAAAGGGGCAGTCATGATACGGCCCCCAGTGATCCATCGTTTCCCCTCCTGGGATCTTCCCAAGGTCCTGCAAGCCTTAACTGCAGCTCCCTTTGAGCCTGTGGGGTCTTGCGCACTCTGGTTTCTGTCATTGAAGGTGGCCTTTCTGGTGGCCATTACATCAGCAAGACGGATTTCGGAGCTGGCGGCCCTATCGGTTCGAACGGACCTCATCACCTTTGCAGAGGACAAGGTTACCTTGCGACTAGATCCATCCTTTGTACCCAAGGTCAACTCATGGTTCCATAGGTCCCAGGACCTGGTACTACCAAACTTCTGTCCGCATCCCACACATTGTCTGGAGAGACAATGGCACACCCTGGACGTGCGCAGGGCCCTGCGCCACTATGTCAGGAGGACGGTGACCTTCAGAAGGTCAGAGGCCTTATTTGTCTCTTTTCAACCTTCGTCCATGGGACAGAATGTGTCATCCTCAACTATTGGCAGGTGGATCAGGGCCTGCATAGCCAGGGCCTATGTATCATTGGCACTACCGGTACCATCTAATATTACGGCTCACTCCACAAGGAGCGCAGCCACTTTGGCAGCCTGGCTCACCCAGGCATCAGTGGAGGAAATCTGTAGAGCGGCTACGTGGGCCTCTCCATCCTCCTTTGTAAAACACTACAAGATCGACCGTTTTGCTGCGGCGGAGGCCTCGTTTGGCAGGAGAGTGCTGCAGCCGGTCGTTGAGTCCTCGTAAGAGCTAGCCTAGACTCCCACCCGAAGGGACACTAGAGGGCTTGGGTACGTCCCATCAGTGGATTCGACATCCACTCATGCTGGAGAAGAAGCGTTGTCTTACCTGAACGCCTTTTCTCAGCATGAGGGGATGGAGAATCCACACCCTCCTCTAACTAGTCTAGGCAGATTTGTTTTCTTACAGGACGGTTGAGTGGAGCCACAAGGTCCAACGTTCTTGAGAAGCTTCGCCTGGTAAAAACTGGGGAAGAGAGGAACTTCCGGCCGGAGGCGGGGCTAAAATTCGGACCTAGTCTAAATGGGCAAGTAGGCTATGTTAACCCATCAGTGGATTCTCCATCCCCTCATGCTGAGAAAAGGCGTTCAGGTAAGACAACACTTCTTTTCTTATTATTCACCATCAAAGTTTGTAAAATCAGAATAAGAAGCTTGAATTCCCATATCCTATTGTACAAGTATAAATAAACCTTATCTGTATTGAGTAAACCCAAGATCAGTGCAAAGTAGTAGGATGTCTCCCTTTAACTTATCTAGTCAACTACTAATTTAAGGAATAAAAACATATCTGAGTACTGATTAAAATAAACCTCAAACTGTGAGATGAACAGCATACAAATTTAATAATAAATAAAAATAAAAATTACTTTATCAGTGAAATAAGACTCAGATAGTTTAAGATTCTGGTTTGTTCCAAATCTGGTAAGTGTCAAATCAAATCAAATCTACAGCAAGTCAAATGCTATGTATGAAAAAATTAGGAGAGCTCATAAATAGCTCTACTTGACAATCAAAGGCAGGTTTGTGTATTTATTTGTTTGTTTTAATTGAAGCTACATATATTGGCAAGGACATTCACAATGTGATTTATGCCAAATTATATTTTCTTACTACCGAATTCTTTCACTGCTTTTCAATAATATATATATATGTAAATGTTGTTAATATTATTTAGGCTGCTTAAGATTTAATAATAATAACCAATAGTTTTGGTTATCTTCTTTTATGAAGGTTATTTTTATCCCCTTCTTATTTGAAATGTTTCAGATAGCTCCTGATTATTCTGTACTTTTTCTCTGAACAGTTTCCAGGTATATTCTAAACAATAAGATCAAAGACATTAAAAATATTCCAGAAGTGGATGACATATATTTTAAATGGGGATAATTGCTCAAGGTGATTCTCATAAACCCTTTCTGTTGCAATTAACTGCATATAATAATCATAATTTAATAGATGTAAATATTTTAAAGTTTTTGTTTGATTTTTTTAATTCAATTTTTTTAAAATTAAAAATTGAATAAGAATCCATTTTTGGATTCTTAAAGGAACTGTGATGTTTCTAGAAGCATTTCACCTTTTTTTTACAGAGGCAATATAACATTTGGAAAAAGTACTAGGCATATAAAATATATAGACAGATTTTTTCTTTTAATTTAGAGGAAAACAGATTCATTGCTCACTTGGGCAAATAACTGATAAACGTCATAAAAATATAAGAAACAGCAAAGTGGCATGGAACAGATATGTTGGAAAAAGGAAGATGAAGTGGTATGTTTATCCCGAAAAGAGAAGTTTAAATGATTAAAAGTCTTAAAATACTTCATACCTCCCAAGAGTAAGACAAAAATTTCCTAACCATGAATAAACAACAAAATGGCCCACGTCCTGATTTGGGGTCTTCATTACTGTTGGTTTTCAAGTAATGGTTGAACAACCATTAATCTGAGCCAGTTTGAAGATTCCTGTCCTGGGCAAAGGGTTGCCTTAAACGACCTCCAAGGTTTCTTCAACTCTGATTCTATTAGCAAAAGGAGTGACAAATGCCTGAGAAAATACAAATTTACACAACATTAGATTCAGCACATAGTGGAAAAATTAATGAGCGTGTATTGACAAACTTTTGTAACAGCTTTCATTCATAAATATTTTAATGAGAATTTTCCAAGGAGTTAATGTTATGAACATATACATATACATATACATGTATGTATGTACGTACGCATGTACGTACGTATGTATGTATGTATGATGTACGATCAGACATGTCAAACTCCGGCCCATGGGCCGGCAATTTGACACCCCTGGTATAGATGGAGGTTCAAAATGAAGTATATAGATAATCATCTACTGAATGAGACTGTATATAGTATAATGTATACTGTACGTGTGTCAATTCTGAAAATGAGCAATGATTAATTGATTGATTGATTACATGCTATCCAATTGATGTCATCTTGTAGTAATCATATACATATATTGACAGATGACAATCTGTCCCTAATCGGCTTCTTCAGGCTTCCAACAGAGCACACATTGGCACTATAACTGAGGCCATCAGTCTTTTTATCTGGGTACATGTGATTCATTTTTATGTAATGATTTGCATGTAATTTGTCTTGTTAAATTTTATAGAACTAGCTTTCTTGTTCTCAGATAAGTATCCTTTTAAATGTAAGGGGAAACTTTTTGTTCCCTCTTGTCATCATTTTAACTAACTAAGATTGAAGATTCAGAAGTGGTTTTTTTTCCCAAATCATCATGCATTCTATGTTTTTCCTTGAAAATCAAAAATATCCTCCAGACTATTTTTTTAACATAAGAGACTAAATCAAATGTAATTTGGGGATTTTAATAAGCTGGTTGAAACAGATATAGAAATGTAGATATTTTCATAGTGTTTCACAATGAATTTTAAGTCATAATGTGGTGGTGGACAGTTTTTTCTGTGAAAACACCCATTACAAGGTTGTGTAAATTAAGCTATTTCTGCTTTTTCAAAAAGTTGATTAAAATACTATTTTTAGCATTATGAATGATCACAGCAACACTACAATTAATCTTTTGCATGATATCTTTAAGACCAGATTAACTTATCAGGTTTTAATTGCTGCCATTTAACTTAGTAATAGCTAGGAACTTTAAAAAGCAGGTTCTGTACTTTGCTCCATTTTTCATCTTACTGTAAGTAGTAAATGTTTTTAGCCGCTGGCTAAATATTTAAAGAGAAAGTTTTGATGACTGAAGGCCATAACAAGGAAGGTAATAACATCACACAATTGGGCAAGATTGTGGTTTTATAACAGGAATTGTTGTGAGTTTTGAACATTGTATTTCATAAAAGTTTCAGTGTGTTAAGCTAATGCAATAGCGTTCATTGCTTTTATCTTATTCTTGCTGAAAATTAGCAGAAAAATGCATCCTGAAAATGTTATACTGAAAAATTCTTGTTCTAAAAAATTGCTTACTATTTTAATAAATATATAAGATTGATTTGAGGGCTACATGCCAGCTACTAATTGTCCATCAAATTTTATGCAAGCTACTAATTGTCCATCAATATTTTGGACATTTTAAATTGTTCATTTATGGTTGTGTTACTTACGTAGCCTATTCAGATCTCTTTTAAAACACACAAAATCTTTTTTCTAATAATATGGAGAGGTTTAGTCACACAGCTCATACTTTTAAGATAAAATTTTGCCAATATTTCTAAATATACATTTGGGATTTGAGACATACTGTGCTGATGGAGCACATAATTTGCATACAGAAAATAAATCTCGGGTTAATTGATACAGTGGAGAAAGATGCCCCTTTCTAAAACTCTCCCATCAGTGTGGACATGACTGGACTAGGTCAATTCAAACTTTGATTCAATGGGAGCTTTCTTTGTTTCTAAATATCAATATTTTTATTTAATCATACCAATGGATTTTGCAGAAATCATCTTGACTGCTGCACACCTTTTATAAATAGCTGGCTGACAGAGGTCAAGAGTTTTTTTTTTATAAAAAACGTCATTCTCTAATGATCTCTGCTCTATTCGCTGGTACGTTGATTATTATGAAATATATAAAAATATACTGAATTATTTTGAGCTCATTATTTTGTTACAGTATGTGATTTACTCTCTTAAAAATACTTCAGCATTTCTTCTCAGAAACATTTATACATTCTTCAGAAGAATCTGTGTGGCTCATGAATCATATGCCTTGTGTAGATCTTTATGTATTATTCTTACTTTCTTTTTAGTGTAAAATTTGTTTCTTCAGTGATACATGGTTCAAGAAAGAGAGTATATATACCAAGTCATTTACATTCATTAACAACCTGTATTTCCTTTCTTCCTTAAATGACATAATCTAAATTCTTCCAGTAGTAGTGAGTCTGAAAAGGTTTCTGCATCTTATTAATATTAATACTGTGTATATTAACATAGCAAACTATGGTGCAGTAATTAAGGCACCAGGGTAGAAGCAAGGAGACTGTGAGTTCCAGTCCCATGTTGGGTACCAAGCCAGTTGGGTGACCTTGAGCTACTCACTTTGTCTCAGTCCTCTGATGGAGATAGTGTCAAATTCCTTTTGTAAAACCTGGCTAAGAAAACTGCAGGGACTTGTCCTGGCAGTTGTGAGCAATCTGACAGGATTGAATGGGGGAGTGAGAGAGAACACACACACACACACACACAAAGAAACACATTCTATGAGTAGCAAGAGGTGCAGGTATTTCTTTGTTCTTAGTTTGCCTGTATTTCATTCATCCAATCAGGAATTATAATTGTTTCTTTGAGAGCATCTCAGAGCAAGAATCACCTGTTGCCACTAAGGTGGATTTTTACTAAAAATAGAAATTTCTGGAAAAGATTGTAATTCTGTTTAAGGATTTTAGCTTATTTAATAAGTGGGGGTGGGGTGTATATATAGGCACATGAATGTACACAGGACACACATAAACACATAGAAGGAGAGAGAGAAGAATAGAATAGAATAGAATAGAATAGAATAGAATAGAATAGAATCTTTATTGGCCATGTGTTATTGGTCATACAAAGTAACATAATCTTAAAATACCAACAGTACAAGGTAATAGGAAAAATGAGAAGGATAATAGTTATACAACCCTACTACATGAGTAAATATCTTTAGACGTAAGACAATGCTGTGGGACTTAGGTGTTCAGCAGAGTGATGGCACAAGGGAAAAAACTTTCTCTGTATCTAGTTGTTTTGGCATGCAGTGCCCTATAGCTGTAATCATGAGAGGAGGAATTGAAACAGTTCATATCCAGGATGTGAGGGGTTTGTAATATTTTATCAGCCATCTTTCTGATCTATGCAGTATACAGGTCCTCAATAGAAGGCAGGGTGGTTGCAATTGTTACCTTCAGTGCTTTAACAGAGGAATCCTTCAAGATGCAGTCATTGGTATAGAGCAGGCATGTCAAACTTGCGATGTCATGTGACGTGCAACGTATCGGGCCAATTTTGCCATTGCCAGCAATGGGGTGGGTACAGCTTCCATGTGACGCGCCTGGCCTGTGGGCCGGCAGTTTGACACCCCTGATATAGAGAAAAAAGAGTAATGGAGAGAGATTTAGCCCTGGAGAGGCACCTGTGCTAATTGTTTGGGTATTCAATGTGATTTTACCTGCTGCTATCTATCCACCTTCAAGTGTGGTCAGGCACAGCTAGCTGAGTCACTTTGGAGCAAAGAATTTCTGAAATGATGGTATTGAATGCCAAGCTGAAGTCTACAAAAAGGAGCCTTGCATACGTCCTTGGGGGATTCAAGATATAGTTGTAGTGCAGCGCCATGTTAACAGCATCATCTGCCAATCTCTTTGCATGGTAGTCAAATTGCAAGGAGTTTTAGCAGCTGATCCATAATGGTTTTTAGGTGGGCCAACACTAACATTTCAAAAGTTTTCGTAACTACTTATGTCAGAGCAACCAATCTATAGTCATTCAGCTCTTTGATTGAGGGTTTCTTGGGGAACAGAATGATAATAGAGTGTTTGAAGCAAGAAGGGACATAACACATCTCCATTGTTTTATTAAAGATGCGGGTGAAGATGAGGGCCAGTTGATCAGCACAGACTTTCAAGCAAGAAAGAGTTATTCTGCCTGGGCCTGGTGCTTTTCCAGTCTTTTTTTCTGTGAAAATGAGACTGCACCTCTTTTTTCTAGGATTTCCAGAGGAGTGTGATAAGTTCTTTACCTAATCAGAGCTCCCTACTCTTTTAGCTTAAAAAGAAGCTAAACTTTTATTTTATTTAATATTACATTCAATATAGCAATCATGTAATTGCTCATTAGAGACAAAATACTAATAAGAAGTATTGTTGTTTTTCTTTTGACTTTTTTGTCTGTAGATGGATTAGTTGACTGCATGGATCCTGACTGCTGTTTGCAGAGTTCCTGCCAAAACCAGCCTTTCTGTCGAGGATTGCCTGACCCACAAGATATTATTAGCCAAAGTCAGCAATCACCATCTCAGCAAGCTGCTAAATCCTTTTATGATCGGATCAGTTTTCTTATAGGACCAGAAAGCACACATGTTATTCCTGGGGAAAGCCCATTCAATAAGAGGTGACTGTATCATTGTAGTATTAAATAAAAAGTAATGTCTTACGGGCTTTTTTACATTTCTGATACTCTATTTTTTTCCCCCAGGATGGTTGGAAACCTTCAAACTTTGAACGTTGAACTGTGTGGCTATTATGTATAACACTTAAGTCAGTTTATAAACCTTTTCTTGTTTGTGGTGCCTATTTCTAGTAGAACATTAAGGGTTTTGCAAATCTTATTCACCCAACAGATTTGAGTTAGCACTGCTGGAAGTATATCAAAAATGTGAAAATACTTCTGAAAGGAAGACAGTAATGCACTTTTAAAACAAAACTGAGTGCATAATATAAATTATAAATTGTTTTAGTAACACGGTGAGCTCTATAGCAGCACAGTGCATAAACTGCCTGTGCATGTTTATACAGCAGTGGCACATTTCAAAATAAGATGTAATAGAAAGCAGGTATTCTGTGCTTTACTGAGAGAAGGTAGGTAATTTATACTAGAAGTCTTCTATCTGGAATAATTTAGTTGCATTAATCAGGCTTGACACAACTGTTGATTAAAACTATTAAAGAAATGTTTCTTAAGACTCCCTTAAATTCTGTATTTTTCATCCTCCGAAGATGCAAAATTTCTTGCCTAAAGACCTTGCCTAAAAACAAACTAGCAAAACACATCATTACTAATTTCTTCATTTTACACAATGACTCAGAATGCTTTGGTTCAGAAAGCCTTGTATTTGAAATCAGGGAATTGTACACAGTAGTAGGCATTTTCAATAGTGTCCTCCTGTTATAGGATATCATATAAATTGAAAAAAATGAATACATACGTATGTCCATATATACCACAAACTGAAATTTATAAAATTAACAACATTTTTATTTCATAGCTCAGCAATATTTGAAGAATGAAAAAAAATCATGTCATATACAGAGGGGTGCATTGCTTCTTGAACTTTTCCTATTGGCTATTTATTTTGAAGTATTGTTTTTCTGATTAAATGAAATCTACTACCAAGTGTTTTTAGTTATATTTGCAGTTGGGAAGGAAGATGCCGCGGTTGAAAATGCTAAAACTTAAATTCCAAATATATTTAACATGGAATTAGCATTTTAAATTCAATAAATTAAATACACTATAAATACACAATACACAATAAATTAAATACATAGGATTGCACTATAAAGTTCTGCATAGCCAATAACATTTTCATAGAAGGAAATACTTGATCTGAAATGGACCTTTAACAACAAAATATAGCTGGGCACAGCTATATTTACTTGATGCAACTTTTTGGTATTCAGATATTGTGTGCTCACATACATTGTTAAAGTGTACCAGAAAGAGTCACTATAAATAATTAAGAATTTGAAATGAAGTTGAAATTAAATTGTGTATTATTCTGTGAAACTAATATTTAATGTTTATTGTTGGAGAAAATATAATTTGTAAGATTTCCGAATGATCTAAATTTGTGTCTTTCTCCACAGTCTTGCATCTGTCATAAGGGGTCAAGTATTAACAGCAGATGGAACACCACTAATTGGAGTTAATGTCTCCTTTTTACATTATCCTGACTTTGGTTATACAATCACTCGTCAAGATGGGATGTAAGTTTTTTTCATGCACCTGAAATATGGCAATTTTCATTTTTCTATCTATATATCAGAAACATTGCACTGATAGGTTGCAGAATAGCTGACTATCATAAGGTTGAAATTGGTTGGGCTTTGATAAGTTACCACCAGGAGTAATCAGATTTATCAGCTACATTGAGAATAAAAAAAAAACCCCTGGTTTGCACCAGTATCAAACCAGTGCTAAGAAAACTACATAAATATGTTCCTGAAGTCACAAGGAGTTATACTTAACTTAGAGGAGTTATTACCATTAAATCTTAATTGTATATATCGGTTGGAAAGTTTTAAATTTAATTAAGATGTATTACTAAATAATTATCTGGTTTACCTAGGTTTGACTTGGTGGCAAATGGTGGTGCATCATTAACTTTAGTATTTGAACGATCACCATTCCTTACTCAATACCATACAGTCTGGATTCCATGGAACGTCTTCTACGTCATGGACACGCTTGTCATGAAGAAGGAGGAGAATGACATTCCCAGCTGTGATCTGAGTGGATTTGTGAAACCAAATCCCGTAATTGTATCATCACCTTTATCTACCTTGTTCAGGATCTCTCCTGAAGACAGCCCTATTATTCCTGAGACACAGGTAAAGTGCCATTTAAGTGTAAAGATTTTTGCGTGCAGATCATTGTAATATATTTTAGGTCATTAAAATAATAACAAAAACAATAATATATAATTTGTATTGGGATTATCAGCAT
The DNA here is from genome assembly GCA_034064705.1 of Bothrops alternatus. Taxonomy (NCBI): domain Eukaryota; kingdom Metazoa; phylum Chordata; class Lepidosauria; order Squamata; family Viperidae; genus Bothrops; species Bothrops alternatus. The sequence continues at coordinate 7,768,395 of JARGCV010000053.1, read as the reverse complement.
GCTGGTTAAAAAGTTTTAACTTTATCAATTCCTGAGTATTTATCAATACTCCGCTAATGTCTTAACCTTTCTATAGTTCATTCTGATCCCATTAGTTTTATTTTAGAGTAGATCCTACTTCACTTCTGTTTCATGACACTTCGTCTTACCATTTTCTGACCAAACAATTATCTGACACCAAATAGTTAATTTGCCTAAAAGAAATCTCACATTTTGCTTGGCAAACATCTGATAAGCTGCAGGAAAAGATTGAATTAATCTCTGCTTTTTACACTTCTATGTTATTCCTAGAATATCTGCCTACATCTGCCTATAAAAGATTAATTTGAGCAAGTATGCTTATTGGAGAGAGTTACCTCCACATCATTTTTCAAAATATTGAAGAATTTGGATGAGGAGAGTTAAGCGTTCCCAGATGTAGAAAAGTTTTCATTCTTTGTTTTCTGGCAAACAGAATTCCACTATTTTGTTGTTTGTTTATGGGTTTTTTTATTGGATAGTATACATTTATGTATTCAGCACTATTTAATATCCATCTACTTACCTATTCACGTTATATTACAAGTGCTTGGAAACATTTGCTTGTTTTATAACTTGATATTCATTTCAAACCCATGTACATGTATTCACAAAAATGCTTTTGAACCCTTTCTTATCTATACGTAAATACAAAGATAAATGAATGCCTACATTCTGCCTTAGTAGATATTCTCTTGCTTTGAAATGTAATTCCTTGCCTGATACTTCTATAGTGTTCATTGTAGAGATAAACCAGCATTTCAAACATATGTTTATGAAAATGTGTTAAAATTTAGAGAAAATTTATGACAATAGGCTGTTAAAAGCTTCTTTATCACTATCCAGTTTATCAATATCTTCATTAAAAAAATCTCAAAACTAAAATGGCAGCACATGGAAAAATAATGTCTGGTGAGATTTAAAAACAATGTTTAAACAATTACTTGCCCATGGGATAGTTATAGCCCATGTTGTGTCTCTGTGTGGTCTGCAGATCCTATTTTCATATGACCTTAAGCAACTTCCATGTAATCCTTTCAGCTGTTTGGATCAGGTGTTATTTCCACTCTTTCCCAAAGATAAAATAGTAGCTTTTAGCAATGTAAAAACTATGCCAATAACTAACGGGTGATTTTTTTTTCCTCAATACAAATTATTTTAGAAAGTTTTTCTTTCTAGCAGCTTAGTTAGGCTCCTGAAAAGAATATGTTAAATTTATAGTTTAGGTTCTCAAAGTTGTTTATTGGTAAAATAACTTCCAAATAATACCATGACAGAATTAATCTATTGTCAAGTTCAGTTTCAGATCTGTTCTCACGAATCTGGCTAATAAAACATCAGCACATTTTATTTATTTTTCACATTTCTGAACCATGCATCTCCTTCAATAAGCAGTAATTGTATCACACAGCATTATCTGGAAGTAATTTCATCAATGATATTAAACGGTTTCTAACTGCATCCCATCATGATTACAGAATCTCTTACAGGTAGTACCGGTACTTGACTTACAACTATGACTGAGATCAGAATGACCATTGTAAAGCAAGACGGTTCTTAAGTGATTTGCACCTGATTTTTCTGGCCTTTTTTGCTACAATTGTTAAGAGAATCACTGCAGTTGTTAACTGAATCAGGTAGTCATTAAACGAATCCAGCTTTCCCATTGACTTTGCCTGTCAGAAGCTGATTGGGAAGGTCACAAATGACAATCACATGATCCCAGGATGCTGCAATGGTTGTAAATAGATGCCTGTTGCCAGTTTTGATTACATGAATGTGGGGTTGCTGATGATTATTGTAACCAGATGGTCTGATCTTACAAGTGAGGAACAATTGTAAGACACTTTTTTCATTGCCATTATAACTTTGAACAGTTGCTAAACAAATGGGTTATAAGTCGAGGACTACCTGTTTTGTAATTGTACATAAAATGTCGTCATACAGGTAGTTCTCAACTTAACAACAATGTTCAATGAGCAATCAATCAGTTCAATGACTGATCAAAATTACAATGGCACTGAAAAATGTGATTTACGACAATTTTCACAGTTACAACCTTTACAGCATCCCCATGATCATGTGATCAAAATTCAGATGCTTGGCAACTGATTCATATTTATGACCATTGCTGTGTCCCAAGGTTACATGATCGCCTTTTGCAACCTAACAAAGTCAATGGAAAATCCAGATTCACTTAACAACTGGGTTACTAATTTATCAATTACAGTGATTCACTTACTGTACAACTATGGCGAGAAAGATCATAAAATGGAGCAAAACTCACTTAACAACAGAAATTTTGGACTCTATTGTGGTCATAAGTTGAAGACTATCTGTATATAGTTTGGTCCCCAACATATTTCTTATCTTTAGTTTTCTTTCTTTAGCAGGTTAATTTTGAATTCATGTCACATATTTTTCTATGGAAAAGGTAGTACATAAAACCATGTAACAATTACTGTTTTAAGTACGAGGGCAATTCAGAAATAAACCTCCGTTTGGTTATCAATGACAGAAATCACTGATACAGAACTTTTAATATACACATTAGAAAACTACAAAATTATATTACTTTTTGACATAATCACCATTCAAATTGAGGCACTTGTCATAACGTCTTACAAGGTTTGAAATTCCTCTTGGCGCCAAATCTGGGCTATGGGGGGGTGCTCAAAAACATCCCAATGGCTTGACTTGACCATTGGAAAGGAAGTCGGGAGTCAATGCCTTTTTTTTTCTTTTTTTCTCCTTTACCTCACTTCTCCCCTTTCCCTTCCCCATCTTTTCCACTATTCGCTTTTGTATTTTCATTGTATTGTATATTAAAACTAATAAAATGTTCTAAAAAAAAATCCCAACGGAACTGCTTCAAAAGTTCCTGGGTGCATCTAGGGGTGTGCGGGTAAGCATTATCGTGAACCAACACTACACTGGAAGTCTGACTTCCTATGCTTGTTATGGATGGTTCGTCTGAGTTTTCGTAACATTTCACAGTAGACTTCTGAATTGATGGTCAAGCCATTCTCTATGAACTTCACTAGCAGTATCCTTTGGCATCTTCACATTTGGTGGGATTTTCTATTTTCTTCCGGTGTGGTGTTGGTTCACAATAATGCTTGCCTGCACATTACTAAACGCACCCAAGAACTTTTGAAGCAGTTCCGTTGGGGTGTTTTTGATCACCCCCCCATAGCCCAAATTTGGTGCCGAGCGACTACTAATAAGGAATTTTAAATCTTGTAAGACATTATGACATGCCTCAATTTGAATGGCAATTATGTCGAAAAGTAACAAATGTTGTAGTTTTCTAATGTGTATAATAAAAGTTCTGTATCTGCAAGTGTCTGTCATTGATAACCAAATGAAGGTTTCTTTCTGAATTGCCCTCATATTAAGAAGGAATTGCTGTATCCATAAGTTGGAACCATGCCTGGTTGTGTTTAAAGCAATCTCCCTGAAGAACAGGAACATTAGCCATGACCATTTTGTTTCAAATGATTTAATTGGTTCTATCTTAGAGATCTATCTTAGAGTGGATCTAAGTTCTCTGACTACTATATTCAGTAAGGGAGAAGCAGTTATGATGAAGACTTTATGAAAAGATGTGTGAATGATTTTTTTACTTGCATGATTTTTCACTATATCTTATCAGTGCAGCAGTTGGTAAAGACGGTATTATATATAATGTATTTTGGTACAGGAATACATCATATGATCCTTCACAGGTTGATTAGTTTGAATGACAAGAAAAGTGTTTTTAGTTTATTAATTCAGTTGCACTAATACATTATTTAAAAACATTTATATGTAGGTAACTAAATGCCATCTACAAATTATTTTAAAAACTATGCAGTAGGACAGTGATGGCGAACCTTTTGGAGACCAAGTGCCCAAAAACTGGCCCCGCCCCCACTCCATGCCCCTACCCCGCCTGCCCGCAGGGCCACTCACCACCTCCAGGCAGCCCAGCAGCACCATTGCGACCATAACCTCTGCCCGCGCCCCACAACATCAACTGTGCGTGATGGGGTGTGAGGGCAGAGTCTTGTCTACGCTGCCTGGCTGCTATGTCCTTCCCTGCGCTGCTCTGTGTGGGCCACACTCAGGGCAGACTCTCCAGGGGGGTTGCTGGTGAGGGGTTCACGGGAGGAGGCAAGGCTGGGGCAACGGCATGTGTGCCCACAGAGAGGGCTCCGAATGCCGCCTCTGGCACACGTGCCATAGGTTAGCCACCACTGCAGTAGGATGATTATTCTGAATCATTCAGTAGAATGATTATTCTATATAAAATATAGGCAGGTCTGCACAATTCATAGAAAGGAAAAGAGCAGATTAATATCTTAAAAATCATTGCAAAAGAATAACTGGACACTGATTAACTGTTTGGTGGCTAGAGGTGGACTGGCAGCAGCTGGCAGTATCCATGAGGCCTGGGACCATTGGAAGCATCCAGCAGTATATCTTTCAGAGTAAACTGGCTGAACCCCTGGATGCCTGTAAACCCTTTGTCATGGTTCCGATAGATGAGATCAGTAAAAACAACTCCAAGGCAAGAGGTTTCCTTAAAGAACATATTTATTTGGCTACAAAGTATGATCAAAAGTGAAACCAAGACTGAAGTTTCCTCCCAAAGGTTACAATGCTACCAAGTTGAACTTCCCACCCCAGCAACATGTCATAAATCACATTCCCAATTTGGCGGGCTTTCTAATGGAAGCTTCAGCCCACCAAAAGTCATGCAGCAATGATCTTTGTTCCCACAGGACAATTTATTGTTTTGTCTAAACGTAAAAGTACATATCCCCTTTCCCAATGCTGTGGCAACCGAAAACGAAGTGGAAATGGCTTCAGTCCACTTTGTTTGCAGTGCTAACACCCTTCTTGGAGGCAATGGCAATGTTTGGCAGAAATGGATTGGTTGTTTTTCAAAAACTACCTGCTGTTTGGCAGGCCACGTGCAGCTCACATGCTGCATGTTGTGCAGGCCTGGGCTAGAAGTTTCTTTCTGCACTAGATCTTAATATACTGGAATCATCTAGCAAGGTATACTAAAAAAAGGTAACCTTTTCCCCCAAACTGATATTTTTTAACAAAGAAATCAAGAAAAATGTATTATATTCTATTGTTTCAAAAGATCTACAGCTCTACTGATAACTGATCCTGGTGGCAACTGTATTTCTAAAGTAGTATACTTCCATATTACTCAGGCAGATGTTGGCTAAAAGAACAAATGATCCAGATGTTTTCCTCCTTAAAATACTTTGACTCTGTGTAAATTTGAAAACAGAAAACCATTTTAAATAAAACATGAGTATTAAGGTTGAATGGAAGAAAGGAAACAAGAAATATGCATGCTGAACTTTCTTCATCTTTAGTTATATTGGTGGGCTGGTGGAAATATAATTTAGCAACATCTGAAGAGTCATAGTTCCCTACCTCTTTATTTCCAAGATTTGAAGAGATACAGTCCTGAGGCAAGCAATAAGGACTGTGTGTTTTCAGTGCTTTATATTCTAAACAGCTTGATGTTGAGCATTATAGAAATAGGGCCATATTTCATACTATTTGGAGGGCAGAGTGGAAAATTAAATCAATTATCTTCCTGAGGAACTTTTATTATTACTCTAACAACCTGATATCACAAAAAAGACAATTTACAAGAGACCTCTTATGAATACTATGAAATGAGACTTGAAATGTTATGGTTAAGACTGAATATTTTCTAAACCCCTAAAGTTGGAATTAATAGATTTGAAATTTTGCCCTATGATGTGAATGCCAGAAATGACATTTGTCATTTGCTTGTTTCAAATCTGTATTTTATGTTTGTTGATAATATTTTAATAAATTTTAAGGGAAAAGTTAAATTACCCAGTTATTCAGGTATTTGCACTGATAGCTTACAATTTTCCATTTTCTTGTGATCCTTTGGGAAGCTATTTGGACAGTTGTAGATCAAATTCATTGTGTGAATTTCTTTCCATTCTTGCTTAACTAAATAAAAAGAATATTTTGCCTTATAAGTACAATAATTTCACAAATCACAAATAATCTCAGTAGGAAAGGAGTGAGAAAAAGATTATTCTTCATGTCCATCAGTTCATTAATATTTCCTCAAGGTATTCAATACTCATCAAATGCTTTTGGGCTTCTGGCCATAATAAATATGAAAAGAATATACTGGTTTTTATTATTTATTTTTTTCTAAATTTTTTGCGCCATTGTCCTGACATCAGCAGATTGAAAGTGGTGGTGCAGTGGTTAGAATGCAGTACTGCAGGCTGCTTCTGCTGACTGCCAGCTGCCTGCAGTTTGGCAGTTCGTTTCACTGGCTCAGGGTTGACTCAGCCTTCCATCCTTCTGAGTTCGGTAAAATGAGGACCCAGAATGTAGGAGGCAATATGCTAACTCTGTAAACCACTTAGAGAGGGCTGTAAAGCACTGTGAAGCGGTATATAAGTCTAAGTGCTATTGCTGTTATTTACTATTGAATTTATATCTTGCCTTTTTGTTTATTCCAATACTCATGGTGGCCTACAACAATAAAAACATAAGATATAAATCTTAATAAAATTAATAAAGGTAATTACAAAAAGCAACATTAAAACCAACCATTTAAATAAACAGATATTTTAGATGGTGAGAAATTACAATAAGGCAGCTCATTAGTACCAGGAATTCACAAAGATATTTATTTATTTATTTATTTATTTATTTATTTATTTATTTATTTATTTATTAGACTTATAAGCCGCTCTTCTCCAGGGGACCCAGAGCGGCTTACAACATAGATAAATAACAATCGCATTTAATAAGTCTAATATAAATTAAATTAAGATGATCATAAAGTTAAAACAATACCCCAAATTTTTTAATAAAAAACATTCATCCAACATTCAACACCAATCATTCCCAGATCTGCCGACACAAATAAGTTTTTAATTCCTTTCGGAAGGCCAGAAGAGTGGGAGCGGTCCGAATCCCCGGAGGGAGCTGATTCCAGAGGGTAGGGGCCGCAACAGAGAAGGCTCTTCTCCTGGGGCCCGCCAGCCTACATTGACTGGTCGACGGGACCCGGAGAAGACCAACTCTGTGCTCTCTGACCGGTCGTGATGAGGTATGAGGCAAAAGACGGTCCTGCAAGTAACCTGGTCCTAGGCCATGTAGGGCTTTATAGGTAATAGCCAACACTTTGAATTGCGAGCGGAGACTAATAGGTAGCCAGTGCAGCTCGCGGAGCGTTGGTGAAATGTGGGCATACCGAGGTAAGCCCACGATTGCTCGCGCGGCTGCATTCTGGACTAATTGAAGTCTCCGAACACTCTTCAAGGGTAGCCCCATGTAGAGAGCATTGCAGTAGTCGATCCTCGAGGTGATAAGGGCATGAGCGACTGTGAGCAAGGCCTCCCTGTCCAGATAAGGTCGCAACTGGTGCACCAGGCGAACCTGGGCAAATGCTCCCCTCGTCACAGCCGCCAAATGTTGGTCTAAGTGCAGCTGTGGATCGAGGAGAACACCCAAGTTACGAAGTTATTTAAAGGATAAAACCAATATATCAGCAATATATAATATATTAACATACCATATATTTTAGATGTAGATAAAAGTAAAGCTAACGACCAGTTTTGTGTAGCAGTTAAAGGCATTGTGCTAAACACCGTGAAAGTGTGAGTTCTACTTCTTTATTGGCAGTTGGATAGCTTTAGACTAAGAGTGTCAAACTCGCAACGTCATATGACATGTTGTGACGTACCGTGACTTTTTTGCCATTGCCGGCAATAGGGTGGGCGCAGTTTCATTCACTACAATACATCCAGCCCACGGGCCAGCAGGCTTTAGACCAATCACTGTCTGTCTGCTCTAGGAAGAAGATAATGGACAACCAAGAAAATTGACTAAACTTGTCCAAACAATCAATAGGAATCAAGACTGATTTGAAACTGTGTATGCATGTGCACAAACACGCACGCACACACATACACAAAACATGCATTAGAAACAGGAAAAAAAATAATTGAGTTGGGCTTGGCTTCTGGGATTCCTGGAAATTGTAGCACAAATACCAAAAGCCATAGCTCAGAATGATGGCTATTGCTGAAATAATGGTCTGCCTGGATACAAGACAATTTATATGAAATCACATTATTAAGATTGTGTTCTTTTCTTATTTCTGGCAAAAACAATTGGAATTTTTTGCTGGCATAGTCTTCTTCCAATAGTAGTATAAGAGTTTTAGGTTGGTGTGGTATTGATAATATAATCTAGACAAATAGTTTAAAAGAAAAAGGTTTAAGATATTTCTAATTGAATGCAGTCTCAAATTTCATCAACATTTGTATAATGTGTTATTTTCAATACTGCTGTATTTGCTACAGTTTCATAGAGAATATTTTTCTAAAAGTATCTGCACTTGTACATCTTGATAAAACTGTTAAAAATTGTATTTCAAAATTCCAGTAAAACTGGATAGTATATCATATAAAACTGAATAGTATATTATTCTTCAATAATTGGTACAAAACTAGGTTTACGACTATAGTGGTTATCTAATTATGTGCATTAAACAAATAGCAAAAATTAATTTGTCAATTTTTTCATATTTTAGGTGCTCCATGAAGAAACTGCAATACCAGGAACTGATTTGAAATTGTCTTACTTAAGCTCCCGAGCAGCGGGGTATAAATCTGTACTTAAGATCACAATGACACAGTCTGTGATACCATTTAATTTAATGAAAGTTCATCTCATGGTGGCTGTAGTAGGAAGACTTTTCCAAAAATGGTTCCCTGCATCCCCAAATTTGGCTTATACATTTATATGGGATAAAACTGATGCATATAATCAAAAGGTCTACGGTTTATCTGAAGCTGTTGGTAGGTTTTGTTTGTTATCAGGTTCTTTTGAATATGCTGATATTATGTAGCAAAAATTATATTCAATAGTATAATTCATGGTAGATACATTATATAGAAAGAAACAAAATTATGCAGTATTGCAGTCTGTTACACGAACTGAATGTAATTTTTACATACAAATACAGAAATATGAAAGGAATAATATTAATTTTGTAACTATTACATTGATTGTGGTAAACTATTTTTTTTTTTACATTGGAGAAAGTAATAGTTAGAAATAACTGCATTGATTGGATCATATCTAACGCTAACTTACATGAAGAAAGGTACATTTGTTTTTGCAAAAAAAGCTGTATGCAGCCACGGTGTTTTCATAATTGCCTGAAAATTCCTACTCAGCCTCTGATACTTCACATGGAACCATAAACTTATTTCAAGGGAATATCAGTATATCAGTATAGGAGAGCTTCTCATTTTAATTATTCAGTTCATTGATTAAATCGTCAAATACTGAAAAAAAATTATAATTAAATGTCCAAACCTGAAAATAAGCAAGCCCAAGATGTCTGTATATGCAAATAAACAGTTATTTACATATTTATTCATTCTATTTATACCATTCCTTCCCTCCAGGAGCTGACAGTAGACTATATAATGCTCCCTTCTCCAGTGTTCTTACAATAATGATGTGTGATAGATTGGGCTAAGTAATTGTGAAACTCAAAAATGTCCAATGAGTATCCACAGCTGGATTCTTCTAGCCCTAATCCATCATTTTAATTAACGTAGCACACAATTATTCCACACATGTAATGGATGTGAAAAAAGTTTTATTTATAGTTATTTTAGCATAAAATTATGTTGGGTTCTTTCTGAAGTAAGACATAGGAGATGACAAACAGTAGAAATGTGCATCTATAGTGGATGTATTCAACTTCTCCACTACCTAAATAAAATTTATATGATTATAGTTACCTCAGTTGGTAGACCAAATCAGTGGATGGAATAGACAATTTTTTAAAGCTACATAATTCACTGTACCAATTAATATTAACACAATTTTCAGAGGATTTTCAGTTATCGAATTACAAGAAAACCAATTAAATATTTGATAGTTTCAAGCACAATTACTTTGGACATAATTTTTATGAATTAGGATCTGTTTTATCATGTGCAGGTTCAAATCCAACTTCGGTCATGGAAACGTATTTGGTGAGTTTAGGCCAGATGCTCCCAGCACAACCTACCTCATAAAATTGTGGGAAAATAGCAGAGGAAGTGCTATATATGGTACCTTGAGCTCTGGAGGAAAGGTGGAATATAAATCTAGCAAATGAATTCCATAGTAACTTTTGCCATACAAAATATATTGGTTTTCATATAATCTTTTTGATACGCTTTTTATTGAAGTCAACAAATGAGAATAGTAATTGTGATCTTTGTATTTGTGAATCAGTAACTGTTATTTATTTATTGGATTCTGAATCAAGGATCGGTGACCTTTTCAAATGCCAGCCTTCGTGTCACATTTTAAAAGAAATCATTTAATTTTTTGAATTTAATTTCAAAATCTTTAATTTCAGAATTTGTAGGTACCACATTGCCAGCTTCTGTTTGGATTTATATTTTTCTACATTATATTGTTAGTGCTTTAACGTATATTTATTTAAATGTCAACATTTAAATTAATGAGATAAAATAGTAAAAGCCTCTTATGAGCATAGGCACTCTATATTAATAACAATGTTAAATGAAAATAAATTAATCATGACTATCAAACATTGCATTAGTTTATATAAAATAATTATTTTATTATTTATTTCAGTATCTGTTGGTTATGAATATGAATCTTGTTTGGATCTAACATTGTGGGAAAAACGGACAGCCATTCTACAAGGTTATGAATTGGATGCCTCCAACATGGGTGGATGGACACTTGACAAACACCATGTATTAGATGTTCAAAATGGTGAGTATTATTAATCTTATAATGTTATGCAGTGCATATTAATTGAAAAGCACAAAACCCAGATTCCAAGTCTGAACATAATTGCACTTAAAAAAAAAGTTTATAGGCATTCTCTTGGATAATATTGTTATGTTTTCCAGTAATGTGATTAATTCATTATTCTGAAACACAAAAACATAAATCATTTATATTCAGAAATTTACAATTCTCCTTTATTTTAAAATTCAAATTTACAAGCATACTTTAATCCACATAAAATGTTTCCTTTTTCATAGTACATATGAAAATACCATATTGCTCTTTTCTGCCTCTCCAAATCAGTTAATTTCCACGCAAAATAGTCAGGTACATTTTCTTTGATCTGATTCTGTCTCTTCAAACATACTCAGTGCAATGTATATAAACAAACAAATTGTGTGTGTGTGTGTATGTTTGTGTGTGTGTGAGAGAGAGAGATCATAAGAGGTTGGTAAAGGAATATCTCCTCCTTAAGAAAATATCTCTGTGAGCACTAAAACTGAACACCAGCTTGATGGCAAATAATCAAAAAGAAATTGCTGATTATGTATTGTGCAAACAAATGAAGATTCTTCAATGGGGAATAAGTAAACTATTGGCCCTTTCCCAAGAGATGGCCCCTTTTAAATGGGCCGTTAGCCATGAAAAAATATAAAAGAAAGAAGCTCTCCAGTCAGTGTGGTAACTCGTGAAAGGAAAAGGGAATTGATGGCCAAAAAATTATTCATATGTATGTTCATTTTATTATTTTTCTATTGAGTATATTCTGTTTGTAAATCAACTTCTGTGCTTAGAGATATGCTTAGGAGGCAGTTGGCAAATAATGACTTTTGAAAGTGTAATTGAATAAATGAAGTGACTAGGATGAATGAACTGGAAAAATGTATTGGCTTAGAGCAAATATAGTGGCAGGTTTTTATATGGATATCTTGAATAACTGCAATAGACTGATGTTCATCTTTTCCTTGTTTATATTAAAAGAAAGATGTGAAGGAACAATGTTTTGGTGCAATGAGAAAATATGTAAATCAGATGGTATAGTGCTAAGCTCTAGGAGACATGATTAAATTTGTAGAACTCGTGTATTTAAATGACATTGCAGGTTTCCTTATTGTCATAAAGAATGTAATCATAGAAGTAAGGTTTCAGATTTCAGTAGTGCACTTTTTCTCTAAGTGCTTATGAAGAACTCAATTCCATGTACAGTAATGATACAGTCTTCTGGTAGGTAGGCAGGCCGGTAGGTATGGGATGGATGGATGGATGGATGGATGGATGGATGGATAGTATATGAAATATTTATCTAATGAAAATAAAGTGGCTTGGATTGTGAAACCTCATAATAATATTTGACTGTTAATTATCATGAATTTTAATTTTAAATTTATACAGTCAGTGAAGCAGTATTACTATACTGTACAAGATGACATGTACATTGCATGATCTAAATTAGATTGAGATTTATAATGAAACAAATGTTACAATAATAGCTCACTGTTCTTGCAGCAGACTTAGATTGATACATTAATCTTGATAATAATGAGGAAAGAAGTCTGTCCAGCAGACAGCATTACTTGTGAAAGTCTACATAGGTACATATCTTTCTTCCCCGCGTTCCCTGTGAAGGTTATAAAAAATGATGCTAGCAAGATACTTTGTCTTTATCCAATGATTGTTGATGCCTTTGAGCAGAACTAGGTTTAAAGGGCAGGTGGCCTGCAAAAGCATTTTTGTTGTGTTTGATATATGAGAATGTAACTGCAGATACATTATAAAACTAAACTCTGCAACCCAAAGTAAATTATTATAAAACCTTTTTGCAATGTGAAATTGAGGCTGTCAGAAAACTGCTCTACAATAATGATGTACTAATACAAGATTTTGATTCGTAACAGTACATATATTTGTAGTTTATTCCAAGAAAAAAAAGAATATGAAAACACTGCTCCAATCCAGCATTCAGCCGAAACTAAAAGAGGAAATCTGTATGGAAATGAATTCTGCAGTTCTCTCTCATAGCAGACTGAGAAGCAGTTTATGCAAAGACACAGTCAACATACTAGCTCTCTGGAACAAAAGAAGACAAACATAATTTGGATTCTGTCCAGAAACAGAAGAGTATTGCTAACTGGAGTTACAGGCACATAGCTCTTGTTCTTGGGCAGACTTGAGAACCAGCTGTACAGCAGCTGTTTGCATATGGTTCTGCTCCCACATATTTGGCTTATTATACGTAACATTACAAGTCTAGATAGAAAATAATGTAGGAGGGACTCATTATGGATTATCTGAAGATCCTTGTTTTTCTTATTACTGAACTAGCTGTAAATATGAATGGTTGAAAGGATTGAATGGAGGACAGGATATCTAAACATACATTGTTACACAGAATTACAGTTGGAATTGAAAGTGCAATGTCCAGTGGGATTCAAAAACATTGTTTTCTGGCATGTGCTCACAATGCTTATGAACAAACTATTGGTGAATTTTATTGGTATGTGCTCAGATACACTATTCATATATCAACATCCGTGAAATGCAATCACACTGTGAAATTTTAAGCTTACTATATTTAAAATGTATCTGGTTATAAAAAGTTATTACAAAGACAAGGGGGAATCATGTTTCTGTTTTTTTTATAAGGAATCCTGTATAAAGGCAATGGGGAAAATCAGTTTATCTCTCAGCAGCCACCAGTTGTCAGTAGTATAATGGGTAATGGCCGACGGCGCAGCATTTCTTGCCCAAGTTGCAATGGTCAAGCAGATGGCAATAAACTTCTGGCTCCAGTTGCCCTAGCTTGTGGAATTGATGGAAGTCTATACGTAGGAGATTTCAACTATGTTCGACGGATATTCCCATCTGGAAATGTAACAAGTGTACTTGAACTAAGGTATATTTTTCCCTAATTTTAAATACCTAATTTTTAGAATGCAGCTGTGATGACTCAGTAGTGTCTCTTTATCTATCAGAATATAAAAATATAAATGGTATCAAAATATTATTTTACTCACACAACTATAAAACCATTTAATATATCATAACCATTCAGGTGGCCACGCTAATGGAACTGCTGTATGTAAGGGCTACAGTGTTTGACTATCACTAAGTTTGTGTCTGTTTTTAGCCATGAAAGTTCACAGGGTGATTTTGAGTCAGTGTTTCTCTCTCAGCCCAAATGATTTCACAGGTTGGTTGTTATGGGGAAAAATTGGAGGATGGAGCATTGTGTATGCCACCTGGAGCACCCAGAAAAAAAGGCAGAATATAAATCTAACTAATAAATTAATACATAAAATTACGGCTAAATTCTTACTAGCAACCTTACCAATTTTTTGTTTCTTTTGACTTTTTCCTTCTAATACTGTTCTTTTTGCTCTTCCTTCTTTTGCCTACCCACCAAGAAATAAAGATTTTAGACATAGGTAAGCATTTTAAGCATGTTCATACATTTTGTTAAGGCTATTATTGGCTTTAAATGAGTAAATAAAGTACTACAAAAACTGCTTCAAACATTATTGCTTAAAACTATTCTGAGATAAATCTTAGTAAGTATAAGGTGAAAAATTGCTACTGTTCATTATTAATCAAATTATTTTCAAATCCCAGTTTAACCTGTTACATTTTAAAGTATGACTCCTTAGGAAAATGTAATGTTTAAAACAGATAAAACAATGCTTCATTATCTTCATGTATTTCTGATCTGTTTTTAAAGTATTGGCTATGTTTTATTTTAATGATTCACTAACTTTATCCTGCTACATCCATCACCCACCTCATTGTTTTTTGGGCATCCACAATACCATACTACCTTTTTTTATGGAATCCAGTTACACATTTGACTACTGGGCATTGGAGCTTGCAGTAATCCAGATACATAGTTGAGCATTGTATACATGTGTACAAACATATTTGGGTTTCAACAGAATAGAACAGAGGATTTTTCATCGCTATGATGGAAAATCTGATATACAAAATTTAACCTTTGGCATCTCAAATGTGTCAGAAGCTCCAACATTGGAATGGAATGGAATTGAGAACAGGAACAGAACAGAATAGAATAGAATAGCTTTATTTGGCCAACTGTGGTTAGACACACAAGGAATTTGTCTACAGTGCAGAAGCTCTCAGTGTACATGTAAAGCAATAGAGTAATAATAATCATAACAATAATACCAATAAGAATAGGTAGTAAAGAAGAAGGATAATAATGCTACAGCCATACAAAAAGGGTAAATGTACACATGTACACAGTATTATACAATACTGTGAGAATTAGGTGTTCAGCAGAGTAATGGCACGAGGGAAAAAAAACTGTCTAGTTGTTTTGGCATATAGTGCCCTATAGAAGCATTTTGAGGGGAGGAATTGAAACAGTGTATGTCCAGGATGCTAGGGGTCTGCAGATATTTTTTCAGCCCTCTTCCTAACCAATGAAGTATACAAGTTTTCTATGGAAGGCAGACTAGTTGCAGTTGTTCTTTCTGCAGTCCTAACTACCTTTGGAGTCTGTACCTGTCCTGTTTGGTTGCTGTACCAAACTAGACAGTTATAGAAATAAAAATGACAAAACTCAATAATTCCTCTGTAAAACTGTATCAACAGGTCCTGAGGTAGTCCAAACTTCCTGAGTTGATGCAGGAAGAACATTCTTTGTTATGCTTTTTTAATGATGGTTCTAATTTTAGGTGTCCATTTCAAATTCTGACAGATTATAGACCCCAAAAACGTGAAGGACTCTACTGCTAATACTGTGCTGTCAAATATAGTAAGAGGTGGTAGAAAGGGCACCTCCTAAAATCCACTCTGATCTCTACAATCTTAAGCATGTTGAGCTCCAGATTGTTTCGGCTGCACCACAGGGTCAGTTGTTCAATCTCCCATCTATATGTATACTCATCACTGTCTCAAATGAGATCATTGACTGTTGTATCATCTGCCAACTTCAGTACTTTAACAGAGGGATCCTTAGAGATGCAGTCATTGGTATATAGACAGAAAGGCAATAGAGAGAGCTCATAGAGCTCACCTGTGCTAATTGCCTGAGTATTACATGTAATTTTCCCTAGCTTCACCTGTTGCTTCCTATACCTCAAAAAGCTAATAATCCACCCAGAAGTATGGACAGGCATAGCTAGCTGAATCAGTTTAGAGTGAAGATTTTCTGGAATAATGATATTGATTGCCAAGCTGAAGTCTACAAAGAGGACCTGTGCATAGGTCTACAGGGATTCAAGATGTTGCAAGATACAGTGCAATGCCATGTTGACAGCATCATCTGCCAATTTATTTGTTCGGTAGGCAAACTGCAAGGAGTATAACAGCGGATCCATGTTGGTTTTCAGGTGGGCCAACACTAACCTCTCAAAGGTCTTCATTACTACAGATGTCAGAGAAACCAGTCTGTAGTCCTTTAGCTCACAGATAAAGGGTTCCTTAGGAACTGCGATGATATTAGAGCATTTGAAGCAGAATAAAAAATAGTAGAGTTGGAAGGGATCATGTAGTCCAACCCCCTGCTAAAGAAGGAAACCCTATAGCATTTCAGACAAACGGTTGTCTGATATCTTCTTAAAAACTTTCTGTGTTGGGGCACCCTAGCTTCTGGAGGCAAGTCATTTCACTGATAAGAAGGGACATAACACATCTCCAGTGATTTATTAAAAATGCAGATGAAGATGGGGGCCAATTGTTCAGCACAGACTTTCAAGCAAGAAAGAGTTATTCCATCTGAGCCTGGTGCTTTTCCCATCTTTTGTCTATGACAGTGGTGGCGAACCTATGGCACGGGTGCCAGAGGCAGCACTCAGAGCCCTCTCTGTGGGCATGTGCACCGTCATCCCAGTCCTAGGTCTTCAGCTGGGTTTTATAAAACCTTTTCACTTTAGGCCTGTGCAAAAAAAAAAAAAAGGTTTAATCAATCAGTCAATTTCAACTTCTCGTGGGGAAAAAAAAGATCTTGCAAAGTTGGAATTGATTGATTGAACTTTTTAGTCTCACCTAGTCTGCCGTTACCACTGCAGCCACGCCCACCCAATGGGCCACACCCAGCCGGCACCTGACGATGCATAAGTGGGTTTTGGGTTGCAGTTTGGGCACTCGGTCTCTAAAAGGTTTGCCATCACTGGTCTATGAAATAGACCTTGCACATCTTTTTCTAAGATCACCAGAGGTGAGAGGCCAGGAAGAGGATGAAGGGTGGAGATAGGTGAAGAAAGATTGACTATTGTTAGGGATGGAGAAGGTAGCGGTAATTGACAGTGATCTCCTTTCAAACCTACAGTAAAACACATTCAAATCATCTGTCACTTGCTGATTCTCTTCAGTAAGGGAGGGAGATCTTATAGCTGTAGCCAATTATATTCTTCAGGCTTCTCCATACAGTAGCTGGTTCATTAGCTGAGAACTGGTTTCTCAGCTTTTCAGAGTAGCTTCTCTTTGCTACCTTGATCTCCCTTGTTAATACATTCCTAGCCTGATAGAAGACTTTCCTATGTTCCTAAAGGCTGATATGTTTTTAAATTTTCTGATTCGGATCAAAATGAGAATAGAACAGTACAGATAATATTTTCCTTGCTTGTATAATATGATATAATTTATAAGTACAAATTGGAATAATGAGGGGAAAATATGATAAATTCTTTCCAGGAAAGATATCATTGGCATGTGCCACAGCTGCTGAATAGGTTGTGCAACACAGAGAATAACACCTTCTCACTTCATCTTTATTGTTGGTCTTTTCAGGTCATTTTCATAATATAAAATCCTTATAGTTGTATTTTTTTATGTTTTATTTATTTATTTATCAAATTTATGTAGTTGCCCATCTCCCCAGAAGTGTCTCTGGACAGTGTACAACAACCAAACAAAACCATAATATAAAATTAGTCATTATAAAAACCATCATTATAAAAATATAGACAACTATTATTAATTTAAAAAAAACTTTAAAAAGTTAAGAGTATACAAACCACAAATGGAGAAAGAAGTATAGCAACCATTATCATCCATAACATGGGAAACATCTTGAGATGTCACCAGTTCCTTGGGACCTCTGAGCCCAGTAATGTAACCCAGTCTTGACTGACATCTAGAAGATTAACAGGGATGGAAGTAACCTAACTTTGGGATGGAGAATATTCCATAAGGCGAGTACCACAATACTGAAAGCTTGTTTCTTGGGACACGCCAAGAGTAATTCCCTAGCAGATGGGACCCACAGCATGCCTTTTCTGTCAGATCTGGTAGGATGAGCAAATATAAAATTGGGGAAAGATGATCCCTCAGATAAACCAGTCCATGTTTATGAAGGACCTAAGTCAAAAACAGTATCTTGAATTGGACTTTCTTTATAACTGGCAGCCCATGCAGCTTGTGGAGCAGAGGTGTGATGTGCTGTTCTGAGGACAAACAGAAGTACCCATGCCACTGCATTCTGGACCAGTTAAAGCTTTTGGATACTCTTCAAGAGCAGCCCCCTGTAAAGCACATTACAGTAATTCAATCTGGAAGTGACTAGGGCATGACCGATTGTGGACTGAGCTTTCTGATCTAGATTTTTTTCATTAATGACATATACAGTAAAAAATACTTCGTATATGTAGCTTTGTAATATTTCTTCATGAATATTGTAATGTTCACGCTTATTTTAAATTACAATCATACTCAGCTGTTCTCATTAGCCCTCATATTACATTTTCGGTTCTAAATTTCTACATCATCTACCTATTTGCTGTTTTTTAAAAAAAGTACACATAGAAAATGACATAAACATTAAATCCCCAATTATACATATCAGCCTTTACACCCCATGACAGCAGAATAAGGAAGGAATCAAATCCATCTCCCTGAGGCATGTATTCTTGAAACTACTCCAGCCAAAAGCCTGTATCTCGAGATACGCACTACCCTGGTTTTAGTAGGTAGTAGGATATAGTATGCAGCTGCTGTAACGAGCAGAGTCCAGGCAAGTCCCTCTAGAAAGACAACCTTGCTAAGTATATTGCCCTGAAGTTTTTTACATGTTGCAAATCAAAATCATTGCTTTATTTGCTCATCTAAATTGAACTGATCCAGTCACATTGTTCCTGTTGTTACATGGTTAGGGTAATGTTATTTACAAAAATAAAAGGATACATCAGCTATTTATCTACATTTCTGTCTCTGAATTTTATTTCTACACTTACATATTTTTCAATATAGTAGTAGTAGTAGTAAATTCTTCTAGGGCTACACCAGTTCAGAATTTTGCTTTATCATACTGAAATACTCAGTATGTATGTTTTACTATACAGAAATATTCAATGAAGATAAACATGTAAATATTAGAGAAAAACTACTTTTCTGTTTATTTTTTTAAAGTCAGAATTAAATCGTTTGGGTCCCACTTTCTATCTAACATGTTATAATGATATACACAAGTTTCCCATTTCTCGAGCCATAAAATGCTACAAAAGATAGCCTTTGTTAAAATATATATTCTTTGAGTTGTTCTCTCTTACCTTAAAAATAACAGTATTTGGATTAGTATGTGTTCACTTTGTTTTGCCATGTTTTTCCTAGTGTAGTAAAACGAAGTCAAATTCCATTATTTTGTGCAAGTTAAATATTCTTTGATTTAAATTTAAATTTGTTCTCCAACCAAACTCTGTAAAATTATTATCCAAAGCTGAATTTTATATCTAATGAAAGCTTTTATTTGTCTTTAGACAACCTAAGCACATTAGTGAAAAGATATGCATGAAAAGGCATACATTTGATCCATTATATTATTTACTATAACCATCATTATTTTATCTTAAAGAATTTTCAAAAACTATTTTCCAATTTCCAGTTGCATTAATCAAATTTTACCAGTGACTTAAAATGATTATATTTTCCATCCAGATTTCTGTGTCTATTAAAATTACATATTAATAATTATTCAAAACTTGTCCCTACTTCAAAATATAATTTATTCACAACTTGTTTATGTTAACCGCTGACACTCTTTGCCAGCAATATTAATGCAATGTGTTATTCTAAAACTGTTATATTTATATTTATGAAATACTAAGCAGTATTTTTTTTGTGAACATACGCTCCAATATCACCTAATCTATTGGATAGATGTTAGTAGCACTTTTGCAAATAAATTGGACATTGATCTGACGGATAACTAGGATTTTGTGTATTAGTAATCAGTCTAATATTATCAGCTGTATATTCATTCTTTTATGCCATAACTTAGATATATTGTTATTGATGCAATTAGTTAAGTTTTTGGATTGTATTTTTGAGCAGCAGATATATTCAATAAAGTTATTTACTCATTAGGAAAGAAAACTTTTTCTCCAAAATTTATTTAGCTTTGAAGAAGCTAAAAAACTGTATATTCTTTTATTTCATAGGAAAACATGGTGGCATATTTAGAGGTTTTTAAAATGCTGTGATATTTTGAAAAAAGCTGGATCTATTCACAAATATGCTGTCTAATATATGAAATCATGCTCAGTGATAAAATGATGCTTGTTGATCAGAAGAAAACACAATATATTATTTATCAGTAATATGGATCGTGTATTCAAATGGCTTAGATTTATGAGAAAACATTAAGAACAAAGGAGCAATCTAAGTGAATAAATCCAAATATAATTATTTGAAACTAACATTTAAAATATGTTACAGATGTCTTAGAATTATATAATTAGACCAATCATTCTCAAAATGTAGTCTTTGCCAAGTCAATTATTTTAAAATTTTTCTATTTTCTGATACAGTAAATATCAATAGATATAGCCCATATAAACCAAAGCTTTTTGGAGTCTCAATTATTTTTTAGAATGTAAATTGATACTAAATGCTCAAGAACCGCTGAATTAGGCAAACAAAAAAAATGATATAGGATTATAATTATACTAAAAAAACCTGTTTTCCTTCTTGCAGCAGTAATCCAGCTCATAAATACTATCTTGCAACTGATCCAGTCACAGGAGAATTGTATGTTTCTGATACAAATACAAGACGGATTTATCGTCCAAAATTACTTACAGGAACAAAAGACCTGACAAAAAATGCTGATGTAGTAGCAGGGACTGGAGAACAGTGCCTTCCATTTGATGAAGCAAGATGTGGCGATGGTGGCAAGGCTGTAGAAGCTACTCTGATGAGTCCCAAAGGTGGAGGAAATTGAAAATTTATGAAGAGAAAAATACGCAATATTAGTCAGCACTCATGATAACATTTAATACTGTCTAGTTGTTTATTCAATCCTGTACTTATATCTTGTTTTCTGAATGGAAGAACCTTGCAAAAGTAAAGTTGCAAAAATGAAATCTTTGATTTTCTATCATTGATCATTTATCTTTCATTATCATGCATTATGAATATTTTTACCTTCTATCAGGGATGTCCATGGAAACCTGGAATGATACCTAAAAGATGGCATGCATGTGATGACATAATCATGCAAAAACCATAATTACATGCTTGCATCATAACCTGTGTTTCAAGTATGTAAATCAGGTCAATTGCATGATTGCATCATTATGCATATGTCATCATTTGTTCATCTGTGGTCATGTATGCATGCTATAAAGACTTTGTATCCAGGGAATCATGAAGGGTTCAGTCTATACTTAGACACAATGCTTAACAAACTGCAACGAACAATGCTTTATTTTCAAAGATGATATGCCAGCATACTAGAAACAACTGGTTAGAACCCAATTCTATTAATTTTTTAGAGTCATTCTTGGTGTTTCATGAAAGACGTAAAAAGCAGTGTATAAATAGAACAGGAAAAATGTTGATTGTTATAATTTGAAAGAAAATCATATAGTATATGTTTGTTTGTTTGTTTGTTTTACTGAAGGAATGGCAGTAGATAAGAATGGATTAATCTATTTTGTTGATGGAACTATGATCAGGAAAGTGGACCAAAATGGAATAATATCAACATTACTTGGTTCAAATGATCTGACTTCCGCGCGACCATTAACATGTGACACCAGTATGCATATCAGCCAGGTATTTTTAATAAAGAACTTTTTTTTCTTTTGAGATAAGTCATTTTCTCCTGAAACAGCCTGTACAATATAGTTCACACAATAATAAGATAAGCATGTTCTTTGCCAATCCACTAATCAAAAAAAATAAATACAGGTCTCAATGAATAGATTATTCATTCATCCAGGTCTAATCTATTCATTCACATGTCTTTCAAGCAAATAAAACTCCTGACAGGAGACAAGGAAAAAATGAGTTTTTTAAATTTTTATGTTATGGAATTTTCTTATACTTGTAGTAAACGTCTAATTTGTTTATGCCTTCTGTCTGTAAATTCTAGACAATTAAAAAACTCAGCAATAAATTTTGTGTTAAGATATTGATAGTTATTTCAACTTTGATCACTTCTTAAAATAAAATTTACTGTCTTATACAAGAATATTGTGTTGAATTTAATGCCCCTGAAAACAACCTTTAATTAAATTATTTATTATTTAATTCTACAAAATGTAAATCATCAAAGTAAAACAATTATAAAAACCAAGATTTTATACCCTTTATAGCATCATTTTAGAAACAATTGAGAAAAAAAATCTTCAAGGTGGATTGTAACAAATATTGCACATGTATTGACATATATTAGAAAATTACAAGACTCAAGATGCATTTCGTACAAACATTTACTCATTATTCTAGTGTACTACAAGCATTTCTTCCTTTCTTATTTGCTTGCTTGCTGCTTCTTTACTGTGCTGTAGTGGGTCAAAAGCTAATGTAGAAATCAGAACTGTATACCCAAAAGCAATTTAACACATGACCAAAATCAGGAAAGACTACCAAACTTCATAAATCCACATGTTTATCAAAACCTCTTCTTGTCTGTGCATAGCTCAGATGCTGCACCTCCTAATCAGAACTGTGATTGCAATGACATAACATTTTGCAACTTTCCAAGAGATTTTGCTAGACTGGTGTTTTAATAAAAGGCTCACAAATTGATATAATTTTAAATATTGCCTTTTTCAATAGAGTTTCTCTAGAAATTTTCTTTGCATTGCTGGGTTTGTAGGGAGACAAGCTCTTAATATTGTGTGGGAGTCAGACCTGAAGGCCCCATTTGTTTCCACAGTACCCCATTTAAACAAATTTATCATTAACTTTATTAATTATAAGCTTATTTTTTAATTCTTTCATTCATACAAGTTCAGCCTCTAAAATCAAATGACATTGTTTCCAGACTGTTCATTATTTTTAATTTAATTGTTTTCATCTAAGTTCAGTCATTTAAATTGTTGAATAACACCATTCTCTGTAATTCTGTGCAGTTAAAAAAAAACAGACAGGTATTCCAAAAGTAGCAACTAGAGCTATTTTAAAGTTCATCCAGAAACTTTATTTGGTTAAAGCCAGGTTAACTAATGTGTTAATAAATTATTCTTGTTTTGATAAGGTACGTCTGGAGTGGCCAACAGATTTAGCTATTAACCCAATGGATAACTCCATATATGTACTGGATAACAACGTAGTGCTTCAGATTACAGAAAATCGGCAAGTCCGTATAGCTGCTGGAAGGCCAATGCATTGCCAGGTTCCTGGAGTGGAATATACAGTGGGAAAACATGCAGTGCAGACTACCTTAGAATCAGCCACCGCTATTGCTTTATCCTATAATGGGGTGCTTTACATTACAGAAACAGATGAAAAAAAAATAAACAGAATAAGACAAGTAACAACTGATGGAGAAATTTCACTAGTTGCTGGAATACCTTCTGAATGTGATTGCAAAAATGATGTTAACTGTGACTGCTATCAAAATGGCGATGGCTATGCTAAAGATGCCAAACTCAGTGCCCCTTCTTCCCTAGCTGTATCACCCGATGGAACACTGTATATTGCAGATCTTGGAAATATTCGAATAAGAGCTGTGTCAAAGAACAAACCATTGCTGAATTCCATGAACTTTTATGAAGTTGCCTCTCCAACTGATCAGGAGCTCTATATCTTTGATGTCAATGGCACTCATCAGTACACAATGAGTTTAGTCACAGGAGATTATCTGTACAATTTTAGCTACAGTAATGACAATGATATAACTGCAGTTACTGACAGCAATGGAAATACCCTTCGTATTAGGCGTGACCCCAATCGGATGCCAGTAAGGGTAGTATCTCCTGACAATCAAGTCATCTGGTTAACCATAGGAACCAACGGTTGCTTAAAAAATATGATAGCACAAGGACAGGAACTAGTCTTGTTTACATATCATGGCAATAGTGGACTCCTAGCAACTAGAAGTGATGAAATTGGATGGACAACATTTTTTGAGTAAGTATAAGGTTATTGTATACCCTTTTGAAACATGCACAGGTTGGTGTAATTGAAATTTGATGTATATTAATAAGACTAATAAAGCAACTATTAGAAGAGGAATTGTGCATACAAAACAGAATACACGATCTACCTGATAAGAAATTCAGAGTAATGCGGTAACCAAAGTTGATAGCCAAGCTAGGTTAGCCAATCCCATTTGGGGTAATATAGAAAAACAGCTAGCCAGTATTAAGTTATTTTGGCATGTAGTGCTAAACTACTCTGGGTAGGAAGTATGAAAATAAGGTGTTTTTTTTTTTTTTGCACTGGTGTGTTGAGCAGCTGCCCATAATTGTTTGCACTGGTTCTGAGAAAGTTGTTTTCCTTAGCAAAATGTCAGCATCTATTTTCTCAATTATTCTATACGTGTTCTTATGAAAAGCAATTCAGATTATTCAGGACTCTGCTGGATTAGGTCCCAGATCCAGAATGGATTAGATTCATGTATTATTTCCATTTATAGCTAGCCAAACATCACCTAGGAAACATAGTCAGATTCTGAATGGAACAGCATCTCTTTCTGTGTACCTCAGAAAAGTGCTATGACTTATAACTAACAATAGCTGTCAAAAGATTTTTGCATCAATATAATGTTCCTATTGCAAGACTAGCAGAAGAGACATAAACCTAAATGGCCAGTCTGAAAAGTAATAAGGGAAATAACTTAGACTTAAACATTGCTAGGCAGCAATAAAAAAAAGAGACAGGAATGGAAGTTGGTTTTTAAATTGATACAGTACAAGATGTGAAAGAAGAACATAGAATAAGAATGAAAACATTCAAAAGACAATAGAAGAAATTTAAAGGGCAGAAGAAGGATGTGCTATAATCGTAAAAATACGAAATTAGGTGAGTTGAAACATTAAACCACCCATTTAAATAGATTAGGGAATTGAATAAGCACTAATGGAGATATTTAGAAGCATATTGCCAACCCTATGTTAATTTAAAGAAATCAAAGAAACTTTTCACTATAGCCACCTACAAGCATCTCAAAAGTTCTCTGTTTTTGTTCTAAACAATATGACATACTATATATGGGAAAAAAATAACTGAATTCATTTCTTCCATGCACTTTACTATGCAGTGCAGGGTGAGTCCCATAATTGCTCCTAACATGCAACTTCTATTATTCAAAAAGACCATTTGACTGTCAGATCAACTTTTATAGGCATGATAATAGAAAATTTATCTTGGAATCCAAACATAGTTTTAAAAAGCCATCGAGACATTCCTATTATTCAGACATGTAGCTTCTTTCCAGAAAACAATTGAAGTATGAGTTTATTATGTAAATCAGTTAAACATCCTTTTCAATAAATGTATAAGGACTGTTATTTTTTTAAAAATGCATTTAGACATCCACCTGTTTAAATAACATGAAATCTTAATATTATTTTGTGGTAAAAAGGTATATTCTGAATTGACAGATAAATATAAAATTAAGTCAAAATACATGGGAAAGTATGTATAGCTCAAAATAAAAATAAAATTTTGCTTTGATCCTACTTCACAAATCACATAAGCAAACCACATTCTCTTTTATTTTTACTTTTTTCTTTTACAAAGTATGTGCTGCCCAATCCATTTGTGGCTCTTGGCAGTTTACAAACAGTGATATAAAAGCCAAAGTAAAAGCCATTAAAGCCCACTTAAGAAGGCCTTAAAAATTTTAAAGAACTTTTTAGAACACTAGGATATCTCAGTAAAATATGTTAAACCCCTTCCAGAATTATAACAATTACAATAGCAAATTGTTCTCACAATAAAAAAAAACAGAATTAGCAAAAAGTATGGTACAAACTATATAGGAATTAGCAGTTCTTTGGGTAACCTGGGCCCAAGCTATATAAGATTTTATACACCATTCTGAGCACATTGACTTGGGCTCATGAAGCAATTGTTAACTAGTACAGATAGTTTATATTTCTTACAAGTACCATTCATCATCCATATTATTGCATTATGGAGCAATTGGAGCTTCAAAACTATTTTATAATGCCATTTCAAAAAAGCACTTTGTAAATTCTATCCCTCCAGAAGGAGCCTACTTAATATATCAGCCAGTGCTGGTAAAAAAGCCATCTTGCCACTAACATAATATGGCTTTCCAATATCTATATAGGACCCAAGAGGAGCTAGAAACTATACATCTGATCCTTATGAAGTCTAGCCCCAAGAAAGGAAGCACTTGTACCTTGTCTAAATTCTGGTTTGACTTGTTCACCCACATTTAGCCCTTTACAGTTTAGTGGCATGCAGAAGATCTCTAAGCATACAATCCAAGTTCACAGAAAAATAGAGGTATAGACAAATATACAGCAATCTTCACCCATGCTAAGCTGATGTAACTTATTCCACATCAGAATGCAGGGCTACATGGGAAGAGTTCTCGATGTTTCTAAAAACAATAATCTCTTGCATGAAATTCCACTGTTTATTGATTTGGGATGTTTTTTTTTACTTTCAGTCTAATTCTACCAACACTGCCATATGTTGAAGGAATATAATTTTGTCACCGTCATTGTCTTAAGTTTGGAGATGGAGGAAATGTCACCTGTGCTAGGGGCCTGGCTGTTTGGGATTCTAGTAGAGAACTGTGCCCATATTCAAATGTTGTGGAGAGCAACCAGCTGAGTAGATGGGATACAATTATGTTGAGGAGATTCTTATGCATGGATTTCCCTTTACACAGTTAAACTTTATGATTTAGTCACTATCTGGACCATAGTCTTAATTATTTTTTATTTCCTCTTTTCTTTTAATTTTATTTTTATTCATGTTTAGGTGCTTATTTTTATTGTTTTATTATTAGCCATTGTTGAAAATAAAAAGTACAAAAATAAAATATAGATTTATGTTCATTGCAAATCAGATTCATGATCAGCTATTTGAAGGGGAAACTTTCTAACTAAGTATGTATCAGTCACATTAAAAACTAATTCATATTTTATTTCCAGTGAAAAATCTTAAACTGCAGGAAGTCCTTCCCATGACAAGAAAAGATTAGACCCTTTCATTAAACATGCTGCTTACTGATTATACAATTTCAGCAACACTGAGATGCCATAGTAAAATACACCATATTTTCTTCCAACAGGGGGGCAAGATAAACATAGCAAGAGTCTTAGTAGATTAAGTTTTGTGTCCTCAGCAGTAACATTTGAACTGACATTTAAATTAGTTAACTGAGTTGCAGAAGGACCCAACTCTATTTCCTGATGGATGAATTCTATTCTGAAATAAGGAATTCCTGGCAGACAATTCAGACTCTCCCTTCATACAATCTAGAGTCCCTGTATTAACCCCCAAATTGTCATAATGAAAGAAAAGTAACATTACCATGGGAATAATCTGCAGAACCATCCCTTTCAATATATCATAGCAATGTGCCAAAGGGAATTGTAAAGTCCTCAGGGGTTTAAATATATTTTTGCCTCTAGTCTGAGATAGTGTGGATTTCCCCCCCCCCCAGTATTTAGGGAACATTTTAAATAACTCAGCTAAATATCTGAGCTCACTTCATTGTTCAAAAATGTTGGAGAAACTAGTA
Source organism: Bothrops alternatus (assembly GCA_034064705.1). NCBI lineage: Eukaryota > Metazoa > Chordata > Lepidosauria > Squamata > Viperidae > Bothrops > Bothrops alternatus. The sequence continues at coordinate 7,740,623 of JARGCV010000053.1, read as the reverse complement.
GGATCATAGTAGTATATACAGTATACTTAGAATTGTTGATTAGTGAAGAATGTTGTGAGAGATTTGCATTTGATTGGTAATTTTCAATAGCTTGATAGTAAATAAAATTTCCAGCACCAATACTGCAAATAAAAAGTGTCAGATTGGTGTAATGGTTAAGGCATCAGAGTAGAAACCATGAGACTGAGTTCTGGTCCCATCCTAGGCACAAAGCCATTTGGGTGATCCTGGGTCACTTCCTCTCAGCCTTAAGAAAGGAGGCATTAGCAAGCCACTTCTGAGAAACTTTGCCAAGAAAACTCAGGGACTTATCCAGGTAGTTGCAAAAAACTTATTTAAAGGAACAAAAAATAACGTCTGTTCAAAATAATACTTATACGTTACTAGTTCCGAGGCAATAAATACAAAAAATATTCACTGTTTGATTTTGTGAGAGCAGCTGTCTCACGTCCCCGCTAATTGCAGATGCTATGGCACAAAATATTTTTTCAAATAGGCAAGGAAGTAGGTAACACTTGTTCATGCTCATATTAGAATATTTGCCATATAGAATAAATCATTACATCAATATGCATCATGTGATTGCAAATATTTAAAATATGCAGATATGAAAAGCTAACAAGTAGCTTTTAAAACATAAGATGATTGTTATGATTTAATTCAGGTTCATTTTGTTATATTGCTATGGCTGTATTATACAACACATTTAGCTTGGTTTTACTCAACTCATTTTTCTTAGTTTTCACATTACAGTACATTAAAACATATACTAAGCACATGAGTGGGTTCACATACTACAAAACTGACCAAGCTTTCCAAATTTATATGAATATAGCCACAGGTTTTGCAACATACCTGCTTGAGCATGTTATCTGAGTGTCTGTTTTTTGCCACAGAAATATTTCTGACCCAGAAATTTATGTATATAGTAGCAGTCTGTGATATTTTTTTCCTGAATTCTATTAAATCAAAAGTAGAAATCTAGGTTACCAAGGCAAACTGACTCAGAGTTGATTAACATTTGGACTATGAGAAAATACCAGGGGTAAATCTAAAGCTAGATTAGGTCACTGGACGAACACTGCAGAACAGGAGAAGTAAAACATTCCTGTGTTGGTGCCAAAATATGTCAGTTTTGCCCAGAAATCATCCCCAGGAGTTGAGTTTTATTCAAAAGGATTTTTCTCCCTATAAAAACAAATACTGAAATTATCAATTAGCAAATAAGTATTATTTCCTTTGTGTTTCTAAAGCCTGTTCATCTTGCAAGTCATTTAACATTACAATTAAACATTTAAAAAGCTGTTTAATTGTCTGCTGCAAGATCAGGTGAATACTGTATTCTCATCCAGTCCTGATTATTCTCTCAGTTGCTAAATATTTCTGTAATTATATATTGGATTCCAAAGCAAGTCAAGTTTTGCATGCTAAATAACCTGTTACATCTCTAACAAAAACCTTCCCTTCCACATTTTTTTGGCTCACAGATTATTCAAATATGTAATTTCTCTGATACGTGTATGACAGTTTGAGGAAAGATTTTATCTTAATTGTGTTTTGAGAGCTGTATCAAGAGTAAACTGTGAAATCCCATAATGAAATAATGTTTGATCTTTCTGACCGATATCTACTATTTTATAAATACAATTATTTCTGTATTCTTATTGCTGTAGTTACATTACCTTGAATTTAGTGAAGCAGAAATGAAATGGACTGAACAAATAATTTTAATCCATTGCATAGCTCCAGATTAATCATATTGAGTACATAAATAAAATAAAAGACATGTATCTGACAAATTAAAAATCATACACTATCACAAATTATTAAAAAATATAGGGCAAATGAATTCATTTTCATAATCAGTAGTGATTGTTGTTGTATTGAGATTACAATACAGACAAATACAGACTACCATACATTCTACTGACAGAATGGGGAAAAAGCCATATTGATAACAGCTATTAATATCTACTTTTTCGATTGCAATGAAAATATTTTGTTTCTTCCTGTATATTTGACGAACGACAGAAACTGTTGTTACAATTCTGGTAGAACTAGATTGTGTGTATCTCCTTCAGGTCATGTCATTTGATTTTTTTAAACATCCTTCTCAACTGATCTAGTACTGCAACCTGGAGATATCTGCTATAAGCCAGAACTGATGTAAACCATACAAAATGCCCAAGTGCTAGATTTATTCCAACTTTGTACGTATAATTCAGCACTTGTGATTTAAGGATCTGGACAAGAGAATTGAAACCATATGTCAGACTCCATGTAACTGACAAATAATCAAACAGCACACAGATTTCAGAAGAGTAACTTTAGTGATAATCAGGGATAAAAACATAATTTTAAAAATAATAAGATTAAATTCCCATCTACATATGTATGGAGAGTCAAGTAAGGTTCAGTCTCTTTGAAACAGTTTCTTCAACAATTCCTAAAATCTAGCCTGAATTTCTTCTCACGTATGCTAGACCAGGGGTCTCCAACCCCTGGCCACGGACTAGCACTTGGCTCACCAGGAATCAAGCTGTATAAGCGAGTGAAGCCTCATTCGCGCATACGTGGGATCCAGGCAACACGCAATACCACGCCTCCCTGGTCCACAGAAAAACTGCCCTCCATGGAGCCAGTCCCTGGCACCCAAAATGTTAGGTGCTGCTGAGCTAGATTCTTCTTTCCCTGCTTCTTTCCCAATCTTTAATAGCTAATTTGATAGAGAGAAGAAATCCCTTAGTGTATTCTGATAGGGCAAATATATACAGGTGTAAAGGGTGCCAGAGATTCGAAAGATATAGAAGTTGTGTCCACTTAGTAAAAAAATCTGCATTCCTTTTCCCAATGCTTAGCCAGTTTGCCAGTTAGAACCATTGTCACAGTGAAATACCCTGTGGCTGATAAAATAAAAATTGAATTAATGGAGTGGACTTTAGATGATGATACTTTTAAATCTCATCCCAACTTGAGTTTATTTTGCATATTCAGCGTTATACAGCTAATTTAGCTAATTAAAGAGCTAAAAGGCTTATCTAGTGTTAACATATTCTCTGCCTGATAGGATGGAAATATACTGACTGCCAATTTGCTATTACGCCAGTTTCTAAGTGCTTTTGTTGACATATAACCGCTACATGGGCCAGGATTTTATTCAGTTGATGGATCCCATCCTTTCCATAGCAGTTAGGAATGCAATATCCAATAAAAATATCTTGACAGTGACGTGTTATATATCAATCCATAACAACATTTTCTAAAGAGACAGTAGCTTCCTCCATGACTTTCTGGCTTGTAAACATTTGGCATTAACTGAAAACCATTAATTGAATTGACGCTGCTGAATATCTTGGTACGCTTGCTGTCTGTTTTTAAAGTGTTGCAGTTTTATGGTTTAAGAAGTTTAAAATTTAGAGTTTTGATCCCATTTGTGCGTCTTCTTTAAGGTTGTAAGGGCTCTGATGAAAAGCTGATAATAGATCTTTATGCTGACTTTGATGTTAACAAATGAAAACATTGTGCCCATACAATAAGCAGAGTATATACACTTACATACTAAATTATCTTTGAAATTTTGATTGTAACATAACTAAACGCAAAAAAATGTAAAAGATATTGTGATTTCCTTAAAACCTTTTGTCTGTTATTTTACCTACAAATGCACAATCACACTAAAGACATTAGAAAAGCCCTGTGTCGATCCCAAATATAAAGTTACAATAATACAAACCTTCAGAACGCCTAATTAAATTTAACATATATTTAGAACATCTCAATATACACTATGAGGGAACTCTTAGCTCCTGGCTTGTAAGAGATAAGTAAATGTTATTATCTAGAGAAAGAAGACATCATTATTTTCAAAATCAACAAAGTGAAGTGAACTTCAAAAAGTACCTTTAAAAACTGCTTATTAAAGTATTCCTGGAAATGTATTGTGCTTGACATATTTTGAGGAAAATAATGTAACCCTGAATGAAAAGAAATTGTGGAATGGGACATTTTATTTCCCAGAAGTAAAAAATGAAATGAAATAAAGGGAAGCAAAATACCCTTTTGCTGATGTTGTAGCTTTCAAGTTGTACCCAATCCAATTCAGGAATATAGCAATGACATATACATTGAAAGCTTAAAAAAGCAGATGTATTTATTTAATCAATATTGTTTTGAGACACCATCACTGTGGAAATCAGTTCATACTTTTAACAACTTAACAACGTTACACACTTTCTTAACTAAGTTTGTTAATATGTTCTGGGTAAATGTAAAAATTTTAAAAATAAATAGGTTACTTTGATAATTTAGGACTGGAAAACCCAAGTTTGGTATTCTCTTTTTTAAAGAAAAGGTTAGCTGAAAGCATTTTATACACCTAATAAGCCGATGGATACTTTAACTAGATTTTTTATTTGCCTGTTAACCATACAAAATAAATGCATATTTCTACATAATAAGCATAAGAGACAGGATATTTTCTTTGATACATAATTACTGCACACTTGATTTTAGCCAAAGGCCAAAAAGTAATAGGTTTTTTTTCAGATCATATAAATTGTTCAATTTTTTTTGATACATAAGAATATATTTTCAGTACAAATTTTTTGGAGCAAGTTCACAAACAGTACTGTACAAAAGTCTGTCATGTTTAATTTTGCATCCTAAAAATAAAAATGTCAGTATATGCCAAATAACTCTGAACCTATGGAAAAATTGATATATTTTCTGCCAAACATCCAGACAGATGCTCTAAAGATTCTATACCGAATGAATTCAGCTGAATATGAATTCTCATATTCATATTGAATATCTTGAAAATCAAGATAAAAATTTTCATCAAATAAATAAACAATTGTAATGGAAGTAGTCCATGATTTATGACCACAATTGGCAGCAGAATTTTGGTCACTAAGCAGTTAAATTATTAAGTGAGTCATCCTGTAGCCAGACCCAATTTTACAACCATTTTTATCATGGTCAATAAGTGAATTGCATGGTCATCTGGCTTCCCCAATTGACTTTGTTTCCTGGAAGCCAGCTGGGAAGGTCATAGAACATGATCACATGATTGCAAGACACTGCAAACTATCATGAATATGAGCCAGTTGCCAAGCACCCCTATCATGATCGTGTGATCATGGGGTGGTGCGACGGTCACAATGTCGAAGATAGGTTGTACATTACCTTTTTTTATGGTATTGTAACTTAGAACATTGTACAACATTGTTGTAAATCAAGGATTACCTGTAGTTTAGTTCTTCCTGTTGTTAACCATTTCAGATCTACTCTTTTAAATATCTGTCACCATTCATTAACAATGTATAAATATAATTTTAATCTTATCACATTATCTGTAATTTTTCACATGATTTTGGAGGCCAAAGGTGTAGCTTAAAAATTATTTTGCAGAAATATCTCTGATTATTTACTGCTTAGTACTAGATATATTTATAAGATTTGCTCAGAGCTGCCTCATGAATCCCAGCGACTGGTTAGGGCACATAGGGTTGGCCTCCTACGGGTCCCGTCTGCTAGACAATGCCGTCTGGCGGGACCTAGGGTTAGGGCCTTCTCTGTTGCTGCCCCAGCCCTCTGGAATCAACTTCCCTCAGAGGTTCGTACTGCTCCTTCCCTCCTAGCTTTCCGTAAACTTTTAAAAACACATCTTTGCAGACAGGCCTGGGGCGTGTGAGCTGTGCTCTGCCCTTGGGCCTTTGATTGGGAGTGTATGTTGTATGAGTGAGTATAGTTTTTATAGTTTCATAGTTTTATATTGTACCATTTTTAAGTGACCTATGTATTTTGTACTTATATTTCTGTTGTGAGCCGCCTTGAGTCTGGGGAGAAGGGCGGCATATAATTTGAAATAAATGAAATGAAAAAAAAAATGAAATGAATGTTAGGTAGACTCCATCAATTCAAAAAGGTATTCCTGAATGAGAATTAAAATTTAGAAGAAATAAGTAAATTTAGAATAAGATTCCAAGCTAGGCAGGTTAGCAATGTTTTCAGCTGGAATAGAAAACTAATAATATCCGGAAATTGACTGCTTAAAATGCATGTAGATATAAAGAAAGGCAGAAATGACTCAGACAAAAGAACATGAAGAGGCAGCATAAAAGCAACTAAGAAACATATGCGGTACATGATGTGACTTTTAATGAGAAATTCTTTTGCACTTTTTTTGTCTACTACAAAAATCTATGTGGTTCAGAAAGCACACAATAGCAGTGACACCATTTTGTAGGATTTAATGGGGTTGATGCCCAGTCAAAAAAGTAGCCTTTACAAAGGTAGATCATGGCTTTCTTGGTTGCTTGCCATGTTAGAGCCATTTCATGTCCAGCATTATAAATCTTATGTTGATTGGTCTCAGCATCAACAGATTGCTTCTTGCAATGAAGTTCCTTAACCTACACATATCAGAGTTACATTACAGTTCTCTAGATCTCCAGCTCTATTATGTTTAAGTAAGCAAAAGACAGGAGCTGCATACAAACCCAAATAAATAAATAAAAGTAGGTGCCGATAGAACCCTCTAAAACTGTTTTCTTTCTAGCTGTGTTCTACAAGTGATTTTACATGGAAATTCTCAGTCATAGTTATCCCAAAGGTGCTTTTTCAAGAGGCAACTGGATTTTCTTGTTTTTCTTTGAAGACATTTCACTTTTCATCCAAGAAGCTTGAATGACACCATCTATCTTCAGTCTACAACACAGTCCTTTCAACAGTTCCAAGAAGGCTCCACACCCATTTGCACTATTCAGGTGACTCTGAGGACACAGGCAAACTTCCGAGTGGCCTCAATAACTCTCTAAAAGAACGCAAATGACTAGCTGTTTCCAAGGAATATAAATCTTTCCATTCCCCACCATCCAGTCAGAGCTGAAGAAGCTTCTTGGATGAGAAGCGAAACATCTTCAAAGAAAAACAAGGAAGTTTAGTTGCCACTTACAAAAGCACCTTTGGGACATTATATTCAAGCGCTGTTTGCATTTACAGATAATTCCTGAGTTGCGACCGTTCCCTTAGCAAAAGTTCGAAGTTATGCAATAAGGCCCCCCTAGTGCTTATGACCAAATCTCAAAATTACAAATACTGCAGCGCCACGGCAGTCGTTCACTGCCATGACACTGCAACATTCACCTTGATTATTCCCTCCCTCCCCACCCTCGCCCCGGGTCTCCTAGGCGCTAGGCTTTCAATACTTTGCGAAGATCGAGATCCTTCATTTTCTTGGCTGCTCCAGGCCTTTAGTGTGTTTGCAGAGAATGGAGGCCTGAAGTAATACAATATCACTCAAGATCAGTGGGGCAAAATCACACGCTGCTGATCTTGCGTGATCTCATGGTACTTTAGGCCTCTGTTCTCTGCAACAGAGAATGGAACCGAAGCCTGGGGACATTTCTGCATGCCTCCGGAGGCTGGATCCACGAGCCGGAGGTCTTTTCCAGGCCGCTGCCACCCAGATCTGAGGCCAGGGGACACTTGTGCAACCCTCCAGAGGAGACTTAAGCTAATTAGTGGCAACTGAAATTTTTTTTGCAAAAGGAGATGCAGCCTGCTTGCAGGCATTTAGTTCCTGAGTGGAAGCAAACAGCTGGTGGGCAGTGGCAGCAGCGGGAAGGCCTCTCAGTTCAGGCAGAGATCAATTAACAAAGTGGAGGAAATAGTAAGTCAGATCTTCATTCATTTAACAATCCATTTGATTTAATTAATGAATTTGATTTTAAACATTTATAAAATTGAATCTGATTCATTTGATGAATTTTTTGACTTATGAATCTAATGGGCAGGCTGCATTAGGTTCGTACCTTGAGGACTACCTGTATTCTATGTAGAACAAATAATTACTTGAAGAGCAGTGCAAATCAAAATAGGAGTTTTCCCCAATACATAGCCTTGAAGATGCAATGTGCTAAAAATTACCTTGTACTAGAGATTTTACTAGGGGAAACCCCTGCACTAATTTGCAAATGATTACACTTAGAGTATTTTTTTAGAAATATTATTAAATACTTTGAAAATAAATATATGAAATTATACACAAAAGAACGTGACCAGCATATCATGTTATTTCCTCTTATTTCTGGATTTCAAGATATTGTATGTATATTATTGCTTTATGAAAATTATCCCCACAGAAGATATTTATTAATATCAATCTGGATGTAAGATGTTGAGTACACAAATCACTTAGGAAATAAAACATGTAGTACTGCAGTAGACATGCCATGAAAGAAAAGGAGATTAAACGAACAGTGAACAGGAGCATTCGATACTGAAATATTTGGTTACAAGTACCATTTATTCTTTTTATATTCAGAATTTTATCTTTTTCCATTCATTTTTTTGTTCCCAATGTATGCATCACAATAGCCCCAGTATTAGTGCTCCTTTCACAGCTTATTGTTGTGTTATTAAGAATGTGATACTGTCAGGAATGTACATGAACAAAGTTCGCTCTGTTCATAAACAGATAAGGCCCATGCTAAATTAAAAAGGGGGGGGAAACATTCAGAACCACTGGATATAATATTTGTATAAAACTGAATTAAATCTACCCTTATTATAGAAAGTGAATTCTGAACATAAAACAATTTATCCCTATTAAATATACTTCTTTTAAATAGCAAATTAGACTGCAGTAGGATGGTTATACTCTAAAGCAGCGGTTCTCAACCTGTGGATCGCGACCCCATTTGGGGTCGAACGACCATTTCACGGGGGTCGCCAAACAAAGCAGTCCGCCATTTTTCCCCTTTTCCTTAGTTATGCTACTCCCGCTTATTCTATTGGCTTTTGAAAGCCAATAGAATAGACTCTATTCAAGAGATTCTATTCTATTGGCGTTCGAAAGCTAATATAAACTAAGGAAGTTTCGGTTTCGCAGCACGTGGCAGAAAGCGAGACAGAGAACAAATGGCAGAAAGCGAGAGAGAACAAGCAGCAGAAAGCAAGAGAGAGACAAAACAGTAAGTTTTGTCTCTGGCCTGCTGCTGAGCTTCCTCTGCTTGGCCACCGGACACCCCAGCGGCCCCAGAACACCCTGCCCCCATTTCCTGCAATTTCGCAGCCGGCCCACTGACTACAAAACACCCCGTGGCCGCCGGCATTCCCGTAAGGCTCCTCCCCTGCCCACTGGCTCAGCCTCCTCCAGTCCTTCCTTCCTCACCTGTCCCGCATGGTGACCCAGCTGGTGGTTTTGGTGGCGTAGTCGATATCATAGTTGCGAGCTTCCTCCCAGCCTTTGGGCAAAGGCAGCTTCTGCCGGGGCATTTTTCCCGGCAGCAGGCGCAGCAGCAAAGAGATGGACCGAGGCCAGAGGCGAGCCAGGCTGGCTGCCTGCCGTCCGTCCTGCTCCCCTCCCCATCTGTTTGGCTGAGGACGGGGGCAGCTGGGAGCCGCTGCCTCCCGTCCTGCTCGCCCTCACCGCCCATTCGGCTGAAGATGCAGGGGGGCGGCTGGGAGCCACTGCCGTCTGTCCTGCTCGCCTCCCCATCTGTTTGGCTGAGGACGGGGGGGCTGGGAGCCGCTGCCTCCCGTCCTGCTCGCCCTCACCGCCCGTTCGGCTGAAGATGCAGGGGGGCAGCTGGGAGCTGCTGCCGTCCGCCCTGCTCCCCTCCCCATCTGTTTGGCTGAGGACGGGGGGGCGGCTGGGAGTCGCTGCCTCCTGTGCTGCTCGCCCTCGCCGCCCGTTCGGCTGAAGATGCAGGGGGGCGGCTGGGAGCCACTGCCATCCGTCCTCCCCTCCCCATCTGTTTGGCTGAGGACGTGGGAGGGCGCCTGGGAGCCGCTGCCTCCCGTGCTGCTCGCCCTCACCGCCTGTTCGACTGAAGATGCAGGGGGCACGGCTGGGAGCCGCTGCCATCCATCCTGCTACCCTCCCCGTCTGTTTGGCTGAGGACGTGGGGGGGCGGCTGGGAGTCGCTGCCTCCCGTGCTGCTCGCCGTCGCCACCCGTTCGGCTGAAGATGTGGGGGGGGCGGCTGGGAGCTGCTGCCGTCCGTCCTGCTCCCCTCCCCATCTGTTTGGCTGAGGATGTGGGGGGCGGCTGGGAGCCACTGCCTCCCATCCTGCTCACCCTCACCACCCGTTCGGCTGAAGATGTGGGGGGGGGCATCTGGGAACCGCTGCTGTCCATCCTGCTCCCCTCCCTGTCCGTTTGGCACCGTCTGCCTTTCGCTCTCTCTCTTCATCTGGAGGGAGAGAGAGAAAGAGGAAAGGAAAGAGAAAGGAAAGAGAAAGAGAAGAGAGAGAGAGGAAAAAGAAGGTTAGAGGAAAAAGAGAAAGGAAAGAGGGAGAGAGAAAGAGGGAGAGGAAAGAGAAAGAGGGGGAGAGGAAAGAAAAAAGTTTGAGAAAAGAGGAAAAAGGAAAGAAAGGGAAAGAAAGAGGAAAGAGAAAGGAAAGAAAGAGGAAAAAAGGAAAGAGAAAGAGAAGAAAAAGGAAAGAGTTAGAGGAAAGAAAGAAGAGAGAGAGGAAAGAGGGAAAGAGGGAGAGAGAAAGAAGAAAGAAAGGGGGAGAGGAAAAAGAAAAAAGATTGAGAAAAGAGAGAAAGGAAAGAGAAAAGAGAAAGGAAAGAAAGAAGAGAAAGGAAAGAAAGAGGAAAGGATAAAAGAGACAGAAAGAGAAAGTTAGAGGAAAGGGAAAGAGAAAGAGGAAAGAAAGAGAGAGAGGAAAGTGACAAAGACCCTTTTGACATCTAAAATGAAGATAACACTGCTTATATCCTTTTTTTACTTTTATTTTATACACACACACACACATATTAAAGGTAAAAAAGGATATCTGCAGTGTTATCTTCATTTTAGATATCAAAAGGGTTTTGCGGCTCCCAGTGTTTTGTTTTCGGTGGGAAACGGGTCCAAGTGGCTCTTTGAGTGTTTTGGGTTGCCTATCCCTGGGGTGGGTGGACTCCCACGTGCTATTAACTTTGTTAGCAAATGGGAGGGGGGATTGAACAAAGTTGCTTCATTTATTCATTCATTTATTGCACAATAAAATTATTTGAAACCAACATGTTGTGCTGTTCTAATGCACAACTGCACAAATATGCATGTAATCTCTGAGGAGGCTATCACATCTGGGCTACAAAAATTTGGTTAAAGCATTCGTGTTTGCTGATATTTATTTCCTTTAAACTGCTTTGCTTCCATTTATTGTTTAAAGTGGTTTAATACTTCCATTTATTTCCTTTTATTCCCTTAAAACTAGTTTGAATCTTCCATTTGTTGCCCTTTATTCTTTTAAAACTGATTTAATTGTTTTGTTTATTTCTGATCCACGAAACCTATAACCTCCATGCCATTTCTCACTCTTCTTATTCCTTTCTGCTTTGCTTTTTATTCCCTCTCTTTCATATACTTTCTTTTATCTTCACTGAAAGAAAATCCCTCCAGATCCCTACTATAATCTATGGTTCAAATGAAAGCAGCCTGTTCTTATTTATTATTTACTAACTTTCTGTAAATTTTGGTCCCACATTTAAAGGCAGGGTAAACATGCATTAAAATACATGCAGCGGCGGCACAGCATTAATGGTGGCCGGGGCTGTCTTTCTTGCCACGCCCATTTGGTGGCCATGCCCACTTGGCCATGCCCCCAGCACCCAGCAATGTAGAAACGAAAATAATTTTATGGTTGGGGGTCACCACAACATGAGGAACTGTATTATGGGGTTGAGAAAGGTTGAGAACCACTGCTCTAAAGAGATATGAGAGCCATTGGTTTTTTTTTCCCCTACCAAGCTTTCTTTATATATTGAAAAAACTTTCAATAAATTCAACAATTCCTTTATTTTTTCATCGTGCACAGTTCAAGCATAAAACCTCAAAATTCCTCAGTGTTATCAACAAAAATTTCTAGTTTGAATCAGTGAGTAAAAATAATTCATTCTTGCTTCTGATATGTTTGTTTGTTTGTTTGTTTGTTTGTTTGTTTGTTTAAATTGTTTTAGCTATGACAGTGAAGGCAGATTGACCAATGTCACATTTCCAACTGGAGTGGTCACTAATTTACATGGAGAAATGGAAAGGGCTATTACTGTTGATATTGAATCATCTAGCAGAGAAGATGATGTCAGCATCACTTCAAACCTATCCTCAATTGATTCTTTCTATACAATGGTCCAAGGTACGTTAACAAATTAAATGAAGCAATAGTGTTCAAGAGAAAAAAATGAATTAAAAGAAAAAACACTACTATATTTATTACAAATTGTGATGAAAACTAGCCTGTATTTTGTATAGGTATAGGGTTAAAGCCTTAATCTTCTATAATGTACATACCTATTTAGAAGAAAATTCAACTGAATAAAGTCATAAATTCTATGCTTGTGTCTCTAATTTTTATGATTACTCTTTAATACTTGTGGATGCAATTTGCAAGTGAAAGTTTAAAAAATATTTAGTGACATTGATTAAAACTTTTTATATAATGATTAAATAAATGATTCTAAAGATGCATGTGGATGTAAAAAATAATGTTTCTTATGATATATAGTTGTCATATATTGGAATAAGTCAGATAAAGTTGAAAGGTCATAACCAAAATTAAGAGATTCAGTTGCATTAAAAATAAACATTTGTTTTTTTTAATGCAACTAAATGTTGCATTAATGTTGACTTGGTTTCTGTTACTAATACTTTTGTATGAAAAATCATGGTTTAGAAATATATTTGTTGGGTTTCATTTTAGATCAGTTAAGAAATAGCTACCAGATTGGATATGATGGGTCTCTCAGAATCATCTATGCCAGTGGCCTGGATACACACTACCAAACAGAACCACATGTTTTAGCAGGTACAGCCAATCCAACTGTAGCAAAAAGAAATATGACTCTTCCTGGAGAAAATGGACAGAATTTAGTGGAGTGGAGATTTCGAAAAGAACAAGCACAAGGCAAAGTCAATGTGTTTGGCCGTAAGCTCAGAGTAAGTTACATCTCTAATGCATTTTTATTTTAAGATGAATAGTACAGAAGACCTAGTGAAAGCTTTCACTGCTTCAACTGAACTTTTTTTTCTTTTAGCAAGTCTTCTGAAGCCAATAAGGTAAAAAGAAAATGGAATAATCCTTGCTAATATAATTTAAAGTTAGCAATGCCTCAGAAAGGAATATCTTAATTCATCTGCTCATATTGTTCTATGTATTTCTGGATTTATAATCATCAGTTAGTTTTTACCATTAGCATTACACACTAAATATAAAATCTTTTCTGTACAACCCTATCTTTTTCTGCAGATACATAGAGTGATCATTTTAGATGAGACCCATTAACAGTGCTGTAGGATAATCTTAGACATTGAGCTGTAGTCATCAACTGTATAATTTCTTACTTTTTTAAAAAGGAAGTTTACAACCCTAGGTGTATTTCATTTCACTGAATGTATAAAATGTGGGCTCTCCCCGTAGTACGTTGGTTTGTGACCTGTTGTCCAGGTTAGAGATACTAGCTTTCATACCAAAGTATAAGCATGCTTCGGAAATAATTGGGCTTTATCTGTGTTTGTAGCATACTATCCAAAAATCTTCAGTATTCAAAAACTGACCTGTATTGTCCCTAGTTTTAGCAAGAGCTCTACATATGGCACAGGTGTGAATAAGACTGGTAACCTAATCAGCACTATTCAATCTCATTTGAATGTTCTATGGGAAAGCCTAAATTTACCAACAACATGATAGGCAGCAGAGGTCAGTATTGATGAATCCATCTAGTCACAGCCATGGCATGTGAAAGATTGCAAATTGGAACCTAAAAAGCATAAATAGGAAAGGCATGAATTAACAAATGAAATAAAGACTGATGTTATGTACGCCTGTGAAATTAAGAATAGAATGGTGTTGATAAGTACGAGTATGGAGGTGACATTTTAATTAATAAAAAGGCTTAAATGAATACCAGAAAGTATGAATTTATGTCATATTACTTCTTGAGGTTGCTGAAAGTAAAATCTGTAGGTTGGTGATAATTATATGTTACTTTCCAGTAAATGACAATAAGAGAGAAGGTTTGGAGAAATTATGCAGCATATTGAATGAATGAGATCCAGAGGGAAAATATTCTTTTAGATATGATGAGATGAATAGATAGTAGGAAAAAGACCATAGAGTATAGAAAAAATGTTTAGGCCATTTGGACATCAAAGGATGAAAGATTCTGGTGAACATATATTTACAAAAAGGTTGGTTTTCAAATGTCATTGAAGCAGAATTCATAGGGGAAGTAAATGATTAAAAACATAACTGATATACTTGTTTATTATTACAAACTGAGACATTAGTGAAAGATATAGGGGAGATGAAAAGTTCTGAATGGGGGCAGGTCGTCATGTGAAAGCATCAAACCTGAATAAAAAAAAATATGCAGGGAAGAAAGGAAGTAAATGTATGAGGGTAAGTATATGACTATGACACATTGACTATGCTAAAGCCTTTAATTGTGTGGATCACAACAAATTGTGGCAAGTTCTTAAAGAGATGGGAGTACCAGACCATCTTATTTGTCTCTTGAGAAATCTATATGCGGGTCAAGAAGCAACGGTGAGAACTGGACACGGAACCACTGATTGGTTCAAAATTGGGAAAGGAGTCCGGCAAGGCTGTATACTGTCGCCCTGCCTATTTAACTTATATGCAGAGCACATCATGAGAAAGGCAGGGCTAGATGAATCAAAAGTTGGAATTAAGATTGCCAGGAGAAATATTAACAATCTAAGATATGCAGATGATACCACTCTAATGGCAGCAAGTGAAGAGGAACTAAAGAGCCTCTTGATGCAGGTGAAGAAGGAGAGTGCAAAAGTTGGCTTGAAACTCAACATTAAGAAAACCAAGATCATGGCATCTGGCCCTCTCAATTCCTGGCACATAGATGGGGAAGAAATGGAGGTAGTAACTCATTTTATCTTCCTGGGCTCCAAGATCACCACAGATGGAGACTGCAGCCAAGAAATTAAAAGACGCTTACTCCTGGGGAGGAAAGCTATGGTAAATCTAGTCAGCATAGTAAAAAGCAGAGACATCACCCTGCCAACAAAAGTACGTATAGTCAAGGCCATGTTTTTCCCAGTTGCAATGTATGGCTGTGAAAGTTGGACCATAAGAAAGGCTGAGCGCAAAAGAATTGAGGCCTTTAAACTATAGTGCTGAAGAAGACTCCTCCGAGTCCCCTGGGAGTGCAAGGCAATCAAACTGGTCAGTCCTAGAGGAGATCAACCCTGACTGCTCTTTAGAAGGACAGATCCTGAAGTTGAAACTCAAGTACTTTGTCCACCTAATGAGAATGAAGGACTCACTGGAGAAGAGCCTAATGCTGGGAAACACTGAGGGCAATAGAAGAAGGGGACGACAGAGAATGAGGTGGCTGGATGAAGTCACTGAAGCAGTAGGCGTCAGCTTAAATGGATTCCAGAAGATAGTAGAGGGCAGGAAGGCCTGAAGGAACATTGTCCATGGGGTCACGATGGGTCGGACATGACTTTGCAACTAACAACAGCAAGTATGACTACAGGAACAAAATATATGAGTTGTATATGAAAAGCTGGCAGAATATAATTCTCTCAGAAGAATGAATGGAAGTGAATATATGGAAAGAGGATTTGAAAGTTGCCTGGAACTTTGAGAAAAATGAAGAAAGAATACAGACAGTAGAAGTAGGGTTGGATAAAGTAGGGAAAAAAGTTGACACATTAGATACAGAAATAATGGCAACTAATAAAAAAATGGAGGAATCGATCATCCATTTGGAAATGGACCGGGCGGCATTCTACCTACGATTTCAAAATGTGGTAGAGGAGAAGGAAGAGGATTTGGGTGCTATCATGGTGGAATTGATTGCTGAGGCCCTACAAAGGGACAAACAAGAGATATTGATAGAGATAGATGAGGTGTACAGAATTCTCACAAATTATACCAGACACAACAGACTTCCACGAGAAGTACATATAAGATTCGGTAGGGAAAAGGTGAGAAATATAATCTACAAAATTACAACAGAGGATCCAATGATTTATAAAGGTGTAGAAATACAAACTTTAAAACAGGTCACAAAGAAAATAAGAGAACAGAGAACGGAGTATAGATTTCTCAGTGCATATTTAATTAAAAGAAGCATACCATTTGGATGGTTAATCCCGGAGGGGATGTTGATATCATGGAGGGAGAGAAGGGTTAAGATAGACAGCCTAGAGAAGGCACAAAAATTCTATGAACAATTGGAAGGAGTGGAAGAAGAGAATAGCAGCAAGGAAGAATTGGAATCCAAAAGCCAGGAAGACCAACAGCAGGAAGCAAGGGAAATAGAACGAGGGACAGAAAGCAAGGAAGAAAAAGGACAGAGGAAAGAAAGAGGAGTAGGTCCAAGAACAAAACAAACACACAAATAGAACACACAAGTAGAAAATGGAAAAGGAGATTATATTAATAACAATTAATGTTAATGGATTAAATGCAAAAAGAAAACAAATACTAAAAAAATTAGTAAAACAACATACAGACATAGCTTGTCTACAAGAGGTACACATTAAAGAACAACACAGGAAATATTTGGAGTTCCCCAAATTAGGAGTATTATATACAGCACTAGCAGAACAAAAACAGAGAGGAATAGCGGTTTATATTAGAAGAGAAATTAATGCTGAATTGAAGTATCAAGATACAGATGGAAGAATATTAATAATAGAATTACAAATAGAGCAGAAATCATGGCTGCTAGTGATAATATATGCACCAATGAGAATCAAAAAGAATTATATTACAAACTACATGAAAAACTTTTAGAAATTGGACAGGGAAATATTGGTATAGTAGGAGACTATAATGCAGTAGTGAATGTAAAAAAAGATTATATTAATGATATGAAAAATAAAAAGAAAAGGAAAACACTACCAAGGACATTCTTTGATTTGGCACATGAATTTAATCTATGTGATCAGTGGAGGAAACGGAATAAAAAAAAGAATATACATTTTTCTCAAACCCACATAAATCTTGGTCTTGAATAGACATGGCATGGATGAATGAAGAGGTAGGGCAAGACATAGAGACAATAGAAATAATGCCAAATATATGGATCGATCATAACCCTCTGAAAATAGTTTGGAAAGGGCAGAAAAAAGTAAGAAGAAGATGGATAATGAACTCTCACATTTTGAAAGAAAAAGAATTTATAGTAAGGATTAGAAAGAAAAATGGAATTTTTTTTAAAGAGAATACAAAACAACAATCATCAATACAAATTATTTGGGACGCTGCAAAAGCATATTTGAGAGGCTTAGCAATAGCCTATATAGCAAGAAAAAATAAGGTGAAAAGGCAGACACAAAATATATTCCAGGAAGAGATTAAAAAAATGGAATCTAAATTACAAAAAGAGCCCCAGGATGAATCGATTAAAACGGAAATGGTTTTGACTAAACATAAATTAAACATGATAGATCAAGAGGAAAGAGCAAAAGAATTGAAAATACCAAAACAAAATTTTTTTGAACACGCAAATAAACCTGGGAGATGGTTTTTTTTATAAATTAAAAAAAGAGAAAGAGAAAATATTTATTCAGGAACTACACGATAAAAATGGAGAGTCACAATACAAAATGGATAAAAAGAAAGAAATAATTCAGAATTATTTTGAGTCACTATATAAAAAAGAGGAATAGATGTGGAGAGTATAAAACAATACTTAAAGGCTAATGGCTTGCCAGAATTAAAAGAAGGACAGAGAGAAATATTGAATGGGAAAATAGCCTTGGAATTAAAAACTACGGTGCAAAAACAAAAAAATAATAAAACCCCAGAGCCAAATGGCTTTCCAGGGGAAGTATACAAGACTCTTTACGAGGATTTTGAAAAGATACTATTGGATGTGTACAATGGTGTGTTGGAGAAAGCCAAACTACCAGACTCCTGGATAGAAGCCATTATATCCCTTATCCCAAAAGAAGGCATAGACCCCAAACAGATCAAAAATTATAGGCCAATTTCGTTGCAGAAAGATTGAAACTAATATTACAGGATATAATACACCCAGATCAAAATTGTTTTTTACCCACAAGACAAATTAGGAATAATACGAGAACTGTGTTAAATGTCTTAGAATATTACGAAGCACATCCTGGAAAATAGGTAGCACTAATGTTTCTAGATGCTCAGAAAGCATTTGATAATCTCAGTTGGCAATTTATGTTCCAACAGATTGAGGACATGAAATTTGGAGGGAAATTTGAGAACATGATAAAGGCAATATATAAAACAAAAAAGGCCAGCATGATAATCAATGGAGATAATACAAAAAGCTTTGAAATAAATAAAGGAGTAAGACAGGGCTGTCCAATATCACCTCTACTTTTTATTTTGACTTTAGAAGTGCTATTAACTCAAATTAGAACTAATAAAGAGATAAAAGGGGTACAGGTTAAGACAGAAGAATATAAGACACAGGCATTTGCGGACAATTTGGTCTTTTTTATAGAGGAACCACTAGAGAGAGGAAATATTTTGATAAACGAAATAGAAAAATACGGAATAGTAGCAGGATTAAAAATTAGTAGAGAAAAGACCAAAATGTTAATTAAAAACCTAACTGAAAAACAGAAAAGGAAATTAGAAGAGAATCTGGAATTGCAAATTGTAAAAAAGATTAAATATCTAGGAATCTGGTTTACCACAAGGTGTTCCTCAATAAAAGAGGATAACTATAAAAAATTGATATTACAAATGAAAAAAGATTTTGAGACCTGGGGGAAATTACAATTATCATTATTAGGTAGGATTGCGTTGATCAAAATGAATACATTACCAAGATTATTATATCTATTCCAAACAGTCCCGATAAAATTAGAGAAATTTTTTTTGAAGAATTAGATAAAATAATAAATAAATTCATCTGGTCGGGCAAAAAAGCACGGATAAACACGAAAATATTACAAGATAGTAGAAGTAGAGGTGGACTTTTGCTCCCAAGTAACTGGACTACTCTGAATCAAAGATTGGATAAACCTAGACAATAAAAGAGTTTTAACGATTGAAGGGCACGACTTACAGGCTGGCTGGCATGCCTTTTTATGGGGGAAACATAGGAAAACACACACATACTTTTATCAACATCAGATAAGAGATGCGCTGATTCGGATGTGGGGGAAAAATAAAAAAAGACATTCACCGATGGAGACGATGATTCACCCTAACACCTTGGATAAGAAAAAGATGATTAGATACAAAGAACTATTAGACAACCAAGGAAACCTTAAGAAAAGAATTAGAAGAACAAGGAATAATCATAGATTGGTGGCCATATTTACAGATCCAATCTAAACACAGTAAGGATATGGAAGAGCACGGAATAAGCCAGACCCCACATCAATTGGATAAAATTTTAACAGTTAAGGAAGGAATTTTTTTTAAAAAAAAACTATAAATATTTATTAGAGGTAGATCTGGAGGAAGAAATAGTGAAAGGGCCAATGATAGCATGGGCGAGAAATGTGGGCCGAAATATAAATCTGGAAGAATGAGAAAGATTATGGAACATAAATGGTAAACTGACACTGTCAACTGCATATAGGGAAAATCAATACAAAATGTTCTATAGATGGCATTTACACCGGTGAGATTGGCCAAAATGTACAAAAATATGAATCCGGAATGTTGGAAATGTAAAAATAAGGAAGGAACATTCTATCACATGTGGTGGCTGTGCCCTAAAGCAAAGAGCTATTGGGAACAGATAGGGAACTGGATACAGGAGATAACCAAGGTGCAAATTGAATTCAAACCTGAACTATTTCTTCTGGGTATAATAAATTCAAAGATGGAAAAGCAACTCCAACACATCATTATACATATATTGACAGTAGCCCGCATAGTATACGCTCAGTGTTGGAAGGGTGAAATATGATTATATACAAAATTGAATAAACTTACGCTAGAATTAAAAGACAAGGAGGCAACAGAATTTTATGAAATATGGAACAAATGTTATGATTGGCTAGAACAAAGAAAGAAAAAGACATGATTACTGATGTAAATAAATTGTAAATAATATATATGAGATGTATAATACAGTTTCGTTAAGGGAAAAAATGTATTTTTCAGTTTTATTTTTGTTGTATAGTGAAAAAAGGAAAACTAAAAACTAAAAAAAAAGATAGGAATGGGCAGAAGTTTGATACAGTTCAGCTATACATTCAACTTTTCTAGAATCTGATTCCAATGCAAACAATAATTGGATTTTGAAATGTTGCAATTGAATTATTATATGGGCAACAAAAGTTATTCATTTATGAATGCACGGAAAAAACACTACTGATTTCTTGTCTGTAATAGTTTATTTTCTTTCTGTTGGAACACTTTTGAAAGTAAAGGCAGGCATCGCAAAATGACATGATTACTAATGTAAATAAATGATTGCTAATGTAAATAAATTGTAAATAATATATATGAGATGTATAACACAGTACTGTTAAGAAAAAAATGTATTTTTATTTTTGTTGTATAGTGAAAAAGGAATAAATTAATTTTTAAAAAAAGAAAGAAAGAAAGTTGCCTGGAATTAAGTGAGAATTAGACTCATTGTGTGGAAGTGAGAAGAGTACTACAGAATGTGGGGGTTACTCTAATGAAGAGTATGCGAAGGGCTGCTTAGAATGATCTCTGCAAATAGTGCTACTGAGAGAACGTTAATATGTACACATAACAAAAGATAGTTGCAAATGGGATGCTGTCTTTCTGTGGCATTGTGTAAGGGGTAAAAACATCAACTTCCTCTTCTACCTTTATGGTTTGAGCAACAATTTGAATCACAGTAACATTGATTGGCTTGGACCTTGGTGAAAGTTTGCTAAAAATGGGAAAGGAATAGTAACATTTTAAGTGATGCAAGTGCTGACAGAAAGAAAAATAGATAGTATGTATTCTTTTGCACGTAATGAATGTGCATATAGTATGAAATAAATTTAATTGTTTGTATATAAGAACCGCTTCTAACTACTTTGATACGTGGAAACTGAAATTTGGATAGGTCAGAAATATAAAAATAAGTTGAATGCAGTAGGAATGGCGTACAGGTAGTCCTGGAGTTACAAATGTAATGGAGCCAGCCCATTCCATTCATAACTCAAGGATTCGTAAGAGTGAATCTCGTGCCTTGAGATTCCCAGTATTCACCCATGCATTCACTAATTTAATGTATAGGTGAATGCATGGCTCATTAAGTGAACATGAGGTATCTCAGGGTGGGGAAGGCCACTGGGTGCCTAGTGATGGAACAGGCTACCTGCTTCAGACCACCCAAGCCCCCCCACTGAGATACCTCATGCTCCTTCCCCTGGAGTCCCCACAATTGCTCCCCTGCCCAATCCTGCTGCGCCGGGTCACCTTATGAAGATCTGTCTCCTATCCAGCCTCTCTGTTTCTTTCTCTGTTCCCGGCAAGAGCAGAGGGAGGCCTCCAAGGCCCACAATGGACCTCCAGAACACATGGCTGTCACCCACGGCCTCAGTTCTGGGACCTCCGGAAGCAAGCAAAAGCTTCCCACAGCCTCCATTCTGGGCTTCGGAGGCCTGTGGAAGCATCCCCTTGCCTTCTTTCTGGGCATCAGCAGCCCGGAAAAGGCCTCCGACACCTGGATCGGGCTGCTAGAAGCCTGTAGAAGGCTCTGCTGGCTTCCATTCTGTTCTCTCTTGCAGAGAATAGAGGCCTAAACTATCATGAAATCATGTGAGATCAGTAGCGTGAGATCTCGCGCCACTGATCTCATATGAGCTTGCGTTACTTTAGGCCTCCATTCTTTGCTAACGCACTGAAGGCCTGGAGCAGCCAAAAAAGTGAAGGATCTCTTGATATTCACAAGGTGAGTATCCACAGGCCCAGTGTCTAGAGAGATGCAGGGGGTGAGGAATAGTCAGGGTGAATGTTGTAGTACTACTGCAATTGTTCATAAGGGTGCAGCAACGTTTGTAATTTTGGGACTTTTTTGTAAACACTAGGGGGTGCTTATCATATAACTTCAAACGTTCGCTAAGGGAACACTGGTATCTCTGGGATTACCTGTATTCAGATAAATGTATGGTAAAACAAAAGGTTGTACGGTAAAGAACGAATGAGTGTCAAATGAATGTGAATACAAATGTCAGTGACTAATACAAAGTGAAGGGTTGGTAAGATGGTTTCATCAGAGGGGGAAATTGAATGAGGGTCCAATTAATAGAAAATACATCTGAAGGGAGAATGAATGGGTCAAGAGCAACCGGAAGGCTGAGAAAATTGTAGTTGGATGGAGTGGATAAGGTCTTGAAAAAAGAGACAAGTTGTGAGTGTAAACAAGTGGTGCACAAATGTGCTAAAAGCAAGAGTGATTTGTAAGAATAAAAGTATATGGAGAGCTATAGTGAATAGTTTGGTGTAAACTAAATTTAGATATACTTCTTTTTACCTTTTGCATTTTTCTTATCTTATACTTATGATTTACTGTTTCTTACTGCTTTTGTGCAGTTTCAAGAAAAGCATACATTTATACAATGTACATGCACTTTGAAAGCTTTCAAAAACATTTATCAAAACAGAATGATGAAAAGAAGTATGTTGCAAACAGTTCTTATTGACCCTCACTTTTGAATACTTCAATCAAATTACAGCTGCCTGGAGGATTATTGAAAAAGATTTTGAACAGCAGGACCCCAACTTGGAATAGATTTTTCTGTCTGCATTCAGATAATTAAAGACTATAAATCCACTGTCCTTGTAAAAATGCTTTCCTTTTAAAAACTTCTGGAATATAATCAGAAAACTTTGGACCCTTTTGTTTGTATTGCCCAACAAAAATCATTCTTCATATCTCTAGACCAGACATGTCACACAACATATCGGGCCGGTTTTGCCATTGCCAGCAATGGGGTGGGCGCGGCTTCCAGATGACGCATCTGGCCCGCGGACCGGCCCTGCTCTAGACTATGTAACAAAATAAATATTTTAGTTTACAGATCGCACCTTATTTCTCCTGATAGGTTCCAGAACTAATGATATTGAATCATTAATCCATTTTTTCAATAGAATTCTGTTTTCTAACTATAATGGATGTCTTTATAGGATTTTGACATAGTAAAATCTGACACTCAAATGAAAAATAGAACTGCAAACTTAAAACAGGCAGTAAAATTATGGAAAGAATGGAATATAACAAAATTGAAATTAAAATGCAAACTCATTGTTCTGGCTTTTTTGTAAGAAATAATATGAATGCTTACATTTTATGTTGTGTACTATAAGATTTTTTATACAATTGAAAAGCATTACTTTTCACTGCTTCTTGCTTCAGTGGATTGCAGAAAATATCTAACTTCCTGGTCCTAATGATATTTATTTGTAAATGTCTTCTGCTGTAGAATTTATCAATCTTTAATAAGTGAGGGTTTTTTTAAAAAAAATACAGTATTTGGCTAGATAATTCTAGTCTTTGGCTATTAGATCAAAATATCAAAATTTGTTTTTAATTTATGAAAGTCCGAATAATCTATTATCGGTTTTAAGAAGATTACTTTTCTTGGAGTTTAAATATTTCTTTCTGGCTTCAAGCAATGTAGCTCAGATGATTCATTAGCCAGAAAAATTCTTCCAGAAAATTCTTCATATTATATCCTATGTGAAATATAATACACCATATAAAATTAGAAATTCAAAATTTCTTACCTATAAAATAAGCTAATTTTATTATGTGAAAGAACTGCCAGTGTCTATTTTTGATGATCTATTTGAAAAGCAATTCTTCCATTTCATCAACATACTTGTTGGCCTTTTATTTTGATTTTTCATTATTATAGGGATAATTCTGCTATATCTTCATAATATCCTCTGTAAATCTTGTTGAGTGTTATAAAAATTCTCAATGTATATATTGTTGAATTATATTAACATTTAACAAATTCTATCAGCATTAATTGAAAACATTTTGAATAAATGTCAGTGAATCTTTATTTAATGAAACCTTTGAAAATGGCAACCTAATCCCTGACTATTATACTAAGAAGCTGCTAAATTAGTTTACTGACAAAGAAAATCAATCATTGTAAATGATCTTTAAACAATGGTATTCAAACCGTGGCTGATTCTATAAAGAAATAATAAGCAGCTCAATGCCCTCCCCACATTATTTATTTTGTTGTCTTATTTGTTTCATAAAAGGTTAATGGTAGGAACCTCCTTTCAGTTGACTTTGATCGGACTTCAAAGACAGAGAAGATTTATGATGATCACCGTAAATTTCTACTGAGAATCGCCTATGATACTTCAGGACATCCAACTCTCTGGTTCCCAAGCAGCAAGCTTATGGCTGTCAATGTTACCTATTCATCTACAGGTCAAATTGGTAGCATCCAGCGAGGCACCACTAGTGAAAAAGTAGATTATGATGGACAGGGAAGGATTGTATCTAGAGTATTTGCTGATGGTAAAACATGGAGTTACACGTATCTTGAAAAGGTACTATTAGTTGGAATGTTGATTTGTAATTCTATTAAAGAATTTTTTCTGCATAAAATTTTAAAATGATTGCTGTATGATATTGCTGCAGTTTTAGACAGAGAGGGGGTATCTGTGTGTGTATACACACTTTCCTCCAAGATCTTACACACATACAGTTCATTCCCCTAGTCTGTTGTATCTTTGCAACAGCCCTGCAAAGTCAACTCGGCTGAACAGTAATGATTGATCCTACTCATCCAGTAAACGATCTAACTTTGTGGGCATTTGAACCCTGATCTCTTTGGCCCTAGCCCACATCCTCACTATTGCACTGTGTTTAAGGAAAATCCATCCCAGAAAACTGATTTAAGATATACAGTATGTAAGATAAATTTGTTTTACTGGAATTTACTAACTAATGGAATTTAATTATGTCATTGAAATCACTGGGAATGATTATACATTTCTAGGATTTCAATGAGATTGAAGTGCACTTAAGTGGCAACCAGGATCAATGTATCTGGACATACTGAGTCTTCTTCATGAACAGTTATGTTAACCTAACAGTTTTCTCAATATTGTAATGATTGTTTATTTTGTATCATATTTTTTCAGATGAGGTTATCCTTAAGAGTGTCTGTTAACACAAATAAAAACACTGAATTTTATAATATAGGGTAATAAAACAGCTGTAGATTTTCCAGGCTAAATCTGAAAAGGGAATCTAAAAAAATGGAAAATATTTTTTTTCACTTTGCACAAAGAAAGAACAGCATATTCACTATCAAATCAAACTTCTGAAAGAGTTCTAAACAGCAGCATAAAAGTAACGATTTAAGCAATGATTTTTCTTTGTGTATATGTGTCTCTCTTTGTCTCTTACGTACACATATACATACACACAAACACTAATGTGTTTTCCTCACGTTCGTCCAGCAAAATTGGTTATTTATATTCTTGGCCCAGAATTAGGGGTTTCTTTGCCCAAAATCAAATATGGTATTAAACCAGTGCTGCATACTTAATTATATACTCCCTAGCATGGCAATACTGAACAAAGCATAAGGAGTCTTTTATCATTATTTAATTTGATGTCCTTTAGTGGGACAGAGCAGAATTTGCCTTAGGTGGAAACAGCCACCGACAGTGACAGATGCTGAGAGTTTTATACATCTTCATGTGAGTAATATAAAATAACAGTGGTAGTGATGTGTAATGCCAAAGCTTTACAAAAGGAATCATTTGGTGACTAATTAACTCTGCAGAATTTGATGTAAATAACAAGTCAATTGCTTCGCCCATCTGACAGATATAAAAGAGGAGGTTCAGGGATCTTCAGGCTAGGAAAATTCTCAGTAAATTATCTCTAATTACAGGAGTGAAATTGTCTCTTCCATATGTTGTTCCCTTCTTGAGTTGCTGGCTTAAGACAGCCTCACTTTTGTTGGTATTAAACATGACTTATCCCAGTCCATTGACAATCTGCTGTTTGGCATTGAGTACTTGATAAAAGGATGACTCAGTCACAACAAGAACACATTAGGAATCTGGAGCGACTCATTATAGATCCTCTTACAATTAAGTATCCAAATGAATTAGGTAATTACCAATATGTAAGGTCAAGAATTACTCAATTTGAATAATGATGATTTAGTAAAAAACAGTGTTGCTTGTCTACCAATAGTTTTGGCACTTGATTAAACTCTGTTTTCTTTTTCAGTCAATGGTTCTCTTACTGCATAGCCAACGGCAGTATATCTTTGAATATGACTTACTGGATCGGCTTTCTGCAATAACCATGCCCAGTGTAGCTCGCCACACTATGCAGACTATCCGTTCTATTGGCTACTATCGGAACATCTATAATCCTCCAGAAAGCAATGCCTCTGTCATCATGGACTATAATGAAGAAGGGCAGCTGTTACAAACTGCTTTCTTGGGCACAAGCCGGAGAATCTTGTTCAAATACAGAAGGCAGACCAGGCTTTCTGAAATTCTATATGATAGCACAAGAGTGAGTTTTACTTATGATGAGACAGCAGGAGTTCTGAAAACAGTAAATCTCCAGAGTGATGGCTTTATTTGCACCATTAGATACAGGCAAATTGGTCCATTGATTGACAGGCAGATTTTCCGTTTTAGTGAAGATGGAATGGTAAATGCCCGATTTGACTACAGCTATGATAACAGCTTCAGAGTGACTAGCATGCAAGGTGTTATCAATGAAACTCCATTGCCTATTGATCTCTATCAGTTCGATGACATATCTGGAAAAGTTGAGCAGTTTGGAAAATTTGGGGTAATTTATTATGACATTAATCAGATAATTTCAACAGCTGTAATGACTTACACAAAACACTTTGATGCTCATGGTCGCATAAAGGAAATTCAGTATGAAATATTCCGATCACTTATGTACTGGATTACAATTCAATATGATAACATGGGCCGAGTAACTAAAAGAGAAATTAAAATAGGGCCATTTGCTAACACTACCAAGTACGGTTATGAATATGACGTTGATGGCCAGCTACAGACAGTTTACCTTAATGAGAAAATAATGTGGCGTTACAATTACGATTTGAATGGCAATCTCCACTTGTTGAATCCAAGTAATAGTGCTCGATTGACACCACTGCGATATGATCTGAGGGACAGAATCACTCGACTTGGTGATGTTCAATACCGGTTAGATGAAGATGGATTCCTGCGACAGAGGGGAACTGAGATATTTGAATACAGTTCAAAGGGCCTCCTTACCAGAGTTTATAGCAAAGGCAGTGGATGGACAGTGATATATCGTTATGATGGACTTGGAAGACGGGTTTCCAGTAAAACCAGCCTGGGACAGCATCTTCAATTTTTTTATGCAGATCTCATATATCCAACAAGAATAACTCATGTGTATAACCACTCAAGCTCTGAAATCACGTCTCTCTATTATGACTTGCAAGGACATTTATTTGCTATGGAGATTAGCAGCGGAGATGAGTTCTACATTGCCTCAGATAATACTGGAACCCCACTGGCTGTTTTCAGTAGTAATGGTCTAATGCTGAAGCAGATTCAGTACACTGCCTACGGTGAAATCTATTTCGATTCTAACCTTGATTTCCAGTTGGTGATAGGATTCCATGGAGGCCTTTATGACCCATTAACCAAACTAATTCATTTTGGTCAAAGAGATTATGACATATTGGCAGGCCGTTGGACTACACCTGATATTGAAATTTGGAAAAAAATAGGGAAAGACCCAGCTCCCTTTAACCTGTATATGTTTAGAAATAATAATCCAGCCAGCAGAATAAATGACGTGAAAGATTATATCACAGGTAAATATGTACATTTAATGAAGTACAATTCTCTGTTGATTTTTATTAAATTACATTATACATGTATATCACCTTGGAATTACAGCATCTGATAGCAACGTACTGTAAAATTTATATGAGTAGGAATATACTTTATTAAGGTAAAAATGTATGTCTATTCTACCTTGCTTCACAAGGTGAGAAGTATACATAGTTGGGTAAAATAGTAAATAAGTATATCATTTTTCTTAATTAGATCTATCTGAGATCTTGTGTCTATAGAAAATCCTCAGGATGGTCACTTTTTTCCCCAGGGAAGAATTTCATTATAGCCAATGATAGATGTAGTCCCTTAATAGAAAATAAGACTTATCAGAAATCCTCATAATAGGCCTTGTTCCTTGTCTCTACAGAATATTTGATCTCTTAGAGCAGTGTTTCTCAACCTTGACAATTTTAAGGCATGTGGACTTCAACTCCCAGAATTCCACAGCCAGCAACGCTGGCAGTGGAATTCTGGGAGTTGAAGTCCACATGCTTTAAAATTGTCAAGGTTGAGAAACACTGTCTTAGAGGATTCAATAGAAAATGGGGTTTTGATGTTTCCGTTTGACTAAATGGTTACTATGGCAACAGTTTATAAGTCTGCAAAGTTATTGTGTATTATGAGTGCTATTATGCCAGATGGCCAATACATCTAGGAAATATATTAGGATTTCTTGCTTGCATGATAACACCTTGGATGTTTAAAAGGAAAGTTTTTCAAGCAGTTATGTGTCAGTGGGCAAAATAATGTGCAAACATTCCTTCTTGCTATGTATGGTTGTGGGTTCATCTGTAGATTAAATAATAGTGCTTTTGGATTTACATAACTCTGCTATGTTTTCAAGTACTTAATAGAAAGGCCTTAGACCAAGAAATCTTGTATTTTAATGTTTAAGCATTTTTGTATCCAAAAACCTAATTCACACTATACTTGTATTTTGTTGTTAAATACCGGTATGTATTTGGACACCATTGTATTCTTTTGCAATTTCTTTTCTTCCAAAGAAATGGATACAGGTTCATTGTAAATCACTTGATATCAGTGCCAGTTGCTCTCAGTATCTAAGAACTATGCTTCCCTTTTTACAATGAATTATTTGCATAAGTTATTTACCTAATTATAACGCATTATACAATCCTACCGTGTTTTCCCGAAAATAAGATCCGGTCTTTTTTTGCCTGCAAAAGAGGCACCAGGTCTTATTTTCGGGAGGGGGGGTCTTTTCCACTCACTTTGAAGCAGCGACACCAACAGCCCCACCCTGCCCACTTCTGCTTCTGAAGGAGCAGCTTCATTCAGGAGCTGAGAAAGGAGCTTGGGCCTGCATTTTGCAGTCAGAGGTCTTTCTGGAAGGAATATGCAGCTGAGAACCGAGCTATGGATTCAATCCATAGGTCGGTTCTCGGCAATACAGGCCTTCTATAGAAAGGCCTCTGACTGCCAAGTGCAGGCCGAGCTCCATTGTCAGCTGCAGAATGAAGCTGCTCCTTCCGGCAAGGCAAGTGTCAATCCATGGGAGGCCTGGCTGCAATTGTAAGCTCCAACCGCCCCTCACCCTAGCTTGATTTTTAGGTGTGCACTTCGCCCCAAAACTAGGGCTTATTTTTGAGGTAGGGCTTATATTAGGCCCACCTCAAAAAATCAAGTTAGGGCTTATTTTCGGGGTAGGTCTTTCAGGGAAACCCATGCTACCTATATATTCCTGTTTAATACATGCTACCCATTGCTACCTATATATTCCTGTTTAATACATCTACATTGCAGCAACGTTAAGGATAAGTCACAGTTGCACTGTGGAATTACATAATTAGAACTATGTCAAAAGACCAAATATATTCCAAATTAGGATGTTTAAGACCTTATTCACTGAAGAGGCTTTTTTTCCCTAAAAGATGTCCAAATACTTTTTTTGCAATAGTCATGATCATATGTACATAGCAGTATTCTTCCCGCATAATTTCTTCTGTTCCTTGCTGTCTTGCAATAGTTGAATTCATAGGAAACTCAAGTAAAACTATTGCTGATTTCTTGCTATAATGTTGAAATTGTGAGGAGTGAAGATCTAGTGCTGTCCCTATGTTTATTAAGTAAATAACCTTATCCGCATAAATAAATTACGTGGATCACATGGAATCATCTATAGTATTTGTCACTGTAATCCAAAGAATCACAGATTATTGCTTCAGATTATCCTGGATTGTATAAATAGTGCATTGAAAAAATAGCTTCACTACATTTCTTTCTTTTTTTTTTCTTTTTTTACGAAATTTCAAATTTTTATTTTCAAGTTCCTAAAAAACAGGGCTGTGGAACAGCAATAAATACATAATGACCATACAGAATGTTTAGTTTTTGCTGGTTAAATTATTGCGTGTGCACATATGTCAATACAGTGTAGTCAATGCATGTGTTCAGTGATATTAATTTCTTGATTCTTGATTGCATAAATTTAATCTGAATTTAAAAATGACAGTTCAATCTTGCCACAGGGTCCCACTTATGAAATATTATAGATTACAGCAATTAAGATAAATTTAGGTGAATCTTTCAGTTTCAGTTTAACTTTAAAGAATATGATTTTGTCCCGCCCTGTAGTACCTTTTTACTTGCTCCTTGCTATTAATAATTGATAAGACAAGAGATTTTTGTCATTGTCTATTCTTTTCTACAATCATGATTTAATCTCACATAGTTTTTTTAGGACAAGCCCACAAACCCCCCCCCCCAAAAACCCACTGACTTAAGAACTAATTTTCAGATTGCAATCTTATGTTCGTTGAATGCTACTTCCAAGTAAGTTTGTGTAATATTATATTATAAAACTTTATAGCAGTCCTGACGACTCCAAACTATTTATTTAGAGTAATAAAGCACACTACATTTCTTTCTATGGGTCATTAGTTGTACATAAATGAAGACAACCTTTAAACAAATAAACTATAGCCCTGCCATGGATTTTCTCCTCCAAATATATTTTACATTTCAGAGCATTATCCAATTCACCGACATTCATTCAAATTATGCTGCACAATTCAATCACATAGTGAGGGACATGTGATATTTTTCTAACTTTATAATTGCTTTCTAGATGTTAACAGCTGGCTGGTGACATTTGGTTTTCATCTACACAATGCAATCCCAGGTTTCCCTGTGCCTAAATTTGATTTAACTGAACCCTCCTATGAACTTGTGAAGAGTCAGCAATGGGATGATGTACCGGTAAGAAAAATATAAGTAAAATTAAACTACAAGAAAATATAATAAAAGATTCTATTAGAGTATTGAAAATCATCAGAGGCATACATTGAATTTTAAAAAATTAAAACATTGTAGAGATGTTTTTTGATACACTTTTGTCCCCAAGCTATATAACTGATGTTAATTCTGTAAGAATTTTTTTCCAATAACTAAAGACTCAACTTAAATTTTAACATTTCCTAAACTGAAGTGAGAGGAAAGAAATGATTAATCAATAAATAATAGTATTTTAAAATCCTTTCCCCCCCAAATTATAGCATTCCCAATGGAAGCTATAGAGATTGGATTGATAGCAGCACCCTCCCTCCAGGCTAAAAGTGAACAATGTAATAAAAAATCGAATGTGAAAGAAACAGAATAACAGGTGATATAAATTATGCATATTGTACAGCAGTACAATTTTACTTGTCTTTAATATTAACCATGTTTTATATGTGAAGATAAAATATTGAATATAAAATCACTCCAGGTAAAATGTATTACATTATATAGAGTTCAAACTCTGTAAAACTTCTTGTTTTAAAAAATGCATTGCCAAACAGAAGTATAAAACTAAATTATTTACAAAAATCTATGAAATGTAAAATAGAAAGTCATATGTACCATTTAGGAAAATAGCAATTATAAATTTTATTCAGAAATGAAAAATCCATTTATCATCAAATTCTCAGTACCAGCAGGAAATTACAAATGTTAAATAGCTGTTAAATAACTGTATTCTGAAGGATCTCTGTGATTTACCAAGCTATTAAAATTAAAAGAGTCAAAATAATTTCATATGTTACATAAATCCAGAAACATTGTGTTGATGTTTTTACAGTAGAAATCTTGGTCCTATCATTATAAAAAATATGTATAATTTCCTTCCTCTGAGTGCAAAAACTAACATAAGTGATATGAAAGGTTCACCCAGGGTCTTTCCCCAAAATGGATATTAAATCTTGGGATGAGTTATCTGGTGCAATTGCTGCTATTGATACTTATTTAATACATTTGAATTTCTGATGTAAAAATATTGTAGAGAACTTGCTCCTTTTCTCCTTATTCATAGCTCATTTCTTCATTTCACAAGTTCTCTCAGATCTTGTTCAAGATCAAATATAGGCAAGATGTAATGATGAGATCATTGGGGCTTTTTACTGAGGGGGCCACTCACATCAGTGATCCAAGATGCCCGTTTCCCTGTTGAAGAATATAAAGGGAGCACAGAGATACAGTGCACAATGATGAGAGAATGAAGGAAGGCAGACCCCAAAGGCATTATCATAACAGTGGACAAGAGAAATTAGGGAGGAATAAGTACAAAATGAAATTATAAAAGAGGATACAAGAAAGAAAATAGAGAAGAAATTCATGTAGTATGTATCTGCCTCCATCTCTAAAACCTCTGAATTTCTATTGTGACATGAATATCCAAAAACAAACCTTTGTGTCCTAATGGTATATCTGGATACTTCCTGCTAAATCCAAAGCAAGGCAAAAGTTGTGTATCTTGCCACATTTCCTAAAAGAAATTAGAGATGTAGAACTTTAAGCCAGTGGGGAAAATTATTTCACAGATCTAGCAGTTGAAATGCAATGTATTACTGTGAAATATATTAGGTAAAAAGATAGTAGTGGCCCAAAGCTATTACCACACTCTTTTGCAACCCAAGGGTACGGACACTGCACTCCTGTAGCGAAGTTTATCACAAGTTTCTGCATCTAATACATTATATATTATATTATATCATATCATAGCATATTCCCTTTCTGAATAAAGTTATAGCATATGAAAAAAAATTAGGCCTGATAATAAATAAATAGATAATTGAACCAAGTATATAAACAAGCATAAGAGTCTTATGATAAACTTTTTTTCATTTTTGCAATGAGAAAATCACTAAAGGAAACTTCTAGAAAATTACTGATAGGAATACAGGTAATAATTATTTTGGTAATTATTTACATTATAAGTATGCACCAAAGATGTCTTTGTTTTTAATTCTTCAGCAAATCAATTTATTGCATTCATCTTCCTATCTCGACAATGTTTTATTTTTGTACTATTTCATGATATATAAATTAACATAATAAAGACTGATATAAAAACTAGTGAAGCATAGCAGATCTCTGCATTCAGTGTTTCTAATTTTATTTTGATTGGTTAATGATCACAATAAGTAATAGTTGATTGTCTGGTTTTTTTCTTTGTCATTCTGTGCTACTTTTTAAACTTTTTGGTCAAAAATGATAATAAATATTGAAATATATCAAGCAACGTAGAACTTATAAGAGTGGAATCCAGTCTGTGAATTCAATTAGCTGCAGCAGTGTCATTGTGGCATATCATGTTGTCAGCTGCAGGCACCATGCCAATAAATGCTTGACTGTTGGAATTTATAGGCTTGTAAAAAAAAGAAATTCTGTCTGTTCTTGTTTTCAGCCGATTTCTGGAGTGCAACAAGAAGTGGCAAGGGAAGCAAAGGCTTTCCTATCCCTAGGAAAAATGGCAGAAGTCCAGATCAGCAAGCGCAGACCTGGTAGTGAGAAATCCTGGTTATGGTTTGCAACTGTGAAGTCTTTGATTGGAAAAGGAGTAATGCTTGCTGTCAATCAAGGCAAAGTACAGACCAATGTGCTTAACATTGCAAATGAAGATTGCATCAAAGTGGCAGCTGTTCTCAATAGTGCATACTACCTGGAAAATCTGCACTTCACTGTTGAGGGAAAGGACACACATTATTTCATTAAAACCACCTCACCCGAGAGTGACTTGGGCACGCTGAGATTGACAAGTGGCCGGAAGGCACTGGAGAATGGCATCAATGTCACAGTTTCCCAGTCCACCACTGTAGTGAATGGCAGGACTCGTAGGTTTGCTGATGTTGAAATGCAGTACGGTGCACTGGCTCTTCATGTCCGCTATGGCATGACGCTTGATGAGGAGAAGGCACGGATATTAGAACAGGCTAGGCAAAGGGCTCTCTCCAATGCCTGGGCCAGAGAACAGCAACGAGTGAGAGATGGAGAGGAAGGGGCCAGGCTATGGACAGAAGGGGAAAAGAGGCAACTTTTGAGTGCTGGAAAAGTTCAAGGATATGATGGGTACTATGTACTCTCTGTTGAGCAATACCCTGAATTAGCTGACAGCGCTAACAATATACAGTTTCTTAGGCAAAGTGAGATTGGAAAGAGGTAACACATTGGTTGAGCTTGGCTTGCCAAAGAGACGGATCTTGTGCCAGTGTCTTCTAAGAGGGGAGACCAAATAGTTTGCTGCATTATTACTTGAGCCTAAATGTACATCTTTGCTCAGATTTATCTGTAGCACAATCTGAATGGACTCTACAACAAAGAGAGAGCCTTCCAGAAGAATGATAATATTAAAAAGAAAAACTGGAGTTGTTTTTTTTCTGAATGACCTTAAAGGTGATCTGCTTTAAAGAATATGTTTACATATGCGTATCGCTGCACTCAAGTTGGACTGAAAGTACTAAAAAAAAGATCTAAAGAGTTTCCAACTGGCTATTCCAGTAACTAAAAAAGAAAGCGATAACAGTGTTTCCAAATATTACTAAATTGTTGACTTTTGCTTACAAGAATTAGTCTTTTTTCCTCCTCCTCTTCCTTCTCCCCCTTCCTCCTCCTCTTTTCTCCTGCTCACTCCCTTTCTCTGCCTAGGATGTGGTATATAATCTCTGTTCATGTTAAGAGGGGGACAAAACTTTTTGTGTATGGACACCCCAATGGCTTTAACAGTGCTGCTTTTTGAAAGGACACTGCCACAAGCAATTTATTCTACAATCAAAATTTGGTAATGGATTTTATGGTGATCATGAGGTTTACCTTGGGGAAAATGGCAAATAGAATTCTTGTCACAGAGAAGCAAAGGAAGCTTGATTTTTTTTGTAAATTATGTGAGACAAGTTGTTTATGGATTTTTATATGAATTACAATTTACTGTACATCAAATATTAGTCTCAGAGGAGTTAATTTATGTAAAGTGTTTAAAAAAGTTTATACTTAAATAAAATAATAAAAATATGCAGTGTGTGAATTTTTTAAAAAGAATTGCACCTTTTATTATGTTATACCTGTACAGTATTAAGAGTTATAATGTAGAGATATAACAGTATACAATAATTGGATAGAAGTGTTAATATTTTTCTATTAACTTTAACATGGTGCATTTTTCTCTTTGGATCACTTTTGAGAAAGGATGGAGGAATCACAGACTAGAAGGAAACAGAGTTGCTGCTCTTTTTCCTCTCTTTCTCTCTCTTTTGCTTGAGCCCTGGCAAGCATGGTTTCATCAGTTACTGCTAAAAGGAAGGAAGAACAATTCAGCAAGACCCATTTGTTACCATAAAAGACTTTTGTAGGCTGGACATGCCTTGTTCTCAAGGTGTACTTATTATTTTTACACCTTTCTAATGTGTGGATTTTAGAAAATATATGGGATGTGAAGTTGTGTTATGTCATAAAAGGAACATTTCCATACTTCTTTACACAGAAGTAAATTCCTTTGTGGGATGTATTCTTTGATGAATAAATTTAGGACTGCAATCTTAGATATTTAGTGGTTCATGAAGACAAGTTGATGCTGTTCTAAACACACAGGATTGATTCTCACAATATGCTTAACTGGGTCAGCTGGAGGTTAATTGTATCATCAACCATGTTGTGGGAATTTAGCTCTTTTGTCTTCTGAGGATTAAGCAACATCCTCTAGAAGCCTCATAAAACAGGATCTTTTTAGGTGCTCATTTTCTATGGATGTTAGTTTTCATACACCTATCCCTTAGACACAGGAAAGAATGAGAAGCAAGCAAAACATGGGCAGGAAATAAATAAGAATCTGCCCATGATGACATCATCACATCATTGTGGGGGTTTATTTCTTACATTTTTAGTCCAACTTGCAAAGGACAGGACAAGACAAGAAGCAGGTCTCCCAGCCATCCTGATTGTTGCCAATATGTGATGGTGAGAGAGCAATAACTGAGTTTCTTGTGTCTGGGAACCTGTGAGTCTTTGTGGTTTGTTTAATTTTGTTTTGGTTTTCTGCATGTCTGAAAAAGACATACTCAATTCTCTTCTGGAAGAAAAAAAATAGAATTCTATCTGAGGAGATGGAACAAAAAGGAAGGTTTCCTATCAACTGAAAAAAAAATGAAAAAACATTCAAGAAATGAATAGGATAGGATAGTATCTAATCAGCATTTGTGGATATCATAATGTTTAAGACTTGCCTATAAAGACACGTGTTAGAACTTGAGATGTGCTGATAGAAGAATTTAATATAAACCATGTATAATTTTCTTAAACCAGGTTATAGTATCAGATCTCTCCTGTTGAATACCTGAAACAGCAACCAAAAGGAATATTTCTGAATAGATTCTAAATATATCTCCATTATTGATAAAATCTGGGATGGAAAGGGGGGAACATAATTTTCATGCCAAATGCCAGCCTTTCTTATTAATAAATCAATCAAAATACCTATCTCAAGAAGTTTAACATACTTAAAAATTCTGTAATTTTTCTAGTTAGTTTGTTAGTACAGATGTTTGTGTAAAAACTTGAAATGCTCAGCTTCCATTTAAAAAACCTTCAGGTGCAAAAAATATTGACAGTTTCTGGTAATTGTCTTATGGAAAAACACATTAAAACAATATTTTGATCCCCCGATCCTTTTTTATAAGTATAATAATACAAGTTACTTGCAATTGAGCTGAATGTTGCATGATTTGAAAATACTTTTTATCAGTATTAGTATTGCGTAATTTATATGTGGGAAGGAAAAAAATCTCAAAGGCCTAATTTCTCTCTTGCATCCTTTGTACTATTTTCAGCAGCATATATTCGAAAATATTGTTTATTTCGGGAAAACTAGTCCATTTTTCTGTGCTAAAATCAAGATTAAATGCCAGTTAAATATATCTGAAACATGTAAAGGAATTACATAAATGAATTTTTAAATTGTTTTCTAATTGCTTTCTGCACTGAGATTCTGTAATAGATATGTGTGCTTTCAGTTACACAGTATGTATCTTGTCAAAGAATTATGGAATGATCAAGCAAGTCACAGTATTACTTACCTGTGTCCCATTGGACACAACCTATAGAATAACAGTCTAGGCATTTGGGGGAAAAAGCTATTTTATTACATTTAAAGTGTAAATAAATGCTTTATTGTTATTTTTCAGACACACAAAGAATCCAAATTTAGAAATTAGGATTTAAAAAATGCTGATCAGTGCCATTACTTCCTATCTGAGTTTAAATCTCAGTACATAGCCTGTCTATAGTTCTGTTTGGTAGAATTGCAGAGGATTTTTTTTTTTTGAGAGCACTGGGTTTGCTATTTATTTGGGCTCATACTGGAAATATAATAATATACTATTCTATAGAAATACTACAACAAATCTGGTGTATGACAAGTTGGAATAGCACTAAGCTTTCTGTTGATGTGTCCTTGTGCTTTCACAAATAACCCCAAACTTTTATCAGTTGGCTTAAATTGAATGATGGCCAATTAGCCTTCTTTCATAAGTCCTTAGATCTTTTTCATACTGTAAAAAATACCTGAAATGTTCCTACATGATATAGTGACTGGGGAAAATGTAAACTAAATTTTTTTTTTAATGAAAAACTGTATTAAACTAATTCTCCTTTGGAAATTCAGAGTATTTTAGGCAAAGCTAGTCAAAATGTTTTCATGCAATTTTGAAATGTATTTTTTGTCCAATTTGTATTGTTCTTTTCATTTGCCTTCCAAACTTTATATGTATCCTGAAGTTTTCCACAACTTGATGACTATAGATTGCATCTAGGCTTTCCAATAAAAGCCAAGCCAATGTGTCTGTGTTTAAATTTGTTTTCTTAATTATGTCTGTCAGACATTATAACTCTGCTATTTTTGTTTCAACTTCTAGATGCAAAGTGATCTGGTTGTACTAGTATTGATTTATTTCCTCCACAAATGGGAGTTGTTTCCCGTACCTTCTGCCAGTGTCTCAAACTGCTAGTTCAGCAAGGCAAATCATGGCAGGGATCTCCAGAGACCTACTTTACAGAAGCATTAACTATACTTCTCAAAGTTAAGCTTCACAAATTTTAAAAGAAGACAATTGAAGCTGTGTCTCTTTCATGCTGAAAATAACAAGATTCGTTTAACTAACCGATCATGAGAGGAACCTTTCACTGGGAAGTGGTATCTTCAAATCATTCACTATGTTTTATGTATAACAATAGCATATTTTGATGTGAATTGGAAGAGGGGCATTGCAATATGCTTCCTTGTAGAGAAAACGGCAGTTTGATAACATGTCAAGCAAACACAAGCCATGTTACTTGTCTGCTACGGATAACCCTACACATATACACATACTCCAACAACAGGAGAAATTAATTCTTCATTTTAAATGGAAAAGATTGTCAGTACACTTACAGCTTTTTGCAAGTAATGAACAATTTCTTATTCCAATTTGCATATTGTTTTAGGATATTCATTGTCTAATTATAATCCTTAAAGGTAGGTCTATAATATTAACTCATATTTTAGATGAAGGAATTTGTTAGCAACTTGTTTTATGGCCACCTAAAGAATTCACAGAATAGATAAGACATAATTCAATTTTTCTTAATTTATATCATTTATTGTAGGTGTATCAATTACAATTCTATGCCAGCCTTCAGCAGATACATGAAAGAAAATAGTGATTTATTTCTGAAATTTTTTACATGTTTTAGAACAAAGTGCAGTCGCAAATTTTAATGGCAGAGATGGTAAAAGATATCTATTAAAACATGTTATTATATGTTCGTTCATAAATCTTAGCAAAATCCCAAAAAGTCACAAAAATTAATATTTCAGCAAAAAAATAAAAGTTAACAATTGGTTTAATAAGATAGACTTTTTTACTAAGCAGTTTCTTTGCCCTGGTGCAACATACACCATTCCCAACTCAAAACAGTCATTGGGCTAATATAGAGCAGTTATAAAAACCCATTTCCAGTTTAGAGGCTCAAATGAAAGCAAGAAATAACAGTTTGATATATGAATATATATTACATTGATTCATGAACAAGTTTAATAGTTGTATCTATTGCACAAATATGATCATTAAAATCAAATGTCAAAATTGGCAGGGTCACTTATAACTGACTTCTTCAGTTATTATTGGGCCATTTTTAGGGTCCAGGTTAATTCACAAAACTTGATTGGCTATGTTAAGTAGCTTCTGTATAAAAGACTCTGGGTTCACTGCTTTGGAAATCTAATGCAATCTACATTTGCCTCACTGCAGTGCCCTGATGATATTTTCACACTTAGCAACAGGCAATAGAAGTGTGCTGATCAGCTTATTACCACTCAGATTTAGCTCACATTCCATGTCAAAAGTTCTATTAGATACTGCAGTTTCCATTGTCCTCTGAGAGACCAAATTATAACTAGCCATTTTTAAGCAGCCTAGAGAACAGCCAATCCTTGTCCAGCAAGCAATATAACAAAAGGAAATCCACACGTTTTCTGCATTCTGACACCACCAGCAACCACCAAAAGCACAATATAAAAGGTGTTCTTTGCAGACACCTATTGCAACTATCTGCAGTATTAAGGAAAGGGATCGTTGTGTTTTGCCAATAAAAAAATGTGTGTTTGGCATTAGGGCTACATGGTGAGTTCAGAAGGAGCATGCATGTGCATAAATGTCACACCTGTTGTACCTTCTTGAATCAAAACTATTTTCATTGGCTCTCACTGTTCAAGCTGCATAAATCTAAGAAACAATATGGCTTCTTTAAGGAATTGTAATTTGAGCCTGTTAGTAAGCTCCAAAACACCTCTTCCCTTTCCACTTTTGTATTCTGATCGTTGCTGAATCTTATGGAAGGCATTCTTTAGCCCTAAAATGAATTGGATATCCCAAATTAGACAATAGGCCAGCTAAATTCTGTGCAATGCTTTCTGTCTGAGAAAGCACTCCAATTAAGATTGCATACTTTTCCACTTAGGGGTCAGTACAAGAATCATCACCAGCATTTATAAAGTAGGCATGTGTTTCAAAAGGAAAATATAATTTAAAAAGCTGCAAAGACCACAGTGACAACAAATAATTGTTTTAATGTTTTTTCCAAGTCCTTGCACACTGAACATAACCCTCTCACTTTTCTGTTAAAATTTGCTGACACTCTACAAACAAATGGAAAGGTCTAGATAACAAAAGGGAAACTTTCCTCAACTGTACTTTATAAGCTCACCAAAAAAAAGTCAGTTAAATTTTGACATTTAGCGGTGGCTAACCTCTTTAGCTTTAAAGGGGAGCTTTTATTCTCACTGAACAATCTTCTGAGTTTGAAATGTTTGGTAATTAACACTGCAAATTGTACAGGTGTTAAAACAACCAACTTCTAAAAATTTATTTAGCTCTACATGCAGTATTATTTGCATTTATGTGTATGTTAT
Source organism: Bothrops alternatus (assembly GCA_034064705.1). NCBI lineage: Eukaryota > Metazoa > Chordata > Lepidosauria > Squamata > Viperidae > Bothrops > Bothrops alternatus. The sequence goes on along the minus strand of JARGCV010000053.1, from coordinate 7,700,102 downwards.
TCTTCAACATGTAAAAAGCATGTATTTCAGTCAAAAAAATCAAATTGCAATTTTATAAAAAACAACAGAGGTATAGCAATATTATGTTTTATTTAAAAAATCCAAAGACCAAACATTATCAGAAACTTGAGGTGCTATAAATCTAGCTTTTAAAACAGGCAGTGTTGGCATGCTCCAAGTTCATCCGATTAAGGAATGTCGTCAGTCAGGACCCTGCAAGTGCCCCTTCTCTGTACCAGGGACTTCCCAATGGAAGAAGGTTCCACCTGAGATTCAGGTGCTCCCATCCAGCTTATATTTTGGAGGCCTGGAAAACCTGGATGATGAGAATGATTGAAAGCCCTACTTAGGCTGTGCAGATTTTGGTTTGTTTTTTTTGCTTCTATCCAGTTTTTATGATCTGACCATCTTTCATACTTATTCTTTGTTGTATGTTGTATAGTTTTTGTTTAATATTTTTACTTGTGAACTGCCCAGACTTTTTTTGGTGGAAAACATAAAGGAAGGAGTTGTCTGAAGTATTAAGAGAGATGCGAATATGGAAACACAATTTAAACATTTTAGACATGAACAAGGTGCATTCATATGCACCTCCCAGTATATACACGTCTCCTCTATAAGCAATCTTCCATTTCATATCAGTACACTAGCAATTGTTTCAGAATTATACTAACTAGTTAGTTTCAAAGAGCACTAATTAAAAATATATCAACTACCGCAGAATCTATCTATCTATCTATCTATCTATCTATCTATATGTGTGTATGTAGTGTGTGTGTATTACTAATTGATTAATAATTACTGTAGCAGGATCAAAATTACCACATTTTTGTACATTGGGGGAATTAACCCAATCTTCGGTGATACAGAAAAATTGTTTATAGCAGTGAAAAGAGGGGCTAGAACAGAATAGAACAAAATAGAATAAAACAGCTTTATTTGGCCAAGTGTGATTAGACACACAAGGAATTGCCTTTGGTACAAAAGGTCTCAGTGTACATGCAGATTGCCCAGGTGGCCCAGCAGCACCATAGTGGCCATGCCCTCCACCACGCCCTGCAGCATCATCTGCATTCGACAAGGCGTGAGGGCGGATTTATCCCTGCTGCCCGGCTGCTATGTCCTTTGCTGCGCTGCTGTGCACGGGCCACACCTGGGGGCGACTCTCCTTTGGGGGAGCTGCTGTGAGGGGGGCCATGGGGTAGGCGGGGCTGTGGCAACAGTGTGTGTGCCCACAAAGAGGGCTCCGAGTGCCACCTCTGGCACACATGCCATAGGTTCGCCCTCACTGATCTAGATCATAAAATAATGGGTTTGTCTCAAAGAGCAAATCTTGGAGACAAGATTTTAAATTCTCATACACACAGAGATTATATAGAGTATTTATAAAATACTAGAGTTGAAACCAAATAATTTTAAATATATTTCTGGAATTTTGATAAAAAGATTCACTTCTAATTTTTTAAAAAAAGAGAGAGGAGAGACTATTGTAACTCAGTCTGTCTGAAAGAGGAAATTTTGTTATTAAATAAAGTTTAATTTAGTAAACATTCATATTTTAGTAATCTGACTTAAAAACACATCATTCCCAAATGTAAAGCTTTCAATAATATAATGTTAATGTTACAGGAATCCATTAAGTAAAAGTAGAGGCAATGGTGATACTCTTGACTGCTCCATCAGGCTCTAAACTGCAGGTATATTGCACTGTTTATAATGTCACATATTGAAAAACAACTAGATCTTCAGAGGCTTTATCTTAACATTATTACATAAACATTCCTGTAGTGAGTACCAACAAAACATTCCAGGAGGTGAAATTACAAGATCTAATTAACCTGAGACATGTAGGAACAGAAAACTCATGCTTGACCCCCTGAGAATGTGCAGTTTCCATCCTTCATTTAAATTGTCCCAATACAATTTAGTAGGCAATGAAAGCAATGGGTTTTCCGCAAGAATTACTTAAAAACCTATCTGGTTTAATAGAAAATGGGAGTGTTTCACTAGGTTGTTTGCTTTAAAACCACTTGAGAAAATTCTACAGGAGAGAGAAAACTGTCTTTCACATCTCTGCCAAAAGATTGTTTTTCAGTGATATTCCGTGTAAGAATGTGCTCTTTTTAATTGTTAAGTGTTCTGGTTATAAGCATTAAATAGCGTCTGTTCCAAATATCAATATAACCTGAATCATGGAAAGCATCCCCAAAATCATCCAATACATCTGAGCTCACTTGTGCGGAACAGTCATGTGGAGGAACAATTTAAACTTATCTCTGTCTCTATAATGGAGCAATTTTGTGTACCTCAACCTAAAATATTAAGTGAAAGCATTCCATTTGTTTCTGCTGCCATGAAATCATGCATCAACTCTTGAAAGGTCATTTGTATGGCAGCTAGCTAGCTATCTAACAAGTTCCTTGCCTTCCAAAATATTGTGGCCCTACTAGTGGCTTAATAATATCTTGGCCTTCTCTATCCACACTTTCATGTAGGGCTTCTAATTCTGTAAAACACAAAAGAAAATGAGAGCATGATTGATGGTAGCACCTGCCCAATGGTGGGATTCAGCCGGTTGGCACCACTTCAGCAGAACTGGTAGCTAATTTTTTGTTACCCAGGCCCAGAATGGACTTCCGGAAATGGCATCCACACAGAGAACTAGTTGTTCACATATCTGAATCCCACCACTGCACCTGCCCAATTTTAGCCTTAAGTTTGGAGGCTAAACTGGAATATACCTAATTAATACTTAGGAGCCCTCCAGAGAATCATAGAGTTTGTGGAAAACTGAAAAAAGAAATGTTGCAGAAGACATGTCTATATAGCCAAAATAAAAGACAAAAAGAATCTACCATGATGTGCATGAGAAACTCATGGAAAGTGAGATGTGTTTCCAGCTGAAATGATATTATAGCCATCCTTCAACTGTGAAAAACTAACTAGGAAAAAGGAGCGTTGAAAATGAAAAGGCATAAAGAGAGAAGGATTTGACTCCCCTCTGTTTGCCATGTATGTTTCACTTTAATTGCCTCCCAAGATGACACTTTATAGGACTGCAGTGGCAAATTGATTCTGCACACTCATTTGACATAATTACATCTAGTTTAGTCCTGACTGTAGTAAAGCTAGTCTCAACACAGTGCAAAGAAATGCAGCTCTTAACAGCAAAGCCAATATCTTTCCCTAAAAAAGTCATTTCTAGAGGTTCTAGGCTGTAGTTACTGCAAGCATAAACTGGAAATACTAGAAAAATATCATCACACATTATCAGAGAACCAGTGAGCTTCCCCTTCTAAAGAAGCTTCCCTCCTTGATTCATTCTGAAACTTAATATTGCAGACTAGCAGTTCAAAATAGTCTTGTCACTTCCTGTTTCAGTTATAGCCACTTAATCTTTTACTGCTATTATTAAAACACTATTTATAAGTTGTTAAGTACATTGAAATAACTGGATGGGTTTGCTCTCTCATGCGCTCTCTCTCTTACAACCATACATATCATTTTATCTGGACTTGATTGATTTTGGGCTTTAGGAAGGCTGATTTTTTAAAAAATATTGAAGAACAAAATTAAAAGTAAAAAGAACATTTATGGAAGACCATAATGTTTAAAAGACTTCATGACAATATAATTTTTTCTCTGAAATTTCTCCCATTTTTCTCTTTCAAAAATGGAAACGTTCATTGAGAAAAAATGTAAACAAGTGGAAAGTGGAAAAGTCAACCTGCAGTAATATTCAGATAAAAGCATCAACCCAACATGCTTCTTACAGCAACATTAACCACTTGGGGTACTTCCGAAATGGGACTTTGACTTCAGCCTGTATGATTTGCCCTGGTATCAATAACAGGAGAGAGGAAGCAATGATCTTTCGAAAAAAACTGGATTTCGAATATTGATTAAATTGCATGGGTTCCCAATGGATTAGGGAAACTTACACATAAATGTACTTCTCTTTGAACTATGAAGAGGGCTGTACCTCATTAAAAGCCTTATATTTTCTTCATACGCATCCTACCACAAATATGACACCAGCGCCCCTTAATGGTGAGAAGAATTGGGAAGAAGGGGGGGGAGGGAAACCTCATTCTATTTGAGCCAAGTCTGCATTTCTTTTGCTATTGTTTGAAGAATTCTAATTATCCTGCATTTTAACAGCTTAGCACTGCCCACAGAGTTTCACAAATAAAGGCTATTACTGGTACTTCATGCTTCAGCTCACTGATTCCTGGGCCTTATGAAGAGGGAAAAAAAGCCTTCTTAAGATCTCTTTTCACCCCCAGCAAAAACTTTATGGAACAGATTCTTTTCATCTGCTGGATCAAAATGGAGCTGCTGCCAAGAATTGTTTTTCTGGTCAGATGAATGTAACAGGTCCCAGCATGAACTACCCCTGCTGCCATTTAGCTGTTCAGGCTACAAATTGCCAAACAGCAAAGAGGCCAAAGAAACTTTAAAAATCCAGACAGAGAGAGGAATATTAATTAATCTATAGTATTAACCATATAAAAATGGAAGCTTATGAAGCTGTCACTTAATGTTTGTCTCTTTAAATTTCTAGAATCAGATGGAAAAAAAAAAAGAACAGGTTGATGTGCACCTCATCCTCGCCTCTGCCTATAAACTACATAATAAACAACAGGGAGTTTCTAAATCACTTCAGAAGCTAGGAATAATACAGTCTGCTTTGATTTTGATAACACTTTCATTTTGTTCAATATTGTAACTTTTTGTGCTTATTTCCAATGATGTTGGAAGTGAGCCAAAACTTCATGATGTCAGTCCTGGCCAGATGATCAAAGGATTTTTACATCCATGCAACATTAACACACAAAAGGGATGGGACCTCTTGGTTTCCTAATCCCACCCCACTTCACAGATGCCACAGTAAGTCATTTTATAATCATAGTTTTGCCAAATTGAATATATTCATTTGAAATACAAATGCACAGGATAGTGCTTATCTTCTCCCAAAGGGGTCCATGTAGTAGCTGGCAAGTTAAACTAAAGTTTCATCATGTAATACTTAGCAAATAATCTTGCCAGTTCAGAGAGGCCAATGACAAGTATTTCACTCTGAGGTTGGTTGGTTGGTTGGTTGCTTGTTTGTAGATATTTTATTACCAAACTAGATAACATCATCATGTATTTACCTAGTTCGGTAATAAATCATTTTGAAACAAGCAAACCAAGCTCAGATGCCACCAAGAACACCACAGTTCAATCCTACGTTGCAGGCACTGTCTTCTATATGAACAACAAGTGTAGTAATCTTTCAAGCATAGCTAGCTTTGAGGCCATACAGTCATGGAAATTTGATGGATCAGTCATATTTTTTTGCTAGTTCAACCTATCTCAGAGGATTGTTGTTAGAAAGAGTTGGATGAAGGAAAATCATGTACACAATGCTAAGCCCTAGGAATAAAAGCAGATGGTAAATCTAAGGAATAAAATTATACAAAAGCATGCACATTATGCTTCCAATATTCAGAATGGATCTAAGACTTATGACCTTGTGACTGCTTTCCTGGCATTGTGGTAAATTCAGGATCTTCATCCTTGTGTCTGAGATCTATCCTGCAAGAATGGGGGACAGGCTTTATCACCTGCTAACCTAGGGATGGAATATCCTTCTGCCTTTCTTCTCTACCTAAAAATCACACTAAAAATCTTTGCCATTAAGAAAAAGGCATTTTAGCCCTCTGCTACTTTTTAAAAGATATTTAATGTTTAGCTGCTGATTAATTCCTGTGAATCGTTTTAAACTGAACACCAATTTAAAACTCAGGATCAACTACTTTATACTGGAGAGCAGGAACAAATAATGTTGCCCAGGCTCCTGGAAAAGTGACGCTCACCCACATTTTCTCCATCCATATTTTTAACATAGCATTTTTCTTTCTCTGCTCTACTTACTTCCTAGCAGCCCAATCTTGTTCACCAGGTCCACCCCATTCTATTTTACACCAATGTCTTCCTTCTAATTGGTGGCTTTCCAACCTAGAGGGAGCCTTTTTCCTCCCTATTTCCTGCTTCATGCCTTCAGGGACCATCTGGCGCTTTGCTGTCTTCTTTTTTTTATTATTAAATTTTTTTTATTAAAGCACTCAACCTTAATCATAACAGCACATTAAGAAGCATTCATCATAGATCATAAAATACATCAGTAAGTAATAGTCTTTGTATACGTCAAATTTGGTAAACATTCTTCACTCCTCACGTCTAGCCTCAACTATACGCCAGATACATTTTATTTGATTGGTGTTTCTCTTGTATATAATCTATCCACTGTTTCCAGTCTGTCATATATTGTTCATTTGAGCGATCCTTCAAGTATGCTGATATTTTTGCCATTTCTGCCAAATTTATTACTTTCCAAGTCCATTCTTCAATAGGTGGTATTTCTGGCCTCTTCCAGTATTGTCCCACCAGCAGTCTTGCCGCTGTGATCAGGTTTAGAATCAAGTTCGTCTCTGTAGTAGTGCAATCTTTTATGATCCCTAACAAAAAAACCTGAGGTAGAAATTCAATACGCTTTTTCAGAATGGTTTGGAGTGTCCACCATATTTTCCTCCAGAAGGCTTTAATTTTTCTACATGTCCACCATACATGAAAATATGTAGCCTCCCCATTGCCACACCGCCAACATTTAGGTTGGGTGTCTGGATAGATATATGATAATTTTTTCGGATCTAGATGCCACCTATAGAACATCTTATAGAAGTTTTCCCTTAAATGTTGCCCTTTCGTAAATTCTACATTTCTCACCCAGATTCCCTCCCACGTTTCCATCATGATAGGATGCCCAAAATCTTGTTCCCACTTTACCATACAGTTCTTGACTAGCACAGTTTCAGAGTCCATTTCTATCAGAACACCGTACACTCGTTTGATATGCATGACCCCTCTGCTCTAATCTGTTCAATTAAATTCTCATCTGTCGGGGATAAGCCCTTCTTCATGTCTTTTTGCCACCTAGACTGCAGTTGCAAATATGATAGCCATGTACCCCCTATTCCTTCAGCTGCTAGCATATTTGGTGGCTTTAATGAAAACCCGTTTTCTTCTTCCAGTACAAGTTTACTATAGGGCACCATTTCCTGTCCTTGGGATACATTTATGTCCCCTATTGCGTGTCCGGGGATCGTCCAGATGGGGATCTTGTCATGTAGAAGGTACTTATATTTCCTCCAAACCCACAACAACGGGGTTCGTAGTGGGTTCTCCCTGAAGTTCTTGTCAGCCTTTTTGTCATACACCAGATATGCGTGCCAGCCGAATAGTAGACCATGCCCTTCAACATTCAATATTCTTTCGTTCGTCATGTTGATCCAGTCACTCAGCGCCACCAGTGCCGCGGCGTAGTAATATAGCTTTAGATTGGGCATTTTTAATCCCCCTCTCTTCCTTGTATCCTGGATGATTTTTAATTTAACCCTCGGCTTCTTGCCATCCCAAATAAATCTGTTGATGCCCTTCTGCCATTCGTCCAAGTCCACATCCTTTTTGAGTATGGATAGCATTTGGAAGAGAAATAGAAATTTTGGCAGTACGTTCATTTTTACTGCCGCTATCCTGCCCAGCAGGGACAATTGTAGTGTTTTCCACCTGTCCAGATCTGTTTGTATCTTGTTCCACAGCACCTCGTAGTTATTTTTGTATAATTTTGCATCTGTTGCTTCTATCTCCACTCCTAAGTATTTTATTTATTTATTTATTTATTAATCAAATTTTTATACCGCCCCTCTCCCGAAGGACTCGGGGCGGTGTACAGCCTAAAATTTAAAAAACATATAAATATACAAAATTTAAAATAATTAAAAATGAATTAAATAATTTGGCCGAAATCCCCATTTAAAACCCAAGACATACAAAGCTTAAAATCTTAAAAATACTCAGCCCCCCTAAAACATTTTGACCCTATTGGAACCGAAGCTTCTATAGTTAACTTTCTTAACTATTTCACAACCCGTTATTCTTTCCAAGTCCTGTTTTGCTTTGTTGTCTAGATTTTTAACTAGCATCTTCGTCTTAGATGTATTTACTTTGAAGCCTGATACCCTACCATAGTCCTTCATTATCTCCATCAATCTCCTAGCTGATTGTGCTGGTTGCAACACTGTCACCAGCAGGTCGTCTGCGAAGGCACATAGTCTGTAGTCTTGTTGTCTAATCCGTATGCCCTTTATGTCCTCTGCTGCTCTTATCTTGTTCAGTAGAGTCTCTAACGTTAGAACAAATAGCAAGGGTGATAGCGGGCATCCCTGTCTCGTGCCTCTTTCTATGTTAAATGAGTCCGTTAGGTCACCATTCACAATGATCTGGCCTGTTTGTTTCTGGTAAATTGCCATTATGGAGTTAAGAAACTGTTTTCCCATTTTCATCCCCCCGACCAGTTTTGTCAGAAACGGCCAATTCAGTCTGTCGAAGGCTTTTTCTGCATCCACGAACATGAGAGTGGCGGGCACCTGGTTGTGCCTTTCCAAATATTCTATTATGTTCAGCAGTTGTCTTACATTGGTTTTCATCTGACGTCCTTGTATAAATCCAGTTTGATCCGGGTGAATTATTTTTTGTAACACAGTCATTAATCTGTTGGCCAAAATTTTTGCGAAGATTTTGTAGTCTGTGTTCAGTAGTGAGATGGGTCTGTAATTTTCAGGTTGTGCGTTATCTTTTCCCTCTTTGGGGATTAGCGAGATGTAAGCAGTTTTCCATGACGGTGGGACTTGGCCTCCTTCTTGTATGTTGACAAATAGCTTTCTGAGGGGTTCCAACATTTCCTCTAGGAGATGCTTGTACTAGGTTGCTGTTATCCCATCCGTCCCGGGCGATTTTCCCTTTTTCAATTGGTTGATCACTGAATGTATTTCCTCTTTTGTGATCAGTGCATTCAGGGCACCTCTTTGTTCATCGGTGAGTATCAATAACTTTTCATTTTGTAAAAACTTATCTATCTCCTTGTCATGTGTCTTCTCCTCGGCATATAGCTTTAAGTAGAACTCGGTAAAAGCTTTCTTGATGGCTCCCTGTTGAAATTCTTCCTTGCCTTTGTACTCTATCTTTTCAATTATGCGGGATTTCTGCTTCTTTCTTAAGATATAAGCAAGCCATCGACCAGGTTTGTTGGAGTTACAGAATGTCTTGTGTTTTGCGTATTGTATATTCCTTGCCACTTGGTCTGCCAACAACAAGTCAAATTGTTTCCTTAGAATCTTGATTCCTTCTTTGGTGACTTTGTCCTCCGGTCTTTTTATTAATAGCTGCTCTTTCTTACTTATCTCATCTTCTAACTCCTTTCTTTTTTGTTCTTGTTTACGACGGTGCCTTTTATTCATGTCCATGAGAATCCCACGCATATATGCCTTGCTGGTGTCCCATATCATTTCTATAGGTGTCTCATTTTTCATATTTATGCTAAAGAATTCCTTCATAGCACTTTTGCATTCAGCCACCTTTTCTTCATATTTAAATAGGTTTTCATTAATTCTCCAGGATCTCCTAGGTTTCCGACCATGACTTAATTCCATCCCTACCGGGTTATGGTCTGATAGTACTTTGGGTAGGATTTTCACCATTTTTAGGCTAACCAGCAAGTCGCTAGTTGTTAATATAAAGTCAATTCTAGAGAATGATTGATGTCTGTTTGAGAAAAATGTGAATTCTTGCTCATTGTTCTATGTCCCTTCCGCTTTCATGTGGCCCGTCTACGTTGTCCCTCGTTGTGGGGTGAGGTCCTTCCGCCTTCAGTTCCTTTTCAAGAAATTCTTTGGCTTTCTGGATTGAGTTCAGATGGTATCTTTTGCTTTTATAGAGTAGTGACATTCCAGTTGGGGCTTCCCATCGATACTGTAGAGCGCGTGATCTCAGTTCATTGACCAGGAACTTGTAATCTTTTCTGTCTCGTAGCATCATCGGGGGGGATCTCTTTCAGTATCGCCACCTCTTGCTCCTCTACATATAATTTCTTGTTGTAGGACGTTGTGGAGATAAGGTCTCGGAACCCCTTTGTTGCAAAATGAATGACCACGTCCCTTGGTAGGTGCCTGTTTGCTGCCATCCATGAGTTAACTCTGCGGACTCTGTCAAATTGCCACGAAATATCTTCAGCTTTCTTTCCCAGAAATTTTTCCAGGGCCCTTACAAAGATTCTTTTCAGGTCCTGTTGGGTTTCGTTTGTTGTCTTTCTCAATCCTCTAAATCTGATTGCAGTCGCCATCTGCCAATATTGCATCATAGTGGATTGGTCCTGAGCCACACATTTCATCTCCGCTATTTGTCCCTCCATGTGACTCTCCACCTCTTCCATCCTTTTTTCCATCCTCTCCCAGATCTCCTTAAAAATTTTTCCAATTTCACCCCTCATTCTCTTATTATGTGTTTGGATTGTTTCCTTGACTTGATCCAGGTCAGCATTCACTGCTCTGCATTGTTCTTCCCACTTTCTCTCTAAATCTCTGCCTTGTTCCTCCAGCTTCTGTTCTATATCATTGCACCGTCTCTCCAACCTTGTGCCCACTTCCTCCAACTTTTTATCCATTCCCTCCATCTTTTTTCCCAATGCCTCTATCATCTCTTTTAGTTCTTCCATCATGTGTGATACTGGAGAGGCCTGGGTTGATGAGGGGGTCTGGGGGCCTGTAGATATGTGGGAGGATGGGAGGGCAGATAGATTAGTCCCTGGTGTTTTGGAGAGCTGAGCAGGGGTGGGTGCAGCTGACTTTGGGGGTATCAGTTTAGTCTGCTTGGCGGCCATCTTGAGCTTAGCCTCCTGTTGGCCTGGCTTTTCTTTGATTTTCAAATTAAACCATATTAATCACCAGACTGTGTTCTGATGATGACCCAGTATTCTGATCTTTCAGGGGGAAGGCTCAGGATTCAAGCAGTTCAGGGCTAAGAGCCAATATTCAGGCAGTTCTGTGATCAGGGAGCCAGTTCAGTAGCTTTGCCTTGGCTTCCTCCATGCTATCCTCTGCCAGTCTATCTCTTCCCTTCGCATTCTGCTGGCTCCTTCTTGCCCTTCTTTACTTTCTTTCCCAGACCATGTTCTGCTGTATTCTGTCCGCTTTTGGTTCCAAATCCCTTCAGCCTTCCCCTTACTGCTTCCCCGGTCGTTCTCCTGTCTTACATCTCCCCTCCATCGCTCTCCTTTCTCTCCTTCTCCCTCCTTCCTCCCTATTAAGTTCTGGCCGCTGCTGTACCCCTGGGGCTCCAGTTCACTCACCAAGTCCCTCAGCCGTCCAGGGTACTTCTTTCTTGGGTCTTGGGTCTTCCCCCGCTGTCTCCTTCCTTACTGTATCTGTGTTTCTTCTTCCTTCACCTCCATTGCTTGTGCCAGCTCCTCGTGTCTTCGGGCCGGCCGCAGCCGGCCTCTCTGCCTCCTGCTTGTGTCCCCTCTGGCTTTCTTGCTGCGATTTTTGCCTCTTCCGGTTCGTCGGGGATTCCGCTGCCATCTGAGAGTCTCTCCCGGCCTCCGACGCTCCAGGCGGCTGAGAAACTGCCGAAAAACCGATCGCCGTCTCGGAGCTCTCTAGGAACGGCTCCGTATGGCGCGACCGGAAACCGGAAGTCTTGCTTTGCTGTCTTCTATGAAAGGCTGAACCTTGTTTTGTTTTTGATTTTTAACAGTTTCAGTGATGGAAGTGAAATGCTAGTTATTTTCTTGATTGAATTCTCTTTAACAGGTTCAGCAGACCAATGGCCATTTTGATGATAATGATGATGATGATGATGATGATGATGATGATGATGATGATGATGATGATGATGATGATGACAATTACTAACTGAAATTACCAAGCATTGGCTCGTATTTTCCATCCTAGCTCAAAAAGAGGTTTTTCCCTCTGTACTAGCCTCAAAAGATGCCCAAAGAAAGGAAGTGATTGGTGCTTGCTTTCCTGGGATGGTTGGGAAACAGAAGCAGGGGATCTTCTAATCCACCAGCCATATTATTTGTGGTCTTGAGAGAACTCCTGGCCATCATAGTGATCAAGTGGGAAAGGGATGAAACTCAGAAGAGGGTTTCTCAAGTTGGCTTTATTTCTAGGTAGTTTCAGCAAGCAGCCGTAGACTATATTGCAGAAAGTGAACTATATGATATCCTGTTTTAAACAAATAAGATGTATAACTTTGAGATGAAAGGAAACCCCTGAGCCACATACTGTCCTTAATCTTGCATGGACTCTGACCAAAAGACTCCACAGATTTTACTGTAGGAAGCCTGCTCATCCAGCCATCAGTCCTATTAGAAGTGGTTTCACAAAGATTGTTCATCACCACTTTCTGTTCTCCTCACATACGTAGGTTAGGGTTAGGGCTCTAAACACAACACATTTCCAGACAGCCATATTAATTTGCCAGCACCACTTCCAGGCATTTATCTCAACATAGCCACCCCATATGTAGCAATTAGTTATGCCTCCCTCCCTCCACTTGTCATTTCCACTTAGGAGGTCACTTCAATTTTACATTTTTAATCCTGAATTTACCGTAGCTGCAAGTATAAGAGCAAATGCCTTTGGAATTTTGCAGTCCAGAATCTGGCTGCTTTTGCCCACCCAAACTGTCCCCTCCACTTGGTTAGTCGTTACTCAGTAGCTGCAGTGAAATCTCTCTGTGATGTGTCAGACTTGGTCGAAATGATGAAGTTGGCAGGACAACAGATTGGCATCTAAGGGTCTTATTGTACATTGGGAAGGTGAGTAAGAGAAGGTACTTAGAAGGTTTTCATGCTTATTTGCTTCCCAAGGCAAGAAGGTGGAGGTGATGAGCTCTATTCTGCTACCTCTAAAGGGCGGTGTGCCCATCGTTAAAACTGGTGTAGCATTCCTATTTTTCCTTATTAAAAAAACCTAGACAAGGCAGAAGCATTCTGATGTTATTTTAACACTGAAAAGGCTTAGGAAATACAAAGCCTAGTGGTCTGGAAAAGACTCAAAATGGTGTGCCTGAGGCAGGAGAAAGGTTTTGCTTTGGATTTTTGATTTCCTGAAATATCGCTAACAGCACATCATCAGTATTGTACTGTGGCAATTATGTCTTTTTATAGCACATTGCTTCTTAACATGAGATAAAATTTAAAGTCTAAACATACTAATCCTTCTAGAAGATTGCTGTTAAACTGTCTCCAACCAAGTGTCCATATACACATACTGCACTAAAGCCATTTAATTTGCTTAACATCAGTTCACTTGCAATTAATATGCCTGCCATAACAAGGCCCATAAAATCGCTAGCAGTAGGGGAGTGAAATGATTATAACATTTTTCCCCTTTCAGCAATACCCATCTATTATCTGAGCTCTGTCAAATCTTTTTAAAGGTAGAAATAAGAAGCTGAGCAGCATCTGAACAGCTGTTGTTTACTGAAGCAATAATTAGTAACAGGGATGGCATTAAAGTACCTGCTACCTGAAATAACAGCAAAACAGCAGATGAACACACACACATGTGTCCCCGACCTCCTGGCTAGACAAACCAAAACAACCAACAATAGAAAGAATAGGCTGCTGCTGAGATTACTTAATTTGTTTTATTAAACATTCAAAAGCTTCCCAGATGATTCTGCTCATTTAAGACAGACCTACTTGGTGCCACATAATTAAATTCAAGTCATCCCACTTGACTCTACTATGCTTCTCTGGATAATTACTAGTTCAGTATAAATATCTTTGGATTCAGGCAGATATTCCAGTCCATCTTCAGAAGATAATATTTGAACTGAGAATATTTAATAAATTAAAATGGGATAAAACAAGCAACCTTAAAAGAAACACCAACCCACAGTAGACAAATCCAGATCAAGCTAGGCAATTTGGAGCATAAATCAAGATTGAAAAGTAGCTATAGGTTCCAGAGACAAACTTTTTTTTTGTTTTCAGATACATTGGATATTTGGACATTCTGTCGTTCCAAGTTAACACATTTGAAAGCCTTGATTTGAGACAGTAAGCAGTGCAGAAGAAATTTGGATATTTGTTATTGAATATTGTTTGTTTTGAATGAATTACTGTTATTAGCTAGGCAGCCCACTGGTGGGCAAGTATTTCTTTGATGGCTAAAGATCTCCCTTTAGTGTTGAAATAGACAACAGTGAGAACACAAGCCAGCTGCCTTTTCTATCCTCTATTCTATATACTTTAAGAAGGCAAAACTTAGCTGACTATGGTTGGTTCAACTTATCTCCCATTAATAAATATTCAATCTGGTTCTTACATGGAAGACCATTAAGAACTTCATGGGATTGAAAGCCAGCGTGGAAAATGAAAAAATATATCCTTAGGAGAAGCAACCTATCTGAATCTGAGCTGCCAAGAAAAATACTTGGATAGAACCATATGGTCACCATGGATTGATCTTTACATATAAAGTCTTGTGTGAGAGAAAATGGAATTTAGGGATTAAAAAAGAAATAAAGAAAGAAGGGGACTAGAAAAGAGATACTTAGTGATTTGCAGACTCTTTGAGAAATGTGATGTTTTGGCAGACTGACAACTGCTTGATAGCAGTGTGCATGGTGTTTGTTTCAACATTAGAAAAACTAATTTGTAAAACATCACACATGACAAGAGCCACAAATCTCTATTGCTTCCTACTCCAAAGAAAGATAAACCTGAGCAGTATTACCTCACCTTACTTAGAAAGTGAGAAGCATATTCAGTCCTATGGCCAACTGGCCCATGATAGCTACCATTCTTTTAAAACAGTGTTTTTCAAACTTGGAAACTTTAAGACATGTATATTTCAATACTTAGAATTTGCCAGCCAGCATGCAGAATTCTGGGAGTTGAAGTCCACATATCTTAAAGTTGGCAAGTTTTTTTTTAAAAAAAGCTCCTTTAAATAATCTTCAAAAGAAAATTGATCTTTTAAACATTATCTAAAAGAATTCTGTACCAAAACTAAGCTTAGACCTTTCATGCTGTTATAGTGAAAATAAATGGTTATCATAAGAATGATAGCAACCTGTTCTGGGAAATGAGAAGCGCATTTTCCTTTTTATTTGATAGAAGAGAAGAATCCTGAACCCATGTAGCACATATTCATGCCAATCCCAGTTCAGGAAATTCCCAGTTCTGGGAAATCTGATCCAATGCTGACTCTGAAGTAAACAAAACAATACAGCTGCTATGTGGTGCTTATTTAAGCAAGGAGAAATCAAACTGGTAACTTTTTAATCTTTTTTTTTTATATATAAAAATTCTTTTATTAAAACAATCAACATTGGACATAAAAACATATTATGCAGCAATCATCATGACACCTGGTATACAATACTAAGTGTTAGTCTTTGAAAACTTCTGAATTAGTAAGCCTTTTTCCCCCCTCCTCGCGTCTAGCCTCAACTATACTCCTGTTACATTTTATTTTGATTGGTGTTTCTCCTATCTGTTTCAATATTAGTGTGATCAACATTAAACATAAGATCTTATTGCTAAACAATCCTCCTAGAACATAGCATACAACATTAGGTGTTAATCTTTGTAAACATCTGTTTTAGTAAACGTTCTTCCCTCCTCCCTTACATCTTCAAGTATAATCCGAATGCATTTTGTTTGATTGGTGTTTCTCTTATATATGGTCTATCTACTGTTTCTAGTCTATCGCATATTGTACGTTTGCGCTTCTGAATTGACTTCATCCCATTACTAGTGCAATCTTTTATAGTCCCTCACCAGAGATCCTGAGGTGAAAGTTTCATATCTTGAGGTAGAGATTCAGTCTACTTTAACAATATTAAAGCAAACATCATTAATCATGAGGTTATGTTAAGAGGCATTAGTTATAGAACATATACATTCAACCTTGGGTGTTAGTTTTTGTAAACCTTTGATTTGTTAACCCTTCTTCCCTCCTCCCATCGAGCCCTAGCTAAACGCCAGCTGCATTCTGTTTGATTGGTGTCTCTCTTGGATATAATCTATCCACTGTTTCCAGTCCGTCACAAATTGTTCATTGGAGCGATTTTTCAAATATGCTGATATTTTTGCCATTTCCGCCAGATTTGTTGCTTTCACAGTCCATTCTTCAATAGGCGGTATTTCCGGATTCTTCCAGTACTGTCCCACCAATAATCTTGCTGCTGTAATTAAGTTCAAAAATAAATTTGTCTCTGAGGTAGTGATATCCTTTGTGATCCCTAACAGAAAAGCCTGAGGTAGAAATTCTATACGCTTTTTGAAAATAGTTTGGAGTGTCCACCATATCTTCCTCCAGAATGCTTTGATTTTTCTGCATGCCCACCATATGTGAAAGTAAGTAGCCTCCCCGTCTCCGCACCTCCAGCATTTGGGCTGGGTGCCCGGGTAGATGAGTGATATTTTTTTCGGGTCTAGATGCCATCTATAGAACATCTTGTAGAAGTTTTCCCTTAAGTGTTGCGATTTCGTGAATTCTACATTCCTCACCCAGATTTTCTCCCACGTGTCTATGGCGATAGGGTGTCCGAAGTCTTGCGCCCACTTTATCATACAGTTCTTGACTAGCTCGGTTTCAGAGTCCATTTCTATCAGAGTGCTGTACACTCGTTTGATGTGCATAATCCCCTGTTCTCTGATCTGTTTAATTAGGTTCTCGTCGTTCTGGGAGAAGCCCTTCTTCCTGTCTTCACGCCACCTTGACTGTAGTTGTATATATGATAGCCAGTTACTTCCTATTCCTCTGTTTGCTAGCATTGCTTGAGGTTTCAAGAGGAACCTGTTTTCTTCTCCCAGTACAAGTTCACTGTAGGGCACCACTCCTTGCCCTTGGGATGTGTTCATATCCCCTGTTGCGTGTCCAGGGATCGTCCAGATGGGAATCTTGTCGTGTAGGAGGTGCTTATATTTCTTCCAGACCCATAGCAGTGGGATTCGTAGTGGGTTCTCCTTGAAGTTCCTATCTGCCTTTTTGTCGTATACTAGGTATGCGTGCCAGCCGAACCGTAGACCATGCCCCTCAACATTCAGAACTCTATCATTTGTCATGTTGATCCAGTCACTAACCGCCACCAACGTTGCTGCATAGTAATATAGCTTTAGATTAGGCATTTTGAGTCCCCCTCTCTCCCTTGCGTCTTGGATGATTTTTAGTTTCACCCTCGGTCTCTTGTCGTCCCAAATAAATCTGTTGATGCCTTTCTGCCAATTGTCTAAGTCCGCCTCCTTCTTGAGTATGGGTAGCATTTGAAAGAGAAATAGAAATCTGGGTAATACATTCATCTTTACTGTCGCTATCCTGCCGAGCAGGGACAGACGTAGCGATTTCCACCTTTCCAGGTCTGCTTGTATCTTATTCCACAGGACCTCGTAGTTATTCTTGTATAATTTCGCATTTGTTGATTCTATCTCCACTCCTAAGTATTTGACTTTCTTGACTATTTCACAACCCGTTATTCTTTCCAGGTTCCGTTTTGCTTTGTTGTCTAGGTTTTTGACTAGCATCTTTGTTTTTGATATATTTACTTTGAAGCCTGACACCCTACCGTAGTCTTCCATTATCTCCATCAATTTCCTTACTGATTGTGCTGGTTGCGACATTGTCACCAGCAGGTCATCCGCAAAGGCACATAGTTTGTATTCTTGCTGTTTAATCTGTATGCCCTGTACATCCTCTGCCGCTCTTATTCTGTTCAGTAAAATTTCCAGTGTTAGGATAAATAGCAGGGGGGACAGCGGGCAGCCCTGTCTCGTGCCTCTCTCTATATTAAATGAGTCCGTTATGTCTCCATTGACAATGATCTGGCCTGTTTGTTTCTGGTAAATTGCCGTTATGGAGTTGAAGAACTGTGCTCCCATTTTCATCTTCAGGACCAAGTTCGTCAGGAACGGCCAATTCAGTCTGTCGAAGGCTTTTTCTGCATCTACAAACATTAGAGCGGCGGGTATCTGGTTGTGCCTTTGCAGGTACTCTATTATGTTCAACAGCTGCCTCACGTTGGTTTTCATCTGGCGTCCTTGTATAAATCCCCTTTGGTCCGGGTGTATTGTTTTCTGTAAAACAGTCATTAGTCTATTGGCCAAAATTTTTGTGAAGATTTTATAGTCTGTGTTTAGTAGTGAGATGGGCCTGTAGTTTGCGGGCTGTGTGTTGTCTTTCCCCTCCTTTGGGATTAATGAGATGTAGGCTGTTTTCCAGGATGGTGGGACCTGGCCTCCTTCTTGAATGCTGGCAAATAGCTTTCTGAGGGGTTCTAGCATCTCATCCTGTAGATGCTTGTAGTAGGTCGCTGTTATCCCATCCGTCCCGGGCGATTTTCCTGCTTTCAGTTGTGTGATCGCTGAGTGTATTTCCTCCTTTGTGATTAAGGCATTCAGGGCTTCTCTTTGTGTGTCGGTAATCGCCTGTATCTTTTCGTTTTGTAAGAATTCATCTATCTCTTTGTCTTGTATCTTATCCTCGGCATATAGTTTCGAGTAGAACTCTGTGAAGGCTTTCTTGATGGTTTTTTGTCGGAATTCTAGCTTGCCTTTGTATTCTATCTTTTCAATTATGCGGGATTTTTGTTTCTTTCTTATAGTGTAGGCTAGCCAGCGGCCCGGTTTGTTGGCCTTGCAGAATGTCTTATGTTTTGCATATTGTATATTCCTTGCAACTTGGTCCGCCATCAACATGTCAAATTGCTTTCTTAAGATCTTGAGTCCTTCTTTGGTGACTTTGTCCTCTGGTCTTTTTATCAGTAGCCGCTCCATGTTGCTTATCTCATTTTCTAACTCTTTTCTTTTTTGTTCTTGTTGGCGATGGTGCCAGCTATTCATGGATATGAGGATCCCTCGCATGTACACCTTGCTGCCTTCCCAGATCTGTTCTATCGGTGTTCCGTTGTTCATATGTGTGTTGAAGAATTCCTTCATAGCTTTTTTGCATTCCGCCACCTTATCTTCGTGTCTAAACAGGTTTTCATTGATTCTCCAGGATCTCCTCTGTTTCGGGCCGTGTCTTAATTCCATCCTCACAGGGTTGTGGTCTGTCAATGTCTTGGGTAGGATTTTCACCATGTTTAGACAAGTTAGCAAGTCACTAGAAGTTAATATAAAGTCAATTCTGGAGAAGGATTGGTGTCTGCCAGAGAAGAAGGTGAATTCTTGTTCTTTGCCGTGCCTTTTCCTCCATACGTCTGTCAGTTCGAGGTCCTCCTTCATATCGAAGAAGGATTTAGGCAACTTAGAGTGTTTTTGCAGGTTCGGTGCAGTTCTTTTTTTGTCTAGAGCAGTCTCTATGACCCCGTTCCAGTCGCCCATGATGATGTAAGATCTGTAGTTAAGTTGTGTTACTTTCTTGTGTAGCTTTTTGTAGAATTTGCCTTGTTGCTGGTTTGGTGCATATACGCCCATTACTAGAATCTTCTTGTCCTCTTGTGTTATTTCAATTGCAAGGTATCTACCTTGGGGGTCGGACTCTATTAGCTTGGCCAATACATGTTTCTTTACATATATAACAATCCCATTCTTTTTTCTTGGCGCCGCTGCTACAAAGTGCGCGCCTAGTTTGTAGTTGATCAGATATTTCTGGTCTGCTGCTCTGATGTGTGTTTCTTGTAGGCAGATTATATCGCTTTTATCTTGGTTCAGATAGTGGAGAATTTTTCTCCTTTTCTGGGGGGAGTTCAGTCCGTTCACATTCCAAGTCAAATACTTAGTTGCCATCATCTGTTGCAGGATATTTTTGCGAGACCATTTCTGTTATTTCTCCTGTTGTCTTCTTTGGTCCCGTTCCCATGATATCCGGATTGCTGCTCGTATTGGTTTGTGCGGTCTTGCTTTGCTGGTCTGTGTGTTTGGTAGTGGAGCCTGGTAACCTGTCCTCTGTAGGCTGTCTTGCTGCCTTGTTTTTGTTGCTCCTTGCTCTCTGTGCCCTCGCCTCTCTAGGTATTCCATTCATT
The DNA here is from genome assembly GCA_034064705.1 of Bothrops alternatus. Taxonomy (NCBI): domain Eukaryota; kingdom Metazoa; phylum Chordata; class Lepidosauria; order Squamata; family Viperidae; genus Bothrops; species Bothrops alternatus. The sequence continues at coordinate 7,680,239 of JARGCV010000053.1, read as the reverse complement.
TCCTCTGCCACTGCCCTGATCTGTGCCTCTGCGCTGTTTGCTCGTTGGCCTCGATCCCTCCCGCTTTCCCGTGGTCTATCTGCGTCTTCTCCCGCGGTGGGTTGAGGGCCTCCCGACTTCAGTTCCTTTTCGAGGAAGTCTTTGGCTTTCTGGACTGAGGTCAAGTAGTGTCTCTTGTTTCTATAGGAAAGTGACAGTCCTGTTGGGGTTTCCCACCGGTATCGCAGTGCACGCGATCTCAGTTCTGTGGTCAGGAATTTGTAGTCTTTTCTGTCTCTCAGCATCGCCTGGGGGATCTCTTTCAGAACCTTCACCTCCTGTTCCTCTATGTAGAATGCCTTGTTATAGGAAGTGGCAGAGATGTGATTCCGGAGCCTCTGTGTTGTGAAGTGGATGACCACGTCCCTTGGTTGCTGCCTGTTCACTGCCCTCCAGGCGCCCACTCTGTAGATTTTTTCGATTTGCCACCCAATCTCATTGGCGCTCCTGCCCAGGAATGTTGCCAGTGCCTCTACAAAGGTCCTGAGCAGGCTTTCTTGGGTTTCGTATGTTGTCTCTTTCCACCCTCTGAATCTGATCGCAAATGACAGTTGCCAGAATTGCATCATGGTCGACTGGTCCTGAACCTCAGCAGCCTGTCCCTCTATGCAATTTTCCACTTCTTTCATCATCTTTTCCGTATTCTCCCTTGTTTCTTGGAGGTTCTTGTAATGTGTTTGCATTGCCTCCTTCATTTGTTCCAGGTTTGTGGCCACCGCTTTGCGTTGTTCTTCCCACTTTCTCTCCAGGTCTCTCCCCTGGTCCGCCAGCATCCTTTTCATGTTTTTGTATCTGTCCTCCATCTTCTGTTCTGTTTCTATGCGTCCTTTCTCCATCTTCGCACTCATTTCTGCCAATTTTCTATCCATGCCCTCTATCCTTGCCGCCATCGTCGCTATCGTCTCATTTAGTGTCTCAATCGTCTCTGTTAGTTCTTGGATCATGCGTGCTGTTGTGGAGTCATGGGTTGGAGTTTGGGTCTGAGGGCCTGTAGTTGGATGGGGGTGTGTGAGGATGGGTGGGGTATTGCCTGGCTGATTAGAGGGCTGGGCCGGGGAGGGTGCAGTTCCCTTCAGGTCTCGCAGTTTGATTTGTTTTGTCCGTCTGGCAGCCATTTTGAGCTTCTCCTCCTGTTGGCCTGTCCACCCTTAAAGCCACCCCTTGATGCCAAGAATTGTGGGCGGATTGTTCCTGTGCCAGTTTATCAAGCTGCTAGGATAGGTTGGATCAAACAGTTTATATTTTAACAGAAAAAAAAAATTTTTTTTAAATTGTCCACTAGGGGGTGCTATTTGCTTTCAGATAAGCTTCGCTGTGCTGGCAGAGATGATGCAAGGTGAAATGATCTGTGGCTTGAGACTTGCACAGATGGCCCTTTTCACCAGGTGCAGTACACTTAGACTTTTTGGGGTCTGGGGGGGTCTTCTGGGGGTCTTGTGAGGGTCCTCCCCCTACCGCTGGGCTCCCCCTGCGTCTACTGTCCCTCGGTGCTCTAATCGGCCCCCGCTTGTCTTACCGGTGTCTTTCTTCGTGCCTGTTGCTCCCTCTGCTCTCCTCCTCTCTTTTCTGTGTCCTATCGGCTTTGTTTGATTCCGCCTCTCGCTTCTCCTCTCTTGTCGGCTTCTTACTTTCTGGCTCTGGCCGCTTCCGCCTTTGTTCGCTGCTCCAGTCCTCCTCCGCTGTTCTCTTGCCTTTTCTTCCGCTCTCCGACTCTTCTGGAGGTTCTCCGCCGGCCGGCAGGTCCCCTCGGCAGCGCTCCGGTGTCTCCCTTCCGCTCCGCCGCTCGCCTCTCGCCCGTTCTCTGGAGCTCCGTGACTTACGGCTTGGCGCGGCGTTCTCGGGCCTGCCGGTCGCTCTGCTGCCGCCGGCTTCCTCCGCTCCGTCCGCGGCTTCTCGGGACCTCCCGGCGGTGAGTCTGACCTCGTTTGAGAGGTTCGAGATTCCTTTTTAATCTCTACCTCTTTTTTTTTTTGCTCCCTGTCTCTTTTTTGTATTTAATTTGAATTTCGCGCGAGCCCCGTCCCGGAGCTCGCAGGGAAAGGCTCCGGTCCTCGTGACCGGAACCGGAAACCTCGTAACTTTTTAATCTTGTTGTAACATTGAGTAGAAGTCATTATGAAATTGACTAGATATGATTTTCTTAAAAAGAGGAATTATAAAATTGATTAGAAACAGGCACACTCAGGACATTAATGGCATTTAAAGCCCTATTTGTATTGGGTTTGGCAATGTGGTAACCATGGACACCAATGTAAAACAGACATCTCCTATTGCACCTGACAAGCTTCCTGCCCACCTGACTTTGTAATAAGAAATGATAATAAACGGGAAGCTAGTATGCTACAAAGTGCTATCCTCTAAGATCAACCTTATTTAAAAGTCTACGTTTCCAGAAAATAAAGCAGTGGTTCTGTCTGCTTAGTAGAGAGCCCACCTATCTAGTAGGGAGACATAGATGGATTTAATGTTAGGGGACATATAAGCAGACTACCAGGAATGCCTCAGAGCAACTTTGTCAGTTTGAATTTTAACTGATCATAATAGCTGGAGAAGGGGCTCATTGGCAAGAAGATAGGAGATTAATATTCCAATAAATAAATACATCTTTCCTTTCTCTGGATGATTGATATTTCCATATCAAAACCAACAAAAAAGTGCTTAGTTTCCCTCAAAGCCAAATCCAAAATACGAATAAGAGCCAGTGCCCAGTAGCTATACAGGGATGGGAGCTTGCCCTCTGCAGGCTTTGGCAGCCAATAGAAGCTAGATAAATCTCTGCCCCTGACTGCAACATTATCAGCCTTGTCACAGAGACCCTGTAGAATAGATTGTTTATATAGCAAGCCTTGGGTCAGGGCAAGAGGAAAGCCACCACTTTAATCACAGAACAACTAAAGACAATTTCAGAGTGCCTCTTTAGCAAGGGAAAAATGAGACACTTGCAATGTTATGAGTACATATCTCTCAAATGTAGTATAATAGGCAGATGCAATTCTACCCTTTATCTATCTTGGCTTTAAGAAGCAAATTGCACATATCATTACAGTAAAAACAGCATCTGTGGGAAGAAGAACTAAATAGAGGTTATCCTATTCATGTAGAAACACCTTTTTTGTAACAGTGGGACTATCAAGGCAGCCCTCTGTTGAACAATTCAAGATCTCATGTAGGAGAATGTGCAGGAAAGCTCTAAAACAGGATGGTTGGCTTCCTGCCTTTTGAAGTTAGGGAAATTTAGTAATGTTGAGAAGGATCCCTGATAGTCCATTAAAGCATAAACTAAAATGTATTTATCATTAAAAGAAGACAATATATAACATATGTACTAGGTTATTAAAATTACAGTTGTAGGAAATCTAATTTTCTTTTCATCAGATATGTTCATAATATTTGGCCAAACAAGCATACATTTTCCTGCATTAGTCTGAAAAAAATGTGCAAAACCCTGTGGGAAATAGATTTAACCACTCATCCATTAATCCAACATGCATAAATATCAATGAGAGATAAAGACACGCAAGATAATAAAGAAATATGTTGTCTTGAGATGAAGCAGGGGCTGCCTGCAGTTCAATCATGATGTTTCAATTAAGTTTTAGTGGGAAGCAACTCAAAATATTTTCTGAAGCCTATCCTATCCCTCAGTCAGAATCAGACAAAATTTAAGTAAACACACAGCTAGTGATAGCACTGAGCAGCAAAAAGGAACTCCTTGATAACCTGAAATTATGGTGTATAAGCTAACCTGGAGTGCACAGTATTATGTAGCAGATAGCTTGATATGATGGAAAGGATGCATGGAGTGAGAATCACTAAAGTTAAGAGCTTAAGTTTGTAGAAAGAATTCTTGATGCTGCTGTCTGCATGAAAGGGGGGGAAAAGCTTTATTTAGGAAATAACATGGTGATAGAAAAGCTACAGTTACTTAAGTCTAGCTACAGTTTTAGTCAGAGATAGACTAAATTATTATGGTTTATCCTGGAGCCTGTAATGTTCTCCCTTCCATTGTGGAAAGAAAGTGTGCAGGTAAGAACCTGTAGTGTATAGTTGAGAGACAGAAAACCAAACTGAGAAAAGAATGAAATAATGAAGGCCCTGAGAAAATCAGTCCAAGCCAATACATGTTATGTAGAGGCATGCCAAGTATAATGCTTAGGCAAGGAAGGGAGGTAGTTCTGTAAACTATACATCTATTGTCTCCAGAAATGTATAGGTTTATATGTGCAGAAAGCTGGTTTGTGCAAGGTTTAACTGCAGCACATAACCTAGAAATAATTCATAAAAACCATACTGTGCAGTGGAACCCCCAAGATGCATCTTAAAAAAGAGAGTGGTGTCATTTCTTCAAAAATGTGAAGAGCAAAGTATCTTCTCAAATGGCCTTCTCTTTGAGAATCTGCTCCTTGAGAGGAAGATGGAGAATCTTGCCACTTGTGAATGGAATCTTCCCCTTGGTGTCTGCCTTGTGTGGTCGGTTATTGGATTTTTTTGGTGTAAAGTATGCTAACAGGAAAGACTACCAAAAATTGTCCTTTTTTATACCAGATAGAATCAAGGCAGAGTTATTTTGAATGTTTTCTTTTTGTTTATTGTCTTCCCATGCTAAGATTTCATTTATTGTCTCTTTTAACTTTTGTGGTTTTCACATTCATTTGCTCTCTCTGCCTTCCACTATAGCAGTATTTTTCAACATGGAGAACTTTAAAATGTATGGACTTCAACTCTCAGAATTCCTCAGTCAGTATGTTGGGTTATCTTAAAAATGTCAAGGTTGGAAAACATTGCACTGTTGTAGGGGTGTATCAACCTGACAGAGAATCTCTATATGTGGTCTTCGATTTATGACTACAATTGAGGCCAACATTTCTGTTGCTAAGTGAGACAGTTGTTAAATGAGTCCCATTTTACAACCTTTCTTGCCAGTTGTTAAGTGAATTACTGTAATTGTTAAGCTAGTGGGATAGAAAGCATCACTACCAGATGGATTTGTAACTGGCTAACAAACCATACTCAATGAGTAGTCTTTACTACTTCTACATGGAAGAAAGCAAGCAGTGGGGTACCACAATGTTCCATCTTAGGCCCAGTTCTTTTCAATATCTTCATAAATGAGGGAATAGAAGGGGAACTCATCAAATTTGCAGATGACACTAACTTGGCAAGGAAAGCCAACACCCCAGAAGATGAGCATGGGATCCAAAAAGATCTTGACAGATTTGAACAATGGGCCCTATACAACAAAATGATATTTAATGTGGAGAAAAGCAAGATTTTACACCTGGGCAGGAAAAACCAAAGGTACAAGTACAGATTAGAAGAAACCTGGCTCAAAAACAGTAACTGTCAGAGGGACCTTGGAGTCCTAGTGGATGACCACTTAAACATGAGCCAGCAGTGTGTGGCAGCAGCCAAAAAAGCTAATACAATCCTTGGTTGTATAAACAGAGGCATAGAATCAAAATAATGTGAAGTATTAGTACCGCTTTATAAAGCCCTAGTAAGGTTACACCTGGAATACTATATCTAGTTTTGGTCAACACATTACAAAAAAAGATGTTGAGACTTTGGAAAAAGTGCAAAGAAGAGCAACTAAGATGGCCTGGAGACTAAAACATATGAAGAATGGTTGCAGGATTTGGGTATGGCCAGTCTAGAAAAAAGAAGGACTAGGGGGCACATGATAGCAGTATTCCAGTATTTGAGGGGCTGCCAGAAGAAGGAGGGGTTCAATTTATTTTCCAAAGCACCAGAAGGCAAGACAAGAAAAAACAGATGGAAACTAATCAAGGAGAGAAACAACCTGGAATTAAGGAGAAATTTCCTAACAGTGAGGACTATTAATCAGTGGAAAGGCTTGCCTTCAGAACTTATGGGCGCTCCTCAATGGAGGTTTTTAAGAAGAGACTGGACAGCCACTTGTCTGAAATGCTATAGGATCTCCTGCTTGAGCAAGGCGCTGGACTAGAAGATTTACAAGGTGGCTTCCTGCTCTATTCTGATTGATTGATTGATTGATTGATTGATAGTGAATTAAGTGAATCTGGTTTCCCCATTGACCTTGCTTATCAGAAGGTTGCAAAAGGGGATTACATGATCCCGGGATATTGCAATAATCATAAATATGAGCCAGTTTCCAAGCATCTGAAATTTGATCACATGATCATGGGGATGCTGCAATAGTTGTAAAAGTGAAAAATGGTCATAAGTCACTTTTTTCAATGCTGTTTTAGCTTCAAACAGTCACTAAACAAACTCTTCAAGTGAGGACTACCTGTAGTCAGAATTACTTGCATATTTGCTATTGGCACAAGGGATGCATTAATGTTGTTTTTTTAAAAAAACAAAACAGAAATCTATATCCAAGATAAAGCTGTGTCTTTTGTTTTTCAACGTATAAGGATATCGGATGTGTTTGTCCCATATATAATCTGCTAACACAATAAAGCATACTTTCAATTTGCTGTAAGGGTTTTTATTGCCAGCATTAGGCACTTCACTTCTTTCCTAGAAATGCTTTTGGATCCTTGATTATGTTCTTAACTGCAGGATTAAAAGCAGATGAAACATACACTTCCGTGAGTCTTACAATACGAAGCTTATATGCTCCAGATTAATCTACTAAAAATTCAAAAATAGAAGAAACCAGGTAGATTAATTTTTGCCTGGCTTGAGGATGTCTTGATTAATAGATATCCTGATCTGGCTTTCCTTTTTTCTTCTCAAAACTAACTTTTTGTAAAAAGAAAAAGCGGGGGGGTGGGGAAGGGGGGGGAAAGAGGAAATATAGTTCCACACCATTATGCCCAAATCTTGGTGTCCCAAAAATTAATAGAAAAATTTAGTTTGATTGAGTCTATCAAATATGCTACAATATTACCATAGCCTATAATATTTCAATAGAATCGACGTTTCTTTGATTCCAACTTCAGCTTCTCCTTTACATCTTTTTTCCCCCATTATTGTACTATTCACCTTCATGTCATTCAGTAAAAAAAAATTGTGTGAAGTTTCTGGGTTGTGCTGAGCTCCTCTGAAATGAGAGAAAAATCTAATCTTCAAAGAGGAAACAGAGTCAGTCATTGATTAAAGTGCAGCTTTAGCAAGCTACTTCAACCCAACTGTTTGCATCTCACAGGGCACCACCTGATTTGAAGCATGTCAAAATGCAAAGGGTTCTAAACCAGCAGGTTAATTATCAGAATGCTGAAAGTTTAATAGCTTGTTATTTAAAATACAAAATGCAATTGAAATATATGCAGTAAATCCAACTATTTACCTGGACTTTGTCATTTTATTATTTTATTGAGTTTTAAGATATTATTTGACCCTGTTAAAACCTGACATTGATCTCCTCCAAGAAGTAGAAGGGAAACAAGTATGAAGTAAGGTGACCACCATGTTTATCACTTTAAAACAAACACCTTAAAAACTGTAGCAAATGTTCCCTCTCTTGGTCAGTAATTGGGATTCAAAATTGAAGAATGGGGAGGTCTTGACCCAAAACAGGAACAGATAGAACTAAATGCACCCCAAATCCAAAGAGCAATACACATGCAAATTCCTGCCCTTATAACTAATAGGGATACTCAGCAAATTGTTCAGCTATTCTAGAAAGGCACACCTTCCAAGTTGTAACTGGATAGAAATATTAGCACTCCAGAACAATGACGGGCAGCCTGAATATATTGTAAATGTTATGCATGCACGTTCCCCTCCAGAAAAACACCCTTCCTTGCAGATTGAGCAGGGGGAAAGCAAAGAAGCTAATGGTTACCTGCTCTGCACCCCCTCCCCCCCAAAGAGCATTTTGTGTTTAATAAGTTGATGGGTCTTTGTCAGCAAGTCCATCCAAGCTAATACTCTGTGTTTGCCAATGAATAGTTCAGGTCAATGGCATTTTCAATGACCTGTATACCTATCACAGCTAATGCAGTTTCATGTTAGCAAAAGGGTAAGCTGAGGTGAAGGAATTTGTGGGGAGTACTCAAAACTTTTGTTAGTTAGTCAATAGATCAAGTTAATGGGGTCATTCTCCCAGGCAGAATTTTACTGCATTGTAATTTTTGTGTTGAATATATGTTGTATATGTCTCTTTAATTTTTACTTGGGATTTTGTGCATATCCTATTCTGAATTCTTCATTTTAACATCTCATAATCCATCTGCAAAGTTAATATAAAGATGGAGGAAACCTCAAATGTATAGTTGTCTCCAAAGTCCATAAACTGCCTCTGATTTTATGCTAGTGAAATGAAAATAGGACTGGGTTTAGATTATGCTTCTAGACGCCTCTATTACCTGTGCCTTAGAAAGAACCAGCCATTTTATTTCTACTGCATTTTAACTGTGGGCAAGCAAAACAGAATTGTTTTCAGAACACACTTTCAGGCAAACTTTCAGATTGCTCCCAAATGTAAATTTCACCAAGTTTGTATTCCCATGGTGCTGAGTTAATTAAATGTGCAATTACAAGTGCTTACCTTTTCAAGATATGATAGAGAGCAGATCTCACCAAAGCTTTATATTTTTTTAATGCATGTTGATTGCTAGATACAATAATATCACTGTTAGAAAGAAGGCAGCTTCCATACAGCAGAACATCTATGAGCAATTTTCTGTCGATGTATTTACAATGGAGGAACTAAGGAAGTCAAGCAGTAGTTTTTCTGGAATTGATATCAGTGTTCATGTTGATGGTTATTAATCAATGTTTTGTTTATTGCCAAGTCTTCAAGTGCTGTAGTTTTTTTTCTAGATAATCTTATTTCACTTTATTTACTGAATACCTCAATCTAACAAAAATACCAACATTGGCCATCACTAGAAGTTCAAAAGAGAATTGATCCCAAGTGACTAAGGAGATGAGAAGGAATGATGGCATCAACTGTATTTTATTCACAAAGCAATCAATACAGTTTAACACAACTAGTTCTTGAATCCTCTGAGCTCTTATTTCCTTTCCCAGAGGAAAAAAAATACCATCTCTCTTCTCTCATTCTGGCATAGCTTTGTATATATTCATTCCTGGATTGTTGTTGTTTTGTCTCCCAGATGTTTCACAACCTATGAAGGGGCACAATTAAGCACAATACCCTGTTCCTTTTATCAATATGCTGTTTCTTATACCCAGAGACCAGCTTGGTGAATTATTTTTCACTAATGCATAACTATCTGAATGTCAACCCATTTTCTTACATTGAAATAATTGCTCTTCTATTCTATGTCCTTAAAAATACAGATTATTTAATGGAAAAAGTAGTCTACAAGTAGAAGTAGGAACCTGCTTTTTAATAATCTATTTATTCATATTTGTGTTCTATGATGTGACTTGGCTTAATTATATTTCAGTATTCCACATTCACATCAAGGCAGATCAGAACAGAAGAAACAGATTGCTGAAATTCAGAACAAAGATCAATCTACTTTTCCTTAAATCCTTTTCCAATAAGACCAAAAGAGGCAGAAAGTACTAAGATAATTTTTGTAGGAAGTATAAATACCTAATTGAAACTCAGGTTGTGACATGTAATATACTAATGTCAGTTTTCATCTGTTAAAGCTTATTACAGCATGTTTTTAATAGATGTATAATTATAGTCCATTATTATTGTACTACTCAGTAAACATGCGCTACTAGGTATTGCACATTATTGTAACATATGGGTCTTTCAAAACACCACAGGAGTATTTCTATTAGGAAAGAAATAAAGTGGTTGGTAAAACAGATATTTCCATGTATTCCAAGCAGTACTTATCAGGCCCTGTTTTGAAAGGATTGCTTTTTTTAGTGTCTATAGACACAGAGTACATTAACAATCCATACATGCATACATCATCTTATACAAAATATAAACTGACAAATCTAGCATCTAATAACATTTTAGAAGTAATTTGGTCAGATTCAGGACTCTCTAAAGCTATTTAAATTAGGGAAAAAAGGAATGCTTTGGGTGATCTTGCAGGACTTTATAAACAATAGATAGATTTCGAGCGCCAGTTCATTTTTCTCTAAGTGCTTATGGATTAGTTATTTGCTTTGTTAGATGAACTTCAGAAGTACAGAAATCAAACAGGCCTGAGGTTTATATATTGGTTATTCACCCATTATATCTGGTAAATCAGTCCACATCAGTCAGAGTGAAATGTTTTGTGTTCTGGAGTCCCTTTTTAAGTGTGAAATCCATATATTAGATCTATAAAATGAGATAGCATTGTTGCCCTCTGCCCCTATTTAACCATTTGTTTAAAATCTAGCTTCTATAGACAGAAGGAAATTTTCTGTCCCCAGATGCATCATAATAACACTTCATGGTCATAAAGTAATTAGCAACTTGACATGGAGACAGGTAGTGAGCATTGTTTATGGAATTAAATGCCCCCCATTTTTATGCATCTTCACAAGAAGCAATTTGCAAGAACTAAGCCAGTTTATTCCATTTCTGAATGCATCACACATAGTCATGAAAATCCCTAGAAAAGCACCAAACAAGGAGTATGAGGAAGCCATTTTTGAGAGAGTATGAATTGTTGCATTTTTATACATACTAAACAAAGTATCTTCCATGTCTGTAACTTCTGTATAAAAGGGAGATTAACAGCTAAATTTATTCTTATCATTGCATTTTCATGTTTGGAAAATGTCTTTGGTTATCTTCTAATTAGAGGTAAATTCTCTACTCATTTGAAAAATGGCAACTTCCCTTAAAGGCTGACAAAATAGTTAATAAGAATCTATTCAAGTATGCTTTGAAAATATGTTTTATTTAAAGTGAATCATTCACTAATTATTTGCTAACAAATAATTTGCTAACAAAAAGAATCTTACAAAGATGCAGCAGTTTTCTTTAGTATTCGTTAAATTGTAAATTGTGCAGTGAACAATTTATCAAATTGAATGTAATCTTTCATTTAGCTACTTGAAATGATTAGTTTGCCATCAAGAATAGCTCCTTCTCCTTTTCCTTCTATGATTTCTGCCATGTTCTTGCATTTTCTACTATGCATGGTAAAGGAATCATAAAGAAATAAAATTCGCTACAAATCAAGAGCATTTAATCTTCTTTTGAAAATGATGGCAATAAAAAAATGATAAGAATTCACACGGGTCACTTACACAGAACTATGTTGTGGTAATTGTGTACAATCAAAAACATTGAGATGTGGGTTTTTTCCCCTATGCCTTCATGCCTCTCCTCAAAATATCACATCTCTCTTTCCATCTCGAATGTTTTCTCTAAGGTTTCTAAGCTGTAAAGACTTTCAACTATAATAATGCAAAGTATAAAATCAGAAATTCTCAAATATTAGTTTAAAGACTCTGAGGAATTTCAGCAACGATAAAATTGCTTGAAAATCAAGTGAAGAAACAAGCAAGAGATCACTAGCCTCTTGTATCTTGCTGAAGCTTGCAAAATCATAATAAACATTTGTATACAAATTATTGGACAAAAGGCATTATTTGAGAGGCCTGCATAAAAGTCTATTCTGTGTTTTACATAGATATCTTTTAAATCAATGCTTTGCTTCTACAAAGTATGCCACGTGGCCAGCATCTATTAATTTAAATCTTAATTAAATATCATACTATGTAGCATTTCTATAATTCACTTAATTGCATGAAATTTCTCATATAGAGAAATTTTTGAATAATTGCAACCATTTCCTTTGGAGATGTTTTCTATATCTTCTCCTGTGCACCTCCCATTCACCATAATGTTAGAAAATAGATCATCCTTCACTCTCAAGTATCTTCAGATTATGTAATGTTCTATTACTCAATATTTCATAGTTTATAAAAAGAAACAAATCAGACATTCCTACTTGTTAAATCTGTTTAATGAAGAGAAGCACTGTTTAACGAAGAGAAGGATGAGGGGTGACGTGATAGCAGTGTTCCAATATCTCAGGGGTTGCCACAAAGAAGAGGGAGTCAAGCTATTCTCCAAAGTGCCTGAAGGCAGGACAAGAAGCAACAGATGGAAACTAACCAAAGAAAGAAGCAACCTAGAACTAAGGAGAAACTTCCTGACACTTAGAACAATTAATCAGTGGAACAACCTGCCTCGAGAAGTTGTGAATGTCCGAACACTGGAAGATTTTAAGAAGAGACTGGACAGCCATTTGTCTGAAACGGTATAGGGTTTCCTGCCTGAGCAGGGGGTTGGATTAGATGACCTCCAAGGTCCCTTCCAACTATTATTATTATTATTATTATTATTATTATTATTGCCAATCTAGCATTGTGAGGTGCTAGTTCCTTGACAGTCTCCCTGTTTTGTAAATCTTGATATCTCACCATTTTTCAGATCTCAGGGAGGCAATAAAACAATCATTTTACTGAACTGAAATGCATAGCTTGAGTGTGTATAAATTATACAGGCTTGACATACAAGTGAATACAGACACACATACAAAATGATTGTGGCATCCAAAAATAAGTTTTGCTATAGTCACATCCTCAGCCTTCCAAATCTTGGTCTTAAAGCAATTAAGAACTCTTAATGCACCTTGGGAGCTCCAGATGAACTTTTTAGGCTCTGCTCCAAACAGAAGCCGAGGGAAGCTGCAGATGTTTCTAGCCTTCATTTTTTTTCTCCCAACAATTGCTTTAATGCAATTCCTAGGAGACGATTTGACTTTTGCTCAGACTCATGCCACGCTTTTTTAAATGCTGATTGTGCAAAAGCATAACGCTGTCAACAACCTGTATTCAGTTGTATTTCAAGTAAGGAAATAAAGCGCCATCTGATCTGTCAAGAGGAAGGTGGAGATTTTGTTTAGAAAATAAAAAGCAAAAATGTTCTTGCAGAATCAATAGTCAAATCGATATCAGGCTGTCCCACCGAAAGCTCAGTTCAACAGTGGGCTGCTTTCCACTTCCCTGCTCCCTCATTACAGCAATCATCCATTAAAGGGAATGGATGATACAGGCGTTGCCAGGACCGCATCTTTGGTAAGTGTTTCTGTAACAATAGAGTAATGATTATTTTGCAGTATTGCATTTTAATAATTAAAATAAAGCACTGAACATTATGCCTGCTGCTCTGTGGGAAATGTTTCCCAGTAACTAGGGCCCTAAGAAAGCATAATTTACATTAGCAAAGAAATGCTTCTACAGAATAAAAGTCTAAGGTGAAAATCTAAAGGTGACCTTGACTTATTCACCCTCTTTCTCAAGTAGAATCAACAATCAATGCTTTAAAACATGTTTTTCCCCTCAAGGAATTACTTTATTTCTACAGCAACATTATGTGCCTAGGAAGAACATTTTCATAAAGCACCAGTGAGGTTAGAAGAGAGAACAGATCTCGCTCTGGAAGGATAAAGAAGAGTTTTATGATACGCAGTTTTAAAGGTGCAAGATTTTTTTTAACAGACCATAGTCAATAAAGAAGTCACAAGTCACAGTCCTGTTTCAACTTTTTTTGCTTTGTGTATCATCAATGAAATATGTTATTCTATTGTGAAATGTATTTTCTGTACTATGCCCACCATTGATTTCTGTAGCTTTAACGTTTTAAAGTGCCTGTTTCACAACTCACTTATTATGACCAGACATATAAGAGGGTAGATCACTGATCTAAACCTTTAACAGTTATATAGAAAATAAATTTTAAACAGCTAAAAATGCTGAATTCTCTCTTCTAGCGAACTACTGAAGACATAAGAGCTCTATCTTCACCTACATCTAACACCAAGTTTAGTCATTATTAACACTAGAGCTGCCATATTTCAAATTTCCTCCTTTTTTATGATAATGAGCCAAACCATTCGTCTTTCTACAGGATCTAAAAGCAATTTCTAAAATTAAACAGAAGTGGATGTGGTCATTGCTTGAATTAGAGACCACCTGTGAAGCCTACACATCATCTTGACTTCCATTATCAGATTAACCATTATAACATCCAACATTATACAAAATTCCTTTTTAGAGGATTAATTTCTACAAAATTGTGAGCAATTAAGAAACATTAAATATTCCTTCAAAACAGCAGGAAAATCTCCAATTGCTTCTTGCCTTCCCTGATTCCTACACGAATGAGAAAAGCAGCTTATTTCACAAAGCCCTTGACCAAATTAATGGGAGAAAGAGTTAATAATGAATGCATACAATCAATGGCTGTCTACTAAGTGAAGTCAATATTTTGGGCCTTTTCCAAATGACATATTTTCCAAATTCAACATATTTTCTCCTTCTCTTGAAAAGAGCATGAATGTTCTTCTGGATCATAATATTACTTCAGGATATTTTTTTAAAAAAATAATTCCATTAAGATTACAATTGTTAAAGTAAAAACTAATTCAAATTATTTTATATATATATGTAGGTCTTTGGTTCTTCGGGTTTTCTCCCACGTAGAATTTGAAGTGTCTTGGCGACGTTTCGACGAAGTCTCATTCGTCATCTTCAGGCTGGTGCTTTTGGCTTCTGCTTCTAGGAGCAATGTGTGGTCGTAACTGTTTCTTCCTTTTAACTGCCAGTGGGGGTTTGAACTGATTGGCTGGAAGCTTGGCTATGTTCTGATTGGGTGGAGGTGTGTTCTGATTGGTTAGGGGCTTGGCTGTGCTCTGTTGGCTGGGGGGTTGGCTGTGTTCTGATTGGCTGAGGGAGTGTTCTGTTTGGGTGGGGGCTTTGTTGTGCTGGAGGGGTTCAAAGTGGCCAATGATGCAGCTGTGGTCTGGCTCCTGGTCTGTGGTCGTGCCTCATCATCGGTGTGGGTTTGGGTTTGCTTTTTGCGTGGATGTGTGGTGGTGGCATTCTGTGTGGTTCTGGTGTCATTCTTTGTGTTAAGGATTCGTTTGTCAATAAGGGCGGGTTTCCAAATGGCTGGTAGGCGGGAGGTTATCATCTCGTTTGTTCATGCTGTGAGGGCGTTTTTCTATCTCGATGGCTTCTTTGATTATTTTGTTATTGCCAAAACTGAACACTTTAATAACAGAATAATCAGAGAAGCCATCGAGATAGAAAAACGCCCTCACAGCATGAACAAACGAGATGATACCTCCCGCCTACCAGCCATTTGGAAACCCGCCCTTATTGACAAATGAATCCTTGATCTTGAGCAGAAAGAGAAGGCAAAACCCTCCCTTTCCCTTGACCCCCAACAAATGGTACTCAAGGGAATCCTGCCTGCCTCAACCAACATAGAGGCGGCACATGGACATCCGTTTTAATAACCACCATTACACTTGGCATCCATGAATCTATCTAACCCTGCCTTGAAGCTGTCAAGGCTGACAGCTGTCACGATAGTTCTTTAAATCCTCTTGGGCCCCTTTCTTCTGTATAAGAATCACTTCAGCAGTTTTCCATGCGTTGGGTATTTTTTCTTCTTTGAGGCATTTCAAGCATAGTTTTGCTCAGGACAATATTGGTTGGAAACATGCGGAAGAGGTCTTCATCCTGCAGTGGATAGACAAAGCTAAAATGATGATGATGATGATGGTGATGATGAGATGATAGAGATAGATGCAAAAGAGACATGAGATAGAGGAAGAGAAAATCATTCTCACACTGTCATTATCTAGGTCTCGAATATGTTTTATAGCTGTGCTGAACCATAACTAAGAAGACGAGTGTTGGATGGAATTTCATGGGAACTTCAAGAACTATGGTAAAATTTCAAGAAGATGTCACATAATTTGTGAATAAACTTGTGTAAATTGATAATGTGGATTAATGTGAAGAGGGGAGGATTATTATAGCAGATGAAAATGCATATGCAGTCAGCTTTAGAAATATTAATGTAATATAAGGACAGCAACATTTCTAAAGATAAAAATATACATTCTTTTATACCAGCCATATCTCTAATTAATTACTTTTCATAATGTATCCTGAATCTGTCTATCATCTCCCTCTCTCTCTTTCTCACATCTATCTCCCATATTTTTATCCTACTACAGTAAAAAAATATAAAATTCCATAATACAGATAATAGCTAAACTATAATAATGTAAAGCAATAAAAAGCAATAATACTCTTAAACCTAAGCTATGTAAATCCTTAATAAGTACTTAATTTTATTAAGTAAAGTTTAATGGGAAATGCTCTCTTAACTTGCTTTCAGAAGGCTAGGAGTGCCTGAGTTAATCTAATTTCCTAGGGGAGACTGTTCCACAATACAATATTGTGGAATAGACAAGCACTTCTTCCTAGCCTCAGTCCTGCTAATTTCATGGCAATACAGAATTACAAGTAATTTTCCACAAGATGTTTATATTGGATGGGACAGTTCTAATTGAAGAAGGCAGCCCTAGCCCTGGTGGTACCTTTTTCTCAAACCATTTAAGACTCTATAGGGTAAAACCAACACTTTAAATTGCACCTGGAAATCTCTTGGTAATAATTTCAGAGCCCACAATATTGGTGTAATGTACTTTTATTAGTTTTAATAGAAAAATCCATGCCTGAAACACTAGAGAAAACTATAGAGTACATCCCAGTCTGTCTGAATAGGCTTTAAACATAGCTATTAAAGGAACTAGGATCCTCTTTTTCATCAGCTGTGGTCTTTGAAAAGGTCTTCCAGGATATTGTAATAGAGTGGTCAATCTTCATTATTTCATCATGCACAAATAAATAAATTCCTTTGGCATTGCAAACAAATACATATATTTCCCGAAACATATTGGTATGATGCAATTTGATATCAATTTTTGAAACTTCTCAAGAACTTCTTTCCTGTAACCCCTCTACTTTCCAGAAATACATCATTTAATTTTGCATGCACCATGTTAAATTGTTTCTGAATGTCGTACAAATGCATTCTACATTGCAAATGGCTGTTCAGTTGACATAAATTGAAATAAGGAAGATAAAGGATGTTGCTTTAATCTAGAAAACTACTCAGTGAGGCGCTTGCCATGTTTTTATGTGCAGGTTTCATTAAAAAGCCCAGGTATTATTAGTTTTTGTATTATCAGTAGCAGACTTATTAATGCTTCATGAACAAATGAAAAGAGGCATTGAATGTCTATTAAAGTGTAACAAAATTACCCGAACAAGGAAATGGTTCCATAGCAAAGGTATAACAATTAGTAGCTGTTTAGATCAAATATTTTACATCTATCTCAACAATGAATTATTTCCAGATCAGCTTCCATTTAGGTTTTTATCCATATTACTAACTGAGATTGAAAACAAATTTTCTTCTCCTGTTATTTCTCTAAATCCAGCATTGCAACAACCAGCAGAATGGAGAAAATTCTGTATAGTGAAGCAAAACTTAATGTGTGTGTGTGTGTGTGTGTGTTGTTTACAAATAGTACAATGGTGGTGATTACTCATTTAGGCATAAAGGTCATCGTTTGAAACTGCACTCATTAGTAATAGATATTCATAACCAGTTGTACGTTAGAGAGAAGGTTTCTTTTGGACAACTTTATTCAGAATGCACTGGCTCTGGAAGTAGACATCCAAATTACATTTACTAGAGTGGTTTAGGCTATGTAAGAGACAACTTTTCCATCCTATTACTCCTCATATAGTACTATATCAGCATGTCATAAGAGATATTTTTCTTCTGTTTGTTGTTGTGTTTTTTTTTAATGAATTGTAAAATTTTGGAGTGGTTCTTTCTCATCATCTCTTTTCCCCCTCCCTCTCTTTTTTCTTTGCTGGATAACAAATAGCACTGAATTCAACAAATGCATACAAATGGCCTCCATTACAATTTTAATGTCCTGATGGAATTGGAATGAAAGAAAAGCTTAATATAAATCTTCTTTAAATAACCAGAACATTAATTCAGACAGGGACCTCACCACCAAGGCTGAGCTGGAGAGTTCACCGTCTGCTGTCCTTCTCATAAATTAATTGAGGTCGCTTGGTGAACAGCAAATCCTGGAAGGAGCGTATCTGTCAAGATTGCAGATTGCTTTTTTTTTTCCTCTGAGTTTACAAAAAGTCACAACTTACAATACCTTCATTATATTAATAAGAATGGCTTTCCAGTTGGAAAGAAATGTGCGTTTTATTCCATGAGGCCCAAGATATATAGAAAAAGCAATTTCCTTTCACAGCCAAGTCACAACAATTCCCATCCCCACACAAAAAATGTCATTTCACGTCTCTCATTGTCACCTTTTTCTGACAAACATATATTCTTTCAGCTTCATGTGTACTGAAGAATTGTGACATTTAATGGCCAAGTAAGGTTAATCATAGGTGAGTGCATATACCGAATGGATATTGCTAGGAGAAAGGTATCCTCTGGCTTCAGAGAAATTGAATGATCTGGATATGTGATCTGATGTTTCACACAATTTTGCAAACATGGGGAGCTAATATTTCAATTCCATCTTGGGAGGCTGAAAATGTTACAATACCCAAGGACTGTGACCTAAAAGATGAGGAAGTAAAGAGATGCATATCACACCGTCAAGTCTTCGTGGGCTGCTGCTTCTCTTCCTGACTTTCACCACCACTGTGCACTTTCTGGCAAGTGTAGAACAGCTTCTGGGGTAGCTTTAATTTATTAGTTTCTGTCACAATCCTGAACATTATGTGCACTGACCTTGTTCTTGGATACGTGGATGCAAATAGGCAGTTTTCTCAGGGCAAAGTGCTCTATTAGCATTCATTAATGCTAATGTTACTCCTGGATATAACATAAAACTCTTAATGCCAAGTTATTTGCTGAGGAGCAATATAAAAATTGCTACTCCACAGCGAGTCTAAGCCACCTGCTGATCCAAATCAGCAAGGAGATAATGAAGTGTATGTCTGCTTCCTTTCATTACATAGCGACTCTCTGAAAAGAACTGCAGTTCCAAAGCTGTCTCCTGAGGCTTTATGAGGGGCCTGAGACAAATGAGTTTCCTCCCTGTCTTCCGGCAGGCCAGAATTGTTTGATCTCACTATCCAGTTCTCAGAATGGCTAGTTTAATTTTTTTACTTCTGTATTATTTGAATCCTTTTTCCACTGCTTCCTTACAGAACAGCCACATTCAAATAAAAGCTCTTGTTTTCTTTTGCCCGTGGCTTCTTTCTGGTCGATCTGAATACTTTCTCTATAACTCCCAGGGAAATGCCCTTTTCTGTAAATTACTCTGAACCCTCTGTTCTAGTCAAGTGTGGATCAAGTTATTATCACAGGCACATAAGCAAGATGAAGCCATTGGTTTTAGAACTTAGCAATGGACGTCTTTCTTTCTTTATAGTATGTAAAACTTAGTTTTACAAACTCCAACTAGCACTGACCTAAAAGCCAGAAATAAAGAAGACAAACTCAAACCAAACTTGTATTTCTTGTATTTTGCTGTTTATGTTTTAAGTCTTATGAGATCAAGTCATTATACTTAGTGCATCCTGCTAAGTTCTCGGAGAGAGACACGGACAGGTAAGAGAGAAATTTGCTACTGAATGGACATTTCAACCTGGATCTTTTCAAACACTCAAATCACTAGAGTAGTTGTCCCAAAGGTACTTTTTTCAAAAGGCAAGTGGACTTTCTTGTTTTTCTCTTGGATGAGAAACGAAACATCTTCAAAGAAAAACAAGAAAGTCCAGTTGCCTCTTGAAAAAAGCACCCTTGGGCCAGTTCCAGATCGTGGCTGTGGCGGATGTGCGGGACGATCGCTCCCTCCACCGTCTGGTTTTCTCTTGCCGGGGGACCCTGAAAGGGGTCGAAAGTCACCTTGGAAGGGCGACGAGCGGGGAAGAGGACCTTGTGATTGATCGCGGAAGGACGGCAGCCCTTCTGTTTGATCTGGAGCAGCTCTTCGGACCGACGGAGAAAAGATCGGCTACTCACATGGCCCATCATTAATGCTGTTTCCAGCCGAGGCCAAACTTACAACTAAGCACTTGAAAGCACCGCAGACGAACTGGGTGAGATCTGCCTTCTTTCTACCTAAAGTATTTTTTCCTGTAAAAGCTTTTTGAAATTGCTTCCCCCTGTGAGGAGAGAGGGAAGGGAACATCTTTTTCCCACCCTCAAAAATGGTGGCAGCTGCCTATATAGGACAGATAAAACGCTGAAAAATATAATTAAGTAATTGGACTCACATGTTTCGCAGAGCTGGAGACCCAAAAAGTTCCTACTTTCACGGGAACTGGCTATCTTAACTATTTGGGGAAAAAACTGAAAAGAACCTAAACTGGATAAAAGTCTAGCCTTTCTGAAAAGGATTTCAAATGCCATTGGGAACATCTTGTCGTGAAGCCTGGTATAGCAACTGAATATCCCTGGTAAAGAGACCTGTTTACAACCTAGATCTGTCCTTGGTATTACCTAAAAATAAAAAGCTGCAGCTGGGAGCTGAAACTGGCTCTTAAGAACTGTGGAGGTGAACATTCACTGACTTTTGTTTAAAAAAAATTAGCCTCTACTAAAGGACTATATATAACTACTTCAGAAATGGAGGGGGAACAGCAACAAACTTTGCTTGACTGTAAACTTATACTTGAAAAAATCCTTGAAGCTACAGAGATAATTAAATCTAGACTGAAAGACAAAGGCGTCAGCTTGAACCTACAAACTGAAACTCAGATTCCAACTAAAGAACATACTAACCAGAAAATAACAGAAGCAGAAGAAATCAATACCAAGACAGAGGACTCTAAGGAACAACAACAATATATTGAAAATTCTGATAACCAAATCCTAATTGCAACCAAAGAACCTACAATCCAAAAAGTAACGAAGTGGAACAAAGTAATACCAAAACAGAGGATGCTAAAGATCAACAAGGACAGCACATTGAAAACCTAGATAACCAATCAATAACTATAAATTTGGACATGACCTTTTACCTAAACCAGAAGAAACGTGAGGAAGAAGACCAGACTGAATTGAAGACAAAGATACTAGAACAAACACCGAGATTTGAATTACCAGGGCAACAACTCAATGATTATAAATGGACCAGTTCTCTTGAAAAATTGATTAGACAGTCTCCTTTGATTCGAGTAGCATGTGCCAGAATGAAAGGAGACCTACTGGATAACTTAAAGACATTGGTATGGAAATCTGGTTGGCAGAAAAAGAAAGCTAGAGTTAGGTTTAAAAAATGGAGCCTTCTGACTTACTAAGAGAGATCCTAATGTCTCAACTAGTGGGCTAAATGGAGACCTGGAGATGAAGGGAAATATGACTATTACATTCAAATGTTGTTGGGAAATGATATAAAATAACAACAACAACAACAACAACAACAACAGACTGACTACAAGCAGCGTCATAACAAAGTAGCAACAATGGTGCATTGGAAGATCTGCAAGAAATATCATTTGCCTGTAAGCAAAAACTGGTGGAATCATAAAATAGAGAAAGTCATAGAAAATGGTAAAATTAAACTGCTCTGTGACTTCAGAATTCAAACAGACAAGCACCTGCAACATAACACCCCGGACTTAACAATTGTCGATAAGAAAGACAAAAAAGTCTGGATAGTGGACGTGGCAGTGCCTGGAGGCAGCAGAATAGACAAGAAAGAACTGGAGAAGATAACAAAATACAAAGACTTACAAATAGAATATAATAGAAAGACTGTGGCAAAAGCAAGCAAGGGTAGTACCAATAGTAATAGGTGCCTTGGGTGCAATCCCAAAACAACTGGAGCACCACTTGAACACCACTGGCATTGACAAATTCGCTATTAGTCAATTGCAAAAGGCGGCCTTACTAGGAACTGCTTCCATCGTGCAACGATATTTGTAATACCATCAAACATCCACATCTGCCTATCCCAGATCCTTGGTAAGGACTCGATAGGTAGACAAAATGCCAAATCCATTCTGAACATCTGGCTGACTGTGCGATGATTAATAATAATAATAGTAGTAGTAGTAGTAGTAGTAGTAGTAGTAGTAGTAGTAGTAGTAGTAGTAATGGATCAATTGGCCTAACAATTAGGGTCTAGATTTATAGGGAAAATGGAAATAAAATATTAGGAATCAGCCTTGAACTATCCCTTAGCCCAGAAAATATAGATGATGGATTTGAGACAATAAGGGTACTCTATTAGTAAGCTGTGATGTATTAGGATGAGAATTAGAAAATGTTTGTGAAATAAAATAAGAATATATCTAAGTAAGTAATATGTGTATTTTAGATATTATAACTTTTGTGTAGTGAAATAAAGGAAATTTGGGTTACCAGAAATTTGAATATTATGGATGTTAAAGGTTAAAATTGGAATATTGTAATTAGAAATTAAGAATTAGGTAAAATTTAAAAACAGGATATGGATATGTATAAACAAAAAATAGATTGACAAATGTTTTAATTCAGCTTGCTATCGTTAGAAATTTACTAGTTTAACTATGTTTTATCAAATGTTAACAGGAAATAGAGAAGGAATTTTTGACAATGTATCCTGAGACATGTACTAAAAATGCTGTTACTGAACTATTGACTACCCGGTCACCACGTTGCTTTCTAAATACGTGGACGTTAAATTGGAAAACTAATAAAATTTGTTACCAAAAAAAGGAAAAAGCACCTTTGGGATAACCATGACCTGGATGACTGAGAATCTCCATAGACACTAGTTTATTTTGAACAAATAAATTTGCTTTGGAATTTCAGAAAGAGCACTTTTGCTTCTATAATTTTTGGCTTAGCAGTCACCAAAACCAAGATATATTACATTTCTTCATAAGGTGCAGCAAACAATACCCCCCTTTTGTCCAAGGTGCATTGCTGCATAAACCCCATTTCTATATACTTTTCCCCAATATGAACTTCTTACTTTTCAACTTATTAAAGGATAAGAAAACCTGACATTTTTATATCCCTACATATCTACCCAAGGGTTATCAGTTAGAGAAGCATGTCTCAGGCTTGGCAATTTTAAGATAGGTGGGGACTTCAACTCACAGAATATTGGAAAAATCTGAGGTCAACAGGCTTTTTTCAGTTGGGATATCTCCATCCTGGCAAAATTAGCTTGTTATCCAGGATTGTTTTTTTAAATTAAGTTTTCTCCTTTCCTGTTTTCTGCTATGAATTCTGAGAGGGTCACCTTATCTGCTCTGGTAGGAGATGTATGCTCCAAGTACTGTTGGCAAAGGTGCACCTGCTGGCAGGGCCTAGGAGGAGCACCCTTTCTGCCATGGTGCCTGAGATTAGATAAGCCCTGATACTACTGGTCTTGCAAAGACTTTGAAAACTTGGATTTGTGCCTGGGCCTATTGCTTCACTTTGTTGAGGGTCATAATGCTTGACTGCTATGTTTTTTATTTTTGTACTGTGTATTTTATCTGCTTTACCTATTTTATTACAAACCACCTAGAGTTATATATGTGAAATTGGTGGCTATATTACTCAACTAAATAAATACAAATGCACACATACACCAGAATATCTTTGTATGTTCAGTGACTTGCAAAAACCATGGAATTTTGAGAGTGGAAAAATAAATACAAGGGAAAAAGAGGAAATTAGGATTCCACTGCCTGTAACATAGTTTGAATAGAAGTATTCCTACTGAATTGGGCTATCTTACAACATTACATTTCTTCTTGTAGAATTCTTAGAATATTTAATTCCTAACACTAACATAAAAAACTGAATGGTAAAGTACTACAGGTGGATACCAATTTATGGTATCCACCTGTCATACTCCCTGTGGTTTGATATTACATAGTATTGGTTTCAGTTAGTTTGTAGAATTACATAAGTTTGTAGAACAGTAGTCCTGGATTCAACTATATGAATATCTACATATATAGCAAAAGGTGTAAATTATTCATTTGGAAGGTACTTTGAAAATTCTAAAGTTTACTGTATGTGAACAACTTATATTATTGCTATTACATACAAGAACATAGAGTATGCTAATAACCCTGTTGTTTCCTATTTAATGCCTTCTGTCACTATGAAATAGTGGAGTATAGCAGCTATGTGTGATGTGAACAATATTGCCAAGCTACTGCTAAATACAAATGACAGAATTCCTTAAGTTAACAGTACATTTGAGATAGCCAATTGATTTAGACTACTGCTTATTTTAATTGTTTTCAAAACACTAACAAGCTCTGATAAGATTCAACCCCAGCTGTGATGCTTTGTAGCTTCACATCATGATGCTGCATTTTCTCACCATGACTCTGCATCATCATGCCATGAAAGCAATTACAATACTATTTATTTATTTTATTGCAAGCACTAGTATTATTCCCAGTACAATATTTAACAGTTTGAACAGTGCTCGTGTTTTTAAATGCAGATCATCATGTCTTCAGAGTGAGCATCAAATAAACATGATAGAGCAAACAAATTTTATTCAGGAGCCATGTGGTTGCTGAGTTTGAAACAGTTTTTACTGACCTTGTTGATTTGAATTTATATTGCTTTGGGTTTTCATTATGCTGTTTGAATATGTGCTTGTGTATTTTACTTTATCACGTTTGTAAGTCACTGTAAGATTCCTTTGGATTAGTCAGCATGATATTAAATATTAGAAATACAAATGTAAATACTGTTTTACTTGCAATGAATTTAGCACAGCAACCAAATTGTTGGTGAATATGCCTAAAAGTTGAGTGCGTGTTTCCTGAAATCAATTTTCATAACTGAAATATGAAATGTAAACAAACATAATATGGTATCTAAATCAAGACACAAACATATTTTCAGTAATATCAGCAATTAGGCTTAGCACAATTGTTAGTAAATATACAGTAGAAAGAATATTAAACCTTTATTAAAGGATGTTAGGTATCTGAACCAATGAGAAGGGTATTAAATAAAATCTTCCTTAGTAAAAAGCATTTGGCTGGATGCAGCTAAAGAATTTCAGATCCACATTTCTAAACTTATTTAACTAACAATTACACCACAGAAGAATAAAACTGAATCCATTTCTTTAGTAAAACTATATTATTATTATTATTATTATTATTATTATTATTATTATTATTATTATTATTATTATTATTATTATTATTATTATTATTATTATCCCCCAGTGAGGCACCACCTTGACATGGTTGTGGGGCTTGTGTACTCTGAGGAAGATGAGAGTTATGCCAGAGGTTCAACCATACTGGACAGGTCTTATCAGAGGAGTCAGACAAAGAGTGTCTCTCCCATAAAAAATATGGTGAGACGTAAATTTCAGAATGCCATACCGGCTCAGATGTCGCCCGGGTTAACAAGGTCTGCGCTAGATGTTGGAGTTCCTGGATATCTAGTGAAAAATGGGCTACAGGACTCAGGACTGTTGGTTGAGCAACCAGGGCCAGTAGCTACAGAACTACTGGAAGAAAAGGTGTTTACCCATCGCCAATACACAGTGATTGAAAACAAAGAAATAATGATCTGTTATTACAGATCAAGTCCAACAAGAAGAGGATATCTAAAACGAATGCACCAGTTCTGGAAAGAACAACATCCAGAATCAGAAATAACAGAAAAGAGACTAGCAGATCAATGCCGATTTATAATACGAAATAAAGTATTCACAAAAACAGAATTGGACGAACTGCAAAGGTTTACCCAGGGCAAAGAAATCAAAGCCTTGCCAGAAGTAATTCAGAATGTAGAGGCAAACCAGGGGGAGTTGGCAGTGAAGGAATCCAGCAGAGATATACAACTGTTCTCATTTGGAAACCAGGCACCTCTTCCTCAGGAAGAACAAAGCCCTCTAACTAAAGAAATAAAATAATTGAAACAAAGAATAACTGAGCATGTAGAACAGCACAAAAACAACAGAACAAGACTGCCTACATTGAAGCTTGTTCCAAAGAAACAGCTAGCACAAGCATTGAAAGATGCAAATACTGCAATATCAAGTATAAGCACCAATTCACAAACCAACTAATGTACAGCACAGCTGCAGTTATAACTGAAAACCTGGGATGCAAAATCAACAAAGAAGAAAAACAAATAAACAATGCACCACAAAAATGGAAGGTTAGGCTAGAAAATAAGATCAGCAAATTAAGATCACATGCAAGCAAGCTAGAACAGATGAAAGAAAAGAAGCTGAAGAACGAGAAGACCAAAGAATACCTAATCAAGAAATACCACTTAGAAGCAAGGAAGATCAAGGAAACACTGGAAATAATAAAGCAGCAAATAACAGCTATAGGCAGAAAAACTAAAAACGAAACCTCGAATTGCAAATTATAGGCAGAACCTCCAATTTCAATCCAATCAGAAACGTTTCTACCAATCCATCAATGGAGAAACTGCAATGAATCAGTCAGTACCTGACAAGGAAGAAACAGTGCAGTTCTGGAAGCAGATATGGGATAAGCCAAAGAAATACAACAAGAATGCAGCTTGGTTAAAAGAGGTGGGTGCAAATCAAACAGAAGTTGAAATGAAAGAACTAGTAATAACAACAAAAATGGTAAAAAAAAAGAGCAAGGAAGATCAAAAATTGGTCAGCACCAGGTGAAGATGAACTGCATGGGTTTTGGTTGAAACATCGAACTGTTCTATATCCACTCATTGCCAAGCAGTTCAACAATATACTACAAGGAGGAGAAATTGAAAAGTGGCTAACAACTGAGAAAACCTATCTAATAATGAAAAATCCAGCAAAAGGGACAACACCAGACAACTACAGGCCAATTACCTGCTTACCAGCAACTTTCAAATTGCTAACTGGTGTGGTAGCTAATGCAGTACAACAGAATCTAGTTGAAAACAATCTCTTTCCACCTGAGCAGAAAGGAAACCGCCCCAATAGCAGAGGAACAAAAGATCAACTCCTAATAGATAAAATGATCTTGGAAAACTGCAAGAAAAGGAAGACCAACAGGAGTCAGTAGAAACATCAGAAAATTTGTGCAAAGATCAATGGCACAATGGAAGACACAGTTGCAGATCAATGGTGAGAGACTGGGAGAGGTTAACATCAAGAGAGGAATATTTCAAGGAGATTCATTATCACCATTACTATTTGTTATTGCACTGTTTCCTCTGTCAACAATACTGAATAACTCAGCACATGGCTATCAAACATCAAAAACATCTGCCAAACTATCCCACCTCCTTTACATGGATGATCTGAAGCTGTATGGAAAAACATCATCTGAAATAGAATCGCTACTCAACACTGTCCGTATATATAGCCAAGATATTGCAATGGAGTTTGACTTGGACAAATGTGTCACACTTACTATCAAACAAGGAAAAATAGTGAAAACTGAAGGAATCAAGATGCCCCACAAAAATAACATTAAGAATCTGGATGAGGAAGATTACTACAAATACTTGGGTATCCTTCAAGCTGACAACATCAAGCACACTGAAGTCAAGAAAACAATTACATAAGAACATAAGAACATAAGAAGAGCCATGCTGAATCAGGCCAAAGCCCATCGAGTCCAGCATTCTGTGTCACACAGTGGCCCACCAATTGTACATAGGGATCTTGAGCAGAAAGAGAAGGCAAAACCCTCCCTTTCCCTTGACCCCCAACAAATGGCACCCAAGGGAATCCTGCCTGCCTCAACCAACATAGAGGCGGCACATGGACATCCGTTTTAATAACCACCGATACACTTTGCATCAATGAATCTATCTAGCCCTGCCTTGAAGCTGTCAAGGCTGACAGCTGTCACGACCCCTTCAGGTAGTGAATTCCATAAATCAACGACCCTCTGGGTGAAGAAATATTTCCCTTTATTTGTCCTCACTTTCTTAGCTATGAGCTTTAGGGAGTGCCCCCTTGTCCTGGTATTGTGTGATAGAGAAAAGAATTTTTCTCTATCCACCTTTTCTATCCCATGCATGATTTTATACACTTCGATCAAGTCACCCCTTAAACGCCGTCTTTCAAGGCTGAAGAGACC
The DNA here is from genome assembly GCA_034064705.1 of Bothrops alternatus. Classification (NCBI taxonomy): domain Eukaryota; kingdom Metazoa; phylum Chordata; class Lepidosauria; order Squamata; family Viperidae; genus Bothrops; species Bothrops alternatus. Next base: position 7,652,444 of record JARGCV010000053.1, on the reverse strand, counting down.
AAGGCGTTGCAATCTGGTTTCATAAGGGAGGCACTCCATTTCCATGATCATTTTTGTTGCCCTTTTTTGCACCTTTTCCAGTTCCATTATATCCTTCTTGAGGTGCGGTGACCAGAACTGTACACAGTACTCCAAGTGTGGTCTCACCATCGATTTGTACAGAGGCAATACAACACTTGCTGACTTATTTTCGATTCCCTTCCTAATCATGCCAAGCATGGAATTTGCTTTTTTTACTGCTGCTGCGCATTGGGTTGACATCTTCATCGAGCTGTCCACCAAAACCCCAAGATCCCTTTCTTGGGTTGTCTCAGAAAGTTTGGTCCCCATCAGTTGGTAAGTATAATTGGGGTTCTTTGCCCCGATGTCCATAACTTTGCACTTGTTTAGGTTAAAATGCATTTGCCACTTTGTTGCCCACTCACACAATTTCGAGAGATGCTTCTGGAGCTCCCAACAATCAGTTTCACTTTTCACAACCCGGAACAATTTAGTGTCATCAGCAAACTTGGCTACCTCACTATTTACTTCTACATCGAGATCATTGATGAATAAATTAAAAAGTAAAGGTCCCAAAACTGAACCTTGGGGTACACCACTTCTCACCTCTTTCCATCCGGAGAATTGTCCATTTATTGCCACCCTTTGCTTCCTACAATTTAGCCAGTTACTCCAAACTCAATGGATGAAATACCATAAAGGCAATCAACGCCTGGGCAATTCCAGTCATTAGATACACAGCTGGAATAGTGGACTGGACTCAAGCAGAACTAAAAGCAATGGATAGGAAGACCAGAAAAATAATGACAATGAATCATGCCCTTCATCCACGCAGTGACATTGATAGACTTTATCTACCAAGGCAAATAGGTGGGCGTGGAATGCTGCAAGTACATCAGATGGTTGAAGAAGAAAAAATGGCTTTGGAAGAATATCTGAAGGGCAGTGATGAAGATGCACTGAAATTAGTATATCAGGAAGACTTACTGACCACTGGAGAGACCAAACTGGCCTACAAGAAAGACCAAATGAAGAACAGAATAGAGGCATGGGAAGACAAAGCACTACATGGCCAGTACATTAAAAAATATGTGGGAAAGCAGATAATAACAAGACCTGGCAATGGCTAAGAGCAGGAAAATTGAAGAAAGAGACTGAGGGACTAATTCTGGCTGCACAAGACCAAGCCTTAAGGACAAATGCATATAAAGCCAAAAATGAGAAGATAGCAACAGACAGTAAGTGCCGCCTATGCAAACACACTGAAGAAACAGTGGACCACCTGGTAAGCTGCTGCAAGAAGATCACACAGACTGACTACAAGCAGCGACATGACAAAGTAGCAACAATGGTGCATTGGAAGATTTGCAAGCACCTGCAACATAACACCCCGGACTTAACAATTGTCAATAAGAAAGACAAAAAAAGTCTGGATAGCGGATGTGGCAGTGCCTGGAGACAGCAGAATAGACGAGAAAGAACTGGAGAAGATAACAAAATACAAAGATCTACAAATAGAAATAGAAAGACTGTGGCAAAGGCAAGCAAGGGTAGTACCAATAGTAATAGGCGCCTTGAATTCAATCCCAAAACAACTAGAGCACCAGTTGAACACCATTGGCATTGACAAATTCGCCATGAGTCAATTGCAAAAGGCGGCCTTACTAGGAACCACTTCCATCCTGTGACAATATCTGTAATAACATCAAACATCCACATCTGCCTATCCCAGGTCCTTAGTAAGGACTCGATAGGTAGACAAAATGCCAAATCCAGTCTGAACATCTGGCTGGCTGTGCGATGATTAATAATAATAATAATAATAATAATAATAATAATAATAATAATAATAATAATAATAATAATAATAATAGAAAGTCATAGAAAATGATAAAGTTAAACTGTTCTGGGACTTTAGAATTCAAACAGACAAGAATCTGCAACATAACACCCCGGACTTAACAACTGTCGATAAGAAAAATTGCAAAAAGCGGCCTTACTAGGAACTGCTTCCATTCTGCGATATCTGTAATCAGGGCTTTTTTTCTCATAGAACGCCCAGAACGGAGTTCCGGCACCTTTTTGGGATGGAACCTTGTAGGGTAGGCAAGGCGGGTTGTATGATGTGTGTGAGTTCCGACACTTTTTTTTTTTTTAAGAAAAAAAGCACTGTCTGTAATACCATCAAACATCCACATCTCCCTATCCCAGGTCCTTGGTAAGGACTCGATAGACAAAAATGCCAAATCCAGTCTGAACATATGGCTGATTGTGCCATGATTAATTAATTAAATAATAATAATAATAATAATAATAATAATAATAATAATAATAATAATAATAATAATAATAATAATAATAATAATAATATGGAGGTCTTCTAGTCCAACCTCCTGCTCAGGCAGGAAACCCTATACCATTTCAGACAAATGGCTGTCCAGTCTCTTCTTAAAAACCTCCAGTGTTGGAGCATTCACAACTTCTGGAGGCAGGTTGTTCCAATGATTAATTGTTCTAACTGTCAGAAAATTTCTTCTTAGTTCTAGGTTGCTTCTTTCCTTGATTAGTTTACATCCATTGCTTCTTGTCCTGCTTTGGAGAATAGCTTGACTCCCTCTTCTTTGTGGCAACCCCTGAGATATTGGAACACTGCTATCAGGTCACCCCTAGTCCTTCTTTTCATTAAACTAGACATACCCAATTCCAGCAGCCGTTCCTTATATGCTTTAGCCTCCAGTCCCCTAATCATCTTTGTTGCTCTTCTCTGTACTCTTTCTAGAGTCTCAACATCTTTTTTTTTATTGTGGTGACCAAAACTGAATGTAGTATTCCAAGTGTGGCCTTACCAAAGTGTTATAAAGTGGTATTAACACTTCACATGATCTTGATTCTATCCCTCTGTTAATGCAGCCTAGCACTGTGTTGGCTTTTGGGGCAGCTGCAGCACACTGCTGGCTCATATTTAAGTGATTGTCTACTAGGACTCCAAGATTTCTCTCACAGTTACTACTATTGAGCAAGGTACCAGCTATACTGTACCTGTGCATTTAGTTTTTCACCACTGAATTTCATTTTGTTAGATAGCGCCCAATGTTCAAGTTTGTCAAGATCCTCCTGTATCTTAAGTTTGTCTTCTGGAATGTTGGCTATTGCTGCCTGCTTTGATGATTTCCCCATCTATCCCCTCATCCAAATCATTGATGAAGATGTTGAAGAGCACTAGGCTCAGAACAGAGCCTTGGGACACCCCACTACACACTTCCCTCCATGTAGATGCAGTTCCATTGAGGACCACACACTGAGTACGGCCAGCCAGCCAGCTACGAATCCATCTGGTGGTGATGCTGTCTAACCCACATTTTTCTATCTTATCAAGTAGTAGGTTGTGGTCTACTTTATCAAATACCTTACTGAAGTTCAAGTAAATTATATCCACAGCATTCCTCTGGTCCACTAATTTTGTCACCTGGTCAAAGAATTCAATAAGATTTGTCTGACATAAACTGTTTTTGACAAACCCATGTTGGCTTTTGGTAATGACTTTGTTTGTCTCTAGGGTCTTTGCTGATTCGTTGCTTGATTATCTTTTCCAGAATCTTCCCAAGTATTTGAACACATACATCATACAGTTTATTTGCTAAAGATGTCACATTAGACTCATCGAAGAAAAGCTTCAAAATAATCATGGAAAAAATGAAAGTACATAGAAAGACACAGAACTAATAATTATAGTTAATACATTAAAATGTATGGATTTAAATATGGAATCAAAAGAAGCTGGATGATCAGACAGAATATATTGTATGAAATAAAAGTTTAAAATACTTAAGGTTTTCATTCTTTCATATCACCAAATTATTAAAATTAATTTCAACCCTTTTATAAATCAAATTATTAAAAAATTCAAGTATACATAAATAACAATCTATGAAAGATTTTGCCATAAATATTAAATTATTACCCAAATATTTTTAAACTCTTCCTGTGCATGTTTCCATATAATAATTGGCAAGCAGGTAAAATGTTGTAAATACTAGATTAAATAAGAAAGCTATATATTGTATAGGAATTCAGAAAATTGAAAGGTGACCCAAATATTATATTCTGCAATGAAGAATCCTGTTGAAATTTGTTATATTAATAAATGATGATAAAGAGAAAAAATAAATATGGAGTTAAAGTAAGGCACAACCACTTATGTGACCTTCCTTTTCAAATAACCCTAACCCAATTATGTAATGACATATAATCATAATATATCCTTAAACTGTTGCTGAAGATTCAAGGAAAAACCATTCACTTACATTTACAATAGTTTAGTTCAGGTGCATTGCTGGAGCTTCAACAGGGGCTTAGGAGTTTCAGAATGTGTCCCAGACTCCTATGCTAATAATGTTATCTAGGGGGAATAATAGTTCACCCAATAACTAAGCTCAGACAATGGAACATTGCAACATTGCCCAAATGTTAAAAACTTTGTAGGTGTTTCTTTCAAACTAGTTGTCAATGCAAATATAGTAGCTTTATGATCTCATTTACAGATTCTAAACACGGAGGCTAAGGAATTGCTTTCTGTTAAGCATAATATCTTACATTAGATTATGAATCAGAGGATTTGGACTTCAACTGAAACATTGGCCAAACAATTAAAAGTATTAATACTGAAAACAATGCAGTAGATAAATATTAGGAAGAGTGGTATGTAAAGGTTTCTGCAGGATCCAAAATGTTGTTGTAATGCAAAGTTTGTTCTTTTTGTACTTAGTGAAACACATGTCTAAAACATACAGAGTTTGTAATAGCACCAGTGCAACATTGCTTTCATTGACCTTCCCAATGGAAGCACATTGCAGAGTTTTATATATTGGGTGATTTGATAGAACCATGCAGGTTTACCACCAAACATTTGAAATGACGAAAGCCCAAATTGTAAGAATCAGCCAACAATGTAATGTCTTTGTTGCTCATTTGTTCTTCATTTAGTTTCTAAAGTCATGTTTCTAATAAAGAAATGAGCATATTGGGCTCTTATATGCATTACATGATAGTAATAGTCATCAATATAATAATTCAAGACAATGATAAAAAGGCAATAAATGAAAAAAACTCTTTGAGAAGTTATACTATAGAAGTTATTATACTTTGTGTTTAAAAGATTTGGCAAAATTATCAATAAAGGGAAATAAAAATAATTTTAAAAGTGTTATATACATTTCTTTCTCAATTGATAAAAAGTAACCCACATTATTATATCAACTTTTTCAGAGATGACAGCAAACTTATTTATAGAAACACCCGTATGTCAGGGAATCTTACTAAGGTAAGAGAAGGTAAGAGAAAAGGAGACTGACCCTCTTGTATGCAGTGCAGTCTACATTCCCAGGTTGTCAAGTTATGCTAAAATATTCAATGCGGTGGACATGATGGTTTAATCAAAGCTCTGCTTATTTTTATGTTTCCCACAGGAAACTATCACCACCATCTAGCTCACCATAATGAACCAGCACAGATGATCTAGGGGAGAAAAAGAACTAGAAGAACTAAATTTTAACTACAAGAACTAAAGTGTATTACTCACTGGGATACTCCTACTTTTCCAGTGGACTCCTTTTCAATTGCATGCTGGTATAGGTAGTCCTCAACTTAAAACAGTTCATTTAGTGACTGTTCAAAGTTATAATGGCACTGGAAAATGTGACGTATGACTGTTTTTTACAGTTACGACCTTTGCAGCATCCTCTTGATCATCTGATCAAAATTCAACTGGTTCATATTTAGGACCATTGCTTTCTCCCAAGGTCATATGAGCACCTTTTGTGACCTTCTCACAAGCAAAGTCAATGATGAAGCTAGGTTTATTTAACAACCGGATTACTAACTTATCAACTGCAGTGATTCATTTAACAACTGTGACAAGAAAAGTACAAAACTCACTTAACAACAAAAAGTTTGGGCTCAGTTGTGGTTGTAAGTTGAGGACTACCTGTATTATTCTTATAAAGGATGTTGACTTGCTACAACAGGCAAGTCTTATATTCTGTTTAAACAATGCCTATCAGGCATCAGTAAACACAGATTAATTATACTCCAACTTTTGGCATGACAGTTAACATGTGTACTTATGCTCTGCAGATTCAAAGCACATTAATAGATCACCTCAAAAAGATATTGGTTTAATTTAAATAGTCTGTAGCCTTCTCTTCAGAGTAATGGCTCCTAAGTGATGTCAAAAAAGTATTTTGGGGATGCTGCCAAATTAGCTAATAGACCTATGGTTGTGCTTTCCAACACTGACACTATTTGATATTTATAGAAAGCCAAGGAAGGGGGCTTTGAGTCTTTGCTTACTATAAGGAGCAAAGCTTAAGAGGGAATGATTAAAAGAAAGTTATAGCATTTATTAAGAAACTATAAAACATAAGAATAAGAATGCTCAATCAAATTGAGCAGAAAAACTTTTAAATATTTCAGGACATGTTTTATCTCTTTAGTCCTTAATATATTTATTGCTAACATGGTAAGTATATTCTGGCTACATTGAAATTATTTAGAACTAATTAATTAGCCAGGTTTTATACAGATCTCAAATTGGTATTTATACTCAATGAGTTGTATTGTCAGCCTTTGTAAGTGCTATATTTAGGATGCCCACTGGGTATTCCAAGTATCACACTGCTATAGAAATAGGGCTAGTCTTATTGATGTCAGAACTTTGTTCTACCACTTAGATTTTTGGCTCAGACTACTTTCCCCCATAAATCCAGTTACTATTGCTAGTTAATAATGGTTGACTTTAAATCCTCAAATAATGAGAGCAATTGGGACCAGAATTTCTGTTGCTAAGCAATGTGGTCATAAAGCAGACATCATGTGACCATATAACTTTCCAATAGCAATGCCTGCAGTTCCTTTTGCCAGCATCAAGTGAAGATCGTGGGTTACTTCCTCACATCTACCTGCTGGCTTCCAATAACCAAGTCAGTGGGGAAACTGGCAGGAAGTTGCAAGTCCCAGGAAGCCTACAAGCAGGCCAGTAGACAGCTGGCTGCTGTCAAATTGGTGAGAAGATGCCAAGGAGACTGGGGAAATCCAGTGCCAATATGGCAGAGCTTTGGGAAGGTGCATGAGGGTATGCAGGTATCTGGCAAGACACAATACAGGTCCAGGGGGACTGGGGAGGGGTGTCTAGGTCAGGGGTAAGCAACCCAAAACACTCAGAGAGTGTTACCTTTGTCTCATAAAGGTAAAAAATGATATATGCAGTGTTATCTTCATTTTAGATGTCAAAAGGGTCTCTTTCTCTGTCTCTCTCTCCCTCTCCCTCTCTCCCTGCCCTTGGTCTGCAGTCTTCTTCCCCCACTCTTTCTTTCTCTCTTTCCTCTCTCTCTCTCTCTCTCTCTCTCTCTCTCTCTCTCTCTCTCTCTCTCTCTCTCTCTCTCCTCCCTCTTTCTCTCTCTCCGATCTTCTGCTCACCTGGCAAGCTGGCTTCAAGCTGTTCTCCAACAAGGTAAGGGTAGGCAACCTCGGCTCTTTTATGACTCATGGACTTCAACTTCCAGAATTCCTGAGTCAGCATCCTGCCTTCCTGCTTCCTCCAGAGGCAGCCAAGGCAAGAGCCCCGCCCAGTAAGCTTGTCAGCTGTTGAACAGGGTGAGGCCACTCTTTTTTAAACACACACACACACTCTCTCTCACACACACACTCAGAGAGAGAGAGAGAGAGAGAGAGAGGGAGAGACAGAGAGAGGGAGGGAGAGAAGGGAAGCGCAAGTGCTCTCTGTGACTCTGTCTCTCTCTGCAAATGGCAGAGGAGGCTGGGAGCCACAAGGGAAGGCTCAAAGAGCCGCATGTGGCTCCGGAGCTGCAGGTTGCCGACCTGTGGTCTAGGTGGAGAAGACTTATCCAAACAACTTGTAATCTTCCCTGCCAGTTTCTGGCATTTGCTTGTGGGAAACTGGCAGGGAAGGTTGTAAATCATGATCACATGATTGCAAGATGCTGCAATCCTCATAACTGTGAGGCCTGTTGCCAAGTACCAAGATTGTGATCACATGACCATCGGACTGTTGGAACTTCAAAAACTGGTAGTAAAGTAAAAACTTGTTCAGCACTGTCATAATTTCAATGTATTTTATTTCATTGGGATTAGAGATGAGTATAATAGCTATTAACTAAGGAGCATTGAACCTGGTTTCACAGGAATGTCACCTCTACTTTTTATTTTGACTTTAGAAGTGCTATTAACTCAAATTAGAACTAATAAAGAGATAAAAGGGGTACAGGTTAAGACAGAAGAGTATAAGACACAATCATTTCCTGATGATTTGGTCTTTTTTATTGAGGAACCAATAGAGAGAGGAAAGATTTTGATGAAAGAAATAGAAAAATATAGAATAGTGGCAAGATTAAAAATTAATAGAGAAAAGACCAAAATGTTAGTCAAAAACCTAACCGAAAAACGGAAAAGGAAATTAGAAGAGAATCTGGAATTGCAAATTGTAAAAAAGATCAAATATTTAGGAATCTGTCTTACCACAAGGTGCTCCTCAATAAAAGAAGATAACTATAAAAAACTGATACTACAAATGAAGAAAGATGTTGAGACCTGGGGGAAATTACAATTATCATTATTAGGTAGGATTGCGTTGATCAAAATGAATACATTACCAAGATTATTATATTTATTCCAAACAGTCCCGATAAAATTAGAGAATTTTTTTTGAAGAATTAGATAAAATAATAAATAAATTCATCTGGTCAGGCAAAAAAGCACGGATAAACACGAAAATATTACAAGATAGTAGAAGTAGAGGTGGACTTGGGCTCCCAAAATGGGAAATTTATTATCAAGCAGCTGGACTACTCTGGATCAAAGATTGGATAAACTTAGACAATAAAAGAGTTTTAACGATTGAAGGGCACGACTTACAGGCTGGCTGGCATGCCTTTTTATGGGGGAAACATAGCAAAACACACATACTTTTATCAACATTAGATAAGAGATTCGTTGATTCGGACGTGGGGAAAAGTTAAAAAAAGACATTATAGGAAAATCCCAAATTGGATTTCACCGATGGAGACGATGATTCACCCTAACACCTTGGATAAGAAAAAGATGATTAGATACAAAGAACTATTAGACAACCAAGGAAACCTTAAGAAAAGAATTAGAAGAACAAGGAATAATCATAGATTGGTGGCCATATTTACAGATCCAATCTAAACACAGTAAGGATATGGAAGAGCACGGAATAAGCCAGACCCCACATCAATTGGATAAAATTTTAACAGTTAAGGAAGGAATTTTTTTTAAAAAAAACCTATAAATATTTATTAGAGGTAGATCTGGAGGAAGAAATAGTTAAAGGGCCAATAATAGCATGGGCAAGAAATGTGGGCCGAAATGTAAATCTGGAAGAATGAGAAAGATTATGGAACATAAATTGTAAACTGACACTGTCAACTGCATATAGGGAAAATCAATACAAAATGTTCTATAGATGGCATTTAACACCGGCGAGATTGGCCAAAATGTACAAAAATATGAATCCGGAATGTTGGAAATGTAAAAATAAGGAAGGAACATTCTATCACATGTGGTGGCTGTGCCCTAAAGCAAAGAGCTATTGGGAACAGATAGGGAACTGGATACAGGAGATAACCAAGGTGCAAATTGAATTCAAACCTGAACTATTTCTTCTGGGTATAATAAATTCAAAGATGGAAAAGCAACTCCAACACATCATTATACATATATTGACAGCAGCCCACATAGTATACGCTCAGTGTTGGAAGGGTGAAATATGATTATATACAAAATTCTTGAATGCGCGAAAATGAATAAACTTACGCTAGAATTAAAAGACAAGGAGGCAACAGAATTTTATGAAATATGGAACAAATGTTATGATTGGCTAGAACAAAGAAAGAAAAAGACATGATTACTGATGTAAATAAATTGTAAATAATATGTATGAGATGTATAATAGTTTTGTTAAGGGAAAAAATGTATTTTTCAGTTTTATTTTTGTTGTATAGTGAAAAAAGGAAAACTAAAAACTAAAAAAAAAGATAGGAATGGGCAGAAGTTTGATACAGTTCAGCTATACATTCAACTTTTCTAGAATCTGATTCCAATGCAAACAATAATTGGATTTTGAAATGTTGTGATTGAATTATTATATGGGCAACAAAAGTTATTCAATTATGAATGCACGGGAAAAACACTACTGATTTCTTGTCTGTAATAGTTTATTTTCTTTCTATTGGAACACTTTTGAAAGTAAAGGCAGGCATCGCAAAATGTTGTTTCTAAGATCACGCTGTAAAAATTCATAGAAATGATTTAGATCACAAGTTTTGTTCCTTAGGTAGGGACTTACCAGAACTGCCTACGAAAGTTGAAAAATTCTGTGCCATAGCAAGCAACCACCAGAAGTCTTACTAATGGCGCCCACAGTTCTTACATTGGCTTGTAATATTTTTGTTACTTTTTACTATTAATGATATTAATGTTGTCATTACTGTTTTACTTTCTTCCTCTTGATTTTTATACTTGCCTCTTAGTAGCAGAATAAGAATTGTTTCATTTGCTTTATCTGAGTTCTTATTCTATTAATGTCAAAGTTATAAATAAATTACAAGTATCAATGTTTGACAGGTTCAGTTGCTCTCTCTGTATGTCCATACATTCTTAAAGTAATTTTAATTTGTGTTAATAATCTGCTATAATTTCTACTGCAAGTGGTAGAGTATAAATTTAATTAAAAGAATAGCTAGTATTAATTTGTATCATATTTCTAACAATTTTCATGTACCAATAAGTTTAGCATTTTCAAATCAATGTCAGAATTTGGTTTATAGCAGAAGTTCCCCAAACATTGTTTCTGATGGCTTTAGCTACTATTAATACTAATACTTATATACGTGGTTCTTATATATAGTTGATCCTGAAATTATTTACACTAGATATCTTACAAGAGACATTTAGATAGCCAGAGATTGTTACTGAGGCAGTACAGCATGAATTTATCATCTGAAAAGAAAAGCTGTAACCATGAATGCTGCTATCGCTGTTGCTGTGTGCTGCTTTGTTAGCAATCAAACAAGCAAAAGGAAGCAAAAACAAAAACAACCAAGCAGGATATCAGGAAAAAGCAGACAAGAAGCACATCTGGGAAAACAAATCTTCCAGTCCTTGTCCACTATTATTTGAAGGAAAGTGATGCTTTAAATAGCAATATGTGCTCAAGAAGTCAGGAAGAGTGAGTTATGAGTGAGTCCTTAACAATTTAGCAACTAAGAAAACAACATCTTACTTGGGCAGTGCTCTCCTAGAGTAATAATTTCAACCATTCAAATATTTTTATGAGATAGTGACTGGTTTCTTTTCCTCCCTGCACAGATAATAAGTTCACATTGTCTCTCTTGGCATGAATCCCACTGGCCTTTGCTAGATGGTGTTTGTCTAAAAATAATTTCTAAAAACCTATCTATTTTTTATCCATTGCTATAAATCTACATATAGTTATATGAAAAGAATGTTATATTTTGTATTTGTACATGGAAACCATCCAGTGGATCTATGGGTTTTAATAAGTTGGATTTGCAAACAAAGAAAAAAGACAATGCAGAATCAATGTATTTTAATTAAACTTATTAAACACCTTCACATTGCTTTATTCAATTTGTTCTCTCCAATGTCAAGAAAGGAAGCTATCCCTAAGCCATATATGACAGATATTAGAGGTAAATCCTTAGCCAAATTTGTCTCTCAGCAGGTACTAGAAAAGTTAGGATCTATTACTAATTAATTTTTTGCAGTCTCTGGCTACAATATCATGTTTATTTTTCTGTCCATTCACTTTTTATTCAAATGCTGTCCACGAGACTATAGAAGGCTCTTCTGTTCAACCCATCTGCTACTCAACCTAGCTAACTTTAATTTTAAATGTACCAGAAAACTATTCAACTATTTTCAGATCTGTTCAGATTTCAGGATTATAAACATGGATATATTTCTCTGTTTGTGAGTCTAGAACTTGCAGAGAACCACCACCTGATCATTGCTTGTTCGTTTGGCCACTTGCTGAGCATAAAAACTCCCAGCTGATTGATTCAATATTTATAAATTTACTAAGTATGAGTAAGTGTAAGTTTTCTTTTTGTGCTTCTTTGCTTTCATTATGGCAAAATGCTGCTGCCTTCCAAACTCCTAATGCCACCAATTTTGCAACTGGATTCCTTTATTTGATAATCCCAGCTGCTGAGATTCTACTGTTACAGACAAGAAACCAGGATGAGCCAAGAATTGCCTACAATGGCAGCATGGAAACATTCCCATTTCTGAAATATATGCCTCCAACACAAAGATATGTAATAATTGCAAACTGCCATTATGATGCTATTTGATCAAAGGGAAATTCATTGGCTCCCACTCCTGGGACTACATTTGCCTGTAGTACACATCAACTTCCTTGAATTTCTTTGTGGGTGCACAAAATATTTTCATACCATATTATTTATCCTCTCTTTCTTTTGCACCAGTTATTTTTGAGCAACTTGCCTTTTAATTATTACCTTCCTCTACCAGGAGCTCAAATTAACATTGCTTATTATTCCTACTTCAGTAATACTCCATTGTGAGATTTGCTGCACATTCTTATACCCACTTTGCCACTTTTTAAAAGTCCCAATCTTTAGTATACCTTTGTATTTATCTCAGGTTTTTGTTTCCATCCTCCATATGATTTGATTAAAAGCTCCCTTGATTAGGATTACCATGTTTTTGCTAAATGCAATTTTCCCAGTCCTTGAGATGTATAGCTTTTGCCAGAAGTACATTATTAAGAATGCTCTTTGACCATAGTCCAAAAATTGAAGCTCTTAAGTTGGCAACATCTGCCTAGAGAACCACAGACTTATAGTGACTCATATCTACCAAAGGCTTACTAAAGTACGTATATTTATCACTCATCCGTTTCTTCGACAGAGCTGAAATATTTGCCAATGCTGTCTAAGACTGGGTATGCCTAATCAGAGTTATATTCTTTAAAAGTATATCCTTCTTCCAAGGTTCAAGAATGAACAGTGTGGGGATTGTAGACTAAAACCCCCAAATATAGATAATTTTAAATACAACCATTGGGATCTAGTCCTATGATCTAACAGAACTGGAATGGAATTAAATGTGACATATGAAATCTTGTAAAAGGACATTTGCAACAATTAGATTTCTTTCTCAAAATTATTACTAGGTAATATCTTTGAAATGCACTACAATAAATAAATATACTTTTCTGAAAGAAATGTATGGCACAAAATAAAGCATATAGTGAACATTCATTTGTTTATTTATCACATTTATACATCACCTATCTCATTATTGACTCTGGCTAGTTTACAAATAAAAAGGCTATAAAATCCATGCAAAAGATAAAAAGACAAAGTTAAAAATACAGAGTTAAAAGAGCAGAATTGAAAATGCATGCTAATTTTGAAATATCTTTAATTTAATTTCAAATAATAATCACTTCCTCCATTTTTAGCATGGCTCTAACAGTGATTTCAATGATTAAGATTTTGTTTCTCACTGCTGTAAATTTAGTTAGTAAACATTTTAGGTATTTGTTTTCTCTCGTTATTTATTGAAGGAAAACAATTAGTCAACCTTAGTACTTTTGCTATTTAAAGCACAATTGTATATTCTTTGACATACAATACACAGTTTGTATTATGAGAAGAGTACTTTAGAGTATCTTGCTTGGCACACATTCCTCATTAAAAGTCCTTTATTCTGTCCAGGTCCATTCAATTATTAGGCATGTGTCTGTATTTTTATCATGTATTATGCATATGCTTTTTAAGCATAGCCATTAGTCTTAATTTTAAAGCTTAAACTGTTATTTAATTAACATTCATTTTGGCTGCAATCCTAAATTATTTTTCATGAAATAATTCTACTACATCTATTATAGACAGAATACAACAAAGAATTAAGTCTCTTGTAATCATTCAGCTCAAACATATTTGTTTATTTTTCTTTCTCATCCATCCATCTATCCATCCATCCATCCATCCATCCATCCTATTAGTAGTTCTATTGAGTGCTTGGTTGCCTATTGTCATCTAAGAATGACTTGGGCATTTGGCAACTTAGTTCTTGAGCAACCTGTCTTGTGTACTGAACTCTGATGGTCCCTTGGTTTACTGAGGAGAAAAAGTGGCACAATTAACAAATAGAAGAGAAAAAGGAGAAATTGACCAAACATGGCATGAGCTCACTTTCAAGCCTAAATCAAGGCAATAAGTAAGGTGAAGTGCCTTTACTCTTTATGCTTTATTGTATTGGACTATTGGACAGCTGATAGTATCATGTTTATGGTAGCCTTTTTAGTGAGGAGATATCAAACAGAGCTCCTGCCTGACCACTTTTACCAGTTTGGTTGATAAAATCATTCAGATTTACAAGTTACTAGACTCTTCAAGGGAAGAGTCCAGTGTGATTATTGGGGCAATACCTTGGTGTAGCTGGATTTTGGCCTCTAAGGATGTAGATAAGATGTTATCTAGTATGTTCTCATCTACCAATAGTTTGGATTCATGCCCTTATGGCTCTTTCTGTATGTCAAGATACAGAAGAATTCTATCAGTGAGCAGAGCATAAAAATTGCAATTGAATTTGAAAATCTTCAATAAATATGGCCATTAGATATACTGCATATACATAATCAGATAGATTAAATTCTGAATTATAAATACACTATTTTTTCTATATTCATATCAAAGTAGTTATCAAATCTGTGGCAATGAGTGCAATTTATTTTCCCTCACTCATGCATTGTTTCTGTAAACTAAACGATGCACACAAGTTTTTAACCTGCATTTCTTAGTATAGTTATATCAGAATGACATAAAGCAGTGGTTCTCAACCTTTTTCAGGTTGAGACCCCTCTTGCGCCGCCCATGCGCACCGCGACCCCGACCTCCGGGCTGATCAGCGCATGTGCAGCGCGCGCGCAACAAAAAACAAAACAAAACAAACAAAACAAAATGGCGGACCACGATGGGCCGATCCGTGTATGCGCGGCACGCGTGCGACAAAAAACCAAAACCAAAACAACAAAAAACAAAATGGTGGACCGCGACGGCCCGATCCGTGCATGCACAGCACGCGCAATGGCCCAAACTGCGCATGCGCGGCGCACGACAAAAAAAACAAACCCCCCCCAAAAAACAAAAAAAACACAAAATGGCGGATTGCGACGGCCTGAACCGCGCATGCGGGGCGCGCGATGAAAAAAAAAAAACAAAAAACAAAAAAAACCAAAAAACAAAATGGCGGACCGTGGCGTCTGGCGACCCCCACGAAACGGTTGTTCGACCTCAAATGGGGTCGCAACCCATAGGTTCAGAACCGCTGACGTAAAGTTTAACTTCATTTCCCATGTTAATTCAAACCTTCTTTCCAGATCCTGGAAAAATCAGACATACTTTAATGAATATTGCTCCTGGCTTTTCAGAAAAAGGCTCCACGCTCCCTCTCCACAATCTGTCTTTCTCATGTGCAGCAGTCATTGAGAGTTTTTTTTCTCCCCCAAATCAAATCAGACAGCCCATATAGGTAGACATATTCTTGCATTACTTATCCTCACATCTCTACATGCCCAGCTGAGATGCCTGCAGTCCTAGATGGATGGAATACAGTATAGAAAAAGGTATTTGCCTGGTATGTGTACAAGAACACATCTTCAACAAAGCTTGTTTCTCCAGAGAATGTAATGAAAACTCAAGGACTCTAGAAGGACTTGTAGTGTTCTTTAAAGTGAGAAAAACATTTCCCAAATATGACTTCTAAAGCATTTTGCTGTGTGAGTGCGTGCACGTGCACATGTGTCTATGGATTTAATGCGAAAGCCTAAGATATGCATGCATTTGTACTAGTACTGAAGTTCTGAAACAAGAATTGTTGTATAGTTTTGTGTCTTTGGATCCATATTTTTCAAACTTGTCGACTTTAAGATATGTGGACTTCAGCTCCCCAAATTCCCCAGCACGGGAATTCTGGAAGTTGCTCCACACTTCTTAATATTAATATTAATATTAACAAGTTTCAAAAATACCACTTTAGGTGGTCCTCTTTTCTTTTTCTGTTTGCACCAATCTCCTTCAATAGAATCAGAATTTTGGAATTTGCAGATAAGAAGAAAAGGAAAATTGGACAGTAAAGTAACAGGACTGATATTTTAAAATGATTTATAAGTAGTGTTCTAGAACTATCAAAATCACACATCTCTGCTATTGATTAAACAGTCTGTGTCTTCTTTCAGGGTGTTCCCTGTGGACCTGCAAAAAAGAGGCTACTGCTTTAAAAATCACATTAATGAGTCCCTAATGTGGAAAACTGGGGGAAAATGTTGCTGCTGTGACAGCAGAAAGTTGTTATACTATACATGGTCTTAACAGATATTTTATTTCCTTCTAAAATATAACAAAAATAACATTATAGTTACTGCATTATAAAAGTTACATACTTCAGGGTAGTAATCAAGGCAGAACCACCAAGGGGTTGTTATGTTGGGTTGCCATTATTCATTGGCTGATTCTGATTCGTAACGGAAATACTAGCTGACTTTTTCATGTAATTTCCAATCAAAGGTCATATCTAAGATTGCCTTGGACTTCTCCTTTTCCTTCTCCCACAAATGCAGGATCTTCATTTATTTAGATCACCTGAAAGTTGATCCATTGGTTGTAACAAGAACTGACCAATTGGCTTCCTATTTTGTTGACCTATATCATGATGGCGAATCTTTTAGAGACTGAGTGCTCAAACTGCAACCCAAAGCCCACTTATGCATCGCCGGGTGCCGAGTGGATGTAGTCCATTGGCTGAGTGTGGCCCATTAGGTGGATGTGGCTGCGGTGGTAACGGCAGACTGGGTGGGACAAATGTTCAATCAATCAATTCCAACTTTACAAGGTCTTTTTTTTCCCCCGCAAGAAGTTGAAATTAACTGATTGATTGAACCTTTTCTTTTGTACACGGCAGCAGAGGCCTAAAGCGAAAAGGTTTTATAAAACCCAGTGAAGGCCTAGGACTGGGACGATGGCGCGTGTGCCCACAGAGAGGGCTCTGAGTGCCGCCTCTGGCACCCGTGCCATAGGTTTGCTACCACTGACCTATATCTTCCATTCACCTTCTGGTACTTTCTGATTGGAGTGACATAGATGATTGATTTTTCAGTTTATATTGTAATTTAGCTTTAAATTCAAGTGTCTTAACCAAATAACTTGTGTTTGTAACAAAAGCTGTGAGCTTTTCTGAATAGAATTATAACCCATGCCTACCCTTAATTGAGGGTGCAACTATTTTGTATTCCTTCTAGTTAAGAAAGTAATGGCAAAGCAGTATAAAGACTGTGCCAGTAATTAATTCAGTAAATTCCATGTACATGTATTTTATTCTTTAGTCTTTATTTAGGGTAGTATACATTTATTTTATTGGACATAAAGAAATGTCAAAAGTAGACTATTTCAAGCCTGAAAAGTTTTTCAACTTTCCTCCTTATAACATTGTATCTTTGAAGATCAACACAGAAATATTAGACACATTGGGATTCAAGCTCTTTCTTGCCTGTCTCTCCTTTGAATATAGTAATCTATTGAAAACTACAGAGCTTTTGTGTTATCCATTGGTAATGACACTCAGCAACATTATGATGCTGTAATTGTTAACGACTTACAAATCTGACCTTGTATATATGGAATGTTTCCTTCAATATGTAGCCACTTACAGGCACACTATTAGCAGAAATTAGAAATCATCCCTTACCCCAATTCCCAGTTTGGGACAAAACAATTCCACTCATTTCCATATCACAACTAACAACAGAGCAATCAGACATTTAATATGTAGACTTTGATTAACCTTAGCCTTCTTGACTCAGTATGGTAGCTATAGGTAGAACTCAAAAAAGCAAAGACAATCTGCTATCTTGCTTTTTAAAACATGGTAGAGTTCTTAATGGAAGTGTGTACTTTAAATATTTATTTGTTCTAGATATAAAGACTGTAAAGAGCATTCTTCTCACGCTAATAGTAAATCTGCAATCCCTTGATAGTAAGACTGTCTGAAGTGAGAGACCAAAGCATCTGGAAATGCTGATTTGTTTGCTGCACTGGTAATACCTGGTGTGGAAATTGCCATATATTGGCCTTGAAGAACAAAATTTATTTATAACTAATGGATCAAACATTTCCTTAATATTTTTCTTGTTTTTTTACATGTTGAAAGAAGCTTTTTTTTGTTATTTTTGACTTTGGTTGCAAGCCTTAATTCATTTTGAGCCTTAGCTTTCGTCACTTCATCTTTGCAGGCTTGGGCTATCGGCTGATATTCTGCCTTAGTTATGTCCCCCTAACTTTTCCAACGAATTTCATAGCACTCCAGCAGCTCTTCTGCCAATTTCTATGCATATCATTTGGATTATGAAACAGGCAAACAGTACCTTTTCAGGTAAACTGATAAAACTCCCAGAAATCTTAGTTATTGGTTATGATATATTGAGTTATAAAAACTATCGCTCCAAAATGTAAATTTTTTTTTTTTAAAAAATCTTGTGAAATATACTGGCTTACTATTCAGAGAAATGTAACAGAAATGCTTATTTCATCACTCAGGTCTAGATCACTAAGTCCTTTCTATTTCACATTTTAAATTAAAAGTATGTTCCTTGAAAGCCACAGTTTCTAAACTGTTAGCATTTTAAGAATGTAATCGATTTTCTGGCTACATTAGCAATTTGTTTCCTATTTTCAAATTAATGAAAATTTCCTTAGTTGTACAAAGAATCCATCATTAAAAAAAAGCTGATAATATTCATACATTTTCCACTTTCCATACGATCTTTCTTAAAATATTTTGCCCAGTTGCACTTATTGGTGTGAAAAAGGGCATGACATTAATAGCAGATTATATAACATCATTTACATTTGCCTAACCAATAGTAATTTATGGTTAAGCAAAATAGCACCAATCTCAGCGCAGTCCTATTTTCACCTACACTGGATGTACCTCCATAGAACAAGACAGAAGGCTAGAGGAGGTTTAATGAAAAAACAAAATCTAAGGAAAAGCCTTTGCTGCTCTAATATTGTACAGTTTATATAATCTAGTATTTCTTTACTTGACAAAATATATTGACTAGATCTTTTCTCTTTCAGTTTAGGAACAATACTCCAGAACTATGCAGCATTTACATTTCTTTAATGAAATTAGCCATCTACTCCAAGAATAACTGTCCAAATATAATAGGTTCTACTAAGCATAGCTAGTATGACCAATGATTGAAGGTATTACATTGTTTAATTATATCACAAGTATTATATATTATGTAAAGGGAAGTGTAAATATTAGATTTTTGACATATCTTTCACCATTCAGCCAGGATGGATTTTTAGATGTTAGATCAGACATGTCAAACTTGCAACGTCACGTGACACCGTGCAACGTATCGGGATGGCTTTGCCATTGCTGGCAATGGGGTGGGCGCAGCTTCCGGATGACACGTTCGGCCTGTGGGCCGGCAGTTTGACACCCGTGTTAGATGTATTTGTTATTTGTTTTTTGTCATTTTGTTGTTGTTGTTAGTGTTGGATATTTGTTTGTTGTTGTTTCCTTTGTTTTATATTTTCTTTGGTAATAAAAGAATAAACAAACTTTTTTTTTAAAAAAAAAGCAAATATTAAAAATATACTTTTCATATGACTTAAGAAACAGCAGGATTTAGAACCAAGCCTAGTAATAGAATAATACTTTTTCATATTGCGCAAAGTAAGATTTTAATAGATTTTATAATACTAGTATGATGACATATTAAAAAATACTCAACATACAGAATGATTTCAATACAAATATACATACCAAACTTCACAAAACATGTTTTTGAAATGAAATAATTTGAGTATCTAAATATATATTTGTTTTCAAAATCAAACAAAAGAACCTATACTGAAAGCTTGTGTAAGCTTTAATCAATGTTTCGTAAACTTATGCCAATTTTAACAAACAAAAGCAAGCTAAAACCATGATCTATTTGGCATATATAGCCTCAATATGGATTAAGCCTGTTCATTTTTCTTAGAAGAAAATACTGATTAACTTAGAGGCTAATTTCAGCATTGAAATTATTAGATTGTCTCCCAGAAGTTTAGATAAATGGACAAATTACTTTTCAGGGTGTAAAAAAATCAGCTCCAAAGAAGTTCTTATTGTTTCTGATGATTTATTAACATATTTTAAGAAAAACAAGGTATTTAGGGGCAAAAAGGGATGAAAGCTACTGTAAAATTTTATCCAATGCAAAACATTTTCAAATGTAAATCAAATAAAGAAGCAATTAAGTAGCTAAAGATTTCAAAGTTAACCTACCAGTTATATAACTGTCTAGCCAGTTTGAACTAAATTAAGCTAGAACATGTGTTCTTAGTTGTATGCTGCTGAAGTAATTCTTCAACAGTTCTTGTACAGTGAATATTCACAGAATATGAATTGTAAATTTATTTCAAGTCAGATGAGATCCTGGCTAATTGATACAATATATTGAATGCCTTTTGCATTGTTCATCCACTTATACAAATCGCACATAGTTTCATTTACAGAAGATTTAGTAAAATCCTGGAAGTCAAAGTTTAAATGTATAGTAGAGAAAGCACAAATGTTCAAGTTCTGACATATTCCTTAGATGTCTGCTTAAACTGTAGTGACTATTAAAAAGTTATGCCTAACTTCAAGATGAAAGGCATTAGCAGCTTCTAAGAAAAGGATAATCACACTCTTCTCGTGATTTAATTAGATGTAACTCACAGAGGCTTTTGACTTGGTTTGCTGTTAATTGAATCAAAATCAATGATGATCTTGCTGCACTTTGGTTTAAATTTTCTAAAAACAACAAAGAGAGAGGAATTATTAGCTAGTGAAGTAGTTAAACATTTTGTTTGCTTTAGCTCCCAACTAAATTTTAAGAAGGAAAAAGCATATCCTTGGATTCATTCTATGTTTTATCTCTATAGGAGCCAATTATAGTGCACCATACTGAGAGATACCGGGACAAAAAAGACTAAGACAAAAAGACACATGGGGTTCCTTAGTCTGTATGTTCTTCAGCTATTGGAGTTCATAAATTAGCCAGGAGTTAGAAGGATTTCTAACAACTTAGCTACAGGGGGTGGCATCTCTGTAACATTTTATATGTTCTTTCCATGCCAATTTTTAATAGAAAACTTCCAAAGTTTGCTTCTTGTGGTCTTAAAGGGAAGGCAGAAAACACCAGCAAAGGGAATAAAATACCAACTACTGAAGCTAGAATCATTTTAGAACTGTAAAATTAATACCATCACCATAGCTCATCCTTTTACATCATTAGAGCATCTGCTGCAGCAATTAGCAAGAGAGGTATTTGGGGACTTTGTATATATTTTACAATCTACTAATAAACAGAAGAATATGCAAATAATGTGGATTTAGTGTCTCATTAAGCTTGACAATTCAGTACTAGAAATTCATTAAACCTAGCCAAACCATCACAAATCATTACAAAAGGCAGAAATAGTCAATAATGAAGGATATACTTGGGAGAATGACTATAGATAAACTTTATCCAACCAATTGGTCAGAAATATTTGGAGCCACAGACAAATTTTAGAAAGATCTTATAACAGAATGACTTGTTCCCCTGCTGTATTTAAGTGTCTTTCTCACACACATACCACATTCATACAACATTTTATCACTTCATGTTTTCTACTTCAGTAAATTAGGGTAAAATTGTCAGAACTGTTGAACATACAAAGTTCCCTAATTTTCAAATTCTGAAGACCAAAAATTAAATTTCTATCACATTAGTAGTTGGATCCATTTGTTTCCCATGCCTTTCAAAGTCTACCTTCCTTTCATACCCCTGTAAAGAAAGACATTTATAAGAAATGGTTTCAGAGATTGCTTTAATCTGATTTTATTTTAGAGATAAAACTGTTTCCATTTGGAATTGTTTTATTTAAATCTATTTTTATTTAATAAAATATTTGGTAGATAAAATGAGTTTAGTTTTGAAGTATATAAAACAGACAAACGTATTCTTACATGGATATTATTGAGATGTTATAAACTTCAGAAATAATCCTCATCTTAGAAGCATCACTTGTCAATTGCTATCCCAGTCAATGTAATCTCTACATTATCAACTTACCTAGTGTACTTTCATGCTGTCAGTTTAAAAATGAGAAATTGTATCATTCTTAAGCTGATGACATACAGCGCTGATCCTGTCAAATCTGAATGAAATGTTGTCATCATAACCAAGTCCAACACACTGCAGTTCAAGGTTTGAATGCAGAGTAAATGAAAGCAAATAGGCTACAACTGAATCCTGGTAGGTCTGAAATTCTGTGCGTAGGTAATACTCAGGTCCTGAGTAGTTGTTTGGTTTTTTGATGGAGTTGCACTCCCTCTGAAGAACAGGCATGTAGCCTAGAATTACTAATAAATTCAGATTTGTCAGCTGAGATACAAAGCAACTTTGAGCATACATAGCCATCTTACTTTGCCAGCCAATCCAATGGAAGTATTCTCTATGCATCCATGTAGGCAACCTAGAAAACTGCAGGCAGCCTGAACCTTTCACAACACCTAATTCAACATCTCAAGGATGGCTCCTTTGTTCATACTAATATGCTCTGCAATGTGTCTCTCATCCAGACCTTCCTTGATTTTGTCACTATTTTAAAAAAAGATAAGTTTTTACTTTATTTTTAATAATCATTGTAAACTAACTTGGAATAGTTTAATTAAAAAGCAGTAAAATGTTGCAAATAAAATTATCTCTCATTTTCTATTTTTGACACTCTCTTTTTCTTCTCTTCTGCAATTGATGGTAGGCTCTTGGGCTAAGGGCAGATTGCTCATTAGAGACATAAATCATATCTTTGCCAGATTTGGAGGCTGCATAGGACACCTGGGTTACAAGTTATTCACTTTAGACTTGGATATCCATTTTGGCTTTATAGGTCTATATCTTCACAGCCATTTTTTTTAGTTACACAATGAATATGGCATTGTTTGCAGTAACTAATGAAGTCATAATACATTTGCTGAAGCACAAAATTTTACTGATGTTTGTTGTTTGTGAACAGTATCTGTTGCTTTTTTTTCAGAACAGAGGCTGTTGTTTCCGTAATAATTCCTTGTATTTTTGTTTATTAAGTCACAATCATAAGCCACTTTGCAGATAGACTGGCAGACAAGTTTGTTGTACTTTTCAAAGAAACTAAATCTAACCTACAATTTTCTGCATGCTTTGGTTGTATCTCAAAACCATAGCAGTGTGTCCAATACAAGAAAATTGGTCTATGAAAAACAGCTCATTCTGTTCTTTGGTATAATAAGAATGTTCTAGAAAAAGTTCACAACAAACTATCAGTTTCCCATTATTGTTCCAACCCTACTTTTAGTTTTAATAATATTATTACCTCAGCTTATACCGTTCTGCATATAAAAGGGAAAAGAGAAATTATTGAGCTGAGGAAACAGATTCCTTCACAATTTTAAGACAATGCAATAGCAACCGAATACACACAAAAGGAAGAGTGGGAATATGGAATGGGGGTTAAGGATCTATATCCCCATGTGTTGACTCACCTGTACAAAATTCCAGCTAGATCAAACAGGCGCCGTGCAGCTATCATTTCTGGAATATCATGATATTTATCAGACATAAAAATGACTTCTTTTATACCTAGAACAGAAGGGGGAAAAAACAGCAGAATTGAAAACATCAAATACAAGCCAAGAATACAGTAGTTCACTTAAACATATAGACAAAAAAAGCCTCCGTTAGAGATGTTCAGCAAAGTTTCCATGCAGCTACAGAAAAGGACAAAAAAAAATTACTCTTGTACAAATCTCTATGTGCCAGAGGCAGCAACATGAGTTCTGTTGATCACTGACATTATATTTTAATTACTGCAAAGGGAACAGTTACAGATTTCTTTGGTACAAACCCTCAATATATTTCACTCCATAGTCAAGCTTTTATAAAAATGGATTGAAATGTTTGCCCAGAAGTAATTACGTGTTCAGAGATTCAGAGATGTTGAAGGCATGGGGAATTTTCCCCATGTTAGAAACATCACTTGTAAATTAGTATACTGTTCAATGTAATCCCTTACATTACCTGTGTATCCCATTTACTTTAAACTCAACTATTGAATGCAACCAGTTAAAATGCAGCATGCTGATCCTGCACATTATAAACAAACTAAAATAGGTCATCAAACATGATAGCAACAACTACAATCAGCATGACAGATCTGGATCATGTATTCTGTAATTTAAATGTGGCTATAAATAAAACTATCTTTGGAAAAGAGTAGTATTGTTAATGAAGCAAAAAATTGTACTTGTAGCCTCAAGGCTATAGGGCTTTAAAACGGGGATTAGGATTTCAAGGGCTGTAATACAAATAAATTATTTTTTTCTGTCTTTACTTAAGCAACTATTGGAGGATATATAAAAAAACTATAGACAGATGCCATACATTCAGCAACAAACTGTAAATATGAAACTGCTGCTACCAAAACATATTGTACTTTGTTTGCATTTTTGTATGCAGATGAGTAAGCTACTACTGTCCATCTATGAGCACAGAACTGCAGTTTTTCTCTGAAGAACATTCTTAAAAAAATAATTTTGCACACATCCCATACAAATTCAAAATCCTATCTCCTGCTTCCAACTTGCTGTATCTCATCACTAACAGACAGAGCCAAACTTAATTCTGCTCATATCTTATTCTGTCAAAAGGTTATATTAAGATAAAAAGGTAAAGGTTCCCTCTGTCCAGTTGTGTCCAACTCTAGGGAGAGGTCTCATCTCCATTTCTTAGTCAAGGGAGCCAGCCAAAGACACCTCTATGGTCATGCGGCCAGCATGACTATATGCCAAGACACACAGGATGCTGTTACCTTCCCACTGAAGTGGTACCTATTTATCTACTCACATTTGCATGCTTTTGAACTCCTAAGCCGGCAGGAACTGAGGTGAATAATGGGACCTTACCCCATTGTGTGATAATAATACCCTCCAAAAAGCACTCATAGAGGTAAATGTGATGTCTGCAAAGGAGTCTTCAAATCAGTGTTTTTCAAATTTATTAACTTTATAAAAACACTGGTTTAATTGTTGGCAGATTTAACTGTTACTCTTACACACGGTAACAAATGAGAACCAATTGATGTGGAGTATTTTGGAATCCTCCCCCCATTCTATATTCTGTGACTCAATGGTGAAGAGATCAGTACAATTCTTTTACAGACTTTACAGATGGTAATGGCAAAGAATTCATCAAGCTGAACTCAAATCTTGGCGACTATGTAGGTACTTCAGTATAGTCCACATTCTGACTTCCTGTTTTGCGTCATAGAGGCGGGTCGCAGGATTGTGGACCTCCTTTTGCCTTGCCAGGGGACCCTAAATAGGTCTAAGTGGCCCCAGAGAAGCGGCGAAGAAGAAAAGGGTGCCCTGACGATTCTGGAACGATGGCGATCATTTCACTCGATTCGGGGGAAGCCTTCTAACCCAACAGGAGAAAGACTGGTCACACTTTGTTGACCAGCCCAAGCTACTTGCAGCCGAAGTCCAAAGGCACTAACCAGCACAACAGTGAAGAGCGTGCTTGAAACTGAGTGAGGAATTTGATCTTCTCTCTCCTATTTTATATCTGATTTCCTGGAAAAGTTCCCCAAGAAGCAAAAAGCCTCCCAAAGTGAGAAGGGAGGGGATTATACCTCACCCTTTGTCAGAATCCAATTATATTTCATCTCTAGTTATCGACTATGGAAAACCCCATTTCTGCCCTCTCTGGATTCTGTCATACGATGAAGGGCAAGGGGGGTGAACAAAGGGGTTTTATGGCCCTCACTTCCTTCGATACAGCTTCAAAGGGAATTGAATGTGGATCTCACCAAAAGGACTAAAGCATAAGAATGGGGCCATAAGCTTTGATCTGCTCCTCTCTGAAGTCTCCCTTCCACCGGCAGTGAGGAAAAAGGGGGTAGAAATGTACCGCCTAGGATTGTCACTGGAAAGATGGTGGGGTGGGGTGGGGCTGCTGGGGACCCCTTAAAACCTTGAACTGTAGGGCTTGGGCCCCAGGTCCTGTCTAGAACGCCTGCAACCATTTTATTTTAATAAAGGATGCCTGTTGGAAGAATTATTCCAAGAGTTCTGTCTTCTTAAGATGCAAAGTGGGGTGGGTCCTTACACCCTTCTATAGATGGAAGTGGCAAATTAAACCCCTAGGGGGAATAAAAATATAAAATACTACAGTTTGGATAAATTTGAAAGCTAAGAAAATTGTCAAAACTCTATACCTGAAAAAGGACTGATGAAAATATAAAAAGAAGAACAAAAATAACTCTTTGTTTTAAAAAGTTGAAAAATGAATAGTGACATCTAGTAGAGGATTAGAGAAAACTATAGCAGCATTTACACAGAATTTGGCAAGACGACTAGAAGTAGTAAAAAACAGCTGGGAACAAAGCATTGACCTATCTACTATTGAGTGAAACTACATATGTTTAGAAACTGCTGACCTTCTGGGATTATAAACATACTGAGCTGCATTCTTAAATCTAAGCACTGTTTGCAGAGAAAGAAAAATCTTGAACTTTGGCTAATCTTCTAAAGCAGGGCTTTCAATCTTTTCAGAGATTGTACCACTTTTAGGACATGACAATATTCAAGTACCACCAGTGCTTAGCAAGGTGTCAAAAACTTGATGACTAAAAAAGGGGGGGATTTGGGTTTTACTGTTAGACTTATTTGCTGTTATAGAAATGGCTTGTTTATATTATGGAAAAGTAAAAAGTTGAGGTACAATATTAATGCTTCCTTCTACTGCAACAGAGAAAGTCGGAAGTCAATGCCTTTTCTTTTTCCCTTCTCCTCACTTTTTTCCTTTTTTTTTCACTTTTTGGTCACAAAAGCCCCTCGCTCTCTCTCACTTCTCCCAGAAAGCGTTTCTTCTGCCTCTCACACACTTCTCCCAGAAAGCCTTTCCTCTGTCTCTCACACACTTCTCCCAGAAAGCCTTTCCTCTGCCTCATACACACTTCTCCCAGAAAGCCTTTCCTCTGTCTCTCACACTTCTCCCAGAAAGCCTTTCCTCTGCCTCTCTCACTTCTCCCAGAAAGCCTTTCCTCTGCCTCTCACACACTTCTCCCAGAAAGCCTTTCCTCTGCCTATCTCTCACACTTCTCCCAGAAAGCCTCTCCCCGTTTCTCCTCACTGCTTCTCTGACAAAAGCCTTTTCTCTTCTGTCTGAGTCTTGTTTTTCTCTCCCTCTCAGGCCAAAACTGCCTCCTTTTATAACCTCTCCTGTCTCCGTCCCTCTCCTCCCCCTTTCTCTTCTGGGTGAGCAGGAAGTGTCGATCCTGGGGCCTTTGTCTCAGCCCAGCAGCTCCTGAGGACTCTCTCACGGCAAGTGCCTGCATTGCGCTGCTTTAGCTCATTTTCTCCCCCGCTACACTTATCTAGACTAGGCAGGGTCATGTACCACCTGCCACATGCCAATGTACCAGTTGAAAAGCCCTGTTCTAAAGGAGAAATTACTGGAAAACTTTTAGATGGTCAAATATTTTGGACTGAATCCTGACTGGTTGATAATTACAAGATCCCTGAAAAGAAGAACTGTCACAAAATCTTATTTTCATTGGTGCCTTGACAACTGGAAACGTATTGGATTATAAAACCATTATGTAAAGATAAGAACTACGTAAGATTTGGCTGTTTGATAAAGCTACCGGTAATTAAAAAGATTATGACACCGATGAAAAATTACTTAGAGGGGAGAGATAAAACAGATATTATATACCTATCTAAAAGTGATAGAAAACCATACTCCAACACCTTCTTCTGAAGACCCCAGTTTGGAGCTTCAAAGATCTGCAGGAACTGAAGACAAAAGAAATACATTCCAGGAGAAAATATACACAATGTTGCGACAGATTCAAACGATAATTGTTTCAAACCATGATGAAATTAGAAATAAGTTTGACAATATAAATGAACATATCTCTAACTTAAACCTACAACTAAATAATACTCAAAAATGACATCAAAGGATGAACAAACAAATCAGACAACAGAACATAAATTAAATGAAAGTGACTTAAATAGAAAAGCTGCAAATAAAGAAAACTACAATTTAATACAAACAAAAAAATCTGCAAACCTCACTATAGTAAAGAAGACAAAAAAGATGCTTTATCCTCCACTACTTCAAAACAAATTTGAGGATAAAAAAGAACTAATAAAATGGATTAAAGAACTGTCAGAAGAATCATTAAAACATGGGAGACAAAAACCTGATACTTTACTTGATTTGTCTTTTTTGTCCCCAACAACACTTAAAAAAATACAACCTGGAAAGCCAAAAGAATAGATAAAGCTTGTAAAGGGGCCCTATAGTAAGAGGAATAAGATATATAAGTAGTATAATACTTTTAGAATATATGAAATGTTAAAACATTGAGATGGTCTATTTAAATGAAAAGTTTGGATATTTAAAGGTAATGAATTTTGAGAAAATTATGACTGATAAGAGTGGTCTGAATACTGAGGGGAAACTAAGCTTCAATAAGAATCTTGAAAACATATAATGATGTCATATAATAAGATGACTTTTATAAATACAACAGAAACAAGCTGATTAAAAACATGTTATATGTTGATGTTATATGCATAAATACTAAAAAATGTTTATATTTAACTTAATCCATACATGAAGCAAACTGACACCCACCATGAAGATGAGGCACGACCACAAACGCGAAGCCAAACAGCTATGCAGCTCACCATCTCTAATCCCCCTGCAACTCAGACTAACCTGAGCACAACAAAGCCCCCACCCAAACAGAATACTCCCCCATCCAATCAGAGCACAGCCAACACCCCATCCAATCAGAGCACAGCCAAGCCCCTAACCAATCAGAACACACCTCCACCCAATCAGAACACAGCCAAGCTCCCAGCCAATCAGTTCAAACCCCCATTGGCAGTTAAAAGGAAGAAACAGCTACAATCACACATTGCTCCTAGAAGCACAAAGCCGAAAGCACCAGCCTGAAGATGACAAATGGGACTTCGTCGAAACGTCGCCAAGACACTTCAAATTTTACATGGGAGAAAACCCGAATTACCAGAGACCTACAAACACCCGCAAAAACCTCAGAAAACACACACACACACACATATATGTATGTATATCCACATGAATTTTTTTTTTTACTGATAGCCCCACAAGCATGCGGTGAAGGCTGAGAAGCGAACGGAGAAACGGAGTGCAGCTGAAAGGCAGGTTAGTAAAAAAAAATGCTTGGGGGAGGCAAGGGCATCTGGGCGGGGGCAGGCCTAGCAACCTTACCCTGCACGGCTTCAGCAGGTGTCTGGCAGGGGGAGGGAAGCAATTGGTCTACCATCATGCTAGCGCTGCCACTTTGCTTCTCTATCCCATGCAGACCCCCCCTCCGCGCCTTTCTTCACCATCGCTGCTGCCATCGCCCCACAAGGCCGAGGCAGCTTAAAAACCAGGCAGGCCACCCCCCTGTGCCTTTCTTCACCATTGCTGCCATCGCCACTGCCATCACCCCACGAGGCTGAGGCAGCTTAAAAACCAGGCAGGCAACCCCCCCTGCACCTTTCTTCATCATCACCGCTGCCATTGCCACTGCCATCGCCCCACGAGGCCGAGGCAGCTTAAAAACCAGACAGGCTGCCCCTCCCTCCGCTACGTGCCTTTTTTTGCCATCGCTGCTGCCATACCCCGAGGCAGCTTCAGACACCAGGCAGGCCGCCCCCCTCCACGCCTTTCTTCACCATTGCCTCCGCCGCAATTGCCATTGCCCCACAAGGCCGAGGCAGCTTCAGACACCAGGCAGGCCACCCCCTGCTATGTGCCTTTCTTTGCCACTATCACCACCGCCCCACGAGGCTGGGCAGCCGGTGAATGAATACTGCCTCGTTGGGGCCTGCTGAGGCCAGCGGCCATCCGAGGCAGCTTCAGACACCAGGCCGCCCCTTGTCCTCCTCCTCCCCTGCGTGGCCAGCCGCTGAAACTTACCATTGTTAGCTTGTGCTCACTCGCTGTCTGCACCAAATGCTGTTCCCATCCAAAGTTGCTCCTTTTATAGCCTCACCCTGCCCAGATATCTTGCCTATTCCCAAACTCCGCATGCTCGGAGAGGGGGAGGAGAGCAGCTGAGCCTGGCGTCCTCTATCATTGGCAATGGCATGCGTGCTGACAGATGGCTCTGCGTGCTGCCTGTGGCACACGTGCCATAGGTTCGCCACCACAGTACTATAGGCTCAATTTTGTGTCATTATAGCTATATCTTTTTAATGTAAGGTGTATTAAACATGTTCTTTCTCCCTGCATTTCAGCCTTGACAAGCTTCTAAAAAAATAATCCCAAATTTTTAACTTTGATTTGCTAAAAGTTTAATTAGGGCAACTTGATTAAGTTATATGTTTGTATTATGAATGTAAAATATTCATCAAAGCATTTATGTGCTAACTGAAACCGTTCTGTATAGTTCTTGAAAGTATGCTTCCCTGGTCGCTGGGAGGATGTGACAGTCTACCATAAATGTACATACCATTGCTTTGGGAGTTTGCTGTGATATGCCGGAGTACGAGTGAATCCTTGGATTTGATTGCCTAAATGAGATATGTCTAGTTGTTTTTCATGGCTTCCTTGTTCTTGCGTGCAGCAATTGTTTGTAGCATCTCTTCTACTGTTAGTGTTGTATTAGATATATAGGTCTGGTTAAGTGGTAGTAAAGGGGCATTAATGAAGTCCTTGTCAAATCATGACTTGGAGTGGCACTATGGTTGCCTTGTTACTATAGGCTAAATGCTAGTGGAAGTCTTGAGCAAGGGCATTATAGTTCTCTAAGAGTGCATCAGGATAATCAGGTGATGTCAGGACAGGCTGTATGCACTGTAGGCAATCTGAGCCAGGAACTCAGTTATCATTTGGTTTAGCCGAGTGGATTCACTGGGCTTGAAACTACCGGTAGGTTCCTCCTGCTGGGATTAACAGAGGTTGGTGATAGTCTGCAGTGTGTATGTTCTTTGAATGAAAGCATTTAAACTGGAGAAGACATGACTTCTAAAGCCATGGCATAAGGGAGAAGAGGGTCTCTAAAGACAATTGTATAATCAGTAGCACTGGAGCTAAATAGGTAAGCGAATTCAGCTGGATGAATTCAAGAGTACTACTTAAAATTTGAGGATTAACTGGATTCAAGGGCACCACTATGATGGATTAACCGGAAGGCTGCTTGAGTCAGGCTGAGACTTCAAAGTTTGATTTCTGATCTTCTGAGTGGCAAGTAAGGAGGAAACCATGGGTATTAGGGTTGGGAGGGGAGCATTTGTGCTGTGTATAAAGGGTATACTCAATAGGATCAAATATGACATTGAAGTCCCCTCCCAGGATACAAATGCATTTAAATTCAACAATATAAGTTCAACAGCATAAGACTATTTGGCCCACTAGGCTCTGATCCTGGATTTCTGCCTCATTAGGGGCATATAAGCATTTATTATCAATAGGGCATGGTGATTGATTTGGATTAACACTGCGATAGCATGTGACTTGAATGGAAGAGGGGCTTTGATATGGCACATAGGATAGTGAAGACTAGGATTCCCAAGCCCCCTTTTGGTCTTCCATGCTTTACACCTAGTTCTACTCCAATTGAAAATGAATGAAATCCATTTATAGCAGTTCATTGAAGTCCAAATTACCTGAATCAGTACAATGTCATGGCAGGAGAGAAAGTCAACAAAACAGGAAAGAGAATCATCCAGCCACATTCCTGGTTAGAAGGATGACATGGATGTCATGAAAATGCGCTGAGAGCCAGGGGCTTGGGGGATAATTTTTGTAGGGCAGTAGCTTCGCCTTTTGAGATCCTGTTCTTCCTATTTTCCCATCTTTTTGTCTGTCAAGCTTCCCTTCTCTTGAAGGGGCAAGGGAGCTTATTGTTCTGGCAAAGAGAATGCAGAATCAAAGCAGAACTGCTCACCAATAACCCACATTTTGCTGCCCATGCTGCTTTGATTCCCAACACTTTAGCAAGGGGGGCATCCTTTGCCTTATCCAGTGAGAGAAAGGGAAAGCTGCTTCTCCTGAGAGTCAAGTTCTTGCAAGAACAGGATAGTTTGGAATCAGATGAGGGTGTGCCGCCAGGTTGGATTTTTGCAGAGCTTGGCTGAAATTTGGTTTGCTTGTGAGGCAGTTCCTTTTTGGATGTTTTTGAATATAGCTGAAGTGGAGCTTCAGAGGAGTCACTATAAATGTCATTATCACTGTTACTGGTGAAAAAATTACAATATTGTGCCGACAGTTTTCTACCTGAGTCAAAGAAAAGGCAGCAGTGTGAGATGATTTGAGCATCTCAATGGGGCAGACATGTAAAGTTGGTGCTGGACTTCCATATCATTAAGGGGGAGGGGGAAGAGATGTCAGGATTGTTGCTTTGATGTCTGCTAGTTTCTTCCTCAGATTAATGAGTTCTGTGTTTATATTCTTGCTCTTGACAAGTCTGTCAGAATTACTTTTGGAACCTACATTTTTTTATGGCTCCTATCTGCAAGGTCCTGACTATTTGTCACTTTCCTGGTGATGAGATCACGGACTAACTCGTCCTTAAAGACTCCGATAATTTGGATGTAGTAGGTCTGCCACATAAATTCATTCATTTGTATAAGTCTAGAGGGGAGAGATCATTGTTTGAAATCCAGGAATATGTGCTTAGCATTTCCTGAGTTGTTTAAGTAATAAAAGCCTTTCAAATCAATTTCTCTATTTTGGCAATTTAGGAGCTGAGATAGTGAAGTCACAATAGTCTTATGGTGGTTCCAGCTATGACAATACCGATGTATTTCCAGGAGTTGCTTTTTCTGTATGATGGTAGATGGGTGCTTCTGGATGCACAGTCGATATGGGATGCCACCATAACCAGCTTCTGCTACAAATTTAACCTGATTGCAATGGAGGATTTGCAGATCAAGCACTAGTTGGAAGCTGCCATTTATCCATTGCAGTATGAAAACCAAACAATTTGTTCTGCAGACAAAAAGCAGACTTCATGGTAAGAGGGGAATAGTATAGCTGTAAGGGGAGGGGGCGCGCAGGAGACTTACTTCAGAAAATTATCCTCACTACTTCCCTACTCCAGAGAGTGGCTTGCACAAGCTTAGGAGGATTTCGGGAGGGTGCTCTTATTCCTGGCTTTTGTGTTGGCAAATTCTTTGGAGATGAAGCAGATCCTGAAGTTGTAGATCTGCTACTCACATTTTTGATTGCCTCTGCGATGGGGAAATAGGAGTCAATCCTCATCTGTTTTTCTGCTTTGTTGGATTTATGGGCCCCTATATCATTACTGGGGTTTGCCCAGCTTCTTTCCTTACTTCTGGATGCCACTTTTAGGTTGAAGGCCTGAGCCAGAGGGGTGAGAGGATGGAAATTCATTTCAGGAGCTGCTAGATTGTTTCCATCTTGTCTCCTCCCTCTCATTTTTTAATAAGAGCAGGAAATAAAACAAGGAATGGGACTGTGCAGATGTGAGCAATGGATTTGTTCTCCATCCCAATGATGCAATACCTTTTTTTTCTTTTAAGTGAAGTTAACTGAAGGATTCACTCTTGGAAAAGATAGCTGCACGAGAAACTTGCTAAAATTGTTAGACTTGTATTCTACCAAGCCTCTACTGTGTATATCAGCGGTTCTCAACCTGTGGGTCGTGACCCCATTTGGGGTCGAACGACCATTTCACGGGGGTCGCCAAACAACGCAGTCCGCCATTTTTTCCCCTTTTCCTTAGCTGCGCTACGCCATTTTTTTCCCTTTTCCTTAGCTGTGCTACTCCCTCTTATTCTATTGGCTTTTAAAAGCCAATAGAATAGACTCTCTTGAATAGAGTCTAATTCTATTGGCTTTCAAAAGCCAATAGGAATTGTCCAGGCTGTCTCTGCCCTGCTGAGCCCGCCAAAAGTCCCAGTCTGCAAACGGTGCTGCAAGTTGTCTGCAGTGAAGGCGAGCAGTCCGGAACTTTCCACCCCTCCCTGCTGAGCAACTACTAAAAATGTAAGTAAAAGAGGGCCAGGGGTGGGAGGTGGGAGGCCGGCGGGCGCAGGGAGGGCAGCTGGTGGCCCAGCCCGTGATCGCCCTGCGCCGTCGCTGCCACGGCCGCCCAGGAGCACCTGGGCCTGCCTGCCACCGTCCTGAACGGGCGGCGGCCTACGCCTCGGCCGGCGCAGGGGGCAGCACCACGCATGCGCGGCGCAGAAGGCAGCACCACGCATGCGCAGCGCTTGACAGATCGGAGGTCGCAATCTAAAAAAGGTTGAGAACCGCTGGTGTATACTGACTGATAATGATTCTTTTGTATTCAAGCAGACTTATTTTCCCCAGAAGTAATTGGAAATGTCAGGAATTTAACTAGTGATCATTTTTATACTAAGCATGATCTCTACAATGAACAACAAAATCTCTCCAGGTAAAGAGCTAGAGGCAATGGAGTCATAAGGGCAAAGAAGACTAACACTGATGACAGGAGGTAGTCTGACTCTCACTGCCAAGGAACCTGTAGAGATGTACATAGCACAACTCCAGGTTGCTAAGAAATATACATTTTTCTTTGAACACTGTCACAAGGATGAGCATTTTACCAGTATCTAATAATCTGATGAAAGGCCCAGTTGTCACACTTGCACAACTGTAGCAATGGCAAATATGTGTAACTACTGTAATGAAAAACATAATTTATTTATTTATTTTGTTTGGACTTATATGCCACTCCTCTCCGAAGACTCGGAGCGGCTCACAACATATATATAAAACAACAATTAAAATCTAAGTCCAAGCAAAAACATTAAAAATAAAACCCCACACATATTCATCAGTCGCACAACAATCAACAATCATCCCCAGGCCTGCCGGCAGAGGTAGGTTTTAAGATTCTTTCGGAAGGCCGGGAGAGTGGGAGAAACGCGGACTTCAGGAGGCAGTTGGTTCCAGAGGGCGGGCGCCACAACAGAGAAAGCCCTCCCCCTAGGGCCCGCCAGACGACATTGTTTCGCTGACAGGACCCGGAGGAGGCCGACCCTGTGCGCTCTCACCGGTCGTAGGGAAGTATGTGGCAGAAGACGGTCCCGTAATTATACAATTATAAGAGAGATCCTGGAAGTCTTATGACATTTATGATAAAAGAGATAAAAATCTTCAAGTGCTAACCATGTCTGATATTCAAATTAAAATGCAACATATATATTCCCAGGAGATCTTATGTCACACAAATTTTATTCTTCCATTTCCTCCCCTTACATTCTATGCACAATGTGTCAGAGCAATGTAAACCGACAGTAATGATATGCAATGCCTGCACAGTTTCTTGGCAGCTGTTGGTCTAGAAAGTTAAAAATTTAAATTAAAAACAAGTAAGAATCACAGAGGATGCAATTAGTATGGAAAAACCTGGCAACAGTCAAGAATAAAAAAAAAATAATTTAAAGATTGATAGTGCAATTAATTTAGATCTAAACAGCAGCATTTATAATGACGTATCCAAACAGGCAGCACTCTAATACTGAAAATCAAGCTGGCCTTTTTTCTTACCTGCCTGGATGATGAGCTTTGCACATTCATTACACGGAAACAGAGCAACATATATGCTGCAGCCTTTCACATCAGCAGAATTCTTGTTCATTATGGCATTCAGTTCAGCATGACATACTGATTAAAGAAAAAAGATTTCAACAAATATTATTATGTGTGTTCATTAAAGAAGATCATCAATCTAAAACTTAACAAAGTGTTAACTGCAAATGCCCAATTCATTCCAGAAGCAAATACCAATACAAGTTGTCACAGAAGAGAAATTTAGCAGGGGAGACAGAAGAGAAACCAAGATCAATGGAGGTCAAGTGGTCTGGCCAGGCTAGTAATGAGGAATGAAATAATTAAGAACATTAAAAGGGCCATTCACAAACACCTACAGGACAAGTCAAGGCCATAGGCTGAACGCTAAGTAATTTCAGCCAATATGTCATAGCACTATTGCTCCCAGAGAGTATCTAATTGCCTACATAAACGAGCTCATTTAGGGGCCTACATGCATGGATACATTCTTTTGATGAGGCACGTGTACTTTGTATTCCTAAATACAAAGAGTTATGACAAAAAGGCAAGCAGTCCTGTCCTCCAAATAACTGGCAACTAGGGCACAGAAAAGATGACTAGCACAAAGAACGCCTTTTAGAAAATTACTCTGCCCTATTACTACTATTATTAATGCCCAGTAAGAACTCTGAAACACAGTTAAAACAGTTATTTGATAACCAGACTATCATAAACAACCTGAAAATTAATGTTTATAAATTCCAGGAGACACAAGTATTTATAAAGAAACTATAAATTTATCAGTATAAAATGTATTCTTTTGGCAGTATATGTGTTAAACAAATTAGCAATGATTTGCCTTTTTGTGACCACTGTCTGCAAGCAAAGTCTTCTCTATCTAAAAGCCAAAGCTGGCAAATTCAATTATCTGCAGCATGTTCAGTGGGACTGGAAATCACTTTAGTTTTACACGTTGTTTGATATATTGGCAGCAGGAGCTGTTGCCTCTGATGTACAAAACCTATGATTCTTTGGGTGTTGGTCTATGTAGTCAAATTCTTTAAAGATTTTTCTCAAGACCACCGAGAACCAGAATCCCATGGAGCTTTAAAGGTTTATTATATTGCTATGATAATACCATGCAAAGCAAATTCTATGTACATGGATTTCAAGATATTCTTTGTATAATCAAGCTCAGCTTGTCACTATGATCTTCCCTTGCACTCACCCTTCATCCCACCACTGAACTGATAGTTCTCACATTTCCTAATTAGAACAGTAGTTGCCAGCTGAGTTTCAGAAGCTGCTGTCCCAAAATATACATTTATCTATATCTGTAAAATATCAGATTGGGGAAACTTTGGCTAGTAAAGAGCAGTATTGTTAAACTGCATATATTGCCATTATGAATATTTACAATTTTTTTTAAATATAAAATTCTTTTATTAAAACAATCAACATTGAACATAAAAACATATTGTGCAGCAATCATCATGGCACCTGATATACAATACTAAGTATTAGTCATTGAAAACGTCTGAGTTAGTAAGCCTTTTTCCACTCCTCGCGTCTAGCCTCAACTATACTCCTGTTACACTTTGTTTGATTGGTGTTTCTCTTATCTGGTTCCATATTAATGTGATCAACATTAAACCAAGGATCCTATTGCTAAACAATCATCCTAGAACTTAGCATACAACATTAGATATTAATCTTTGTAAACATCTGTTTTAGTAAACGTTCTTCCCTCCTCCCTAATATTTACAATTTTAATGAATTTAATGAAGAACATTCATTTCTAAGCAACATTAAACAATCCATGATCTGATGGGTCATCCTTTCAGAGATATTTCCTTACCTAAACAGAGAAGCAGAATGATCATGGATGGACAAAAAACTGGGAGCGGAAATGACTTCCAATCAGTTTCTCCATTGACTTTGCTTGTGGAAAAGTGGCAGGGAGCATTGGAAATCAGAATCACATGATTGAAGCTAATTGCAGTGATGATACAGTGGCTACAACTTTGCAAATAGAACTAGTGTGAAGATCTTTGAAATTTCAGTTACACAGATATAATGGATCCCAGATTTTGTACACATGCGTTAAGTTAATGGATTTGAGATAAACTGATTCAAAAAAATTTGCACTATGATGCACCATTTGGGAAACTTGAAGGTAGAACAATGTTGAACCAAAAATAATTTTATACAGGCCTAGTCAACTGTCATTATGGCAACCAATTTTGGAAAATACACCTTAATGCTCTGAAAATTCCAGAGGTGTCCTCCAGACAAAAATATTTAGGTACCCTGCCTCATCCAGTACAGATTTGTAACAGTACCAATTACCACAGCAATCCAAAAACAAAGGAAGTTTGGATTTCATAACAAACCAACAAAATAAAATAATATGTCCTTTAGAAATGAAGAACATCCAAATCAGAAGCACAAAAATTATACCAGAGGTCAATTTGGATTAAATTCCAGAAACATATTTTGGAAAGTTTCCACAGTTGCCAGGTAACCTTAGGAAAAGACAAGACTCCTTTAAAGACTTGGACACTTGAATGACATCTTTGGAATTGGGTCGAAAATCCTGTAAAACAAGGGTGTCAAACTCAATTTCACTGAGGGCCGGATCAGCATTGCGTTTGTTCTGGGGGTGCTGGGGTGTGTGGCCAGAGTGGGTGCAGCCTACTGGGTGGGTGTGGATGTAGTGGGTGTGGCCTACTGGGTGGGCGTGGCCAGTTCTATATCATTTGCGTCAAGGGTGCCTATGGGGACCTGGGAAGGAGTGGGACAGATCTGAGGGCCTCTGGCAGAAGGGGGTGGGACCGGGGCAAGTGCCAAGGCATGGTCCACCAGGGCAAGTGCCAAGATGGCCACCACAAAATTGTACATTGGCTCCCGGCTGGCCAGGGCCAGGGCCAAGGCAGCAGGGGCCGTTCTCTCACTGTTTCCAGGATGGCTTCTCAGGCCACATGAAACCACTTCGCGGGCCGCATCCAGCCCCCGGGCCTTGTGTTTGACATGTCTGCTGTAAAGCTTTAATTTATACATTAATGTTATCCAGGATGAATTGGATTTCACCTTGGATTTAAAGAATATTAGGAATTATATCCTTCTCACGAATGTACTTTTGTCATAACATGATTTTTTTTTCAAATCTTGAGTAGACATTCTTAGCATCTCAAATTACTCTTGACAGAAGGATGAAACAGACACATAGGTAACAGACCAGTCAATACAGCAGGAAATCGAAGTGCATCGAGGTTAGATGGGCAGTATTCACTGAAACAAAGCCATTATATCTGAATAGTTAGTAATATTATTTTAGTCCAAAAATCTAAATGTCAGACACACCAAATAATATAAAAGATGGGACAAAAATGCCCCCAAACCCCCAAACAAATTAATAACAACAGAATAGAAAAGTGAACTTGCCATGCAATTCCTTTTCCTACCATGGAGGGTATTCATAGCGGGACTACTTTTCATTTTTGGTATGTAGGATAAAAGTATTTTATTCTATGGTCCACAGATGGCAGTAGAGAACAATCTCCAGACTAGTTAAGGGACTGATAAAGAACACCAGAAAGAACTACATAAGGTTGAAATGGAAGAAAAACAGGCATAAACATAGATACTACAGATGTATTCAGCAAAAAAAAAAAAGGCTCACAAAATATAATAAATCATCAATAGAAAAGGAATTTCACCAGTCAACTTGTACTACAGAATCATAAGTGAAAATGGCAGAAGGATGGTAAATGTAGGGCAGGGGTAGGCAACCTTAAACACTCGAAGAGCCATTTGGACCCGTTTCCCACAGAAAAGAAAACACTGGGAGCCACAAAACCCTTTTGACATCTAAAATGAAGATAACACTGCATATATCATTTTTTATCTTTGTGCTATGTATAAAAACTATATTGTGTTGCATTTATGAAATCAATGAACTGCTACAAAAACATTTTGAACTCCAAAAAAAAGACGCTGTGTCAAAGGTTACTTTCAAATAAAATACTCAATTTCTATCTGAGTCCTCCTCGTATTTATGAAATAAAAGCCGATGGTGCAAATTATAAAAACTACAAATAGAAAAGAAAAAAATTGCGGGGGGGGAGAAAAGGACAGGGGAAAGAGGGGGGGAAAAACCTTTCTCCTTCATCCCAACAGGTAAAAACAATTTTAGTAGCTTATCTACCATCTTTAAATACAGCATAATTATCCCCATACCTCAATTAAAAAACCTCCCCCCCATCTCCCTCCCTCTTTCTGCCCTTGGGTCTGCCAATCCTCTTCCCCCACTCAGTGTTTGTGTGTGTGTGTGTGTGTGTGAGAGAGAGAGAGACAGAGGGACAAAGACAGAGAGGCACTTGCGCTTCCCTTCTCTCTCTCTCTCTCTCTCTCTCTCTCTCTCTCTCTCTCTCTCTCTCTCTCCCCCTCTGGGGAGGGGGGACTTTAAGGCTGCGGATCTTCTGGACCTCCATCTTCTTGGTTCCAACAAACTGCTTTGTATCTCACTGAGGTCCCCAGGCTGTCAAAATAGCTGCGATCAGAATATGCAGATAAATCAGCCTTATGCTGGCATTGAAGGCAAGCGGAGGCAGCAGACAGAGTTCACTCCTAACATCTAGCCTGGGACCCGGGGCAGCTCCTTCGGACTAACAGACTGCTTGCTAGCTAAGCACTCAGAGCTGGCAGCCTGGCGAGTCTGACTGCACGCCGCAGCCGAGCTGCTGCCAAAAAGGCCACCCCCATTTCTCCTCTGCCGCTTACCCTTCCCGGGACGGCCTCGCACTCTCTCTTGCTCAGCTGCGGTGTGCAGATTAGCTGCGGGTCCCAGGCTAGATGTTGGGAGGGAGGGAGGGAACATAAGAACATAAGAGCCATGCTGAATCAGGCCAAAGCCCATCGAGTCCAGCATTCTGTGTCACACAGTGGCCCACCAATTGTACATGGGGATCTTGAGCAGAAAGAGAAGGCAAAACCCTCCCTTTCCCTTGACCCCCAACAAATGGTACTCAAGGGAATCCTGCCTGCCTCAACCAACATAGAGGCGGCACATGGACATCCGTTTTAATAATCACCGATACACTTGGCATCCATGAATCTATCTAGCCCTGCCTTGAAGCTGTCAAGGCTGACAGCTGTCACGACCCCTTCAGGGAGAGGGAGAGGGAGAGAGAGAGGGAGAGGGAGGGAGAGAGAGAGAGAGAAGGGAAGTGCAAGTGCCTCTCTCTGTCTCTGCAAATGGCCTGGGAGTCGCAGTAGAAGGCTGAAAGAGCCCCATGCAGATCCAGAGCCACAGGTTGTCGACCCGTGGTGTAGGGTAATCTGTGCCCTGAAGAAGGTAACAGTTACCTTGAATGTGGGCCTCTTCTGTTGTTCCAGGGCAACAAAAACCACTGAAAACTAACAGGATGATCATACACTTTGGTCAATTAACTCCTGCTACTGCAAATGTTTTGTCATAGAGTATATTCCTGTAGAAACCTAGGATTTCATTAGGACACAGACCCAAAGCAGCTCTTTTCGATTCTTTCCCCCCACTGATTATGAAAGCATATCAGAACTGCTGGCATTAATTTTGTTTTCTCCCATTCTAATTCTACAAGCAGAATTAAAAATTACCCAGATGCATTCCAATGCTCAATTCTTGCTAACACCACTACTTTACTTTTTAAAGTGCCCATGAGAATGTTTTTGTTATTACTGTTCAATATCAATCTAACGCTTCTCTAACTACATATATGTGTTTGTTTGTGTGTGTGTGTGTGTGTGTGTGTGTGTGAACATGGCTATTTCTAATGACTTTAGGAGAGAATATTTGTAGCACTAGATTGAACTGTAGGATCCTTAGTGCTCTTTGAGCTTGGTCATTTTCTTGAAGTCATTTCATTATCCAATTACGTAACATCATCAGTTCATCTAATTATAGGTAATCCCCGAGTTACGAATGTTCACTTAACACTCGTTCAAAATTATGTGATGAGTGCCCCCTAGTGCTTACGAGCAAATCCCGAAGTTATGAATACTGCAGCACCACAGCAGTCGTTCGCCCTTACAAGCGACCGCAGTGGCTCTGTAACATTCACCCTGGTTATTCCCTCCCTCCCCGCCCTGGGTCTCCCTAGGCACCAGGCCTTCAATACTTACCCTGTGAAGATCAAGATCCTTCGCTTTCTTGGCTGCTCCAGGCCTTCAGTGCATTTGCAGAGAATGGAGGCCTAAAGTAACACAAGGTCACTCAAGATCAATGGGGCGAGATCTCATGCTACTGATCTCGTGTGATCTCATGGTACTTTCGGCCTCTGTTCTCTGCAACAGAGAATGGAACCAAAGCTGGGGGACGCTTCCATGTGCCTCCGGAGGCTGGATCGGGGCTCTGGAGGCCTTTTCCAGGCTGTTGCAGCCTGGGTCTAAGGCTGGGGGAGGCTTCTGCGTCCCCCCGCAGCCCGATCCAGGCTCTGGAGGTGTTTTCCAGGCCGCTGCCACCCAGATTTGAGGCTGGGGAATGCTTCTGCAGCCCCCTGTGGCCCGATCAGGCCTGGAAAAGGCCTCCGGAGCCTGGATTGGGCCACGGATGGTGCACGGAAGAATTCCCCAGCCTCAAATCCAGGCAGCAGCGGCCTGGAAAACGCCTCCGGAGTCCAGAGCTGTGGCAGAGAGGAAACTGATCTTTTCCAGGTGAGTCCAGCACATCAGGAAGGGAGGGGGAAGCATGCGGTATCTTAGTGGGTTGAGGAGGCCTTGGGGGCCTGTTCCAGCACTAGGTCCTCCATGGCCTTCCCAACTCTGAAATACCTCATGTTCACTTAAAGAGCTGTGTGTATTTTAACGAGCAAAGGAGTGATCTCGTACCTCGAACGAGATTCACTCTATGAGTTTTCGAGTTACAAGTGGAATGGGCAGGCTCCATTACACTCATAACTCGAGGACTACCTGTACCTTGTTATCTATTTAAATTCTATTGTAAAGATAAAGGCAGGATAAAATATTAGCCTCTCAACTTTCTCTTTCAGATTGACTGATAGAACATCCTACTTCAGGACAACTTCAGTTAGTTTAAGTATATCAGCCAGCATTTCTGTATACTAAAATAGCAAATCTTCAATTGTCACGAGTGTCTAGCTTGAGCCAGCCATCAGGCCTCCTCCATTACAGTTCTCCTTATAATGGTTCCTTCTATTCACAGAGTTGTTTTCTGGGAATCCACTTCTGATGCCTGTTCAACAACCCCTTCTTCCTCTACAAGTGCATTCTCCTATGGGAAAATAATTCCCAATCCTTGCTTCTCTTATCTACTATCTAGCACAAAGAATTTGGGTATCTATGTGAATATATGAAAAGCCAGACATGGCTGAATGCAAGATGTCTGTCTATCTTTCTGCAGAAGTAACTATACTTGGTCACAGTCAAAATCTAACAATTTGCCAAAAGGTCTGTGCCTGACTGGAATTATATACTAGTTCTTGAACTAAAGAAGTCTGCGCATGGTGACTGCTCTCTGCTCAGCCATAATGCCAGGTTGATTGGAGGAAAGGTCACTTTTCAAACACCCAGAGAGATGAGGGAGCACTGAACTTGGAAAGTTCACTGAGAAAACTTTTCAACTACATTAGTCCAGTTTGAAGTCAATCAAAAAAAGCATTAATTATGCCCTAATCCCTTGGGTGCTTGGGGATAGCCCCATAATTCCACTTCCTGAATAGGTATCAAAAACGGTCCTTTGGGCAAGAATGAGAGAAAACCACCTGGGTGAGTACTTATTCTGGTAAAGTAATTGTCAAAAAAAAAAAACCCCAGCCTTAAGAATGGCAGTTGCAACTACCTGAAGCCTCTGCTGTGTCCAGGGAAAGTCTTATAGGAATAGAAAAGGAAGAAAAAATCCACAGAAATTTAGAAAGAAAAAAGATTAATTTAGAATTTTTGTAGCAATCTGCTTACAAATAGACAGAAAATGTTTGGGAGGTTGCTCATTGCTGCCATGTAGGAGCTATAAAATAAAATTCTTTGATCCTGCCTAAAAGGAGAGAGGCACCTCAGGCAATATTGTCTTCTGATTCCATCAGGAAAAATAAAGACCTAATTTA
The DNA here is from genome assembly GCA_034064705.1 of Bothrops alternatus. Taxonomy (NCBI): domain Eukaryota; kingdom Metazoa; phylum Chordata; class Lepidosauria; order Squamata; family Viperidae; genus Bothrops; species Bothrops alternatus. The sequence goes on along the minus strand of JARGCV010000053.1, from coordinate 7,608,602 downwards.
ATCATTACATTCCTTACCATATGGATATTTTGTGTTGAGTTTATTATCTGCTGTTCTTGTCCAAGGCAGAAGATCATCACTGCATCCATTAGGCATCCCATTGTATCCAATTCCAACAATCTTGTTTTCTGAATTCACAATGCAAGCACCAACCTAAAACAGAACATCTAGTTTACTGTTTCACTACTGTGATCCATATACCTGTTGACTATGGTCAGAAGGGGAAGATGCAGAAATATTAATTGATGTATCAAATTTATTGAATTTTGAGGCTGCCCAATTCCATGATCTCTTGCTCAACATTATTCAAATGATATTATATTAATTTATGGGTGCTGACAACCAAACTGAAGAACAGAACACCAACTACAAACCAACTATAACTATATGAGGCTCCACGATCACCTATCTCAAGGCACAGAGAACAATCAGATCTTTAAGTTTTCAAAAGATTGGGAGTCACATGAATCTTGGGATGAGAGAGGAAGAGCTATAACACAGTAGGTGCACTTTCTAGTTTCCCTAAGATGACATTGTTTACTCAATGGAACCTGGAGCACACCTACCTGAATTCATCCACCTCTAGCATTAGAGGTTCAGGTTATCTCAATGTGCCTTAAAAGTTGGTATTTTAACTGCAGACCTTCCTAGACAGAGACAGCCTATTTGATTTTCATCCATGTATACAATGCATTGTATATGATAGCTTTTCAAGCCTGCCAAGAAGTTACAATTGCAAACACAACTGCAAAATTACAGTATACATATATACGGTATATATATGAAAAAGACAAATAAATAGGTTCCCCTTTTATTAAGAGAACTAAATATCAGTAACTTATCACCTTCTCTAACATGCACATAAAAGATCTCTTCTTCTCATCTTATCTCTTATCTATAAACAAATTATAGCTTCACCATTCAGTCCTAACCAGTAAAAATTTATTCAGTTACCAAAACCCAACATGCATTTTAAATTTAATCAAATAAATGTTTCATATGCCTTTACTTTACTTTTACCACAGTAACTTGTCAATTTTTCTAAAATCACAACATATCATATCTTATCTGTAAACAAATCTTTAAAACCTCATCATTTAGAACTGCGCATGTAAAATGGATTAAGAACTACCAGAATCTTAATCTTTAATCCCTTCAGTGTCCAAGAAGTTGATTTATTATCATTTTCTGTCTTCTCTCAGAAAATTTAACATGTCAGAAATAATACCTACTTTTTAACCCTAATCAAATAAATTGTAATCTTTTCTTTATAACACCATAACTTAACACTTTCTCTAAAAAAAACTCCTCTCCTTCCTATATCTTATCTATAAGCAAATAATGGAAATCTTTATCATTCGGCCCTAATTAGGAAAAACCTATTAAGAACTTTTAGAAAAATCATATATATTTTAGCCTTGATCAAATAAGCCAACTTTATATTCCCACTTTTTGTTTTAAAAAATCTTGATTCTGTTTCCCTTTAAATTGTGTCCCCAAAGTTATTAAGACATCAGCCAATTTCATTTATAAATTCAGTGTAATATCTTTGTCCATATCATTCTGGTAATTTGGCATTTTAAATTCAAATCCAAACCAGTCTGAGTTTTAGTATCCGCTTCTATCTTCTGTTTTAAACCCATTTTTATGATAGCAGACAATCTTAATAATCAATCAATCAACTTTTATTATGATCAAAGGCCAGCATAAGGAGGATATGAATACAATTAAGAAGCATAACAAATATATAAAATAATTATAAAAAGCTAATAATTATATATATATCATGTTTCCCCCAAAATAAGTCCCACCCAGAAAATAAGCCATAGCCTGATTTTTTGGCCTGTGCCTTATAGAAGCCCTACCCCCAAAATAAGCCCTAGTTAAGAGCCCATCCACTCTGTCCTAGTCTGATTGCTCACTGCTGCAATGGGGTAGGACAGCGCATATTGCACCAATGCCGCCATCACGAGGTAAGGCGAGGTAGGTGGGGGAGTGGAGCTGCCCCACATACTCCGCACTCACTTATCTCAGGGCTCCTGCAGCCAGGCCACTCCCCGCTCAACACCTCCCCCCACCTGTTCAATGACCTGGATGCCTGCCCACCTCTTCCCTTTCATTCCCCTCCCGAACTGCCATACTATGGAGGATGGGTGGGGGAGGCTCAGTTGCCTTACCCAGTCCCCCTCCACCATTTCAGAGCCAGGGCGGGTGAAAGGCTTTGCTGCTGTGCAACAGCCGCATCCACTGTTGAAGGGGCTTTCTTCGGTCCCATCCACCACCAATTCACCCTGCAAATTACCTGCCCGGCAGCAGCCACTTCCTTCTCCAACTCTCTCATGGCTTGCGCCATGACCAGCCAGTGCAAGCCTCCCCTACCGCCTCCCTCTGCCTGCTAGACACCCACTGAAATCACTCACCTGCTCCCTCCCACCATCTGCTTGTCCACAGCCACATCGGCTTACAGGGCTTCCCGGGGCAGATGCTCGGGCAGTGCCAACGGAACTCACCTTCAAGCAAGGAGAGCAGCCCGGACAGGTGGGCGGCCGAAGTACCGGGTGGTGCAAGCCTCTCCTGCCACTTCCCTCCGCCTGCCAGATGCGGTGTCTCTCGCCTCCTGAGTATCTGCCCTAGAAAGCCCTGTAAGCTATTGCGGCTACGGGCAAGCAGACGGTGGGAGAAAGCGGGCAAGTGGCTTCAGCGGATGGCTGGCAGGTGGAGTCTTTCACCGTCACTCCCCCTTAGCTCCGAAACGGAATAAAAGGGACCGGGTAAAGTGACCGAGCCTCCCTCATCCATCCTCTATAGCATGGCAGTCCGGTTTGGGTAGGGAGTGAAAGGGAAGAGGCAGACAGGCAGCCAGGTCATTGAATAGGCAGGGGGAGGTCGCCAAACGGGAAATGGCATGGCTGCGGGTACTGAGGTAAGTGGGTGCAATGCGCGAGGGGCAGCTCCACTCCCCCACCTGCTTCACGTCACCTCATGGCCACAGTATAGGTGCAATACACAGTCTCCTTCTCCTTTGCAGCAGCAAGCAATCAGACAGTGGGATGGAGTGGGCAAGAGGCCGCAAAGTCAGACATCCCTGAAAATAAGCCCTAATGGGTCTTTTGGTCCAAAAAAAAAAAAAAAAAAAAAAAGACCGGATCTTATGTTTGGGGAAACATGGTGTGTGTGTGTGTGTGTGTGTGTGTGTGTGTGTGTGTGTGTGTGTGTGTAGTCTTTAATAATCTAAAAGGAAGAGTAGGAACATTAGATGGGTATAGAAGGAGCATAAAAGTGAGTACTTGCAGCCTAAATCTATCATAATATAAAGCACTCTGAAATAAGAAGTTAGATTCTCATTAAAATTAGTTTAAGCTCTGCTAAGCAACACCTAGCAACATTGTATGTTGTAGCAGGTTTAATATCTGAAATCATAATATACATTTCTTAGGACATTGTTCCCAAACATCCTTGAATTCTTCCAAAGAATTTCCCCCATTTTGTATTAGTGGATATTATTTTAATTATAATGTTTAGTACTTTCTGATTGCCTCTTCTGTCTAGTCTTCAAAGTCTCATATTTTTCTCTAATCAACAATATCTTCCCATTTTAATTTTAGATTCAAAATCTTAATACATTAATAAGATTTTAAACAACCCACAGAAAGGATTGGACAAAGCTGGCTTCTACTCAGCTCCCAGAACTCTAAAACCCGCCAGACCACTTTGCGCGAAGCCTCTGTATGAAGCACTTTTGGTGTTCCTAAGTCCTTGTTCCACTGTGGTTGTTCAGTGTTCACTGCTTCTCTGGAAGTCTCCAAAATGTATAAGCAATTTAGACAGAGGTTTCATGTTTGCATTTGTTCTGTTGTTTTTTTTTACAAGTGATCAAAACTTTTTCTGGGCTTTGCTGCTTACTTTGACTGCCTCCCATTTGGGGCAAACTTACTGCAGCTTGCCTCCTCAAGATCCAACAGACAACTGCAGTTCTCTCAAGTGAGAAGTCCTTTGGTGTACTGTAAATTTAAATTTAATTATTAAAATTGAATAGTATATTTATTTGTTGTTTAAAATTAGCCCAAATGAAATTATTTTCATTCATGCATGCAATCACAAAATTCAATGATCATTGTTGGGGTCACCATGGTAGAAACTTTGAGAATTTCTTTATTACAGAGTATCTTCACTCAAATTAATGTTTTTGTACACAAAAGCTCTCAGAAAATATTCCCTTTAAGAGGTCATTATACTGTCTTTACTCCCAAATGAAAAGGCAGGATATAAATAAAATCAAATTAATAAATAAGAAAGTGAGGCAAATAGTGATTGGAAAAAGGGCATAAGGAAAAAACCTATGTTAATTTTTATCTCCAAAATTAAGACATTTCAGAAACATTTAATTAATAGTATGTTTGCAAGATATAAATGCTAAAACCAAATGCAGTTCAGTCTTAACTGGTCTAAATCTACAATATCTATGGTATATAGCATTCCTTTAGGTGACTAGGATTTTTTTGAGAGGCCAGGTTCAGCAATGGTTGAGACAACTATACAAATAGAAGAGTATTTCATATTTATGCATAGGGTCTAGATTTTCTGAGGTGATTATGTTATAATTGTTTATTAGTTTCCCACTTCAGCATTAATAGGAAACCCTCCAGTGTTCAATCATCTTAATCCAAAATTTGCATCAAGTTTCAAGGGAAACACATAAAAGGACATCTATTGGGCTACCTGTTATAGGACCAGGGCAAAATTCACTTAACTCATTCAAATTATATCACTGTAAAAGGGGAAGGAAATAAGAACAAATTCTCTCGCAAAAAAGGTTGTTCATGTTCACCTCCTCTATAAATTATGAAAAGTAGCTTCCTTTGTTGTGAGTTAGGATACCTTTTAAACCTGTCAAACTGCTGGCCCATGGGCCAGATGCGTCATGCCGAAGCCGCGCCTACCCCATTGCCGGCAATGGAAAAAAAGTCACAATACGCCACGACAAGTCACGTGACAATGCGAGTTTGACACCCCTATATTAAACCAATTGCTTTTGGATGACCAAAGACTAACAATGCAGATATAGTATGCCTATTCAGAAATAAACCCAAGTGAATTCAATTCAATGTGATTATTCCGAGGACAGTTTGCCTAAAACTTCAGCTTTGTTGCTTTATCTTAGCCTGCCCAAATGCCATCTTCCTACCTGAGAATTTGGATCCTTGCTTCTTTGTGCTGACAAGAATGCTACAGCCATGAAATATTCAGGCCACTCCAAGTAATCATCTCGTTTTTTACAGGTCATCTCACAAGCATACCTATAGAAGTTACACAAAGTGACAATAAATGGTAATGGTTTACATGAACTAAGATTTTTTTTTAAAGAAAATTAAAACCTGTACAAGATACACTTTGACTTCAGTGTTTCAATCTGCAGAAATAAGTCAATTATTGCCATATAGAAGAGTGGCACCAGAGTTTAATTAAGTACAACTAAAAGAGCAGAATCTGACCTTGAAGGTTAGATTCAAATCAAAACTTTAATAGTTAGAAATATTGGTGTTTTATATTTGTCTAGTGGCTTACGAACATTACTTTTCAGGCCAAAAGGAGACTGAATTACCTCATTTAAAACTGCAATTTATAGTGTTTAAGTCATGCAGTATTAACTATTATCTATCCCTCAATATTATCTTCTTTGGAAAAATATGGAAAAGGTTACCTTACTTGCCCCAACATTACTGACATTAAGTTGTTTGAATAAAGATACCCTCTACCAGCTATTCTTACAGCAAGAATCTGATGCAGTTTCATTTGTTACAGCTAAAAATAACCACTGAAAATTAAATATCTTTTTGCTGAATATTCTTGCAGGGTCAATGCCTGCTAATAATGATTTTCAATTATACCGTTAATTATACCATGTTGATAACATATAATCCAATGTCAGAAATCAAGTGTTCTATTTTGACTGCTTTTGCAGTAGAGTCTAATAATAGGCCTTTTTTACTTTGCATTTTAGCAAACATGAATAAGCAGGTAGAACAATGATCTTTAGAAAACTTCTACATAAGATTTTTCATTTTAGAAAACAGAAACTCATTTAAAATCCTACTGAACTGAATTGCAGGGATTCTTTTTTCACCTAAGATTTTTGTAATATTTTGCAGGGTGGATTTGATTTAAATCATGTTTTAAATCACTAGTAAAAAGGCTTGATTTAAATCAACTCGATTTAAATCATAATTTTTAAAGAGCAACTGTCATCTCTGTCCCGCAGCGGCTCCTCCTCTGACCCGCTGTTGACTCACCAACAGTCCCATTCACTTTAATGGGATGGCTGGTGATGCGGCAGTCACACAAGGTGAGGGATGTGGCAGGCAGCAGGTGAGTGGATGCCCGCTAACAGGCGCTGCCATGATGGATCTGAAATGACAGGTGGTCTTTAAATGTAAGGACTCATTCTTGCTGGTAGTTAGAATCCTCTATATTATTATCCGCAAACAAAATGAAGGTTTCCTATTTAGAATAATAAGCTGTCGGGTTAGTAAAACAGTGATATCAGAACTGATTTTAGGTTAATAGGCTAATCACACATAGTTGGAAAACTACTCAAATTCTTTTATTTAATTAAAACAGAGCCTGGTACAGATGCATTTCTCTTCACGCAATCATACAGTTTGTAGTGTACATAGATTTGCAAAACAATGGGATAAAGGAATATTCCTGAACTTTGTTTTATGATTTATCTCATGGTTACTGTAAAATTGTGTGAATGCATCAATGCAGTGCATGTTATCTCAGCTTGCAAAGATTGGATTCATTGAATGAGTTTACAAAAAATGTAAATATTGCAGAATATACAGCCTCATGCTACATAACTAAGCTCCATTTCATACTGAATAAACCAAATTATTAATGTATCTTAAAAGGAAAACTATATTTAGATAGATTTTTACTCCAAAAGCATTTCATTAAAATAAATTTGATAAAAATAAAAAAACCATATTTAAATGTTAAAAATCTGATTTTTAAAAAAATTTTAATCGTCTATTATCCACCCTGATATTTTGTCTTTGCCTAAAGACTATACTAAAAATAGATTAAGATGATGAGCATTTGTCCTCACGCTAACCAGAAGTTGAACCTGATTTGAGAGCACCAAAGTCACTGAAGGTTTTTAAGAACATGATAGGCAATACTTACAATTAAATTGAAAGATGCATATAAACATAATGATAGATTTTTCCTACTGCAGGGTGAGCTCTGCTTTCCCCAAACATGAAGTTTGGTCCCCAAACAAAGTTATTTACTAGAAATTTCTGTATTGAAAAATGTAAGTGGTCAACCATATTATATAAAAAAACTCTAGGGAGCTAATCAGCAGATAAACAAATAAAATATGCCTCCCCCACTACATACTCAATTACCCCCTTCTCCTAATTTGCTTGCAGGCCAGATCTAAGCACATCACGCCCAGATCAGCCCACAGTCCTTGAGTTTGACATGTCTGCTGTAGAGCAATCTGGAGCAAACCTACCCCATTCAATTTAATGGGATAAGTAGATGTTTTCAGGAAGAATTGATACCTCAAATAACAAGGCCTCATGTCATTCAAGGCTTTGAAGGAGATAACTACATCTCAAATTCCACCTGGAAAGAAACTGGGAGTCATTGGAGTTCACACAGTAGGCAAATACAGCACAGATGAACTGGGGTAGCCAAAACTATACACACAAATGCATTCTCAGTGGCCTTCAAGGGAAATCTGATGTAGATACTTTGTAGTACTCCAAACAGGAAATAACTAGCACATGAGTGAATATGAGCAGCGCCAGTCTGATTAAATGGCTGAGTATATTAATCTGTTCTTTATATAGTGTATCTGCTCTAGGATTTACTTAGTTTTTCTAGATCTCTGCATACTTAAAATTGTACTAGAAAGCATTCCAAACATTTCCTAAATAGTTTCTGCCTAGCATTGTCAGTTACTTTATAAAAATTACTTTGAAAACCGAAAGGAAGTTTCACTTCATACAGAGAAGTCTCATACAGAGGATCTTCAATATGAACTGTGCAAATGCCTCCTTCTACAAAAATAAATATCCCCGAATTTGGTCCAGAAAAAGAAGCTGTATAGCTGTGTTCATATAACATGACAGATTAAGCTAAAATGGAATTTGACAGTCGGTGGTCCAGTACCTGTAAAACCAAGTTTACTCGTAGTATATTGTGTAAATAGGACCATTACATTAACTTCTGCTGTAGTTTGTACATTATGTAGGCATCTTTTGTTAATCTGCTTTTAGAGTTAAATATGTAGTGTGAACCTTATCACCATGTAACAAAAAGCCATACATCTGTAGTGAGCTCATATTCTTCTCATGAAGCAATTTCTTCTCTGATTTTAAGAGAAAGCCTTCCACTAATCAAGAATAATGTTGCTTTTCAATATTTTTTCCTTAGGGAGACTAATCTGAAGGACAATCATTATTTTATCATAAATTAAGATATAAGATACACTCTCTAGAAATTGGACTTAGATAAAAAGCTAGTCAAGATGAGGCTGTTTCTTCATTATTTTATGATAGCAGATCACTTTAAACACTCAGATTTAAACTGATGTCTTTTAAACTGATCTTGACATTAAAATCAGTCATTGCTGTAATATGAGTTCAGTCTTTCAGATTTTACAGTGGTTGGATTCAAAAGACTTATTTCCCCATCAGAACATATTTCAGTAATTGCTAAATCTAAAATCTTCATGTGATTACTTTTTAGGATCAAGCTTGATTTGCAGAATTCTTAAAATCTATCCTTAAATTACTGCATAGATTAACTTGCTTTCCTTTTTAAATTTGAAGCATAGGATACGAATGTTTCATAAAATAAACATTCAGCAATACAATTTCAGATTAAATTACTTTAGATTATTTATCTATTTCTAGCCCACCTTTACTGTTTTTACAAATAATTCAAGAACATATCTCAACATACAATTACAACCCTATAAATTATCAGGTGGGCTGGACAGAAAGTGACTGGCCCAAATGGCTAAGGCAGGACTTGGACTCACAATCTCCCACTTTCTTAGCTGGTGCCTTAACCACTAAACCAAACTCAGTGATTCTGAAAATAAAACAATATGAATACATTTAAAGCTGTTAGGTTAAATTCTGAGTTCACCTATGTGGAAGAAGAGCTCTTGTCTCAATTTTAGGACTTGTCATCCCACTTTCTCACTGTTTTGTTTGTTTAGATGAGAGTAAACCAGAACTGGCATTTTCTTCCTGAAAGCTTGTTTTTCAGATCCACAAAGGTACAGAAAGAGCATTCAATATAGACTTTACTGAACTTTGCTTAGTTAAATGCATTTATCTCATACCCTATGTAAATTTCAACTGAGTCTTTACTACTGCACTGCACCTAAAAGAAGCTGATTCTACATCTGTAAAGGATGCTTTAACTTTTTTTAATACTCTCATTTTAGAAAAGAGGGAATTTTGAAAAAAAAGTTATTGAACAAGAAAGCCAAATTTTCAGAAATCAAAGAACTCCAGCAACATAATACTTAACACTAGCAATTTAACCTGCTGAACAAAATGCTTTTCCTCCAAGTTGCAAACAACCACATTTTTTTTAGATCTGACAACAGTAGGCTGCATAAAGTATTGCTTTTGTCAGGGTTTCCTGCCAGCCAGAGCAACGAAACTGTGCTCTGCATTCCCAAGCAGGCACAACCAGGAAAAGTGATTTTCCTCCAGACATAAAGGAAGCCATATATGTATGCAAGTTACTTAAATACAGTTGTTTGTATTAACCTCTGAGTATTAACATTGCATTGTGTGCTCTAATTGTGAGCTGATTTTTCCGGCTTGTCATATTATGTTCATAAAATTGGGATTCAGGGGTTTGTTCATTCTTAACTCGAATAAAGGAAAAAACGGGAGCCTACAAAATAGGTTACACTGTGATTCGCATGTACCTTTCCCTTATTGTGTTTCTGAATGTACACTTTTGGTTCTCTCCTGTCTCCTGCATTGCGGGCATCTAAAATCAAAAGGGACCTGCATAAAATATAGTGAAGAGACTGCTTCCGTTTAATTCATTAAAATAGTAAGACGAGAGACGGAGAAATTGAAAAAGTTTCCCGTTTCACAGGAAGGATTAAATGATTTCACCAGGATATGTGTGTATGTTAAGTAGGCTTTGGAAGGACCCGATTCAATTGCCCAAGCAAGTACAAGTGTGTAAAGAGGGGAGGAGGGAAGCCGGGGAAAAGGCATAGATCTAACAGCAGCCATGGTGGATACACAACTGAGTGGGAACAGAGAGAGTAGCGTGATGCGAGTGCGCAACCCATCGGCAACCCATGCCCCTACCCATTGGGAGAGATGTTCTGCAGCTGACCGTCAGCGTTCATCGCGCCTTATCCACGTCGGAACAAATCACGGTCCCACCGGCGTCCGTCTCCCAACAGAGAAATCCCCCTTGCAGCTTGGCGCCAAAACTGGAATCAGAATTGGCGGGAAAGGAAGGCAAAGTCCAACTGGAAAGCCCCGCCTCCTTTGGATACTTCCTCAAACTACAAACATACTGGAGGCCTGAGCGTCCTCGCGGACTACATTTTCCAGAATGCATTTCTCCGCCGATCCTGTCGGACTATTTCGGCAGGGAAGTTGCTGCGCAAGGGAAGTTGTATGGCGCCGACGGCTAAGATTTTTACCCGCTGAAATTTAATTTAATGGAGGACTACAATGGAGTCATATATCATTTCAGTAGCCTTTATATCATGTGCTCCAATGAATATTTTTAATTTAGCTTCAGTGAGAGACTATACCACATAATTCCTCGTGGTTTTAGCTTATACTAAAGTGTTTGGAACTTGTAGGAATTCTCATCTGACTTCCCTAACTGTTTTAGGCTACACTGAGTAGTGAAACAGCGTGATTGTTTATTTTCGGGTTTTGTGCTCTTGTGGACCATATAAGTTATTTACAAGCATATTGCACTTGATTGTACCCTATTCCCTTCCTGACCATTCCTTAATACAAGTATGCAGCTGATTTGATCTGTAAGCCTATTTCATACAATTGCAAGCATTAGAAAAAGGATCACTTTATCACATGGTGACAGAATTGGGCTAAAATTTTTGTTGCTTAGGCAAGGGGAAAAATATTTGACCTTATTGTTTAGAAACTGACAGTGAAATCTTACTTATAGTAGGGCTACCATATTTGAGTTGCAAAGATAAAATTTTGGGGGTATAGTATGAATTTTTACAGATAGATACTATGACTCTATAAATATTTAGGAAATAAGAAAAACTTTTTCTCCATTATTGATTTACAGTACTATCTACCATTTCTGCTTGCGTCAAAGAAACACTTCAGTTTTAAAGTTGGTGATTTTTATTTTTTTTTACTCCATCCTCTTTCTGGCTTCTGTTGCATCTTTGGTGCTGAAATGTGCTACAGTACCTACAGTGTGTCAATATTACACCTCCTGAAGTTATCTTCTTCCTGGTGTTTCTTCACAAATCAATGAGTTGTAAGAAGAATGGGGCTCCTGTGTTACTGTGATATTATTTCTGATTTGAACAGATAGCTTTGCATCAATTTACCTTTACAGGGAACTCTGACTGAGAGGGCAAATGCCAAAAGAGAAATGCCAGCAAATGCTATGAGCACTGTGGCTGGGCTTCAGAAATCTGGGTGATGACTTGATAGTAGAAAATACTATGAAACCTTTTGCACCCACATAGTGATCTCCTGGATTTTGCAACCTAAATATAGTATCCCTAGCAAATGCTAATTATGACTAGAAGAAAGAAGTCTTGGCTATACTGGAAATGTCCACATCTGTGGCAACATTCAGAAGCAGGACCTAGCTATTTCAAAAAGAGAATGCAAGATAAAATAGATTATGCATCCCCAGTTGCTGTAATGGGGCCCTCTTGATTTAATCAAGAAAAAATGCTTGTTTCTGTATTATCTACCATATAGAATGATGACAAAAGACTGAATAGCAGTACCCTGAAATCACATTGCTAACATCCAGTGGATAATGGAAAAGGCACCAGAACTCTAAAATATTTATTTTGATTTATTGATAACACAAATGCTTTTGATTATGTAGATCAGGGCTTTTCAACCTTTTCACCCATTGTACCACTTTTAGGATATGGCAATATCTGAGTATCACCAGTCGCCTAGCAAGGTGTCAAAAACTGGGTGACCAAAAAAAAAAGGGAAAAAGTGATAAAGTACAGGTAGTCCTCGACTTACAACAGTTTGCTTAATGACTGTTCGAAGATACAATGGCACTGAAAAAGTGCCCCTCAAGGCACAGCTGAGCAAGACACCTGCCTGCCCACTCGGCGGCGCTCTTCCTGTTGTCCGAGGTTTTCATTGTTGTGACCATTTCTTTTGAGGATTGGCAGCGGGGGTGGGATGGGGAGGTGTTTGGTTTTTATTCCCCCCCCCGTCTGCTGGGTGGTTGCAGCAGGTTTTGGTCACTTCATATGAACCTGGGACACTTGTCCGTCATAAATATGAATCAGTTGCCAAGCATCTGAATGTAAATCACAAGACCCTGGAGATGCTGCAACATTCCAGCTGATCGGTGCTTCTGAGCTCAGCAGAAGCGCTAGGATCAGTGCTGCTTTCCAACTGATTGGTGCTTCTTCAGGGCTCAGCAGAAGAGCCAGGATCAGTGCCGAGCTCCAGCTGGAGCCTGTGCTGATCCTGGTGCTTCCGCTGAGCCCTGACAGCCCTGCAGCTCCAGCCATCTCTCGCTCAGGCTTGCGCGGTGCTGCCACTGATTCAGCTCATTCCCCTCCCCCGCTACCACTTTTCTAGGATAGTCGGGTACCACCTGCCAGGTGCCAATGTATCACAGGTGGTACCCGTACCACTGGTTGAAAAACCCTGATGTAGATCACAAGAAAATGTGGGAAGTCACCCCCCCCAGAGAAGGAAATATTAAAAGGGCAGAATATTATATTTCCTCAAAGGATCTTAAAGAGGGCAGAAAAGCATGCCCAGTTTTTCTTAATATCCCCAAGTCTGCCTTCCCCAAGCAGAAACCAGCTCTGTAGAAATGCAGATGTAATAATCCATTCAGGAAAGTTGGAGCCCTCCAGCTAGAAGCTTAGGAAGACAAAAGACACCTAAAATCTACATGCCCTACCCAAACTCTAAGACAGGACATAATAGGATTAACCCACAAATGCCAAAGGGGCACACTCAGACTCAGGTCAAAGTACATGACACAGGAAATACAAAGCCTCAAACAAGAACAGGAAACAACTCCAAACAAAAGTCCAAGGGGGTATAAAAACCCACTCCCTACTACATGTGCTCTCTCTTTTCTTCCAGAGCCATCTTTCTGTCTGACTCTCTTCTTCAATAAAGTACAACCTTCTTTCTAAAGCAGTCGCCATGTTGTTTATTCCCGGCTTGGACTGAACCCTGATGAAGACTTCAACAAAGGTATGGGTTGTCCTTAAAAATATAGGTGCAGCAGACTATTTCACCTGATTATATGATTACAGTTAAAATAGAATATGTAATAATTCAGCTTATTTAACTTATATCCATCATATATTGTGAGAAATGGTAGATTAGAATAAATAGGATTTGGAATTAAAATGTCTGTAAAAATATCAGCTTTGTGGATAACCCCACTTTGATAGCTAGATGCAAGGAAGACTTAAGAATTATGTTGCAGATGCACCTCAAAATTGGGGGGGGGGGAAGCTAGAGGAATTTTTGACTTTAGAAAGATACTGTCTACTTTTATTTCTATTTAATTTCTTGTCTATTTGCATTAAGCTGGCATTGCTTGTCAATAGAAGAAATAAAGGGGGACATCATTCAAGAGTCAAAAATTTACAAGGGTGGTGACTATAGCTGTGACATAAACAAAAACGTTACTTGGGAGGAAGACTGTACGTAATAAATGTAGACAAAATATTAAAATTCAGAGATTATAACAAAAATTATTGTAGTCACAGTTTTCTCTGTTATATGAAGCTTTGAAAGCTGAATGAAGAAAATATGCCTTTAAAAAAGTGGAAGTTGGAAAAAATGTGGAGTATACTTTAGTTGTAAGAACAATTTTATTCAGTACTAGATAAAGAAAAGAGAGTGCTCACTGAAGGTGCTAATAATAAAGCTAAAGCTCAGCTATTTTGGAAATATAACGTGAAGGCAATAAAAAATATTTGCAGCATTGACATCCGGCCCCCCTTACAAGAAGGACAGATCCTGTAAAGTAAACAAAAGCATATGTTAAGGGCTATCTTTCGGTTTGTTGGGGTTTTTCACATGAAACCTTTTGACCAATCTGTCAGCTTTCACTTCACTAGATTTCACCCAGGTGGCTTCAGACAACTGGCATCCCTTCCATTGTACTAGGTACTGCAATTTCTCTCTAAAGATTCTGGAGTCAAGAATACGTTTCACTTCATAGTGGGTCTGCCTTGCAACTACGAGGGGCCCAGATGCCTTCTTTGGAGGAGGTCTTAAAGTGGAGCCCCGATAAGGCTTCAACAAACTACAATGGAAAACTGGGTGAATTTTCCCTAAAAGTCTAGGCAGTTTTAGTTGTACTGTGACCGGATTGATGATCCTAACTATAGGGAAAGGCCCCAAGAATTTAGGCCCCAATTTCTTACTAGGCAATTTGAGGCGTAGATATTTAGTTGACAGATAGACCTTCTCCCCAACATGGAATGTTCTTTGGGGAGCCCTCTTTTTATCAGCCTGCTTTTTATAGGTTTCAAAAGTCTTTTTTAAAGCAGTTTTTGTGTTTCTCCAAACTTCTTCCCACCCTCTTACCCACTGATCAAGTGTCTGGGAAGTGGAAGGCAACTGAGGATATTCAGGTATTGGGCTAAACTCTGTCCCTGTGGCCACTCTGAAAGGCGTGTAGCCAGTGCTGCTGTGCACAGAATTATTGTACGCCACCTCCGCAAAAGGGAGGAGATCACTCCAGTTCGTCTGTTGGTAAGAAACATAGCATCTGAGATACTGCTCCACCATTTTATTAGCAGCTTCTGCAGCCCAATTGGTGGCCGGATGAAAAGCAGATGATAACCCTTGAGATGATCCAATTAATGTAAGGAAATTTCTCCAAAATTTTGCTGTGAACTGCACCCCCCTGTCTGAAATTATTCGCTTAGGGGCGCCATGCAGCCTGTAGATATGTTTCAGGAACAATTTGGCCAGTCGTTGGGCAGATGGAAGTCCTTTGCAGGCGATGAAATGAGCCTGCTTTGAAAACAGGTCTATTACCGTCCAGATGACAGTATTTCCACTACTTTCAGGTAGGTCCACTATAAAGTCCATAGCTATTTCTTCCCGTGGTTGAGAAGGGTCTGCCACAGGTTGCAATAACCCAGGGGTTTTCCCTGGGATCCTTTTCATTGTGGCACATACAGTACAACTTTTTACATAGTTCTCTACATCCCTTTTCAACCCCGGCCACCAAAATTGCCGGCAGGTGAGGTGTAGGGTTTTTAAATATCCAAAGCGTCCAGCCTGTTTTACATCGTGGCTGTGTTTGAGGGCATTAAGACGGAGCGATTCTGGTAAATATAGCTTCCCCCCTTTGTAAGCCAAGCCATCCCTGCATGTTAGGGAGGCTTGATTATCTTTGAACCACTGGTCAGTGAGGAGCTCTCGTTTTAATTTCTTTGCTCCAGGGTCATCAGGATTGGAGACCCTGCGAGGTGTAAGTTGAGCAGCAATTAGTGGATTGGGAATAATCGCCTCGTTAACCTTCTCTCGTTTGCTCTTGTATTGGGGTAACCGGGATAGTGCATCAGCTAGGAAGTTCTTTCCGCCTGGTATGTACTTTAGAGTGAAGTTGAAATGGTTAAAGTACTGTGCCCACCGTACTTGCTTTGGGGACAATTTGCGGGGAGTTTTCAGTGCTTCTAAATTTTTGTGATCTGTCCATACCTCAAATGGCACCTTGCTCCCTTCTAGATAGTGTCGCCAGTTTAATAGCGCCCATCTAATCGTGAAGGCCTCTTTCTCCCAGATTGCCCACCTCCGCTCGCTCTCAGTAAATTTCTTAGAGGTGTAGGCGCAGGGTTGCAGGATCCCATTTTTGTTCTTTTGCAGTAACACAGCTCCAACTGCCACATCGCTGGCATCGGCTTGAATCACAAAGGGTTCCTCTGGGCATGGGTGCTTTAGGGCCGGTTCAGCCGCAAATAGTTTCTTCAAATTCTCAAAAGCTGTTTGATAGTCCATTGTCCATGCTAGTGGTTGGCCCGTTCGTGGTTCCCTCTTCCTTTCCCTGTTTTGAGTAGTTCTGTAAGAGGTAGGGCAATTTCGGCGAAAGAGGGGATGAATTGACGATAAAAGTTGGCAAAACCCAGAAAACTCTGGAGCTGTTTGTGAGTCTTCGGGGGCTGCCATTCGATTATAGCTTTCACCTTGGCTGGATCCATTTCAATACCCTCGTTGGAAATTCTGTAGCCAAGATAGTCTAATCGGGTTTGGTGAAATTCACATTTCGACAATTTGACATAGAGTTTGGCATTCAATAGTTTCTTTAATACTTCTCTTACCAGCTTTATGTGATCAGTCATATTCGTGCTGTATATCAGAATATCATGAAGATACACCAAAACCCCTTTGTACAAGTGATCATGTAGAACCTCATTAATCAACTGCATAAATACAGCTGGGGCCCCCTGTAGGCCAAATGGCATGACTTTGAACTGATAGCTCCCCATAGGACAGTTGAAGGCAGTTTTCCACTTGTCTCCCTGTTTTATTCTTACCCGGTAGTATGCCTCTCTTAGGTCTAACTTAGTGAAGACAGTCCCCTTAGCCAAATGGGTTAATAAATCCTTTAGGAGGGGGAGGGGGTATTTATTTTCCACACTCACCACATTGAGACCCTTATAGTCTATGCAGAGATGAAGAGACCCATCTTTTTTTTCTTTGAACAACACAGGGGCTCCTACGGTAGATCTGGCCTGTTCGATGAACTCTCTCGCTAGGTTTTTGTTTACGTATCGCTGCATCTTATCCATTTCGAGGGGGGACATAGCATACATCCTCGGTCGTGGGAGTTTGGCTCCGGGCACCAGTTCGATGGAGCAGTCATTGGGCCTGTGAGGGGGTAGGGCATCACATTCTTTTTCACTAAATGCCTCCGCTAGGTCCCAGTATTCCTTGGAGATGACTGGTTCGTCTGGAGGCAGTGAGGCGGCCATGTGCGCTCGCTCATAGGGTGGCCTAAGATGCCCAACAACATCTGTTGAATCAATGGGGGGATCAGGCCCTATAGGTAGTCTTACAGTTCTCATTCCTTTCTCCCACCAGATAAACGGCTTCCATTTGTCTAACCATGCTAGCCCTAGGACCACTGTCTCAGCCATTTTTGGAGCCACCAGGAAGCGAATAAACTCCCAGTGTGCACCTATTTCTAGGCGTAAGGGCTCAGTTACTTGTGTGACCAGAGTTCCTCCCATGAGGGAGCCATCGGCTTGCTCAAACCTCATGGGTTTGGAGAGCAATTTTGCTCGTATGCCCATTTTCATGGCAAACGCCAGACTAATAATGCAACGGGTGCATCCCGAATCAATTAGTATGTTCAAGTCCATTTGTGCCCCAGACTTAGGGATTATAAGTTTGGCGGCCAGTGAAAAATGTGGAATTTGTCGACTCACCATCGGGTCATTCTCTCCTTCAAAGGAGGGTAGAGCAGGGGCAGGTCCACCCGGAGTCCTGGCATCCTCCTGTGGGGGGGGATGTAATCTGGGCAACCGGTTCTTGCATGAGTTGATTGGACTTTTCTCTTGTTAGCCGCTGAGCAGCTTTCTTTCGCATTGCGGGTTCTGGTCTGCTCTGCAATTCGGGGTAGGGGACTGGACAGGTGGCTGCTCGGTGTCCTGTTTGTCCACACTGGAAACACTTGAAGGAAGGGCGTGTAGGTGGCCTGGGTTTCTCAGCCATTGCAGTAGTTGAAGGCTTTCGTGGGGGTGATTGCTGTCTGGGTAGCTCTTGTTGCTGCTCGGGTTCATGGGGGGGAGGCTTCTTATAGCGAGAGAGCTTAACATCTAGCTTCACAGCTGCCTGGTACCAGTCCTGTATCCGATCAGGTACTTCTCGATAGATGCAGGCCTGAGAGAGGTGATTGTCTAATCCCTTGATAAAGTAATGGATGAGGGACTGCTCAGGCCACCCCTCTAATCGACCTGCTATCCTGTAGAACTCTTGCACGTATTCCTGGGCAGGTCTCCCGGCTTGTTTTATTTTGTGAATTTGTCCTGCTGCTTTGAGGCCAATGGATGGGTCCTCAAATCGTTCTCTCAGACTTAAGAGAAAGAGGTGGCGATCTTCCAATTCAGGGGCTTGCTCGCTATATAGATTGTTCAGCCATTCAGATGCTTCTCCCTCTAGGTTGGATGCAATGACATCAACCATGGCCCCTGGTTCCGGGTAAAGATAGGCCCAGAGATTCAAGTAAGAACGCACTTGGTTGATGAAAAAAACCAGCTTCTCCGGGTCCCCATCAAAGGTTGCTTTGAAGGCTGGTGCCAATACAGGCTGCTGCGGGCCCCACCCTGGTTGCTGGTCTAGTCTCCGCGCTTGTGGTGCTCCCAGTTGCTGTTGGCCCCATCCGACCTGCTGATCCAACGGCTGTTGCTGGGCTCTCTGCCGCTGGCCAGTGGGGGCTGGTGGTGCCCCCTGCTGCTGCAGGCTTCTCAGTGGTGGCTGTGCACGTGGGGGTTGTAGTGGTCTCCTCTGCTGTAGGACTGCAGGGGTGGTGATGCCCTCTGCTGCTGTAGGCCCCTCAATGGCTGCTGGACATGTTGGGCCTCCCTTATCTGCAAGCTCACCGGCTGCAGCTCCCCTGGCTTTGGCACCGCCCCAAGCTGCTGCAAGGCCTCTATTAATTGATGTAGGCTTAGAGATGGCTGACCACTCATCTGTGGGGCTTGCTCAATTTCACCTTGCTGGGGCTGTTCACCCACCAGCTGCTGAATTCCTGGCTCCTGTACCACCCCAAGGCATTGCAAAGCCTCTATTAGCTGTGGTAAATTCAGAGGACATGGATCAGCCACCTGCTGGAGAATCCAATCTCCCCATTGTTGCAGAGGACTCAGACTGGGATTCCCCCTCTCTTCAGGGCTGGAGTCCCTGGCAGGAACATCTGCAATGGAAGGGCTGTAGGATTCCCTCTGTAAGAATCTATTTCTGGTTTTCATCTCTGAACTTTGAAATCTTCCCAATGACTCACCATCAACTCTGCTATCGGTCCATTCTGCTTTTGAAGATTTTGCTCTCAGCTGGGAAATCTGCCAGACTCCTCTCTCCCCCGGCTTGCCAGCTGTCGCTTCCCCCCTCCCTGGGGGATACAGTTACAACCAGGGAACTGGCCTCAGGCAATCTTTCTTTCTCCATAATGAGATCTTCCCCGAATCTTTACCAGCTCCTCTCAAGCATAGAGGCAGTGGATGGAGTTCGGGACTCCGGGTCATTTGAAAGGAAATTTGGATTCTGGCATGATGTCAAGGTTCTGACTAATGAAACACTTCAAAGAACTTTCAGGCATGTTTATCCTAAAGCCTTTATTACAGTGTTACAAATTGATGGCACATCATGGACGTTCTATGCCAGAATCTGACTTCCTCTTGCTGGCATCTAACTTTTCTTGCTAAACCCCTCCCTTATCTTGCAGTCACAAGTCACATTATCCAATTAGTGTGAAGGTCAAAGGTTTACTTCCTCTTTCTTTCCCGGGCTTTTTACCCCCCCACTCTAAGCTATGTATTAACCCAATAAATACCAGACAGTTTTGCATATTGTCAAAGCAAGAATATGCAGTATTTGTAGCATTGACAGGAAGCTTGCTCCGTCCTTTCCTTTTGGACGCTGTTTCTGAAAAGGGGGGACCCAATTGGAGCAGGAGGACCCCTCCCCAGCCCATCCCCACCACACCTGCCGGGGTCCTGCGGCTTCCCAGGAGCCTGGCTTGGGGCTGAGGGGGGAGGAAGCCGGGCACTGTAGGAGCCCCAGAGCCCTGGAGGGAAGAAGGGCCACCTGGAATTATTGGTGCATGTTGGGGGGGTCCTCTCCTTGGGGCAGGGGGACCTGGGAGCCCGGCTCCCCCACAGCTCGGTGCTGGGCTTTCCCCTGAGTATCCTGCAGGCTGATTTGCAGGGGGGCTGCGGTGGGGTCCCCAGTTCAGCAGGGCAGGGAATTGGGTCTTTTGTAAGACCCCGGGGTGTCTCTTCCTGATTCTGCTCAGCTCTGGGTCTTTGCTCCGAAGGGAGCCTGGCTGAGCAGCTTTGGGTGTCTTCCAAGTTGGGCTGGCTGTGCTGTTTACTGGTCAGAGCTGGAGGGTCGACCCCCACCAAGGGGCTCCACAGAGCCCAGCTGTGTCCTGAGATGGAGCCCCCGACTAAACCAGGAAGAGAGAGCGAGAAAAGAGCTTTGGGTTCTCCTTCCTCCCCCCACAGGGAATTTGGATTGTGGCAGATGTGAACTGGCCTCAGGAGAGCGATGGACGCTGAGAGGTAACCCCCCTGCGTTATCCCGGAAAAGAGAGAGAGAGGAGAGAGAGAGAGAGAGAAAGAGAGGGAGAGAGAGATAAAAAAGGAAGAGGAAAGAGAGAGAGAGAGGGACAAAGAGAAAGGGAGAGAGAGAGAGAGAGAGAGAAAGAGAGGAAAGAGAAAGAGGGAGAGGAAAAAAGAGAGATGGAGAGGAGAGAGAAAGGGAGAGGAAAGAGAAAGAGAGGAAAGAGGCAGAGAGGAATGAGAAAGGAAAGAGGGAGGGAGGGAGAGGAAAGAGAGGAAAGAGAAAGGGAGAGAGAGGAAAGAGAGAAAGAGGGAGAGAGGGAGAGGAAAGAGAAAATATGAATATATGTTCTTACTGGACTTTTAGTAAAGAACGTTTAATAAAATATTTTGATTTTTTTTAATTAAGAGATGAGGTATGGGGATAATTATGCTGTATTTAAAGATGGTAGATAAGCTACTAAAATGGTTTTCACCTGTTGGGATGAAGGAGAATGTTCATTGATTTCATAAATGCAATACACTATAGTTTTTTTATACATAGCATAAAGGTAAAAAACGATATATGCAGTGTTATCTTCATTTTAGATGTCAAAAGAGTTTTGTGGCTCCCAGTGTTTTCTTTTCTGTGAGAAACGGGTCCAACTGGCTCTTTGAGTGTTTAAGATTGCCGACTCCTGGTCTAATGCAAGTAGTAATTCATCTGTGATGATGCGGTTGTGGTGTGCATACATGAACAGGTTTTGGTATAGATATACATGTACTGCCATAATTACAAATTTGCAAAAGACATTGAATCAATACACTTATATGTAACTATAATGGAATGTGTGGATGACCTTGAGGGGGGACAAGAAAAAGAGATGCTGTCTAGGAAACAATCAGGCAAGAGAAGAGGGAGCCCCCAAGAGCTTCTTAATAATTGAGAAAGAAACTTAGGAAGGACCTGTCCTAATTCATCCAATGGTTAAAAGTAATAACAGGAAGTTTGTATCCTCAGACTTGCAGGATTCTGTTAATGCAGCCTTATGATAAAGTAGATTTAGCTGATCTAGTCGTATTTACCATCTGATACACCCAGAGTGCTGATAATAACTTACTTTATTAAATATGATTACTTGAAGTAGAATGTGTGATCTGACTGCCTGAGAAACATTGTGTTTTAAAAATGCATCTTAAAGACTTGTTAAGGCAATACCTGTAGAGCTGAATTTTTGCTAGACAATCATAAATGCAAGCTATCTCTGTGCTTCAACTTCAAATGATATGTAAATCTATTATCAATTGAGCCACTTTGGTAGATAAGGAAATATATAATAGGTATTTCTCAAAATGGCTGTAGCCATTCACTGCTATCATTCTTGAAGTTTTCTTTCCTTCCTGAAGGCACATACTTTTATAAATCAGATAATGTACAATCTGGGTTTCATTCTTAGGAGCATGGCATCCAAAAACTCCATGTACCACCCCTGTAGCCTTGTGAGTCTCATGTTGCCTGGATGAGGTGGCAGAGCAACCACATTCTGACATCAATCTCATTCTGCCTGGGTCAAGGAGATTAAAAATGGGACGAAGGCCATACTCCATGATGAATTGAAAGCTTACTCATTCACTACTATCAAAGTGAAGCTCATTCTTTATAAAAGAAAAAGAATCACACAAATCCATTTATCATTTTAAGGGGTCACAGCATCACAATGTTTAAGAACCCCTGCCATAACCTTTACAGAGTGAGGAAAAGAGGATGTTAATCTCTAACTGGGACTATGACAACGTTACTAAAACATGCCTCTTTAAAGCCACCTTTATACTAAGGCTGTATTTTGAAGTATAGGTGAAGGCAACATAAATCTCAGATAATTTCTTTCCCCTTTTCTTTCCTTTTTTTTTTTTAAAAAAAGCTCTTTCATTGTTTGATTTATTCTTTGTTCTAGAAATAAAAGATACTTTAGAGGAAGAGAAGTACTTCATATCTGTGCACTGGTGATTTCTATAAGTGTAAAACGTTTGAGGGCCAGACATTTGCAAAGAATGTTGCTTTATTTGAAGAGAATAATGATATAATCTTTAATAACTATTTCGTTATAATGTGCCATTAAGTCAGTCTCACCTCTTAGCAACCACACAGGTAGGCCTTCTCCAGAATTATCTGCTCCCAACCTGGACCTTCAACTCTTCCAACAGCCATATAAACAAGCCTATTTGCCTTACTACTGGTCATCTTTCTTCTACTTTTCCTAGAATTATAGATTTGTTAAGAGGTCTTTGTATACTGTGTGAAAAATATTATAAACATTTGCACGTTAAGTGAAAACTCTGGATTGATTTGTTCTGTGATCTATTTTGTTGCTTTTCTTGGCTATTCATAATATCCTCAGGAGTTTTCTCCAGCTCCAATGTTCAAAAGCCTCAATATTCTTTCTATCTTGCTTCTTCAAAGTCTAACGTCTATAATGTGCCACAGGAAAAAAACAATTTCCTGTGTGATTCTGATCTTTAAAAATATAGACAAGACACAGCATTTGAATATGTTTTAACGAAGTGTCCTTTGCTACACTACTATTAATTTGCTGCTTATTTCCTGACTGCTGGCTCTTTTACTGTAGACAGTGGATTATAAAAAGCAGAAGCTGTCCAGCACTTCAATATTATCAGCCCTTTGAGGTTGCCCAGATGAGAAAACAGACTCCATAAGAACACTATAACTGTATTTTATTGAATTATACCATAGTAACAGAAACTTGTAAGTCTGACTACATTTCCCTTTCCTCCCTTTTATACTACAGGCAGTCAGACGGAGCCAATCTAAGTATTTTTCTAATACTTCTTTGTTTCTAGGGCTCAAGGTCTGCTTCTACACATTGTGTTTTTGCAATTTTTCTGAATAATTTCATCATCTACATGACTTTCTATATCTTCATTGTCACTTCTGAGGCTAGGGTTCTGGACCCATTGTTTGTAGTTTCCTCTTCTTTATATGTAATCTCAGCTCCATATTTTTAATGTGTCCCTTGACTTTCATTAGTAGAGCTTCTGGATCACTTTCATTTTTAACTACCAGGGTAGTGTCATTAGCATAGTACAGGTTATTGATATTTCTTCCTCCTTTTAAAACCATGTGCATATTCTTCTAATCTAGGCTTCCTCAATATATATTCAGCATATAATTGAATGAGCAAGGGGAGAGTATAATTTTAATACAAATACAGTTTAATACAGCAATAGTTGTACTGTAAACAATAGTTCATTGGACTTTTCTTCTTATAACATATATTGTCCATTGCCAAAAAACAAAAATTAAATATTTCCATATTTACCTTTAAGGTAAATCATAATCATAAATAAAGCCTACCCAAAAAACAGGTTATAATTAGAATTGTGTTCTGTTGACTTGCTCTTTTTATAACAAGTGATTACGGAGAATCTGGAAATTATTGGTATTTCTTTCCAACCTGTTTGAAACTTCACAATTATTAATTTCATGCTCACAGAGATCAAGTCTTAATTCTTCTGCTTAGAAAAGATGATTACCTAGTGATTAGTTTTCCAGTGATTAGCTTTCAAGAACAAGAAGTCACTTTCTTGTAACATTTATGCACCATAATAGAGAGCTAGATGTTTCATGGTGGCGCAGTGATTAGAATGCAATACTGCAGACTACTTCAGCTGACTGCCGGCTGCCAGCAGTTTGATTCTCACTGACTCAGGGTTGATTCAGCCTTCCATCCTTCCGAGGTCGGTAAAATGAGGACCCAGATTGTTGGAGGCAATAGGCTGACTCTGTAAACCGCTTAGAGAAGGCCGTAAAACATGTGAAGTGGTATATAAGTCTAAATACTATTGCTATTGCTATTAAGTACATTGATCATGGATATTCTGGTGAGACTATTATTGAATACAAAAGTTATTATGCTGATGATGACAATGATACAAAAGGATTCTGATTTTAAACAATTTTTTTTTTAAAAAATGTTAAGACAAATGAAGTAAGGAGGTTTTGGTATGTACTGGATGACATAAAACTGATATGAGGAAAGCATGCTCATTTAAGGACCCATCTACATAGTGTTCCCTCTTTTTCTAGAGGGAAGATGTTCCATTCACCATGTATGTCCACTAATCACATTTATCTCATTCTCCACAGATAAGATAGTTAAAAGTCTTTAGGTATTCTGTGTGGAAGTAATATTTCCATTTTATGCCACCACAAAACATTCTGTGTGGACAATCTAGGCTTTAGATGACACAGTCAGGATTGGCAATCAGTTTGGATCCTATTGATCCAGAAGTTTTGGTATGAGATCTCCTCTTCCCTCCATTCACTGGGCTCTGCTCTGGTTCCGTAGCACTATTTGGATTGTGGGGGAATCCTGGATTTCATAGCCACTTTCTTTCTAGTTTACTTTTTCTTTTCTATTGAATAGATTGACTATGCAACCCAAACCACTTAACTTAAGGTTACTACAAAGATACAATTTGTATTCTTGAATGTTCATTCCATGTGTGGCCTGCTGAGGAGTGTTCCAGATAATCTTTCTGTGAACATTGGGTTAGAAGGTGGGTAGATTCTTTGTATTATCAATAATCTGGCTGCAAGGCAAACAGACCTAATGTCAGCTGCCACCTCATACTTGCACTTCGCAACCATTCAGTATCAGCTGCCATGAACTCTAGGGTGGCTGGATGGGAGGGGACAGGCTTTGAGGAAACAAAATTTCACTGTATGTCTCTGAGATGGACTTCAAGCACAACCAACTGGGAATGGAATGCAGCTGCATACCAAACCTATGCCTGAAGTGATCTCTCTAAAAATAACTTATTTGAATTTGATTGTCAACGCTGCAACAAATTTGGCTGAAGCCATTTCTGCTTCATTTTCGGTTGCCACACTATGGGAGGGGGGATATGTGTTTTTAAGGTTAGACAAAACAATAAATTGTCCCGTGGGAACCAAGGTCATTGCTGCCTGAGTTTTGGCAGGCTGAGCCTTCCGTTAGAAAACCCGCCAAAGTAGGTTATTGTGGAATGTGATTTATGACATAGTGCTGGGGTGGGAAGTTCAAGTTTGCAACATTGTAACCTTTGAAAGGGAACTTCAGTCTTGGTTTCACTTTTGATCGTGCCAATACTTTGTAGCCAATAAATATGTTCTTTAAGAAAACCTCTTGCCTTGGAGTTTTGTTTTTACTGGTCTCATCTATCGGAACCATGACATTAAACCAGGACTCCAAAAAAATTTAAAACATGGGGTCCTGAGCCCTGGTCACCTACCTAAACTTTTGGGAGGATGACAAAGACTCAGTGAAGACATCGAGATGGAAAAGAAGGGGGAATTGGCCACTAGCCTCAGCGCAATGGCAGCGGATGAAATGCAGGCTACAGCCCAGGTGGAGAGTGCAGCCCCTGCAGCCGGAGTGAGACCAAAAGCCCGAGAGATCCCACCGGAGAGGCTGATGCAGCAGGAAGGAGCACTGACCCTCAGAGGGATTTGGTGATTGGATGCTGCCCTGCCACAGAGAAGCACCTTTAAGCCTGCAGAAGCTGAATTCCTATTATCTCGTCCCACGGATCTCGCTCACCTGTGCTGAGAAAGATGAAGTGGCTGGCCATTTGGGTGAATCAGGGGAATGGAGGTACCTGATTGCCATCCACAGTCATTCTGTCGAACACTTGAGGGAGAAGTTTGATTGACTCGAGATGGGGGAAGTGGAGCTGATTACTCACCAAGTGATCTCCAGTGGACGAGATGACAGGTCCCCAAAAGTGTCCACTCCCCAAGGCAAAGCCCCAGTCCAATAGTGATGGCTCATGCCGCCTCCCCGCTGCCTAGACCAGCCTTAACATTAAGCCCAGTGCGTTAGCAAAGTCCTGACCATTATCTACACCCTGCCAGCCTAGGACCCCAGCCAAGGGCTTTCCAGATATGGGCCCTTCTGCGACCCTAACACCAGTGGCCAGGCATATAGCAAGCTTTCTGGTGGCAGCGACCTGTGGACCCACCCCCAATAAGCCCACGTTTGATGGGGACCCCGAGAAATTGTCCTTCCTGACTCAAGTGTCACATGTATCATTATGCCCATGCTTATCTGGATGGGGTCAGAATGCTTGATGCCGTGGCAGCGAACTTAGAAGGGGAAGTGGCCAAGTGAGTGACTGGCCTATATGGCGAGCAGGCACCAGAGCTGTGGGACATCAATCTGTTTATGCGTGAGCTGAGAGCCAGATTCAAAGACGAATCCCAAGCCCTACAAACTGAAAAGGACATCCACAATTTGAAGCAGAGGGGCTGGCCAGTGAAAGAATATATAAGAGAATTCTGAAAGGTGGCTGGGCAGTGGCCTGAATGATCACTGATTCACCACTTCAAAGCCGATTTAGATCATGATTTATTTCAAGCCTGCACCGACAGAGGGATTCCTGACCAACTTCATGAATGGTACCGCCTGGCTATAAACTTAGACATCAAACTGGACTGCTACCAAAGACCGACAGCATCAGTTCAAAGTTATGATAGCTACGCTAATTTTATCTTCTGAGTTGTGTATGAATCAAGAAAGTGCATTCTTCATATGGATTAATATTACTTAATTCCAGAACCTTCTCTAAGCATTTCTTTCTCAGTTCTTATAGGATGAACTTCTGCTCAAATCTTCCATCCTGGAACAGGGAATGCAAAACAAAGAATACAAAACAAAGGATTCATGCCAGACTGACTTTTCCCTCAGCAGGATGTCTAAATAAGTACTTTATTCCTATTCATTGAATGCCCCATTAATTTAGCTGCCACATAAGAATATTTTCCTTTCTATGAGAACTCAGAGTAGGGAGTTGTCACTGTTATCTTTCAGTGATGATATACAGTCATTGGGATGAGCTATAATGACTACAGGAGGAATAAGAAATCCCATATCTTTCAGTTATATTCTTTCTATCTGTTTCATGATCTGCTTTTTATTCATCCCTGATCTTCTGAGCTTTGCAGTACTGCTCATAAGTACATGAGTGAACAGAAAGGATGAACAGTTTTTCAAAACAATCTAATAATCTCAAGGAACTTCAAAATGAGTCTCTGTTTTAAGCAACAGGAAATTGTATGGCATCCTGTGGTACCTTTATGTGGTGCAATTTAATATTACGTTGAAAAAATAATTTGAAGTGCTTCTTTCTGGCAATCTTTCCTCTGTTATCTCCTCCATTTGGGGGGGGGGCAAGGGGGAAGCCTGATTCTTCTTGCTAATAGGAGACAGGATGAGCCTTCAAACAAAAGTCATCTTGTACACAGACAATTTTGGTTTGCAAATCTCATTCAGCTTTGTAGCACACCAGGGGTTCTCAGGATCAAGTCACTATCTCTGGCAGTTCTGAGAAGATGAAAAAAGATAGCCAATATTTGCTACCATAAAGTTAGAGGAAGAGCTACAGAAACATGATCAATCAATAATTTTTACAGCATCACAATAAGAAAAAAAAGATAGCATACAGCACTGGGAGTTCCATGCTAATTTACAGAGACAGATAGAAGACAAAATACAGTAGATGAAATGCTGCAGGTTTGCCTTTGGAGAATGACCTCTACTTGCGAAAGAATAATTCCAAAGAATTATTATATCGGGGCTATTACATCAGTTCCTAATTTCAAAAATGCAGATATTAAAACAATACTTCTACTCAATATGTTCATATTAAGAATATCTCAATTTGTTATTCTGAATGTGCAGGAAATTAGAATATATGTTTATTTCAGTTGCAAACCAGGGATATATTCTATGTCAACATATACTTCAGGAATGTCTGCAGATTACAATTAAGAAAGTGTAAATGGTAGCAACAGTGATATAATTGAAATTGCACCCAGTTGTTTTATGCAACACACATTAAAAAGCAACTAGAACTTCTATTGACTCATTGTGATTGCTATCTTCTTGATACAAGGTCATGGTTGTCTCAAAGGTGCTTTTCAAAAGGCAACTGGACTTTCTTGGATTTTTCCTTGAAAACATTTCACTTCTCATCCTTCTTCAATTCAGACTGAATGGTGGGGAACGAAAGGATTTATATTCTTTAGTCATCTGGTTGTTAGCTCTCTGAGAGTCATTGAGGCCACTTGGGGATTTATTTGTATGCTCAGGGTCACCTGAATCAGAGTGCAAATGGGTGGGGAATCTTCTTGGGACTGCTGAAACAATCCTGTGTTCTTGATCATATCCTGGCATAGATGTAAGTAGTATTGGAAGAAAGGACACCTATACACAGGGATGGACCAACTTTTTGATATCTAGGAACCTTGTCGTAGGTATGACTAAAGGCTGCATTTGGAATGCTTATACAAAATGTGTGATGTCAGCATTTCCCAAATATATTTATTTTGAGTTTGGAGTTGTTTGTATTATACACATTATCTTAAGCACTTTTAGGCCAAGCTTCATTTGTTTATCAGTTTTCATCCCATCATGGCAAGAAACCAAACCATTAATTATTGGTACCATAATTCAAAATAGTTCCTGTAACTTCAAAACAGAACTACAATATGTGCTCATGGTCTTGTGATGTACAGAAAAGTAGAGTTGATTTTGAACAAATTATGAAAAAAAAATCTAGCTTCCATTCATCCAGGACTTAAGAATCTATTGAGCCTCAAGTAAAGAAATTTTATTAGGAAATTGATATCTAGGAACCTTTTGCGCATGTCTAGAGAAAGAGATGAGTAGCATCAAGTGCATGCTGCCTGGGAAATTCTGGGAACTGGAGTCCATATACTTTAAAATTGCCAAGATTAAGAAACACTGCTACTTTTTTATTAATCTTTATTTTCATTGCACTTTATGTTATAATAAACTTCAATAAAACTTCAAACAAAAGAGAGAAACACTGTAGAATTTTCTTGGTATTTATAGACATGACCCTTGTTTCTTGAAATTGCTTCAACTCTATGAGGAAAAAAAACAGATAGCAAAAGTATGAAGTATTAATTTATTTTTAGAAGATAAAGCACAGATTAGCTAAAACATTACACTAGACAGAGTATAACAAATTATTATATTTGGTGGTCTGCTTCCTGGATATGCATGATCTGTATCACTCTTTCAAGAAATACATTGTTATATTTTAGAAATAAATATTTTGTTCAAGCTGTCAAAGCATAATTCAGAATGCATCAAGATTTAATTTTTCCCCTTTTAAAGTTGCTTTATTATCTTTTATACAAGTTAATAATCTAGTTCAGACATGTCAAACACAAGGCCCAGGGCCTGGATGCGGCCCGCGAAGTGGTTTCATGTGGCCCGCAAAGCCATCCTGGAAACAGTGAGAGAATGACCCCCGCTGCCTTGGCCCTGGCTCAGGCTTGCTGGGAGCCAATGTACAATTTTGTGGTGGCCATCTATGTTGAAACGCATTCAGTCTTAGCTCCACAAGGCCATCTGGAAACAGCAAGAAACCAACCCCTGCCACGTCGTCCCCACCCCCTGGGTGCATGCTGGGGAGGTATCACCCTTTATGAGGAATGAAGAAATGCACCATCACCTGGAAGTGGCCAGCAAATGGTTCTCGCCTACTTCACATATCCGGCTTGATGGGCTCTGCCCTACTCCCACCCCTTTCTGCCAGAGACCCTCAGATCTGTCTCACTCCTGCCCAGGCCCTCACAGGCACCCTTGACGCAAATAATGTAGAGCTGGCCATGCTCACCCAGTAGGCCACACCCACTCCATCCACACCTACCCAGTAGGCAGCACCCCCGCCCCCCCCCCCGAGGGCAACCGCAATGCTGATGCGGCCCTCAATGAAATTGAGTTTGACACCCCTGATCTAGTTATTCCTCCATAAGAGTGCAAGAGTGCATATATTTCATTTAGGGAGAATATACAATGAATAGATTGATATCATTTTATTGTTTACTCCAAAAGACAACAAAGACTTTTTTTTAAAGCATCAGACACCCTTTAATCTCCCTTTTCTAATTTTCATGTCATGTATCATGTTAGAGATTAAAGCAAAAGAAATAGATTGGGTTTGCCTTCCATTTGCTCCAAATTAAGATTACCAAAATCATGTGGCTGTAGCCCCTCCCCCATATGAAGGACTTCTATAAATGTCACATCATCTGCGATGTGTATAGTATATTGTCAACCCTGCATATATACAGGGTTTGCACACTTCATGCAACTATAAAGGAAAACTGTATATGTTAGTCTTTAAGATGCAATAGGACTTTTGGGCTGTTTTTAATTTAATATTTTTTCTACAGCATAAAATGCTCTCCTGCTACCATTTCATCCTCCAGCTGGGACTGGTAAAATTGCTGTTGGAAAAGGCAGTGCTTTTGGAAGAGTTTGCTTCTTTGTTCTCAAAAGACACACAATTTTTTCTAAGCAAAACAAAGCTTTCAAATAAAGAGCCAGATACAGTACTTTATCCAATACAATATCTTTTGATAGGAGATGGCTTTAAAAAGACTGAGGTATATCAAGGTAGGATGGCCATCATTATATGCAGTGTAAGGTTTAAGGACAGATCTGCAATTACAAAATACAATCCAGAGTTTGATGTCTTTGGTAAATGATCTCACACATACAAAAATTCTGGTGTGTATTTACACATGTGATAAATGTCACCCAGACATTTGAGCATGCATAAAGGGTTTTTCCATAGCTTCATTATCCATAATTTCATTATCCATGGTTGTTCGACTGGAAGGGACACACACCTACAAATAATCAGGATATACTATACTATGCTATGCTATGCTATGCTATGCTATGCTATGCTATGCTATGCTATACTATACTATACTATACTATACTATACTATTATTATATTATATTATCCCACCTTTATTATTTTTACAAATAATTCAAAGTAGTATTCAAGTAGTAGTACATATTCAACACATTCCTCCTCCAGTATAACAATATACTATTGCCAGCATGAAGACAGTGCTTCTACCTACCATTTTTGTTTATAACAGCTAATTTAAAACCAAATGACATTCTAGTTCTTAAGATCTATATCAAGATCCAAAAGTAATCTCCTTATGCTCATGGACTTCAATTTTTCTTTACAAAGAATCTCTCTTCGTGCATTGGCTCAACAGAATTTAATCTAAAGTACACTTTTACCTATACATCTGTCTTTCTGAGAGCAATTTTGCATTGCAGACTAAGCTGCTTGTCTTCCATGTTGATCCCAACTATTTCCTAAGCAAACTTCAGGATTACAATGAGTTTGCAACAGGCTATGCTAAGGCATCTTTTATGTAACTTAGAATAGAATATTTCCATCTATACTTCCCACTATTCGCTAATAACATGTTTTAAATTAAAAATAAAGTGATGAAGTTCTCATTTACTGCAATATGTGTTCCCTTTATACATTAGTTCTATGAGTCTTCTGAAACTAAGCCAGCTAACATATTATTTTAAAATATTTTATCGTTAATATTGAATAAATGGGATTTTTCTCTTGATTGATTAAATCCTTACCTGGGATCTTAAAAAATGGGCCATATGTGTCTGTAGGTAGACATATAACTTTGCCTTATCTAATATTGACCAAGACATTAAAACTATTTTGAAAATGTTCCTGATTATTTGTTATATCTGTAACTCTATATACTACAATTATAATAACAAGAAACTATTCTTTGGTTGAAAAGAATTTTAGCTGGATTTTTTTTAAAAGTGGCTTTTATGTGGTGCTCTGAAATGTTTAAACGTCTAAGGTCTAAAACTTGGAGCCTCTGAAATGTACCTACACAATCAAACAATGTTTTAACAGAACAGCATTGTGGAAATCTGGATTCATCTAGTGCACTGGAATCAATATCAAGCAGTATTTCTCTATGAAAGAAATTTAGTCTGACAGAAAGGAGTAGGAGCAATATAAAGAAAGTGAGACCATAACTAAAGAGCTGTATATAGTGACAAAGTAAAATGTTATCTAGATACTCTAATACTTTATTACCACTGTTGCAGGTCACTAAACGTCATAAGCCATATCCAACAATTTTGCTTTCAATTTATAAGCTAACAATAGTAACAAGGGAGTAAGGTGCTTTAATGTACTAGCTATATACAGAGACACCCGGGTTCAAACATGGTTTAGGACATAAATGAAATAGGATTACTTATCTCAGCCTGCTGTCTAGTGGACATTGATACAAAAACTAATACAGAAACAGGTTTATCTAAATAGAAATAAATTTCATTTTTTTCTATATTATCCCTGCACACATGCCCTCCTCTCCTGATTTAAGTTAAGGAGAAATACATGCTCTGCTAATTAAACTGAAAGAGTTGATCCTATAGAAATAGCATCATTTGGTAATGATTCTATGATTGTCAAAACTTACTCAGCAAACCACCACCAGTAAAATGACGAATTTTACTAATCCAAAGCAATAATGGTCTTAAAGGCTATCAATAATAGTTAACAAGACAAGAAGTTCAATATATCATTTGAGTAGTAGTATTGTCACAGTGAAACCGTCCTGCAATCTTTTCTTTGAAAAAAAAAATAATAACTGTCCCTATGAGGGGAAAAAAAGATGATGATGCTTTAAGAGTTGTGCTTCCTTTAATTAGCTGGTATCTTAAATTAGCTGTGCCTTTTTTCTACCACCTGTGCAAGCTTGAAAAGAGCAAAAAGGAGCTGCTTTAATTTGTAGTGAAGAGGTACTGTGCTTATACTATATGAGGCCTTAATCACTTCTTAATCATTTTCTTCAAAGTATGCTTAGTCCTACTAGAAAATTCTGTAGAACAATGGTGTCAAGCACAATTAAAAGAAAATCAAGCAAAATCAAAACTTCCAAGCTGTTAACAGTTTTTTTATACTGATGTGAATAATTTATTTTGTAATGATATTATGTATGAGTGAGCTAGATGGAGGTAGATAATGGAAAGCAATAATGAATTTTGTTTGAATATCATGTATTGTATAAGAAGCTTTGGAAGAAGGATTCCATTAAAAGTTAGATTATGGTTGGAAAGTGAGAGAAAATTTAGAAAACATAACTAAATACTTGATGTTAATTTTTCAGTCAATGGACCCCAGGCTCTAATATTTTTGTAGCAAGCAATCAAGACAGATGTATTAAGTTATTGTATCACAACTGAACAAATTTTGAAATCATTGGGCAATCCTTCTGTCAGTCCTGCCCCAACTTGGTCCCTTAAGCAAGAATGATCCTCAACTCCATTTGGTGTGAAAGTTTTACTTTACTAAATGCCAAGTGGATTATATTATAGCAAAGCCAGAACTGAAGTTTGCATGCCAAACTTTCCTAGTTAACTTTCCCTGTCCAGTTCCTCCCCCTTGCTCATCCCCTATTGTCCAATAATATTTGAATAAATTGTTTTGGAAACTGTCTCTTCAATGGCAGGCTGATTGATGAGCTGTTGCATTCCATTCCTAGCGCTTTGATCTTGTGATGGTATCTCTGGTAGGTATTATTTATTTATTTATTTATTAATCAAATTTCTATACCGCCCCTCTCCCGAAGGACTCGGGGCGGTGTACAGCCTAAAATTTAAAAAACATATAATGATGAGTAGTTAGCCTTCCCCCCTCCGGACTGGCTCCCTCCCTCCCATAGTTCATGGCAGACTAGCAGCTAGTAAATGTGAAGCTCAACCGTATTATGGCAGTTCTGACACCTTCCCGTATTTCACTAAATCCTATAATTCTTTAAATGAGCTTGTTGCCATGCTGTGAATGGTAAAAATTGTGAAATTTCTTAGGAATGGCAATTCCAACTTCTCCGATTTAAAACACAATTTGAAAAGGAATTGAAATATGCATTTGTATTCAGCCTGTGATATAAACTGTGGCTATTTTACCAGGAAATGTCAGCTTTTGCAGCTTGACATTTTCAGTAAGGTTTCATGGTGAACTAGGTGTCCCCAAAGGAGTGGAGATGACTTGTGGTGGAGATTAGCAAATTCTGGCTGCCAAAATCTCTCCAGAAAAAGTAGAGATTGTGAGATTGCTCATTTGTGTTCTGGATAACTGCTCCTTAGGAGTAAACTGCAGCAACAGAGGTTTTTGCAGTCATCTTACGAGTTGAGCAGCTGAGAATGCAGGTCACAGGGTTTTTTTTAATTATTTTATTAAAACCATCAACATTAAACATAAGTTCATATTAAAAAACAATCATCATATATCCTGCAATACAATTCTAAGGATCAGTTTTTGTGAACGTCTGGTTTAGTTAACATTCCTCATTCCTCACATCAAGCTCTATGATCCCTAACAAAAGATCCTGAGGTAGAAATTCAGTATCCTGAGGTAGAACTTCAGTACGCTTTTCCAATATTAAAGCAATCAACATTAAGTCTGGGCTCATATTAATAAGCTGTCCTCATAGGACCTGAAAATACAGCTCTTGTATATGGTCTATCTACATTCATACAATCAGCCTTGAACATAAAATCATAGTATGCATCAATCATCATAGCACCTGGTATACATCACTAAGTGTTAATCTTTATAAATGTCTGGTTTGGTAAGCATTTTTCACTCCTCACATCAAGCCTCAACTATACGCCTGTTACATTTTATTTGATTAGTGTTTCTCTTTTCTATAGTCTATCCACAGTTTCTAGTCTATAACATATTATTCATCTCAGTATTAGTGCAATCATTTCTGATCCTTAACCAAAAATCCTGAAGTAAAAGTTTAATAACCTGAGGTAGATCTTGGATATGGTTTATCTACTATATCTAGTCTATCACATATTGTTCAGTCACGCTTCTGAATTAACTTCGTCTCAGTAATAGTGCAATCTTTTATAGTCCCTATCCAATGATCCTGAGGTAGAAGTTTCATAACCTGAGATAGGAATTCAATCCGCTTTATCAATATTAGAGCAAACAACATTAAGCATATGATCATATTAAGAGGCTTTCGTCATACAACATAGGCATACAACATTAGGTGTTAGTCTTTGTAAACATTTGATTTGGTAAACATTCTTCGCTCTTCACGTCGAGCCTCAACTAAACGCCAGGTGCATTTTGTTTGATTGGTGTTTCTCTTGTATATAGTCTATCCACTGTTTCCAGTCTGCCAAATATTGTTCATTTGAGCGATCTTTCAGGTATGCCGATATTTTCGTCATTTCCGCCAGATTTGTTACTTTCACAGTCCATTCTTCTATAGGCGGTATTTCTGGATTCTTCCAGTATTGTCCCACCAACAATCTGGCTGCTGTGATCAAGTTCAGAAATAAGCTCGTCTCTGAGGTAGTGTAGTCCTTTGTTATCCCTAACAAAAAAACCTGAGGTAGAAATTCAATACGCTTTTTGAAAATGGTTTGGAGTGTCCACCATATCTTCCTCCAGAAGGCTTTGATTTTTCTGCATGTCCACCATACATGAAAGTAGGTAGCCTCCCTGTCGCCACACCTCCAGCATTTGGGCTGGGAGTCTGGATAGATGAGTGATAGTTTTTTCGGGTCGAGGTGCCACCTATAGAACATCTTGTAGAAGTTTTCCCTTAAGTGTTGCGATTTCGTAAATTCCACATTTCTCACCCAGATTTTCTCCCACGTGTCCATGGTTATAGAATGCCCAAAGTCTTGTTCCCACTTTATCATACAGTTCTTGACTAGCTCGGTTTCAGAGTCCATTTCTACCAGGATGCTGTACACTCGTTTGATGTGCATGATCCCCTGTTCTCTAATCTGTTTAATTAGATCCTCGTCAGTCTGGGATAAGCCCTTCTTCTTGTCTTTATGCCACCTTGATTGCAGTTGTAGATATGATAGCCAGGTACCTCCTATTCCTTCGTCTGCTAGCGTTGTTTGGGGTTTCAAGGGGAACCCATTTTCTTCTTCCAGTACAAGTTTACTGTAGGGCACCACTTCTTGCCCTTGGGATGTGTTTACATCCCCTATCGCGTGTCCGGGGATCGTCCAGATGGGAATCTTGTCGTGTAGGAGGTGTTTATATTTCTTCCAGACCCATAACAATGGGATTCGTAGTGGGTTCTCCTTGAAGTTCCTGTCTGCCTTTTTGTCGTATACTAAGTATGCGTGCCAGCCGAATAGTAGACCATGCCCTTCAATATTCAGTATTCTATCATTCGTCATATTGATCCAGTCACTCAACGCCACCAACGTCGCTGCATAGTAGTATAGCTTTAGGTTCGGCATTTTTAGTCCCCCTCTCTTCCTCGTGTCCTGGATGATTTTTAGTTTCACCCTCGGTCTCTTGTCGTCCCAAATAAATCTGTTGACGCCCTTCTGCCAACTGTCCAAGTCCACATCCTTTTTGAGTATAGGTAGCATTTGAAAGAGGAATAGAAATCTTGGCAAGACGTTCATCTTTACTGCTGCTATCCTGCCCAGCAAGGATAGTCGTAGTGTTTTCCACCTTTCTAGATCTGCTTGTATCTAGCTCCACAGCACCTCGTAGTTATTTTTGTATAATTTCGCATTTGTTGTTTCTATCTCCACTCCCAGGTATTTAACTTTCTTAACTATTTCACAACCTGTTATTCTTTCCAAGTCCTGTTTTGCTTTGTTGTCTAGATTTTTAACTAGCATCTTCGTTTTTGATATGTTGACTTTAAAACCTGATACCTTGCCATAGTCTTTCATTATCTCCATCAAACTCCTTGTTGATTGTACTGGTTGCGATACTGTCACCAGTAGGTCGTCTGCAAAGGCACACAGTCTGTAGGTCACAGTTTTAATATAGTCTATATCAGACATG
The DNA here is from genome assembly GCA_034064705.1 of Bothrops alternatus. Lineage (NCBI taxonomy): Eukaryota > Metazoa > Chordata > Lepidosauria > Squamata > Viperidae > Bothrops > Bothrops alternatus. Next base: position 7,571,359 of record JARGCV010000053.1, on the reverse strand, counting down.
TCAAACTCGCGATGTCACATGACATCGCACAACATATTGGGACGGTTTTGCCATTGCTGGCAATGGGGTGACTGCAGCTTCCAGATGATGCGTCCGGCCCGTTTGACACCCCTGGTCTATATAGACATAAAGTTCCAAAGAACCTCATTTCTTGATTGATTAGATGTAATTAATTTAGATGTGATTAACTTAGACCGAAAGAGAGATTTTTTGAGTGGTGAGATAAGATTCCACTTGATAGGTTATTATTTGGTAATAATAATAAGAATAAAGGAAAAAAAGGCTTTAAAATTTTTTGGCAAAAGGTTAACAAGAAGTTGATGTAAGAAAGTTTAAAACAGAGAGAGGAACTACACCAGATTTATTTCATACATTATCTGAGCAAATGGCCAGTAAGTTAGAATCACTTGATACTAAACTGACAGTTTTTTGAAAAAGAATTATGAAAGACTTGTAAAGATGAAAGAGGAGATGAAAAAGAAGTTAAGAAGATGGAAGCCACTGTAAAAAAAATTCTGGAGAGGTAAAATAAATTAATGATAAAGTAGAAATTTTAGAAAATAAGATATAAATTATAGACAGAGTTAGAAAGAGAACTAGATAATCTGGCTCTAATAGAATTGAGAAAGGATTTTGTTTGAGATTCAGAGAAATCCCAGGAAATGCTGGTAAAGATATTTGAGAAAAGATTATTAAAGTATTGGTAATTTTTTTGGATAGAGAAGAGTAGTTACTGAGACAGAAGTTGATAAAGTATATGGAATAAATTTAAGATTTGTGAAAATAAAAAAATGTTCCAAGGGATGTTTAGATGCATTTTGTCAGGAAGAAGACAAAAGATCATGTTTTGCCGCAGAATTTTAATTCAAGACTGAAGATTGATAATACTGATATAATTGCCCTTAAAAAATTTCTATTGGGATTTTGTTTAAGAGAAAAATGTAATTTTTTTTACTGTGAAATTAAAATAGAAAAAATCCCATTTCAGTGAAACAGATTAGAAGGTGTAATTTTTACTTTTAAACCACAGAGTTTTCAATTGAATTCTGTCCAGAAGAGAAGGGAATTTCTGGAAAAATTGAAATAAGAATTGGAGGAAATTCTAATGGAGTTATCAGAGGAGACTACACAAAATCTCTAACAAGTGGAGCAAGAAACTGAAAGAGATGGTACTAAACTAGGCACTACAGGTATCATTTTTTTCTAAATTTAGGGCTTAGTTATAGATGTCAGATGTTTAATGTGGAATATAAATGGAGCATATGCTCCTCAAAAGAGTTTTTGCAGCCTGTTTCTGATGGGATGAAATATTATATATCTAGAAATGTGATATAGATTATATGAACATAACTTGGGCTCTTGTGAACTCAGGCTTTTAACCAGAAAGCTGAAAGGAATATTAATAAAGTCATGAGTCTGTTTGCTAATTATGCAATTTAAAAAAATCTGTTAATGTAAGACAATTTTTGATGGATGCCATGTTCTATTGCCAGCTGGCATTAACCATTTTCCTTTTAATTTTTTTCCACACTTTTCTTTTGGAAAAGAAAAAGAAGTTGATGAGCTGCTAAATGAATAAATGAATGGGAGAATAGATAGGTATTTGATTAAAGTCCTGCTACTTTGTAAAGTATATTATTCAGCTTAGATTGCTCTAAAAATCTAATTTGTAGCATAATACAAACAATAATGCACACTGTATTGTATCTTTATTTCTATTATCTGTAAATGTTTACATATAATAAAGTATATTTCTTCCTCTTCCTCTTCCTCTTCCTCTTCCTCTTCCTCTTCCTCTTCCTCTTCCTCTTCCTCTTCCTCTTCCTCTTCCTCTTCCTCTTCCTCTTCCTCTTCCTCTTCTTCTTCTTCTTCTTCTTCTTCTTCTTCTTCTTCTTCTTCTTCTTCTTCTTCTTCTTCTTCTTCTTCTTCTTCTTCTTCTTCTTCTTCCATATCATTGGCGATCATGTTGGTGATCCTGTTTTTATCAGCAGCCGCAAGAAAAAGTGCTACTGAGTTTTGTCCAAACCAGTCCCTTAGATTTTGAAGCCATGATGTTCTTCTTCTGCCTGGACCTTGTTTGCCTTCAATCTTTCCCTGGAGGGTTAAATGGAGTATGCCGTATTTTTCTGGGTGTCGCATCACATGTCCGAAATATTCTAATTTTCGTTTTTTAATTGTTTTGATGATTTCCCTTGGCTTTCCCAGGTGGCTTATCACCTCCTCATTTCTGATCTTGTCAACCCAACTTGTATGTAACAGCCGCCTGTATCTTTAAAGTATCTTTAATGTAGCAAAATGGTGAGACAGAATTTTTAATGTTTTCTCTGTATTTGTCGTCAATGCAAATTTATATTCCCTATAACAGATGTAAAGTAGTAAGGTTACTTGTTAATGTCATTATAGCTAATTACATTAAAACTACTTTAACCATTAACAACAGCAACATCTTACTATGACAGTGGTTCTCAACCTTTTTAATGCCGTGACCCCCAACCGGTCGTACGTCGAGGACTTCCCAACTGGTCGTAAGTCAAGGACTTCCCAACCGATCATAAGTCGAAGACTTTCCCTGCCCGGGAGTGCCGCGCATGTGTGGTGTCGCCCCCTGCGCCGGCCAAGGCGTAGCTGGCAAGGGGCAGCCACGGTGCAGGGCGACCACCGGCTGGGCCACCAGCTAGCCCAGCCCAAGGGAGGTAAGGCACCCGCTGGGCCTCACGTGCACCAGCAACCCTCCCTGTGCCCGCCGGCCTCCCACCTCCCACCTCTGGCCCTCTTTTACTTACATTTTTAGTAGTTGCTCAGCAGGGAGGGGTGGAAACTTCTAGACAGCTCGCCTTCGCTGCAGACAACTTGCAGCACCGTTTGCAGACTGGGACTTTTGGCGGGTTCAGCAGGACAGAGACAGCCTGGACAATTCCTATTGGCTTTTGAAAGCCAATAGAATAAGAGGGAGTAACACAGCTAAGGAAAAGGGGGAAAATGGCGGACTGCGTTGTTTGGCAACCCCTGTGAAATGGTCGTTCGACCCCAAATGGGGTCACAACCCACAGGTTGAGAACCGCTGTACTATGAGATCAAAGTGGAGTTGGAAGTGAATCAGCAAATCCAATCTTGCTAGTATCTCCATGGTCAATTGTGATCAGTTACAAAAATTATTATTATTATTATTATTATTATTATTATTATTATTATTATTATTATTATTATTATTATTATTATTATTATTATTATTATTATTTAATTTCTATGCCGCCCTATTCCGGAGAACTCAGGGCGGCTCACAACATGATAGAAATTACAATAAAATACATAAACATAAAAACCCTTAAGTTAAAAAAGAAACCAATCATTCCACAAACATACACACAAACATACACTGGCTAGGGGCAAGGTGTTAGCTGCCCCAGGCCTGCCAGCAAAAGTATGTTTTAAGCAATTTACGAAAGGTGGAGAGGGTGGGGGCGACACGGATCTCCGGGGGAAGTTGGTTCCAGAGGGCCGGGGCCGCAACAGAGAAGGCTCTTCCCCTAAGCCCTGCCAGGCGACATTGTCTGGCTGACGGGGCCTGGAGAAGGCCCACTCTGTGGGCCCTAACCGGCCTCTGGGATTCATGAGGCAGCAGACGGTCCCGTAAATAACCTGGTCCGATGCCATGTAGGGCTTTATAGGTCATAACCAACACTTTGAATTGGGTTCGGAGACCAATTGGCAGCCAATGCAGCTTGCGGAGTGATGCCGAAATGTGGGCATTTCTAGGCAAGCCCAACACTGCTCGCGCGGCTGCATTCTGCATTACCTGAAGTCTCCGAACATTTTTCAAAGGTAGCCCCATGTAGAGAGCATTGCAGTTGTCGAACCTCGAGGTGATAAGGGCATGAGTGACTGTGAGAAGAGACTCCCAGTCCAAATAGGGCCGCAACTGGTGCACCAGGCGAACCTGGGCAAATGTCCTCCTCGCCACAGCCGAAAGATGATGTTCCAAATTTAGCTGTGGATCGAGGAGGACGCCCAAGTTGCAGACCTTCTCCGAGGGGGTCAAAAGCTCCCCCCCAGGCTAATGGACGGATAGACTGAAATATCTTTGGGAGGCAGAACCCATAGCCACTCCGTCTTGTCGGGGTTGAGTTTGAGCCTGTTGGCACCCATCCAAACCCTAACAGCCTCCAGACATCGGCACATCACTTCCGCTGCTTCACTGAAATGACACGGGGTGGAGATGTAAAGCTGGGTATCATCAGCATACTGATGATATCTCACCCCGTGTTGTCGGATGATCTCACCCAGCGGTTTCATGTAGATATTAAACAGCAGAGGGGAGAGGAACGATCCCTGAGGGACCCCACAAGGGAGGAACCTAGGGGTCGACCTCTGACCCCCTGCCAACACCGACTGCGACCGACCAGTGAGGTAGGAGGTGAACCACCGCAAAACAGTGCCCCCAACCCCCAACTCCTGCAGTCGGTGCAGAAGGATACCATGGTCAATGGTATCGAAAGCCGCTGAGAGGTCAAGTAGCACCAGGATAGTGGATAATCCCTTATCCCGGGCCCGCCAGAGATCATCCGTCAGCGCGACCAAAGCAGTTTCCGTGGAGTAGCCGAGCCTGAATCCTGACTGTTGAGGGCCCAGATAATCGGCCTCATCCAAGGACCGTTGGAGCTGGAGTGACACCACCTTCTCAACAACCTTCCCTATAAAGGGAAGATTGGAGACAGGACGGTAGTTGTTTAAAACAGCTGGGTCCAGGGAAGGCTTCTTGAGGAGAGGGCGCACAATTGCCTCCTTGCAGGGAGCCGGAAAGGATCCCTCCCTCAAAGAAGCGTTGACAATCTCCTGAACCCAGCCCCGCGTCACCTCCCTGCTGGCCGAAACCAGCCAGGAGGGGCACGGGTCCAATAAACAGGTGGCGGAGCTCACAGCTCCAATGGCCTTGTCGACTTCATCAGGTGCTACCGGGTCAAACTCCTCCCACACAACAGGATCAAGGTGAGTCCCTGTCATCTCGACTGAATCATTATCAGCCGATACTGCATTCCAATTGGAGTCAAGGTCCATCCGAATCTGGGCGATTTTATCCGCGAAAAACTTATTAAAGTCCTCAGCACTACCCTGCAAGGGTGCATCAACCCCCCCAATTAAGGAGGGAGCGAGTTACCCTGAACAGGGCGGCTGGGCGGGATTCCGCAGATGCAATCAAGGCGGAATGATACACGCACCTTGCCGCCTTGAGTGCCACCTGATAAGTCTTGATATAAGATCTTACAAGTGTTCGGTCAGATACGGATTTACTTTTCCTCCATCGCTTCTCTAGGCGTCTCTTCTGGCGCTTCATCCCCCTGAGTTCCTCAGTAAACCAAGGAGATCTCCTGGGTCTGCTACCACAGAGAGGTCGCAGCGGCGCAATCCGGTCAAGAGCCCCCTTCGCAGCCATATTCCAGGCCGTAACCAGGGACTCTGCCGAACTGTGAATGAGAGAATCCGGTATTTCCCCAAGCGTCCTCTGAAAACTCTCTGGATCCATCAGACGTCTGGGGCAGAACCACCTAATCGGTTCCGCCTCCCTGCAGGGGAGGAGTGGAGCCTTAAAAACAAGCCGTAGCAGAAAATGATCTGACCATGACATAGGCAAAATATCTAAGCCCCTTAAATTCAGATCATTGCTCAACTGTTCTGAGAGGAATACCATGTCGGGAGTGTGTCCCCTCTCGTGAGTCGGACCCTGAACTACCTGAGTCAGGTTCATGGTTGCCATGGAGGCCATGAACTCCTGCGCCAACCCAGAGGATTCGCCGAGTGACGGAAGATTTAAGTTTAAGATTTAAATCTAACTAGATTAGATGCAGAAGATTCTGATTCTGGTTTAGTTCATCTATGTTATTCACAGAGATTGTACTTAAAGTGCAACATTGTGAAAATTTTACAAAACCAGGTAGTCTATATTTGTTACTGCAGGCTATACAGTAAGATCAGGTATAAAAGCAGAGTGAGAAGGTTGCTAAGTAGTATAATTCTTATTGTAGAATGGTAAATATGAAGAGAGATTAAGGCAACTGAAAACTTGGGTCTTCCGGATTCATGGACTGAAGCTAATATTACTTTGATACCTAAAGAAGATACTGATCTTACACTAATTAAAAATTATAGGCCAATATTACTACTAAATGTGGATTATAAAATTTTTGCTGCAATAATGGCAGAAAGAATGAACAAAATTTTGACTGAATTCATTCACTCAGATCAAATCAAATTCATTCACTCAGATCACTTTTCCTACCAAGAAGACAGATAAAAAACAATTTGAGGATTATTTTAAATTATTTTAAATATTACAAAATCCATCCAGGGAAGCAGATGGCACTTATATTTCTTGACGCACAAAAAGCTTTTGATAATTTAAATTGGCAATTCATGTTATAACAACTTCAAGAAATGGATTTTGGTGAGAATTTTAATAAAGCAATTCAAGCAATTTATAAGAAACAAACAGCAAGAATACTCTTAAATGGAGATTATACAGATGGATTTGATATTTAAAAAGGTACTAGACAGGGATGTCCATTGTCTCCCTTGTTATTTATTCTTACACTAGAGGTATTGGCTAGAAATATTAGACAAGACACGGAAATTAAAGGATTGGGGATTAAAGACCAGAAATATAAACTACAGGCTTTTGCACAATCTAAAATTTTAGTAATTATAGCCTGGTCAGATGGTAGATTTTCATTTTTCCAAAATTGGGCAAATACTATCTTTGCCGCTATTAAAACATGTAATATCAAATAGTCATTCTCTTTACCATAATTAGGTCTTAATATTCCTAGCAAAAACAATTCTGGTTTAAATTCTATCTGTATTTATTTATTTATTTATTTGTTTATTTAAATTTGTATGCCGCCCCTCTCCCAAGACTCGGGGCGGCTCAGAACAAGAATATGAACATAGATAAAAAACAATAACAATAATTACATCCAGTTAAAAAAAATCGACATGCATACAACAAGCAAACACAATCAAGTAAACACTCAGCAATGGAAGGAGATTCCTCGGCCCGGGGGCAGAACAAGGTTCATACCCCCCAAGCCTGTCGGCATAAATAGGTCTTTAAAAGTTTACGGAAAGCTAGGAGGGAGGAGGCAGTATGTACCTCCAAAGGAAGCTGGTTCCAGAGGGCTGGGTCAGCAACGGAGAAGGCCCTTGTCCTAGGGCCCGTCAGATAACATTGTTTGATGGACGGGACACGTAGGAGGCCAGCCCTATGCGCCCTAACCGGTCACTGGGATTCATGAGGCTGAAGACGGTCCCGCAAGTAACCTGGTCCATTGTCATAAAGGGCTTTATAGGTCATAACCAACACTTTGAATTGTGTTCGGAGATGAATAGGTAGCCAGTGCAGCGCGCGGAGAGCTGGGGTAATATGAGCATGTCTTGGGAGACCCAAGACAGCTCGCGCGGCCGCATTCTGGACTACTTGCAGTCTCTGGACATTCTTCAAAGGCTGCCCCATGTAGAGAGCATTACAGTAGTCGAATCTCGAGGTGACAAGGGCATGGGTGACTGTGAGGAGTGATTCCCAGTCCAAATAGGGCCGCAACTGGCGCACCAGGCGAACCTGGGCGAATGCTCCCCTCGCCACAGCCAAAAGATGATGTTCCAAACTTAGCTGTGGATCGAGGAGAACACCCAAGTTGCGAACCCTCTCCGAGGGGGACAAAACTTCTCCCCCCAGGGTAATGGATGGACAGTTCGAATTGTCCTTGGGAGGCAGCGCCCATAGCCACTCCGTCTTGTCGGGATTGAGTCTGAGCCTGTTGGCACCCATCCAGACCTCAACAGCCTCCAGGCACTGGTTCATCACTTCCACTGCTTCGCTGTAGTGACACGGGGTAGAGATATAAAGCTGGGTATCATCAGTATATTGATGATAACTTACCCTGTGTCGACGGATGATCACACCCAATGGCTTCATGTAGATGTTAAAAAGCAGAGGCGAGAGAACGGACCCCTGAGGGACTCCACATGGAAGAGGCCTTGGAGCTGATCTCTGACCTCCTGCAAACACCGACTGCGACTGGCCAGAGAGGTAGGAGGTGAACCACCGTAGAATGGTGCCCCGCACTCCAAGCCCCTCCAACCAGCGCAGAAGGATACCATGGTCGATGGTATCGAATGCCGCTGAGAGGTCAAGAAGCACCAGGATAGTGGAATAACCTCTATCCCGGGCCCGCCAGAGATCATCGATCAGCGCGACCAAAGCAGTTTCCGTGCTGTAACCGGACCTGAACCCAGACTGCTGAGGGCCCAGATAATCAGTTTCATTCAAGGACCGTTGGAGTTGGAGTGCCACCACCTTCTCAACAACCTTCCCCAAAAAGGGAAGGTTGGAGACTGGACGATAATTATTTAAAACTGCCGGGTCCAGGGAAGGCTTCTTGAGGAGGGGGCGCACGAGTGCCTCCTTTAAGGGAGCTGGAAAGGACCCCTCCCTCAATGAAGCGATAACGACCGCCTGGACCCAGCTCCATGTCACCTCCCTGGTAGCTGAAACCAGCCAGGAGGGGCACGGGTCCAGTAAACAGGTGGCAGAACTCACAGCTCCAATGGCCTTGTCCACATCATCAGGAGTTACCAGGTCGAACTCATCCCATACAACAGGACTAAGATGGGCCTCTGTCATCTCGACTGACTCATTGTCAGCCGACACTGCATTCCAATTGGAGTCCAAGTCAGTCCGGATCTAAGCGACCTTGTCTGCGAAAAAAGTGTTAAATTCTTCGGCATTGCCCTGCAAAGGTTCCTCCCTCCTCCCCGTATCCAGGAGAGAGCGAGTCACCCTAAACAGGGCAGTCGGACGAGATTCCGCAGACGCGATCAATGCGGAAAGATACTGAGATCTTGCCGCAATGATCGCTTCCAAATAGGTCTTAATATAAGCTCTCAATTTGGTTCAATCAGATTCGGATCTGCTTTTCCTCCATTGCTTCTCTAGACATCTCTTCTGGCGCTTCATCCCCTTGAGTTCCTTGGTAAACCAAGGAAATCTCCTGGGTCTGCTACCACAGAGAGGTCGCATCGGCGCAATCTGGTCTAGAGCCCCCTTAGTGGCCATATTCCAGGCCATCACTAGGGACTCCGCCGGACTGTGCATGAGCGAATCCGGCAGTTCCCCAAGCGCCCTTTGAAAACCGATAGGGTCCATCAGGCATCTGGGGTGGAACCATTTAATCGGTTCCGGCTCCCTGCGAGAGAGAATTGGCGTCATAAACTCAAGCTGCAGCAGAAAATGATCTGTCCATGACATGGGCAACACTTCTAAGCCCCTTAGCTTCAGATCATAACTCAACTGCTCAGAGCGGAAAATCAGGTCAGGTGTGTGTCCCTCCTCATGGGTTGGGCCCTCAATTACTTGTGTCAGGTCCATGGTTGCCATGGAGGCCATGAACTCCCGCGCCAGCCCAGAGGACTCACCGAGTGACGGCACGTTGAAGTCCCCCAAGACAATAAGTCTGGGGAACTTACCCGCCAACCCGGCTTCATCATCTTTTCCAACCATCTATGAATCTTAAACCAATACTTCTTAGCATTAGGGCATACCCACCAGGCATGATAGTAAGTACTTTTCCAACAAGTATTTGATACATTTTAAAATATTTTCGCTAAGCGAATTGATGTCATATGCCATCTATAAAACATCTTGTATAAATTTTCTTTATATGCTGCTGCTTTTGTAAGCTTAATATTTTTATCCCAAAGTTTTTGCCAGTCTTCTAAATCTATAGAATATCCAAAGTTCTTTGCCCATACTACATGGAGGGAAGTGTGTAGTGGGGTGTCCCAGGGCTCTGTTCTGGGCCCAGTGCTCTTCAACATCTTCATCAACGATCTGGACGAAGGGGTACATGGGGAACTCATCAAATTTGCAGACGACACCAAGCTGGCAGGAATAGCCAACACTCCAGAAGACAGGCTTACGATACAGGAGGATCTGGACAGACTTGAACACTGGGCGCTATCTAACAAAATGAAATTCAATGATGAAAAAAATAAGATTCTACATTTAGGCAAGAAAAACCAAATGTACAGGTATAGTATGGGGGGTATCTTGCTCAACAGTAGTAACTGTGAGAGGGATCTTGGAGTCCTAGTGGACAATCATTTAAATATGAGCCAGCAGTGTGCTGCAGCTGACAAAAAAGCCAACACAGTGCTAGGCTACATTAAAAGAGGGATAGAATCAAGATCATGTGAAGTATTAATACTACTTTACAATGCCTTGGTAAGGCCACACTTGGAATATTGCATCCAGTTTTGGTCACCACGATGTAAAAAAGATGTTGAGACTCTAGAAAGAGTACAGAGAAGAGCAACAAAGATGATTAGTTGACTGGAGGCTAAAACATATAAGGAATGGTTTCTGGAATTGGGTATGTCTAGTTTAACAAAGAGAAGGACGACGGGGGAAATGATAGCAGTGTTCCAATATCTCAGGGGCTGCCACAAAGAAGAGGGAGTCAAGTTATTTTCCAAGGCGCCTGAAGGCAGGACAAGAAGCAACGGGTAGAAACTAGCCTAAGAGAGAAGCAACCTAGAACTAAGGAGAAACTTCCTGACAGTTAGAATAATTAACCAGTGGAACAACCTGCCTCCAGAAGTGGTGAATGCTTCAACACTGGAAGTTTTTAAGAAGAAACTGGACAGCCATTTGTCCGAAATGGTATAAGGTTTCCTGCCTGAGCAGGGGGTTGGACTAGATGACCTCCAAGGTCCCTTCCAACTTTATCATCATCATCATCATCATTATAAAACTTGGGAAACATTTTATCAATGGTTAGAGACGCGTTAGAATCTGAAAAGAATTTAATATTATAGAATAGATGATGGATTTTTAACTGAGTTATAGTTCGTAGGTTGATAACATCTTTATTTTTAGTGATTCTTAACCGTTAATGTTGACAATTATGATTAGTTGAGATTTTATTACTTACGTTTATTTATATAGATGAATTTATCTGTTTATTAATTGTTAGTAATATGGTTATAGTTAATCTTTTTTTAAAATGGCTGAGTATGATACAAATTATATTCATTCACTATTATGATCCGGATGGTAGCTTTTTTGTTAAAGTACGAGATTATTGTACCTACCCTTATTCCATCAAATTCCCCATCCCCTTCCCTCCCCTCCCCATATCTGTATTGTTCCTACTTTTTCCTCATTTATATAAACTTAATAAAATATTTTTTTTAAAAACTTGGGTCTTAGCAGAGAAACAGGAATTTCTGTTCAAATGTGGTATAATTCTGGGAATATTCATAAAATCCTTTCTTACTATCTTATATTCCAGCTTTCCCATTTTCTGATTGCTGGTGAGAGCTTACATTTTTTAATGTTTCCCCATACAATGTTACTCACATTATTGCTAAATATAGTTACATGAAATAATATAATTTAAAAAAGGAAAATACTTCGAAAATTTAATTCAACCTACAAATCATCATAATCTTCAGGATATATCAACAGTATCTCTGACAGACAGCTGTTCAGTCTCTATTTAAAATCTCTCCCTTTCCCCCATCAATCTCTATTTGGGCAGCAATTGTGACTGACAGTTTATTGTCATTGCCAAGGTTGCCTAGTCACTAGAACAGCCACATGGCTATATCTGGAGAATAAAAGCAGATAATTTACCTCTGTTAATCCTCCCCCCATCAAAATGCACTCTTTGTTTTGCTCCATTTTCAAAGTACAGGTTTCCATGTTAAGTCACATGAATGTTCCTGTTCATTTGACATAGTGGATTTCAATTTGTTGTAGCTTTCTAGCAGCTACTTTGCAGAGGAAGGAACACAGCTGAGTCAATGCTTACAATGCTCTGTAATATCTCTTAAAGCTATGCTTTATTATTCATTCATGGATCACAATATTTTCAGAATGAATAGAGCATTGATGGTTTGAAAACCTTTGAATTACTATTGTACTTTCCCTGAGCTTCGTAGTTTTTCCTGTGATTATTTTAGAAAAGTCAAGTAGTGCAGCATTTCAGTTTTTCCAATCTAGGTTTTGAACCAGCAGTTTTCTATTTAAAAGGCAAGAGTTATAGCCATTGTACTATCAATATTCTCGAAAATGGTAACTCTAAAATATTTTAGAAGAAACAGAACAAAAAAACCTGTTTATTGTACCCGAATATATATACATTTTGATGCTTTAATTTTGCAGGTATAAATTCAATTTAACTGTCCAGAAAGATTCATTCACAGTTGATTTTCTGAAACAAAAAGATGGGAAGGCAGAGAAGAAGGAGAACTGCCAATGTAAAAACATGCTAATCTGTAATCCAGACTGAATACCTTGCAAATTGTTGCTAAAGTATCTTAAGTCTCAACAGAATTTTCTTTAATTTAGAGTTAAGCTGGCATGAGCACAGGGCAAAAACAATTTAAATGATAGGTGGGGATATACTCTGAATTGCTGTATATTCCAGTGCTGTGAACAAAACGTGGGGATTTCTATCTAGCACACAGCTGTCAAACTTGATTTTGTCACGTGACATATCATGATGTATTGCAATGTTTTTTGCCTTTTTGCCCAGGTGGGTGTGGCCTAATTATTTTAATTCTGTATATTTATATGTTTTTTAAATTTTAAGGCTGTACACCGCCCCGAGTCCTTCAGGAGAGGGGCGGTATAGAAATTTAATAATAAAACTAAAATTAAAAAAATGTATCCAGCCCATGGGCTGCCCGTTTGGCACCCCAATCTAGCGTAACATTTTAGTCTGAGCATAAATAAATCCCTGTTTAAATAATTATATATTTAATTTCAATGCGATTCAAGTCAGAAATTGGCATTGCCGAGAAAATTTCATGTGTTTACTAATTTTATAATTGTCCGCTTCATATCATAAAATTATATTTTTTTCAAAATTTGAAAAAGTTTCAATTTCAGCGTCTGTAACTCAGATGAACCCAATTTGAAATAATATCTTTGAATGTTTTTAGGGAAAAAAATAATACAAATGCAAACATATTGTATATGTGTATATAATAGTATAATAGTATAATAAGCAACAAGATCTAGAAGCTGCCTTAAGTATCTATTCTAGAAATCTAGGCAACACTGCATTAGCTTGCACTATTGTGCCCAAATAAAAATGTTTAATATATTATCTTCATGCTGTAGCTCTTAATGATGAATTTTGAGAGATGGATGTGACTTCAAACTCTCAAGTTACACTAGATGTTTTCAGTGATATACTAGTAAGTTTATGGGCTGTTTTTTTCCTAAAAAAGAAATTTTATTTTCTTGTGTTTCTAGCAGAGCTCATTGCTGTTGTCTTAGATTAGGGGTTGGTATTGAAGAGAAATCAGTAAGCAAAGAATCCTATTTGACTTTGAAATACAATTATTGCCACATACATTACCAATCACTCCAAATCAGAATTTGTCTATAAATCAGACACCTGACTTTATCTGGCTTAACTAGGTTTGGTGGAAATGTTTTATACCAGGGGTGTCAAACTGCTGGCCTGCGGGCCGGATGCATCATGCCAAAACCACGCCCACCCTAGCTCCGGAAATGGGGGAAAAGTCACAATATGTCGCGACACATCACGTGACATGGCGAGTTTGACACCCCTGTTTTATACTCTTCACAGAGCATAGAATCTTTATTGCAAGCTACAATGAAGTCGTGTTAAAGAGTTGATTGTCCTTTGTCAGAGAGAGGATGCAATTCCCCCTTGAATTCATGGCAGCATAATTCATTACTTTTTCCATTGAACAGATTTGTGTTTCATAGTCTGATTACATTCAGGAAGATGCTGAAGATTGAGTTGTTCCAGATAGCATTCTAACCAGATTGGCCATCTTCTGTTTATTTTTCTTGTATTGCTATTTTACAATTATTAAGAATTGTGTTTATTTTTATGCTCATTGTAGAGGTTTCAAAGTGTTTGTTTGTGCCACATAAGGTGCTAAGAATGAAATCAATTACCGTAGAATATAAATGCAATAAAGACATTGTTTTGATGCCAAGAAGTTGCTTGTTGACCTGTCTTCATTTTATTAAGAATCATTGTCCTCTGCTTACATCACTCATATATGTATACTTAGACTTCAGTAAGGCATTTGATAAGGTAGACCACAACCTACTCCTTGATAAGCTAGAAAAAGGTGGAATAGACAACCTCACCACAAGATGGATCTGTAACTGGCTGGCAAACTGCACTCAACAAGTAGTCCTCAACGGCACTACATCCACATGGAGAGAAATAAGCAGTGGGGTATCACAAGGTTCTGTCTTAGGCCCAGTACTCTTCAATAACTTCATAATTGACTTAAACGAGGGAATTGAAGGGGAACTCATCAAATTTGCAGATGACACCAAACTGGCAGGAGTAGCCAACACCCCAGAAGACAAACTCAGGATCCAAAAAGATCTTGACAAACTTGAACAATGGGCCCTATACAACAAAGTGAGCTTCAATGTGGAGAAAAGCAAAGTTTTACATTTAGGCAGGAAAAATCAAAGGTACAAGTACAGACTGGGCGAGACCTGGCTTAAAAACAGTAACTGTGAGAGGGACCTTGTAATCCCAGTTACTAGAAGGCTGTTAATCTCTTTACTTTCTGTTCTTTCTCCTGTAGTTCCATTTTGGCTAATAAATGGTAGGGCTTCTCTTGCAAGTGTAATACTTTTGTGACATTTTCAGTTCTGCTAATAGTAATTTCAAATTTAGTTCGTTCATAAATTCATTGCAGTGAAAAAGAATTGTCCCTTCTCCCCCAACTGTGCTTAAACAAATGAAACATACTTAGGTCTTAAATATGATTCTATAAATTTGGAAAAAAAATGAGTGTATGGTTAATTCCCATAAGTCTAAAGAGAAATACATTCAGTTTAATGTCCCAAAGGTGCTTTTTTTCTTCATAGACATTCAGTTTAATGTTTTCCTTCTTCTCCAAATAGTCTATTTTTATCATACTTATATGGCCACCCATCTCACAAAACATGACTCTGGACAGCATACAATAAAAAACTATAAAATGACAAGATAAAAAAACATTCCACAATTAAATCATTAATATTATTATTAAAAGAATAAGAGAGAGCATTAAATATTACATACAATGTAACCACCTCATTAAATCACAATTTCCTTGACACTCCTGAGCCTGTTGACACAATCAAGTTGTGAGGGACTAATTATTATTAGTGCCATCATAACTGTCTTCATATAGGCATTGCTAAAGACTTTTAATGTTATATACATACATATGGTATTTATTCTTTCGTTATCAGGTGTTTTAGCATTTTTTCTATCACTTGCTAATTCCCTGTTAGGAATAGAATAGAGCTGGAAGGGACCTTGAAGGTCTTCTACTCCAGCCCCCTGCTCAAGCAGGAGAACTATGGAGGAGTTCTAATGCACAGGAGCAGTATGATGTTGCCCCATGCCACTTAAGATCTCTTGTTTGGTTTTAAGTATTCTTGGTGCTGAGCCACAATTGGCTTTGGAGTCAGTGGAATCCTGTGGATCTGTGGGCTGTTTTGGGATATAAGCATCTGGAAAAATGATCTGAGATACAGCAGTAACTTCAGTGGGAGTACTTAAAAGTTAAGCCACCTGTTTTTAAAACTGATGAGCACTTCATATCAGCAGAAAGGAACTGCAAAACAAGCATAATTTTTCTGTTCATGTAGGATTGCCAGGAGAAGAGAATTTAGGACTGCGGAAATCCTGTCTCCCTTGGATAGGTGCTAAGACAAGGGTATGGTTGCACTGCATGATTAAAATTTTGCTGACATCACATTTTATGATTTTTTTCTCCTCTCCCCTCCCCTTGGCTTTTAATTAATTGGACATTTACATGAAAGTGGAATCTTTGTTTCTCAGGAGCTCATCTGCTTCTGAACTTGTCACAAGCAGAATGGTATATTTTCAGGTGAGCAATAAGGAGAAGGAACAGATGTGCTCTTAAGAAACAAAGATCTTTTTGAATGCAAATTTAGTTCTAATAAAAGCAGGTGAAGATAAAAACAGAAAATACATTCCACAGAAAGTAATGGCATTTTTAAAAGAGACAATGGTGTCTCACAAGAGCAATCTCAGTGCGGAGTGTTAAAATTTAAAACAAAGAATAAAACATAAAAGCACAGTATAATATCAAAGGCATATGAGACTCTGGAGAGGAATGAAGTAGGAAGGATTATGACTTTTATTGGCCTCAGTCCCACTGGTGAAAATATTCCTTTTATTTATTTATTTTTAAAATTCAAAACTAGAATCCAAAGAATTCTATTAAGTTTACAAACATACAGATACTGGTTTAATAAAGTATCTTCTTTGAGATAAAGACTTGGGCCAAATACACTCAAGCATATTCTAAGTTATTAACAAGGTACTGGTGGGGGCAGATAGGTCTTATCTATTTGACAAGCTTTTCTGTTAGTCAAAATTAGGCTATCATATTTTTTGGTCCTCACTGCTTGTCATCCAAATGTTTGTAACCCATTTATGATAACCTTGGTCAAACTAATAGTAGCAGGAAAACTGGAATACTGGAAATATGTAATGTTCCATGGTAGTGGTATTTTTGTTCTCTGCAATAACCACATTGTAGTTATCACACAGGGTACTGGAGGAAATTAAAACTACAACTCCATAGTGAGTTGCAGATAGCAGACTGCTTGTGACTCATGAGTCCTCTCCATTTTCCCTATGAAAATCCTAGTAGAGTCATTTTCCTTTCTGAAAAACCTTTCCCACTCTCCTAAACTCCCCACGGACAAGTTATTGTATTTGCAAAGATGATTGCATTATGCATGTCTGTGTTTATATATTATTCTATATTAATAATAGCTACTATTGGCCACTTGTGTTTCATTTACAAAGTGGAAAATAATAATCGGGAAAGAGACCAAGTCTTGACTCTTTGGGTACTGAAATTATTAAACCTCTCAATGCTGTCCAGGGAGAATAATTATCCTACTGTATCATTGTCATAAAACAAAGAATTGGGGAAACCTAGATTGTTAGCATCTTAAAACTCAAAAGCAGCAATAAGGGCTTCTCCATTCATCCAGCCTGATGAAGAGTGAAAATGTCTCCTTTACTGCCAGTTCACCAATGCCACAAATGGAGTATTCACTGGAGGTATTCCCTACCCTGTGTCTGTTTCCCCGCCCCCTTCCTGTGATTTGGACAGAACACCTTCACTGTTAAGACGGAATCAGGGCTGAAAGTGCAATCTCCTTGCTCCTATGTTGATCAACAGCACTTTAATACTGATATGTAGAAAATCTGTGGCAAGGCAGATAATTCAGATTTTATCTTGTAAAGATGCACACTGCGCATGTAAGGGGCATGGTGGTGGAGTGGAATTAAAACAATGGCGGGACCATTCTTTTGAGTACAGAAGAACAATGGAATGTATCAAATTCAGAAACATTCCAGAGAAAATAAAAATTATGGCTGCCAGATGGTGGATATTGCTACTGGCCATAACAAAAAATAATGAAAATGAAGAAAAAGCTGGGGCAGGAAGGGGGAGCATGAAATAGATTTCAAGTAGAAAACTAAAACGGTCTTAACTAATAAGTAACAAACTAAATGCGATTTTAATGGAACAGTGCTATTAGCACCTAATTATCGGCAGTAGAAAGATCTGAGAGTATCAATAACAAGTAATTGCATTTATCTGTGCAAAAATAATGGCCCCAATGCTGCAAGATTGACATAATAGCCACACGTAGAGAAAGACTGGCTTGTATGCAGGCTTATGGAGACTGGAATTTGGAATCAAATCCCTCTGAATGGAATGCCTGCAGTTTGGGAACATTCCGGCAGCTATCTTTCGAAGTAACATCCTTAAAAGCTTAACTAGCAGTTCACCTGGATGGAACAGGAACAGACTGAATATATAATTTAAAAAAATCCTTCCATATTTATGAACTGAAAATATTAACACTAATAAAAAGGGAAAACAAGAGTCCCATTTGGCATGGCTTCATTCTGTAGAAAAGGCAAACATTTGCACATGGCAAATCACAAATGGATAAAAGCTCCAATGAGAACTTCATAAGCCATCTGCTAGTTGCCTAATGAGGCCAATAACTACCATTGTTTACAGTCAAATGGATTTTTGCTATAATAAAAGAGTCAGTGCATCACTGCTGAAAGAAAAAGAGTATTTATCCTTGCAGAAGACTAATTATAAATATAATAAAAGAACAAATTATTCCTCCCAAAATCTGCTCAGGCCTATAGAGAAATTGAAGTTGGAAGGGAAGATACAAAATCATGAAGCCTGTTGTTTTCCACTAGTCCTAAATTCTGATGACACAAATTAAATCATGACTTTTTTTTCTTTCCATAATCTTCAAGGATTGTTTTCTTCTAAACCAGGCGTTTCAAACTCAATTTCATTGAGGGCTGCATCAGCATTAGGGTTGCCCTCAAAGGGCCAGACGGGGGTGGCTGGGTAGGTGTGGCTGTATAGTCACAGCCAGGTTGCTGTGACTAGGTAGGCGTGATGGATGGCGTGACCGGCTCAACTGGCCAGCTCAATACGGCTCACTTGGTGAGGCTGAGCCAGTATGTCCAGGTGGGCATGGCTGGACAGGTGTGGCTGGATAGGCGCTGGCTGGATAGGCACTGATGCAATTCCACTGGCTTGGGACGGTTGGGTCAGAATGGAACAAGTTGCACCAGCTAATATTGGGTAGCCAAGTGGTAGCTTGCCAACACAGATGTGAATAAAAGTCTCCAAGCTTGGAATGGTGTGTGCGTGTGTGTATATGCACAGCATGCCAAAGTTGGATATGAACCTGGGGCATCCAATGAGCCATGCTCGGCCCCGCCCAACCTGCACTGCACTCACGCACCTCGGGGTACCACAGCCAGGTCACCCCCGCTCTGCCACATACCTTGCCTTGTTTCGCTTCACCTCATCCCCACGGTGGCGGCACTGGCAGCATTAGCCCTCTACAGCAGAAGCCCTGCTGCCCCTCCGTTCTTCTATAGCCCAGGAAGCTTGTGAGCCCAAAAGAGAAGTCACCATCACAGCCTGCCAGGCAAATCAGCCACCATGGAGTGGCACCTGTGAGCATCACCCCCCCCGCCACCCTCCTACACCCACCATGAGCAACCTGGCCAAGGAGAGCGAGCACAGCAGCAGCAGCCTCGAGGAGGAGGTAAGTACAGCTAGGCGTTGGTCTGAGGTGTCTGCTTCACCCGATGGACTGCGATAGCAGCTTCCCCTCTGGGCTTGCAAGCTTCCTGGGCTAGAGGAGAGTGTAGGGGTGGCAAGACTCCTGCTGGATGAGGCTGTTGCTGCTGCTCCGTTGCCACCGTGGTGAGGCAAGGCAGGTGGGGGTGGCCTGGCTGTGGGGCCCCGAGGTGCATGAGTGCAATGCAGGTAGGGCGGGGCAGAGCGTGGCTTATCGGACGCCCTGGGCACACATCCAGCTGTCCGTTGCTGCTGGCCAATGAGCTGCTGAGGGGCTAACAAGCTGCAGCTGCTGCCAGGCACCACCAGCCCCTGCACACTTGCTGCCTCCGGTCTATGCTAAATGCCTCCTGTGAACGCACCCAAGGGGAATGCCGGGCTGGGGTGGGCCATGGCTGAGGCAGCAGGGGATGGCCCCTCACTGTCTCCAGGGTGCCCCCACAGGCCATATCTAAACACATCATGGGCCGGATCTGGCCTGCAGGCCTTGAGTTTGACATGTCTGTTCTAAACCTTAGAAGCTCCATGTTCTTTGCATAGTGTTTTGAACCTAGATTTTTTTTTTGTACAGGTACCAGGGTTCTTCCCTCTTCATTGCAACAAAAGGAGCAATTCTATTTGTGTTGACAGGGTTAACTACAAATCAGAATATTATCTGTATTTATTTAATTTTAACATGTACATGTAGGAGCCAAAGATGGTTTACATAGGATTTCTCTCAAAATTTTCTGTGGTGGGGTAAGCTGAACTGAGACTGTCCCTGAATGAGCTGTGTCTGAGAATGGACTTAAATCTGCATCTTCCAAATCCTATTTATTTATTTCAATAAACCTTACAGTTGAAAATAAAAACCTAAAGAGATAGTAGACAGAAAATAAAAGTAAAGCCTTCTTCAAGTTAAGCTGAACTCATTGTGACTATTTTAAAAGATTTTTTTTCAGCAACAATATGGAAGTAGTTTATCAATATGGTTTATCAGTGCTTTGTTCCTGGATATTTTTCAACTTCCCAGTCTTGTCTGCAGCTCTGATTTCCATATCTAAGTACTACCCTGAGGTGATCCGATTTAGCTTTTCAATATATACCGTGTTACCCTGAAAATAAGACCAGGTCTTTTTTTTTTTTTTTTGCCTCCAAACGAGGCACCATGTCTTATTTTCGGGGTAGGCCTTACTTCACCAACAGCCCCAACCAGCCAGTCCACTTCTTCTGGGGCTGAAGTTCTGCAGCTGCATTTGGGCTTGCATTTTGCAGTCAGGCCTTTCCAGAAGGCCTAAGCAGCTGGGTACCGAGCTATGAATTGAATCCATAGCTTGGTGCTTGGCTGCTGAGGTCTTGCAGAACTAAGCTATGGATTGTATCTATAGCTCGGTTCTTGGCTGCACAGGCCTTCTGGAAAGCCCTGTGACTGAGAAATGCAGGCCTGGCTGCAGAAGAGGCCTCAGAAGAAGAAATGGGCCAGCAAGGAGAGACCTGGCTGCAAGGTAAGTGGGTGTGGGGCAGGTGGGGCAACTCCCCACCCCCATCCC
The DNA here is from genome assembly GCA_034064705.1 of Bothrops alternatus. Classification (NCBI taxonomy): domain Eukaryota; kingdom Metazoa; phylum Chordata; class Lepidosauria; order Squamata; family Viperidae; genus Bothrops; species Bothrops alternatus. Next base: position 7,550,600 of record JARGCV010000053.1, on the reverse strand, counting down.
CACCCTAGCTTAATTTTTAGGTGTGTGCCTCGCCCCAAAACTAGGGCTTATTTTTGGGATAGGGCTTATATTAGGCCCACTCCCCAAAATAAGGTGTGGGCCTTATTTTCGGGGAAACACGGTATTACTTAAACATTTTAAAATATTTATGTAATGTCCCCCAATACAGAATAATGATTAAGATGTTGGACTAGGAACCATAGAAGCTCACTGGATGATTTTGAGCTAATCACTCTCTCTCAGTTCAACTTACCTTACTTACTTTATATGCTGCCTATCTCACTGATAAAGTAACTCTAATAGGGAAAATCAACTGGAAGAAATTTATTGGAAGATGACCCTAACCCAAAACTAACGCTGTTGTGGCATACTATTCAAACTGAAAATTTAAAGACTGAATTTAGAGCTAAAAGGAAGCCAATATGTAATATAGAAATGCAGAAGCAATTAGGTTGTTGATCAGTCTGATTTGTTTTGGGTGATCTTCAAGAACCTATCTGTAGTCAAATCTTCAGTCAAAAACAAAATCCTGCAACTTCCCAGAAATTAAGCTGAATAATTTCTCAATGATTTAAAAAACATATTCCGTTATTAAAATGTTTTAAAATCATGAGAATCATGACACAAAGATTCCTCAGGAGATATTCTGTAAGACTACAAATGTAAATTTGCATTTTGACTGACAGAGAACTGAAAGAATCATTGTTTCATCTAATTGGAAAACTATAGATTCCTTGCATTCTGGAAAAAAAACCACAAAGTACAATTATGGAATTCAGAACCAGATTGTGTAATCTTTTAGCATCTCTTCTAAGTTGATGATTTTGCCCTCTTTCTGAAAGCAAGTTTTCCTTTTCAGTATATTGTTTGGCATTCCAATTCAAAGCTGTGAGTTAGTTGGTAGTCTTTACAAAACTGCTTGGTAGTTTCTTATTTTATTTTATTTTATATTTTATAATGGCTTTAAGGGGTTAATTGCCATGATGATTTTAGAAAGGAAGAATTATATTTTCTCTATCTTTTATTTTCTTGGTAGGAAATCATGTCATTTCTGTTTATGTGTCCATGCCTGTACTCAGAACAAAGACATCCTTTTGTGGCTGGAAACTGCATTACTTTTATTCTTTTTTAGCTGATACAAATTGCACAGGTCTTGATAGTGATGTGGTAACATTACATGGGGAATACGCCTGGAGTATGGAATCTTTTTCAATTTGATGTTACTTTGTTTGTATACAAAGGTCTACAAAGGTTAAATACCTCTAATTTATTGCTTATTTTTTAAAAAGGGAGGAATCACTTCAGTTTATAATTTTGCCATCAAATTTTGTGGCTAGAATGGTTTGCAAATTGCTTAGCCATAGTTCTGAAAGACAGAAGAGTGATTTTGGAGGCATACCACATTTTAAGACCATAAAAACATTTTAAAGTACAGTGTATTAAAAAAAACAGTATGAGAACAATAAATCTATGACATCAGAATATTAAACTGTCTAAATTTATGCTTAATATATAAATAGCTATTTCTTCCAGAAAGAGAACTGATTCCAAAACACCACATTCCAAAAAGTTATCAGTCTGACTTCTAGGAAGCCCATGGCAATACACAGCCTATCTGATAGGATGGTTCACAACTGATCCCTGCTCAAGTAATTTCTGACAGTCTCTCTGTAGGTTGTGTTATGGGATAACATATTCACCCCTGAATTTTAAGAAAGCAGTATCTTTGTGCACACTGGACAACTTGCACTAACTTGCAATGGTGAATATTTGTGCATTTTGGAAGAATTGTCCACATTACATGTAGAGAAAAGAAGCTTTATTGCACTTATTATTTATGATGAACTAGCCAGAACATGTATTACTATGATTTTTTTTTAAAAAAACTAGTTTTACAGGGGAAAAAATGACTAGGAAAGATGATAAATAATGGTTCTCCTTTTTCATTTTAAATTTGTTAGGAAATACCAAACCATATCTTTTAACTTCATAAGCCCAATTTTGCTAAATTAGAAACTGCTATCAAGCCACTAGAGAATTTGTTAGATTCTGCTTTATAAAGAACATAAGATAAAGATCTTGCATTATAATTGGATAATCAAAATATAAGCCACATATTAGAATAATGACTTGGTCCTAGTCTCTCTTTTTCTCCTTGTGCCTATTTAATTGTTTTCTCTATACAATGCATGAGACAATACTTATTTACCTAAATTACAGGGAAATGTGTGGGGATGTACTTATCTAAATTATAGGAGTCCTTCAAGGATTAATTAGTTAATTAATGTTTGCAAACTGCTTGAATGGGGGAAATGTAGTCAGTGAGTGTCAATTATTAAATCACAGGTTTATCTAGCTTTGTAACTGAACCCCTAATAAAGTAAGTTACAGAATAGTTTCAGATCTGAAAAGCCACTCTTGCTGTCTAAAAGATATAAAGGTTTTAATTAGCACCAGTTCTGGAAAGTGCTTTTCAAGAGAAAAAATACTACTAAATATTATTAAAGGTTTTCCCTGAAGAAAACAATAACAAAATATAAACTCTCAAGATATAACTGCTATTCTGGGATCTATTACCTAAGGGTTTATTCAGTGGGAATATTAAGTGTATTTGACAAGTTTTTCCTGCAAATAATTATATTTATTGCACAAATAGTATAATGCAAAAACTGTGTGCAATATAAGTGCTATAATATTAAACAATGTTCAAAAGCAGTAGATTAAAGAACCATTCCTATTGAAAAAAAATCTAATGTATCTTAAGGCACGGCTGCAAAGACATTTTTAACATATATTATTCTGGCTGTGCAGTGCATAGTAATGCTGAATTCTTAATGCTGAAATGGAAATAAAAGGGAACAGCAGAGGATTTAATCCAGCCTCTTATGGTTGTAGCTCTACATGTGAGACATTCCAGTATACTTAACAGAACTCCTTTTCTTGGCTATAAATACAGAGATGGCTAAGGTTCTCTTAAATAAACAGGAAGTCTCACGTCCCCATTATCTTCCACTTGCTTTGACTCAGAACATGAGTTCCTTGCATTGAGAAAAAAAAGGGGAGAGGGCGATAGACGTAGATGAACAAAGTCTCTCACTCAGTGCTTTTGTTGAAGCTCCCTTAGCACAGCTCATATGATTGAAATGGGGACAATTGAAGAGAGAGGCCATAGACTTTATTCATCTTCTGTCCCTATCCTTAAGGTCCTGATTTTTTGGAAAACTCATTCTGTATTAAAAAAGGAGTCTTCTTCAAGATGAACTTGAGTTTTGCCAGTTTCATGGACATTTTAATTTTGCTATCTGGCTAATAGTAAGGAAGGAGCTTGACATTGTTCCTGGAGAAAGAGAAATTATTCTAGCCTAAAGCCGTGATATTCCCTGGAGATTTCCCTTTCAAATATTAACTGATTCTGCTTAGCTTCTGAACTCAATAAAATCCATCAAATAGTGATATCATGCATCGGTATGGTGCAAAGGACTGGGTTTCTTATCACTTCCTCTTGAAAGTAAAATGACAGATAATATGATAAATACTCTCATTAAAAGTTCATGACTGAAATTATGGCTTGTATAGTTTTGACTGATGCTTGATTAGCTACAAATGCTGAAAATTAAACAGCTGAGCTGATATAACAATAGCACTTAGACATATATACCGCTTCACAGTGCTCTACAACTCTCTCTTTTTTTTTTAAATTATAAAAATTCTTTTATTAAAACAATCAACATTGAGCATAAAAAACCTATTATGCAGCAATCATCATGACACCTGGTATACAATACTAAGTATTAGTCTTTGAAAACGTCTGAGTTAGTAAGCCTTTTTCCCCACTCCTCGCGTCTAGCCTCAACTATACTCCTGTTACATTTTATTTTGATTGGTGTTTCCCCTATCCGTTTCAATATTAATGTGATCAACATTAAACATAAGATCCTATTGCTAAGCAATCATCCTAGAACATAGCATACAACATTAGGTATTAATCTTTGTAAACATCTGTTTTAGTAAACGTTCTCCCCTCCTCCCTTACATCTTCAAGTATACTCCGAATACATTTTGTTTGATTGGTGTTTCTCTTATATATGGTCTATCTACTGTATCTAGTCTATCGCATATTGTGCGTTTGCGCTTCTGAGTTGACTTCATCCCATTACTAGTGCAATCTTTTATGGTCCCCAACCCGAGATCCTGAGGTAAAAGTTTCATATCCTGAGGTAGAGATTCAGTCTACTTTAACAATATTAAAGCAAACAACGTTAGTCATAAGGTTATGTTAAGAGGCATTAGTTATAGAACATATACATTCAACGTTGGGTGTTAGTTTTTGTAAACATTTGATTTGTTAGCCCTTCATCCCTCCTCCCATCGATCCTTAGCTGAACGCCAGCTGCATTCTGTTTGATTGGTGTCTCTCTTGGATATAGTCTATCCACTGTTTCCAGTCAGTCACAAATTGTTCATTGGAGCGGTTTTTCAAGTATGCTGATATTTTTGCCATTTCCGCCAAATTTGTTACTTTCACAGTCCATTCTTCAATAGGCGGTATTTCTGGATTCTTCCAGTACTGTCCCACCAACAATCTTGCTGCTGTAATTAAGTTCAAAAATAAATTTGTCTCTGAGGTAGTGATATCCTTTGTGATCCCTAACAGAAAAGCCTGAGGTAGAAATTCTATACGCTTTTTGAAAATAGTTTGGAGTGTCCACCATATCGTCCTCCAGAATGCATTGATTTTTCTGCATGTCCACCATATATGAAAGTAAGTAGCCTCCCTGTCCCCGCACCTCCAGCATTTGGGCTGGGAGTCCGGGTAGATGAGTGATATTTTTTTCGGGTCTAGGTGCCATCTATAGAACATCTTGTAAAAGTTTTCCCTTAAGTGTTGCGATTTCGTGAATTCTACATTCCTCACCCAGATTTTCTCCCACGTGTCCATGGTGATAGGGTGTCCGAAGTCTCTCTACAACTCTCTTTAAGTGGTTTACAGAGTCAGCTTATTGCCCCCAACAATCTGGGTCCTTATTTTACTAACCTTGGAAGGATGGAAGGCTGAGTAAATCTTAAGCGGGTGAGAATTGCTGCCGAACTGCAGGCAGCCAGCAGAAGTAGCCTGCAGTACTGCATTCTAACCACTGTGCCACCACTGGTCTATATAAACAAACTTGAAAACAAGTTGTAGTCTGCAAAACTTCAGTATTAATTCCAAGACTATATGTATGCATCCATGTAATTACTGAAAGTTTTACCTTGATATATGTATAAATGTCTATAGGAAATTTTTAAAAAATCAAATGAGTTCTATTTATATATTTTAATGGTGCCTGCATTATCAATCCATTCTCTTAATTCTTCCACAGTACTTGAAAATTACAATCTTGATTCAGTTGGACACAGAAGGGATTCTTTTATAGAAAAATACATTTCAGGTATTGAATTGATTCATAGAACATGTATGTCAGACTCTATCCTGATTTTTTCAAGCTAATAGAGAAATCAATGTAAATATTATTATTCAGTTGTAGAAAGTGTACATCATAGAATTAATTACAAGAAAAGAAAATAGTAATTATTTGCTTTACAGATCATGCATGTAGTTACAAAGTTTCTTTGGATTAGAATGTATATTACTTGGAGAAAAGGTCCCTTTTTCATGCTATAATAAATTTATCCCTTTTTACATAGTAGAGCAAATTCAGTATTTGGAAACCAGAATCAGCTAACAGGAATTTTCACTACGCTTTTTTGCACCATATATTTTATTTTCTTGACAATAATGATAATTAAAATGTGATTTACTATTTAGATTGCTTGACATTCTCCAGGCAATGTCCCTTAACTTTATTCACTTTCTATTATTCTTCACTTTTTGTTCTTCTACTGTATGTTAACAAGCAGATTCGTGTAATCTTTCTGTACTGAACAAAGTATAGAGCCCCATTTGTTGACCCACCAGGTCCACTTCAACCACTTCAGCTCTGACTGGAAGATTACTGGATACCTAGCAGAGTTCAATAAGGCAGTATGCATCGTAATATTGGGGGGGGGAATCCATCTTGATCATAAAAATCTTTATTCTTGAGCAATATCCTTATTTCTAAGAAAAGGGGAATTACTGCATTGCAGTTTGGAAAAAAAAGATAAAATCTCACATCTAAAGAACATAGCTATACTTATGTTTTTGGGCTATACTTAATTTTTGCTTTATTGAGGCAAAAAGTGAGAAGCATGGTGGCTCTCGTGGTTAGGACGCTGGATTGCAGGTTAGCAAGCCTGCATTCGAAACCCTAGTGCTGTACTGGGGCAGGGTGAGCTCTCATCCTTTGCTCCAGCTCCTGCCAGGGGAATGAAAAGAGCCCCAACTGGACATTGCCCCAGACAACTGTGATGTCACCAGCTAATCCTTTCAACCCAGTGGAAAAGGCAAAAAGTAGAAACTGAGAACTTACTTTTGATAAAATAAGATTACAAAGGTTATGGGAAACAGTTTGTGCATATCATATTGTACATTGTCATATTGAAAAAAAGAAAGGAAAATATATATCCCCCGATTTCTTTCAGAAATAAGATGGAGGATGCTGATACATTATTGGAACACCTCAGTGAAATAAAAAAGTTTCATTATATCATTATTTAGTATATTTATTGTTATCCATTGTTTCTTTTTCTTTTTTTGCATTTTTCTCTCTTTAAAGTGGTGATGAAAAACTAGAACAAGAGATTGATTTGATAGACTTATTTATTTAAAAAAATAGATGGAAAATTATCAGATACTGGTAGAAAGATAGTACATAGCATGTACAGGCTTTGGGAGAGTGGCAAATGATGTCACAAAGCATGATATGACACAAGTATGAAAAATGCAAAACTTATGCTGTAATACTTTAAAATACATTCAATCATTTTGACATTTGATTAGGAAAACATGCCAATAATTACATGAGAAGATGTAATGTATATTAAAAGAAGTGAAAATGTCTTTTGTTACAAACATGATTCTGCCCACTTTGTTATATGGAAGTGAAAGTTGTGTATGATAGGATAAACAAAAGAGTAACCTGAACACAGTGGAATTGAGTGTATGTAGTAAAATAAAGAAATTAAGAAGTGTATTAAGATGAAGAATGTTTGATACATTAATGTGGATTTAATTTAGATATGAGGTCAAAGGTCACACAGAATGCATGAAGACCAAATTACAAAAAATGTACAAAGAAATAATTCATAAAGAGGAAAAAATGGCAATCTAGAAGGAAGTCAGACTGAGCATGGAAAGAAAGAAAAGTAAGGAGAAGAAATGTGCAAAATAGCTGTATGGGCAAGATGAAAGCAAAAAAGAGGCCTCCTAATACACTATTAATAAATCAGAATGAGAATCAGAATCAGATTAGAGCTGAAAGGGACCTCCAAGGTCATCTAGTCCAACCCTCTACTGAAGCAGGAGACTCTATACCATTTCAGACAAGTGACTGTCCAGTCTCTTCTTAAAAAACTCCAGTGAAGAAACACCCACAACTTTTGATGGCAAGCTGTTCCACTGGTTGTTCTCAGTGTTAGGAAGTTTCTCCTTAATTCTCTCCATGATTAGTTTACAACCATTGTTTCTTGTCCTGCCCTCTGGTGCTTTGGGAAAAAAGTTGACTCCCTCCTCTTTGTGGCAATCTCTCAAATACTGGAATACTGCTATCATGTTCCCTCTAATTCTTCTTTTCTCTAGACTAGCCAAACCAAATCCTGCAACTGTTTTTCATATGTTTTTGTCTCTGGGCCTTTAATCATTTTAGTTGCTCTTCTATGCATTTTTTCCAAAGTCTCAATATTTTTTTTGGTAATGTGATGACCAAATGCAGTATTCCAGGGGAAGTCTTACTAAGGTTTTATAAAGCAATACTAATACTTCACGTGATTTTGCTTCTATGCCTGTTTATACAACCAAGGATTATATTAGATTTTTGGCTACTGCTGCACACTGCTAGCTCCTATTTAAATGATTGTCCATTAGGATTCCATGGTCCCTCTCACAGTTACACTTTTTGAGCCAGGTTTTGCCTAATCTGTATTTGTACCTTTGATTCTTCCTACCTATGTGTAAAACCTTGCTTTTCTCCACATTAAAACTCATTTTGTTGAATAGGGCCCATTGTTCAAGTCTGTCAAGATCTTTTTGGATCTTGAGCTACAATTTATCATCTAGTACCGGTAGATGTGTAGACGTCACAACTACCAGCATGAATACCCAGATTGAAGTTCTGAAAATTACATCTCAACACATCTGGGAAATGCCAAGCTGGATGATGCAGTCTATTAGTCTCAAGTACTGAATTCCACTTGTTTGTTACAGGACTACTAACTTTGTCTTCTTATTAAAGCTAAGCTTTATGCTGGAATATGTTTCTTTGCTGAGAACACATCTATAAATAATTCACTGCCCTGACTGTAAACAAAAGTAATATAAAGACATTACGGTGAAGAAAAACAATTTTCACAGATCTGGTTTGAAGATGATCTGTGAGTATTTCACTATTCCGGCAGCAACTTGGAAGAACGTGAAGTCTTCTGGAAAATAGAAACTATCTCCTTAGGTGCTGAATTGACAGGAAAGCACTCACACGACTATAATCACAGGGTTATGTGGAGGGAAAAAATCCTTGGAGCCGAGAATTATTAGATTTTCAGGATCAAATTTACGGAAAAACTCTAGAATGGGAGAAATACGTTGTTGTTTTGAGAAAGTCGCTACTTTTAAAAAAGTCACTCGGAGAACTTGAGCTGTTCAATTCTGCCCTCCTTTTGTCTCTTCCAATCCGTCCCACTCCTGGTCCCTCCAATCCCCTGGATGTGCGTGCTCGCGCGTGCCTCTTCCTCCCCGCGCAGCACATTCTTGCAGGACTTCCAGTCTTTCCTTCACGTAGCGGGGTGGCACGGAGAGGGTTAACGCTCAGGAATGCACCCGCCAGGAATGTGCATGCAGATGAGATGGATGCTAATCTCATGTTAATGAGTGGCTGCCGCCGCCGCCGCCGCCGCCGCCGCCGCTCGGGACTGAGCCGGTTCTCCCCCTCCCCCCGGAACATAAGCAGCGCCTCGTCTTAGCCTGGACCCCCTGACCCCCTGCTGCCAATACGGAATAAGGCCCAAAGGCGGAGGCTCCGTCCAGACATGGTGGACTGAAACTCAGGAGAGTTTCCTGGCCCATTGCACGATTCTGCCTCCCTCCACCCACCCAGAGCTCCAGGGGAAGGAGGGGGCGTCTTTTCCCGCTTCCCTCCTTTCTTTCTTGTTTGCTGTCCCTATGGAGCAGCTATACCCTGACTTCGACCATGCCTAGAAAAATGGGGAATGGGCAATTGCCCTTACCCGACGGCTGGGAGGAGGCGAGGGATTACGATGGGAAAGTCTTCTACATCGACCACAACACCAAACAGACCAGCTGGATCGACCCTAGAGACAGGTGGGTGTAGATCGCCTCTCCAAATCCCAATGCACGAAGAGGAGGGGGTTAAACCCGGGGGGAGGGGGAAATTGGCGTCAGGCGCATTTGTCCTCACTTTAGGAGGAGTTGAGTTTGTTTTTTCCCCACCTCTCTAGTCCCCTCCCCAGTGTAAGGGAGAGTCTCACGTAGTTACATAATAAAGATAGTGATAACAACAACAACAACCTGCAAGGGAGAAAAGGGAAGTGTTCCCTTCCGCCCCAGTATTATCTTGGAAAGAGAGGAGGGTGGTAGCGTGCAAGTTTGTGTATTTCTGGCATGCGTTGTCTGGCAAGGGTGTGTATTGGAGACAGAGAGGGAAAGTGACTCTGTAGGCTGCAAAGTAAGGAGAGTCATAAAAAAAGACAAGAACTCCGGTTAACATGCTCTTTCTTGTGATTGGAACAAAACACGGATCAATTCACCAACCCAGATTTTATGTAATGGCTATGTGTTGAAATGTTTCCCAGCAGACTATGATTTACCTATAGAACTGAAACTGAGGTTCTCTTTCTTTTTATAAAATTCCTAAGTGAAATTACATGATTTTTAAAAACAGGTTCTGATTTTTTTTTTTTAAAAAGGAATATTTAATTTTCACAGAAGCCACTTGCAATGTCTCTGTGACTATTAAAAGAATTGGGTCAAGTAAGAGGATTTTTAAACATAGTTTTCTCTTTACAAACTACAGCATAAAGAAAAAAGATGCTGGATCTTCAGAGATATTGGGATTCTGAGTTTTGAAAGTTTGGTTAGAATATAAACCATCTTCCTGATGAAAAGGTAGAATATATTTAACAAATCTAGATACACAATTAAAAGGCTGAAATTAGTTAGGCCATTTACTCATCTATTTTTGGAACTGGAGCTTGGAACGGTAATGGGTTTTAACGTTTTTATGTTTCTGAAAACCTGTCTTACTCCAGACAAAAGCATGTTGCCTTGTTCTGAGCCTCAGATGTGTACCATCTCATCCTTTTCAAAGGTGAAGCCCTTGTAATGAAATTGAGAGAAACTTAATCAGGCCTGGCACTTGAGTTTTTAAAAGTAGGCCTCAACTGAATCCTTTTATCTCTCCTGGTCTCCTCAGATTATAAGAAGAGAGATTTGTTAAAATAAGGAAGTTTAAACATTTCTTTAAATATAGAGGGAAAAGTCTATATTAATTTTATAATAGAATGCCTCATTTAATTTTTTTTATGAAGAAAGTAATTTTCTTTTAATTGCCACCATCACAATCAAGTGATACTGAAATCTAAGAGATTAACTAAATTAAGAAAAATATTGCTCTAGTAGTATACTATAATGTTCATTAACATACATAATAATTCTTCACTCACTTTTCAGACTTTAGTGCTGCTTGTCTTTATTAAACTAATAAAATCAAATATTACTTCACTAATAAAAGCCATTAGAAATTTATGACAAACTATATTGAATGATTAAGGAAGGACTTGTTTTAAATTTCCTGATTAAAATAAGAAATGGTAGCTGTAACATTTCTGATAGTATCAGAGTCATGGTGCTTCTAAACTGAAAATTTTTATATGCCTTGCTGAAGTGTCAGAATGTCTTCTCTGATGAATGGGTTAATAAAATGGATTTATATTTAGAAATGTTGATTCGACAATTTACATTACATTGTTTCTGAAAACTTAGAAGAACTTCTTAAACAAAATAGGGCAATCCTTGACATGATTGGGTATTCAACTATACATGTACCTTGTATTTTAACTTATTCTGCATTTTCAATTGTTTCACTTTAGCTGATCCGATAACTTTTTACAGACTAAGCATTTTTTTTTCTGAAAACAAATACAGTACATGGTGTGCATTCAGATTTCTTGATATTCAGACTAAAACTAAATACTGATTTGTTATGTTGGCTCTCCTAAAAATGAGACTACAGTTAATCCTACTTTTGGTTTTTCTTTTCACTTAGAACTACAAATAGTTCTATAATCTATAATCATTTTTTTTAAATAAAAGAAAAGCATATAATTTATATTTTGTGATAATATGAGGCTTGAGATGACTACTATTTTATTAATGTCCTAATTTCAGAAGGCTTGAGACATTTTCAGTCCTTAGCTTGACTGTATTTTCTTTCACAAAAGCTAATGAAGTGAAGTCCTTGTTTAAATAGTGTAGGAGACAGTGTTTGGAGTAACTCTATTAATGCCTGTCAATCTCTTTACTCACTGTTACAAAACAAACAAAGAGGTTGTACTTGGTACTTGAGATAATCGATAACTAATGTATAGGTCTTGACTTCAGACAAAATTATGTACAAAAAGAGAGAAAAGTAGTTAATTCATGCCCTTTTATTTGAATTCAATATATACATAGTGTGATTCTCATTATCCTATAATACAGTCTATTTAACAGGTGAACTTCCTATTTTAATTCTATGTGATTAACTTTGAAATTAAACTTATTATAGTTACCATATGGCTTACTCCCAAGAAAATATACACAAATATATACCATCATGCAGGTTTGTTCTGTATGGTTACACAGAAGTAAAGAATCTAATTTCAACCCTTATACACAGGTATATTGGATCATAGTTGGCATACTTTTAGATGTAGTCTTAATCGCACTAGTGTCATTTGGATTATTATAATCCATTCTATCTGAGGCTGCTTTGTAAACCACGTGGAAACAATACCATTGCAACAGCTTGGACTATTATGGATGCATTGTAATTTGCTTATACACTGTTGCTAGAGCTACACTGGTTACTAGTTTGCTTTGAAATAAATTCAAGGTGCTTATTTTACTTTTAAAATCATGGCTATTGTAGCTTACGACCTACATATCTTTGGAATTGCTTTGTTCCAATTATTTATGCCCATCCAAAACACCAGGTAAAAAAGACTTCCTTAAAATCCCTTCACTCAGGTAAAATAATCTTCAGGGACTTGAAGGTGGGCCATTTCAGGTGCTGTTCCTGTTCTTTGAAACAGCATTCCTCCTAAGAATTGGGGTAGATGTGTTGATTGTGCCTTTGGTTTGAATTGTTTATTGGAATTATGAGTTCTCTGTTACTTGTTTGATTTTTGTGTATAATGTAAGGCTTATTGTATACAATAGGGAATCTAAGCCTCTCAAAATTGGTTATATTAGGCACAGAACCTATAATTGGAATATATACAGTTAGTCCTCAACTTACAGCCATGAGTTTGATGGTTCAAAGTTATGATAGCTTTAGAACACATGACTAATTTATTTATTTATTTATTTATTCGGATTTGTATGCCGCTCCTCTCCGAGGACTCGGAGCGGCTCACAGCATATATATAAAACAATTTCAACTAAATCCGAACAAAAAACATTAAAAATAAAACCCCATACATACTCATCAGTCACACCACAATCAACAATCATCCCCAGGCCTGCCGGCAGAGGTAGGTTTTTAAATTCTTTCGGAAGGCCGGGAGAGTCGGGGAAACGCGGACTTCAGGAGGCAGTTGGTTCCAGAGGGCAGGCGCCACAACAGAGAAAGCCCTCCCCCTAGAGCCCACCAGATGACATTGTTTCGCTGACGGGACCCGGAGGAGGCCGACCCTGTGCGCTCTCACCGGTCGTAGAGACGTATGTGGCAGAAGGCGGTCCCGTAAGTATCCTGGTCCCATGCCATGAAGGGCTTTATAGGTAATAACCAACACCTTGAATTGGGCTCGGAGACCAATAGGCAACCAATGCAGCATGCGGAGAGTTGATGAAATGTGGGCACAACGAGGAAGGCCCACAACTGCTCGTGCAGCTGCATTTTGCACTAGTTGTAGTCTCCAAACACTCTTCAAGGGTAGCCCCATGTAGAGAGCGTTGCAGTAGTCGATCCTCGAGGTGACAAGGGCATGTGTGACTGTAAGGAAAGACTCCCGATCCAAGTAAGGACGCAACTGGTGCACCAGGCGAACCTGGGCAAATGCCCCCCTCGCCACTGCCGACAAATGATGATCCAATGTCAGCTGTGGATCGAGAAGGACTCCCAAGTTGCGAACCTTCTCTGAGGGGTTTATAGATTCACCCCCCAGGGTAATCGAGGGACAGATAGAAGTGTCCTTGGGAGGCATCACCCACAGCCACTCTGTCTTATCGGGGTTGAGCCTTAATCTGTTAACACCCATCCAAATCCTCACAGCCTCCAGACACCGGCACATCACCTCAACCGCTTCACTGATATGGCCAGGAGTGGAAATGTACAGCTGAGTATCATCAGCGTACTGATGGTATCTCACTCCATGGCAGTGGATGATCTCACCCAGTGGCTTCATGTAAATGTTAAAAAGTAGGGGGGAGAGAACCGACCCCTGAGGCACCCCAATGGGAGTAACCTAGAGGTGGACCTCTGGCCCCCCACAAACACCGACTGCGACCGACCAGTGAGATAGGAGGAGAACCACCGCAATACGGTGTCCCCCACTCCCAATCCCTCCAGCCGGCGCAGAAGGATACCGTGGTCAATGGTATTGAACGCCGCTGAGAGGTCAAAAAGCACCAGGACAGAGGACTGGCCACTATCCCGGGCTCGCCAGAGATCATCCATCAGAGCGACCAAAGCAGTTTCGGTGCTGTAGCTGGGCCTGAACCCCGACTGCAGAGGGCCCAGATAATCGGCTTCCTCTAGAGACCGCTGGAGCTGATGCGCCACCACCTTCTCGACAACCTTCCCCACAAAGGGAAGGTTGGAGACCGGACGATAGTTGGTCAGAATTACTGGATCCAGGGAAGGCTTCTTGAGGAGAGGGCGCACAAGTGCCTCCTTTAAGGGAGCCGGAAAGGACCCCTCCCTCAAAGAAGCGTTGACAATCTCCTGGATCCAGGTACGTGTCACCACCCTACTGGCCGAAACCAGCCTGTACTTGTACTTCAAACAGTCAAACTAGCCCCATGATCACAGGATTGTAATTGAAGTACTTGGCAACTGACCCACATTTATGACAGTTTGCAGCAGGTCCTCATGGCTGTTCTAAACAACTTGATCCAGAAGCCAAGTGCTGCTCTAGACAAGGCAGATTTCTGGATAGATGTCATGTTTAACTGAAGAAACCTGGAGTACACCAACCCTGTAGAATCAGATTTGTCAGGCAGATTTGATGGGAGACAGGCATTCCCTCATGTAATCATTGCCTGTGCCACATAGGGCTTTATCTAGAATTGCACCTGGAATCAAAGCACCAACCTGTGCAGCTTGCTTATGCTGGTGCATTCTGGACCAGTTGAAGTTTCTGTGTGATCTTCAGGTGCAGCCCCATATAGCAGGTGTTGCAGTGGTCAAGCTAGGGGAGAAGGGTTGACTGAGACATGAGTGACTGCTTGAAGGGCTTCTTGATCTAGGAACATGTATAATTGGCACATTAGATGGAGTTGTGCAAAGCCTTCCTGACCACTGCTGATTCCTGCTTGGCAAGCAGGAGCTGCAAAATCAGGAAGACCTCCCACCCCCCACCCCGCCCCCAACTTCAGGGCACTGAAGCAGAACCTTCATAATCTCACTTGGCTGCTTCCCGGTGAAAAATATAATTCTGTATCATCAGCATACTGATGACATCAAAACCCAAACACTTGTTACATACAGTACTTTGAAGAATAAAGTATACATTTGTACCTATCTCTGTTGCTAGCATTTATCTAAATTCTATACATAATTTGTTATTAAATACAATCACAATTTCTTCCTATCTAGTTCCTATTATGCTACCTTTTGACTTTTCTATATATAGTATGGAAGCATCCCATATTCTTTTTTTGGGAAGCCATTTACTATAACTCACAACAAAACAAAACTACTACCGGTAGTTTACTCCTCTGCAATATTTTTAGTGAAGAATGAAAGTACATATTTAAAATTACAGGGTTAAATGCTAATGTAGTACAGTAATATTAGGTGTATTTTTATTAAATTAAATGTGCTGCAGTGGAACTTCCTATTGGGTGTAATAATGATCAAAACTTTTATTGTTTTAAACAGGGAAAGATCAGTTAATATTGATTTCAAACGGGAAGGTGAGCACATTTTAAATATCTCTTGTTCAATTCAATGAAAATTCAAAATGCTAAGAGTGGCTGGTTTCTGATTTTTTAAGTTAATTAATTTTAGTATTATTTACACAGTTATTCATTGAACATTATTAATAATAATAAAAATTGTCAGTTTATTTTCTTAATTGGAACAGATACAATAGTCTTAAAGAAGATAAAAGAGGAACTCTGAATTATGTTTATTTTGTTTTTATCAATATACATTGTCTTTTCTTTAATTGACTAATACATTTTAGAAATAAATGAAAAGGAAATAATTGAAAGACTGGAGACTTTAATTTGATAAAGGCTTACTTGATTTAATCATCTAATTTGTCACATAATATTCATAAGTCTTTTAACAGGAAAAAAAAAGAATAGTATACCTATTGCTGGATCTTACATCTACTTCCCCCTTCCCCCTTCCCTTCTCTTCTTTTCTAAATCCACTATGTTGAATTTTCAAATTGAATTTTCAAAAGGAATCTTTAATCATGCAAATGGTAAAGATAGACTGAATTCTTATCCAACTATGTTTGCAAACCACTATCTATCTGCAATGATCTCTATTGTCAAGGAACTTTTTAAGTAGCAATGCAATGTGATTTAAGTTCTGCAAGAAAGTTTCTTTTGAAAACACAACTATACCTAGGAAACTGTTGGCCTGCAAGGAAAAAAAAACAAACCAAACTTCTTCCATATTCCTCCTGAAATTTACAAGCTTCTTTCTCTATTACAGTTGGCTCCACTTTCTCTGTTATTAAAGTTTTTAAGATCATTCTTTCAAGGGTGGTTTGTTCTTATTTTTCAGCATTGTCATTAAGTCTTCCAGGATGACCTTAATTATGTTCATTTAGTTTAACATAGATGTAGCAACTTTTTAGCAGAAAGTCAGTATACAAATTATAATATGAAGTAATAAATGTGGGGTACCAGTCTTATTTCCTTGGCAGTTTTTTTCCATTCCTGTCTGTTGTCATCACTGCTTTGGCCCAGATGATTTTGACTCAAAGTTATCAGCAGATATTCATAGCATCTGAGTAGACTGAATATCATGTCTTATTAGTAGATCATTGAAAAACTTTCATTAAATAAAAGCAAAAGCTTTATCCCTTAAGTAATATCATCCCAAAAAAGCCTTCTTCCCCCCAAATAAATTAGGCTGTTAAAATTTCTAATCCATAAGATGAAGATAGTTTCTATATGTTGCTTATTTTTTATACTCATGTTGCATATTGTGAGTTATCAACCATCATTTTTACCTGGCTTTGCCTGCATCCAAACCTCTTTTATTCTTTATAAAGTGGTCTGAGATTTTCTGTTGAACAATTATACAAATAAATTATACAAATAACTTAGTTTCAGATAGTAATTTCCAGTTGTTTTTTCAAAAAATGGTCTTGCTATCTTAAAGTCTTCTCAGTTATAGCACTGTTGTGAGGGAAGGAACTCTCTTTACACCTCATTTTGCTCCTAGACAAAAGGCAAGATATACTTTGACTTTGGGCCACTCACATTCTCTTAGCCCATGACATCAAGTGACAAGCCGGGATCGATCAATTCCAGTTGCAAGCAATGGATCAACACTACTAAATCACAAATGACAGGATCTATAATTACAATGTACCTGGCATCTTTTACAATCTGTAAATACTATTAATACTCAAATACATATTTCATTATTTTTTTCTGTTTGACACAAAAAGTCCAAAATGGGCTTCCAATTGGTATTAAATTTAGCCAATGTCTTTTCTGTAATAACAGCCTTCAATTTTGCCATCCTGTCCAGTTCCATCAGGTTTACCAACCACTCTTCCATTGTAGGCATTGTCAGATCCTTCCAAGATATATAAGGGTCTTGCTGCTGTTGTCATATATAAGAACAAAACACCATGCACTTTTTCCAAATTTTTGTCCATCAGCCTTAACAAAAATGTCTCTGGTCTGAATTGTATCTTGATCTTCAAAACTTTTCTAATTAATCTGTGTTTAGCTTTTTTACATGTTCATTAAAAAGGTGAAAATTAAAGGTGGTGAAATTTCCCATCTTGGTGCTTAGACTTTCTAACATAAGTCCCATTATACATTTTCTACAATCTCTCTGATGATAAATACCGTCTATACATCATTTTATATAATTGTCTTTCAGATTGTAACATACTGTAAATTTCATCCTCTTTGTTCACATATTTTCCCTTTGCTTCATTTGTACATTATATCCAAAATGTTTAGCCCACTTTATCATGCACTCTTTAACTTATTCAGGCTATGTTTCCAGTGTTAACTGAAATGTATATACTTTAGCAATAATATGTTGATCTTTGATATGTAATTAAATTTCAAATATAATTCTATCATATTCAAAACCATAAATTATCATGTTTCAATCTTTCTGAGAGTTGCATATATGTAAACCATTGACATTTAAATCCTTCTGATATCAAATCTTCTCTTAACTTTATTTTAAATGAATCTGGTGAGTATTCTAGCAATTCACTATATCATGACTATTTCTGATTAGTTGCCATTTCTGTTCTATAATATGTTTCTTGTGGGAATAGTCACAAGACATATTTTAGGTTTATATTTATTCCAAATTCTAATAGTGTAAAATGATTTTTAAAATTTGCATTAATTTTAACCTTGTGATACCATAAATAGGCATGACACCCAAATCTCCAAAGTCTTTTAACCAAACTAAGCAGCAAACCACAAAACACACTTTTATCTGGTAAGGCTAAGCCTCCTCTTTCTTTAGCATAATGTGAAACTATATGCTTAACTCTTGTTTTTTTTTTTTACCTTGCAAAGCAAATTTAGATATCTCTTTCAATACATAATCAAAATAGGTATTGATTGTAAAAGGAATAGCATTCTGGATATTCTAGAGTAAGAATTTAATTCATGTTTTATTATATCTGCTGAAAAAGAAATTCTTCGGGGTTTTTTTTTTTATTTTTTTGAACTTCTGTCTGATATTTCTCACTATATTCTGACTCCCTTTCTAGTCTCTTTTTTGACTGTTAGCTTTTGGTTAGTTTTTTTTAATTGCCTTAAACACCTTAATAAAGTTATAAAAATAAACAAACCACAGGATCAATTAAACCTGCATATGAGGTAGTATCAATATCAGGCATTCCAAGCTCTTTTGTGAAAATTTGTTCTTCAACCAGAATGACATAAATCATAAATGAAGCCTTTATAATTGTGTATAGGAAACATGAGGTTACAAAGACAAAACTTTGCATATCTTAATTTAGCGATTGATTTTAAGGTTGAAATTATTGATCTACACCAATGTTTCTAAAATTTGACAACTTCAACTGCCAGAAATCTCCAGCTTCCACCTTCTGGAAATTGAAATCTCTCCCTCTTAATGTTGCTAAGTTTGAGAAACACCGATCTATACTTTTGGGTAATATATTCTAAGTAATTGGGGATAAGCAATTTTTGTAACTTTTGCCTATAATCTTGGGAACTAGAATCTGAATGCAATACATTCTGATATCCTGTAGAAAAACCACCTAAGATAATTGGGCATACTGTTAACTGTAAATAGCATCTCCTTTGATTTGGGGATTGTCAGTTTGGTTTCTTTCATGCAGTGTTCAAGGTTTTTTGTTTTTCTCAAAGCACCAGTCTGTTAGTGTTCAGGAAGAATAACTTGTAAGCGCTCAGAGTGATATGTGAAATAGATTTTATCAGTGTTGAGAAAAGAGAGAAATAGTTTAATAATTCACGATAACAATGAAATGGAATTCTAAAAAGATGGTAGGCGGCTCTTTTTCACTTGAATTACTTATAGTATGAAACTTCCATTTTAAAGCGAACGTGCAATTTAGTATTGTGATTTATAGTCATGCACTTTTCTTAAAAGGGAAATACATAATTCTGTTGCAGGGTATACATTATTCATTAGAGTTGGGATAGTTCCCATTGAAGCTTTGTGAATGACATGATTAATTATTGGTTTAAAACCTTCCTGTAGTACCACTATGCAATTCAGCTACTTTAGCTCCAAGAAAAATGTGTCCTCTTGATATAGCTAGTCTTTAACATTATAGGTGTATTGGTCATATTTAATTTAATAATTTCAGACAAGAGTTGAAGCCAAGAGAGGCACAGTTCTTTTGATTTACACATTAAAAAGCCAAAGTAGTTATTTATTGAGCAGATAAGAATATAAATGCAAATATGTATATATAGGTAGTCCTCAACTTAGATCGCAGTTGGAACTGGATTTCCAGTTGTAAATTGTAAGTTGAGTTGCTCATCGAGTGAGCAAACCCACTATTATGACACTTTTTGTGACATGACAAAATTAAAGAAACTAGCTAGTCAGAATATAACATCTCTAGGTGATAAAATAAGAGATGTAAAGGAGCTCTGAGAAAATGTGCAAAACATGTAATCTATGAGACATATCTGAAATGGACAAGGGTATGTGTGTAGAGTGCAGGAGCTTTCAATTCTGTAACTGGTTATTTTATTTGCCTGTTTTTGCTTGCTGTTTCTCTTGAGTTTTTTCAACACTAGAAAATCTTTCTGGAATCAAGGAGTGCAAGAACACTTTTGGTAATTATCTGTTCACTAATTAGATAATTTCTTTACTTACATAGTTTGAGGACAAAATACATTGATCAACATTGTGCACATCTAATTATTTGTGTGAAATTAAAAACCTTTCTGTGAGGAAGGGGACATATAAATATAATAAATAATATTTAAAAAGAATAACTTTATTCAATCTTTGCAACTGTACGGTTGCAAATGTCTTTTGTGGTGATTGAGGACAAAGATCCTGTAAATCTAAAAAAAAAGTTTTCAATCTTAAAAAAACAGACTAAAACTAGTCATGGTCTATTGCATGGTTGGCATGCATCCATAAAGCGCACAATGAGTGGTGGGAAGCAGTAGCCAGCCTCATTGCATACTGACTAATGTAGAGCAAATTGCAATGAAGGGATACCGAAAACATGCTGACATCTAACATTTATCTGGATTTTTTGCAGCTCAGACCTGGTAACTCTAATACTGATACAATTTGCTGGTGCTTCTTTGTCCCTGAACTGCTTCTGCTGTAGTTTCTCCCCAAGAGCAACTGGTGCGTGAAATCCCCCAGCATGAGAAATGGTCTAT
This sequence comes from Bothrops alternatus, assembly GCA_034064705.1. Lineage (NCBI taxonomy): Eukaryota > Metazoa > Chordata > Lepidosauria > Squamata > Viperidae > Bothrops > Bothrops alternatus. The sequence continues at coordinate 7,529,959 of JARGCV010000053.1, read as the reverse complement.
TCCTTCAATGTAGCTACTAGGGCCTTAGTTCATGATAGTGTTGGAAGAGTGACCCAATCTGAGAAGTGTATCTTAGGTTTAGAGATTTCTTACTATGTCTTAGCAAGTTATATAAAGCTTCTTTTGAAACGTTTTTTCTACAGGAAGTGAAAAGTAAAAGATGTTCCCTCTCATAGATCATACATCAACCATTGCAATATTTTTGCTTTAGAAAAATCAATAAATTTAGTCTTCTTTCAGAGACAATTCAGGCATTCTTACCTAATGGTAGCAACAGCTTTTAATGAACAGTTTTTACAGTTTTGTTGTTAATGGTTTTCATCTTTTTATATATGCCTTAAATTTTATATATTGTAAGCTGTCTAGAGTGGCAGAAATAGGCAACATATGAATGTGAAAACATAAATATTTCAATTTTATGGGTTTAACTGTATTGTCCAATTTCTCCATTTCCCAAAACAGGGGTGTCAAACTCAATTTCATTGAGGGCCACATCAGCATTGCGGTTGCCCTCGGGCAGCTGGGTAGGTGTGGCCAGAGTGGATGCGGCCTACTGGGTGGGTGTGGATGGAGTGGGTGTGGCCTACTGGGTGGGCGTGGCCAGCTCTACATCGTTCGTGTCAAGGGTGCCTGTGGGGGTCTGGGCAGGAATGGGACAGATCTGAGGGTCTCTGGCAGAAGGAGGCGGGACCAGAGCAAATGCCAAGGCATGGTCCACTGGAGGAGCCTCACTGTTCCTCTCAGGCCATGCGGGGGGGGCTCGATGGTGGTGCGGGCTGCTGGGAGCCCTGGATAGCAGAGGTCAAATGCCCAACCTGGCCCTCGAGCACCCGTGGCACCAAGTCCAGCCCCACTTTCCCAAGGGGGCGCCCAGCTGCACTTACCTTCTCCTCAAGGCTGCTGCTGCTGTGCTTGCTCTCCTTAGCCAGGTTGCTCATGATGGGTACGAGAGCAAAGTCAGAGGGAGGCCCATTCCCTTTCCATGGGAGAAGACCCAGCTTTGTATCCAAAGCTTCCTTAGCAATAGGATGGGAGACCCTCAGGATAGGCCAGGAGGAGGGGGCAAGGGATGGTGAAAGGGCAGCAGGGCAGGACTAAGGCAGGACTTCCCTCAGACGCTCCCTCTCCTTCTTTCTTTCTTTCCTTCCTAAGTACAGAGTGGTGGGAAAATATTTGAGATGAGGGAGAAAAACAGGTAGAAATGCACCTGGGGAGGTGTCACTCTTCGTGAGGAATGAAGAAATGCACCATCGCCTGGAAGTGGCCAGCACATGGCCCTCACCTACTTTACATATCTGGCTTGGTGGGCTCTGGGGGAGGGGATGCCATGAGCAGCATGAGAGTCAACGTTACCTGCGCAATGCCGTCCAGCCCCCAGCCTGCCCGGTTTTGGCAGGGAACAAGACACTCTCCTCACAGCACCGAGAGGCTGAGCCAGGTGACGCAAATCTGAAAAGAAGCATGATGCTGCCCAGCCCCCAGCCTTCCTGGTTTCAGCAGGCAGTGGGGCGCTTTCCTCACAGTGCCAAGAGGCTGAGCCAGGTGGTGCGAAGCTCACCAGCTTTGCACCTTGCTGCCTGCTGAAACCGGGCAGGCTGGGGGCTAGGCAGTATTGCACTTCTCATCAGATTCATGCCACCTGACTCAGCTCTTGGCGCTGTGAGGAGAGCGCCCCGCTGCCTGCTGAAACCGGGCAGGCTGAGAGCTGGGTGGCCTCGTGTTTCTTTTGGGATTTGCGCCTCCTGGCTCAGCCTCTCGGCGCTGTGAGGAGAGCGCCCCGGTGCCTGCCAAAACCCCTCCCCCAGAGCCCATCAAGTCAGATATGTGAAGTAGGCGAGGGCCATTTGCTGGCCACTTCCAGGTGATGGTGCATTTCTTCATTCCTCATAAAGGGTGACACCTCCCCAGCATACACCCAGGGGGTGGGGTCGACGCGGCAGGGGCTGGTTCCTCGCTGTTTCCAGATGGCCTTGTGGAGCTAAGACTGAATGTGTTTCAGCATAGATGGCCACCACAAAATTGTACATTGGCTCCCGGCTGGCCTGGCCAAGGCAGCGGGTGCCGTTCCCTCACTGTTTCCAGGATGTCTTCACAAGCCACATGAAACCACTTTGCGGGCCGCATCTGGCCCCCAGGCCTTGTGTTTGACATGTCTGTCCTAAAGAAACCAGCAATGATTTTTGGAGGGCAAGAATGTAAGATGATGTTCCTTTATGCTCACTCTTCCCATTGTAAATGCAATCTTTCATATTCTTGCTGTGGTTTTGAATATTCTTTTCCCTACATAGGTAGTCCTAGACTTACAATCATAGTTGTGACCAGTATTTTGGTTGTAAGTCATTGCAGTTGTAAGTCAAGGCATCACATAACCAGACTTGATTTTATGATCATTTTTATGACAGTCATTAACTAACTCTCGATGGTTATTAAGTGAACTACATGGTTACAAGTAGGAACACATTTTATCCAATGGAAATTTTTTGCTGGTTTTTGACCACAGGACACTGCAACGTGTTGTAAATGTGAGCCATTTACTAAGCACCCAAAATGTGATCATGTATCCAAGGGGACGGTCCAGCGCAGTAGAAACTTTAAGAACAGGGGACTTACAGTTAGGCATCGTGGTGAGTCGGGTGCAGCTCTGTGTTCCATGTTCGATTTCGCCTCGCTGAAGACCCTAAAAAGGGTCGAAAGTCACCCCAGAGAGGCGACAAAGAAGAAGGGGACCTTGTTGATTGTGGAGGGGTGTCGGCCCTTCTGTTTGATCTGAGGAAGCCCTCCAAACCAGGGGGAAAGACTGGCCATGTTCATGAAGAAAATAAGAACTAACAAGCAACTTTTGAGCAACGTGGATGTAACCGGGTGAGACTTTATCCTCTTTTTATGACTTGAAGACTTTTTCCTGGAAAAAACCGCCCACAGCAAAGAATCCCCCCCGATGAGAAAGGGAAGGGGAATTTCCACCCCATTCCCTCAGGAAAAGAAAAGCGGAAAACTAATTGCTTGGGGAAAAACAGAAAATTACAATATTAATTTGGAATCAATACAGATATATAGATTTGAAATTTGGGAAATAAAAGTGCTTTTGAGACTTTTTTAGAAAAAAGACTTGAAAAGCTTGCAATATAAGTTTGGATTTAAAAAGCTGGAAGACGGCGTCAACGCCATCTAGTGGGAAATCACGGCATTACAATGCTTAAAAGAAACTTGGCTTGAAGCCCAGACTCAGATAAGACTTTTGTTGTCCTTGGAAACTTTCACTTTTGAAGACTGTAGTTGGGAAAAGGGGGAAAAAAATCTCTTGGGCTGCTTATCTGTCTGGCAGAGACGATAAACTATTTTGAAACTGGCCTGCCTGGATTATGAATACAAATACTAACTGACTTTTAGAGCTATGTCGTGGAGCTATTTCCCTGTAGAAGAAACATGCATTACTGATTGAGATGATGGAATACTTTGGATTATAAACCTTTGATTGATGAATACCTTTTAATTGCTTTTTTTCTCTCTGGACAGAAATAATATGTTTTTCATTGGACAGAAAAACTTGAATTTTACTTATATTTGTTTAGGGGAGGCTTAAGGATGGACTGATAGGCTGGCTCAATAATTTGGAATTCAAATGACAACTGACTGAAACTTTTTAAATCCCTAAATAAAGTGGACTATAAAGACCACATACAAAAACAAAATGGATGTTCCATACTTAGCCTTAAATGGTAAAAAACCATCCCTAACACTTGTCTTCAAAGACCCCAGCTGACATTCATTTGATGAATCTCAGAAAGAAATTCTTTCTGTGTTGAAATCAATACAAGAGACAATTGCCTTAGCTCATGATGAGACTAAAAATAATGCAAGGGAGATAAAAGAACAATTTTTTAATCTCTAGACCAGTGGTTCTTAACCTTTTTGAACGAATTGCCCCCTTGAGCCAATGAGGAAGTTGTCATCGCCCCCTCCCCCAACATAACCTCTTAATCACAACATAGGAAGTAATTCTTCAATTTATGCAAACACTTTTTTTTGTTTTCTTTAAAATTGTCATCAGGACATATTGATGCAAATAGTTTATTTCCAGTCTTTTTCCCATATCTCAACTGTGTGAAAAATTTTGGTACCACCCGGCACTTTATTCCCAAACTTCGTGATACATGTATTTCATTATTATCTTACTTATTCAAGACACTTAAATGTAATGACCACTGAAAACAAAATTCAATTGCAAGAAAGTGAAATGTCTGAAAAGAAAAACAGTAACATTTAATGATTGAATTACAAGTGAAATTTAAGACGCAAAAAGAAATATAAAAAGGGCATAAGAACAAACCTCAATGCAGGAACTAAGAATTTCTAGACGAAAACTCTGAAACTAAATTAAGATTTGAGGAAAGTATATATAGTCACGCACACTGTAAAAAGGATTAAAAAGACACAAAGAAAATATAATATAAAACTGGAGTGCATGCTAAAAAAGTACAATACAAAGAGACACACAAAATGTTTTATAGAGCACAACAAAAATTTGAAAACAAAGTTGAAAACTCAAACTGTGACATCAATATTACAGCTGACGTCACAGGGGACAGCCACTCAGCATGCGATGTTTCGAAAGAAGCACTCCCTCCTCCATCACTGCTCATTCTGGCCAATGGCACGCCACTGTATGGGTAGAGGCTGCTGCGCAACGTGCATGAAGATAAGCGATGCGTATTCACATATGTACGGCATTCTGTACTGAACCTAGCTGGAGGAACATTTGAAAACACAATTCAATCCACTAATAGCGAGCGATCTGATGTTTTTGTATGACAGATATACAGCGATTCACTGTACGAAAAAGTCTCAAAAGTTTCCCCAAAACTTCTCGCTCCATTGCCCCCATATCACCCCCTTTTCGTTTCTTCGCCCCCGTGTCGCCCCTGTTCGTTCCATTGCTCCCCTGAAAAATGAAATTGCCCCCTGGGGGGCAATATTGCCCAGGTTAAGAACCACTGGTCTAGACCACATCCAGTAAACTGTGAAGCTCAATGCTGCCAAAATTACAGCAAGCTGCTCTTAAAGTAGTGGTAATCTGTTAGTCAGTAATACTGTGTGATGATTATTATTAAGGAATCAATTTGTGTTCACACAATATTTGGAGAAAAAGGCAAAAGAAGATAAATAGATATAAAGTAGAAACTGGAAACCTGTAAACAGTGTAAAATGTTTCTTTCTTTATGCAAAATAAAGCTAAAAAAAGCTCATCTGCCCAAAGGATGCCTCCAGTCTCACTTTGCACAGAGGAGACAAAAGGTCAGAGGCAGTATAAGAAGGTTCACAAGCTGCATGTCTAATTTTTTCATAGGAGCCTAATGAGAGTATCTTGCCCGAGGACTCCCTCAGTCTTGAAGCAGGAGCTCTTGATTGCTGTGACCCTACAAAGCCAACTTTTTGAGCATTCTCAACTACTTTTACAAAATCTTGAGAAGTTATGAAACGGCTTGTTTTGGCCACTTCTCTGTTTCTTCATATAAAATCTGAAATAAGTAGACTCATTTTAGCATATATGCTTTGGTTAATAATAATTTTGTTTTTAGTGCATACAAGCCAATATTTTGATAACCCTGGGAGATCTATTTCTTGGTATGTATGAGCTTTTTAAGAAGCAGAAATAATACTACTGATTAACTATATCACATTAAACCCGCTCATTTTTAGCATGAATTGAGAGTTTATATATATATATTAAAAGGGGTATGTTTGCATTACAAAAGTATATTTCTAACCAGCTTTTCCTTTTCTTTTGAGAACTCATCCTTTCAGCTAATAGTTCTTGTTTTTTGTTTATTTTAAACTGTTCGTATTTTATAAATCACGAAAATATTTCGTTTTCTGGAACTCGTAGTTATATTCCTTATAGGCACCTATCATGTCTACAACACCTCAGTTTCTGCAGTGCGTCAACATTAAACAAATTAGCTTCTACTCTCTTAATGGGGAAGATTTCCTTTGCCAGTGTCAAGTATACATTTCCATTATCCTCAGATAACAGAGGAGGAAGAGGGAGATTAGGGAGTTTCATGACTTGGTCAGTTTGGGACCAATCAAGATCTAAGCTTTTATGGCATCGGTCTACAAGTATGGCAACAGAGTGTGAGACACATCTTAGAACAGGCATGTCAAATTCGCGATGTCACATGACATCGTGTGACGTATCATTTTCCCCATTGCTGGCAATAGGGTGGGCGTAGTTTCAATATGATGCATCTGGCCCACAGGCCAGCAGTTTGACATGCCTGTCTTAGAATGTTAATAATATAGACAGTTATTTGCCAGTGCCTTTATGTTTCAATATATTATAGTCATGGCAGTCTTACAGTCCTAAAAATACATGTGTCTTGCAGCCTAACTCCAAATGATAAACACAGCAAAGATAAATAACCTTACTGATTTCAGATTTTGAGATATTTATAAATTAAAGCATAGCTTCTGTGATGCATTCATTTGATTCAGATAAGAAGCAGGAGAATGTTTACTTGTTACAGGAAAAAATACTTATGTCCTGGACAAGTATAGGTAATCCTCCCTTAATGACAGTTCATTCATCAACTGCTCAAAGTCGTGACAGTGCTGAACAAATTATAGTTGTTTCTCTATTGATGCAGTAGTTGTTAGTTGGTACACATATAAGAGATCAGGAAAAGAGAACAGAATTGGGAAGCAGCAGTGTGCTATATTTGCAGGAATTTGTTCCTGATTCAGCCTCTGCCAGAAGTGTTCAGTTACCTGGGGGTGAATAAGAAGCTTGTGTTTTCCACAGAACTTTTGCTACAGGCCCTTCCACACAGATCTGTGCCTGGATCTATGATTTTCCTGTCACCAGTTAACCTCCCTTCTGTGCATACCAAAGGGCATGGTCCTGCTTTCTGCCCACAACAGCCCAACAAGGTATGTGAGGCTTAAAAACTTAATTAGAAATGATCCACGATCTTCCATTAATTATATTTAGAAAACACCAAATAGCAATTATGTTTCATCAATGTAAACAGAAATATTTTTTTACCCTGTGTTCTGTCCAAAATAATCTCAAATTCAGTGACAGCTGCAGAAATTATACTATTGTATGAGAAGATATCATATACGAACTTAAAATCGAAATATTATTTTTGTCCCTTTCAGAACTGCCAATGCCATTTTTATTTTGTGGAAATAAGTTCCTGGTTTGTTTGCTCTTCTGATGAGATAAAACCTGCCTGAAGTCACTTGATTATGTTCCAGTATTATCTTATACTATTATTCATAATCAAACAAGTTTTGATGTTCTGATTAATAAAAGATGCTGCCAAATAAATGGTTAAACTGAAATAGTAAAAGGTAGTTCTATTTCACAATAAAGTGATTTTAATTTAATATATTTATGTTTGATGACATAGAGTGATACTCTTCATATTCTCCATTTTTTACTTGCCAGAGGTTTTTGCATTAATGAGTGAATTAATGCACCTGGGCACTTGGTACTATATGTGATTCCTCCTATATCCCTCATAGCAACTAGAGTTTGGGCCCCCTGTGCTAGATTTTTGGCATATGTCAATCCTTTTGCTTGCAAGACCGAATGTATTTCTCCTGTAATTGGGGAAGATCCCTTCAGAAACATTTCCCATGCCATTCCCTTTCTTGGGCTGAAACATCTTTTATATGTGAACATTTTCACAGCATGTGAAGGAGAAACAATTTTCATTTCCATGTAAACCTAACATTTGGAATACTTTTGAGAGGATGGGAAGATTAACAGTTATCTCAAATCTTAACTTTAAAACTATGTATGTGATTGTGGATCAGAGGGATTCAGATCTTTGGTAATAATTTTGTATCTTTTTCCAGATTGATAAGCACCAATGATTTCTTTATTAAGCTATCTAGAAATTTATTTTGAGTGAAGTATGATGTGTCTGGAATTTATGTGGTAGGAACTTCACCATGATAAGAGGAATCAGAGAGAATGTGAAATTTATATAGCTGCATATAAACGTTTAGGCATCACTGCTCAGTTGTTTGCTACAGTGAAATCCTAAGTGAACCAAAGCTGACCCAGCCTATACATAGTATAAAGTTAAACATGATATTTTTTTGCAAATTTCAATGCATACATACGTTAAATTGGATATATATTTAAAATAAGAAAAGAATGAATATGGTGGGTGCAAATTTTATTTTAAACCTGTAAAACACTGCACATAAATAGTACAGATAGTTCTTGACTTCTGACCGGTCACTTAGCAACCATTTGAAATTACAGTGAACCTCCCTGGGCGTATGTAAGACCCAAGGTTTGAAGTTCTGACATCCACCCCTCCATGTTCATTTCAGGTGCTCAGCAACTAGGCTGCATTTATGGCCATTTGCAGCATCCCATAGACATATGACTATGTGTTACAACAATTTTGCTGAAAACTGGCATTTACTTCTGCTTTTTGGCAAAACTGGTCCTTAGTAAATCATTGATTCACTTAACAACCACCACAAAAAAGATTGTAAAACTGCGTCAGTCATGTAGGTGACTTGAATGGCAAGCTTGATTATGGTCATTAAGTTTAGCTTTGTATTATGTAGCCACCTTCTATTAGTTTACCAATTGTCTAATAATTTGCAGGCAACTTTATATTTTTTTAAAAAATAATTTATTAACTGCCAACTCTAGTTGATTCTGGGTGGCAGAAAAACCACCCAGAAAAACCCTAAAAACAGATGAAACCATCAAACCCAGCAGATAGCCCAGGCTAAAAAAACCCAAAACTTATATACAACAAAAATCAAACAAAACAGGTGCCCTACACAAACAATAATACATCAACCACTAGGCCAGGTTTTCTGAGCTTTCTGGAAATCTAGGACAAATCCACATCTCAGGGGTGGGGGGATGCAGTAGACAAGGCTTTCTTGGTTTCATAAGTTGACAATGTTTAATAGTTTTCGAGCACATCCACTCTGCCAACACATACTGGATGGCAAGTGTTCCAAACCTCTGTTCAGTTCCAATGCCTTAACAGGGCTTTATAGGTAACAACTTGTAGGGTGGTACTGGCCTAAATCATCCCTGATTGTTTAAGAAAATACACAACTGTCCCTAGATACCTCTTTGAATGAATTGATTGAAGGAGATTTGCGGGGAAGGGGGACGAGGGAGAGGAGTGATTATCATTTCCTTTGTTCGCATTGTGTATTGGATAATTTTTTAAATTAGATAAATGAAACTGAGACTTTATTTGCAGTTGAATACTCATGTTCTTTCTATATCACAATGACCAACATGAGGTTTTAATAACATTAATGGTAAAGAGTTATCAAAATTTAAACAATCCAAAGGAGAAAGAATACTTCTCCACAAAACTGGAGGATGTTTAATGGATTTGTCTGACTCTCAGATATAATATTGTTTTTCTACGATTTATTGCACTGTAACATTGTAAGGGATAGTGATTCTAAAAATCAATTTTACTTAAGAAATCATACTAAAAACAAATTAACAAAAGCTGCATTTTCAAGAAAAAACAGCACTTTGGACATGCATTGATATTTAATTAAAAATGTATGATTGTTCATTATATAGTTTTTGTAAATGCTCAAGAGTCCATTGTTTAATATAATTATTTTAATACATTTATTATTGTTTACATTACAAGTAGCATGGCATTACATATTCAGTTACTTAGAATACCTCTCCACATAATAGCTTTTATAATTCTGCTTCTTCAGAGGTTTCATCTGGAAAGCTCAAAGGTCACATCATTTGGTTTATAGCTATGGACTGATGCCTACATAGGAAAATTCCTAGCATTCCATTTGTCTAGCATTTAGACCTCATATTCATCACATATAGGGTATTGGGGTTTTTTTCAGGCATGCAGTAAAATTGGCAAGAGCTAAAACAAATAAAGTTCACAAAATATTTTGTGGTCTGAAAATGTAAATTTCACATGCATCATGTAGCTAGCTAACTTACTGATGGCAGTCTTCAGAAATGTGTAGCAAAAACTTTAGTAGGTTTCAGAACTATGTTTTCCTTAATGGAAGATAATTACTGATTCAACAGAGAAAATACCCAAAATCTATCATACATTGCTTTTTTAAACTATTCCCTTGTTTGCCAGGTTTCAGCAGCTAATGTTTAACTCTGCTTAGCAACTTCCTAAGATAAAAAAATAAATTTATGACTTTGTTAATTCTCTCCCCCTCAGTCATTGTTTTTAATTATTAAAGCATTAATGATACAACTTCAAAAGACAGATATATTGAAGTAATTTGAAAAAAATAGAAATAAAGAAATTATGATCATAAATATTATTTAAGTGAATGACTGAAACTCATGTTTATAGTAATATTTAAATACATTACAACTATTAAATGTAACTATAAAGATAGATGTAAAAATAACTTTTAAAGCAATTTTGTCATACCTATCCAAAAAGTAGGGGACCCTAAAGATATTCCTTAAACAATTAAACAGAAAAAACATTTATGAAGATCATCTTCTCTATTTTGTAAACTAGGGTTGCCAATTCTATTAAAACCATGCTTAAGATTTTTCCAGTCAGTTTTGTGTATGTGTGTGTGTGTAAATGCCCTGAAAAGAAGTAAAGCTAACTCAAAAACATAGAGAATTGAAGTTAATTGCCTGTAAAATAGGCATCGCATTTGCAGAATTACTTGGTCTCTTATCTGCATGTGTACATAGGCGCAGAATAGATACTCAGAAAGATTGGAAATCTGGGGCCAGAAAATAAAAATCAATGCATGCCTCCTCTTAGAACTGCCAAACTTACTAGGGCTTTCTAGTTTCCAGGGAAATATTCATTGGTGGTTGCACAATTAATCTGTTTTACTGTATGTAAACCGGGAAAGACTGAAGAATAGATTATTTTGCCTGCAACAAGGAAATGTCTTGATAAAGACCTTTGTGCTGGGCTAAGAAGCAGAAAAAAGCAATGTGTGCTTATTTTGTATTAACTTCCATTGAGTTCAATGGTTCTTACGCCAGAAAATATAAACAGGATTCATTCACAGGCTACTTTCTGTCTCCTTGTGTTTCCTTTTATGTACAATGGAGACTTTCTCCATCTACTGACATTTTCTACCAACTGAAGATTTTGAACTTTCCCTCTTAAATAGAGAGCCTCCAATATAAATTTTCACTCTCTACAGTGCAATACAATTAACAATTTCAAAAAGTGGTTAAGAAGAGAAGCATGCAAACCTTGTGTACTTTTTGAAGGTTTTGAACCAAGGTTTGGGTTATGATAGCCTTATCTTGTCTCCTAGTGCTCCAAACATGTCAAATGCTGCTATTTTGTGGTCTCCTCAAAAGGAGCAGCTCTCTAGAGCACTTGTGGGCAATCCCAGTCTTCTTGTTGTCCAAAGAGGAATCGCAAAGATGTGGTCTTCTTGTGTACTCTCCATTTAGCTCATTTAGCTGTGGCCATCAGTTCCTCTCTCAGCAGAAAGCAGGGCCGTAAGTGGGCTAAGTATTTAGTTTTGCCTAGTCTGGTTCACTTTTGAGATAATGCTTCTTGCAGAATGCCATTCAAAGCCTAAGGGTGGTTTTGTACTTAAAAATTGCACAAACCTGCTCACCGTCTAATAGCACAGTTGGGCCTGTTTTATAGCTGCAAAACATATCAATAGAAAACAACAAATAATTAGACCATTTTTAGAATTTTAGAATTCTAATAATTCAAACTATTAGAATATTTAAAAATCTATAGCACGGAATTATTAAACAAAACATTTTAAAATAAAAATAGCAATATATGCAGGAATAAGTTTCTTCACTGTTTAATAATGGCAACATCTTCCATTCTTCAAATGTAGAAAGGAAGTTTCAGAAGTGATGACATTTCTCACACTGTTTAAATTCATATTTAAAAACTAAGCATTGGTTTATTGCCATCTCAAGCATAACTGCAGCCAGAGAACAAATATATTTTGCACTTTTCCTATTTTTCTTTCTTCAGCAACACTTTTCAAAATGTGTCAGCCAGTGTGGGATGTTTGCTTTAACAATTCTCTGCATAGGGCACAAATTTATGCAGAATCAAAGTTTTGGTATTTTTCTAAATCATTTATTGATTATATGCTATCAGGTTGGTGTCAACTCCTACCAACCAGATAGGTAGATTTTTTTACAGGGTGATCTATTCCATTCTGGTCCTTCAGACAGTGTACCCATTGACACTACAATTAGAGTATCAGTCTTGCTGCTGATCTTCCTGTTCTTTTCTTTCCTTCCACCTTTCCCAGCATTAAATATTTTAAGAGTGCTAGGTCTTTGCATAATGTGTCCATAATATGATAATTTGAGCTTGGTCATTTGTCCCTGGAATGAGAATTCAGAACGGATTTGTTTAGTTATCCATTTTGTTTGTTTTCTTAGCTACCGGTACTCATAGTATCCTTGACAGTCTTCTCCAATCCCAAAGTTCAAATATGTTAATCTTTTTTTAACCTGCTTCTTCAACAGTCCAACTTTTGCTTCCATTGAGTGTCACAAAGAAAACCATTGCATGCTTAATTCTGACAATGAGATAGTCTGGGCATCTCATTTTTTCTAACCACATTCCACAGCTTGATATGGTTGATATAATTGAAAGACTTTCTTTAACCAATAAATTATCATTTTAATTCTCAGTTATCTATCTTTCCGTGACAATTTTATTTTATTCAAAAAGTTAAAATAAAAAACCAAAAGAAAAAAAATTAAGCAGAGGCAAAACAAAACTAAACAAAAAGATTGAAAAAATTGTGAATTAAAAAAAGGACAAAAACACATATTATCCCTCCTAGTTGAACACTGACAAATCTATTGCAATAACAATAGCTTCTCCCCTTGCAAAGCAGTTCCAAAATAGCTTCTACATCTATTTGCAACCCAGTTGACCGGTCATATATTACACATATAAAAGAAAAAATAATTACACATATAAAAGAAAAAATAATTAACCGGTTAAATAACAGCGCAGATAAAAGTTCAAAGCACCCTGTTAACAGTCTGTTATTGTCATTTACTTGTAGAAAGTCTACACAGTTTCTTATTTACCACAACTCACTCTGATTGTTATCTCTCAGTCCAGGATCAAATACCCTTGTTCAGTTCTTAATAGTGAAATCTTTCCTTAGGTTTTTAATTGGGAATTTTCTCAACAATTGTATCTCCTTTCCAAAGTTCATAAGTCTCTGTTGTAAATATCTTTGCAACATCCATTGTTGAATAATTTTCCTTGACAATAAAACATTCCTCTTCCCAAGAAAGTCCAGCCCATCCTTCATAATATTCATTATCTCAACATTTCTTATATTTTTATTCTTTTCAATCTTTTCTGGCAGGTCTATATTTTTCAAACCAAACACCTTTTTCTTCAGATCTGACAGCAACATATCACATTCCAATTCCTCAAATTGCAAATCAGATCCAGCTGTTATATCCTGCTTTTGGATATCATTTTGTGTTTGCAGATCTGTTATTGACCCATTCAATTTTTTGTTTATGTGTTCAAATAAAACCTGTAAGTTGGGAGAGCATTCTTTTTTCAGTTGCCTCCCAAAATATTTTATCTCTTTTTAGAGGCATGAAAAATGCTTTCATTTTCAAGGATGAGAGAAACAGATAATAGGGAAAGGATTGTTTCCCCCCCCTCCCCAGACTTAAAGAAAGTCAAAAATTAACAGATAAATATTAATGCTGGGGTTTTTTTTAAAAAAGAAAAAAGCTAGAAAGAGCAAAATTTATAATAGAAACATGTGTAAATGTAAGTCCCATTGCAACTTCATTAGAGCTAAAAAAAATTAAAATTTGATAATAAACAATGAAAAAAAAAACAGAAAAAAATGATTGTAAAAGTCCAGCAAGGGCTTATAAAATAGTCAGAAGTCAAGAGATTGTAAAGCTTCAAAAATGCAGTTAAAACCCAGGCATGCTTAAGAAAAATGAGCAGCTAAAGGAAAAAGGTGGCAAGAGACCAGATTTTCTGATTGCTCCTTATTGAAAATTGCAGCATCTAGACCCCCTCTTCTCCGTCAGTGCACGATCTTATGAAGGTTGTCTTGGGTCCTTCCTAGACTCCCTTTCAAAGCCCTCAAATAATCAGCTTTGGTAGCAAAATCAGCTGTTCGTCAGTGGGAGAAAAAGAATCTCCATTTAGCAAACCATCACGGGGGAAAGGCTGACCATAAGGTTTTTTAATCAATAATAATGAAGGTAATAAATTCATATTTCATAACATACTATGATGCTTTTTTTGCTTCTGACTAAATAGAAATCTTTTATCAGTGTAACAAAATGTTTTAATGTGTAGCCTTCAGGCACTTCAGTGGTTTGTATTTGAAATTTCTGCTCAAGTGTATCCAAGTCGCTGAAGTATTTTGATGTATCAATGAGCAAAACTCACATTGTTTCAAGCCTTAGCTATATATATATAAAATAAAATGTTGCAGGAGTCCTTTAAATTCGTTGCTTTGCTCTAAAAGACTTCAAAAATATTTTAAAATACCATTTGCAAAAAATGATATATATTAAAACAGATTTAAGCGCAAAAAAGATTAATAACCTGATGAAATGTCTTGTTCCCACTCATAATGCCCCTTGTGTAATTGCAGCATGCAGGCTTGTAAATAGAAAAGAATTCTTTCACCTCCACCTATCCCCTACAAAAATGTAGAAAATCTTAGCCATATGTAGCTGTTGGATAAAAAATAATGATTTGATAACATTAGGAGTTGCCATCTGGATGCACCTTCCACAGTTCCATAGCCTTAGTCTGACCTGCTAACCTTTATATCCAATAGTTTTTATCAGGAATGAACTTAAATGTGACTGGGTGGTGAATTCCAGACTGATTCCTCCATTGCATTCTTCGGACATAAAGCATTTTCATGGGGGGAAAAGCTCAAGACCATTCCAAGATTGATGTAGCCTGCTAAGAGAAAGGACAAGATTGTGTTGCATATTGCTTCAGTTCCTTGTATAGAAACAGATAGAACTGCTGATTGAATTTTACATCAGTACAGTACTGACAAAACAGGAGATATCCACTGCCATATTTATAAATAGGAATATAGTTTAGAAGATAGAAAACAAGCTGAATAGAACGTGGAGATTTGTTCTTCCAAAGAGGAAGACATATGGATGCTGCCAGTATTGTGCCCTCAATATCTCATTTTGAGGCTAGCATCTCAGCTTTGCCTAAAGATAGGACCAGCTCCAGAAAATAACAGAATAACAGAATTGGAAGGGACCTTGGAGATCTTCTAGTCCATGGCTTTTCAACTGGTGCTACGTGTACCAACTGGTGGCATTTGGTAGGTGGTATGCAACCTAGACAAGTGTAGCAGGAGGATGAGCTGAAGTGGTGGCAGTGCCAGAGAAGCCCGGGAGAGAGTCAGCTGGAGCTACGGTATTGCTGGGGCTCTTCTGAGGGCCCAAGATCGGCACACATGGCTCAAGTTGATTGGCACTTCTGGTGGCCTCGGGGATGGCTCGGGGAGCAGCCCCACACAGTCTTTGGGTGGAGATTCAGCTGGACCTGCGGTGTTGCAAGGGTGCTGCTGAGGCACTGGATTGGCGCATGCAGCTCCAGATGATTGGTGCTTCGGGCAGCCTCTGCTATTACTAGGAGCAGCAGACAAACCTCGGCGTGAGAGTGTCAGCTGGAGCTGCAGAAGCCCCAGGATCGGCACACGCAGCTCCAGTTGATGAGCACTGTGTGCAGTGGCCAGCTGAGGAGTGGATGACTGCATGGGGTAGCCACTGATGCTGAGCCCTCCGTGAGACCCAGAGAGTGGTGCACCTGGAAGAGAAAAGGAGAAGAGGATATAAAAGGTGGAGGAGGGGGGGAGAGAGGAGAGGATATAAAAGGAGGAGGTTTTGGCGGGAGAGGGAGAGAAAAAATATGGGGGAAAGAGAAGGGGATGGAGAAAGAGAGGGAGAAGAGGAGAGGCTTTTGTGAGACAAGCAGTGAGGAGAAAGATAGAGGAGAAGCTTCTGTTAGGCAAACAGTGAGGAGAAAGAGAAGAGAGGATTCTGTGAGACAAGTAGTGAGGAGAAAGAAAGAGGAGAAGAGAATTCTGTGAGACAAACTGTGAGGAAAAAGAGAGAAGAGAAGAGGAGAGGCTTTTGTGAGACAAGCAGTGAGGAGAAAGGGAGAGGAGAAGAGAGGCTTTTGTGATAAGAGCAGTGAGGAGAAAGAGAAAAGGAGAGGTTTCTGTGAGACAAACTGTGAGGAAAAAGAGAGGAGAGAAGAGGAGAGGCTGAACAAATAAAAAGAGCAAAACAAAATTTTTTTGAAAATGCCAACAAGCCAGGAAGATGGCTAGCCTATAAGCTTAAAAAGCAGAAACAGAAGAAAATAATACATAACTTAATAGATGGGAAAGGTTGTTTACAATTCAAAAAGGAAGAAATAAAAAAGATAATTAAGAACTATTGTATGGAATTATATGGTAAAGAGGAGGTTGTAAAAGAGAGAATTGTTCAATATTTAGAAGAAAGCAAACTACCAAAGATATCGGAAACATTTAAAGTTATGTTAGAAGAAAGAATAACAACGATGGAGATATTAGAGGCTATAAAACGACAAAAGAATGGGAAAACACCAGGTCCAGATGGGCTACCAGCAGAACTTTATAAAAATTTACAAGATACATTAAGCGAACCATTGAAAAAGGTTTGCAATGGATTACTGTTAGAAGCTAAACTTCCGAATACATGGATAGAAGCAAATATTACTCTGATACCAAAAGAAGATACAGACTTGATATATATTAAGAACTATAGACCGATTTCATTACTTAATGTGGATTATAAAATTTTTACTTCAATAATGGCAGAGAGACTGAAAAGATATTTAATTGAGTTTATACATCCAGATCAAAACGGCTTTTTACCGAAGAGACAGATCAAAAACAATCTAAGGGTGATAATGGACGTATTAGAATACTATGAACTACACCCAGGGAAACAATTGGCATTAGTTTTTGGATGCTCAAAAAGCATTTGATAATGTTTCTTGGCAATTTATGGTTCAACAATTACAAATAATGGATTTTGGAAAGAACTTTATAAATATGATAAAAACTATATAGTAATCAGACACCAAAAGTGATAGTAAATGGAGATTATACTGAGAGCTTTGAGATAAGAAAAGGTATGAGACAACCCACTATCTCCTTTATTATTTATTTTTACTTTGGAAGTATTAAATAGAAGGATACGGCAAGATATAGAAATTAAAGGATTGAAAATAAAAGATGAAACATATAAATTACAAGCATTTGCCGATGATTTAGTATTTATTTTGGAAGAACCCCTAGAGACGATTCCTAAACTATGGGGAAAGATAGAAGAATATGGAGAAGTGGCAGGATTAAAAATAAATAAAGATAAAACCAAAGTAATAGTAAAGAATCTTACAGACAAACAAAAAAGACAAATATTAGAGAAAACAGAGGTACAAATAGTGAAAAAAGTAAAGTATTTAGGTATCTACCTTTCAGCTAGATGTTCGTCAATAAAAGAAGATAATTACATAAGATTATTAAAGCAAATAAAATTAGATTTAGAAAGATGGAAAAATCTCCAATTATCAATATTAGGAAGAATTGCAACAGTTAAAATGAATGTCTTGCCAAAGGTTTTATTTTTATTTCAAACAATTCCGATAAAACTTGAAATTTTTTTTTCCAAAATTTAAATTCATTGGTTTTGAACTTCATTTGGCAGGGGGAAAAAGCTAGAACTAAGATGAAAACATTACATGATGCTAAGGAAAATGGAGGTTTTGGCCTGCCAGAATGGACATTGTATTATCAAGCCTCAGTGTTAACATGGGTGAAAGAGTGGATAACTCTTAGAAATAAAAGGTTATTGTATTTAGAAGGACATGATTTACAATTGGGCTGGCATGCTTTTTTTATGGTATGGGAAAAATAGAGTTCATAAATATTTTCAAAATCATGTTATAAGAAATGCCTTATTAACAGTATGGGAAAAAATTAAAGCCAAAATATATCTTAAGATTCCAGGGTGGTTGTCAACGATGGAGGCATTTATACATCCGAATTTAGTGGACTTTGAGAAAGTATGGACATATAAAGATATCTTAGATATTCATGGGAAATTAAAATCTAAACAAGAATTGGAAAATTTAGGAATTAATTTATCCTGGTGGGTACATTTACAGATATTAAATAGATATGAAAAAGATGTAAAAATGTATGGATTTTATCAGGATCAAACTGTGTTTGATAAGATTTTGTTGACCTCAGATGAGAAATTGATTAAGAAAATGTATAATTTTTTGTTAATTTTAGATATGGAAAGTGAACAAGTGAAAGAAACAATGATAAGATGGGCAAAATTTTTTGGTTATAACATAGAATTAGAAAAATGGCAAATGTTATGGGAGAGAAATTATAAATTGACAATGTCAACCTCTTACAAAGAAAATCTGTATAAAATGTTTTATAGATGGCATCTTCCACCAGCAAGATTGGCAAAAATGTTTAAAAATATGTCAGATAAATATTGGAAATGTAAACATAATGTAGATACGTATTATCACATTTGGTGGACAAGGTTTATTGGAAATATACATATGTGGTTAGAAAAAATATTAGATGAACAAGTGGATTTTAAACCTGAACTTTTTTTATTAGGCATCATGCCTGAAAAGACTAATAAGCAGAAATTATATTTAACTTTACATATTACCACAGCAGCAAGAATAATTTTTGCACAATATTGGAAGAATGAAGCTTTGCCATCAGAGGAAGAAGTAATCAGGAAGATTTTGGAATGTGCAGAGATGGACAGATTAACTATGAGGCTGAAAGACAAAGAAGATACAGACTATTATCAAATTTGGAACTTATTTACATTTGGTTAGAGAAAAGAAGCAAGGATTAGGAATTGAATATGTATTAGTTTAGCAAATTCCAGACAACTTGTTGATTGAAAAAATTTAATATGTATGGGGGGGGGGAAATTAATAAAAAAAAGATTGAAAAAAAAAAAGGAAAGTGATTCAGCAAAGGAACCACCACCGAAGAAATTAAAACCGGTATTTTTTCCTTTTTTTTGGTCATCAAGTTTTTGATACCTTGCTAAGCACTGGTGTACTCAAATATTGTCATGTACTAAAAGTGGTACAATCTGTGAAAAGGTTGAAAAGCACTGTTCTAGTTCAACCCCCTGCTTAAGCAGGAAACCTTATACCATTTCAGACAAGTGGCTGTCCAGTCTCTTTTTAAAAACCTCCAGTGATGGAGCGCCCACAAGTTCTGAAGGCAAGCCTTTCCACTGATTAATTGTAACTGTCAAAAAATTTCTCCTTATTTCAAGGTTGGCCCTCCTCTTGATTAGATTCCATCCATTGCTTCTTGTTCCATGTCACCACAATAATATGTTTTTACATTTCTTGCTATGCAAAGATGACAAATATACATGTGCTGACACATGGTGAAAAATGAAACAATTTTTACACTCTTACTAAATATTTTAACTCTTCTTGAGCTGCCTGATAGAATCAACAGATTGGAAGAATTTTTAGTGTCGGATTCACTTGATAGTCTCTGACACATGACACTTGACCCTTTAGCTTCCAGTTGGAATTCTGGGAGTACTGGATTGTGAATGCACTCATTATGGGAAAATCATAGTGCCAATAGGCACTGTCTTAATGCAGCATACTGATGTAGAACATTATTTTTTAGCCTTTTATACCGACACAGCCATTTGTTTAGTGACTATTTGAAGTTTCAACAGCGGTGAAAAAAGTGACTTATGACCATTTTTCACACTCAAGACCATTGTAGCATCCCCATGGTCACATGATCAAAATTCAGGCACTTGGCAACTGGCATCTAATTATGACAGTTGCACTGTTCTGGTGTCATGCAATCACCATTTGTGACCTTCCCAGCTGACTTCCAACAAACAAAGTCAATGGAGAAAGCCAGATTCACTTAATGATGACATGATTCACTTAACGATTGGAATGATTTGCTTAATAACTGTAGCAAAAGAGATCATAAACTGGGGCAAAACTCAGTTAACAACTGCCTTGTTTAGTAACTGAAATGTTGGGCTCAGTTGTGATAAGTTGAGGACTACCTGTATTGAATTGCTTTGATATCTACCAGAGATATAAAATATCTTGTTTTGTGTATATTTGCCAATTGCAGATGGAAATGAACTAGATAACCCCTAAACTATTGTTGCTTTTAATAACACCTTTATCCATATGAAAGTCATAAACTGAAAATATTACTTGCAATGAATTATGAGATTAGTAGCCTCACATTCTATGGAATGTTAGGAAAAAACAATGATAATAGCACGCTGACATACATAGTTAACCTTTTAAAATGCAAGTTATAATATTTCTTCCCCATTCTACAATTGGATATCTGAATTTATTATGTGAGAATGATAGCAAAAAGTATGTTTGTTAATGAGCTTGAAATAGTTTATCTTGCCTGAGTGTCCTCTTTATAAATTGGTCTATTGGGGCCAATTTGCTGCAAAATGTTTTGATCAATTGGTGCACATTTTTCTTTCTAACACTTAAATCAAGGTTCTGTTGTTAATCACAACTGCCCTCCATGGTTTATGAACTAAGGCCTTACTCTGACTCCTGTTGCTTTACCCTGGAACTGATTCATTGCCCTTCTTTTGCTTTTGCTGCCCAACTAACATTTTATTTGTCAGTTTATTTGTACCTGGATGTTTTCATAGTGTGGTGGAAAAAATAGCATTAAAAGGAGAAAAATGCCACATTTTATCCAGATTCCTTAGCAACTTCCTTTTATAAATTAATTTATGATTGTTCAAAATAAGGCTGTACCAATATAAAACAAATATATATTTATAAACACATACAAGAACAAATATATATTTATGAGCATATAATATTGTATTACTATACATCTATTTATTGACAGTTGACAAAAATGTGCCTGGCAGGGGATCAGAATTAGAAAATGCCTAGCATGTGAGAGATGACCAAAAATATTCATTTTACAAAGCATGTGTATTCTGTTTCCCATTAGATACAATCTGAACAAATGCAGACTTGTGTTACCTTCAGCAATTTGTTGAGAGGAAGGATATTGGATAAAGTTATATGTGTACATCTCTATTAAGATGAAGACTTTTTGCACTGTTGCCTTCCTATATTGGTTGCAAACCATTTTAGGATTCTGTTTAATTTGGCTTCTTATAGTTGCTAATTGTGTTACACACCACTTCCTCATTAAAGCTTCACTACTACTAGCTGCTCTTCCTGCTGACTATGAGATGGATGAAAGCCTCTTTCTGAAACTTTACTTTGAATGTTTCATCTCTGCTAATTTCTATTTAGCAGAGGAAGGATTGATTTCAGAGATTTCAGATTTCTGTTTTCCAAATAAATGTATAATAATTTCTTGACACCCCAAAAAAATTCTTTCAGCCTTTAATGGGTATATGTATATATTTTACCACTATACTAGTAAAACTCTCTATATAAAAGCATACATATGCAATAATGTATTCACTAACCCATGATTGGATCTTGTTGTTTTGCCAACTGATGCAAACTAGAGTTCCAGAGATTGAAAAAAAACCGAAGAAAAAAATGAGCATCCCTATCTAGTACCTTTCTCCTTCCCCAAAGGAGATGAAAGAATGGTATTTGGCATAGTTTGTAACTGGGTGAGGTATAGGATAACAGCATATGATTCAAAGCTTTAAAAGTGCTTTAGAATGCATTTTTAAATAATTTGTTTTCATTTTCATTTTTAAAAACCAAACACTTTTTCAATCAAAATTACAGCACCTGGCTTTAATCATTTAGAGCTATGAAATTTATTGGCAGCTAAATTGTTTGCACTCTGATGCTAACAAATTAACCCAGCTTTACTGGAGTGGATAAGAGTTGCAGTCACATCTTGAATTATTTTACTAAAACAGCCACTAGACTCTTTAAATCCCCATTAATAAGGAAGATTAGATGTTACTATAATTCAGATTCTGATATTACATTTGGCCAGTAGAGGGATGACTATATTATGGGCATTGCAGAGACTTAATGTGACATGTTTCAAATCATTCTGATAAAGGGAAATAAAATTATGGGCTAACATATGTTTTATACAGTTCAATGGGAAATCTGTATATTACCAGATTTTCCATTCTCCACCATGATGACTGAAAAATCCACCAATGGGTTATTTCAGTCCTCCTGCCCAATCAGACTAAGTTGTCAAGTTGTCACGCCCCTGCTTGACTGGAACCTCCCAGTTTCATCTTAGTCTTTCGCCCATGAGGACGTGATAGCTTGACTCTCAGTTCTTTTGGATGGCAGGTTAGACTAAATATTGGTAAACCATTGGTGGATTCTTCGTGGACATTTAGAGAATTACAGTTCTGATTATTCACCTCTCTGGGGTTTTCTGGACCTCGTTCCCTTTCAATCAGGGGTGAAAGTAATATTCCTCTCCATAAAAGGGGGGGGTGGCTGTTCCTTCCTCAAACTCAGCAGCCTGCTGGGTTTCTTCCCAATACCTCTGATAGATAGGAGTGGGGGGGTGTTTCTTTCACCCTAGATTCAACTGGGGCTGGGTTCTTCCCATTCCCCTTGCAGAGGACACAGTTTGTCTCGCGGCTGCCATTTGAGGCCACGTGGCCTTCCTCTCTGACCGGGCCCGGTCGGAGCTTCATTTCTAACGGCCGCCATTTTGAGTCTGTTGGCCTCCAGCTCATTGCCGAAGACTCTTCTGCCGGCTGACAAGCGTTCACAACACTCACAGAGTGCTGTGGGGGCCGATTATATTTTTATAAAACCATTGCTTTTCTGGCTGCTGTTCAGAAAGAACAGGGCCTCGTTTAAGGGCGGTGAGCTGGTCGCACCTAACAGCTGATAGGCGCGACTTGTTTGAACAAATTTTAAAGCCTGGAAGGGTTTAGATTACTGCAGTTCCTTGCCTTAGATCAATCCAAGTCTTGTTGTAGGATTCCGTTTCTCCTTCCCCCCTCGCTCTGGGCTCAGGGCATCCGCCATTTTGTGGGATAGTATTTCCATAGGGAAATGCCTGGAATTGTTTCACAGGTTCGGACGCCATTTTGTGAACTCCGCTCAAACCAATTTGCTGCATGTAGATTTATATTTATGTTTATAGGTGATATATCCACACACACACACACACACATATATATATATATACATGTATATAGGTCTTTGGTTCTTCGGGTTTTCTCCCACATAGAATTTGAAGTGTCTTGGCGACGTTTCGATGAAGTCTCATTCGTCATCTTCAGGCTGGTGCTTTCGGCTTCTGCTTCTAGGAGCAATGTGATACATGAAGCAAACTGACACCCACCATGAAGATGGGGCACGACCACAAACGCAAAGCCAAACAGCTATACAGTTTACCATCTCTAATCCCCTTGTAACACTGACTAACCTGAGCACAACAAAGCCCCCACCCAAACAGAACACTCCCCCATCCAATCAGAGCACAGCCAACCCCCCATCCAATCAGAGCACAGCCAAGCCCCTAACCAATCAGAACACACCTCCACCCAATCAGAACACAGCTGAGCTCCCAGCCAATCAGTTCAAACCCCCACTGGCAGTTAAAAGGAAGAAACAGGTAAAATCTCAGATTGCTCCTAGAAGCAGAAGCTGAAAGCACCAGCCTGAAGATGACGAATGAGACTTCGTCGAAACGTCGCCAAGACACTTCAAATTCTACATGGGAGAAAACCCGAAGAACCAAAGACCTACATGCAAACACCCGCGAAAACCTCAGAAAACAAATACATGTATATGTATATACAGTACGTAATTAAATTTAGATCTGAACTAACACAGATTCTCTATTTTGAACTAGATTTACAATTAAGTTTTAGTTTTTCAGGATCTACTGTTCCAATTGAAAACAACACATCTCAACAAGTTTTTGTGGAATCCTTGCTGACGTGAAGGTCTACCAGGCACTGCTCGCCTAACATCACCTTAGTATCTGCCACTCTCCATCTAGTGGTTGCTTGCAAGATCCTGACCATTGCCACTATTGTGAGACACGTGTGATTTTGTCACCATTTTGGCCTCAGGTCTGGCATACGGGTTGCCATTTGCCTTGGTGATGAGTGCTTCAGAGCGCACAGCGTGAGTCCGGTTTAGCCAGTGGGCCAGCTTACACTATTCCACGTGCAGTCAGTCCCTCCACGAGAGGGCTCCTGACGTCTCTTGCAGAGCAAGTCAGTTCCAGAGTCTCATCTGGGGTGCATCTCGATTGTCATGGCAGAACACACTGAGCCACAGCCTTTGGACACAGACAACCACTCCGCCCAAGCTGAGTCGGGTCCCGAAGCGCCTAAAGGTAAGGCCAAATCCAAATCCAAATACGGCAGAAAGACTAGTAAGGCAAGCGATAAGCAGGCCGACCGCACACACAGGGCTCTGGAGAAGCAATTCTCCCGGGCTCAACGTTTGTCAGCTGGACAAAGTCATGCGCCTCCGCTCTCCACACCAGCAGCCCCTGAGACAGGAGGACATCTACTGTCTTCATTGAGAGCTTGGTTGCCAGAGAGTGAGCATCAGCAAGTCTCAACTCAGACCTTTGGTCAGGGAGCGCCACCCTTGTTTGCGGAGGACCTCGATCTGCCCGGCCCTTCGACAGTACCCACAGCATCATTCTTGCCAACTGCTAGAGCCGTCTTTTTCAGACCAGCTACAATCTTCGATATCACAGGCGGTGTTCCAAGCCATGGCCTCCTCTGGTCACCATCAAACATCACCTATGCCGGGGCCTTCATCAGCACCCACCACCTCTTCACGACCTCCATTGGATCGTTCCGTTATGGTTTCTCCATCCCATTCTCCTGAATCCGATTCTTCCAACACTTCAGATTACGAAGAAGATGTGGACCGGTGGTTGGATTGCGAGGAGACTACACATGACTCCCAGCCCATGGCAGAACTCTTCAATGCATCACTCTTTCCCTCTTTGCTGCACAGGGCCTGTGCAGCGGGTAAGCTCACCTCCAATCCGGTTCCCACCCCACAGCCTCCCACAGATCAGGATGCTAACCCCCTGTTCGCTGAGCCAGTGGTTAAACACCTCCAAATATCCTGTCCCCCCTTATTCCTGAAGAACATTCAGGGACAATGGGAGTCACCGGCAGCTCAGCCTTCCCAGGGAGTGGCTGAGCGCAAGATTGTGGACATGGCAAAGAATTTGACAGATTTATTGGAGGTGCCCAAAGTGGATGAATCACTAGCCCCACTTTTTTCAGCAGCCAGTCTCCCGGCAGATGTTTCGGACGCCCTTAAGGCGGAAGATAAGAAGTCTGAACTAGCATTGCGCAAAGTTCACCTGGCATCTGCTTGGGCAGCGAAGGCAGCAACCTCCACCTCATTCTTCGCCAGGATCTCCATTACCTGGCGTCGGCAGTTATAGGACAGAATTCCCCTGGAGGAGGTCAGGATCCATCAGGATCTGACCAAACTCATAGCGACATCTGAGTATATGGCAGATGTCTCCCTATACTCGGCCAAACACTCAGCCAGGGCAATGGCTTCTAGCGTAGTCACTCGGAGGCTACTCTGTCTTAAAAATTGGAGAGCTGAGAGCAAACACAAGTGGCGAGCGGCCACAGCCCCCTTCAAGGGCGGCAGATTATTTGGGGAGACATTAACTCCATATCTCATTGAAAATAAGCAAAAACAGAAAGTTATTTCTCATTTGTCTAGGAGAATTAACAGGCGCTTCCTCCCCTACAGTTGCCGTCAGTCCTTTCCGACTGGAGCCACAGCAGAGACGGGACAATTCTACCGGCCCCCAGCTCCTAAGACAGAATGCTCCTTCGATAGAGCGAACTACAGGGACAGGTCCCAGTATCGGACCCAGAACAAGCCTTCCTTTCGTGGCAGAGGGGGTCGTCCCTTCCATCGCACCAAGTGACTCAGGGGGGACTCCCCCCATTGGCGGCAGACTTACCTTTTTCATCCGCCAATGGGAAAGCACGACCACAGACTCTTGGGTTATGCGCACCATAAGAGAAGGCCTGTCACTGGAGTTCATATCATCGCCCATAGACCATTTTGTCTCTTGTCCAGCCATGAGAAACCTGGTAAAAAGAGGGCTCATGGAGGACGCCATTCGACATCTACTCAGCATCAGGGCCATAGAGGAGGTCCCCCTGAACCAGGAGGGATTGGGGTATTACTCCATCCTATTCGTAGTCCCCAAGTCTTCAGCGGGATGGAGAGCAATCCTCGACCTCAAGGGGCTGAACCTCCAGTATTACTGGAGGTTCAAGATGCAAACGTTACATTCCATTTTGAGCAGCATCAGGCGAGGAGATCTCTTGACATCAATAGATCTAAAAGAGGCATACCTGCACATTCCCATCCTCCCGGAACATCGTAGGTATCTGCGGTTCTGTTATCTCAACTGCCACTTCCAGTACAGGGCTCTCCCATTCGGCCTCTCCTCCGTCCCCAGGGTCTTCACCAAGATCCTGGCGGTGCTGGCAGCTCATTTAAGTTTGGTCCCAGTGCGCATCCAGTGTTACCTGGACGACATACTGATCCAGTCACAATCAGTTCCAACCGCCCAGTCGGATTTGGCCCTCACGATCAGGGCTCTACAGAACCATGGGTTCTTGATAAATTTCAAAAAGAGTCAGACAAATCCCTCGACCCGCCTGTTACACTTGGGCGTGGTAATAGACATGGACTCTTGTCACGGGTATCTGTCAGAGGAGCGGCACAGGAGCATCAGAGACCTGGCACTCAGAGTACGCAGAAGCAGGGTGGTGTCATTGGCTCTCCTTTCTCAGCTCCTGGGCAAGTTGATATCCTGCATAGCAATAGTGCCATGGGCCCGACTACATGCTCGGACCCTACAGTGGTTTCTGCTCCTGTATCAGAGACAACATACCAGTACCTCCAACCAGTTGGTGCGCGTCCCTCGTCCGGTGTGTCTCTCGGCTGGTGGACATCCTCAGCCATTCACAAGGGGACTCTCTTCAAAGAGCCCTTTCGCATCAGTGTGACCATGGACGCAAGTCTCTTTGGTTGGGGAGCACACCTCCAAACCCAGATGGCTCAGGGTCAGTCGTCACAGACATACCTGAGGCACAGCATAAATTGGTTGGAGCTCAGAGCGATCCACCTTGCTCTCAAGCATTTTCATGCAGTGCTCAAAGGGCAACATGTGCTGGTCCTGATGGACAACGTGGTTGCAAAAGCTCATGTGAATTGGCAAGGGGGCACCCGATCCAGGTCACTCATGACCGAAGCTCAAGCATTGGGCTCCTGGGCAGAGAGCAACCTGTATTCCATCAGGGCCAAGCACATCTCGGGAGAGGCGAATCGACAGGCAGACTTCCTCAGAAGGTTGATAGTGGACCATTCAGAGTGGAAGTTACGCCCGGATGTCTTCAGGGAGATCACAGACAGGTTTGGTCATCCAATCGTGGACCTGTTTGCCTCGCCAGGGAACACCCAGCTGCCCAGATTCTTTTCTTGGTTCCCCTCTCGGGGAGCGGAGGGGGCAGATGCCCTACGCAGCCAGTGGCCGCGAGGCCTCTTGTACACCTTTCCCTCACTGCCTCTGCTTCCAGCAGTTGTCAGGAAAATCCTGGAGGAACAGGCGGAATTGATCTTGGTTGCTCCTCACTGGCCGAGAAGACCATGGTTCGCAGATCTGGTGAGCCTTTCGGTCTCAGCCCATGGAGAATCCCAGAAAGTCGCATATGGTTGACGCAGGGGGATCTTCAGCATCCAGACCCCCAATGGCTTCAGTTGACCGCCTGGCACTTGAACGCCGCACCCTGACTCGAGAGTCATATTCGTCAGGGGTGATCGATATGATCCAGGCTGCCAGGAGACCGGCGACTAATTATATTTATGACCATACGTGGAGGAGCTTCTGTCGCTGGTGTGACAAGAATCACATGAAACTGTCACAGGTAACCATTCCTAAGGTATTAGACTACCTGTTGGAAGGCGTCAACAAGGGGTTGTCGCCCAACACTATCCGTAGACAGCTAGAGGCTCTTTCCATGGTGCTTTCCTGGGACTCTTCAGAGTCTTTGTCCCAGCACCCCACAATCCGTTCCTTCATTAACGGAGTCACTAATAGTAGACCCCCTGTGGTTCATAGATATCCCTCTTGGGACTTACCCCGGGTTCTGCAAGCACTAACCTCATCTCCCTTTGAATCACTTAGAACATGTTCTTTGCAGTACCTGTCTCTTAAGGTCTCCTTCCTGATAGCCATTACCTCTGCCAGACGCATATCGGAACTGGCCGCTTTATCGATCAGGAAGGACCTGTGCACATTTCATGAGGACAGGGTGGTTCTTAGGTTAGATCCCTCGTTTATTCCAAAAATAAACACAGTGTTCCATAGATCACAGGAGGTTATTCTCCTGGACTTCTGTCCTCACCTGTCACATGACTTGGAATGGCAGTGGCACTCACTGGATGTAAGTAGAGCCTTGCACTGTTATATCAAGCATACGGCAGCTTTCCATAAGTCTGAAGCCCTGTTTGTTTCCTTTCAGCCTTCTTCCATGGGCCAAAGGGTGTCATCCTCCACCATAGGTAGGTGGATCAGGGCTTGCATTGGAAATGCATACGTATCACTTGCCCTGCCTGTTCCCAGTCATGTGATGGCTCATTCTACCTGCAGTGCTACCACATCGGCGGCGTGGGCAACTCAAGCATCCATTGAGGATATTTTCAGGGTGACGACATGGTCCTCACTTTCCCCTTTCATTAGACATTACCGTTTGGACAAATTTGCCTCGGCTGAGGCTGCCTTTGGTAGGCGTATTTTACAACAAGTAGTGACTACATCAGGATCACAGGCCCCAACTGACTCCCTCCCACAGGGACTTTAGGAGCTTTGGCATGTCCCATTGGTGGATTCTTCAGTCGTCATGCTGGAGAAGGAGCGTTGGCTTACCTGAACGCCTTTTCTCAGCATGATGATGAAGAATCCACGCCCTCCCTGCTGGAGGTCAGTTAGGTCCGTGTCAGTGGCTTGTTGTTTTTTTGCTTGTATCTGCTTTGAGAGTCATCACGTCAATATGTTGCCATTGGCTACGCCGTCGATGAAACTGGGAGGTTCCAGTCAAGCAGGAGCGTGACAACTTGACAAGTTAGTCTGATTGGGCAGGAGGACTGAAATAACCCATTGGTGGATTCTTCATCATCATGCTGAGAAAAGGTGTTCAGGTAAGCCAACGCTCCTTCTTCATCATTTCAACCACTTCTTTTAATTTCATTTTCCTGTTAAGACTGCTAACCGAGATAGATCTAGGGACGGAAGAACCAAGCATCTCCTGCTGTAATAGAACTCTGTAATTTTTAAAACAAAATTTCTGCCTTGTACATTGTGTGATGTTTCTACATGCATAGTACAATATTTATCTTCAAATAATGGAGCAAAACTCTTGAATTATTGCATGCAAATAGCATATTGAATTTTTCATTTTGTTTTAAGTGTCTGTGTTGCAAATATACAGTACACATGTGAATTCTGCAGAGGTCACCAACCTTTCTTGGTTGGCAGACCAGAGAGAAAGGGAGGGGGAAGCACGGGGCTGCAAGCATGCGCGTGACACAAACGGGGAAGGGGTAGTGCTTGCGTGATACTCACTAGCCTAGCCCCATTGTTGTGCACAGTGCTCTGTTTCTGCATCCTGAAGCGCAGTGTCGGCCTGTTTTCATGCACTGAGGTGTGGCAGCATCCCATTTTTGCACCCTGAAGCACAGCGGCAACCCTTTTTCACGCCCTGAGGCACGGCAACGGCCTGTTTTTGCACCACGCAGCACGGCGTCTTGTTTTCACGCCTCGCAGTGAGGCGCTAGCACAAGTGTGTGTGTGCGCGTGCACATGCCAGCCTCTCCCATGACCTGGTGGCCAGCAGCCCACAGCCCACTACCGGGCCACGGCCCACAGGTTGGGGACCCCTGTTTTAAAGACATACATATCAGTGTTATTGTGTGTAAAAACCTGACAGCTTTACATAATATGATAATTGCTTGTCTTTCTGTTGTGAGGTCATCTGCACTTCAAAATCTTTGTTAGGATATTGTCTTTTGAGACAATACTTGTAAGGGTATTGCTAAGCAATAGTTCCCAGTGTTCCAGTGTTCCTTATACTGGAATTGTTGAGAATTGTCTAATCATAGGGACTGCATATATTGCCTCTGCGTGCATGTATGCATTTTTCTGTTGTCCCCTCAATGGTGTCTCAGTGTTTGTATCTGCGCAATGGGAAGTACAGAATAGGCTCTATATACTGTCCTGGGTCATGTAAACAGGGAGGTGGCAGTTTAGAAAGGAGCAATCAGTATTAGGGGAATTTTAGAATTTTTCCTCTAACCCTCCCAGCTTGATCTACATACAGTCTAATCTATACCATTTTTTAACCCAGTTGCATGAAATTATCCTTCTGACAGAAAGATTCCCAAACACCATTACATCATTTCTTTCCAAAATTCTTTCTGAAATGAAGGGGTGGAGGGGGAAATAAAACAGGAGTAGGGGAGGGGAAAGACAATCTTACAATCCTTCATGAACTTATAGTTCTTAGAAGTTCTGCAAAATAATTTGATATGGATCTTCTTTTTCACAAGCCTGAGTTTTTCATTTGTAGCAAGATCTAAATATGTTCAATTTTTTGTGAGCTGTCTAGAAGGATTTTTACTAGAAATCCAGTTTGTTTTCCTAGTTTTGTATTTCTCTTCTTTATCTGTTTTACTCTGCATTCCCATGCAGCAGTGTATTGATAACAGAAGTGATTGCTTGCAGAAGGCTTTGGAAAATTGAGCTGAGGGCTACAGTTTGCCCACTTCTGTTATGATTTAAGAGCTGTCCAGTCAAACTACAATTTGTAGATAAAAATGAGATAAGAGAATGCAGTCCTTAAAATTTCTCATCAGTAAATATGACGGATACTATCTTCCCTGATGAAATATGTTAGTCTCATTGGCACATAACTTCAACCTCTAATGTGGTTTGTTTGGTTTTGGATTAGTGTGATACATGATCATATCCATTACAATTTAGCATTATATTACAACTTAGTGTTATATGGATTGCATTCCCTCCAGAGTTGTATTCAATTGCCACTCTTTATGCTTTTAGGGAAGGAATCAAGATCTTCTTTAGCCAGGCCTTTTCAATTAAGTTAGTTTTAACAGCAGTTTTAATTGTTTCTGTGACATTCTAATTGCTTATGATTTGTTGTTTAGTTTTAATTGCCATGAGTGCTGCTAGCAAATAAATAAAAACACCGACAAGTAGACATTACTTGTTCAATGAAATAAGATTTTAAAAATCCTGACTTAATAATATATATAAACAGAGCAGGTATTTGATAGTACCTTTTTCTATTGTATCTTGCTGTGTTTGTAGTGTTATCACACAATGATTGCGTAAAAAAAACCTGTCATGCAAATGATGGTCTAAATTTTGTTATTAAAAGAATACACTGTACCCATGCCTAAAATGTCAGCATGTGTTTCCTGTTTAAATTTCAGCCTATTCAAATCCATTTTTTTTGGTGATTGGAGGATGACAATAACCATGTTTTTAATTCATCTTTTCTTCCAATTAATGAGGCCAAATCTCAGTCAAATAGACTTTTATCCTAGTTGGGCTATTAGACATACTGTTCCCTGACCTGTTTGGATGATGAGACATGCTGTTTCATGACATCCTAACTGCAGCGATAATTGGAAACAAAGGAAGGATTTAATGTTTTATAGCTTTCTTGCACAAAACAAGATGAGAAAATGGCTGAAACTGATCATATGCCTTTTCTCAGTGTTCATTCTAATTAAAGTTACTTCACACTGTTATATGGAATCCTAGGAGATAAACAATACTACTATTGCTTCCTTTCATTCAGAAGAATTCTGAATATT
Source organism: Bothrops alternatus (assembly GCA_034064705.1). Taxonomy (NCBI): domain Eukaryota; kingdom Metazoa; phylum Chordata; class Lepidosauria; order Squamata; family Viperidae; genus Bothrops; species Bothrops alternatus. Next base: position 7,497,992 of record JARGCV010000053.1, on the reverse strand, counting down.
AGAGAACCCCTTCTGACATGTTTATAGTATACATGTTGCTTTTTCATTCATCAAGTTTTAATTAAGTGATCTTGTATTCATACTTTATTATTGGTTATGTTTTGATAATTAGTCTGTTTAATTGCTAAATATATTTTTCCATATCACTGTTTTATTTTTATTTTTTAATAAAACTACAATTAATATGGTATTTTATACATTAAATAAAAAAGCAGCCCAACAACCATCCACCCCCCATTTCAATTAACAGATTAATTGATAATTTCAATTAATGGATTACGTTGTCTGAGCGTTGAAGTTTAGTAAGGTCAGACCTGATCAATATTTGGATAAAAGACTTCCAGATGCACTGCACACAGATTATAGATTAGATTATGAAATGGGGAAAAGATTCATAGAAGAATACAGGAAAACATATGCTGACATTTTAGGTAAAGATCCAGTATATTCTTTTAATTAGAGATGTGGGGCAGCATCTGTATACCCCCCATTTTTAATATACAAATGATTGTGTACTAACATAATCATCAAAACAAACATGAGAATTCAAAGCCTTTAGAAGTTTAGAGGAAAGGGCTCTTCCCTTCTCTTCCCTTCCCTTCCCAGGTGGTCTACAAGCAGGAGAGAGAGTGGATTAAAACTACAAAGTAACAGGTGGTCATGAGGAAAAACTTTCTGACTGCAAATTTTGAGTTAGCAAAAAAGGCTGCCTAATGAAGTGGTAAATTCTCCTTTACTAGAGGTTTGGGTAGTCATCTGTCAGAGATTCTGTATCGAACAGGGGGCAGATTAATGTCTAAGATTTATTTCAGTTTTATGGTTTTCTGATTCCACTGTTTATAACAACATCCTATAATATGTGTTAATTTCTGTCAATAGATCAATATTTAGTACAGTCACACAGACCAGCAAAATTAATTTCTGTATTTTAAGTCTGTTGTGGTATTTTGATGATAATTAAAAATACCTTTAGCAAAACTTGCTGTTGCTGTTCTTCAAAAGGACTAGAGTGAATTCTAACCTGAATTAGAAGTTGAATTAACTCTTCAATCAGTATCAGAAGAATATGATTTGGCTCACAAAACATATAATATTCTCCATTTTGGTTTATCCACATCATGGTTTAACACAATGAATGAACATTGTGGAGGAGCCCTGGTAGCGCAGGAGCTGCGGGTGGTGCAGTGGTTAGAACGCAGTATAGCAGCCAAATTCTGCCCACAGCCTGGAGTTCAATCTTGATGGGATCAAAGTTGACTTAGCCTTCCATCCTTATGAGGTTGGTAAAATGAGGACTCAGATCACTGGGGACAATATGCTCACATTGTAAGCCGCCCAGAGAGTGCTGTAGTATTAACATAACCTGAAGGATTGGAAAGAAGTTCAATTTAATTCAGAATTCTGTTTCCAGAAGTAAACAGTCATAACCCTCTGAAAATTTATAGCAAATTTAATAATAAGAAAAGAATATAAAATAGCTCGGTCTAGCTCTCTGAAATGCTTCAATCTCTTGATATTCCGTGTCCTGGAAGATGCGAAAATAAAGATTCCATTTAACTACAGGAGCTAATTGACACAGCAGTTATTTTTTATAAAGTTGTCTACAATATTGGTCATTACCAATTGTATCATATTTTACCTTTAATCTATATTATTGTGTCCTTTAAGGTTCTGATGACCTAGACAAGGCAGAATAATTTGGCAATGATCTGAACTATAAAAGAGTTGACCACTATTATTATATCAGCATAGCTGAATTCTGTAGGAATTCTCGAGAATCATACTGGGAAACTAAATGTTTGGATTTCACTACTGGCACTAAATTTTTTTGCAAGTGCCAGCAATGCACAATTTACTTAATTAAAGGAACACTGAATATTCTTTAAGTGTGTAGGTGAGGAGTTTCCCTCTATGTGCTTACTGTTGATTGTGTTGGTAAGGAATTTTAAGAAATCAGATTAGCTTTTGTTTGCATACAGTACAATGAAATATTTTCTCAATAACCTTTGTAGCTGTCTCTTCAGCATACTGATGAATTTGAAATAAAGCAATCAGTCTTCTATCTTTGTCATACACTTTAAAGTATGATTGAAAACTAGCACATGACATATTAATTGAGACTTAAATTCTTTTCTTCAAGGTCTGATAACATGTATAAAAATAGAATTGAGAAAGATTGGATGCTGAATTCTGTGTTGTCTGTCAACACCTGAATGCCTTTACAGTTCCCCCATCAGGAATAGATTACATATTAAACTCTAATCAAGCCCTCCTTTTTAGATGGTGTGTATTTATATGTGATATCTCATTAAAGTTTCCTTTACTGTATTGGAAGTGCTTAATTTTTTCCCATAGCAATGGAATACAATATTATCATTATTTTTGGTCCCTAATTGGTTCAGTGCTGTTTTTTCACTCTGAACTTCATTTCATACAATATAAAATTCTTATATGAAAGCATCTGCCTAAAAATTTAAATCTTGGTACATTATATGTAAATTGGAATTAATGATATTCCCATAACTGTATATATTATTGTGTTTACACAGGATGGAATCTTTCTCAACTTTGCTTATCCTACACAATGATTTTATATTTTCCCTATACAGTGGTTTTACATTTTTCCAAGATCATTTGTTCACAGCCTGATGTTTCAGGGCCATGATTCTTCTCTGGAAAATTTTTTTCAGACCCTGTGACTCAATTCCTAATAATATGAGTACTTTGTATCATAGCTTCAAGGACACCCTCCTCCATCATTTTAATTTTTTCTTGGATAAAGCAGGAGCAAAGTATCAATCTACTATTTCAGTCAGTGCATGTGATTAGTGATGCTCCTTTGTGATCAATTGTCCAGGATTACCAGCAAAAAATTCTCTGCTTTTAAAAAGTTCTCTCTTCCTTTCTTTTAAAAAAATTATTTGCTAAGGACTTTAAAGTATGCTGTTGAGTCTGTATAGTTCTTGAACTTTCTCCCTTTTTTTTCATCTTGGAGAATAAGAATTGAGGGGATTACTTACAGTGAACATACTGAAATGTAATTAACTTGTGAGAATCTTTCCCATTTATAAAATGGTTAAGTTGTCAAGGCATCAGATTTTTAAGCATCACTACCAAACCTCCTAGTTGGTTAGTAAGTCACCACAGCCTTCTGTGAAGTACTGTCATAGTTTGGGGATGATGACAGACTTTAGGCAGGAAACTGTACAAAAGAAAATTCTCTTTGGCCAGAATTTTTCTCCTATCTTTGGTCGGCTGGCTATTTGGAACAAACCGTTTATAGCTTTTTACTTTGCACCCATAAAACTCACATTTAAATGGTTTTGAAGCCTCTTCTGGTTCCCTTTACTCAGCTCTTTGTCTTATTCATACACCGTTCTTTGGTTCCACTCCTCCTCATTTCTTGTAGCCTCCACGTTGTGTTCACTTCGCCAATCCATCTTTGTCTTCTGTTTCCACTTCTGTCTTTATTCAACATGCTTTTTTTATTTTCTCTATATCTGCTGAGTTGATTCTCTCCATTGTTAAAAGAAGACTCTTTTCTTCGCCTTCTCTTTTATGTTCTCCATTTTCTTTCTAATTTTGTTTCTCCTCACTGATACATTTTTCCTCTGTACAGTACCTGCACATTTGCTCTCTCTTTCATGTCATTTATAACTTCATTTATACCAAAAACTCCTTGCTTTCTGAAAGGCTCTTTCATGCCCAAACATCTTTGCAATAAACTATTTTCACAGCACTTTTATTATGAGGTTGGACAAGGAAAAGGTTTGAATTGAGGAGTGGAGAAAAGAAAATATTCCTGTCTTTAAACAGGAGTAAAAAGAGGATCCAGATAACAACCGACTGGTTATCTTGTTATTGAGAAATTCTGCAACAAAGTTTTCAGCCATCAGTTTGTAGGATTTAGAAAATAATAGATAGCATAGTAGTAGTAGTAGTAGTAGTCTATTTCTTCCCACATCTGAGGAGAGCCTGGTATTCTTCCCCTTGCAAAGCCTGTACAGCCATCTTATTTAGCTTTTGAGGCTTACAGTAATTGTTCTTCATCCCAAAGCATATATGGGGAGATCTGGAAGCTTCTGAAGTTCATATTTAGTTCTCCATCATTTGATTGAAAAATATGTATCAAATAGATCTATATCAGTTTATGCTGTCTTTATTAAGGTGACCAACTTTTTTACAATGAAAAGGAGGACACAAATAAATTGAAGAAAAAATATCATAAATAAAAGAAACATTTTATTCATTGCAACAATAATACAGACAACTTGCATGTGCAAAGTTTGCCAGCTGCGTGTTTTGGCGCACTCAGCAGCAATTCCTATTGGCTTTCGAAAGCCAATAGTGGGAGTAGCACAGCTCATGCAAAAGTTGAAAAAAAAACCATCAAAAAAAGGTGCCAGAACGCTGTTCTGAGCGTTCTATGAGGTGAAAAAAAGCCCTGCAGATTAGTCTTCAAATATTGAAAAGGAGGACATGAAGGAGGACACTTTTTGAGGGAGGACAGAGCTTACAAAAGGAGGACTGTCCTCCCTAAAGGAGGATGATTGGTCACCTTATACTTTATAAATCTCAAGGTAGCTTTTGATATGGTTACAAGGACTAAGCTATGGGAGAAGCTGGAAGCTACTTCAATTGATCACAGGCTTCTCCATCTGTTCAATGTGCCTGCCATACTAAAACATCCCTCAAGGTGAGGTGCAATATGCAAGGGTCCCTCTTGAGGTCAGTTGAAATTCAAAAGGAGGTTAAATAGGGGTGCATTTTGGCCCCCTTGCTTTTCAACTTTTATTATGTAAATAAATAAATAAATAAACCCAATTACCACCACCCCCCAAAATAGGTGACCAAAGCATTGCCCTGCTGCTCTATGCAGATGATGCTGTGATTCTCTGCAGAGTTAGGCCTTAAAAGAGCCTTGCAAGCTCTCATCCAGTATTGCAATTACAATAAATTGGACATAAGGTTATAATAAACAAAGGTCATGGCTTTTTGCAAAAAGGCCAAAACTCTATTCATGGTATCTTAATGATCATAATATAGAGCAGGTAACCAACTTTAAGTACCTAGGGGTGGTCATCCATGCCACTGGGTCAAGAAAAGCACATGGAGACTATGTGGCTGCGTCTGGCCAAAGATCATTGAATGCCATCCTAAACTTTTTCTGCACAAAGGGAGGACACTATGTTTCAGCCGCAATTAAGCTCTTTCTGACCAAGTCGCTACCATAGCTTCTCTACTACGGGACCTTGCTCAGACCCTCAGCTTCATGTTTCACACCTATGGAAAGAGTTCAATCTAAATTTATTAGAGCAATTCTCCAGATGTCGTGTTGTGCCTCAAATGCACTTCTGTGCCTGGAGACAGGATTGATAAAAGTCAAAGCAAGAATCTGTATAGGTTCTTTAAATCTCTTAAATTTCTTTTCACAAGGCCTTGCTCCATTAATCCTCCAAGACAAATTTTCCTCATCATGGATCAAGGCAGTCGAGTCCAACCTTGCCAAACTAGGCTTCTCTCCAGCCTCAATACTCAAATTGGACTACGGCCAAGCAAAACAGACCTTGAGACAAAAGGTAGAGGACATCGAGAGGCAAGCGTATTTAGGGATAGCTCTGCTGTTTTTGGCTTCAGACTCTATTAGATATGTTATTACTCCCACCAGTTATCTTAGCCAGTTGGAGTCAGAAAACCATTGGAAAGCATTTTTGCTCACATAGTGCCGTGTACTTCCATCGACCATCCTATACGGCAAGTATAAAAAGATACCATTGACTGAAAGACTCTGCTCCTGTGGCTCAGTGGAGGTGGAAACCATTGGACACATACTCCTTTGATGCTCTTTCTATAGAGATATTTGAAAAAATGATATCCTCCCAATAATCGATAGGTATCCTGGCGATTCTGACACTACTTATCTCCAGTGGCTGCTTAAGGACGAACAGGCTGTGATTACAGCACAGATGGCTAGATTCTGCGCAGCAGCACTGGGGATTCGTCAGAACCATAAATAAGATAAATATTATTTTTAGATTTTTTAAATATTTTTTATTTTAAAATTAATTTTATTATATGTGTTCTTATTTATCATTAGATCATGTTCTGCATTTTTATATATGTATGTAAGTAGCCTACAATTGGATATTTTACTGTTTCTGGCCATATGGCTGTAATAAACTGATTTTATTTGTTCTGAAACTCCCAAAAAAAAAAAAAGAGCTATTCTTAACAAGCATGGCCCTTTATATCACATTTCTTCATCTTTCTGTTGCTTCCACCTGGTTTCTTCTGTCTTCTGGGACATATTGTGCTATTGTTGTCCTTTTGCAAATGTCTTATCCTATCCCATAATTCTTCATTTTCCTTGATAACAAAATAATTGAGTTGGAAGGGACCTTGGAAGTGTTCTAGTCCAATCCCCTGCTCAAACAGGGGACCCTATACCATTCCAGACAAGTGATTATCCAGTCTCTTCTTAAAAGCCTCCAGTAATGAGAACACCAGCACCATCACTACCACCACAACAAAATAATAATGATGATGATGATGATGATGATGATGATGATGATGTTGGAAAAGACCTTGGAGGTCATCTACTGTAGTCCAACCCCCTGCTCAGGCAGAAAACCCTATACCATTTCAGACAAATGGCTGTCCAGTCTCTTCTTAAAAACTTCCAGTGTTGGAGTGTTCACAGCTTCTGGAGGCAGGTTGTTCCACTGATTAATTGTTCTAACTCTCAGAAGATTTCTCCTTAGTTCTAAGCTGATTCTCTCTTTGGTTATTTTCCATCCATTGTTTCTTGTCCTGCCTTCTGAAGGCAAGTTGTTCCATTGGATAATTGTTCTTACTGTTATAAAATTTCTTAATAGTTCTAGTTAGCTTCTCTCATTGATTAGTTTCCATCCATTGTTTCTTGTCTTGCCTTCAGGTGCTTTGGAGAATAGCTTGACTCCCTCTTCTCTCTCTTTTTTTTTAGTATATTTTTTATTAATTTTTTACACAAGCATAAGTCACTCAATAATTGGTAAACAGTGTGTTGTCTGGGTTACATTTGTAAAAACATTCCTTAACAATTGATTTCTATTCCATATATTAATTTTGGTTGATTTCCTCTTTCCCCAAAACATCATTTTTTGCAAACATTGAGTTAGTTAATACAATTCTTATTGTTTTAATAAATGACAATTTAGTATATATTTTTTCCAATATTCCTAAAAACTAATCATCATATTAATACATTTCTTTTCAGTCATTTGGATTGCCTTATCATCGATCTTGTTACGATCCTTATTTTAGTTTATTTCTCCCACCAAATTCTAAATATTTTTACTGGTAAAAGTTTTCTCACTGATTAGTTACATTTACATTGACAGACTTAATTCTATTTTTTCCATATAAGCCATCTCACATTTTTACGTTTCTTAAGTAATGGATATAAGAGTAAAAAGAAAGGGGAAAAGAAGAAGAATGAAAAAGAAATAAAAAATAAAAAAGAAGAGAAGAAAGCAGTAATAATGGAACATAAAAAATAACATTTGACTCCCTCTTCTCTATGGCAACCCTTGAGATATTGGAACTCTGCTATCATGTCACCCTAGTCCTTCTTTCACTAGACTAGTCATACCCAATTCCTGCAGCCGTTCTTCATATGTTTTAGCCTTCAGCCCTCTAATCATCTTTGTTACTCTTTTCTGCAATCTTTCCAGAGTCTCAACATCTTTTTTATAATATGGTGACCAAAACTGGATGGAGTTTTCTAAGTGTGGTCTTACTAAGGCTTTATGAAGCGGTACTAGTACTTCATGTGATCCTATCCCTCTGTTAATGCTGCCTAGGATTATATTGGCTTTTTTGGCTGCTGCTGCATACTGCCAGCTCATATTTAAGTAATTGTCCACTAGGACTCCAAGTTCCTTTTCACAGTTACTGCCATTGAGCCAGGTTTCACCTAATCTGTATCTGTACATTTGGTTTTTCTTGCCTAAGTGTAAAACCTTACTTTTCTCACCACTGAATTTCATTTTGTTAGCTAGGGTCCAATGTTCAAGTCTCTCGAGATCCATCTGGATTTTGAGCCTATCTTCTAGGGCAGCGGTTCTCAACCTTTGAGTCGCGATCCCATTTGGGATCGAATGACCATTTCACGGGGGTCGCCAAACAACACAGTCCACCATTTCCCCCCCTTTTCCTTAGCTGTGCTACTCCCTCTTATTCTATTGGCTTTTGAAAGCCAATAGAATAGACTCTCTTGAATAGAGTCTAATCTATTGGCTTTCAAAAGCCACTAGGAATTGTCCAGGCTGTCTCTGCCCTGCTGAGCCCGCCAAAAGTCCCAGTCTGCAAACGGTGCTGCAAGTTGTCTGCAGCAAAGGTGAGCTGTCTGGAAGTTTCCACCCCTCCCTGCTGAGCAACTACTAAAAATGTAAGTAAAAGAGGGCCGGGGTGGGAGGTGGGAGGCCAGCGGGCGCAGGGAGGGTTGCTGGCACGCATGGGGCCCGGCGGGTGCCTTACCTCCCTTGGGCTGGGCCAGCTAGTGGCCCAGCCAGTGGTCACCCTGCGCCGTCACTGCCAGCTACGCCTCAGCCGGTGCAGGAGGTGGCACCACGCATGCGCGGTACTCCCGGGCAGGAAATAGTCCTCGACTTACAACCGGTTGGGTAGTCCTCGACTTATGACCGGTTGGGGGTCGCGGCATTAAAAAGGTTGAGAACCACTGTTCTAGGGTCTTGGCTATTCCTGCCAGTTTAGTGTTGTCTGCAAATCTGATGAGTTCTCCTTGTCATGGCCCCATTGGAGCCCGGGTCTGAGGAGGAGGAGGAGATGGAGATGGAGATGGGGCTGACAGAGGGTGCTGCCTCTCTGGCCCAGGAGGAATGACCAGAGGAGGAGGAGGAGGAGGAGGAGGCAGTCCTTGGTCCCTCAGGCTTCGGAAGGGTCACCAGGGAGGAAGAAAGGGCATTGGATGATCGAGCGAGGGGAGGAGGAGAGGGACAGGGCAGGCAGCAGAGCAGAGGAGCGACCGAGCTCTGGAGATGAGCAACTGCCTTTCCCACCTGATCCCCAAGTGCGCAGAATGGAGAGGAGGCAGAGTCAGCGCAGGGTGACACGACAACTCGGGAGGAGGGTGCCCCACGCCTCTTCACAAGGCTCACCTGGGGAACAAAAATTAAACAGACGACATGGGGAGGGGCTTTTATCAGGAACAAGTATTGCATTTTTCTAGCCACAATTGCTGTTACTGACATCTTGCTGTCTTGCCTGGCCTGGCCTTGTGGGACTTTGCAGTGACACAGTTTTGCTCCGGGTTATGCTGCAATTCCAGTGAACCCTCCATGTGATCAGGACACCCAGTGACCAAGCTTCCTGAATTGTGCTGCTCCCCTGGACGTCTAGCAGCCAGGAACTATTGGAGGGTGTGTGTGTGTATGTGTGTGTGTGTGTGTTTAGAGCTTGCTCTTGGACTTGCAGTGAACAGTGGGAATTTTGGGAGAAAGTTGGAGCAATAAAATGGAATTAATCCTTCATTTCAGCTGTGTCGCTTCCGTGCCCAGCCCAGGGTCATAATACTTCTATTCCCTCTTCTAAATAGTTTATGAAGATGTTGAAGAGTACTGGACCTATAACGGAACCTTGAGGTACCGCACTGCTTACTTCCTCCATGTAGATAAGTTGGAGGTTTGTCTTTAGTCTTTTCATCTTCTCTTCCGGGGGAACCAGTTAGCCTCTACTTGCATTATTTGTATATGGCAAATCCTCTGCAGGTCACAAGCATCATTCTACATCCATGTTTCTCAGATTAGCAGAATAATTAGGATAATAAAAAGAAAAAAATACTTTCCTATTGATATCAACTACCATCTTCTCATTTGTTCTCCCTGTACACTTACCAAGATGCTATGATTGGAGCAAGCAATAGATGGTTGTATATTGTGTGACTTCAGAGGCAGACTTGCCACTCATTGAATCCACTTCTGTTTTCCATTTTCCATCAAAGGTAAAAAAATAGCATTTAAAAAAAAGTTTTCTCAGCCACGATGACATGTGATGCCTTCTTTTTCCTGAATTGCCAAGCTCTCAATTTATATATCAAAGACAATTTATTTATACAAAGACCATAAAGAATTTTTAATCAGACACAAGGTGAGTTAGAGACAATGGCTCTGCCTTGAAGGAATTGAAAAGCACCCTGATTTTTCCAATTGTGCATTGGCTTCAGGGTTTGTAGAGTTAAAGCACAGCCCAAGAGAGCTGTAATGAAAAAAAAATCAGTGCTGGGAATTATTAAGAAAAAATATGCAAAAATATAACAGTTATGTTCAGCTAAAAATACAATGCAGGAAAGAACATGGAATATCCTTTCTGCATATTGATCTTTTTAAAAAAAAAGCATTTAGCCCTTGTCAATGTTTCTTAATCAACCTTTTCTCACTTATTTTTTAAAGTGAAGATATTGAACAGGGTAGTAGTGCCTGAAGAGGCACTTCTGAATTAAATTGCTTAATTTTCCCTATGTCTGTATCGAGAAAAAAAATTCTATAATCTTAATTCAATTATTTTGTTATTTTGTTTCTAGGTTAACAAAGCCATTATCCTTTGCAGACTGTGTCGGAGATGAGCTACCATGGGGATGGGAAGCTGCATATGATCGTCAGATTGGTGTCTACTATATTGACCACATAAACCGTAAGTGTTTTCTGTAAGTGCTTTATTGATTATATAAGAAGGCTTATCGAGATTAGACTCTGCTGTTAGACTCTTAACAAGGACTTGAAACAGAAGATTTCTTATGAGACAGTTGAAACTCCCCACAGCAATTCACTTGGTTTATTTTCTTAGGAAAAACATTATAGCTTCCACTGCTGCTGCTTTTCCTCCTACTTCATTTTGTTAGTGCTGTTATATCCTATCAAATGCATTTCAGAATTACTTAGAATTGTCTATTAACCTTAAACTTTCATGTTACCAATTAAAACATTGTTTTCTGTTTGTATAAGCAACTCCCCAGGTTTTGACAAAACATTCTAATTAATCCCGCAAATCTGCTTTTTTATCAGTGACAAAACTAGGAGATATTGAAGTACTTTCTAAGAAATATATCCTACAAAATTGCATTACAATTATATCAAATTCCCTATGTTCTTGTTATTTAGGCTTTCAGTAATTGTACAGATGGTCAAAGTGGCACCAAATATATAGAAAATAAATTGTAAGAGCAATCTGATGGAAATCTCAAAACTCTTCAGAACAGTAATAAATAATAATTTAAAAAAAAATTAGGTGGAAAAGAAGCTGTAAGATTCAGAACTGGCCAACTATATCCTAAAGCAGTATAAGTGATCCTCACTTAACTATGATAATTGAGACCGACAACTCCATTGCTAAATTACACAGTTGTAAAGCATGATGTCACATGACCATGCCAACTTATGACAGCACTTGCTGTAGTTACAATTACTGTTGTTAGGCAAATCCTGCATAATTGCAGCGTCTCACATAATCACCATTTGTAACTTTCTATCAACTTCCCCATTAACTTTGCTTGTCAGAAGCCAGCAATGAAAGTCTCAAATGGTGATCATGTGACAATGAGACACTGTGACCATTATAATTGTAAGCCAGTTGCCAAGCAATTGAATCATGATCACCTTCTGCGAGAATGCTGCAACAGCCATATCTATGAGGAACAGTCATAAGTCTCCTTCATTCAGCGCGGTTGTAACTTTGAATGGTTGCTGAACAAGTAGTCATTCAGCAAGGACTACTTGTAGAGTGAGGGCTAAATCTAAATCTAGTCCAAAATTGTAGGACAGGAGGGATGAGAGTGGAAGATGACTAAAGTGGTCAGAAACCCGAGCAGTAGCCTACAATGAGCCAGCAATCTATTGACGGTTTCACTTGCATTAATATGTCTACTGAAATAACTTTCCTACTCCTTATTTGCGTATTTACTATAAATGTGAGAGGTATACAGTCCTATAGTGGTGCAATACAATGTTATTCTTGGATGAGTTTCGATAGATTTCATGAGAGATCTAAGAGACAATATGGAATGATGATTTAAATGTTACAGTGGTGAGGAACCCAGAATCTAGTCTAATCTCAGCCATGGAAGCTTACTGTGTTATGTTGGCCCAATTGCCCCCATTTAGCTCAACTATCTTATAGAATTGTTGTTGAGGAGGAGAAAAATTAGAGTAAGGAAATGCTTTGTATGCATCTTGAACTCCTTTTACAAAATATGAGATCCAAATGTAATAAAAATTAAAGTCATTTGTAAAGACCCATAACAGCAATTAGTTAATTGATGTTATTAATTTTAATTTTAATACATTATATTATTTTTAGAGGGCATGATGGCTCAGCGGTTAAAGATACTGAACTTGTCACAGCCCAGGTTTGAGACCTGAGTTCCGTGCAATGGGGTGAGCTCCTGTTACTTGCCCCAACTCCTGCCAACCTAGCAGATTGAAAGTATGCAAATGCAAGTAAATAAATAGATACCACTTTGGTGGGAAGGTAATAGCATTCCACGCACCTCAGTGTACAGTCATGCTGGCCACATGACCACAAAAGTGTCTTTGGATCACAGTGCCTCCCTTGGCTAAGAAACGGAGATGAGCATTGCCCTCTAGGACATAACTGTACAAGTGAAACCTTTATCTTTATATTAATTTTTACTACTTTGAATATTGCTCAAGCAACGCTTCTGTGCTATGTCCTGGATGAGAGGGAGGGAACTGTCAATGATCTTTTTGGCAATCCTCACCATTCTTTGCATCGCCTTCCTGTCTGAAGCAGTGATGCTTCCAAACCAGACTGTGATGCTGTATGACAGGATGCTCTCGATCGTCCCCTGTAGACTAGCTGGGAAATATTGTTTAAAAATATTAGACTGACCCTAGAAATAAAAAATTAAATATAAAATCAAATGTTTTAGAGATCTTTCACCACATTCGTAAGGCTTAGAAGATGAGCAAACAGTAATAGTATGGATTATGCATATAGGTAAATGAAGTAACTAGATTGAAATTTGGTTACACTTTGAATTTTTCTTTGCTTTTATTTGCATAGGACATAATGCAAACATTTGTGGAGAATTATCTCCTCACCTGCTGTGGGCTCTTGGAAAAAGAGAGATTTGAGCTTTTAGTAAATGTATTTTGTGGAGAGTGCTAGATTGGTGTTTTTTCCCCCATTAAACTGGTTTTTCTTCATCCTTTCAGAATGAAGAATCAGATACTTAAAGCATTCTCAGTGATACATTAATCCATTTGCAATTTGAGTGATTTTTTTCTGGAGTGCAGTTGCCATCAGTGTGTTGGCAATAGGAGTGGTGTTCTGAAGAGAACACCCTTTGTTTGAATTAGTAGGAGGTAAGCTGCCTGTGATAAAGGTCAGAGGCAAGTCACATGTCTTACATGCTAAAATTGAGATTGTAGCTTTTAATTCACCTGACTGGAATGCAATAGTCTGATAATTATGAACTGTACTGCTCAAGAGTTTAGGAAATGTTTCATTAAAGTTTAACTGTAGAAATAGTGACTTAAGGGAAGCTACATTTTTACTTGTGTAATAATATATGTATGCATTGGCAATTACTGCTGCAACTGTTAAGGAGTGTACTGTTTCAATTCCAGAAATATTTCCCTCTTCTTGCTTTTTTTCAGTCTATGAATTGTATTTTAAAATAAACATCTTAATCTTCCCTAAGAAAATAAAACATACCAAACTTTTCTGTAGCCTACATTGTTTTGTGGCAGCTCATGGACTATAATATCATGACTAAGACTGAAAGTTATGAAATGTTATTTCAATTATGATGTGTAAATTACAATTTCACTTTGTTTAACCACTATTTACTGAATAAACCATACAGTAATTAATGGATTTGTTCAAAATGCTAACAATGGAAAAATGTAGAAGTTGAATTAATTTCTGTTCACCTAAGGATTCATTGAAACATACCATTTGATCAGAGGTGCTTAAACTTTTACATGCAATTATTAATGTTTTAGTGTCACCCAAAATAGACTAGAAGCAGTGGTGGGATTCAGCCTGTTCGCACCAGAAATGCTCACAACAATGGAAACCTTGGACAGGAGGAAGAGCACCACCAGGCGGGCAGGCTGTGGCTTCGGGGGCACTTTTTTTCAGTGCCATTGTTATTTCGAACAGTCACTAAGCAAACTGTTGTAAGTCGAGGACTACCTGTACTTTATCACTTTTTTCCTTTTTTTTTTTTTGGTCATCAAGCTTTTGACACCTTGCTAGGCAACTGGTGGTACTCGGATGTTGCCATATCCTAAAAGTGGTACAAAGGGTGAAAAGGTTGAAAAGCCCTGCTCTAAGCGGTTTACAGAGTCAGCATCTTGCCCCCAACAATTTGGGTCCTCATTTTACCAAGGAAGGATGTAAGACTGAGTCAACCTTGAGCCCCATCAGGATTGAATTCCAAGATGTGGGCAGAGTTAGACTGTACTGTATTCTAATCACTGCGCCACCACGGCCCATAGCATTATACTGTATGTAGGCAAATCTTAGCTTATCATCTTGGTATATAAATGGTGTTTTCTCAAAAATGTCTTCCTTGACCAAATGAAAACATAGGTATTGAAGACTAGCTATAAACACATATTTCATTTCTCTTCATCATATTGGTTATTTGTGTCCATTGTTATTCACTGCCCCTTCATAGGGCTCCATTGAAGATGATCAAAAGTAACAAATCAAACAGGCCATTTTACAAATAGGCTATTGTTAGCAAATACTATGATATGTGTAATAAGATCTTATTCCTTGACTATTTGATTTGGGAGGAATAAGTTGACCTGACATGTATAAACAATAACTTAATATAGGTTATTAAATGGTATAAATAAAAATAAATTCCTGTCTAAAATTTGTGCACAATGATTTTGGGTGTTTCAACAGTCACAGCTCTGGGGAGGCAGAGTGGTGATGATCCTGCATAATGCTTTCCTTATGACCAGAGCCTTTGCTCCTCAGGATATGGATACAAGAGTACCTGGAAATCCTGGAGAATTTCAGTCTTGATGTCCTGGGCTAGTTCTGGAATTCACAAACTCCATAGCTGTTTTCCCAGACAGTTGGACAGTTCTATGTGTCTTGTTGATTTTGGAGAGTCAAGCACAATGAGGACACTGAATGTCATCACCACTCAGTAGTCTTTGTCTGTTGATCACATGGAATTCCAAGAATTCTGGAAGTTGAATTGCCAAAAGTGACAACTACAGTACCAGTGGTGGAAGACAAGAACAAGTATCACAAAACATAGGTACAAACCATAGATTGTACCAATTCAGATGTTGAATTAACAGGACCTCTCCACTCTTATTGATCTGCAGGATGCAGTCCAGTGGTATTGAGATAGCCCACTTGTTGAAGAAGAATGAGTATAATTGTTCTTTAAACTACTCTGAAATGTTTGCAAGTTATTTTGCTGGATAAATTGTTCATATTAGCTCATGTTCTACATGGGCAACATCAGATTAGATGACTGAGACAATGTCTTCTGACGTTGTCTAGGATTGTTTGATTTTGTGGATTGAGAAGTTGTAGATATTTCCTGCAACATGAGTTCTGTCATTTTTAATCCAAATTTTTGTCATAGTTTATTCCTTGAGTAGCATATGTGGACTTTGCAAGATGATTCATTCTTCTTTGAGGGAAGTGGTAATATTTTTTGTCTTAAACGAGTAGAATATCCCTGCTGAAGAAGCCACCTCTCAGTCTGGTAGTATTATACAACTTCTGCCCAGTTATCAATTTTCCATTTATAAAGCAAGATTTTACAAAAGGTTGTTAGAAGACAACTAGATGAAGTCTGTTGTGTTAAACTGTTTTAGAAAAGTACCAGACCTGGATATGGGACAAAAATAACATTGTTTGCTCTTGTGGATGTTCTCCACTGGACTCTGGATGAAGGAGACACAATCACCTGGTCCCATTAAAACTCTCAAAGACATTTAATACTATTAGCAATTATTTCCTCAGGGACTACTTGTAATGGTTTGAAATGTTGTTTTGCAGTGTTTTTACTTCTTCCTAATCAGGTCATTTCTATGGCTGATTGAGTACTGAAGCCCTTGCTCACTCCTATGTTGGGCGCAAAAGGATTTGGCTCCTTCCTGTAAGCCAAAGATAGACAATTAATTTTTCCAAAGGGCCACATGAGGAACTGGTACTGTTGTGGAGGGCCAAACCAATAGTTCCTTGTTGTGCTTTGCCCACTCGCCTGCAAGGCTGCTCTTTGACTGAGGCAGCAATGGATGACTGTGCCTGGGTTCCTTCATGTGATCACCACCATTGCCATCTCCTCAGGCTGCTTCAGGTGAGGGATTAGCACTGTGCAGGCACAGAAAAGCACTTTCTCCCCTCACCTGCCTATGGCTACCAGCTGACTGAAGGAACACACGGCAACTGCACAAAGCCGGACCTGGCTCAACTTCTTCTTCTACTCCCTGCAGCGAATTTATTTATATTTGGTTTCTAATTTTCAGTTGACCTCACACAGGCCACAGTAAGGATAGCCAAAGGGCCGGATGTGGCCCAGGGGCTTTAAAATGCCCAGATCTAAGCTGTTTAACCCATAAAATCACAATGGGAAGTCTGTCTGCCTTTATTCAGTAGGGCAATTGTATTGTAAATTGAATCAATCAAAGTAGATGATAGGTACATTTAACTTTTTATAATTGTGTAGCAATATTTTTGTTATACTTATAAATATATTATGGTAGGCATTGATTTTATTTTATTTTTATATAATTTTAATTGTTGGTTAATGCTTATTTATTAATTTTTATTATTGTTAGATTGTACTCCAGTGAGAAGTACAATATAAATACATTGCTTTGTTTGTTTCTTTAGTTTAGGATGAGACATCTAGTGTATGCTGGTAATATTCAGTTACATATCTCTGTTATGGGTTGAACAAGAAATACAAGAGATGTGGTCACCTAGTGTCTGAAGGCTATAAGAATTTGATGGGGTAAAATATGCTGAAATAGATCATTGGCAAGACCAAGTTCCTGTTCACACTTGCTCTGGACTGAGTCATACAGTACCCTCCTTAAAGGAATAGGCCAATGACTTCAGAGCTCCCTTGGATTCATAACTTTTGCTTGAATAGCAAAAGCTGGAGTGGCCTTTGCATAGTTGCAGCTGGTACATCAATTGCAGCCCTTTTTGGATTGAGGGTAATAGATATTCATGCCCTCATAAACTCAAGACCAGTTTATTGCATTATTGTGATGGAATGAACACCTGAAGGAAGGAAGCCCTGGAGGGTGAAGTTAAGAGATATGCCAGTCTGGATTTTATAGGTGGGAGAAAGCATATGAAGTCAAATACTTAGACCTATACAGTATCTAGTTTCCCAAAGGAAAACAGACAGTCTGGCAACATTCTTGTGTTACAGTAGAGTTAAAAGCAAGGAACCCCTGGGTCTGAGTTCAAGAGTCACTTGATTATTTGCGTCTGACAATTATGATTATTTGGCACTGCCTTTGAAGACTCGAGAGAGCTTCCATAGGTGCAGATTATGGTAATCCACTTTCTGATGGATGAGAGTGCTTCAACTGAGCAACACATATTTTGTAGCCCCTGGATTGGTTGCCAATATGTTTCTGATGCAATTTTAACTGTTTTTTTATTTATAAAGGCTTATATGGCATTAACCCATATTACCCCAAGACCATATTTTTGCAGGTAGAATTAATCTGTCTGTGCAACTAGTTTAAGAGAAATTCGGATTCTGTCTCCTTGAGATGGGAGGAAGGGACAGTCTTTTTCTGCAGATGTTTTATCTGTTCAGACAGCTCACCTTCTGAGGGCTGGTAGAATGCCAAACATTTTGGCATTCAGGCAGACAATAAAGATCAACCCTCAAGCATTTGGGCTTAAAGTGTGTTTTTCATGCGGTCATTCAGTTTTTCATTTATTTGCTTTAATTTATTATTCTTAGCCTATTATAGTTTTAGGATTTCATATCAGATGCTTAGGAACTGGGTTTGAGTGAGTAAGATACTGTATAAACTTCTCAAGTTCCCTGACTACAATTTGCCAGAAAACTACAAATTTTCTAAACTTAGTTTGATTTAACAGCTAGAGCTAGCACAGGTCTCACTAATACAGTATGGCTTAGCTAGAGAAAAGTTTTTATTGCAAGCAAGATTGAAACCAAGTGGAATGAAGTTTTATAGCCCTTACTATATTTTACATTTATCTTTTGTGAAGAAAGACAAACTGGCCATACTCACTAAATGCTGGGAAAAGATAACGGAGGGGTTGGAGGACATGGAAAATCTGGACCGATTTTCTAGGAACATGAATTGGTTTGTTACTGTTATCTTTTAGGATGTTTTACATCAGTTCTACTTTATAGCCGTGGGATTTACAAGTGGTGTACTTTCTAAATATTAACTAGATCTAATCCAGCATAATGTTAACCAAAGTTATCTATATGGGGCTGCTGTGACTTCAAAACCTTAGCTTGACTAAATATGCATATGTGCCTCCCAGTATATGAGGTTGCAGAAAGAAGAATTTTGCATCTGTGCATAGGATGCCAGTTAGAGTACATGCTCTGCAGAAGATATTCTTTTTATGCAGTTGAGGTAACAGAGATAAGGCAATATTAACAATTTCCAATGGAATAGTCTTATTAGTCCTTTGCAATAGCATCCTCAAAGAATCTTGTAATGCCTTGAAATTAGCACGTTTAATTTTGGTTGAGCACAATCTACTTTATCAGAAACACAATCTGCCTCATCAAATGCCATTAAATCACTCATTCTGCCATCACTTAAACATGTTAATCAATGATATCTGAGTGTTTTCTTTTCTGTCCCTGGAATTATAAGGTAGAAATCCTAATTTTAAAAAGACTTAATTCCATTGCTACTGCAGAGTTAGTCTTTTACCTAGCACTATTATTCTTGTTTAGAACAAGTCTTTTATTTCTTTTATTTTATAGGAAAGGAAAGCTCATCACTCATTGCTTGCAATAAGCACATAAGAATTTTATTAGAATCAGAAGCTTAGGAAAGAAATTGGGCCCAACAGTTTAGAACTATTTTCAAGAATGAGAATATCATTAATGATCCTCAGGAAAACTATAAATTTTATTCAAAGAGCAGTTAAAGAATATCAATTCCATGTTATAGCTTTTCTGTTTAGCCTAAGACAGTAAAGAGAAATACTCTTCATTACAGAGTGATTTTTGCCTTGAATTTTCTCCAGATTGATTGCAGTACCTTACAGTGTTATGTTGTATTGATCATTTTTTGTATTTGTATGCCCAACCTTTTGAAGAAATGTGTTTTTCTTCTAAATAAAGTTGTGTATCTTAGCATTTATAAGTATGAGTGTTAGCAATTGTTAAATATGCCACAGAATAAGATATTTCTGTTATCACTGCTAAGTCTTAAAAGTGTTCCTAGTAATAGCAGTCTCTCTGTAGCATAACTAGAGTGCTAACTGCCCTGCTACCTCAGGAAACCTGAATTATGTCTGACCCATCTCAATTGCTTTTATCTGAAGGAAAGCAAGGTTGCGGGAAATGTTCTGCAGATGCTCACAGTGTGTCATATTCAGCTTTGAGTTAGCGATCTTGAAGTGGAAGTGAAACCTTTTTCTTTAATGCAGGCAGAACTGGCATTCATCCTGCTGCTTCATGGATATAGAAGTACATTAGCCTGCTGTTAGGAATGGATGGCCTGTAAAATCTCCACCAGGCTGAAATTCTTCCATATAGCCTTAATTCATATACCTGTTGGCCATGCTGTTTCTCTGAACAGCTATAGAATGAAAATCATCGTTAGAAAACATGCTTTAGAAATAGTTCTTGTAAGGATCCTTATTTTTTTCTAACCTAGTATGTATTTGTTTCAAAGAATTCCTTGCCAGGTTTCATTTTTTGGATGGCCATATCTGATTTTGTTTTCTTCACATTCGGAGACAAGTGTTGTGGCTGTATGAGCTCTCACAGAGAGGTGGAAATAAATATATGCTTGATTTTTCAGCCAGTTAGTACTGAATCCCCATCCCCATCACTTGCCTTGAAAGTGCTTTGTCCTTGTCCAGCAATCACAAGGACAGTGTTGCTGTGGGCCACATTTTAGGACTCTGCGGGCTATTCTTGCAGTTTGGGCCACATATTGAGCAATCTCAACTTAAACCTACTGGGCAATTACCTGAAATGTGTTCACAGATATGGTTTTCTCTTGTAAGATTATTTTCCATTACAGTTTAGTGCTGCTCTTAAAGTAAAATCACAGCAAATATATCTGTTCCCTAACTTTAGTTTGTTTGGCTATTGATTTGTTATAAATCCCATTTGCTACTTATTTTTGCTTCTGTTAAACTTATTTTGCATATATAGGCACAATTAGCTTGAAAAAATATAGGAACAAGATATATCCTGTATTCTTTAGAATTCTTCTAAACTTCTGGGTTTGAGTTTCCTTCTCAGAATGTCCAGTAGATAGACACAAGGTGCCCCACTTTTACCATTCCAGTTGAAATTTGAGAGGCACATTTTAGTATCTTTAAAGCACAAGGAGAAATCAAATTAAATCAATCAAAAATTTAGTTAGCCAATTTATACCAGAAAAGACGCCTCATAATGATTACTTAAGAGCCGAAAATATCCATGAACTCTAGTAATAGTCTTCCTTTTCTGTTTTTTTGATTAGACTACAATGGTTCCAAAAGGTTTGGGGGCACAGCTGTTATGATCCCTATTTATAAAAAGGGGGAAGAGACATCAGATAATTATCAGTTTATTAAGAATCATCAGTAAATTGTACAGTATACATGTAAACACAAAATTGATGGTTTGGTTGGAAACAACAAATTCTCCCAGAGGAACAGACTGGTTTTAGAGCTCATCATTTCCTGTATATCCTGCTGTCATCCTACAACATCTGGGTGAGGAGTATACAGCTCAAGCAGGATCTGTTTTATATGCTACTTTTATTGACTGTAGATTTGCCTTTGATTCAATATTGAGAATTAGACTATGGGACAAATTGGTCAATTCCCTGATAGTTAATTCCCTATTATTCCTGATATACTAAAAAAGCCTATGTTAAAAATTAATTTTATTCCACAAGGGCATTTAACTAAAACAGGTTGCTACAATAAGGGGAGTGAGCCAGGGTTGCATGCGGGCACCATTATTATTCAGTGTTTATATAAATTCTTTGGTTGACCAATAGAACAGCCCTGACATTTTCCCCAAAGTTAGCTCAAAGACATGTGTACCAGTGATATCATTCTTCTGTATCAAACCTCAATTGGGCTAACTTGCATTTTGAGACCCCTTACCATTTATTGCAAGGAGGGAGAATTAGTAATTATGAAAAAACAAAAGTCTTAGTATTTACTAAACATCCCAGAATCCACCAGCCATTAAGTTCACAAAAATGGGCAAACAAAGACTTTTAGATATAATAGAGTTGTTTTTCAGGCCTTTGGTGAGAGAAGTGCTCACTCAAACTATGTAGTCTGTAATGCCCCAAAATCAAAACTTTCTACTATGTTTAAGAAGTTCCTTATCCATTCCTGCTGCTTTAAATTTATTTTTTACCAAAATGTGCTGTCAGTTCCTGTAGCTCAGCTAGGGCCCCATTGTAACTATTCAGAATTAGACTTGAAAGCTTTGACAATAGCAGATAATTTCAGTACTAAATGGAGGAGATATCTCCTTGAGAAATGATACTTCTATGGATACTCTAGAGAAGCTCTCCTTTTCATAGGACACAAACAAGTTAAAAAGATACATGTACACATAGTGTGTGTTAGACACAGAAAAGCAACTAGAACAATCTCAACTATAGTACTCAAAAATATTTCCTGAAGTAGACCTGTGGGTTATTTAAATTCTATCACAGTTTTCAAGTTAAGAAAGGCTCTAATTTAACATTCTGCCATCCAGTATACTAGAAAGCATATACTGTATAAAAATAGCCTATACTAATCAGATATGTCCTTGTGGCACATGTGGTATGGAATCTACTGCTTGGGTTTTATTATATTGCAGCTACTATCAGGAATTCAGGCTTGAAAGGGGAGGGGCTTTCGCTGGATCCCGGGGAGAGCAGCAACTCTTCCGTCAGACCAGGCGATCCCTCCAAACTGGCGAACAAAAGGACCGGCCATAGAAATATGGCTCGTCCCTAGGCTGCAAACAGACGAAGTCACACTACCATCTGGCAACTTCAAAGCAGCGTGGACAGGACTGGGTGAAATTTGCCTCTCTTACATCCTAACTACTTAATTACCTGCATAAGCTGCTAAAGTATTTTCCCCCCTGTGGTGAGGGAAGGGGGTTCTAGCCCTCCCTCCAGAAACAGCAGCTATCAACCACTTGGGAGTTTAAAACATTGGAAAAATACTGAGATCTTAATTGGAATCCTATTTCTTAAAATTGGTGGATTATAAGATTTGCAATTTTCTGCTCTCTATATATATATTTCTTCCTTGACTTTTATTCTAATTACTATTGAAGATTTGGGGGGTTTTCCCCTTAAAATAGAGTGGGGAAAAAACCCTAAAAAGATCCAACTAACTTTAAGACGTAACCTGCTATTTTCTAAGAGACTTGTTGACAGCTTTGAAAATAGACAAGATAAAAAAATAACCTTGAAACACAATCTGCAAAATTCAGCTCAGCTCCCTATTTGGTGGACTTTCTGACTGTCAGTTTCTTTCTCTTGAGTTTAGTATATTACAATGGAAGGAGAACAGGAAAGGATTTCTTCTACAGAGGAAGTACAGAAACAAATTCTTTGTATGTTAAAAGCGATGATCCAAACTCCACGTATGCAAGCTCTGGATGTACAAACTCAAACTATGACTTCAAACTCAAACTATGTTATGACAGAAGACTTAGATACTCAACAAATACAGACAATAGAAAACACAAAAAAAGAATTGATAATAGAGAACAAGGAAAGGGCGTTTCTTATAAACCAGAAGGAATTTGAAAATAAACAAGACAAACAGATGAAAGAGAAGATAAATACTTTGGGACAACTGCATCGAACTGGAAAAATAAAGAGACTACCGGCTAAATCAAGTCCTCTTAAGAAAACATCAACTGGATGTTCTTATCAACATCAAACAATAGCCACAACAATACAAGGAGATTTTTTTGATGATTTAAAGGCAAAAATACGAAAAATGACCTGGCAGAGGAAAAAAGCTAGAATAAGATTGAAAAAGATTGGGGTTCTGATCTATATATGAGATCTAAAATAGAATATATCTAAATAGATAGAATATGTATTCTGAACACAAGACATTGTAACGATTTGAGATAAAGAAAATTTTGGTCATATAAAATCTAGAAATATGTTGAAATAAGAATATTATATTGTCATTAGATGGGTAAGATAGAGGGTAGAAGTTATATATAAGGTGTGTATTTTAAATATTAGAATGTATGAGCAATTGGGATAAAGGAATTGTGTTTAATTAAAATTTGGAAAAATTAAATATTAAATGTAATCTGAACGTCTACAAATAATTAAGATTTGAATTTAAGATATTGTTATGAGTTGAGACAAAGGTTAATAAAACTTAAAAGTATAAGTACTAATAATTAAATTTGTACAGTATATGGGTTTGTGGTATAAATGGTGATGGTTTATTTTCAATTTCTTTTTCTCTTTCTGGAAAGGAAGAAAGGAAGGAAGTGAAAGGAAGAAAAGAAAAAAAAATTATTAGCTCCAAATCTGAGATAGGAGACTTAGAAATTGGGATCATTTAAAACCTGGAAATGATAAAGATTAAACGTTAAACTTAAATATCAATGGCAAATTAAAGTTAAGAAAAACTTACTAGGTTATTGTCTAAAAGGTGGAATGTCAAATTAATTAAGATATGTATAGACTGAAGATTATTAATGAATATTAGAAAGATATTTTTTGTTTGATTAATAGAATAAGAACTGTATTGGTTTGAACACGACAGTAGATATCATGGGGGAAAGAGAGGGAATTAGTTTGTTGTAATAATTTGAGATTTGTACTGATGATATTCAAATGTAATGGAATTACTGTGCTCAGCCGCCATGCTACTTTTCAAATATGTAAATGTAATATTGTAAAATTAATAAAAAACTTGAAACTGAAAAAATAAAGGAATTCAGGCTTATTTCATTTACCTTCATATATCAAAATACCCCAGGTATTTTTACATGCAGATCCTCCTTTCAGACCAATAAGACTGTACATTTTGGATATTGCTAAATTGTGCCCTACAACTATTAAAACTAGACAGAGCTGGCCTCATCCGAGTATTTCCAGACTTTTGCTATGTAATTTTGGTTACTGATAAAGTCACTGTTTTAAACAACATTGTAATTTTACTCTCAGCTTGTAGGTTATTCTAAGCAAAATTTCTAGGTCCCTTTTGTTTAACAATAGTATATTATTATATCTATATATTATATAGATATAATACTATATATATACACTATATTTGTACCTTCAAATCACTGCTGATTCCTAGTGAGTCGCTTCAGTTTTCATGATAAGGTTTTTCAGAAGTGGTTCACCATTGCCTGCTTCCTAGGACTGGGAGAAAGTGACTGGCCTAAGGTCTTTCAGGTGGCTTTGTGCCTCAGGCAGGACTAGAACTCACAGCCTCCCACTTTCTAAATTAATGCCTTAACCACCTCACCAAACTCGCTGTATATTATACCCACAAATAGAAAGTAATCAAAATTGATGCTCTCTGTATGGCATGATTCCTAGATGGTTTCTGTTTTGCTTTGCTTGTTTTTATGCTGAAATAAAGAATTGATTGATTGACCTAAGATTTAACTGCTTACTCAGAAGATTCTAAGGGAGCAGCTAAAAATCTCAAGAGTATATAACAAAATTCTAGAGAGGGAGACCCTATTTTCCATTGAACCTATCTTTCAAAGTTTAACTCCCATCATTTCTTTTTGCAATATCAGAATGATTCTACTAGGACTCTGATAGAGGAATGAATTGCAGTGGAAGAATAATATTATTTCTGTTTATCTTTATTCCAGAATACTTAAGGCCACATAGGCATTGCTGCATGATTTGATTTTTATTCTCATGGCAGCATGTTCCAAATATTTCCAATGAACTTTGTGAAGCTGGGATTCTCCAACTGTTATTTGGATATTCTAACCACTACACTATGCTCATTCTCAATAAGTTCAAAGTTTAGGATAAAAAGGGCTGAAATCTTATGAGAAAGTGCAATAGGATAAAATAGGAGGATACCCTTGCAATCTTTTTACTTTTATTTTATTATTAGTCTTGGGCAGTCAGGTTTCAACCCTAAATTAGATTTGACAAGAGATATGTGGAACCATTTTTTTTAAAAATTATAAAATCCTGCTTGTGGAAGATGGGATCCAAAATAGACCTTGGAGTTTTCCCCTCTGTTCTTCCTCAAAAATCTTTCTCCTTATTGAAATTGAGAAGGGCTTTTTTTTTTGTTTTGTCTTCTTATAAAAAATAACAGTTGCAGCAAGAGGGAAAGATAATTTTCAGCAGTATGAGTTGAACTATATTAGGTTCTGATATTAATTCAGGCTTGACATCTGGATTCATTGGAACAGTGGGGATGTTTGGACATAATGCATGGTGCCACATTTTGTGAAAGCCAAACACAGCATATCAGCACAAACATCTCCTACCAACTGTCAAGCACAATGGTGGAAGGGTGATGATTTGGGCTTGGTTTGCAGCTACAGGACCTGGGCACCTTGCAGTCATTGAGTTGACCATGAACTCCTATTCTAGAGTATAATGTGAGGCCATCTGTCTGACAGCTAAAGCTTGGCTGACATTGGGTCATGCAATAAAACAATGATCCCAAGCATACCAGCAAATCTACAACAGAGTGACCTCAACCTGATTGAAATGCTGTAGCAGGACCTCAAGAGAGTTGTGCATAAACAAATGCCAATCCTCAATGAACTGAAGCAATGTTTTGAAGAACAGTGGGCCAAAATTCCTCCACAACAATGTGAGAGACTGATAAAGTCATACAGAAAACAATTACTTCAGGTTATTGCTGCTAAAGGTGGTTCTACAAGCTATTGAATCACAAGGTGAACTTAGTTTTTCACACATGGCTTCTCCATTTTGGCTTTCTTTTTGTAAAATAAATTATGATATGGTGTAATATGTGTTGTTGTTCATCTGAGGTGGTATTTACCTATTTTTAAGAACTGCTAACAACCAGATTATTTTTACTATGTCCTGATATGTAAAATCATAGAACTAAAAGAGGATGTACTTTCATTTTCACACACACACGCTTATAACATATATAAAGAGAAGAATACTTTATTTCACTTAGGAGTCAACATTAGAAAGTTGAGTTGGCTTTTCTTTTATGAACTTGTATAAATGCAAATGGTTTCTTTCTCCATTTATTTGAATTTTGAAGGAACTTTCCACAGAAATGTGCACACCTAAAATATATTTTATTAGCATTGACAAAGAAGAAACATTCTGATTATCACTCTCACTCTCTTTAGAGCTACTGTCTTATTTTCATTTGCCTCTTGAATTCACATCAAAATGTAGCACTAGAAAGATTAAGTGTGTGGAACCGTCAAATGTTATTGGCAGTTTTTACCACCAGGGACCTTTCTCTGCTATAGCCGAAACTAATCAAACATATGTTTAAAGACTAGTATAGCATATTTAAATTACTGTTTGCTCTAGATAATTTAAGTAGTCAAAAGTAGAGAAAAGTGTCTTAGTGGGGGACATGTAACTAATGTTATTGGAGTGAGAAGAACTTAAATCAGTACCTTAGATTAATTCCTTCTTTGGAGTTGTGAAGATGTAAAATATCTCCTAAGAGCTATATGCTATAATGCTTTTCATCAGTTGAAATTGAACTCATTGACTGAAATGTATTAGAAATTTGAATCATTCTCTGAAATTCTCTAGGAGTTGAATTCTTTTAAAACTTTTTTTTTTAAATAGCAGAGTTAAGGGGAGCCAACTGAAACTCTGTCATGTATTTCTAGCGATTTACTAATAAAGACAAAATCTGTATTGTATATGTCTTTTTGTATTACCTGGGAATCTATGTTTACATTGAACAAGTTGGCACTCATTTTTAATCTAAGAATGCAATTTTTATAGGGCAATGTTTAAAGTTTACTAATAGTTTTCTTCAGTGCTGAATATCTAAATATATGGTATTTTAATCTCTAGATTTTCAGTGCAGTTTCAGAATTCTTTCTTCTGTAGTTGTTTTATTTAACAACAAGAGAGATAATATTTTTATTTCCATTTATTTTCATTTCCAGTAGCAAAGATGGGAAGCAAATGAGGTACAGGCACACACTAGATTTCCTGAAGCTTTGATCTTATTACAAAACAAAAGTTGCTGGATTGATGATGGAATTGTCCCTCCTTTCTGATCCTTTCAATCTGCTTGGGTGAACAGCTGTTATACACAAGCATATGCCAGTGCTTACAAAGCATTTTGGGTTGATACAGTTGTGATTTATATGGACTCCAGTCTGAATGAACTTCGAGACATATTCTTGCAAAAGATAAACAGACAATTTCATCTACACAAATGCACAAACTTCTCCAGTATGGTTGAATGATGGCACTTTTATTTTCTCTATTAAAGTCTGCTTCATTTTGCTACTTTCCTAAATAGTATGATTCTAATGAAACAAGGAAAAGAAATAGGGAGCAAGAAATAAAGCTACTTACAAATAATTTTTAAAAAAGTATTATTATTGGCTGGTCTGAGTTGAAAATATACTCTTTGAATCAATTTAAAACGTGTCAAAAATACAAGTAAAAATGACTCTTTTCTCTAAGACGTACAAATGTTTTCCTAAGGTATTTGATAAATAACTTAGTTTAACATACCAACACCTAATAACAATTTGTTTCTTATGCATGTACCAAAATAAAAGTGGACGTTGAGTTTTTTTGTGTTTTTTTTTTAGACTTAAGACACAGATTTAAGGAGTCTTAACTGAACGGAAGCTTTTGTTGTATCTTTACAGAAACTACACAGATAGAAGATCCAAGAAAACAGTGGCGACAAGAACAAGAAAAAATGTTAAAAGATTATCTTACTGTAGCTCAAGATGCACTTAGCACTAAGAAAGAACTTTTCCATGTGAAAGAGCAGAGGCTGGCTCTTGCCTTGGGTGAATATGTACGGCTGAATGATGTTTACAAGGAAAAATCAAGCTCTTATACAAGTCGTATGTATCCAAGACATATGTATGATATGTCTCTCTCTTTTCATTTTTTTAACTTGCATTTCTTAATTCAAAAGATCTGGATGATCTTCAAGAAACAGTTGTGGCCAGCCCTAATTAAATTGAGATTTATCCTAGTTCTGGGAGCTGCAGCAACTGATTCTGGAATGGTAAATCAGAAGCTTCTCATTTACTAACCAGTTCAGTTTTACAAAGAATTTGAACATTTCTTTGTCTGTATCAAACACATATAGGTAGTCCTCCAATTACAACCACAATTGGGCCCATAATATTAGTTGTTGAGCAAAATTGTCATTAAGCGAGATGCTACATGACTATTTTACTTAATGACTGTGTTCCCTGCTTTCCTAGTTGCAATTGTCCCAAACATGCTTTTTAGGAGGTAACTGGACCTTGTTTTTCTTTGAAACCGTTTGGCTGCACTCTCACTAGCTGTAACTTCCAAATACTCTTCAGGGGTAGCCCCGTATAGAGCACATTGCAATAGTCCAACTGTGAGATAATTAGGGTCTAAATCAGTGGTTCTTAACCTTTTTGAACGAATTGCCCCCTTGAGCCAATGCAGAAGTTGTCATCGCCCCCTCCCCCAACATAACCTCTCAATCACAACATAGGAAATAATTCTTCAATTTATGCAAACACTTTTTTTGTTTTCTTTAAAATTGTCATCAGGACATATCAATGCAAATAATTTATTTCCAGTCTTTTTCCCATATCTCAACTGTGTGAAAAATTTTGGTACCACCCACTTTATTCCCAAACTTCGTGATACACGTATTTCATTATTATCTTATTTATTCAAGACACTTAAATGTAATGACCACTGAAAACAAAATTCAATTGCAAGAAAGTGAAATGTCTGAAAAGAAAAACAGTAACATTTAATGATTGAATTACAAGTGAAATTTAAGATACAAAAAGAAATATAAAAAGGGCATAAGAACAAACCACAATGCAGGAACTAAGAATTTCAAGACGAAAACTCTGAAACTAAATTAAGATTCAAGGAAAGTATATATAGTCATGCACACTCTAAAAAGGATTAAAAAGACACAAAGAAAATATAATATCGAACTGGAATGCATGCTAAAAAAAGTACAATACAAAGAGACACACAAAATGTTTTACAGAGCACAACAAAAATTCAAAAACAAAGCCAAAAACTCAAAATGGAACGTGAAATTCAAAGCGCTCCCCCTCCATCACTGCCCATTCTGGCCAATGGTGCACCACTGTATGGGTAGAAGCTGCTGCGCAACGCGCATGAAGATAAGCGATGCGTATTCACATATGTACAGTGTTCTGTACTGAAACTAGCTGGAGGAACATTTGAAAATACAATTCAATTCACTAATAGCGAGTGATCTGATGTTCTTGTACGACAGATATACAGCGATTCACTGTATGAAAAAGTCTCAAAAGTGTCCCCAAAACTTCTCGCTCCATTGCCCCCATATCACCCCCTTTTCGTTCCTTCGCCCCCGCGTCACCCCTTTTCGTTCCATCACCCCCCTGAAAAACAAAATCGCCCCCTGGGGGGCAATATTGCCCAGGTTAAGAACCACTGGTCTAAATGACTAAGTCCAGGGAATCCTGATCCAGGAGGGACCGCAGCTAGGAGACGCTTGAGTTTTCTCCTCTGGATGGGCAAAATGTTGTTTGCTAGCATTTTTCTCTGCATGGAGGGGAAATCTCTTGGCTCACTGGGGGAACGGAGCTCAAATACAACACTTTCTCTGCTTCCCTATTTATTTTTGGGGAAAACCAGCAGAGAAGATTACAAATGGTGATCACATGATGGCAAGGGCACTTGTCAACCAGTTGTAAATACGAGCAAATTGCCAAGCACCCAAAATGTGGTCATGTGATGGAGTGTGTGCCTAGCACAATGTTTTACAATAGCCAGAAGTGCTTTATGGATAAAGTTCGTGTTCCAAGACTGTCATGAGTGAGAATGTCATTAAGTCACTGATTGTAAGTTGAGGATTACCTATACAAACAATTATTTCACCATGTAGGCGAATGGTTAGAAGTATCCAGATCTGAGATCAGATAGTGGGGCAGAAATAATG
This sequence comes from Bothrops alternatus, assembly GCA_034064705.1. Classification (NCBI taxonomy): domain Eukaryota; kingdom Metazoa; phylum Chordata; class Lepidosauria; order Squamata; family Viperidae; genus Bothrops; species Bothrops alternatus. The sequence continues at coordinate 7,467,632 of JARGCV010000053.1, read as the reverse complement.
CTGCTAAAAAAAAAAATTGGTCTTGACCAGCTCTGGAAAAGCAAAACAAATCAATCCTGAGATTGCAAACTAATGTAATGTCAAAGTTTACAATTTTACAAATGTTTGATATTCAGTGCAGGCCAGATTCAGGGTAATAGTGAATTAACCGGAGATATTATACAAGTAGTTCTCAACTTGCAACCACAGTCGGGACTGGAGTTTCTTTCACAATGTGATATGGTTGTAAAGCAAGAGGTCACAAAACCACAATGATTTATGATGGCAATCTTAGCAATCCTTGTTGCAAGGCAGAGTGCCAGAGAGAGGGAGGTTGGGTATTGTGGTACCCCTGCAGTTGTAAGTATGGGCAGGCTGCCAAGTGCCTGAATTTTGATCATGTGTCTACAAGGACAGTACAACAGCTGTAACTTGGGCACAGTTCCTAAGTCCATTTTTTCAGCACTTTTGTAACTTTGAACAGTCACTAATCATATGGTTATACATCAAGGATTATGTGTATACAAAAGTTTGCTAAGGAAGTCTCCCAGAAGCCTTATATTATAAATGCTATCACTAGGCTCCATCGGTTTTATATATTGCATTAGTGGACATTACAGGGCATGTACGGACACCCTCAGCCAAATCTGATTCTCTGGTATTACACTCTGGCTGTGGTCCTTAAATGAGGCTCTTCAATGAGAATCTTCCAGTCAGAACGCATATTGAAAGTACCCAAGAAAAGCATCTTTAAGGGCAAATCTGTCTTAGCTACTCTGAGTTTACTTAAAAGGAGAAAAGTACCATACAATCAAGTTTGCTATAGCCATGAATGCAAACATCTCAGCTAGAACACGTACAAGCATGTGGGAAAATGCCAGGTGGCCGTGACTGGCAAAGCTGTACATTTAGGTACTTCATCTAGTTTACCCAGAAAATCTTCAGCATTTTTGCACATTTTTCCAGAAGAATTCCAGTTCCCCATATGACAAGTGGGAACCCAGCACTTCTGGCTTTATCCTGCATGTTATCACACTTAATATGAGAAGACCTACTCTAGAGTGGGACAGTAACTTATCTTTATCTCCTTGAAAAAAATGAATGGGATCAGGAGAACGCATTTTGGCTCTTTGTGCCTAAATTTATTGAAGTTCATGAATATAATAAAGATTTAGAATCACATGTAAATTAGTCCTGATTTTTAGGGGCACCATAATTCTAAACAAATGTCCATTCCTATGCTATAAATATCTCTTGTACTTGCAGAAGTAATTATTTGCTCTGGTATGCTGAATTATTCTGCTAATGCCTTCCCATAAACAAGCAAGTCTTTTGAAAATGAAGTTGGTTGAAACAGCATCAATAATCTAGAAGAAAAGTAATTTGTAAGGAAGAGGGCATAAGCAACAAATAGTATATGACTGAGTCTTAAAGCAGCATTACTAGCTAAATTTCCATTTATGCAGCTTCTGTTTAAGTTTCCAAACTCTCTGGCAGAATGAGAATGTATTGTTTTAAGTTAATGCTAAATTCAGACAGAAACACCTAAGTTCAAGGCTACCTTCAGCTGTAGTTCTCACTGAATTAATCTGAGCCTATCTGTTTCTCCAGCACTGGAGATGGAGAATCCACCAATGGGTGTAGACTGTATTCCTGCCCAATTAGATCAAGTCAGCCAAAGTTGCCATGCCCGTCCTGGACCATAGAGATCCCAGTCTTGACTTGATCTTGCCCAGGACAGACATGCAAGTTTGGCTCTTAGGCAGGTACAGTCCTCCATTGGTGGATTTGGTTCTCCAGTTCCTTAGCAGTGCTGTATTCAGCACAGAATTTGGCCTTTATTTACAATTTGATCTACATTCAGGAACATTATCAAATTTCAAATTACAACAGATTCCTGATTGGGTGGAGGAGACACTCACTGAGTGTGCAGGAAGGGGCTCCTTCCTTTCTCCCCTTCTCCTCCACTCTTATAGCTACTCTCCCAACCCCCCATTTCCAAAATAATTTTATTTAAATCAGGTGGACTAACGGCTGTTAGTCTCCTGCCGATCTCAGTTCGGCCTCATTTTATCGGAGCTCGCGGCTGCAGCTCCAGTGCTTAATTTGAGTAGGTGGGGGGGGAGAGTTTTCTTCTTGTCGTCACCCAGGAGCTCGGAAAGCCTGAGGTGTTTACTGAAACATTTATTGAAGCTGCGGCTGCAGCTTCTACAGGCTCAAATCACCTTTTTCGTTAGCTTGGGCTCTTTGATTGTTATCTCTGACGGCAAGCTCTCCGAGAGCCAGCAGCTACTGCCAAGCAGCTGTTAGGCGCGAAGCAAAGACTCTCGTAAAATTCCTGTTTCTTTGCTGGCTAGAGCCACAGATCTTTCCTAGGAAGGTATTAGGCAGCCACGAAGGGAAGAATCCTTAGGACTAACTGACTTTTCTAGCGAGAGGCGTGAACCTCTCCCTAAGGGAGGCACTTGTGATAGCAGCAGCCATTTCCCCTTCGCATTTAGGATCGAGCAAGCTCGACCATTGGTTTGCGAGTGGCCGCCATCTTGGACCTCGTGGTCCCAGTTTCAGAGGCTCCGTTTAATTATGAAGGGGAGATTTGGAGGGAGGGGCTCCTTACTCCTCACCACCAACCTCATAGCCTAACAATAGTGATCATATTGGGGCAGGTGAACTCTAATAGGTCTTTAGGTGGAACATCAGGTCCTCCATAGTTGAATCAGATGCCATTTTGAGGACGGCCGCCATCTTGTTTCAATAGGTGGTCACTTCCACAGGACCGTTACTTCTGATTATAATTGTTCCCTGGCCCTCCCCTTTTTCACGACAGGGTTGAGATCTGTTGGATCTTCCCTGCGTTATTTTATTTTATTACTGGTACTCTCTTTGTCTGCTCACTTATTGGCCTTCTCGTGCTTGGTGTCTTCCGGCCTGACCTTGCTCACACTGACTCATTTTGAATTTTGAAATCTGTTTGTCATTTGCGAATTATCTGGATTCCAGGCGTACCCCACAGTGCGTCTGTGCTTATCCACATCAGCCCTAGCCGGGTTCCAGGCGCCCCCTGTAGTGCGTCTGTTCTTATCCATGCACAGATATCGCTGGGTTCCAGACGTCCCCTATCGTGCGCCTGTTCTTATCCACGTAGTTGTTTATCTGGGTTCCAGGCATCCCCATTAGTGTGCCTGTCCTTATCCAGTGTATAATTCTCTCTGTATCTCAGGGGCCCCCTATTGTGTCCCTGCAGTATCAGAGAATGGAGGATTCTATGTCTACCTCGAAGGGCACTTTACCATCCTCATTGGCTCCAGTGAACCCCATTTATCTTGGACTGGTGAGTGCAGATAAGCCTGCGGCCAAAGGCAAGGATAAAACTACCACCAAGGCTTCAAAGAAGTCAATAAAGCAGGCCAGCCAGAGACACCAAGCGTTGGAAAAGGAATTTTCCAAGACTCAAAAGAGGGCCAGGATTGAGACCTCCCAGGCGGAGGGGTTGGCCTTGGACCTATCATTAAGACCACCAACCTCTCCCTTGGGCATATGGTCGACAGGGGAGTCATTTCATTCCCCTGCACAGAGTGCGAGTGGCGCAATTCTTCCGGTTTCCCAACCCACGACTTCAAGAGCTCATCACGGAGTCCCAGAGGTGACATTCACCCCTACTGCGGCCGGTCTCCGACCAACCAAACCCGTTCTCCCTACGGAGGACCGTCTCACCTTCTTGATAGCACAGGCGGTTGACCGTGCTCTTGATGCCAGGGCTCAGGCTTCTGGTTTAGGAACTGTCCCCTCTCCAACTACGCGCCAAGCGGCCCCTCAGACCTATTATGCCCCATCTTCCCCATCTGGGTCTACCTGCTCTGAGGGTTCATCCATTCAGACACATGACATTGAGCAAGAGATCCCAATGCTTGAGGAGGAGCCTTCCCCAGAGGCCCCCTCCTTCAGTGGTCTCTTTAATCCTTCCTTCTTTGTCACATTGCTCCGCAAGGCCACGTCCACAGCCCATTTAGGTCCTGATCCTTCTGCATCAACAACCACCGTCTCCCCAGAATCGGAGGCGGATCCAAACTTTACCGAACCAGTGACTACTCAGCATCGCATCCTTGTCCCTCCATGTTTTTGAATGCGATAAGGAAACAATGGACCTCTCCTGCTTCAGTTCCTCTTTCAGGTAATACTGATAAAAAGTTATACAATGTGGCTAAGGACTTGGAGGAGGTACTGGAAGTGCCTGCAGTGGACAAGCCATTCGGGCCCCTAGTATCTCCCACTGCCATTCCTGGCGATGTCTCTGAGGCCCTCAAAGCAGAGGATCGTAAGTGCGAACTTACCTATCGCAGGACGCACCAGGCTGCTGCATGGGCTATTAGGGCGGCCACTTCAGCTTCCTTCTTCAACAGGTCCGCTCTCCGCTGGCTCAGGCAACTCCAGGCCCGTATTCCAGCGGAGGATATCCGTACACATCAGGATCTTAGTAAGATGGTGGCAGCCACAGAGTACGCGTCAGATGCCACTCTCCAGGCTGCCAGTTTTTCCTCCAGGGCTATGGCGTCTAACGTAACTGGTCGCCGGATGCTGTGGTTGAAGCACTGGCAGGCAGATGCCAAGTCTAAATGGCGTCTTTTGGCCGCCCCATACCAGGGAGGTAAATTGTTTGGGGATGCGTTGACTCCTTATTTAACTGAGAACAAGGATAAACGCAAGGTCCTTAACTACCTCATTAAGAAAGCGGACAAACGGCCTCCTTATTACCAAAGGCGGCAACCATTTTGTGCGGGAGCTAAGTACAATTACTCATGACCTATATGTTCCTTTCTGACCAGACAGGACTGGCAAGAGCGACAGCCTGACAGACAGACAGCCAGGCCTAGGCAGCACTTTCAGGGCAAGCGGCCCTTTTGAGGGAACGGCCGACCATCTGGCAGATCCAGGTGACTCTCTAGCGGTTCCTCCCATAGGGGGCAGGCTCTCCCTCTTCACCCGCCAGTGGGAGGCTACCACCACAGACGCGTGGGTACTAAATACCGTACGTCACGGTCTGTTCCTAGAGTTCATTTCCAACCCTCCATCCTGTTTTCTTTCTTGTCCCTACCCGCGAAGCCGAACAAAACAGAGATTAATGAAGGAAGCCGTTCAACATCTGTTAAGCATATGGGCCATAGAACCGGTACCAGTGGACCAGAGGGGTCGGGGATTTTATTCCATCCTTTTTGTCGTTCCAAAGGCGTCAGGGGGATGGAGAGCCATCTTAGACCTCAAAGGTCTGAATTTTCATCTGTCATACTGCAAATTCAAAATGCAAACACTCTGCTCCATTTTGGGAAGCGTGAGAAAAGGAGACTTCCTGACATCCATTGACCTTACGGAAGCCTATCTTCATATCCCCATCTCTCTTGCCCACCGCCGGTTCCTAAGGTTTGCATACAAGGGGCGCCATTTCCAATACAGGGTGCTTCCGTTCAGCCTCTCATCGGCTCCCAGGGTCTTTACCAAGATCCTGGCAGTCCTGGCAGCTCAGTTACGAATGATGCCAGTCAGAATACAATGTTACCTGGACGACATACTAATCCAGTCCTCGTCCATTCAGTCTGCCAGGACGGACCTCAAACTGGTAATAAAGTTGCTCCAGGACCACGGGTTCTCCATAAATTTCCCCAAAAGTCACATGGTCCCCACAACCAGGCTGTTGCACCTCGGGGCCATCATAGACACGGTACAGTGCAAGGTGTACTTGTCCCAGGAACGCCGAAACAGCATAAAGTCAATCATGAAATTACACAGGGGTCGGTCAGTAACATTGGTCAGTCTCTCCCAACTGTTAGGCAAGATGTTTTCGACCATTGCAATCGTTCCCTGGTCCCAGCTTCACTCCAGGGAACTACAGTGGATCATGCTTCCCTTTCAGAGGCAGAACCTCAGTGCTTCCCAACGACGGACAAGTCTCCCAACACAGGTGATGCGTTCTCTCAGGTGGTGGCGATCACCTGCCATGCTCAAAGGGCTATGTTTCAGGGAACCAGATTGGATAATATTAACTACCGACGCCAGCCTGTTTGGCTGGGGGGCACACCTGTGGTCACACTGGGCTCAGGGCCGTTGGTCTCACTCAGACCTTCACCACAACATAAATTGGCTGGAACTACGGGCCATACATCTAGCCCTGCGCCATTTCCACAGCCTGGTGAAGGGGCGTCACATATTGGTCCTCACGGACAATGTGGCCACCAAGGCTCATGTGAACCGTCAAGGGGGCACCAGATCTCGGGCTTTACTGACCGAGTCGCTCCTACTGGGTTTTTGGGCAGAACACAATCTGGCCTCCATCAGGACCGATCATATTTCTGGGGTGGCGAACACTCAGGCTGACCTTCTGAGCAGAGCCACGGTGGATCACTCGGAGTGGCGCCTTCACCCGAGGGTCTTCAGAGAGATATGCCACTGTTTCGGCCTCCCACTCGTGGACCTCTTTGCATCCCCGAGCAACGCTCATCTGGCTCGATTATTTTCCCGGTTCCCGTCTCCGGGGGCGGAACAGACGGTTGCTCTTCTGAGCCCATGGCCACAAGGTCTACTTTATGCCTTCCCTCCACTACCTCTTATCCCGGTGGTAGTCCACAAGCTTCTTCGGGAGCAAGCGGAAATACTCCTAGTGGCACCTTATTGGCTGAGGAGACATTGGTTCGCCGATCTGATGAATCTCTCCCTAGCAGACCCTTGGTGGATTCCTCCGGAATGGGTCTCTCTCAGCCAGGGGTCCATACTTCATCCGGATCCCCAATGGCTCCAGTTAGCCATTTGGCACTTGAGCGTTCGCTCTTAACACAAGAGCTATGCTTACCGGGGGTCATTGCTGTCATCCAGGCCTCTTGCCCCCCTTCCACAAACCGGATATACGAGGCCACGTGGAAAAATTTCCAATCATGGTGCTCAGGTCGTTACTTGTCACTTTCGGAACTCACGATTCCACATATTCTGGACTATCTGTTGCAGGGCCTGGAGAAAGGATTGGCCACAAACACACTGCGCAGGCAGATTGCTGCTCTCTCCACGGTTCTCACCTGCGATTCGACAGGGTCCCTGGGACATCACCCCTTAATTCGCTTATTTATTAAAGGGTCTTCTAATATCAGGCCTCCTACGGTACACAGGTACCCGTCATGGGAACTACCTAGGGTCCTTAGGGCTCTTACGAAGTCCCCCTTTGAGCCCTTGAGAACGTGCGACATCCGCTACCTATCCCATAAGGTAGCATTTCTGGTGGCAATCACGTCGGCACGATGCATTTCTGAATTGGCAGCACTTTCCATGAGGGATAACCTGTGCATTTTCCATCAGGATCGAGTGGTCCTTCGACTCGACCCTACTTTCATCCCTAAAGTCAACTCTCTGTTCCATAGATCCCAGGAAATAGTGCTGCCGGATTTCTGTCCCAACTCTTAGAGAAAATAGGTAAATAAATGTAATAAATAATGCTAGCCAAATGATAAAAGTGAAAATATTTGGAATAATTGCTACTTACATTTTGTAGTTTTTACTGTAATATAGTAACCAATCTTTTATTTTGCATTTTAAAACTATGTTGGACTGCTGTTTTGAATATTTTAGGGAACTGAAACCTAAAATGATCTCACAAATGGTTCATTGTCTTTTTTCCCTTATTCCCCTAATAAGTTTTCTCAAGCTCCTCTTCCAGCACAAAGTATGATCCTGATATTCTGAAAGCAGAAATCTCCACTACAAGATTAAGGGTAAGATGCTTTGAAATCTCCCAATAACTCAGCTAAATTGTTTTCTAATAGTCTACATATACAAGCCTATTTTTTTGTGGACATTTGTAGTGCTAATAATTTTAAAAGTAACATTTGCTTTAGTACTTGTTCATGATCAACATATGGAGGTAAGTATTAAACCAAAGATATCTGCTTAAGGATTTATCTTTTGAAAATGAATATTGTCAAGTGTACCCATTTGGAAATTTTGGTTTCTTTGTATAGATTCTGTTTCCCTGCAAACTCCCTTCCTCTACCCACACATTGATGTCCATCAGGAGTCCTCCCCCGCTCTCATTTGTGCTCCTTTTCTCTTAAGATATCTCCCTATGGCTATAACAATGATAAATCCTCTTTTGAATAAGAATAGCTTCCTTAGACACACAGCCATTGACAAGTTAACTTAGCAAGTGAATAAGAATTTCATGTTAAATGATGTTATCCAAACAAAGATGCATCTTTTAATCCAGCATATCTCTCATATCAGATGCTTGTCATGAACATTAGGACAATAAAATTCCTTTGTGTTCAGCAAATGATAATAATGGTTTATTTACATGAGATAGTGTTGCTGACTTTATTGAAACACAAGTTATGCCAGCTCTCACAGCCGAACAGTGCTACACATTTTATTTTATTTTTTTTTATTTTATTAAATTTCTATACCGCCCCTCTCCCGAAGGACTCGGGGCGGTGTACAGCCCAAACTTTAAAAAACATATAAATGTACAAAATTTAAAATAATTAAAAATAAATTAAATCATTTGGCCAAAATCCTAAAATCCAAAACATACAAAATTTAAAATCTTAAAAAAATACTCAGAAGCTTCTATGCCAGGCCGGCCTGTCGGAAAAGGAATGTTTTTAGTTCCCGACGGAAGGTGCGTAAATCTGTTATTATACGGAGTTCGGGGGGGAGCTCGTTCCATAACGTGGGAGCTCCCACAGAGAAGGCTCTCCCCCTGGGGGTCGCCAGCCGGCACTGTCTGGCCGACGGCTCCCTGAGGAGGCCCTCTCTGTGGGAGCGTACCGGACGGCGGGAGGTATTTGCTGGCAGTAGACGGTCCTGTAAGTATCCGGGTCCGATGCCATGGAGCGCTTTAAAAGTGGTCACTAACACCTTGAACCGCACCCGAAAGACCACCGGCAACCAGTGCAACTCACGCAGGAGCGGTGTTACGTGGGAGCGCCACGACGCTCCCATCACTACCCGCGCGGCTGCATTCTGGGCAAGTTGGAGCTTCCGGATGCACCTCAAGGGGAGCCCCATGTAGAGAGCATTACAGTAGTCCAGCCTGGAGGTCACGAGGGCATGAGTGACTGTGCGTAGCGAGTCCCGGTCTAGGAAGGGACGCAACTGGCGCACCAGGCGAACCTGGTGGAACATCCTCCCGGCCACGGCCGTCAGATGGTCCTCTAAGGACAGCCGTGAGTCCAGGAGGATTCCCAAGTTGCGAACCCTTCCTGTGGGAGCCACTGTTTCGCCCCCAATACACAGCGATGGAATCAGCTGGCTGTACCGGGATGACGGTAACCACAGCCACTCGGTCTTGGAGGGGTTGAGCTTGAGTCCGTTTCTCCCCATCCATACCCGCACGGCCTCCAGGCACTGGGTCAGCACGGCAAGGGCATCGTTGGGGTGGTTTGGCGTGGAAATGTACAGCTGGGTATCATCAGCGTACTGGTGGTACTCCACGCCAAAACCACGGATGATCTCACCCAGCGGCTTTACATAAATGTTGAACAGTAGAGGCGAGAGGACCGACCCCTGAGGTACCCCACATACGAGGGGTCTCGGGGTCGACCTCTGGCCCCCTGTCAACACAGACTGCATCCGGCCAGAGAGGAAGGAGGAGAACCACTGCAAGACAGTGCCTCCTATGCCCAGCCCCTCCAACCGTTGCAGCATGATACCATGATCGATGGTATCAAAAGCCGCCGAGAGGTCCAATAGCACCAGAACAGAGGAGCAACCCCTGTCTTGGGCCCGCCAGAGATCATCCACCAACGCGACCAATGCTGTTTCCGTGCTGTAGCCAGGCCTGAAGCCCGACTGGAACGGATCGAGATATGACGATTCCTCCAGGTGCTGCGGGAACTGTCGGGCAACCACACTCTCAACAACCTTCGCAAGAAAGCGAAGGTTGGAGACGGGACGGTAGTTTGATAAAACGGCTGGATCCAGGGCAGGCTTCTTGAGGAGGGGTCTCACCACTGCCTCTTTCAAGGCAGCGGGAAAGACACCCTCACTCAAGGAAGCGTTGATAATTGCTCGGAACCAGCCTCGTACCACCTCCCGGGAGGCCAGCACCAACCAGGAGGGGCACGGGTCCAGTAAACATGTGGTCGCCCTAAGTCCCCCCAGCAACCTGTCCACGTCCTCGGGGGTCACGGGGTCAAACTCAACCCAGGTAACAGTCTCAAGACCAGCCTCCGCCTCTCCCATTGGACATACCCAGTTGAAGTCGAAGCCTTCCCGTATCTGAGCGATTTTATCATACAGATATTTTCCGAAATCCTCAGCTCTACCCTCTAAGGGGTCTCCCCTCACCTCCTGATGAAGGAGGGAGCGGGTCACCCTAAACAAGGAGGCTGGGCGGTTATCTGATGACGCAATAAGAGCAGTGAGGTAGGAACACTTCTCTGCTCTTATCGCCATTAGGTAGGACCTAATATGGTCTCTTACCAATGTTCGGTCAGATTCGGCACGGCTCGATCTCCAACTGCTCTCTAGGCGTCTTTTCCGGCGTTTCATCTCTCTCAACCCCTCGTTATACCACGGGGCCGGTCGAGACCCACGCCGAATCAGAGGCCGCAAAGGCACAACTCGATCCAGGGCACCGGCAGCCGCCCTGTCCCAGGCCGCCACCACCTCTCCAACCGAGTCGTGTGTCAGAACCTCAGGAATTGGCCCAAGCTCTGCCTGGAACCGCTCGGGTTCCATCAGCCGCCTGGGGCGGTACCATCTCACCGGTTCCGCCACCCTGCGGTGGGGTGCAACGGTCCGAAAGTCCAAGCATAGGAGAGAGTGATCAGACCATGACAGGGGTTCAATGACTATATCCCCTACACTCTGACCACTCAGCCACTGTCCAGAGACAAAAACCAGGTCAAGCGTGTTCCCCCCTGTGTGTGTGGGGCCTTGAATTACCTGGGTCAGGTCCATGGCTGTCATGGAAGCCATGAACTCCCGAGCCTCCCCGGACGCCCCGCCCCCGGACGGCAGGTTGAAGTCACCCATGACTATTAGCCTGGGGACTTCAACCACCACCGCGGCGACAACGCTCAGGAGCTCGGGCAGGGAGGTTGATACGTGGCAGGGCGCCAGGTACGTAATCAACACCGCCCTCGGACCCCCTAGGTCCCACTTCACCAGAAGGGATTCACAGCCTGCCGTCTGAGGAACAGTGACCTCCCTCGGCCTGAAACTTTCCCTGATCACGACCGCCACTCCCCCACCCCTGCCTTGAGCTCTCGGCTGGTGGAATGCAAGGAAACCCGGTGGGCACATTTCCACCAGAGGGACACCGCCCTCTGGTCCCAACCAGGTCTCCGTTATACCCGCCAGGTCTGCTCCCCCCTCTGAGATCAAATCTTGAATGAGGGGGGCCTTATTTACCACAGACCTGGCATTGCACAGCATCAGCCTACAGCCAGGGCCCTGTGGTTCTGAACAACCCCGAGAACAGGTTGAGCCTTGGGGGTCGGAGCGCACGACCGCTCGTAAGCAGCGGGTGCGCGCTCCCTTATTATGATACGGCCCCCTGCTCCCACCATACCTGCCCCTCCCGCTAACGGTACTTATTGGAACTGAGTTAGTCTTAATCAGCCCCCCGTCCGCACCCTCGGGACTCCGTCCCCTTCCGTCGCCTGGCCTGTCTTCTTGTTCCCTTCTGACAATTTCTTCCCCTGCCCTAAACACTCCTTCCCCACCCCTCCCCACCCTTAAAACTTTAACTAAGTACCTATTTAAAAAACCCCAAAGCCCCTTTTTTGATGCATGCCATCTCTCAGGACTCCAAAGTCCATCCTCGAGATGGGCCCTTGATAGAACAGAGGGCCATAATTGCGAGAGGGGGGAGTCTCGCAATGCAAGAAGCGTCCACTTCGAGTAAGCAGCCAGTCAAGTAAGGTGAATCGATAGGGTCCGGCAAGAAACCAGGCAGTCAAGTCTGAATTAAGGTCCAAGTACCAAGTTTCTATATGAAGAATTATTTTCAGACTAATTAATTATTTATGAATAGTTAATTTTCACAATATTAGTAAGCATTAGCATATCCACAGTAGTAATAGTCATTTTTTTCTATAGAAGTGAATTCTGAATACTAACAGGCAAATCTAGAGACAGCATTCATGTCCAATCTATGTATGTCTCCTGGAGAAAACACTGACCTCTAAAAGCATTTCTTTTGACCTGCTAATTGTGTTTATTGGAACTTAATAAGAACATTAGTTATATAAGTAGCTATCTGGTGTGGAATTGCTGACTGCTAACACACTTGGTAAATGAATTTGAATGTGATTGGAAATAGCAATCCAAAAAAGTTCTGAACTACTGATTGACTGAATATTTAAATCTTTCAGATAACTAGTGTTTTTAAGATACAATATGTTTACTAGAATGTCTAAATCAGGGGTAGGCAACCCAAAATACTCAAAGAGCCACTTGGACACGTATATATATTTCTGAGGTTTTCACGGTTGTTTGTATGTAGGTCTTTGGTTATTCGGGTTTTCTCCCGCGTAAAATTGGAAGTGTCTTGGCGATGTTTTGATGAAGTCCCATTCGTCATCTTCAAGCTGGTGTTTTCGGCTTCGTGCTTCTAGGAGCAATGTGTGATCGTAGCTGTTTCTTCCTTTTAACTGCCAGTGGGGGTAGGAACTGATTGGGTAGGAGCTTGGCTGTGTTCTGATTGGGTGGAGGTGTGTTCTGATTGGTTAGGGGCTTGGCTGTGCTCTGATTGGATGGGGGGTTGGATGTGCTCTGATTGGCTGGGGGAGTGTTCTGTTTGGGTGGGGGCTTTGTTGTGCTTGGGTTAGTCTGAGTTGCAAGGGGATTTGAGATGGTGAGCTGCGTTGCTGTTGTTTGGCTTCGCGTTCATGGTCGTGCCTCATCTTCATGGTGGATGTCAGTTTCCTTCGTGTATGGATTGGAGGGGTTTAAAGTGGCTAATGATGCAGCTGTGTTCTGGCTTCTGGTTTGTGGTCGTGTCTCATCATTGGTGTGGGTTTGGGTTTGCTTTTTGCGTGGATGTGTGGTGGTGTGAGTGTGGGTCTGGTGTCATTCTTTGTGTTAGGGACTCGTTTGTCAATAAGGGCGGGTTTCCAAATGGCTGGTAGGCGGGAGGTATCATCTCATTTATTCATGCTGTGTGGGCGTTTTTCTATCTCGATGGCTTCTCTGATTATTCTGTTATTAAAGTGTTCAGTTTTGGCGATAGTTCTGGTCTTTTTAAAGTCAATTTCATGTCCTGTGGCTTTGAGGTGTTGGACCAGGGAAGAAGTTGGTTCCTCTTTTTTGACTGAGTTTTTGTGTTCTTCAATGAGTGCACTTATTCTTCTGTTGGCTTGTCCGATGTATGTGGTGAGGCAAGCGGTGCATGGGATTTCATATACGCCTTGATTTTCTAACTCAATTTTGTCTTTGGGGTTTCTTAGGATGGATATTTTTCTGTTTGAGCAGAATGCTGTCTTGATGTTGTGTTTGTGGAGGATCTTGCTGATTCTGTCTGTGGTGCCTTTTATGTATGGGAGGAGGGCTTTGCCGTTTTCTTGTTCTCTGTCTTGGATTTTAGTGGGGGTTTCTTTTTGGATTAGGTTGGTAATCTTATTTCTTTGGAATCCGTTGGATGTTAGTACATTAGTGAGAGTGTGTAGTCGGTTTTTAGGTGTTGTTCATCAGCTAAGCGTTTTGTTCTGGAGATGAGTGTCTTGGCTACGGAGTTGATCTGTGCTGGGTGGTGGTGTGAGAGTGCATGCAGATAGCGGTTTGTGTGTGTTTTCTTCTGGTAGATGGTGTGTCCTAGGGAGCCATTGGATTTCTTGTAGACTAAGACATCCAGGAAGGGAAGTTGGTTATTAGCTTCTGTTTCCATGGTGAACTGTATTTTGGGGTATAGGCTGTTGAGGTGTGTGAGGAAGTTGTCCAGTTTTTCTTTCCCATGTGGCCAGATTACGAAGGTGTCATCTATGTATCTGAGCCAGAGTTTGGGTTTGTGATCAGATTTTTCTAGAGCTTGGATTTCAAAGTGTTCCATGTAGAGGTTTGCAGTGACAGGTGAGAGGGGTGATCCCATGGGTGTTCCTTCTATTTGTTTGTATTTTTGTCTGTTATAGATGAAGTATGTGTTGGATAGGCAGTGGTTGGTCAGATCTAGGATGTCTTTGGGGGGGTTATATTTGTTTTGGATAGCTATCAAGGCTTCTTTGATTGGCACTTGGGTGAAGAGGGATATGACATCGAAGCTCACGAGTAGGTCGCTGGGCTGTACGTTTTGTTTCTTTATGATCTCTATGAACTGGAATGAGTTTTTTACGTGTGAGGTGATGGATTCTGCGTAGGGCTGTAGTTATTTGGCGAGAAATTTGGGTAGGTTCTGTAGAGGTGAGCCTATGGAGCTGACTATGGGTCTAAGTGGGGTTCCTTCATTGTGTATCTTGGGGAGACCATAGAGCTTAGGGCATCTGGATGATTTCTCTCTGGGAATGATTCTTTGCTGGATCTCTTCGTTAATGGGGGAGGCTTTTATTTTGGATCTAGTGGTTTTTTCCAGGTAGGTGGTAGGATCTGTGTTTAGGGGTTTGTATGTGGAGTCTTGGAGTAGGTTGGTTAATTTGGTTTGGTAGTCAGATGTGTTCATAACCACCGTGGCGTTGCCCTTGTCTGCTAGTAGGATTATTATGCTGGTGTTTTCTTTCAGGTTAAGTAGTGCTATCTGCTCCTCTTTGGGTAAGTTGCTTTCGGGTGGCTTGCTGGTGCAGAGGATGTTGGTGATTTCGAGTCTGATTCTGTTAGTGTTGTCAGGGTTGATTTTGGTCAAGCTGGTTTCAACTCCGCATATAATGGTTTCAGTGGGGATATGTTTGGGAGCGACTGCAAAGTTGAATCCTTTGGAAAGGACATTGGTTTCGGCTTTGGTGAGGATCCTATCTGAGATGTTATGCACTGTTTGTTTCATGTGTGGCTGTGAGGGAGGAGGGGTTTGTTTCTGGTGTTCTTGCAGTCTTCAGAGTTTGTTGGTGTGTGTGTCTGTCTTGAGGGTGGTCTGTGTTTCGGCTCTCCAGACGGCGAGTTGTTTGGATTTGTCCCAAAGTGTGGGGTGGATCTTGTTGCTGAGTTTGAGGTGAAGTGTGAGGAGATCTTTGTTGATTCAGTCTAGGCGGAATCTTTTTGTGTGAAGTTCATTTCTGATTAGGGCCAATTCTGTTCTTTTCAGGATGTGTTTGGTGGCTGCAGAGTTGGAGTGGAATTTCAATTGAAAGCATGTGGGGATTAAATGGGTGAGGAGGGGGAGCAGGATGGGAGGCAGCGGCTCCGTTGGCAGCGGCAGCATGGCAGCGGCCACTGCAGCAATCTTCGGGGTTCCCCGGCCCGGCCACTGCCCCGCCGCATCTTCAGCCGAACGGGCGGGGAGGGGGAGCAGGATGGGAGGCAGTGGCTGCTGTGGCGGTGACAGCGGCGGCCACTGCAGCATCGACAAGGTTCCCTGCCTCCCCTGCCACTGTCCTCAGCTGAACGGCAGGGAGGGGGAGCAGGACGGGAGGCAGCAGCTCCAGTGGCGGAGGCACGGTGGTGGCCACTGCAGCATCGTCAGTGGTCCCTGCCGTCCCTGGCCCGGCCACCGCCCCTGCTGCATCCTCAGCCACTTCGCTGTCGCAAGAGGAGGGCACCAAGGCCGAGTGCACATTGGCAGCCGCGCTGGCAACGTGGAATGCCGCCACGGGGACGGGGGGTCCCGACCCACTGCCGGACCCGCTGCCCTAACAGCCCAAGGTCTACTCCTGCAGCACTGAGGGTGGCGGCGGTGGCAGCGGGAGGATGGCGAAGTGGCGTGGCTGCCCGTTCGCCGCCGCCTCTTCGGCCTCGCTCAGCGCAACTGGCAGCAGCGGCAGTGGGAGGATGGCCAAGAGCATCGCGCAGCAGATGGGGAAAGGGCCGGGCAGGCACCACGGGGGAATCCGCTGCCCATGAGACAGCCAAAAGGTGCAGGTGGAGAGGGAAAGCTACAGAGACCCCCAGCGACACCCCCCTGACTAACAGAGGCAGTGGCAGAGCAGGGGGAGGGGAGACCCACCGGGCAGGGAAGAGGCACCCCGAGGCCGGCCACCCGCAGCTCCTTACCATGGACACCTTTCCAGCAATCCTCCCAGCCACCACGTGCAGTACGAAGAAGGAAAGAAATTTGTGGGCAGTCCCACAAACCAAAGAAGTTCAACCAATCAATTCAAACTTCATGAGAAGTTTGAATTGATTGGTTGAACTTTTTTAGTCCCTATTTTTTTTTCAGATTGCACATGGTGGCTGAGGATAGGGAGCCACAGGAGACGGCTGAAAGAGCCGCATACGGCTCCGGAGCCACGGGTTGCCGACCCGTGGTCTAAACCATAAGTATACACATACAGCATATGGGGCAGGATTTAAAATAGTTCCCTCACAATTTTAGTACATACATCCAATCATCTGATACATAGTTGCTATCCTTCTTGCTGACCTCTTATTGTTTTTCTCCATGTTGAAACACAAAGTAATTGTTTTTTTCTGTTTAAAGAATTTCCTCCTTTTTCCATTTAGAGTCAGCAGTTGTTGTCAGTCTTTTCTTGTATAAGAAAGATTCTGCAGAGAGAAGTATAAGGTTTAGTTAGGAAGGGTTTATTTATTCATTTGTATGATTTATAAAGCTAACCATCTCACAGTAGTGACTCTGGGCAGTGTACAAAGATTAAAGCCACCATTACAAAATACAACCCTTGATTCCCTTTTTAAAACAACAACCCTCAAAACAACAATTAAAAAAAACCCGACATCACCAGGAGAGCTCACCTAACCTCTCTGCTCAAACACCTGGGGAAACAGGTCTTCAGAGAATTACAAAAGAGTAATATAATTGGGGCCACCCATATCTTGGAAGGGAGGATGCTGTTCCACAGGGCAAATATAGCCACAGGAAAGGAGTTAAAGCCAATCTTGGCAACTTTAAGGATTGTGAACTTCAAATCCCAGAATTCTAGGATTTGAAGTCCACAAGTCTTAAAGTTGCTAAGATTGGACATCCCTGAATTAAAGGGAAGAGCTTTCCTGCCCTATGGTACCATCTATAACTGTGGACTATTTGACCCTCATTTTAATATTATGAATCAGATGACGTTGAATCAAGTCAGCAGGAACTTGAAAGAAAAACATTTTTTCCACAGAATCATATGATAAAGTCAGTTTCATGTGGTCTTACATGTATGGTGGTAGTATTTAAAACACAGGAACAAGGACAAGTCAAGATACCAGGTATTATTTATTGTTCATGTTTAAAGGTGTTAATTATTCTAAACTATTTTACACTATCTTAAAAGCAGTGACTTAAACTTTTATTTTTGCATACAAGGTTAAAAAACTGAAGAGGGAGCTCTTGCAGATGAAGCAAGAATTATTATATAAGGAGCAAGGCTATGAAACATTGCAACAGTGAGTATAAGAAAATAATTGAAATTGACTTAAATAATTCATCCCATTGGTTACAATTAAATCAAATAGAATAATTATTTCTCTTGAAATAAGTGAGAAAAATCTACAACCAATGCCTATGGAAAATCTAACCATGTCCTATTATTAAGGAAGAAAAGCAAAAAGCTGTTTAAAAGGTGTAAAAAGTGAGAAAATTTAATAGTCCCTGTCTGCCACTTCTGTGATGAAGAAGAGCAAACAAGCAGCCAAAAAAGACAAGAGAAGCAGTATTGCAGGCTGGTTATTTGGCGCCATGCGCCCTTTAAGTATAATTAGAACTTTACTGAATATTTAACTGTCATGGAAAAGGACAAGCTTCAGTGAGAAGGTTGAAACAGAGGAAAGATGGGGCTGAAATAAATCAGACATTGGAGAAATCCCATGGTTTTTTTTTTGCTCCACTGATCTTTGCATTCCCTAAGTGCCTGCTCACTCTACTTGTATTTGGCAAAGTTTAGACAAGCATAATACAAATATCTATTTGAAGACTGCCCTGCCCAAAAGGAAAAGTCAATCATCTAAATTGGCTGGGTGGCAAATAAATAGCAGCTATATTAACTCCTGGACCATATTACAGAATACCCTGTAATATTACATATTACAGAATACAGAATTCTTACTTAAAAGAAAGTTGAGCAGATTTCTTACAAGTGTTCCTTTTTTATTTTTTGTAAACAGTTAAGAATTTAAATCTTCCTGTAATCCCCCATTATTATTCCATATGACTTTAAAATATGAAATTGAATAGAATTAAAGCTTAAACAATTCACAACTGCAGACTTTTAAAATTTAACTGAATGTTGGAGATAATAAAAATTCTGGTACTTTTTGTTCCCAGTTTAACTTTTCTTTTAAAACATAAGTATACCTAAAGCTTTAAAATTTCTGCTTCTATTAAAATTAAAGTTAATCCAACACACTGGTTGTGTTACATTGCTGAAATTTGAAAACCAACTTGCTTGCAAGTAATTTCATTAGGAAACCAAAGCAAGTTTGGAAAACTTTCAGCAGCATACAACAAATAAACAATGAACATTTGTTATGAAAATTATGGCTGTCAGTTTATGACTAGCACTAATTCTATTTATTGAAAGCAGGGAGTCAGAATACATTTTATATTGGAAAGACATTTTATTCATTTCTGCCATATCTGTTATAAAAAGTAGTTGCAACTTATGTAATACTTTGAAGCAATAGGACTGCATCATGCTGGAAAAGCTCTGATTCATATCACTTGTTTTTATGTGCAGTTAATGTAGGTTGGATGATAATACAGCAAAAATCAAACATGATTAGGAAGTAAATACTCTGCTGTCAATAGTATATTTAAATAGAATCCAGGTGTATATCATGCTTAACATAATGTTAAATTCTGGTTTAATGTTACAAGCTTTGGACTAGTGTGTTTTCCCTTCTTTTCTCTGGGTTGGGATAGGTAAACTAATCTCCACTATATGTGTCATTTACTGATAACATTTTAATCTCCTGTTTATACAACAAATAGTCATCTCTATTTCTTACATTACAGTGCAGAAGCTTTTTTCTTTAATGAAATTTAGCACATGTCAAATTATGTGGATAATTTTGCTCTAAGCTAATTCTTAATTATTTTTTTAATGGAAGTCCATGATAAAGTCAAGAAAAAAAATATTTTCAGTGCAAAAATCCTCTATAAGATTATATGTAAGCCCTTTCAAGTTTTAAACTGTTTGTGAATCTTTTCCTTGGAAAATATAACTTGGTAAGTAAGATTATCTTGGAAAAAAGATAACCATGGCATTCCTTCTAGCAGAGCCTGAGGGAGAAGTGAAAAGAGGAATCATCCTAGAATCACTATGAACTAAGTCCAACCCCATTTGACTGCTGTTGATTTGCTGAGGGCCCCTAGCTAAACAGCCATACTACCGGTAGTCATTAGTGGGTCTTTCCACAAAAATGGCTCATTTCATCCCTTGTAAGGGGTTGCTTACTGCCAAGGAAACAGTTCAGCTCTTTTTAAATCACATCTATCATTATAGAAGCATGGTCTCTAGAGTAATCTCTACTGGGGAAGTCAATTTGCTTCCACATTTTGGAGGGCACTATTCCAACTTTTGAATATTCAGGTTATCTTGTCTTCAGCCCACCACTCTGGAATAAATGGCAAGACAAAGAAAATAAACAAACAAACAAACTCTTGCAGCAATAAGATGTTACTGCACCTAAACTGGTCCTCATTACTGCCATTGCCAGAATTTTCATATAATAACTGTATGACCCAATTGCTATGACCCCCTTGCAAGCCTTGAATGGCACACATCTTAGTGTTCTACCAGAGAACCCAAGGTAGGAAGAGCCCATCCCAAAGTTGTGGATTTTTGCAACAGCTGCTGGCTGCACAAACACTGTTGAGCCAGTGAAGCTAGAACAGCTAGAACATGTGAAGCAGTTGTGCAAGAAGCCTGCAGACTTCCATTGACAGGAAGGGCCCTGAGAGCTGAAGGAGCCAAGTCTGTCTCTCTACCAAGTTTTTGGTCCGAACAAGACTGTCTAAGAAACTGGATGCTAAATTTCTGGCAGAGTCCTTTTGCCATCACTCTCCCCTGGCTCCAAAATGGCGGAGGGGGACCAGGTAAGACGCCCAAGCCTCCTCTGCCCATCATCTATGGCATGGCAGTCCGGCTTAGGAGGGGAGTGAAAGGGAAGAGGCAGGCAAGCAGCTGGGTAATTGAACAGGCAGGGGGAGGTCGCCAAATGAGAAGTGGCCTGGCTGCAGGAGCCCTGAAGTAAGTGGGTGCGGGGTGCGTGGGGCAGCTCCACTCCCCACCTGCCTTACCTCACCTTGTGGCAGCGGCACGACATGCGATCTCCTGCCCCATTGTGACCACGAGCAACCAGACAATGGAATAGAGTGAGTGGGCTTTTAACTAGGGCTTATTTTGGGGGTAGGGCTTATATAAGGCGCACGCTAAAAATCATGCTAGGGCTTATTTTCTGGGTGGGTCTTATTTTCAGGGAAACACGGTAGTAGAGATAGAATTTGGGAATATGGTATACCTAGATTAAAGTACTCTCTGATATTCCTATATTTTGATTGAAAATAGCTGCTATTTATGGAAGATAATATTATTAGAATTGCCTGTTTCTCTTTCCCTCAATAGGTTATCCTTCTAAATGCCAGAAACACTTTTTTTTAGAGTTACTATCAATGTACTCTTTTACAGAATTGACCAAAAAATGTCTGGAGGCCAGAATGGATATGAGTTAAGTGAAGTCAAAGCTATTATGAATGAATTGAAGTCTATCCAAAAAGCTATAAGCTCTGGTGAAAAAGAAAAGCAAGATTTAATGAAGGTATTTTGATATCATTTTTATTCAGCATTTGGTGGTCCATGAGGCACCTAACAGCTATCATAACTAAGAGAGGTAGTTTCTAAGGTCTTATTAAATTTGTAGTAAAGAAAAAAAAGAGATTAAGTTACAGAACTGGATTTTGGAAAGTGGATGTATATATTTTAGTATCTCCCATAAGTTTGGTAGGGCAGGGATATTTTGACTGGGTTGCTGATTTCCTTGGCAGGCAATAGGGAGATTGCTTCATTGATTACAGATGAATGAGCTGATGTTTTGACCTTATAAAATGTTTGCTGATTGCCATTTTCATTTCCAGGCTTTGGGAACTATTGCAAGATAGTATTGATGTAGCTAACTAAAGTTTCTCACGATGCCTTTTTAAATACCTTGTTTGAGAGACAGAGAGGAGAATGCATGCACTGAGTTGTCTTTCAAAATAGATATGGTAAATGTTGATGAACAATTGTAGGATATTCCTTTCTATATTATTCTGTCTCTCTCTTGCCAATGCATTTCTTGCTGTGTATATTGGTTTTTTTTAAATAACAAAATCTGCAATATTTGTTGTTGTTGTTCCCCAGAGCCTTGTAAAGTTGAGAGAAAGATTCCTTCTTGATCAAAATGTTGCCCAATCAGAATCAGACTTGAGGTGCAATCTGGCACACTCCCAACAGTCTCTCTCCAAGCAAACTTTGGATGCAGGGTCTCAGACAGACATTTCTGGTGATGTATGTTTTTCCTATTATTTAAAGGTGGGGATGAAAAAAATAGATGTGGAACACTCTTGAAGGGATCTGAATCAAATGTTAGTCAATATAGCAAGGACGTTCTAAAGCAGACATGTCAAACACAAGGCCCGGGGGGCGGATGTGGCCCGTGAAGTGGTTTCATGTGGCCCGCGAAGCCATCCTGGAAACAGTGAGGGAATGGCCCCCGCTGCCTTGACCCTGGCCCAGGCTATCCGGGAGCCAATGTACAATTTTGTGGTGGCCATCTATACTGAAACGCAATCAGTCTTAGCTCCACAAGGCTGTCTGGAAACAGTGAGGAACCAGCCCCTGCCACTTTGGCCCAGCACCCTGGGTGCATGCTGGGGAGGTGTCACCCTTTGTGAGAAACGAAGAAATGGACATGCCTTGGCACTTGCCCTGGTCCCACCCCCGTCTGCCAGAGACCCTTAGATCTGTCCTACTCCTGCCCAGGCCCCACAGGCACCCTTGACATGAACGATGTAGAGCTGGCCACACCCACCCAGTAGGCCACACCCAATCCATCCACGCCTACCCAGTAGGCCGCACCTACCCTGGCCACACACCCCTGCCCCTCCGAGGGCAACCGCAATGCTGATGCGGCCATCAATGAAATTGAGTTTGACACCCCTGTTCTAAAGAATGCTTCTCATGTTTCACTCTCAAAAGGCACTCATTTGTGCTGCAGTTATTCTACTAGGTGAATTTCGTAATTCTAAATAGTTTTTTAAATGATAGAAATGAAATCTCCTACAATTTGCTTATAGATTTTTGTTTGCCAAGAAGTCTCTGGGAATAGAGGAAGCAATAAAAGCTACAAATCTGATAATCTATACTCAGTAATTCCTTTGTTAACTTACTGATACTATCCTGTATTTTTGTATCTACTATTTTTTCTTCTTTTGCTTGCTTGTTTGATATTTTTCTCTCCTTTTCTTTTTTTAAAAAGATGAATCAATAAAAATCTGATCATCTAAATCATACAATCCAGTGGCTTACAGAGGTTAATTCATAATTACTTTCCTCATTTTTGAATGATGCAAGTTAGTATAGTGACTATACAAGTGGTGGCGAATCTATGGCATGGGTGCCAGAGGCGGCACTCAGAGCCCTCTCTGTGGGCATGTGCGCCATTGCCCCAGTGCTAGACCTTCAGCTGGGTTTTATAAAACCTTTTCGCTTGAGGCCTCTGCCTCCATGTGCAAAAAAAAAAAAAGGTTCAATCAATCAATCAATTTCAACTTCTTGCGGGGAAAAAAAAGATCTTGCAAAGTTGGAATTGATTGATTAAACTTTTTAGTCCCACCCAGTGTGCCGTTACCACCGCAGCCATGCCCAGCCAATGGGCCCCACCCAACCAATGGGCCACACCCACCCGGCACTCGACGATGCATAAGTGGGTTTGGGTTGCAGTTTTGGCACTCGGTCTCTAAAAGGTTCACCATCACTGGACTATACTAACTATAGTTAAAGCAGGATGATGCTGTACTCTAATTTAGTCATAATTAAATACCATAAAGTGAAATTGTAACTATTAACATCCTATGTTAGAGTCCTAGCTAGTCTCAATAATGGCTTAAAAATATCAAGCAGAACTTTTGTCATTATCATTAATAAGCAGAACTGGAATAGAATTTTCTGGTTTGCAATTTTTTTCTTTGTGTTTCTTCAGATAGATATTTTATTCTAGAATATTAATTGTGATCTAAGTTGGTTTTAATTTGGCAAAGTAGTTACAACAGTCATATTAAAAACTTGCAATTTTTTCTTATTTGAAAGAAACTAAACCTTTACTATACTATGCAATACCTCATCATCTTCTATTATTTATTTTAAGTCAAGAATTTCATTGGACATCTACCCTTCCCTCCTTGCTTTCCCCCTCCCTCCCCGGCTTCCTGATATCCTGAATTTAGATTAACAGTTTGGGATTCAGTCTACCCACATCTCCCCCTCCCCCCAAGTTATGTTAGAGCTTATTGATATCACATTCCAAAAACATTTTAATTTAATCCAAAGTCATTTTTGAAGTTATTTAATACATTATGTCAAATAGATCTTATTCAAAATGACATGTATTCATTGAATATTGATGTATATAAATATAAGTGAACCTTATTTATTTTTGCTCCAAAAAGCAATGATCAAACCCCAAAGTTCAATTTAAAAACTGGTGACTAGAGAACTTCTTCACATTTTGTTGCAGTTCATCAAGCTCACCAATGAAATCAACATTTTAGTCACTTTAAAATATTTCTCACTGACTGGAATGATTGCCATAGGTTTATATTCACAAATGTTTTCCAAATGTTGGTCTATTTCTTAAGGTGGAATCATAAAAGTCTCTGGGAATGATTGTACTAGGATTTTCTTAGAGCAGCCCATACTTAAATGTGGTTTTTAACAATTTCAGTCTCATTGAAGTCCTCCTTTGAGCTTCATCGATCTCTTAAATTCTGAGTTCAAAGTGCTAAGCAACAATTTGGGATTAAATGGAGGTTCAAAGTTGACCTTATTAGAACTGTACCTTCTATTAAAATATATCCTAGGGTTATTTAGTAGTAATAAAAGTATATTCCTTTAGAAATTATTTGAATTAGCCTTTGAGTTGACAAAACAGCAATTAGTGTTTTGAAATGTGTTTCTATTTATTTAGCTTATTTAGGAAATCAAATTACTTCATGTATCCTTAATGATATATGCTGTGAGATGGTGATTCTTTCAACAGGTCAGTGTCAAGAACATGGCCAATTTAGCTGAAAAGGTCAGATTGAGTCTTCAGTATGAAGAAGCCAAAAGAAGGTAAAGAAAGAGTTTATTTCTTTGCTAGAATATATATTTTGTATATATATAGTCTGTAAAGCCATGTAACCAATATAATGCTTGCAGTGACATCTACTGGATGCATCTATTGAAAACATAGTTTAATATTCTTATCAGCATCATTTATTTGTGTAAATTGGATCATTTATTTTTGTATATTAGACTATTAGTGAATACTCCGAGCTATTTTGTTTCCACTAACAAAAGAATTGTAAGCAAAAGAATATGAACCAAATTAAACAGCAAATTCAGGGAAACAGGTTATTATTAGCAGTTTCCTCAATTCTTTACATCAAAACTGCCTGTATGTTTAGGTGATAATAGGAAAATTAGGATATATAAACTAGTGGCTTTAAGAACATAATCTTACTTGTAATGACATAAAATGTAACATAGCAATCTCAAATTGAGTACTAAAACCAAGGTGCAAAATACATACAATACCACTATTACTCAGAGGCAATGTTGGATCTGAATAAAGTGAGCTTTTCACCCTAAAAGGGAAATCAATTGTTTCTCAGATGACATGGGAAATCCCTACTGATACCTACAGAAATTGCAAATCATGAAGAAATTGCTACTTGAAATGTTACAAAGCAACAAAAAAATGATATTGGAACTCATAATCTGAATAGGTAGTCCTAGATCTCCAACCATTCCTTTAGTGCAGACATGTCAAACACAAGGCCCGGGGGCCGGATGCGGCCTGTGAAGTGTTTTCATGTGGCCCACGAAGCCATCCTGGAAACAGTGAGGAAACGGCCTGCTCTGCCTTGGCCCTGGCCCAGGCTGGCTGGGAGCCAATGTACAATTTTGTGGTGGCCATCTATGCTGAAACACATTCAGTCTTAGCTGCACAAGGCCGTCTGGAAACAGCGAGGCACCAGCCCCTGCATCGGCCCCGCATGCTGGGGAGATGTCACCTTTTATGAGGAATGAAGAAATGCACCATCACCTGGAAGTAGCCAGCAAATGGCCCTTGCCTACTTCACATATCCAGTTTGATGGGCTCTGCCCTGGTCCCACCCCTTTCTGCCAGAGACCCTCAGATCTGTCCCACTCCTGCCCAGGCCCCCACAGGCACCCTTGATGCGAATGATGTAGAACTGGCCACGCCCACCCAGTAGGCCATACCCGCTCCATCCACACCCACCCAGTAGGCCGCACCCACCCGGCCCCCCTGAGGGCAACCGCAATGCTGATGTGGCCCTCAATGATATTGAGTTTGACACCCCTGCTTTAGTGACTGTTTGAAGTTACAACAGTACTGGACAAAAGTGGTTACACCTGGTCCTTGGAGTTCTGACCATCCTAACATCCTTGCAGTCATGTGATCACAATCTGGGCATCTGGCAACCATTTCACACTTATAAGCAATTGCTGCACTCCATAAACACATGATTGCTATTTGCAATCTTCCCTGCCATCCTCCTGAGAAAGTTAATTGGGAAGCTGGCAGGGAAGGTTGCAAATCTCCCCTCCCACACACTCTGCTCTAGCCACCTCTGTGTTCATACCATACTCTTCTGTGCCCTCCCTGATTCACACTGCTACCTCATACACCCTTGCCAATCCACTCTTGATCAGTCTTCCTGACTCACTTTTATAAATAACTCGAAGCGGTGAACATATTTCTCCTTCCTCCTTTTTTCCATACAACAACAATCCTGTGAGGCGGGTTGAAGAGTGACTGGCCCAAAGTCGCTCAGTCAGCCTACAGTTTCCTAGTATTTAGCCCAGCACCTTAACCACTATACCAAACTGACTATCTACTGCCACTTTCTCTATTGATTCTGCTAATCACAAACCAGTTGCAAAGCACCCAAATGGTGATCATGTGACTGCAGGATGCTACAAGATTCATAAATGCCTGCCAGTTGCAAAGTATCAATCATGTGACCACAGGGGTGTTGCATGATTTGTCAATTCAAAGATTGGCTGTAAAATTACTTTTTCATTGGCATCATAACTTTGAACAGTCACTACACAAGGTGGTTAGTAAGTGAGGTCTACATGTACAACATTGTAAAAAATACAGCATAAATGATACTTTCACCTCACCATCTTTTTTTCTCATCACATTAATTGAGAATATTGTTTCTAAAAAGCTTCAGGAAGCCTTCAACATCCTATTCAAAACTTATAAATGGTTCAAACATACATAGAAATCTGCCATTAAAATAAAATTTGGAATTGACAAGCAGTCTCAGTGAAGAAGACTTGAAAACTTAATTCAGTGATCAAGTACAATATTAAAGGGAAGTCACCCAATATAAGAAGCTAAGAGGCATGCTCTGGTAGCTAGAGAGATGATCAGTCAATAACAGTTATTGATAAGTAAGCATTTTAAAGAAGAAAAAAACTCTTTGAGACACGATCCCACCTTGCATGTTACTAAATAGTAGTCAGGGTTATTTCTAGCCAAGCTTGGCTAGATATGAACCATTGATAAAGTGAAATAAACCTGATGCATTCCATCAGTATGGATCTTCGTTTAGTAAGCCAGAATGATTTTATTTCTTTTTATGTTAGTTGTATATAGTTTTTAGAACTGCTGCTTAGCTACTTAAGAAATCAAAATAAGAAGGCTAAGCTATAGGTATCACCACTACATAGTAGGCACCAACTTAAATGGCTTTAAAAGTTATTAGATAAACAGTGGATTATAAATGCCTTAATGGTTACATTAGAGCTCCATATATTTCCTGTAATATGGGAAGCAGTATAATACATAATCCCTGTGTGAGGATACTGATGCACTCATGACTTTTTGTTAAATTTTACCATTTTGTGGGGGGAGCACTATGTAAATGGAATAATGGATCAGATTTTTGGTTTAATCTATGCCAACAACACACTTTGTATTTTTATGCTGGAAAGAATTTGAAACATTATCTCTGTAGGAGAACATTCCATAAAATGAATGTCAGAGAAGGCTGACAGCTGCTATTTTCATGTGGTAGTAATTATAAAACGGAATCCTTTGTTCATTAAAAGTTTTCATTGTCTTGCAATTAAAAATCTTATCAGTTGGTAAATCACTTTGTAATAAAACCAACCATCATATGAATAATGCACTTCACTCAACTCTCAGGAACTTATTAATGTTTGTATTTTTCCTGTCCCTATTCATTAACTAAGATAGCTCTGGACCACATCAGATTATAGATCTAGTTTGGTGTAGTGGTTAAGGTGCTGACTAGAAACCAGGAGACTAGGAGTTCTAGACCCACTCTAGACATGAAAGCTCACTGGGTGACTTTGGGCCAGTCACGCTCTCTCAACCCAATCCACCTCATAGCATTGTTGTGTTGTGTTGTGTATTTTTTTAATAAAAATAATAAAGGTAATATAAAAATTAAATAAATAATAAATGATATGAATTGACTTCCGGTTCCGGAATGCGGCGACGCCGGTCGCGCCTGGAAACTTCTCTCCAGGCCGTCCGGAGTTTCCTTCGCCGGTAGATCCCCTAGGGGGTCGAAAGTCACCCTGGAGAGGTGACCACCGAGGAGGAGGCCAGCTGGTAGATAGGGGAGGGTGGCAGCTTCCCCCGAGTCTCCAGCTTCTCCTTAGGGCCGACGGAGCAAAGATCGGCTTGCCGATCACCCTGCTGCACCAGCCGAAGTCACATTGACATCTAACATGATCCGGGTGAGATCCCCTTTGTTCCTCTTCACACCCTTGCTGTTTTTGCCTGTAGAAGCTGTTTGTGCTATTATTTCCCCATCTGGAGAAAGCGGCTTTAGTAATCGTGGGAACAAACGAGTTTTACAAAAAGGACAGAAAAAATAAATAAATATTCATTTAAAGACTATATTCTATTCCTACTTACATTGTGAGGTAGAAAAAACTTTTTGGGCTTTTTGGAGCGGTATTATATCGGCAGAGTTTTCTTTTTCTATTCTCCTTTTAAAGATAGAAAAAAGAAAAAAAATGGTGTTTGAAGAAGTCTTTGTAGCTCACTGAGGACACCTACTGGTCAAAATTTAATATTGGATTGTTTATTTGGAGATGAGACAGCTCTGGCCTTCAAACTGTTTATGAAGAAAAAAGATAATTTGAGCCAGCTGTGTGATCTGTGGGGGTGGATAATGTTCAACTGTTCAACTGTAATCTTCACTAAAAAGGAAAAGAATTTTTCTTCAACTATTGCTAAAATGGAGAAGCCTCAATCACATTTAAACTGTAAACTTATACTGGAAAAGATCTATGAGGCTAAAGAAGAAATATGTACTACAATAAAAGAAGCTACTACAGAATTAAGAGCCAGAATTTCTACTTTAAAACTTAAAACTGACTCCCTGATTACACTTGACTACAAAACAGATTATACAAGAAGAGGTTTTAACTAAGGATAAGGAGAATCTTATTTTGCCTTACAAGCAAGATCAGGAAAAGCAAAGACCGAACTTTGGACTTCTGAAGTAACGAGGCTTTACAGACAAGAGAAACAGAGGATTAAATCAGAGATCAAGATGGTTTATATCAAATCAAGTGATACTACAAGCGATAAAAAGAGACCTATTATCTGGAAGGGAAGTCCTGTTATGGAAACCCACTTGGCAAAAGAGAAAAGCTAGAATAAGATTTAAAAATGAAAATTAATTTTTTTTAAATTGGATTAAAGGCAACCTAGAACTATGGACTGATCTAAGGACTGAGATTATGAGTTTGAAGTAAAAAGATGTCTTACAGTTGGTCTGAATTAATAATTAATTAAATGTTAATTACATATTGAAATGATTTAAGATCTGATATTAATTTGTTAACTTAAAGAGATTGATTAAGCGAAGGATTAGATATTTAGAGAACAGTTTGATAAATATATACATTTATATGTGTCTAGGATAGACTAATATGTTTGTTTAATGATGAGATATTTTTCTGTATAAGGGATTAAAGACAATTTAGAATACTAGGAATGTTCCTTTTAGAATGTTAGGTTTATTTCTATGAAAATTATGATGTAATGGAATGATGAAAACTGAAGAGAGGCTTCAGATTTGAAGTACTAATAGTTAATTAAAATTTAATACGATGATATGATTTTCTGATGATATGGATGTTATTAGTTATGATAATTAACTGGAGACTTAAACTTTGCTTAACGGAATGACATGATTTAAGGTATGATATTATTTTTTTCTTTAGCTTGAAGAGATGGATCAGGTGATAGACTTGATAGGTATAGGATAGATTAATATTTTACTCTAAATAAGGGAGA
Source organism: Bothrops alternatus (assembly GCA_034064705.1). Lineage (NCBI taxonomy): Eukaryota > Metazoa > Chordata > Lepidosauria > Squamata > Viperidae > Bothrops > Bothrops alternatus. Next base: position 7,438,037 of record JARGCV010000053.1, on the reverse strand, counting down.
TTAATGGAAGAAGAAACGAATAAGATTTTGATAAAATTAAAAAAGTAGAACATATGTGCAAGGGATATTTGAACTGAAAATGTTTTTATTTAAAGTTAATTTGATTATGGTAGAAATTGATGAAGCTTAAAAACAGGCTCAGGTTGAATACAATTAAGCTAGAATTGGATATTCTAAATATACTATGCTATCTGAGGGAAAAAGAGAGGGAATATTTGACGTATTGATTATATTATGTATATATGTCTTGTTTTAAGATGTTTGATTACCCCAGCACCACGGTGTGTCCTGAATATGTTTCTCTATGAATTTTTAAAAAACCAATAAAATTTGTTTTAAAAAATAAATAAATAAATGATATGAATTTGATTGATTCACTTCATGTGAAAAGAGCTGGACACTATCTTCTTAAGGCCCCCCTGGCCTTTAACTCCACCAATTGTCTATACTACAGTGAAAAACCTAATCAGAATCAAGGATGCTACATGGTATGCTTATTTAAAATATTTTTATATATTGACTTGCTAGAAAAATGAGGCATGGTGGCTCAGTGGCTTAATGACACTGGACATGGTCTCTGCTGTGGCGGTTCAAGTCCTAGCATTGCATGGTGAGATGAGCTCCCATCACTCGTCTCAGCTTCTGCCCAACTAGCAGTTCGAAAGCATGTTCTATGCAAATAGATAAATAGATACCACTTTGGTGGGAAGATGAGCCAGCACTTCCTGCAGCAATTAAAATCCTGCTGGCACTGAACCTTCCAGGTTACAACACCCATTTGGATGGTGCTGCAAGAAAAGCCACGTGTCTTTCTTTCTGGTGCGTAGCTAGCTCAACCTCCTGTGGTGCACCTAGGGAAGCACACAAATGTGTACCTAACAGAGCTGGTAAACAGGCAGCCAAACTACTACTCTGCCTTAGCATTGTAAAAGTGCCATATGCTAAATAAATAAATAACCAGAAAAATAATTAGAAATGCTCTGCGCTTGTTAGGCTTTACACATATAGATCCTACTGTGTTATTGAGCCCCTGAAAGTGGAGGAAGCAAGGAGATAAGAGACCTTCTGGCTTTTCCTCTGTTTTTGTCTTATTGGAAAATCCTTGTTTATCTGTTCTTTGTGTCTGTCTGTCTCTTTCAGAATGGCAAACTTAAAAATAGAACTTTCTAAGTTAAAAAGTGAAGCTTGGCCTGGAGCACTGGAAATTGAGAAGGAAAAATTGATGCTGATAAATGAAAAGGAAGAGCTTCTGAAAGAGCTTCAATTCGTCACCTCATGTAAACGCACGCAAGATGAATTGAAGCATTTAGAAGCAGAAAGGAAGAGACTGGAAGAGGAGCTGTCAATGAAAAGCACACCTAGTGATGAACTTACAGAGAGGTATAGAAAAAATTCTTTTCTTCTATCATTTATTTATTCCTTCATTTTAACCTTTATCTTGCTGGAGAGCCTGAGTTGTGCCCTAATGGGCCATTTTCTTTCAGTAGCTGTTCTATGTATATTTTAATTAAATTTAAAATTAGTCTAGTGGGCAGTAATACAGAAAGACCTTCACACTGTGACAGAATTCACAGAGTTCATATTATTTCAAGCTCTCTGTTGTTCTTCATTTGCAACCAGCATGAAAATAGCAAGTCCTGATGTTAAATAGCTGAAGGAAGTCAGCAGAGTGCAATATATCATTGGCAAGTTTTGGGATAATAGCTGAGACCTTATGAACTTCTTACTGCAAATGTTATTCTCATTGCTTCTGCACTGGAACCACTTATAAGTTGATAGAGATGTTTTTCCACACATGTGCAAAAGAGTTAACTAAATTCAGAAGGGGTGTCCTATGGCAACTGGACTCTATTCATTTATATCAAGGTCCACACCGAGATGATTCAGCCTTCTAGAATACAGTATATTTTTTAAAAAGAGAATAGATTGGAAAACCATAGAATGTTAAGAATTGTAGATTTACTTTATGATAATTAAGATCATGCTTACAAAACCTTAAGTAGTCTACATAAATGTTTAACTTTTGATAAATGGCACCTTCTTTGCACACTGATTGTGTTTTTATAGGATACACCAAGGATTTTTGCATTCTGTCTGTAAATGCAGCTACAGTAGTGGGGAAAATTGTGGAAACCTTTTGGGAAAAGTATTTTTGAGGTTTGATGGCTAATACCACTTTCTTTTTGGAGTAGTACCATAAAATTATATATCAATGGAAAGATAATTTAATCAAGAATGTAATGCAACATAGTTTGTTCGATTATCTGTACTGTATTCTATGAAACATTATAGCCAAATAACCAGAAAAAAGAAGCATAACTTGCTTAGGTTGATATCAGGTAGCTTTCCTTCATCTGATTGTAGCCAATGAGCATGGGTATTTAGAGAGCCAATCAGGTGTCATCTTGTTTTGGCAATGAGCCAATCAGATCACAGTAGGATTCAGTTATTGATGTAATGTATTGAAGCTGAGAAAAGGACATTTGTCAATGTGTTATGTGATCACTATCAAGTTGGTTGGGGGTTTTTTTTCTTTCATTTAATGAGCTTGTAAAACGTAATAAAATTAAAGTAATGGTGCAAAGAGTTGACTGGTTGCCCAGAAAGCGATGTAAAATAGTATTATTAAGTGAAAAAGATTACAGTTATAAAGAAATTAGAAGAAAAATTAGTGGAAACTTAACCAAAGGTGGCATTTCTACTGTACACTTTTCCCAAAAGGTTTCCACAATTTTGGCCACCTGTATTTCCTTCTATTCTCTGTTAGTGAAGAAAAGACAAGGAGAGGTTAATGTGAACTTTGTATAGTTACTGTGCATTAATAAGATAGATATTTTAAACCATGATTTAAACACATTTCTGGCTTGTTTGGACACAATAAATGTAATCCTGTGCTTGGATTTTATACCAAGCTGTCTAGTTTGTTTACCCACTTATGTAAAGGTTAATAAGCAGCATGCAACTTGATCTCCTTTATTTCTTGGTATGTTAAGACATGATTCTTGGCTTATTATATTATGTGAGTTATGTGAGTTAAAGCTGACAATAGTAATTATAATTAAAGTAAATAATTATAACTTAAAATTGTCATGAATTTTTAAAAACTGTGGTGAAATATACTGGTGTAGGCATCCATGGCTGGTATCCGTTAGTATAGTAGTATTGAGCTTCCTGACAACTGTGGCTGGAGTCTTCAGAGGCAAGGTGGTCTGCTAACAAATCAAGTAATTCTGCCTCTGAATGAGGATCTATAGCAGACTAGACCTTCCTGAAAGAGAAGTGACCGGGCAGTGAATTTCTTTTCATCAGACAAGGAAAGAAAGTGAGATCTCCAACTTGCACTCTGGACAGTTGTTATAGGAACTGGGGTTTTTGCGGTGAACTCCTGAATTGAGCAGCTGGGAGCTGAGGCATTTCAGTCAAGCTCAGAGCACTAATGCATCTCTTAAGGATACAAGGTTAGCAGAAGCCTCATTTTCTTAAACAGTTGCACTTGTAATCGTTTTACAGCTAACAAGAGATTTTCTAAGCAGTAGGCTAAGAAAAATTCACTTGTTGAGACAACTTTCTTTCTGGATTAAAAGGAAAAATTGGGTTTCAAAGATTTAAAATTTTTGACAAAAAGCTTAACAAGGATTGGATGTAAGAAAGTTTAAAATGGAAAAAGGTTAGTAATTTTTTGATTATTATAAAAAAGGATTACCTTTTTGATGAAAATGTTTTTGAACAAATTGGAATTAAAACATATAAACAGACTAGAACTTTATGGAAATGTTTTTTGTTTACTATTAAAGAGTACAAACAATTGATGGATTTTAGTAAACAGAAGATGAAGGTAATTTGAGCCAGAGGCCAATGCTGATTATAACCATGGAATGCCATTTGAGAGGAGAATATTAAGAGCTGAGGAAGAAAAAAAAAGGAAACTCACCTTTCTTTTGCAATAAGTCTTTTGCCAAGGGGGGGGGTGATTAAGAGAGAACAGTGCACCACTCACTTTTGGCTCTGTCTGAATCTTCTGCTTGTTTCAGCTTTACTTATCTTCCAGCTGATGAGATTCAAAGCAGCTGTGCATGAACATTTTCATTAGTGGAACAAGTGGTTTCATGTAGTTTGTGCATAAATTGAAGCAACCATGCTTGGTCTGAATATGAATTGAAAGTGGGTAAGAGCTAGAAGAAGCTAATGCTTTTGATGCCACTGATAATAAGGAAAGGAATGAAAGATGAACTTGGGGAGGTTCCAACCCTTCACATTGCCCCATATACTGTTTTTGTATAGCAAGGACCCTCTTACTTCATCACTTAGCCACAGGTTGCAATGGTTGAAGGGAAACAGACAAAGAAAGATACAGGAAAAGGATCAGGAAGTAGATGGATTGGTGTGATGCATTCAAGGAGATTGTATTAACAGCACTGCTTTGAGATAAAGGAGGGACAGAAAGGAAGGCAGTGGGCTAGTGGAATATGCCACAGTGAGAATTTCTGAGACCATCAAGGAACAAATTGTATAAAACAAACAGCACTAGCTCCATGTATTCTTCTTTCTGAACGAAAGAAGGGGTGATATATTTTAGCATTGCTGACTCACCATGAAATATTTCTGGAATCTTCAGAGTTTGTTTTTTTTTTTGATTGAATCTAGGAACAACAAATTTGTTCCAGGCTTTTATTTTGTTCAGCCTGCAGCTGATCCGGAAAAATCTGATCAAACCTCCAGATTGCAATTTTCTTTCTTTCTTTAATTTTCAAAATAAGACACATCTTCTGCTTCATACACATTCCATCTTTAGCTCTTAGCAGATTAGCCTTGACCAAATGCAACTATTGAGCAAAGATTGTGTATCTAACTAGGAGCAGATGGAATAAAAAGAGTAGAGTAGAGTAGAGTAGAGTAGAGTAGAGTAGAGTAGAGTAGAGTAGAGTAGAGTAGAGTAGAGTAGAGTAGAGTAGAGTAGAGTAGAGTAGAAGAGTTGGAAGGGATCTTGGAGGTCTTCTAGTCCAACCCTCTACTTAGGCAGGAAACTCTATACCATTTCAGATAAATGATTGTCCAATCTCTTCTTTAAAACTTCCAGTGTTGGAGCATTCACAACTTCTGGAGGCAAGCTGTTCCACTGATTAATTGTTCTAACTGTCAAGAAAATTCTTCTTAGTTTTAGGTTGCTTCTCTCCTTGATAGTTTCCATCCATTGCTTCTTGTCCCGCTCTCAGGTGCTTTGGAGAATAGCTTGACTCCCTCTTCTTTGTGCAAACACTGCGATATTGGAATACTGCTAGCATGTCACCCCTAGTCCTTCTTTTCATTAAACTATACATATCCAATTCCAACAACCGTTCTTTATATGTTTTAGCCTCCAGTCCCCTGATCATTTTTGTTGTTCTTCTCTACACGCATTTTAGAGTCTCAGCATCTTTTTTACATCGTGGTGACCAAAACTGGATGCAGTATTCCAAGTGTGGCCTTACCAAGGCATTATAAAGTATTATTAACACTTCATGTGATCTTGATTCTATCCCTTTGTTAATGCAGCTTAAAACTCTGATGGCTTTTTTGGCAGCTGCAGCACACTGCTGGCTCACATTTAAATGATTGTCCACTAGGACTCCAAGATCCCTCTCAAAGTTACTACTGTTGAGCAAGGTACCACGTATGCTATACCTGTACGTTTGGTTTTTCTTGCCTAAATGTAGAACCTTACTTTTTTCACCATTGAATTTCATTTTGTTAGTGCCCAGTGTTCAAGTCTGTCAAGATCCTGCTATGTCTTAAGTCTATCTTCTGGAGTGTTGGCTATTCCTGCCAGCTTGGTGTCATTTGCAAATTTGATGAATTCCCCATCTATCCCCTCATCCAAATCATTGATGAAGATGTTGAAGAGTACTGGACCTAAAACAGAGGCTTGGGATACCCACTGCATTCTTTCCTCTATGTAGATGCAGTTCCATTGAGGACTACATGTTGAATGCGGTTGGTCAGCCATTACGAATCTATCTGGTGGTGATGCTGTCTAACCCACATTTTTCTATCTTATCTAGTAGTAGGTTGTGGTCTACTTTATCAAATGTCTTAACTTTCAATTTGCCATATATATACAGTTGGGATTATTTTATTTATTGAGTACCTTTAAAACTAAAATGAGAGCCAGTTTGGTATAGTGATTAGGGTACCAGGCTAGAATCCGTGAAACCATGAGTTCTAGTCTCACTTACGGCATAAAGTCATCTGGGTGACTTTGTGCTAGTTACTTTCTCTCAGCCATGAGAAAAAGGAAACAGCAAACTACTTCTGAAATTTTGCAACAAAACTGCAGGGACATGTCCAGGCAGTCACCAGGAATCAACACTGACTTGAAGGCACCAAAAAAAAAAAAAAGCAAAAAAACCCAAGAAAATATTTATTTGGTTTAGATTTTTTTCTGCAGCAAAAAGGTAACAATCTGGTTGTGTATGTGTGTGTGTCTGTGTAAAATCATTAGAAAAAATGAACAAATATTAAAGTTAGCACAGTTAAATATTTTAACAAAAGTGTCACAAATGATTTGTGGGAGGTAAGAATGCCAAAGAGTCTCTTGAAAAAGGAACATATTTCTTCCCCAACTTTTATTTGCGCATAATGCATATAGAACTTGATTACTTTAAATCCATTGACGTGGATTTTTCACTCAATGGCTAATAATTAAATATAGTTCTTTTTTTCTTTTTTTGAAAAAAAAGCTAATATTTGAAAAAAAAAAAGAACAGTGTTAGCTTAGGATTCTTATGCTTGTTCTCATATATGCTCTTCCCGGATAAATATAATTACAAAGGCTTACAGAGATTTTTGCCTAAAATACAAGCATAATAGATGTAGGATATCTTCAAATGATTCTTAGCTAATGGACTGCACAGTCCAACATTGACTAAATAGAATGTTCTGCACCTATAACTTGTATTTCATCAGTTAATTCTTAACAGTCTGAGAATTATTATGTCATTACCTATTAGCCAGGGCTAAGATATTTCCAGAATCATTTCATGGCCAGAATCTGAGAAAGAGAACAAAATGAAAATATTTTGAAAGATTTTCAGACACCCCCCCAAAAATAGGGAATATGTATTGGCCATTAACTAACATTAATCAATTAAACATTATATTAATGGTATAGTACAAATGTACTTTGGTACCATAATCCTTCAGTTGCCCTGAAAATTTCCATTTGACTTGTGGTTTGGATGAACTTAAATAAGTTGCCCTCAACTATTTGTCATTATGCTTTTAGAGCAAGGTTCTCTTTGCAATGTATATGCATTTATATATTGACACATAAGCTTTTTTATTTTCTAGGTTGAAATTAGAAGATAGAAAAAATAAATTGGTTAAAAAACTTGAAGAAACTAGTCACCTAACCACCCATTTACATTCCCAGCTTAAAAGGTGAGATAATTTTTTACACTAAATTTTTGACAAATGTTAATAGTTTGTCCAAAACTACTGTTGGCATACTGTATTTCTGAATTATCTATTTTGATTTAGGTGAAATATTAACTTGGAAGTGTGTCTTGTAAAGATGCCTTCATACTAAAAGCTTGGTTATCTATTGTCTAAGTCCTGAACTGCAAACTTTTTGTCCAGCAAAGAACATACATGACTGATCTATGGTAGCCCTTTCCCTATATTATTCAGGCTACATTCGTGGGAAATAGTGAAACAAATATGCTGGCTGTTTCTACTATGAGCAGCAATCTGTTTTGCACATGGAAACATTGAAATGAAAGGTCATAAAATGAGACAAAATTAACAATTATCAGCTTAGCAACAGACATTTTGGGCTCAATTGTGATCATAAATCGAGGACTACCTAAACCATTTAGGCAAAAATGAAAGATATAAATGATGAATATAAATAAACTGCATCTTAATTCAAATGCTCATTTTCTCAACACATTTGTGCACAAATGCAAATGACAATCACTAAGAAATAGCTTCTATTAATGTTCTTTTTATTGATTTCATAGTATCGTCTTTCTTTAAGGGCAGTACTGCACTAATGTGAATCCATTTATTGAGAGAGCATTTACTGTTATTAATAACCAGTGAAGAAAGCATTATTTCCTTAAACTCAGAAATGTCCATGTTATATGAAAATCCTTTTGTTTTCCTTTCTATTTGGGTATACTGTATTATTTGTTTGTGTACTTTACCCACCATCAGAGTAGAAAATACCAGAATGGGAAAATGGGGTATCTCAAACAGTGATCTAAAACTGATCTAATAGTCCAATAAATTTAGATAGGTATTGTACATTGCTAAATACAAAACTACTTTCTTATTGTTCTAATTGTACTTTCTAATGTGTCCTCGTGAAACTATTACAGTGATCAGCAATATTTTAAAGTGGTAGAGATTGTCACACAATTTTGTGCAGTATTGCACACAAATTAATATATTTAAAAATCAGGGATTTTTTTAAAAAAAAGAATTATAAATAAAGTGACTGATTTTTTTCAGCCATGTTTGCTTATATGTTTTTTAAAAGGAGCCATCTAAGGAAGTCGTGTTGCTGCTATAGTTAATACACTGTCATCTGAAATTTCTTTTTGGTAGTATTCAGACATTTTTAAATGTGTTCCTTTTAAAAGATACCATTATACTTGTCAATGTCATGACCAACAGGGATTAAATTTTAAGTTTTATGTGTGATTTGAGATCATCTGATTATACTGCTGATAGAAGAGAATGACAGATCTTTGCTTCTTTGTTGCAGCCTCTCTGCCAGTACGTTATCTGTGTCTTCAGGGAGCAGCTTGGGATCTTTAGCATCTAGTCGAGGGTCCTTGAATACATCTAGTAGGGGGTCGCTGAATTCTCTTAACTCTACAGACCTCTACTACAACCAAGGTGATCAACCTGTAGATTTAGACTATCAATATAAATTGGACTTCGTATTACAAGAGAAATGTGGTTATATTCCTTCTGGCCCTATTACCACCATTCATGAAAATGAAGTGGTCAGCTCCCATGAGAAAATAGGATATAATGACTCTTCCAGTTCTTTGGCAGCAAGTCATGCACCCAAAATAACTGAGCCTCCTAAATCTGTCACATCATTCTCTTCAAGATCTTCCCTTTCATCATTATCTCCTCCTGAATCACCTTTGGTTTTAGAAGGTGGCTTTTCAGTCCCTCCTCAAGATTCTCCATTACATCATTTCACCACAGACTTTGAGGACTGCAATTTACCCAGTGACTTTACAGGCATTACTACCTGTGAGAATCAAATTTTGCTGGATTCTGAAACTAGAATATCTTCTCAATCAGTTAATGATAAATATCGCAATGAAAGTATTTCACAGAGCATATCACATTCAAGAAATACAGGTAAATATGTTGAAGGATCGAACTTATATGTCTTGCTATTCAAACTCAGCCAATTCTCTCTCTCTGGGTTGAACTGAGTTTCTGAACTTTAGCAGCCAATATGTCCTCAGAAAATTGTGCATTTTTTCCTGATAAGGTAATAGGTCACTGTCAACAAATAAAATCATTAACAGCTCAGCACATCACTTCTATATGAAACTTTAAGAAGTAGGACTAGATAAGAAAGATCCAGGGAGATTAAGCTTGAGGAACTATTATAAAATGGGTGGAAGTCTAAAAACTGTGGTGAAACAGCAAACAAACAAAAAACAGGTGATAAATGTACTAAAGGATATCACAGCAATTGGAAGATATAATAGAGGTACTGAGACAGAGACACTAGATAACTTTATATAACAAAACCAGTGAGCTGTCATGAGCAGAATAGAATCCCTTGAGGGCCTGTGCTGTTGATAATATCTTCAATATTCTGTAGTTTCAAACAGCTCATTTAACAGCATAGGTAGGGAAGTTTGTGCCCCAAATCTGTATAAAGATCTGATCTTAAGCTGTACATCATTTTCCCCACATTTTCTACAATCGGTTTCTGCCTATTAATTACTGAAGTTAAAATAATCAGGTATCTGTGCAGGTTTAGTAGTCCTTCCCTGCTGTAGTGAAATTTCAAGAAAAAGACAAATTCTTCCAGTCTGGCAGCCTATTCAGATATCTGCTGATCTATTTCCAAAAGGGAATTAAAAATAAGGAAGACATCTTAAAAGACAAATAATACTTTTATTATAGCTTGATTTTTCTTAATTACTGTTTACTTTGTTAAATGAATAAAATATGCTAACAGACATACTATCCATAGTTTCAAGGATTGACCGAAATAATAAAGGTGAGGGAGGGGGGATGAATTGGCATGTTGCAGAGAAAGTTATGAGTATATATTGAAAGCAATCGTTTAAAAAAAAGTATGGATGTGACATAGTCATTCTAGAAATCTTATTAATTCATTAGTATGGTAAGTATTATTTAATGGATCAACAAAACCAATATTTTTAATTTAAACCTAACTATTTTAATGATATTCTTAGTAATTCTGATGAAGTAATTCTACTGGAAAATACCCATATTTAAGGCAGACACACAGTATTCCTTCATTTTCCAGGGTAATTGTTTTATCACACAGTATGTATGCATTTCAGCCTTCCAGTTTTGTGACTGACCAAAGAGTGTCCATTTTTGACTGCATTTCCTTTCTCTCTGACTCTATTTTTTACTTCTAGCCATGGTTATTTGTTTTTGTGAATTATTTGTATGCTGCTTCTTAAAGTAATTCTAAACAGTCTACATAGTATATCAAAAACCGCCATAAAATCCAAGTATTATAAATCTTTTTTAAAATCTTCAAAAATCTGATGCAGTTCAAATTTAATCCCTCCCAGTTCCTCTGGGTTGTATGTATTTCTTCCTCATATTAATATATTTGATGATGTTCTACAACAAATTATGTTGTAATAAATAAATGCTGCAAAATTCTTTGTTGTTTTTACAGTAGTTTAACAGACAGTAATGTAATGATGCCTAGTGTACAACGAATCACACAAGGTCATGTCTCAAATTTGGGAGTAGCTGGCTGTTCAGAACTTAAGTAAACTGCATGAATTTGTTCTGAACTAATTTGGATTTGTTGGCATCACAAACCATATTTTTGCAAGATCAAAATAATTTGTCCTTTAAATGTATAGAGATGTGATCCCCCCACCCAATCTTGTACCAAAAGGGTATAGAAAGAAAGAGAAGAGTAGTTGTTGTATCTCAAAGGAAGTCATTGTAAATGAACTTCTCCCATTGGCCTATTTCAAATCAGGAAGGAGGGGTAGCCAGAGAGGCTGCTGCAGGGATGGAAATAGGAAACAGGAAGAAGACCAATAACAGCCATTTTTCACACTGTAAAATGTGTCCAAAAATGAACATATTTTAAGTATAAACCATTCTGGAAATGTCATAATATAGAACCTTCTTAGAATGTATTTGTTATACTTATGGTTGAGATTAATATTTTAGTTTTCTTTTTGCCCTCCTACATTTTGGTGTATAACATTATGAAATCTATTCCAGAAATATTCTAAACAATGCTTGTTGTTAGTTACAAAGTCGTGTCCGACCCATTGCGACCCTATGGACAACGTTTCTCAGGCCTTCCTGTCCTCTACCACCTTCTGGAGTCCATTTAAGCTCATGCCTACTGCTTCAGTGACTCCGTCCAGCTACCTCTGTCATCCCCTTCTTCTATTGCCCTCAATCTTTCCCAGAATTATGCTCTTCTCCAGTGAGTCCTTCCTTCTCATTAAGTGGCCAAAGTACTTGACTTTCAACTTCAGGATCTGGCCTTCTAAAGAGCAGTCAGGGTTGATCTCTCCTAGGACTGACCGGTTTGATAGCCTTGCAGTCCAGAGGACTCGCAGGAGTCTTCTCCAGTACCATAGTTCAAAGGCCTCAATTCTTTTGCGCTCAGCCTTTCTTATGGTCCAACTTTCATAGCCATATATTGCAACTGGGAAAAACATGGCCTTGACTATATGTACTTTTGTTGGCAGGGTGATGTCTCTGCTTTTTACTATGCAGTCTAGATTTGCCATAGCTTTCCTCCCCAGGAGCAAGCGTCTTTTAATTTCTTGGCTGCAGTCCCCATCTATGGCAATCTTGGAGCCCAGGAAGATAAAATCTGTCACTACCTCTATTTCTTCCCCATCTATTTGCCAGGAATTGAGAAGGCTGAATGCCATAATCTTGATTTTCTTAATGTTGAGTTTCAAGCCAACTTTTGCACTTTCCTTCTTCACCCGCATCAAGAGGCTCTTTAGTTCGTCTTCACTTTCTGCCATTAGAGTGGTATCATCTGCATACCTTAGGTTGTTGATATTTCTCCCGGCAATCTTAATTCCAACGTTTGATTCATCTAGCCCTGCCTTTCTCATGATGTGCTCTGCATATAAGTTAAATAGGCAGGGCGACAGAATACAGCCTTGCCGGACTCCTTTCCCAATTTTGAACCAATCAGTGTCCAGTTCTCACTGTTGCTTCTTGACCCGCATATAGGTTTCTCAAGAGACAAATAAGGTGGTCTTTAAGAACTTGCCACAATTTGTTGTGATCCACACAATCAAAGGCTTTAGCATAGTCAATGAAGCAGAAGTAGATGTTTTTCTGGAACTCCCTAGCTTTCTCCATGATCCAGTGTATGTTGGCAATTTGATCTCTAGTTTCTCTGCCTCTTCGAAATCCTGCCTGCATTTCTGGAAGTTCTCGATCCACATACTGCTAGCTTGTAGGATTTTAAGCATAACTTTACTTGCATGTGAAATGAGTGCAATGGTGCAATAGTTTGAACATTCTTTGGCATTGTCTTTCTTTGGAATTGGAATGTAAACTGATATTTTCCAGTCCTGTGGCCACTGTTGAGTTTTCCAAATTTGCTGGCAAATTGAGTGTAGCACTTTTACTGCATTGTCTTTTAAGATTTTGAATACTGTCACCTCCACTAGCTTTGTTGTTACTCAGCTTTCCTAAGGCCCATTTCACTTCACATTCTAGGACAGTGATGGCAAAACTTTTAGAGACCGAGTGCCCAAACTATAACCCAAAACTCACTTATGTATTGTCGGGTGCAGGGTGGGTGTGGCCCATTGGCTGGGCGTGGCCCATTGGCTGGGCATGGCTGCTGTGGTAACGGCAGACTGGGTGGGACTAAAAAGTTCAATCAATCAATTCCAACTTTACAAGATTTTTTTTCCTGCGAGAAGTTGAAATTGACTGATTGATTGAACCTTTTTTTTTTTGCACACGGCAGCGGAGGCATAAAGCAAAAGGGTTTTATAAAACCCAGCTGAAGGCCTAGGACTGGGGCGTTGGCGTGCGTGCTCACAGAGAGGGCTCTGAGTGCTGCCTCTGGCACCCATGCCATAGGTTCGCCACCACTATTCTAGGATGTCTGGCTCGAGGTCAGTGACCACCCCATTGTGGTTATCAGGGATGCTGAGCTTGTTCTTGTATATTTCTGTGTAATTTTGCCACCTTTTCTTAATGTCTTCTGCCTCTGTTAGGTCCCTGCCATTTTGGTCCTTTATCATGCCCATCTTTGCATGAAATGTTTCCTTCATATCTCCAATTTTCTTGAAGAGACCTGGTTTTCCCTATTCTATTGTTTTCTTCTATTTCGTTGAACTGTTCATTTAAGAGGGCATATCTCTTTTAGTTATTCTCTGGAATTCTGCATTCAATTGGTGTATCTTTCTCCCTTGCCTTTCACTTCCCTTCTTTCCTATTTGCAAAGCTTCCTCAGACAGCCATTTTGCTTTCTTGCATTTCTTTTTCATTGGGATGATTTTAGTTGCTACCTCTTGTACAATGTTGCGAACCTCCTTCCATAGTTCTTCAGGCACTCTGTCTATCAGATCTAACTCCTTAAATCTATTTGTCACCTCTACTGTATATTCATCAGGGATATGATTTAGTTCATACCTGAGTGGCCTAGTGTTTTTCCCTACTTTCTTCAATTTAAGCCTAAATTTTGCAACAAGAAGCTCATGATCTGAGCCACAGTCAGCTCCTGGTCTCGTTTTTACTGACTGTATAGAGTTTCTCCATCTTTGGCTGCAGAGCACATGGTCAATCTGATTTCTGTGTTGACCGTCTGGTGATGTCCATGTGTAGAGCCGTCTCTTGGGTTGTTGGAAAAGAGTGTTTGCTATGACCATCGTATTCTCTTGACAAAATTCTATCAGCCTGTGCCTTGCTTCATTTTGTAGTCCAAGGCCAAATTTGCCTGTTATTCCAGTTATCTTTTGGCTTCCTACTTTAGCATTCCAATCCCCCATGATGATAAGGACATCGTTTTTTGGTGTTGATTCTATAAGGTGCTGTAGCGCTTCATAGAACCAGTTAATTTTATCCTCTTCAGCACCAGTGGTTGGGGCATAGACTTGGACTACTGTGATATTGAATGAATTCGCACTGAGATCATTCTGCCATTTTGAGGATTGTATCCCAGTATTACTTTTCATATTCTTTTATTGACTATGAAGGCTACTCCATTTCTTCTGAGGGAATCTTGCCTGCAGTAATATACCTGATGGTTCTCTGAATTAAATTCACCCATTCCTGTCCATTTTAGTTCGCTGATTCCTAAGATGTTGATGTTCAGTCTTGTCATCTCTTGTTTGACCACGTCCAGTTTTCCTTGATTCATGGATCTTACATTCCAGGTACCTATGGAGAAAAGATCTTTACAGAGTCGGACTTTCCTTTCACCACCAGATGCATCCATAGCTGAGCATTCTTTTGGCTTTGGCCCAGTCACTTCACTCTTTCTGGCGCTACTAGTACTAGCCTTCTGTTTTTCCCCAGTAGCATATTGGACACCTTCCGACCTGAGGGGCTCATCTTCCAGCGTCATATCTTTTTACCTTTTAGTACTGTCCATGGGGTTTTCATGGCAAAGATACTAGAGTGGTTTGCCATTTCCTTCTCCAGAACTCTCTTCTATGACCTGTCCGTCTTGGGTGGCCCTGCACGGCATAGCTCATAGCTTCATTGAGTTACTCAAGCCCCTTCGCCATGAAGGAGAAACAATGCTAGATTAGTTTTAACAATGGTAAATCATGCCTATGGCTGCCAGCAAGGACCATTTTCTTCTTGTACCAGCTGCTATCTCACTATGTCCAGTAAGCATTTTGAAAGCTGTGAATTATTGTTTTGCATATTTCATCTGTGTTGTTTACTAAGAACTTGATTTTTCAGTATATTATTTAAGTAGATTGAAGATGTATGTTCAAAATCTTTTTGCTCCTTTACCCCAAGTTTTTGAATACTGTATAAACCATATTTTGGTTGAATACGTCAACCAAATATATACCTTTTCACATACTTTTAGTTAGAAATCACTATTGTTTAGTTACATGTGTAGAAATAAAAACATTATACATTGGTGAAACTACATTTTATAGCAGTGGTTCTCAACCTATGGGTCGCGACCCCATTTGGGGTTGAACGACCGTTTCGTGGGGGTCGCCGGACACCGCGGTCCGCCATTTTGTGGGTTTTTTAAATTTTTTTAAATTTTTTTAAATTTATTTTTTGGCGTGCGCGTGCCGTGCATGCACGGATTGGCCCGTCACGCGCGCGCCGCGCATGCGCGGATCCGCCCGTCGCGGTCCGCCATTTTGTGGGGTTTTTTGATTTTTTTTATTTTTTTGACACGCGCGCCACGCATGCGTGGATCGGCCCGTCACGCGCACACCGCGCATGCGCGGATCTACCCTTCATGGTCCGCCATTTTGGTTTTTTTTATTTTTTTATTTTTTTCCGGCGCGTGCGCCCCGCGCATGCGCGGATTGGCCCATCGCGCGCGCACGCGCCTGGGTTAGGGTCACAGCGCACATGGGCGGGGCAAGTGGGGTCTCAACCTGAAAAAGGTTGAGAACCACTGTTTTATAGTGTCCTTCAATCAAATGGTGTTCTCAAAATAATAATAAGAAGAATGAATGAGCAATAATATGTAGCATGCACTATTGCTCAAAGTCTTCTTGAGCAAAGCCTGACTTCCTGGTGACTACGTGAACGTGCCATTCTATTTGCTTGGTATAATACAGGGTGTCTTTTCAATTTCCTAATATAGTTTGCCGCTCTGTGGTTTCCTGATGGTTCACTTTAAGTACAGACCAGTTTGGACCCTTCTTAGCTTTGCTAAGATCAGCTGAGAGTGGCTGGTTACCGCCACTTGCTATGTCAGTTAAATAATTAAAATCTGTAAATTAAGAAGTATGGAGAAATAAGAAAGGTGTGTTTGCCATAAAGACAGTATAATCGATGCCATGAGAGGCAATTCTAGAAACCCTTCTCCAGAAGTTATCTGCCTCAGTTCAAATGGCAATAATACCCAGAGCAGCAATGAACTCAAAGCCAAAAGAAGCAGATTGTAGGAACAGGTGTTCCCTCAAGTATTTCAGTTCAAGTTATTGTATTTTGAAAGTAAGCACCAATATCTTTAACTCTGCTCTTTATGGATAGAGTAAAGGATAGAAGTGTCATTTACATTGTTGCTTAATTATGTAGGCTGATATTGGGAACTTTGGGATTAAACTACATTGTATAGCAAGCAAATATTTGTAGTGAAAGAGAGACTGGTTTACACTTCTGACTCTGTATCATTTGCCAACTTGTCCAAACTTGGCTCTCATTATTGACAGTCTGCCATTTCCCTGAGTAAAATAAAGGATGGAGAAACTTTGCAATGCATACAATATTTCAGTGCTTAGCTCAAGCTTAACGCACTTGATGAATGTACTAGATATGAAATGGTACATTCTGTAGCTTATCACAGAATTGCTAAAGGTGTAAAGTCTGCAGATGGTTGAGGGCAGATACTTTTGAGATGGAAGTTTTTCTCATTTAGTTTGCAGGGAAAGGGATGAGAAAGATTGTAGATGTCTACTTTTTAGAGCATGAGACTTTAATTGGCAAACTCTAATCTCGTCTAGTTCTCTTTCAGCAATAATTCTCCATTGTGATGGACCATTTCTAACATATACTATATATCAATTGGAACATAGTAGAGTTTCATTTTTGTTTCGCAAATCATATATGTACATTATATATATATAATCCAATAATCCAAAGAGGATTTTATTATTGGTTTTACATCCTGTTAAACAAGGGAGAGAAAAAGTGATAATTTAAAGAAACCATGAATATGCCAGTTTGATGTAGTGGTTAAAGCACCAGCCTAAAACTGAGACTATGAGTTCAAGTTCTGCCTTAGACCTGAGGCCAGCTTAGTGACTTTGGGCCAATCTTTCTCTTTCACCCTAGGAAGCAGGTAAGAGGAAAACCCGTGAAATATTCAAAGAAAACTGCAGGGATTTGTCCAAGCAGTTGACAGGAGTCAATACTGACATGAAGGCACAGTAAATAATTATTTCCCATCACACTTGGCCAGATCAAACGTAGTGTTGATCTTTTGCTGATTCTTCCCCTAACACACAAAATGTGGTCCCATTCTGAGGTTTTGAGAAATTATCCCACTAGTGAACGTTCATTAAAAATATAAAACATACATTCACAAATATAAATAATTAGTAAAAATAACAATTATTAGATTAGCTAACTTTAATTAGTTAACATCAGTTGGCAGCAGTTATAATAGTAAAATTTTAGGGGCAAGGGGTTTTGAGACTGTGTTGACTCCTAGCAACTGCCTCATTGAATCCCTGCTGTTTTCTTGGCAATGGTTTTAGATTTTAGATCTTCTTTCTAGGCTAAGAGGGAAGGACCCTCAAAATCAGTTCACCTGGTTTTCTGACTAAGGTGGAACTAGAACTCCTGATCTCCCAGTCTTTAGCCTGGTACGTACCTTAAGCTAAGCAGGGCCAGCTGTGGCCAATTCTTGAAGACAAAACATCAGGTAATTTTACTGTAGGTTAGCCTAGATTGTAGAAAAAAAAAACCACACATGATCATTCATGAAAACTACAAAATGAGATATTGCTTGTCTTTAGTTTGGGTTTTAACTGCAGGTTATCCAGAGAGGGATAAGAAAGTGAAATGTCAGAGAATAATTTGGAACCTAGCAGTACAATTATATATATATTTATTCAGAATTGCCCATTATATTTAGACATTTTATTGCATAAATAAGTTAATTTTATCTAATTCTCAAAATTACAAAGCCCCGTGTCAGGTAATATTTATTTATTTATTTATTTTATTTTATTTTAATTAGATTTTTATGCCGCTCCTCTCCAAAGGACTCGGAGCGGCTAACAGCATGAACAAAAACAACATCACAGCATTTAAAAAAAACCAAAAACCAAATCTACAAAGCATTTAAAAGACCCCCCAAACACATTCATCATGCACACACAATCACAGTCATCCCCAGGCCTGCCGGCATAGATACGTTTTTAGATTCTTCCGGAAGGCCAGGAGAGTGGGGGAAACGCGGACTTCAGGGGGCAGTTGATTCCAAAGGGTGGGCGCTACAACAGAGAAGGCCCTCCCCCTAGGACCCGCCAGACGGCATTGTTTCGCTGACGGGACCCCGAGGAGGCCGACCCTGTGTGCTCTCACCGGTCGAAGGGAAGTATGTGGCAGAAGACGGTCCCGTAAGTATCCTGGTCCAATGCCATAAAGTACTTTGAGATGTTAAACAATATTTTCTTGTCAATATTACTTTTGAGGGTTATTAAGAAATTAATTAGAGACTTTTATTTCTGTATTTATAATGTACAGTCTCCATTCTACAAACTCTAATTTCCTGAATTCAGTAAAGGTCCTTTAACTGCCATTGGAAAAAAATATTCATTATATACCATCTCCTCCAATTTAAAATTCCCCAGCCTGCAAGGCTCTCGCTCAGGCCTATTGATGGACTGAATGTGCCAATGCAGGTAAAGAACACCAGATTAGGAAAGGTAGTCCCTATCTCATAATCAATTGAATGCAATGAAAAACTTCCTAAAAGTTATGTAAATGTTTGGATTATGTCCAGTTTCAAATTTAGATCTTGTAATTCTACTGATTTTGGTAGATCAATAAACCTGATCTTTAGTTTTGCTTGCTTTGAAATCAGACAGTTCTAGACTTGGTTTGAACAGAGCTTTTGATAATGCCATACGTTCTTGTATTTTCTCTGCATCTTTACTTTGGGCAGAGGAAATTTTGTCCCCTGCACACAGCTTTCTTCTGTGCAGAGTATCTTTTGGAATAACAGATTTAGAATAACTGTAAAGTTCTTTCATAGATAGACTCTGTCATTGTCAAAGTCGATTCCAGACTGCTGTGCTTATTCCTGAGAGTAATCAATAAATCATGTCATCACCTTCACCTCTCTCAAAGTGGTGAAAGAAAAAGCACTTCATCATCAAGGAAAAAGCATCCCTACTGTTACAAATGAAAGGAAAAATGCAGCAATCAATCCTCTAATCTGAAGCCTTAAAATTTAAACGTCTTAACAAGATGTAAAGTCATGACTCAGGAGGGGGGTGTAATGCATTCCAATACATTTGGTTCTGTGGTAGATAAAAGGACTCCATGCACTTGCAAATTATTGCATTACAATGTGCTGTTTACATTGGTCGTACTGTGCTTCCGGAGGAAATTTAGCAAAAATTGAATTTTGAAATCAGGAGAAAGGAACTTGAATTTTCTCTTAAATTTTGTGGTATAGATCTAGATCCAAAACAGAACTGAGATTTATGTCTTACCATATAGAAATTTCAGAAAGGATTTTTTTTAAAAAAAAAACCTAATTAAAGTATTTAGAATATAATTTGCTTGTTATCAAAAGTCTTTAGTTTGTTATGATTCTTTGGCATTCCATTTGAAAGGACTCTCAGACATTGCGCTTTGCAGTGTTTCTCCAATATGACTGAAATGGCAACAATGAAATCTAGGAAAGATTTCTGAATAAAGGTGAACTTAACTTTAGTAGTTATTTTAAGCAATAACTGTTTAAATCTGAGAAATTCAACAATTTTGTATAGATGTTCTGATGAAATTATATGTTCCTATTTCCTATTAAGCAGTAGATTGGGACTTGGGGTGCATTACATCTTAAAACGTTTGTTGCTTCAGATAAAAAGGCACATTCTCATGTTGTGGGAGCAAAAAAAATCAAGAAATTTCAATAGCCACTATATGTCTGGGTAGCAGGTTAACGGTTGGAAGACGAGACAGAATGTATAAATATAGTTCTGTTGCCAAAAAAATCATTAAGCTCAGCACTGGTGGCTCTGAAAATAGTCCCTTGCTCTGAAATTACCAACTTGTTCTACTTAATGCTAAGACCTGTCCAATTGACACTTTCTTCTAAAGAAGGGAACTCTCTTGGGTTTTTTTTTTCTTTTGAGAAGAAGAAAAATTGATGGGTGAATGCTAGATATCCTTTATTTTTAAGAGTTGCAGAAAAGTAACTTGTTGCTTTTTTCAGTCTTATAAAATGCACATACTAGTAAAGAAGCCTCATTCTAAATCTGAAAAGTTTGAATACTATTTCAATACATGTAATGATTGTGATGAAATTTAATTACAATTAGAATATTCCATTTCAGTTTGACCAGAAGTTAAGAATGCTTTTCTTATTCCCAGCCTAAAATAAAGGTTCTTTCCCTTACCTAGGTGTTGACTTTTCGAGAAGAACAAGAACTCATTTGCTTGATGAGAAGACTGACTGTGTATCTGCTGCTGTATCTGATGAGTCTATGGCTGGAGACAGTGGTGTATATGAAGCTTCTGTACAACAGTAGGTTTAAAGCCAGGAATATTTCTATTTGTCAGAAAACAAAATTAACATTACATTCAAACATTTGGCTTTGTACTCATCAGCAATTTCAGAACAAACCAAACAGATAGGGCAAGGAATAATAATGATTCAGAAAAATTAACAATCAGGAGAATAAAGAATCAGTGGAACAGAATAAGCATTCTCCTAGGTAAAATGATGCCTTAAAAAATCTGTATAAATATGTATTAATACAAACACTGAAAAACATTCTCCATATACCTAATTTAAATTTTAAAATAGTACAATTAAAGCATTCATGAATTGACCAGTCCTCATTTTGGAACATTCTAATATGTTTATAAAATAATTAAATATTCAGATAATGTTTAACAAGACTTAATTATGCAGGCATTTAAAATGAAGAATACATACTTCCTTTAATTTATTAAAAGACAATAAAATTTAAATAATGCACAATCATTTTATTTTATTTTATTTTATTTAGAAATATTTGCTGCCCATCTTGTATTCAGCTTACAGCATAAAACATTTAAAGAAGAAAAGACATTAAAATCAATAGTCATGGCACACAGCAGATAAAATCATTCACAATTACAAACTGTTAAAACCAGATGGGAAAGGTGGGAGCAGGACACACAGGGTGGAAAGATGGGATTAGGTTTTAATTAATCAACCACCTCCAGTATAAAGGTCCCCCGTTGGTCCCAAGCCATCTGGCAGAGCCAGGACTTGAGGCTCTTTCAAAATTACGGGAGAGTGGGAGCCAATCTCATCTCAGGGGATAGGATGTTCCAGAGGGCAGGAGCCACGGCAGAGAAGACTCTCCTCCTGGAGTCTACCAGCTGAAATTCCTTGGCTGACAGGATCTGCAGCATACCCCCTGCACCAGCGCGGGTGGTGTGGGCCAATCCCATCAGGATGAGACAGTTCCTCAAGTAAGATTAATGAACATAACAAAAGTAATTCATTAATTTAAGCAAAGAAATAGAAAACAGAAAAGTTACAATATTATTTATTGACCTAAAAATTCCAATTTAATATTATATCCCAGTATAGTAATTTCAAATGTATGAGATCATGTCTGTACAAACTATTACATTTTGTTTTCAAATATCTTTTTTTTCAAATTCCATTTGTTTGTACTCAAAGTATATAAACTAGCTTCATTTTATAATATGTAGATCATGTAAATTATTATGATCTTAAAGGATGGGACTTTCAAATAAATTGCTGTTAGTGAGATAATCTTTAGCATTGTTTCCTAAAATATCACACTTCAACAGCTTCAGTATTCATCAAGAAAATTCCCTACACAAATTTATTTCTCTGTAGTAAAAATAAATTAGTGTTTAAAAATTAAAATGTTGACCAGCATTTACCAACTGTGTGCTCAAGTATGTTTGACCTCGATACCCAGTCAGCAAAAGTATTTCTGTAATTGCCATTGATCTATCTTAAACTCTGTTCTCTAGACCCAATAACAATGAAGAAGTCGCATATACTGAAAATGATACCACAATGCTGGAAACTTCCCAAGTACAAATAGGGCTCCGGTGAGTCAGTACATATATTAAGATAGTTTCTACTGACCATTGTAAATATGTGATGTCTAATGCAAGGTTTTTCCTCTCATCTTCTTAACAGATATGATACAAAGAGCTCGGGTTTTGTGATCATTATAATGCAGTTACAAAATCTTCAAGCTCTTTCAATATACCCTGGTAATAAAATGTAAGTAAAATGCTTTTTTGACAATGGTACTTTTGAAGTCTAGGAATTCATTATTAAGCATTTATCTTTCAGGAAATCAAAGTGCATTTATGACACTCAGGTTGCAGGGAGCATAGATATGTCAGCCTGAATCATCTTCCATCTCTTAAGTGCTGCAAGTGTTGACTGCTAGAATGGGTATCCACCCACCCACCTTCATCTGGATAACCAGTGCTTTCATGAGCCTATTAGACATCTACTAGCTAACTGGAGCACAGGATATGATTCTTTCTTAGCTAAGACAGGAATGTCTCTTTTACATTTTTTATTTTATTCAGAAGATTAAAATACAAAATACAAAAGAAAAAAAATAAACAGACAAAACAAAACTGGAAAAAAACATTTAGAAAATGTAAAAAAAAAAGACAAAAAGACATATTTCCCCCTTGTTGAACATTGACAAATTATTACAATAATAATAGCTTCCTCCCGGCCTTGCAAAACACATCCAAAATTTATAAGCATCTGCATCTATTTGCAACCCAATTGACTTGCCATACAATTAACAAGTTAAACAGCAGCAAAGTTAAAGTTTAAAGCACTGTCTGTTATTGTAATTTACTCATAGAAAGTCTGCACAGTTTCTTATTTACCACAAATAACCCGATCATTATGTCTGATCAAATCAAATACCCTTGTTTGGTTCTTAAAACCTTTCCTTAGGTTTTTAATTGGGAATTTTCCCTACAATTGCATCTCATTTCCAAAATTCATGTTTTTGTTGTCAATATCTCTGCAACATCCATTGTTGAATAATTCTTCTTGACAGGAATGAAAAGGATGGAGGGCAAAAATTTCATATTTCTGGAGTTTATCTACAATAGTTTTTTTGAAGTCTTTCTTTGCTTTTGTGATTTATTCTGTAAAGCAGGGGTCCCCATCCCTCGGGCTTCAGACTGATATCAGTCTGTGGCCTGTAAGGAAGTGGGCCACACAAGCGGTGGGGAGGCAAGTGGTTTATCTGTCCGTGTGCAGGATCTAGGTTGTGTGTGAAACCATCTCCTCCCCCCAATCTGTGGAAAAATTGTTTTCCACAAAACTGGCCTCTGGTGCCAGAAAGGTTGGGGACCGGTGCTGTAAAGGATGACTGCAGATTACTAAACCATATAAAAATATATGTAGTTTCTGAGTGGAAAGAAACAACCAATTTTCTCTGTAAAACCTCTTTCTTATTCTTCCATTCTTTTCTCAAGAATTAACACTCTTTCTCTTAGTCCAGAAACATACAGGTAGTCCTTGATTTATGACTGATTGCTTAATGACCATTCACATTTAAGATAGGCACAGAACAAGTGTTTCTCCAGCATGGGTGGATTCCGAATCCACCAATGGGTTGTCTCAGCCTGCTGCCCAATTAGAGACTAGGTCTGAAATTTAGCCCCGCCTCCGCCGGATACTCCCCAGTTTTTTCCTAGTCTGATGCCCAGAAGCAGCTCTTCGTGTTAGCTCCGCGAAAAGTAGTTGTTTTTTATCGCATACAGACTGGTAAAGTAGAATTTAGTTAGTTTTTAGTTATTTTTTAGTAATTAGTAATTGAAGACGAAATTTAGAGAAGGTTTTCAACTTTTTTACCTTTTCCGGGACGGTTTGTCCTCTCTGCCTCATCCACGTCGTCAGGACGCTAGGGCGAGGCCGTTCCCGGGCCTAGAGCCCTGGGAGAGCGGGAGCCGAAGGGGGATACGTCCCTGGACTCCCGGCTGGCCGCCGGTAAGCGTCCCGAGGTCCCACTGGAGCGTAGCCGTCGAGTGAGGACGAGTCGAGGAATTCGCCAGGTCGATGCGGGAATAGCGGAGGACCGCTACACCCAAACGCAAGTGGGGCAGGGAGAGGAGCGGGGAGGAGACCGTTGAACCACCGAGACGGTCAACGTCGGTGGGAGCCACCTTCGACGGGGCGGGTAGACCGGGGCCTATGGGAAACAGGCACCGCGTGGCCGGGAGCACTGAGCTCCGACCAAAAAATTAGGGCAGTGGCCATTTTGGAAAAGGGGAGGTCCCGGCTCCTGGCGCGAATCGCCATTTTGGAAAGGGGCATTTCCTGGGCCGTCAGCGTCTCCTGATTGGTGGTTTTTCGCTTTGGCGCGAAAACACCTTTAAAGAAGGGGGCGTGCCAACCTCCTTTGTTTTCTCCACTGGGGCTTAGGCCCAGGGAGAAAAATCCCTTCTACCGGCAAGACAAAGGCTGCCTGATTCTCCTGCCGGCATAGATCAGTGAGCATTGAGAGCCGACTACCTAAACGGAGAGTGGTTTTTTCCAGAGGTGTGTGTTTTTCTTGGCGTACTTGAAATCTTAGCAAGCCTTCGAGCTGGAAGGGATCTTCAGTGGACTTAGGGCGGCCGGGACACCAAAGGGGTCGGAATCCCGTCCAAACACGCACGTGGCCGCCGTCCACTACTGCGGGGCAGGTTAGGGATACGCTCCCTTCAGCGCTGCTACCGCCAACTGGGCCTGCCAGATACCCGGCAAGGGTGCTAGTTAGACATGGCTATGGCAGATGGCACTTCGGCCCAAGGCTCAGCGCCCCCTCCGTCGTCGCCAAAGCGCAGAATGGAGGAACCGGGGCAAGAAGAAGGCCAAGACGAAACATCTGACTGAGCCATCGAAAACCGCTGAGCGTCAGGCCATAAGGAGACACCAGGCCTTGGAGAAGGAGTTTGCCAAGGCACAGAGACTCAGGGACAGCAGCATAGAGAGAGAGACCCTGTCTCTTCGGGAGTCACCCATTCCCTTCGGGCCGTCAGGATCAGCTGAACAGGGATCCAGGGAATGGTCCCCAAGGGGGGAAACGGAAAGGGAGGTGTCTCCTATTTCGGTGCCATCATCACCAGAGCATTCTGAGCCCACAACCAGCCAAGAGGAGGCTGGACAAAGAGGTAGGAAGAGAAAGAGGTCTGGTAAGTGGTCATCACAGGTTCATTCCCTTTTACAGGAGGCACTGGAACACCTCAGGGCCTCTAGGAGGGATTCCCCTCCCCAGAGTGCACACACACCAAGGAGACAGGCTCCCCGTGGGGGCAAGGTTGTGTTCCATGACTCTGATGTATCTGAGACTTCTTCACAGGTGGCAGACGAGGAACTGGAGGACTGGGATGAGGAAGGAGCCCCGCTGTCAGAGAATGAGGACACAGATCCACAAACAGCTCCGGTTTCAGGTTTATTTGACCACACTCTGTTCCACTCCCTTGTAATTAAGGCATGCGCCGTACTTGATCTGCCAGCTAAGACCAAGGAGGCCAGACCACCCTCCTCAGAAGAGGAGGACGCAAAGGACCCACTAATGCACTCGCCGGTGTCAGAGGTAATACAGGTGCCATGTACCAAGGCATTCAGGTCAACGGTACGGTCCCAGTGGACTAATTTAGGCGCCATTCCCTCGCCAAATGGCGTGGAGAAGAAAATGTTCAATGTTTGCAACCCCTTCGCATCTCTTATTGAGGTGCCACAGGTGGATGCACCCCTAATATCTCTCTTTTCTTCCTCAGCCATCCCAGGGGACATGGCAGAGTCGATGAGGGCGGAGGATAAAAAGGTAGAACTCTCCCTCCGCAGAGTTCATCACTCATCGGCCTGGGCCATCAGGGCCTCGTCCACTACCTCAGTCATCGCCAGAGCCGCGATTAGGTGGCTGCGGGAGCTCCAGGCAAGTGTTCCCTCGGACCAGGTACGCATACAACAGACACTGACCAAGCTGCGAATGGCAGCGG
The DNA here is from genome assembly GCA_034064705.1 of Bothrops alternatus. NCBI lineage: Eukaryota > Metazoa > Chordata > Lepidosauria > Squamata > Viperidae > Bothrops > Bothrops alternatus. Next base: position 7,411,913 of record JARGCV010000053.1, on the reverse strand, counting down.
AATTCATGGCAGACGCCTCCCTGTTTGCATCATGTTACTCGGCCAGGTCCATCGCAGGGACAGTGGCCGTCAGGAGGCTGGTATGGCTCAAAAACTGGAAGGCGGACCTTAAGTCCAAGTGGCGGCTTGCCACATCTAAGTATTCAGGATCGAAGCTCTTCGGAGCGATCCTGGATCCTTACGTGATCGAGGACAAAAACAAAAGGAAGGTGTTAGCTCACCCATCCAAAAGGTCAGACAGAGGAACCCAGGAGTTCCGTAGATAGGCACCCCGTCAGAACGGGGGCGGGGAATGGAGGCAGCCCTTTCAAGGGGGACGGTCCTGGGAGGGGCCCAGAACTCCGCGCACCTTCTCATACAGGCAGGAGCGCGGCCAGGACCGTCCAGCCTCTGGCAGGGGCCAGCCTTCCAAACGCCCCTTTAAAGGGGGGGAGGCCGGCCCTATAGACGCACCAAGTGATGCCCAGGGCAGTCCCATCGGGGGTCGTCTGGCAGAGTTCAGCAAGGTGTGGCAGACGACCACGACGGATGCCTGGGTCAGGGAGACAGTGACCCAGGGCTTAGCGATAGAATTCTACTCCACTCCACCAGATCACTTCATGAGATGCCCGGTATCCCGCAACGAGACCAAGGCGGGACTCTTAGATCGTGCCATAGAGCATCTGGAGGAGATAAGAGCCATAGAGCCAGTTCCTCCAGAACAGGAGGAACAGGGCTTCTACTCCATTCTCTTCCTTGTGCCAAAGTCATCTGGGGATTGGAGGGCAATCCTCGACCTCAAGCGGTTAAATCGCTACGTAGTGTACAGGAAATTCAAAATGCAGTCCCTCAGGTCCATACTGGCCAGCATCCGAAGAGGGGATCTACTGTCCTCCATAGACCTCACAGAGGCCTACCTACACATCCCGATAAGACTGGAACACAGAAGGTTTCTCAGATTCTGTCACAGGGGGCGACATTATCAGTACAGGGCCCTACCATTCGGGCTGTCGTCAGCACCCAGGGTGTTCACGAAGGTCCTGGCGGCGTTGGGAGCACACCTATGCAAGATACCGGTGCAAGTCCAATGCTACCTGGACGACATCTTGATTCTTTCAGGCTCACACCAGGCAGCACTGACAGACCTGCGGGTCACCATAGACACCCTACAGACTCACGGCTTCTCAGTAAATCACAAGAAAAGCCAACTCACGCCCTCAAGGAGACTCCAACACCTAGGGGCCATCATAGACTCAGAACAGGGCATGGTGTACCTCTCCCAGGAGTGGCGGGAGAGTCTACTGAAGCTAGCATGACAGGTGGCACAGAGGAAGGTGGTCACCGTAGTGCAACTGTCGTAGCTCCTGGGGAAGATGATATCATGCCTGGGAATTGTTCCGTGGGCAAGGCTTCACTCCAGAAGCCTCCAATGGCTTCTGCTCCCTTACCAAAGACAGAACCAGAGCGCCTCACTCAGGAGAATCAGGGTACCACCCCAGGTATTAACATCCCTCAGATGGTGGAGATCAGGCGCCCTAAACAAGGGCACCACACTCAGGGAACCCAACAGGATCACAGTCACAACCGACGCAAGCCTGTTCGGTTGGGGGGCCCATTCCGGGGACCAGATAGCCCAGGGAAGGTGGAGCCCAAAGGACCTACACCACAGGATCAATTGGCTCGAGCTGAGGGCCATCCACCTGGCCCTGCTTCAGTTCTCATCCTACCTAGCAGTTAGCCATGTGCTAGTCCTGACGGACAATGTAACAGCGAAGGCACACGTAAACAAGCAGGGCGGGACCAGGTCAGTGGCCCTCATGAAGGAGGCCTGGGCGCTGGGTCTGTGGGCAGAACAGCACCTGGCCTCACTCAAAGCAGAACACATATCAGGGGAGGAAAACCGTCAGGCGGACTCTCTCAGCAGAGTCACAGTAGATCACGCAGAGTGGAGACTGGCTCCGGAACTCTTCGAGGCAATCTCGAACAGGTTCGGACGTCCTTGCCTGGACCTCTTCGCATCACCAGCAAACACACAGACCCACCGTTTCTTTTCCAGGTTCCAGACCCGGGGAGCGGAGGGGACGGACGCGCTCAGATGCAGGTGGCCCCAGGGGCTACTGTACGCCTTCCCCCCTCTGCCCCTGATACAGGCAACAATCCGCAAGCTGATACTGGAGCAGGCGGAGGTGGTACTAATTGCTCCATACTGGCCGAGGTGTCCGTGGTTTGCAGACCTGGTGGACCTATCGCTTTCGCCAGTGTGGAAACTTCCTCCGAGTCAGGTATCCCTGAGCCAAGGGAAACTCCAACACCCAGACCCGCAGTGGCTACAACTAGCCACTTGGCACTTGAGCGGGAAGGTCTGAGTAGGCAGGCTTTTTCAGAGGGCGTCATCTCGGTCATCCAGGACGCTCGCCGACCCTCCACCAATAGGATCTATGATGCCACCTGGAGGAACTTTTCCTCCTGGTGCGGCAGGCAGGGATTAAACCCCCTGTCTGTCACCATTCCCAACATCCTAGAGTATTTGTGGGAAGGCATGAACAGGGGGTTAGCGACCAACACCATTCGCAGGCAGGTAGCAGCATTACAGACGGTCCTCGTATGCGAGGACCGGAGACCCCTGTCACAGCACCCAGCGGAGAGTGCTTTCCTGAAAGGAGCAGTCACAAGACGGCCTCCTGTAATTCACCGTTTTCCGTCCTGGGATCTCAACAGGGTCCTGCAAGCGTTAACAGAGGCTCCCTTCGAGCCATTGGGGGTCAGCTCACTCCGTTTCCTTTCTCTAAAGGTGGCTTTCTTAGTGGCCATCACCTCAGCGAGAAGAGTGTCGGAGCTGGCGGCCCTTTCGGTCCGTCCGGATCTGATTACCTTTGCAGAAGGCAGGGTGACTCTGCGTCTGGACCCATCTTTTCTACCTAAGGTTAACACATGGTTTCACAGGTCCCAGGATCTAGTTCTCCCGGACTTCTGTCCAAATCCCACACACCGTCTGGAGAGACGATGGCACACACTGGACGTGCGCAGGGCTCTGCGGCACTATGTCAATAGGACAGCGACCTTCAGGAAGTCTGAGCCCTTATTTGTTTCCTACCATCCTTCGTCCAAGGGACAGAAGGTATCATCCTCGACCATTGGTAGGTGGATCAGGGCATGCATAGCCAGGGTCTATGTTTCATTAGAACTGCCGGTACCACCTAACATCACGGCCCACTCCACAAGGAGCGCGGCCACATCGGCAGCCTGGCGCACACAGGCATCACTGGAGGAAATTTGCAGAGCGGCCACGTGGGCGTCTCCGTCCTCCTTTGTAAAACATTACAAGATAGATCAATTTGCTGCAGCCGAGGGTTCGTTCGGCAGGAGAGCCCTGCAGCAGATTGTTGAGTCCTAGTAAGAGATAGCCTAGACTCCCACCCAAAGGGACTTGAGAGGGCTTGGGTACGTCCCATTGGTGGATTCGGAATCCACCCATGCTGGAGAAGAAGCGTTGGCTTACCTGAACGCCTTTTCTCAGCATGGGGGGATGGAGAATCCACACCTCCTCTAGCTAGTCTAGGCAGGACTTCTCTTACAGGACTTGGAATGGAGCTACATGGTCCGATCTGATGAAGAGCTTCGCCTGTCAAAAACTGGGGAGTATCCGGCGGAGGCGGGGCTAAATTTCGGACCTAGTCTCTAATTGGGCAGCAGGCTGAGACAACCCATTGGTGGATTCTCCATCCCCCCATGCTGAGAAAAGGCGTTCAGGTAAGCCAATGCTTCTTTGATGCTGTAAAGCAACTTCCAGACATTATAAATGGTCATAGTCTCCCCTCCCTATGATCATGTGCTCACATATTGGACACTTGGCAAAGACCTATTGTGGCATTCTACGGTCACATGACATAATTTGCTATGATTTTTGCAGGTTTTTATCATTTCCACCATTCAAATGAATGGATTCACTTAAAGACAGCCATGTTCACCCACCTACTATGAGGAAAAATATCATAAAACTGATCACTTGGGTGCTTCAACTTCTGAGTGTAATGACCTATGATCAGATTTCCAGTCCTAATTGCAGCCACAAGTTGAGGATTACCAGTTCCAGTTCCTTATTTCCTCAAACAAATAACCTTCTCTTCCACACATAGAATTCACCTTGTCTGCTGTGATACAAAGGTTTTTTAAGTTTTGGGAATTTGTATTCCATGTCTCTCCACAGCAACTGTCAAAAGGCAGGTAGGAAGGTGTGTCTGAATCTAGCTAAATTAAAACAGATGGGTAAAACACTATCAGCTTTTTAATCTTTTACAATCATTAAGTCAGGAGCATTTGGACTTTTTTACTTTTAATAGACTCCAAGAAATACTATTTAAATAAAATCCATTTGATAGTGAGCAGAAAATGAGCAATACACAAACCCAAACTTTGACTACAACCAAAGAACTAAAAATGCAGAAGATAACAGAAGAAGTGGAACAATCAAATATTAAGACAGATGACTCAATTGACCAACAAATACAGTTAATGGAAAATCCAGAAAAGGAAGTGACAACACTGAAAATGGAAAAGACTTTCTATATAAATCAGAAGAAATTTGAGAAAGAAGAACAGATTGAATGGAAGATAAACATATCAGGGCAATCATGGGGAATTAGAATAATAGGGAGACAACTTAATCAATACAAATGAGCTAGTCCTTCCAAAAAAATGGCAATTAAATGGTCTCCTTTATTTCAAATAACACATATAATAATAGACTGAGATTTATTTGATGATCTAAAAGCACTGATATGGAAGCCTAGTTGGTAAAGGAAGAAAGCCAGAATAAGGCTGAAGAAAATTACGGATTTGATTTATTAGAGGGGATTTCATATGATTAATTAGAGGGTTAAAGGGAGAAGTTGAGATAAGGGAAATTCTGGTCATTAGATTTAAAATATTTGGAAATTAGTTAAAAAAGAATTTTATTTGTTTAATATTTAAAAATTAGACCCAAAAAAAATCAATTATTATGAATATGTTTGATTTATTGATTAACCCAGGTAATATATATAATGGTCTTGATTTATTAAAGGGGATATTGTATTATTAAGTAGATGATTTAATATGGTGGGAAATAGATAACTTTTAGGAAATAGAACAAGATTATATTCAAATAGATAAAATGTGTATTTTGGATATTAGATTCTGTTATGAATTGAGATAAGGGAGATAAGGGTAGAGTTGCTACTCTCACACAAGCATTGCTGCTATTGCTGTTGACTATGGCAGCAGTACTCTCATTTTCAATGACTAGAGCATTGTGGAAATGAGTCAGAAACTTTTCCTTCCCTTCTAATTTAGTGGGACAATTTATTAGGAACTGAACTCCTTTTAAACTTCCCAGCATGCTAAGTCTCCTATTTGCTTACTTAGTGAGCTCACTCCCTTAAACCAGGCTGCTTTATATTCATCTTACAGATTCTGCTTGTTCTGTAAGAAGCACTTGTATCTGTTAGGACCCACACCTTGCAATCAGCATTTGTGAATGTAAAATAAATGGAAACTCAAACTTAGTGTATCTGTGGAGGAAGGAAGAAGCTTATATTTCCGGCCTGATGTCCCCCATTTTCTTCTCATCCTCAAATGGGAAAAAAATATTTTACATCATTTCTAAATATGTATATTGCATAACATAATATGGAAAAACACTTTATGATGAATTTAGGTTATTTTTCTGTTATTTTTCTTCTTTAGATATTTTAGACTTGCACTTCTTCCACCTTCAACTGACATCAGCTGTCTATTCCGTACAAAGTTCCATCCTGCTACTGAACCTCTTTTATTTAGTGAAATGTTCAGAACAGTTATTTCCCAGGCAGCCTTGCAGAAAAAAACTTTGAGGGTAGATATCTGCTCTGTCAGTAAAAGTCACCAAGAAGAATGTCTAGTAAGTATCCTTACTTAATATGATAATTGGTTTAATTGTGATCTTTTTCTCCTTTTTTGTGGATGTATAAGAATCTTTTGAGCAATGTATTAAAAATCTTTATAGGTCTGGGCATAGTCACCTTTGATCCTAAGTGATTCTTCTTGCCACTTTCATGGGGGAAAATGTAGTAGATAGGAATTATACTTCCTAAAGACTTAAATAGCAAGGACGTAGTGTAAATATTTCAGCACTTGCAGTTCATGTTTTATTTCCTATGCTATGTTTTGCACTGTTTCTAGGCCTGCACTGTAGGCTGGTCTAGAAGCTACAACTAATCTAATATATAGCAGCTCAACTACTGATTGGAATATGGTAGATCAGGGGCCCCCAACCCCCGGTCTGTGAACTGGCACCAGTCCGAACATGCCAGAAACCAAGCTGTGCAAACAAGTGAAGGCAGCATGCAAACCCCCTCTGGTCCACAGAAAAACTTCTCTCCATGGAACTAGTCCCTGATGCCCAAAAGGTTGGGGGCCGCTGCTGTAGATACTATACTAAAACATCTCCTGTAGATACTATACTAAAACATCTGCATTACCTATCGTTCTGCTACTAAACAGATTCAAGATGGTGAAATTAGTCTTAAAAAAGGAGCATGTTATCTTAGCATCCTCATGTATGTAATATTCCTGGTACTTAATGTTCTTGAGGGGAGGTCCTGCATTCTGTGCTGCAGGCAGCATCCATAAATCTTCTCAGCAATCCTCTGCAGAACACCCACTCCAATGCAGCCATGTTTTAGGTACTCCTTTAAAAATCCATTCTTCTTTTTAGGGGAGCTTTTCACCAAACACCTCCCTTTTATTATAATTTCTAGTCCTTTTAATAACTAGTCTTCTAGCACTGTTTATAGCATTAACTCTTTCTGGTATTAATGCAAATGAGAAATGGTATACAAATATTTAAATAAATAGAAATAATTGAATTTACTTTCCTTGCCCCATTTACTTGAGAGGCTAAATGCTTGAATAGTTTTTCACACTCAAGATAATGAAGGAAGCACTTCAGATGCCACTGCAGAGAAAAACTGCAAGGCTTGGTTGTTATAGGTTTCATTTAAATGAGGAAAGGGAGAAGATAAATATTTTCTCTGTGAGTTTTATGATGATGCAATTTCCTGGGTTAATATTTATTGTGGTGAACCTTTTTAAAGAGCAGTCAGGACATACAATTTGGCCAACTGAAAATCCATAACTTGCATCCATCCATAACTGTGCTTAATTTATTTGAAAGTGTTTTGCAGTGACTTTGGTCTGTGGAAATTAAGGTTACTATTTTTGAGAAGTGTTCTTTCATCCAAGTATCAGCCAGGAAATTTAACAATTCCATGCTGGGGATTTCCCATGCGAGGGCATTGAACCTAGGACCTCATTCGTGCAAAGCATGTATGTGACTTCAGTGGCAAAGGTGCATCCAACGAAAATGTTCTACTTCTTCTACATAATGTTATCATAGTTCGAAGTAGACTTTTTATTTTTCTTAATATTCTTCAAGTTATTCCTACCTATAGATTATTGTAAAATGGAAGTGTAATGATTAACAATTTCAGACATTGGCAGAATGTAAATCGATGGTGCCTGAGGCATTTTTATACAGTAAAGCTATCAAAGATTCTAAATATGAGCTTAAATTTTTTTTTCTTACATATAAAGCCATTTTTTCCCTCATGAATAAGATGGACTGAGGCCAACTGTATTTTGCTTCAGGCATTAACCTAGCCAGTGCTTTCTCCTGCTTCGATCTATTGCACTGATTACATTTATAGAGTAATTGATATTTTCTTTTTAGATATGTATTGTATGTCTGATCTGTAATTAATCAAATGATCTGTTTATTTTTTGTTTAAATGTACCCCTTAAATTTCCCTTTTAATTCAGATTGAGCAACATGTAAGAACAACAGTAAAAATTTTACCAAATAAAATCACAGGATAAATATCTATATCACAATCTTTTCTGTTTTCACCTGCAACTTCTGAGTACTCTCTTGGCACTTTAATGCTTTACATCCTTTTATCTTGCAAGCCAAGGACTCTTATGCCCTTAATCCCTCAAGATTTATCATGAACCAGAATTACTTTAACACTTGTGCCAACTGCTCCAAGTAAATCCCATTCATCTTCCCTCTTTCTTTATCTTTATGCTTTCCCCTTCACTTTTCATTTTAAAACATGTTTCTGCAATTTTTCTCTTGAGAGATAGATGAATCCTATTCATCAGGCTTTTATAGAACGGCTACCTCACACATTGCATTATAACCATAATAGAAAAGATCACTGTGCATCACGTGGAAAGTCTTACCTAATACTTATAAAACTTAATTGCATTGTTATTTGACTTCATCTTAAATGCTGTATTTTAATCCAAAAGATATAAATATATAATTGAAGTGTTTAATAATTCTAATATAAAAAGGCTTTGGAGAATAATTTTTGACTGCTGAAACAAACAAAACATTTCAATAACATCATTTGTTTTTACATAAATTAAAATTCTGTAACAAATATACATTATTTTGTAGGGTGGAATCCAGATAAGTCTGGGAGATGTGTCCTTTTCAAATGAGATATCTACTCTGTGGTATAATTTACTATCTTCTAAACAGACTGTTGGAAAAAGGAATACAAAGCCAAAGAAGTATTCTGTCTTTGTGGCAGCCAATCCAACACCTGTTTCCTTGGTAAGTTGATTGCTAGAAAAAACAGTGGCACCAGTCAAATAGTTGTGCTACATTATTATATGTAGCCTCCAGTTGCTATGTCTCATTATCATAAATAGAAGTATAATTAGGCTTCCGATTGACTTTTTCTGCTGGCAGGAATGGTAAACAAACAATGAATTGCTAAATCTTGATTATGAGGAAAGCAATAAGCCAGAGTTCCTTGTCAGAATGTATTGCTAAAAAATAGAAGCAAATGCAGTCAAGCTTACATACAACTTTTTCATTATAAGGAACTGTGTGCTTATCCTAACATTCAAATATTATTGGTTGGAATAGAAGGAAATCACATGTAAAATGCATATTGCCACATTAAATTTTTTTTGTCAATTAAGTAGTTTGCGCACCTGTGTAATATAATGGTTAAGGGGTTTGAGAGGACTGGAGAGACTCAGTTTCAAGTCCATTGTCAGACAACTCACTGACTAATTTTGGACCAATTTTTCTCTTTTAGCCCAACCTGCATCATTGTTCATTGTACATTGAACACCTACAAGCAAAGTTATAACTAGTAGTCAACATGGGTTCATCAAAAACAGATCATGCTAAACAAATCTTATTTCATTCTTCAACAAAGTTGTCAGTGTGTAAGAATTTATGAACTGGAATAGCCATAGCAACAAACCAGCCAGTGAGAACTGTTTTAGATTAAGACACATGTGTGAGGCATGTGATTGTTGTATCTGGCCCTTCTCAGCTTAGTAAAATCCACAGAAATATTTCTTTAAGAGTTTTATTTAACATAGTTCAAGAGATTCACTTCAAAGCAAGCTGCTGGCATTTTGTTTGCGGACCGGCCAAATCTGACTTATTTACATTCAGCTTAAACATGCTCTCCCTCCCTTCCAATTAACTCACTCTTTATCTCTCAGGTTGTCCAAGATCTCATTAATCTTCCGTACATCCCAAAAACACCAGAAAACTGAGTTCAAACGAACTTCTCAAGGTATCAGGCTACTCCTTGATATTAACGTTGCTCGTGACAAAGAATTAGTCCCTCCTTTATCTTCTAATATAGTTTCCGATACGTCACTTCCCCCATTACTTCCTTTTTCCACGTAACTGAAACCTCCGCCTATCAAACCTTCGGAATCTCGGATCAAGCCATATATTGCCCTGTTCCAAGTCTGACTCCTCGCTTTGAGAGTCTGACTCAGACTGCATACAAATCTCCTCACTGTCTGGCTCGGCTGCCGGGAGGGGAAAATACCCAGAGGGGCCTGGTTGTTCTTCGTCATCCTCTGACATTTCCCCAGCTGGTCTAGAGACACGCACAACACTATCCCCCCCGCAGGCCCCTCCCCCCGGGTCCGTCGCAGGGGATGTGGTTTGTAGGGAAACGCAGCATGAAAATCCCAAATTAACCCAGGAGCCTCAATATCATGAGCATCTACCCAACAGCAAGCGTCTGGCCCACCCCCGGTCCAATCAACTAAATATTGGAAGCAATCGTTGAGCCATCGGGAATCTCGGATGCCGGACACCTCCAACCGGGAAACAGGAACTTGAGCACGGCGAGCTGGCGGGCCCGGATCAGGAGGTCGAAGCGGAGAATCAGGGTAGACAGGAACAAGCAAGGAGCGATGAAACACGGGATGTACACGAAGAGACCTAGGCAAAGTCAAACGATAGGTCACCGGATTGATGACCGTCTCCACAGGAAAAGGACCCAGGAAACGTTGGTCAAGCTTGCGGTGAATTCTCCCTGGAAACAAATACTTGGTGGAGAGCCAAACCCGATCTCCAACAGCTAACGGCGGCGTGTCGTGACGAGAGCGGTCTGCAACCCTCTTGTAGTCTTCCTTGGCCTTAGTCAAGTGCTGCTTAACCATCTCTTGGACTGACTGGAGCTCGGATAAATAGTCCTCTGCAACTGGAACTGGAGAATCAAGGAGCGTGAGCGGAAAAAATCTGGGATGATAGCCGTAGTTGGCAAAAAACGGAGTGGTCTGAGTGGAAGTGTGCTGAGAGTTGTTGAAAGCAAATTCGGCCACGGAGAGATATTTGGACCAATCGTTCTGTTGGTCGTTGATGAAACAACACAAATACTGCTCCAGGATGCCAATCACTTTCTCTGTACCCCCATCAGTCTCTGGGTGATGCGTGGAGGCTAGATTAACCTGGACTTGAAGCGCAGACATGAGTTCTCTCCAGAACGCCGAGGTGAACTGGGTGCCTCGGTCGGACACTATTTTGTCAGGCAAACCGTGTAGCCGGAAGATATGTTGAATGAACAGCTGAGCAGTGACCTTGGCTGTCGGTATTCTTCGGCAAGGAATGAAATGTGCCATCTTGGTCAGCATGTCCACCACTACAAAGACAACGGTGTAGCCGGCAGAAACAGGTAGACAAGTCAAGAAGTCCATGGAAATAGCCCCCCAGGGTCTCTCCGGCGTGGGCAACGGCTGTAACAATCCCGGAGGGGCTCCTGTGGCATGTTTTGCCTGGCGGCACCGTACACAGGAATTCACATAAGAATAAACATCATGGCGAAGTCTGGGCCACCAAAAAGTCCGAGACACTAAGTGGAGAGTCTTAAAGAGACCAAAATGACCCGCCGCAGGGTTATCATGGCATTGAGTCAGGATGAGACCACGGAGTGGGCCTGCTGGAACATATAACAGGTCGCGGAAGCGTAATAGACCCTCGGACAAGGTCCAAGGTGAGTCGGGACCCACTTCTTGCTTCCTCTGTGCCACAAAGTCATCTAGTTGTTGCGCTTCCTGAATCTGTCGTCATAGATCTACCGGATCGTGCACGGCTGCGATCGATTCGACAGGCAGAATGGTTCGAAGTGGCAAGGGATCCTTGATCTGTAGATACTCTGGTTTACAGGACAAGGCATCTGCTCTTTTGTTGTACCCTTTCGGAATGTAGGTGACTTTGAAGTTGAATCGAGCGAAGAACAAAGACCAACGGATCTGACGTTGATTCAATTTCCTGGCAGATTGCAGAAATTCCAAGTTTTTATGGTCAGTCCGAACTTCAACTTGGTAGCGGGCTCCTTCCAGGTGGTGTCTCCAGGTCTCAAAAGCAGTTTTGATAGCCAATCGCTCCTTGTCCCAAATGGTATAATGGCGTTCGGAGGGACTCAGTTTCCTGGAGTAATAAGCACACGGGAACAGGGGGCCGCCATCTTGGCGTGTTTGAAGAAGCACAGCCCCTACAGCAACATCTGAGGCGTCGGCCTCCACTACAAAGGGACGACAAGGATCTGGATACTTGAGAATGGGTTCCTGAACAAAAGCCTTTTTGAGGGTCTGAAATGCCTGTTGCTCGGCATCACCCCACTGGAACTTAATGCCTTTCCGTAACAGTCGAGTAAGGGGCGCAGTCAAGGTAGAAAATTTCGGAATGAATGTCCGGTAATAGTTCACAAATCCCAAAAGTCTTTGGACATCTTTTGCTTTACACGGTGGTTGCCAGGTTTGCAAGGCCTCAACCTTGCCAGGATCCATGGCGATGCCTTGTGGAGAAATCACATGTCCCAGAAACTCAATGGTGGTTTGATAGAATTGACATTTCTCTAACTTGGCGTAAAGGTGATGCTCTCTCAAGCGTTGCAGAACTTGCCGGAGATGCTGGAGATGAGTTGCTCGTGACGGGGAGTAGATCAGGATGTCATCGAGGTAAACCACCACGAATTGATCTAATAAATCCCGGAAGATGTCATTCATGAAATGTTGAAAGACGGCCGGAGCATTGGTGAGTCCAAAGGGCATGACTGTATACTCAAAATGACCATACCTGGTCCCAAACGCGGTCTTCCACTCGTCCCCCTCTCGGATGCGAACCAGGTTGTAAGCACCCCGTAGATCTATCTTGGTGAAGATGGCTGCTGATCGGAGACGGTCCATGAGATCAGGAATCAAAGGCAGAGGGTACCGGTTACGCACCGTGATGGCATTGAGCTTGCGATAGTCACAGCATAGGCGTAAATCTCCGGTTTTCTTCTTCACGAATAACACAGGAGCTGACAGAGGCGAGGAAGAGGGACGAATGAAACCCCTGGCCAAGTTTTTATCCACAAAGTCTTTTAATGCGGCCAACTCGGGTTCTGACATGGAGTAAAGGCGTCCCCCTGGAAGCTTGGCATTTGGCAGCAAATCAATGGCACAGTCATATGGTCTATGCGGCGGCAATTGGTCTGACTCTTTCTCACTGAATATATCTGCAAAGTCCGCTAGGTCGGCCGGCAAGGTGATGTCAGGGTGGGATGGTAGCTGGGCTGCGCAAAATTGGCGTACGTGGTCTACGCATTGCAAACTGGGAAATGAAACAAAGTTCTGGGACCACACCACACAAGGATCATGGGTTCTCAACCAGGCTAGGCCGAGAACTAAGGGGAAATGAAGTCCCTTGGTAACATATAATTGGATGGCTTCTTCATGTTGTCCTATGACCAGGCGTATGGGCTGGGTCATAAACTTGATTGGTCCAGACAACAACTCACGACCATCGATTGTCTCAACCAACATAGGCGGCTTAACGGAGCACAAAGGTATGGCATGCTGACGAGCGAAAGCTTCATCCATGAAATTAGTGGTGGCTCCAGAATCCAACAAGGCGTGTGCCGGAATGCCCTGGGCATGGTTTCCCAGAAATATATTGGTTGCTAGGATCAAATGTCTCAGAGGACCGGGGTCTTCGTCTGCGGAACTGGAACTGGGTTTGGCGCCTGCCTGACCCAACGTTTCCATTAGGCCGGGCTCTGGCCGTTTCCCGGCAAGGTGGCTTGAAACTGCTGAGTGGGAGGCCGAGCTGGAACAGGAGTAGGACCTGCCATACCACGTCGTTTCTGGGGGCAGGCCATGACGAAGTGACCCATCTCTCCACAGTACAGGCACAATCCCTCAGCTCTCCGTCTTGCCTTCTCAGCCTCGGTCAAGCGAGATCTGGCTGCACCAAGATCCATGGGCTCATCTCTGGCCATGGGTACAGGACGCCTCTCAGTGTAAGCCGGCAGTGGTTGGAAAATACGTCTGGGTGCCGGGATGGGTGGAGTGATAGGTAAGGTCTGGAGTCCTCTGCGTGGTGCAGGAACTGGCTTGGCATTTCCGGTGACTGGAATCATCTGTTTGACCAGGCGGGCATCCGTGGCTTGCGTTTGCGCCTCAATAGCCAAACAATGTTGATATAAGGCATCCAGGGTTGCGGGCATTACAGTATGTCTAAATTCATTCAAGATCTGGGAAGACAGGCCATCTTGAAAGATTTCCATGAGAGCCTCTTCATTCCAATTAATTTCTTGAGCTAGACGGCGAAAATCTGATATATATTCCGCTACGCAGCGCGATCCTTGACGTAGCTCTCGTATCCGCCTGGTGGCATTTTGTCTACGAAGGGGGTCAGCAAATTCTCTTTCCATCAGCTGGCAGAATCCTGCATAATTGCGCAGGACAGGATCTTGTCCGTCTATCAGAGGAGATGACCAATCAGCAGCTGGACCAGAGAGCAAACTTAAAATGAAAGCCACTTTAGTCTCATCAAGCTGGAAATCTGCTGGAGTTGAAGCAATGAATGTTTTGCATTGGTTTAAAAAAGCTGGAAATTTACTACGCTCTCCAGTAAACTTATCAGGCAATGCTAAATAACACCTGCTTCTTCTGGGAGGGGGGGCTGGAGCTGGGGCTGGGGCTCCTGTAGCTTGCTGAATCTGCTGCTGCAAATTGCCAATTTGTAGCTGGAGACCTTGAACTAGTTGATACAGAGCAGGATTATCTGCTAGAAGCTGCTCCATGACGTCACTGGACTTGCGCAGTACTGAAAGCTCGGACTAATTTTCTTTCTGGGTCACGAGCAATCTGTTGTATCTGGCCCTTCTCAGCTTAGTAAAATCCACAGAAATATTTCTTTAAGAGTTTTATTTAACATAGTTCAAGAGATTCACTTCAAAGCAAGCTGCTGGCATTTTGTTTGCGGACCGGCCAAATCTGACTTATTTACATTCAGCTTAAACATGCTCTCCCTCCCTTCCAATTAACTCACTCTTTATCTCTCAGGTTGTCCAAGATCTCATTAATCTTCCATACATTCCAAAAACACCAGAAAACTGAGTTCAAACGAACTTCTCAAGGTATCAGGCTACTCCTTGATATTAACGTTGCTCGTGACAAAGAATTAGTCCCTCCTTTATCTTCTAATATAGTTTCCGATACGTCACTTCCCCCATTACTTCCTTTTTCCACGTAACTGAAACCTCCGCCTATCAAACCTTCGGAATCTCGGATCAAGCCTTATATTGTCCTGTTCCAAGTCTGACTCCTCGCTTTGAGAGTCTGACTCAGACTGCATACAAATCTCCTCACTGTCTGGCTCGGCTGCCGGGAGGGGAAAATACCCAGAGGGGCCTGGTTGTTCTTCGTCATCCTCTGACATTTCCCCAGCTGGTCTAGAGACACCCACAACAGTGATCCAGCCTAGATCTGGGCGTGTCTTAGGCTTTCCCTGTGTCCTGATCTCCTGAGTTAGTTGTTGTTCTCTACCACATTGCCAAGAACTGAATGAAGCTGTATGTATCATGCTTATGTATATTTTATAGATAAAGTTTTTCTAAATTATGTCTCCTGCTTATTTTGAATGTGTGCTTATTTTGGGGGCTTATTTTTGCACTGGAAAGCTGTAAAACTCTTAACAGGTTATGGGCCCAGATCCCAGCCAGCCCTTGCACACAGTTCAGACTGAAAGAAGAGATTGAGGCTCAACACGGAGCTGTAATTAAGCTGAAGGACTGCCTGAATTAAGAAAGAAAAAGGCTGCTCAGCTGAAGCTTGCAGGATGGCTGATTTAAAGGAGAACTCTCTGCCTCGATTGGGACAAAAGAATTAACTTATTTGGGCTGCAAAAATGGAATGCTTCCTGAAGGCTAAGGAGTTCTGGGATATTGTGATTAATCCACCCCAGGGGCAATTAGCAGCTGCAGATCAACGGAGGCATGATAAGGCACTGGCTTACATCATTTTAAATGTAGAAGATGAACAATTCTTAAATGTAGCTGACTTAAAAACTGCAAAAGAAGTTGGGCTGAAGTTCAGAAGTGTCCATGTGAGCATGTTAGCATGCAATATAGTGCAATTATCAAGGCAATTGTACAGAGCCCAGCTGCTGCCACAAGAAGAGTGTAAAAGAGCATTTGTTCCATATGCAGAAACTGATAGTTGAATTAGAACAGTTGCAGGCACAAAAGGTTAAATGTGCCCAAACATTTGGTAATGTGGCACAATATGATTCATGCATTCATCTCTTGCACAGAAAGCTGGGCCATGCCAGCTTCAGAGTGTTGCATAGGATGCCACAGTTTGCAGAGGGGTTAACTTTAAAAGGGTGTACTCTAGGGCATACTTAGACTGTGCAGTATAGTATGTAAATCATCGAAATCTAAGGTATTCCAGTAAGCAAGAAGAGCACAAGGCAGACAACAAGGGTTCTAGAGCTGGTACATACAGTAAGACCAATGCAAGCCAGCTTGGGAGGAGCAAGGTATGCGCTGGTCATTGTAGATAATTTCAGTAGATTTGGTTTCTGTTATTTGCTTAATAGCAAAACAGAAGTGCTGCAGAAGTTCAAGCAATGGGTGAGCTTCGCAGAAAGACAATATAGGCAACAGGTATGCCAGCTGCAAACTGACGGGTTCAGAATTCATGTCAGCAAGTTTTCAGCAGTGGTTGGTGCAGCTAGGAATAAGACATAGACGCACAAATCCATACACAGCAGCTGAGAATGGCGTGGCTGAAAGACGGAATGGAGTCTTGCAGACCATGAAAGACTCACTGCTGGAGGATTCTGGTCTGAGCAGGTCGTATTGGGGCAAAGCCATGTTGACTGCTAATTATTTGATCAATAGGCTGTGGAGTTCCTCTATAAATGATACTCCATATGCTGTGCTATATGGGAGAAAGCCATCTCTGGCACATTTAAGGGTGTTTGGAAGCAATGCATGGGTGAATATGCCAAAGGCATATGGCAACAAAAGGCTAGAAAGCTCAGATTTATGGGCTATGAGCCTGGCTCAAAGAGCTATCGCTTTAGTGATGGGAGCAGAAGGATAGTAATTTCCAGATCTGCTAGCTTTGCAGAGCAGAATTGGGGCAGAATTGATGCCAATTCTGGAAATGATCCACTTAGTGACGGTGACTCACTTAGTGCCAGTGTCGGTGTTCAGGGAGGAGAAGCTGAAAAAAGATAAGAAAAAGAGTCAGAAGAAGATAGTGACTCTGATATGAAGCTGAAAAGGGTTGACAGTCAAGAGCAGTCAATGCCACGCAGGTCAGAGTGATGGAACAAGGGGATTCCATTTGACAGGTATTCTGCTGGGAAAGTAAAGGTGTATAATGTGTGGTATGAGCTAAGAAACTATCAGGAAGAATTGGCACTACCCAAATAGAGCAAGAGAAGTGGAAAGAGGCCATGGACAAAGAAATGAAATCCAAGGCTGAACATAAAGTGTTCACCGCTATGACTTTGCCACAAGGCTACAAAGCTGTAGGATGTAAATGGGTATACAAAAGGAAAGTGTTACCGAACAATGAAGTCCAATATAAGGCAAGATTAGTGTCACAGGGGTTTTCACTGAAGAAAAATGTGTACTATGATGAGGTATTTGCACCAACGGTAAAAAGTGAAACTATAAGGATGGCACTAGTGTTGGCAACGGCACATGGGCATAAAATTTGGCACTTTGATATAACCACAGCATTCCTTAATGCAGAGTGGGAGGGAAAAAATTACCAGGGTATGAAAGTAAAAAACCTGGCACTGTGTATAAACTGAACAAGGCCATTTATGAGCTGAACCAATCAGCCAGAAACTGGAACATCTGTTTAGATGTGGCATTAAAGGGTCTTGGGTTCAAGAGTTGTAAGGCTGATGGTTGCATATATACTGCAAGGTTCCCACGGTGGGGATTGCCAATTATTAGCATTTGTGGATGATCTTTGCTTTATTGCAAAGGATCTGGCACAGGTGAAGGAAGATGAGGGACTAGAAGGGCAACTCATAAAAATTTGGAGACGAATAGCCAACACGCCAGAAGACAAGTTCAAGATCCAAAAAAATCTTGACAGACTTGAACACTGGTCCCTGTCTGACAAAATGAGATTCAGCATAGATAAAAGTAAGATTCTACACTTAGGCAAGAAAAACCAACTGTATAGGTATAGGATAGGTGAAACTTGGCTTAATGCCAGAAATTGTGAGAGGGATCTTGGAGTCCTAGTGGACAATCACTTAAATATGAGCCAATACAGTGTGCAGCAGCAGTCAAAAAAGCCAGTGCAATCCTATGCTGCATTAAGGATTGGACTAGAAGACCTTCAAGGTCGTTTCCAACTCTATTATTCTATGTTCTATGTTTCATTGTGTGCAAACATTGGAGGAAGGAATGCTATGTATGCCACTGTGAGTTCCTAGAGGAAAGATGAAATATCAATCAATCAAATAAATCAATAAATGGAGAGTGGTGAAATATAACTGCTCTTCCTATTGTGTTTCTCCAAAAATAAGACCGGGTCTTATTTATTTATTTTTTTGCCTCCAAAAGAGGCACCAAGTCTTATTTTTGGGGATGTCTTACTCACCTCCGGCACTGACCGCCCCATCCAGCAGGTCCACTTCTTCTGCAGCTAAAGGAGCA
This sequence comes from Bothrops alternatus, assembly GCA_034064705.1. Classification (NCBI taxonomy): domain Eukaryota; kingdom Metazoa; phylum Chordata; class Lepidosauria; order Squamata; family Viperidae; genus Bothrops; species Bothrops alternatus. Next base: position 7,393,626 of record JARGCV010000053.1, on the reverse strand, counting down.
CTTTCATTCTGCAGCTGCATTCCGGCTGCAATTTCACAGTCAGACCTTTCTGGAAGGCCTATGCAGCCAAGTACCGAGCTATGGATTCAATCCATAGCTCTGTACTTGGTTGCATAGACTTTCCAGAAAGGCCTGACTGTGAAATTGCAGTCAGGCCATGCAGAACCAAGCTATGGATTGAATCTATGGCTTGGTTCTCGGCTGCACAGGTCTTCCGGAAAGGCCTGTGACTGAGAAATGCAGGCCTGGCTGCAGAAGACGCCACAGAAGAAGTGGGCCAGCGAGGAGAGGCCTGGCTGCAAGGTAAGTGGCACATAGGGCAGATCCACAGCTCCACCCCCGCCCTAGCTTGAGTTTTAGTGTGTGCCTCCCCCCAAACTAGGGCTTATTTTGGGATAGGGCTTATATTAGGCACACCCCCAAATCAAGCAAGGGTTTATTTTCGGGGTAGGTCTTATTTTCAATGAAATAAATGCTATATTTGTGCTGGCAAGCAGCTGATTATTTTTTCACAGAATGTAACATTCGTAAGTATAGTTTACTCTATTTTCCCCATATTAATTTTATTATACTTGAGCACCTATTCCAAACAACTAAATGTAGGTTAGTACAGGATTTCATTTACATCAGACTTCAAATCAATGAATATATTTTTCTGTTTTCTTTAAATGATAGGGAGTGAAAACAAAATACTGTTTTAAAGAATGTACATGCAAAATGTAGGACATAAGAATCTCATAATATAGACAATGCCCATTTAAACTGGAAGATCAATTGTAATATCTGGAATAATGATTTGTAAATGTTGGAAACCTACATAATTTGTTGCTTTTGCCCACAAATTGTGAATTAGAACTTAGTTTTTACTGATCTGTATGTCAGAGTATATTTTCGTTGTCTTGCCTATGTCATTTTTTGGAAAGAATTTTATTTATAGGGTATGATTTTCACAATATATGTAATCAGTTCTCAGATGATGTCATGCAGCAATTCAAGGTTTAAATCAATCTTGAATCTTTCATGATGTAATTCTACTCTCTGTAGGTACATGTGTGCTTGTTCAATTTAATCTGAAAGGCTTCAGCAGCTTTATCATTTTTCTGGGCTAGGTCCATGTACATTATAGACCAGGTGTATTACTGGCATTACTTCTTACATATTTTAGTACAAGTAGAGCTGCTTTCCATGTCTTTGTTAGGATGCGGTCTCAGCATTGTTGGAAAGGACATCAGCTGAGCTGCAAGCTGTAGAACAAGAATTGGCAGAGAAGGAAGAGGAAGGGGAGGAGGAGGAGGAAGATGAGGAAGCACAGGATACCCAGGAAACACAAAGTTCGGAGGAAGACTGGTAAGCTGAACTCTTTTTATTTATTGGTTATTCACAAAATAGCATTTAAAAATATGAAGCATAAAAAAACAAAATACAGAAAATGTTGCTTGCCCCCTGCAGTAGGTAGGTAAGAAAGATAGAAAGAAAACTTATTATTCATTAGGCCAGTGATGGCGAACCTTTTAGAGACTGAGTGCCCAAACTGCAACCTAAACCCCACTTATTTATCGCCAGCTGCCAGGTCGGTGTGGCCCACTGGGTGGCTGTGGCCAAGGTGGGCATGGTTACTTCAATGTTGCTCGGGGGGAGGGACGCCTTTGGGGGGTGGGCAGGGTTGGAGATCCAGGGGGTCTCTGGCAGGTGGGGCGGTAGGCAGGAGGCTTGTCCTGCGGGGTGAGGTGAGGCAGGGCGGGGGTACCATTGCCATGGGGCAAGGCAAGGGCTGGGGTGACTCCTACCTGACACCATCGGCCCCCGCACACAGAGGCCAGCAAGCACATGGGGGCCGATGGTGTCCGTCAGCAACCACAGCCTGCCGGCCCCTCGATCGGTGCACTCTGGGGGTCCGCAGCCTGCTGCCAGGAGTTCAAAGAAGCCACCTCTGAGCTGGATGGCTGGCCAACAGCTGAGGAGGTGATGCAGTGGGTCGTGCCCAGGAAAAGGAGAGCATGCAAGGCCAGGAGGGATGGGACGGGGGGGGGAAACCAGCCGTGCCGAGATGCATCCAGCCACATGGGACCTCGACGAGTTAGTAGGCAGCTAGTTGAAGAGGGACAGTTGCCATCTCCGGGGCATGGCACACGTGCCCACAGAGAGGGCTCTGAGTGCCGCCTCTGGCACGCGTGCCATAGATTCGCCACCACTGCCTTACGCAATTTAGGGAGGAATTTTTTTTTTTTTGCTGTTTTGCTCAGTGAAAGAAACACAACACAAATATTATAGGGAGAACAACAAGGAAAATAATGAATAATATTAGTTTCAATGCAGCTTGGAGAATGGAGCCATGCTGTTGTCCCCAATCCAATGTTTGGGTTCTGTGTTCATAATCATTCTTCTTAAACAGGAGCCCAGCAAATAAGGAGAGCATGGATCTAGCTAGCAAAATGTGGACCATATGGAAAAAGTATGAACTGGGGGTGTTTCCTACCTATATTTTGCTTTTTCTTTTGGTATTATGAGAGCAGTCCTTCCTTTATTTTTGATCAGAACAAAGATTCATATAGCAGCTTACTGCTGGTAAGTTTAAGCTGGGCATGAAGGCAGTAAACTTTTCTTGCATCTTCTCTTCTAAGAAATGCTTATTATGCTTATAATGTGAATCACTTGTTTCTAAGCAACTTTTGTTAAGCACAATTTAGAGTGTGGAGAGTGGGCCCTCCCTCGGCTTAGCATCACGGGCACTCGGCCTCACTCATGCGAGCGTCACGAGTGCGAGCAAGCGCTTGGGGCCTCACTTGCACCCTCATTTGCGCAAGTTCTTGGTCCCACTCACACAAGGAACGTGTGCTCATGCTGCGCATGCACGCACCTGCCCCTCTCACAAAACCATGTCCTTTCCCCCCTCCCCCCCGGCCCACCATCTGGAATGATTGGGGAACTCTATTCTAGTTGACTCAGTGTTTTGGTCCTTCCTTTTACTGTAAAGTTGTTTGAAAGGTGACTTATTGGGCTATAATTAGACTTTCTATCCATTCAGGATATTGTTGTTATTTTATCTATTTTTAATATCCATGAAATATCAGCTAAGTGATTATGCAGAGGAGAAAATTTACAATGCTATATCTATCTCCAGAAATAACCTTGAACATCAAATTTACATTGAATTTTATGATGTTCTAACACAGTAAATTTATAACAGATCCTTCTGCTTTTTCCAAGAAGAGAATACTGAAACCATAGAAATGTTTCAGTAGAAGTTTATCTCTGGCCAAAATAAATTGTTGATAATGTCACATTAATTGTATGACTATTAGTGATGAAGATTTTGGATTCTTCCCACATTAGGTTCCAAATATGCTGGTATTTTATTTTCCAAATATCTTAGTAAATTAAGGGTAGATTTGTTCTCACAGGATAGGAATACTGGCAGAAGTATCAAGAGAAATGAATGAAGAGAACAAAATTAAAGAGACCAAAGAAGACAGATGCACAGATAGCAAGAGAATGAGCTTTAATTTGGAACAGGCAGGTAGTACTGATCATGAGAAAGACACCAACCTTACAGAAGTAGATCTCAACAAAGAAATAATGTCCCCAATACTGGTGAGTATTTTAAATTACATTTCCTATATGGCCTAAAATGCCTTTTATAGTTGAGCCATAATATTTGTCATCGTAAATTTCTCAAAAAGTTTTCAGTTAAATGTACAAATTTAGTATAGCATTTAATACATGTAGTGATTTTGAATTGGTACTTTACAGACTTGAATTTGTTTTTGTTGCATAGTACAAAAAAAGAGAAGGAGCAAGGAAAAAAATATTTAGAGCAGCCACAGAAAAATATTTAGCTTGCTAGTTAACATTTAATGCTTATTTGTTCGATAATTCATGTTTAATAATGGATGTTTTAAATATTTAATAAGTTATTTAATGTTTAAATTATACCAGCATACACACTTAATATTTTTATTTTTGCAATTGTTTTGAAGTTTTAATAACAAGGGCTGAGCTCTTAAAATCAGTGCTAGAAGGAAGATTATATATGAGATGGAAGAATCAGTTCATTTTCCATCCATGAATTATAAATTTTGCATATGTTCATTTTTAAATCTGTTATGCCGTACTCCCTCTTTAAACTGCAATTTTTAAAAATAATCCATATAAAAATCTGTATTTGACTATTTACATTTGGCTATATTTTTCTCAAAAATACATATTTTATATGATTTGCGGGTTTTTTTTAAATCTGGAATTTAGATCTGCAATCTGACATTTAGAAAATTATGGAAATTGAAGGATTATACTTTTCAGTCCACATATTTCACATATTTTCAGTATGAATCAATTTGTTTCTCTTTAAGTGTACATTACTCAGGCATTCAGTATGCTAGAAGCCTAAATACTGATATGTAATCCAAGAAACATATTATAGGTAGTCTTTGACTTGTGACCACAAACGGGACCAGAATTTCTGTTGCTAAGTAAGGCAGTGGTTAAGTGAGTCATGCTTAATTTTATGACCTTTTTTGCCACAGCTGTTAAGTGAATCACTGCAGTTAAGTAAATCATGCAATTGTTAAGAGAATCAGGCTTCCCCCATTGACTTTGCATGTCAGAAATTGGCTAGGAAAGTTGCAAATGAGGATCACATGACTCCAGGATTCTGTCATAAATAAATGCCGGTTGCTAAGTGTCCAAATGTCAGTTACATAACCATGAGAATGCTGTGATAGTTGTAGGTATGAGGATCAGTTGTAAGTCTCTATTTCAATGTTGTTATAACTTTGAACAGTCACTAAACAAATGATTGTAAACTGAGGACTATGTGTAAAAAAATTAAAATTTTGCTATCAATTTAAAAAATGTGCCCACCAATTAAACAATATATATGAAGATTTTTTAAAAATATTTATACAGTAACTATCGCTGGCAGATACCATTATAGGAAGAGATGTTCCCTTCTCTTAAATAAAGGAATAATTTCTAAGATGGTGCCTGGTTAGAAATACTAGAAGCCACAATTCCAATATTGTATAATTGTTAAGATTTGGAATGGGAAAACTAGGAAACTGGATCTCCACTTCACACTCCTCAAACTTATTACTATCACAGTGTATCCGTAGTCACATGATCAAAATTCAATTGTCGTAAATATTTGCCTGGCAACTAGCATATATTTATGACAATTATGGTATTATGGGGTCATCAACATTTGCGACCTTCCCATGGGTTTCCAATAAGCAAAGTCAATAGGGGAAGCTATATTTGTTTTTTGACTGCATGATTTGCTTAAAGATCATGGTGATATGCTTAATGACCATGGCAAAAAAAATCGTAAAATTGAGTGTGACTCACTTAACAACCGAATAGCTTAGGAGCAGAAGTTCTGGTCCAATTGAGGTTGTATGTCAAGGATCACCTGTATAATGGAAAACACTTGAAAAGTTTAGAATTCTAATTCAATAACTGAAAATTAGTTTAGTTGAGTTTTTTCTTTAGGAAAGGCTGTAGTCAAAAATAGAGTTCAAGTATTCATACAAATCCCTACCTTCAGTCCATGTGTAGCTAGTAAAGATTCTTCATGGAACCCTGGATAGCCATTGCCTGTTACTCTAGATCAAGGTGTCAAACTGCCGGCCCACGGGCCGGACGCATCATTGGGAAACCACACCTACCCCATTGCCGGCAATGGCGAAAAAGCTCCGATACGTTGCGTGACGTCACATGACATGGCGAGTTTGACATGTCTGCTCAAGATAAAAACTCCAAGGTCCCATCCATCATGCCAATGACAAGAAATGTTGGAAATTGTAGTTCAACAGCAGGAAGTCTACAGATGGCATACTATGATGTTGAACAAGACAGTCTTGTTGTTTTCTATGTTTTTATATTTATTTGTTCATAACTATTTTACCAGTATAATTTCATCACTTCTGAATAAAACAATGACATTCCTAAAATGTAATCATCATTTAAAAGAAAATCTAGTTTTAGTTTTAAATGGACAAGGGATTTGTTTGTTTAGAATGAACTCATTTTAAGAATCCTGAAAAGAGTTGTTTTAGTATGTGGCACTTTATCTAGCAAAATATATGATGTGTCCCAGATAAAAGAATCTCATCCTATTTTTGTAGAGCACTAAATGCCTGTTTACTTTTTATTTCTTAGGAAATTAATGTATTTTGAACCTTGGTTTTTGGTTTGAATTTAGCTTATCTGTGTCATAAAGGCATAAATCGACAAGCTTGGTAAGCAGGTTTTGGTTTTCAACATCAGAAATTATGTATAATATATCCACAGGTTGATAGAGAAACAAATACAGAAGATAGGATTGAGTGTGTAGCTATACGACCCAAGGACAAAGCCAGCCTCAAGACTCAACAGCATCCCTTTGTCAGAAACAGCATGATAGTACGTTCGCAGACGTTCTCTCCAGGCGAGCGGAACCAGTACATCTGTAGGGTAAGATAAAGAGTGTTCTCAATGAACTCTTGCTAACTAAAGACTCATTTAATTTCTTTGGCAGTGGCTCGTTGCTGGCAGTGGGACACCTCTAGAGAACTTAGTGTCCATCTGTCAGCTGTGAGGCTATGAAAATTATGGCTTTCACCTATAAAATAATGTGTAACTTCTCAGCTATTTGGATGTTAGCATTTATCTCTTTGTATTAAGCTAGAATAAAGTTGTTGCAATTAACATTCCTTCACTCTTCCCCTCTTCCACTTACTGACATACAAACACATGGTTTGAACAGGATGCTAAGGCATGAATTGTTTAACCATGATTTACTGAAGACAATCACAATTGACTGTGTTTGCACCATATGCTACATTTAGTGGAATATATGAACCCAGTCATTCTTTCTCAATAGTCATGTGTAGAATTGGCTTGCAGATGCCAAAAATATTTTTTCACTTTTTTTACTGTTAATACCAATTTCAGTGCAAATATTTATATTCATTTTGCTGTTTTATGACATTTCTAGCAGCATGTAATTTTTTAATTATGATTTACAACATGAAAATAGCACTTATTCTAAGAATTCCTTCCAAAAGAAAGAAGGAAGAAGGTTCAACAAATCAGAATCTATCTACTTTTTAATTTCATGACAAAAATGAAATACTTCAAATAAAATTGCTGTGTGCATGTGAAATCTGAAACAATATGTTCACATGACAGGGACAAAATATCAAAAACTGTGTACATATGAGCCATCAAATAATCTGCTTTTCAGTATTTTCAATATTTATTTGCCCTCCAATGCAAAATATGGTTCTTCATTGTAGTCTCTGTGAATCACTCCTATTGGTATCTGGGCTTACAGTGCTCTTTTGAGAATTTTCAAAACCTGAAAGAGACTTGTGTATTTGTCTTCCATTGTCCTTTCTGTTTATCTTTAACTGCAGTAGTGGTATCCCTTGAGGAGTTCTCTGACACTGTAACAGCAAATTTTTCTCCTGATACACACATCTACTTAAAGTACATGATCAAGACTTGACACTCCTACCAGGCTGTTACAAAACAGAATGGGAGGAATTGATCATTTCATGATAGGGCTTCATAGTGAAATTAATTATTCTATCCAAACTCCCTTCAGTACCAGGATGATCAATCAGTCTCAACCAAGATCTGTAAAAATAAAAAAACCAAATGCAAAAAGAAAAAGACAATCAAGGACAATCAGTTTGTATGGTCCAATTCATCATTTCTTTCCATTCTAAGTCAGGAAACCCATCATGCCTGTTGGTACAGATTTTCTGTATCAGCCTCCTGCCTTCTTTTTATTTGTGCTTTCATTTATTTAATAATTGGAATCCTTGTTATACAAAAGGATTCTTTTCCCTCTCGGATCACTCACACATTTTATTCCATACTGGAAGCAATTTGAGATTTATCTGGTATGTGTTCACACCAATCAGTCCAGTTGAAAAATAAAATTAGTAATGACAATACTCACTGTATATATCATCCCTTTGGGCCATGTCAATCCTAGATCATATCCTTCCAAGTAGGATGCCACATTGTTGCCATTAATAACATACTGTTAACAGCATCTGCCTCATTAAAATCAAGAAGTGAATGTTTTTCTGTATATTAAGTTATTGATGTTTGAACTGTGACATTTTATCAATATTGCATTAATTATCTCTTATGCAAAATTGTAGTCAAATCCAATAGAATATGCAGTAGTTATTTTCGCTAGTTTTAATACTAGTAGCTTTTTTATTTTAGCTTTATCCACTCTGTTTCAATTACTGTCTGTTCTATTTTGACAGTTGAATAGAAGCGATAGTGATAGCTCAACATTGGCCAAAAGAACTCTCTTTGTGAGAAATTCCACAGAACGGCGGAGCTTGAGAGTCAAAAGGGTAGGTGTTGTTTGATCATTTATTATTCATTTCTTTATTTTTCTAAAATATATTCAAATATATAATAAAGGTTTATTTATAAACCTAACTGCTATGCATGTTACACAGATTGGTGTGCATGCACATACAATCTCTTAATGAAGATGTAGATCATTATCTTGCCTCTTCTCTTATTCCAAGATTGCATTCTGATAAACAAAAAACAAAGATTTATTTCTTTGAAAACAAGAAGTAGCAAAAATCTTTCTTGACATTGCATTTTTGCTTTTCTCAGAACCTTTATAGTAAAATTCTGGGCATCTAAAGGGTAGGAGTGAGGCTGCAATATAGGATATGATCATAACTTGTGGTTAGTTTGCCACAATATACTTTCCAGTTGTTCTTGTATGTGGACATTTTTCTGGCAATCTTTTTCATAAATTTGACAATGCCACCTGATTTGTCAAGAAAATTGTGGGACTTGGACACAGAACGCAGCTACATGCTAGTTCAGATCTTTGTCCAAGTTCACTATTGTTTACACTTTCTCCCCGGAGATATAGATTGGAATCTTTCCCAGCCTTACTTGGAGAGATTAAGGATTAAATCTAAGCATACAAAGCAAAGACTCTGAAACTGACTGTAAATCTTTTCGTCAAATTATAAATTTAGCACAGCAGTCAGTGGTAAATTCTTTTTAGTTTAATTTAACTTTATATTACAATTCTGAGACCATCTGACTTCACCGCAAGACTGGATAATGTATAATTAAAAAGAATCGTAAAGATAACTACATATATTAAAGAAATTGGGGTGGAGAGAAATGTACATGACTAGAATTTTAACTTTCACATTCTTAATCAGACACTTTTTTTCATCAACTAACATTTATACTCTGTAGCTATTCTTAGAATTGTGTTTTGTTCCTGGAACTGTGAATGTGATGTCCTCTTACATATTTAATTAAAAAAGGGAGAGATTGTCTCAGATAGTGTCAGAGAAGAGGCCAGTCATTTCCAGTTCTAGTGACATAGCAGACCAGAGAGCTGCTACTAAAATTAATAGATCCATCTCAAACAAGATTTTTTTTTCAAATTGTAAAGCTAATATCCAGACAATTTACTTCCAAATACATCCCAAGGAAACTGATATGTCCTCAAACAATGTTTTATTGATATAGATTTATGCTTAATTTCAATTACATGGAACCCTTTCTGATTAGTTAAAAGGCAAAACAAGCTATTCTCCAGCATGATGCCTGTAGAATCCACCGGTGGGTAATTATAGCCTTCCTGCTCAGATAGACTAAGTCAGAACATTAGCCACGCCTCCCTCAGGGAGTGTCCTCCAGTTTTGACTTAGTCTACAGCTCAGCAGCACGCAAGTTTTGTGGCTCCTTAGCTAGCTTAGGCCTAGTCAGTTTAATTGATTTAATTCATTCCAATTTTTCTTGTTTTTTCAATCCAAATTTAATTAGGTATTTCAAACTTTTTTCTATTGATTGGACCCCAAAAGACTTATTTGGCTGCTTATTTCGTCTCAGGCCTTTGGGCCTTAAGAGCCTAACAGGCTCCGTCTGGCAAGACTGCTTGGGGAACGTTTTCCCTCGTTCCCTTCCAGCCGCTCGCTTGGCGATCGGCGAAACGGCTCTCCATTCAACTGAGCCTTATTAGGAGAGGTCTCTTCCTCCCTTGCTGCAGCAGACGAAGCAGGCTGATCCGGATCGCAGCGGAGCTGCACCACGAAATCGCAAGTGTCTTTGGAGTGGGGGGAAGCGATCCTGGTTGCCTTATAGGCTCTTTGAGGACTTAAGCATTCTAATCTCCCCGCCTTTCGCCTGATTCCAGGCATTAGAGGGTGCGGTCACCATAGACCACGTGTTCTGGTCGTGGCCGCCATTTTGAAGAAATAGGCGCAGCCGCCATTTTGGCAATTGGGTGTGGCCGGACACAGCTACAGAGGCCATTTACAGAGGCCTCGTGTTCCCTCCGGCCGTGAGCCTGCTTGTTTTCCTTAACAGAGCCTGCTGAGTCAGGTCTTACCAGGGGGGCAAAGCACAAGACTTCCAGTTTGCAACGAATGTGAAGTTTCTCTCTCAATCCTCACCTTAGGGTGCTTTATTGTCTTGCCAGTACCTGAACTTTAGCTTGTGTACCTTTCTTTTGGCTGTTGTACCTTTCTTTTGGCTGTTGATTGAGCACAAGGGAAGTTTATACCACCTGTTGCAATTTAGTTTGTGGCCTTTAGCCACTCGGCCTTGCAGACAGTTCTAGGAACCTGTCTGGCTGTCCCTGCCATCGCAATAGTCCAGAGCGAGGGTCGGTTTCCCATCTCTGGCGAATAGATCTGCGTCCTTGGGTTCCCCCCACCACCATCTGGGTATCTTTTGCCAGATTATCTAGATAACATGGCAGACAGTTCCTTGCCCCAGGCATACCAAGGCTCGCCCCCCCCATATTAACAAAACGCAGATCTGTTGATTTGGACATGGGGGGACAAGAAGAAAGCCAAAACTAAGCATCTGTCTACAAGGGAGCCATTGAAGGCAGCCGAGCGAGAGGCCACGAGGAGACACTAGGCGCTGGAGAGGGAGTTCTCCAAGGCCCAAAGGCTCAGATCCAGTGGGGCTGAAGTAGTTTTCCCCGCTCCACTGGACACTCCTATTCCATTTGAGCCGCAATTTGAGTCTGTGCAGGATGCCCCTAGGGCATGGTCTCCCCAGGGGGGAAACTGAGCAGGTTGGTACCCCTCGCTCAACATCATCCTCACCTGTGCAACAGGGTTCTGCAGCCACACATGCTGAGGCAGGGGGCAGTTCCAGGGATCAGCATAATCAGTGGTCACAACAATTCCACACCTTTATGCAACAAGCGTTTGATCAATCTTCCTCTAGGGGTCAACCTCCCTCTCAACACCCTTTGCCTCCTCCTGCACCCCCTTCCCAAGCGGAATGGGCCACAGCCCAGGGTTCTGGCATCCCAGAGGCCTCTTCGCAGTTAGGAGAGGAAGGGTCAGTGGACCTAGAGATGACTGACATGCCATTGTCGGAGGATGAGGAGGCAGCACCGGAACAGGCATCTACCTCGGGGCTATTTGACCCCTTCCTATTTCGGTCCCTCCTCCTCAAGGCCTGTGCCACGGTCAACCTTTCCTCGGCAAAGGAGGACAAACCTTCCACTTCGGATGATTGACTTTGACTTTATTTAGATTTCTATGCCGCCCTTCTCCTAGGACCCAGGGCGGCTTACAACAATAATACAATAAAAAATTAAATTACAATAACAATCAACCATCCTATCCAAACACATTCATTCAATCCAAAACACATTCAAGCCTGTCGGCATAAACGAGTCTTCAATAATTTCCGGAAAACTAGGAGGGAAGAAGCAATACGAACCTCTGTGGGAAGCTGGTTCCAGAGGGCTGGGGCAGCAACAGAGAAGGCCCTTGCCCTAGGCCCCGCCAGATGGCATTGCCTAATAGACGGGACTTGTAGGAGGCCAACCCTATGTGCCCTAACCGGTCGCTGGGACTCATGAGGCAGAAGATGGTCCCGCAAGTAACCTGGCCCATTGCCATAAAGGGCTTTATAGGTCATAACCAACACTTTGAATTGTGTTTGGAGACCAATTGGTAGCCAGTGCAGCTCACGGAGGGCTGGAGTGATATGAGCATGTCTTGGGAGACCCAAGACGGCTCGTGCGGCCACATTCTGGACTACCTGCAGTCTCCGGACATTCTTCAAAGGTTGCCCCATGTAGAGAGCATTACAGTAGTCGAATCTCGAGGTGACAAGGGCATGGGTGACTGTGAGGAGTGCTCCCGGTCCAAATAGGGCTGCAGCTGGCGCACCAGGCGAACCTGGGCGAATGCCCCCCTCGCCACAGCCGAAAAATGATGTTCTAAACTTAGCTGTGGATCGAGGAGGACACCCAAGTTGCGAACCCTCTCTGAGGGGGACAAAACTTCTCCCCCCAGGGTAATGGACGGACAGTTGGAATTGTCCTTGGGAGGCAGAGCCCATAGCCACTCCGTCTTGTCGGGATTGAGTCTGAGCCTGTTGGCACCCATCCAGACCTCAACAGCCTCCAGGCACCGGTTCATCACTTCCACTGCTTCACTGTAATGACACGGGGTAGAGATATAAAGCTGAGTATCATCAGCATATTGATGATAACTCACCCCGTGTTGACGGATGATCTCACCCAACGGCTTCATGTAGATGTTAAAAAGCAGAGGTGAGAGAACAGACCCCTGGGGGACTCCACATGGAAGAGACCTCGGAGCCGATCTCTGACCTCCTGCGAACACCGACTGTGACCGGCCAGAGAGGTAGGAGATGAACCACAGTGCCCCGCACTCCAAGCCCTTCCAACCGGCGCAGAAGGATACCATGGTCGATGGTATCGAATGCCGCTGAGAGGTCAAGAAGCACCAGGATAGTGGAGTAGCCTCCATCCCGGGCCCGCCAGAGATCATCGGTCAGCGCGACCAAAGCAGTTTCCGTGCTGTAACCGGACCTGAACCCGGACTGCTGAGGGCCCAGATAATCAGCTTCATTCAAGGACCATTGGAGTTGGAGTGCCACCACCTTCTCGACAACCTTCCCTAAAAAGGGAAGGTTGGAGACTGGCCGATAATTATTCAAAACTGCCGGGTCCAGGGAAGGCTTGAGGAGGGGGCGCACAAGTGCCTCCTTTAAGGGAGCCGGGAAGGACTCCAATCCCCTCTTCGCTGAACAGGTGGCAGAGGACAAACAGATTCCTTGCCCAAAGATCTTTCGTTCTACGGTGCAGAAATAGTGGGCATCCTTAGCGACAGTACCCTCCCCCAACAATACAGAGAAAAAACTGTTCAATGTTTCCTCCTCATTCGCGTCGCTCTTGGACGTACCCTCTGTGGATGTCCCCTTAATCTCTCTTTTTTCCACTTCTGCCATTCCAGGGGATATGGCTGAGGCCTTGAAGGCGGAGGATAAAAAATTTGAATTTTCCCTTCGTCGAGCACACCAATCCTCAGCATGGTCCATTAGAGCCGCTATTTCAGTTTCCTTCTTCGCAAGAGCCTCTATCATGTGGCTCCAGGAACTCCAGTCGCTTGTTCCGCCTGAGCAGGTACGCACTCACCAAACAATGAGCAAATTACTGGCTGCATCTGAATACATGGCGGACTCTTCTCTCTATGCCACTAGGTATTCAGCCAGATCTATAGCAGTGACTGTGTCCTCACGTAGGCTACTCTGGCTCAAACAGTGGCGGACGGATTTAAAATCCAAATGGCGTCTGTCCACTTCCAAGTACACTGGCTCTCACCTATTCGGCCCTATCCTCGAACCACACATTATTGAGGGGAAAGATAAACGCAAAATTCTGGCGCATCCATCCAAGAAAACAGACAGGCGTCCCCAGCAGGAGTTCCGTAGACAGGGTTTCCGCCTGAGCGGCTCATGGGAATGGACACAGCCCTTTCGTAGCGGGCAGTTCTGGGATTGGTCCAAAGGCTCGCGATCCTTTCCCCCCAGGCAGGATCGCCAACAGGACCGCCCGAATACAGTCAAGGGTCAGTTTCAATCTAAACGCCCTTTCAGGGGTGCAGGGGGCCGCCCTTACAGACGGTCAAAGGGACAACGGTCCTATAGGGGGTCGCTTGGCAAGGTTCAGCGACGTTTGGGAAATAACAACCACCGACTCTTGGGTCACAGACACCATAAGAAACGGTCTAGCCCTAGAGTTTTACTCTCCCCCTCCAAGTAGCTTCATAAAGTGCCCCATTTCACGGAACCCATCCAAAGCAAGACTGGTAGAATTGGCCATAGCTCATCTAGTAGAAATCAAGGCAATAGAACCTGTACCACAGGAACAGAGAAAACGGGTTTTACTCCATCCTGTTCGTGGTTCCCAAGTCCTCAGGAGGATCAAGAGCAATTCTCGCCCTAAAAGGTCTAAATCACTTTATAATTTACAAAAGGTTCAAAATGCAGTCTCTCAAATCCATATTAACCAGCATCAGGAAAGGGGATTTCCTCTCGTCCATCGACCTAACACTTTTCAGAGAGCCCCCCAGGATCACAATAACCACAGACGCCAGCCTGTTCGGTTAGGGGGCCCACCTTCAGACCCATCTCTCCCAGGGAAGGTGGTCAAGACAGGATCTAACACACAATATAAATTGGCTCGAGCTCAGAGCCATACATTTAGCTCTTCGTCACTTTTCCTCTCTAGTCGCGGGTCATCACGTCCTGGTGCTAACGGACAATGTGGCAGCCAAGGCCCACGTAAACAAGCAGGGAGGGACCAGATCAGGGGCACTCATGCAGGGGGCCCGGGAACTGGACCTGTGGGCGGAGTCAGTCCTAGGTTCCATCAAAGCGGAACACATCTCGGGAAGCAAATCATCAAGCAGACTCCCTGAGCAGAGTCACGGTAGATCATTCAGAGTGGAGGCTGGATCCGGCTCTATTCAGAGAGATCTCGGACAGGTTCGGCCATCCTCACCTAGATCTCTTCGCATCTCCTGTGAACGCCCAGCTTCCCCGGTTCTTTTTCAGGTTTCCCACAAGGGGAGCGGAGGGAACGGACGCTCTATGGTGCAAGTGGCCAGAAGGGCTACTTTATGCCTTCCGTCCCCTCCCGTTGCTGCAGGCAACAATCCGCAAATTAATCCTGCAAGGGACGGAGATAATATTAATTGCTCCGCATTGGCCACAGCACCCGTGGTTTGCAGACCTTGTAGACCTATTGCTCTCGCCAGCGTGGAAGATTCTCCCGGACCGAGTGTCTCTCAGCCAAGGGAATCTTCAACATCCGGACCCTCAGTGGCTCCAACTAGCCGCATGGCACTTGAGCAGGAAGGTCTAATCAGACAACCTTATTCATGGGGGGTGATCTCAATAATCCAGGCTTCGAGACGTCCTTTGACTAACAGAATATACGACGCCATGTGGAGGAACTTCTCCACGTGGTGCAACAAACACAACCTGACACCTCTCTCTGTCACTATTCCCAACATCCTGGAGTACCTCTTGGAGGGCATAAATAAAGGACTGGCGCTCAACACCATCCGTAGACAGGTGGCGGCCTTGCAAACGGTCCTTTCCTGTGATAACCTCGCCCCTTTATCACAACACCCGGCTGTAAGTGCCTTCTTAAAGGGGGCGGTTACCGTTAGGCCACCTGTAGTTCATCGTTTTCTGTCCTGGGACCTGCCCAAGGTCCTATAGGCATTGACTTCGCCGCCATTCGAGCGCCTTGGTTCTTGTTCGCTTCGCTACCTTTCCTTGAAGGTAGCCTTTCTGGTGGCTATCACTTCTGCTAGGAGAATGTCAGAGTTAGCTGCTCTTTCACTTTGCAGCAATCTGTGTACCTTTTCCAAGGATAAGGTCATCTTATGTTTGGACCCTTCCTTTGTTCCAAAGGTTAACACTTGGTTCCATAGATCGCAGGACCTTGTCCTTCCCAATTTTTGTCCGCGTCCTTCCCATCGCTTGGAGAGACGATGGCATGCCTTAGACGTACACAGAGCCCTGCTCCATTATGTCAAGAGGACTTTGGCCTTCCGTAAATCGGAGGCGTTATTCGTTTCTTTTCAGCCATCGTCCATGGATCAGAAGGTTTCTTCTTCGACCATTGACAGGTGGATCAGGGCCTGTATTGCCAGAGCTTATGTCTCATTGTCACTTCCAATTCCCTCAAACATTACGGCTCACTCCACACGGAGTGCTGCCACTTCCATGGCCTGGCTCACTCAGGCCAGGCCTCCATGGAGGAGATTTGTAGGGCAGTGACCTGGTCTTCCCCTTCTTCCTTCGTCAAACACTACAAGATTGACAGATTTGCCGCAGCAGATGCCTCGTTTGGCAGGAGAGTGCTGCAGCAGGTTGTTTCTTCTCAGGAGACATTGGCCTAGACTCCCACCTGTAGGGACATGTAGGGCTTTGGTATGTCCCACCGTGGATTCTACAGGCATCATGCTAGAGAAGGGGCGTTGTCTTACCTGAACGCCTTTTCTCAGCATGATGACGTAGAATCCACACCCTCCTCTTGCAGTCTAGGCAGGTGTCTTAGATATTTTTCCTCTGGAGCCATTGCGTCAGACTTCGTCATGGATGCTTCGCCTCGTCAAAACTGGAGGACACTCCCTGAGGGAGGCGTGGCTAAAGTTCTGACTTAGTCTATCTGAGCAGGAAGGCTATAATTACCCACCAGTGGATTCTACGTCATCATGCTGAGAAAAGGCGCTCAGGTAAGACAATGGCCCATCACTTTCAAGAAAGGGGGTTTTTTAACAAAAAAATTATGTCCGTTGGCTTTAACTGTGTAATGATGTATCTGGCATAAATTTACCCATTGACTGACTTTCTTAAAAAAAAAATGCAAGTGTTAATAGAATAGAACAGAATAGAATAGAAGCTTTGTCACTTTAAATGTACACTAAATCAACATACATTAAAATAAAATTTCGTTGCATTCAGCTCTCAAAAAAATACCTTTATGCACACACACACAGATGACACAGAGAAACATCACAGTCTAGTTCGAATATATACATATACATGGTGAAAAGAGCCAATGCAGCTGCAGCCAAACAGGACGCCGCCATTTTCATAACTTCATAACAGAATTCTTTACAGTACATGACAATATATGAATTTCTAAGCAGCCATGTGCAGTATTATACAGCCAACATTAAGAGAGAAAAGTAACCCTGAAAAACCAAAATTTTCCTTCTTACTTAACACTATATATGCATACACCAGAGCTTTCCCTCAATCTTTAATAAATTCCATAGCTGCTAGAGTTGCACTGCTAAATTGCAGTGTTCCCACTCATATTTCCCAAGGCAAAAACTATTTTAGGAGACTGGGTAGCAGACACAGAATTAATAAGAAAATTCCTTTGGCCATTGTTTCATTTACTCCAGCATTCTGTCATGGAATGGCCCATGGAAAGCTTGCAAGCTTGGACTGCAGGGCTCTAACTTGCTTTCCTGATATTGTCCAACCAAATGCAATTAAGGCATGCTGCTTAAGGATTCAGGAGGTAATAAAAAGCTATGCCTATTCATAGTCATTGGTTGCATGATCCTGCATGAACCTGTCTAATCCCTTTAAAAAAAAACTTGACAATCTCCCACAACTGCTAGCAATGAATTCCAGTATAACCAAGACTTCTATAAAGTATTTTCTTCCTGTTGGTCCTGAATCTTCTCTGTAACATTATATAACATTTTTTTCTTGCCTGTAAATGAGCATAGTACTAGGGGCCTTGCTTTGAGGGCAAATAGAACTCAGAATTTCTCAACTGTTGCCCTGCCATTTTCTACAGTAATGTATTTTACTTGCATACATTTGCAAGATAGCTTTTTTTAAAACGTTCACAATCTTAAAATCGGTCTTTTTTAAAATCTCAAGAGTTAGAAATATTACAAGCTCCTATTTTTCCCCTGAGGAATATCCCTCATCATAGTTGAACCAAAATTGTTGTGTTTTGATATTGAAATAAAGTTTAAAGATGTTGCAGAGTATATTTTTACTGTGTTATCTCAATTATGTTCCCTTAGGAAAATTGTATGACAGGTTCTTATCTTAGAGGGATTCAAAAACATTCCAGTTCTATAAAAACAACTGCAGAATAGATACCCCTTAGAATTTAGTCAGCTGCAACTTCATTTGTACAAAAATAGTGCCCACAGCAAATTTGTTGTTTCATAAGGGTGTTGGGCTGTTCTCATACAGTGCATGTATTACATTATATTTCTTATTTTCTGAAATTCCTGATAACTATAGCCTACTTGCCAGTCCAACTTACAGAGAGCAATGCGACAGCGCCTGGTCCGTACTTCTCTTGACTTAGAGTTAGATCTTCAGGCATCCCGGACCCGACAGAGTCGCCTGAATGATGAACTACGGACACTTCGTGCTCTTAGGCAGAAGTTAGAAGAGATGAAAGCATCAGAGCAGACGGACCTCCCTCCATGTATTTTGGAGGATGAAAGATTCCAAAAGCTTTTGAAGCAAGCTGAAAAAGAGGTATGAACATGAAGCAAATGTATGATGTTTTAAGTGTTTGCATGTACAGTTTTGACCATGTGTTCAAATAAAATTGAAATACTCAGAATGTATACAATCTTTATATTATTGGTATCATTTTTTTTCTTACTACCAGGTACTAATATACATGGAGTTTCAGTGGTTTTAAATGCTCAGAACTCAGTGGCTTGCTTTCCTAGGCCAGGGGTAGGCAACCTTGGGTCTTTTATGACTCGTGGACAAGCCAAAGTTGCGTACCCCTGGCCTAGGCATTTAAACAAAATGTTCAGAAAAATGAATACTGATTTAATGTGCTAAAGCATTTTTTTTCCATTCCATGCAGCCTGTAGTGTATTTTTTTGCTGAGAACTTTCCTGTTTTTTTTACTATTTCAGAACTTATCAGTATAGCTCAAATTATTGAGCCCAATATTCATGATGGTAATGTAATCTAATTTAGTAACATTTGGGTATCAATAATCACAGAATTGCCTTAGGAAGATTAGTTTTAAATGTTGCAGGGGCTTAGAAGGTTTCTATATTTAACCAAGAGGATAGCTACTTTTGGGATGGGGGGGATTTATTTCCATTCTGCCTTTAAGAAACTGCTTCTTAGTTTTTAAAAACATTTAAGAATATGGCAGAGCTGGTTATAAGACTGTTGCCTCCATGCTAAATATAGAAAAATCATGTTGCCTCAAATTTAGGAAAACCAGATAATTAAACCTGTTTTTTTTAAATTAAACTACTTTCTACTTCTATAAATGACTAAATATCTACAAAATTCACAGGACGTTTTAGATTCTTAAAGAATTTCATTATATTTATTTATCTAATTTACATAGCTTCTCATATCACAAAATAATATACAATGGTGTACAATAAAGCTAAAACAATAAATATCAAAAACAATTGTCATTACTGATTACTTAAAATGGTAAAAATTAAAAAACAGAGCTAAAACTAAGAAATAATAGACACAGGGATGTTAATAGTAATGCAGCTACCTCACTAGTTCATCCAACTCCTTGGGATCCCCAGGTCTGCTGGCATAACTTGAGGGACTTTCAGAAGCTCAGAATCATAAGACCAATCTCACCTCAGGGATGAAGATTCCACAATGTGGATATCATAAGAGAAATGATCCACTGCCAAGGGCCCATCAAATGTAGACAGTGGGGTATCATCAGCCCCATGGTGGCCTGTTGCCTTGTCCACACCTCATTTACTTTATGAGAAGAGGATCTCTATGTTTAAAATGATTGGACCAGATTGGACACACTCACAGGGCAACAGCTGTTTTAACATTTTCATAGTCATATACAGCTCTGAATAGTTAAAAAGCATTCATGTAGTGCCATCTTCAGTTGTAATATATTTACAGAAGGAAGCCTACCAAGGAAATATTGTACATTGTCCTCTGCTGGCAAAAGCTTGCTTAATAAGAGATTTGCCTTTTTGGCAAGAAAAGGAATATATAAATTTTTGCTGATATAATTAAAGTGTTTGACATATAGGTGATACAGAACACAGGTACTCCTCAACTTACAACTATAATTGGGTTCAGAATTTCCATTGCTATACAAGGCAGTTGTTAAATGAATTGTGCCTGATTTGATGACCTTTTTTTGCCATAGTGCTTAAGGAAATCTCTGCAGTTGTTAAGTGAACCCATTTTCCATCATTTACTATGCTTGTTGGAAGCCAGGTGAAAAGGTCACAAATGGTGAGCATATGATCCTGGAATAGTGCAACTATTATAAATACATGGCAGTTGCCAAGCACCCAAATTTTGATCACGTGACTGTGGGGATTCTGCAATGATCGTCAGTAGGAAAATTGGTTGTAAGTCACTTTTTTCAGAGCCTTTGTAACTTTGAATGGTCACTAAACAAATAGATGTAACTTGAGAACTACCTGTACACCTTTATATTCCATATTCAATAGTTTAAAAAGTGTCTCTTCCCCCCCTCATATCCTCACGTCTTGAAACCTAGACTGGTTTTTTGTATGTTTAGCAAAAATTTTACTCTGTCCCATGCCAGACTGACTTATTTGGAAAGAAACAAAGAAATAATAATTCACTGACAAGACTTCATCAATATGAAATTATTCCTATACTGCATTGATGATCTCCACAATCATCTTAGGTCAAAGGCCCAGTAAAATAAGGTTGCTTTCATGTGTTGTAAAAAAAACAGGAAAGTAGAGCATCAAGATCTTATGGCAGAAGCAAATTCCATAAAATGGAGGGGGAATGTCCACCGCCCATTTATATTATGAGGAGTCTCTCTCTTTGTAAACCATCGGGCCAGATTGGAAAAGCACATGATAGCACAGCAAGATCTGTTTTAAATGTTTTCATGGTTGTATACTGCTCTGAATAGTTCAAAAGCATTCATATGGTGCCCTCTTCAGTTGAGATATGTTTACAGAAGTAGGCCTACCATAGAAATACTGTACCTATTACAATTCCAAGTCAGTAAACACTTTAAAGACTTTAATATATTATGTATAAAAAGTTAAGGAAAGTATTAAAGCAGTGGAGTACTGTATTAACACAAAAGGGGGAGTTTAACAAAACCAGTCAACATCACAGGAAGCAGATAAATGAAATATAATTTAGACTATGTATTATATACTTCAAATTGTCAGAAAAAAATTTAAACCCTTGGCTAAAAACTGATTATAAAATTCCAGTTGTGCTTTTTTTTCTTAGGGTAATTAGGTAGCCTATAGGGTATACAAAGCCACTTTGGCATGCAAGGTTCTTTGTGACCTGCTGTCTTTTTTAGATGCTGTTAATCTATCTACCGGTGCTAATAAGAAGGGTTGGCATGCTAATAGAGCTTCTTTTTGGGACATCACTTTCTGGTGTACAAACAGCCCACAGATTACAGTGCCATTAAAGAAACTGTCAAGAATTAGGTAGACCTTTTCATTCATTCAACATCTTAATTAAATCAGACCAAAGTCATTTGAATTGCAGTGGCAAGATGCCTTTCCTTTTATTTGTGCTGAAGATGGTTTGCAAGGTGCTGACTTAAGTCCTCTATCATATTATGAGTTATTAATTGTGGCTTTAATTTTTTCCCATTAGGCTGAACAGTCAAAAGACAAAAAGAAACAGGGATTAAATGCAGAAAAATTGATGAGGAAAGCTTCAAAAGACGTGTGCCGACTACGAGAGCAAAGCCAGAAAGTGCCACTACAGGTGCAGTCTTTCAGGTGAAGAGAATTGTATCTCTATGAGCTTTGTAAAAGTGTTCAGCAATTTCTACACTGAATTTTCAGCTTCAGTATGCAGCAAATAGTTCTAGAATTAGAAATCTCTGTAGTCTTTGTGGCCAAACTATAATTTTAAATGTGACTACGTTAGACGAAGATGGAAAAATGTGACTCCTGGGTACATTCATGATATGGAATAAAAATTTTACGATCACCAGGAGATTTAAAAGAAATTAAATTTTATTATAACCTAGCTTTCATTGGGAACTTCCAACATCGTCAGGGTTAAAAAGGCAGTTGAAAAGATGCTTTAAATAGGATCAGTTACCGCCTGCGCTCGACTCCTAGATCGCGTCACCGGTCCTAGCCGGTTAGTTTGTATTCTGGGTGTTTCTCCTTCTCTGTCATTGCCTTGAACCTTCTCGCCTATTCTTTTAACGCTAGTTCCTAAGTTAGTCAGGATCTTTGCATCTTCCCTCCCTCCAACGGTGTTAACTCGCGTATTACCTTTCCCTCTATTGCGGATCCTGGGGGGGTATTTGGTTTTTCTTTTACATTGTTATATATCCCGTTAGGGCTCCAGACAGTTCCCCCCACCCCTCCCAGTCGTGGGTCAATGGTTTCCCTCAGCTCTACACTCACCCTCCTCCTCCCACGTGGGCAGTACCCATCTGGATGTCATGTAATCCAATGTGTGTGTTCCCACACCCCATCTCGGTACTGTCCACATCAGATTCCGTCCGCTGCCAGCAGTCATTACTCCCATCCAAAGTAAATGCCCTGCTTCAGAGCCTATCATCGCTCGGGACAACAAAGAGGGACGGTTGGTGCAGAGGGGAAGGAGGTGCGGAATGACGGCTCTCTCGTGCTGTACAGAGGAGAGAGGCATTCCCCCCTCCCACTCCATGGACATGTGAGGAATTGTGGATGGGGAATGCCCACAGTTGAGGTCTTCCCTGGCAAAAAGCAGGACATTTACTTTGGACGGGAGTAATGACTGCTGGCAGCGGACGGAATCTGATGTGGACAGTACCAAGGAGGGAGGACGGTGAGTGTAGAGCTGAGGGAAACCATTGACCCACGACTGGGAGGGGTGGGGGGAACTGCCTGGAGCCCTAACGGGATATATAACTGTTGTGTCTGGCCCTTCTCAGCTTAGTAAAATCCACAGTAGTATGTCTTTAAGAGTTTTATTTAACACATTTCAAGAGATTCATTGCAAAGCAAGCTGCTGGCATTTTGTTGGCCGGCCAATTCTGATTTATTTACATTCCGCTTTAACATGCTCTCCCTCCCTTCCAATTAACTCACTCTTTATCTGTAAAGTTGTCCAAGAGCTCATTAATCTTCCGTAGAGTCCAAAAACATCAGAGAACTAAGTTCAAACGAACTGGGCAAGGCATCAAGCTACTCCTTGATAGTAACGTTGCTCGTGACAAAGGCGTAGTCTCTCTGTCCCCTTCTAATATAGTTTCCGATACGTCACTTCCCCCCATTACTTCCTTTTCCCACTTAACTGACACCTTCGCTTATCAAACCTTCTGAATCTCGGATCAAGCCATCTATCTTCTTGCTCCAAATCTGACCCCTCACTTTGCGAATCTGACCCAGACTGCCTGTAAATCTCCTCCCTGTCTGTCTCAGCTGCCGGGAGGGGAAAATACCCAGAGGGGCCTGGCTGCTCTTCCTCGGCTGCCGGGAGGGGAAAACACCCAGAGGGGCCTGGCTGCTCATCCTCATACTCTGATACTTCCCAAGCTGGTCTAGGGACACTCACAACAATAACAATGTAAAAGAAAAACCAAATACCCCCCCCCAGGATCCGCAATAGAGGGAAAGGTAATACCCGAGTTAACACCGTTGGAGGGAGGGAAGATGCAAAGATCCTGACTAACTTAGGAACTAGCGTTAAAAGAATAGGTGAGAAGGTTCGAGGCAATGACAGAGAAGGAGAAACACCCAGAATACAAACTAACCGGCTAGGACCAGTGACGCGATCTAGGAGCCGAGCGCAGGCGTTAACTGATCCTATTTAAAGCATCTTTTCAACTGCCTTTTTAACCCTGACGATGTTGGAAGTTCCCAACGAAAGCTAGGTTATAATAAAATTTAATTTCTTTTAAATGTCCTGGTGATCGTAAAATTTTTATTCCATATCATTTTATTCCATATCTCATATATATATATATATATATATATATATATATATATATATATATATATATATATATATATATATATATATATATATATATATATATATATATATATATATATATATATATATATATATATATATATATATATATATATATATATATATATATATATACATACACACACACACACACACACAAGAAGGAGAAAAACTAATAATAGCAGCAGCAATAATTAGGGTGGTTATGGTGTATGAATTGTGGTGGTTGTGTTGTATGAATTATATTTGAGTGGTTTTGTCAGGTCAATAAGTAGAGGGGAGAACATGTGAAGCAATTAAATGTAATTCACACTTGGACTGAATGCGAGCTCTGACAGTTATAGAAAAAGGTATAAATAGTCTATGGTAAACTTCACTGCAGTTTCGATCATTTACAAGACAAATTAATTCAAACATTCTGAAGTAAATAATCAAAGACAAGATTTAGCTTTGGGGTCCCATGTCCAAAAACAACTCAGAAAGAACTAGTTCTTTTCAATAACAAGTAAAATACACTTGTTTTAACTCTATTGTCTATTAAAAATAAATTCACTATAATTTTCCTGAAATATTTAAAGTATCATATCAGTTCTGGCATATGAATGTGATAAATTGAATGCCTAGGTATTATACTCATGAGATAGCTTGAAGAAATATATCTACTATTTCTAACGGGAATAGGATTACAGAAGAATTTTGGTTGAATCTTAGGAAGTTTCTCTCCAATTAACAAATTATTTACAGCAGAGAAATGTCTGCTTCACATGTTTTCAGCATCCTGACTGTCAGTAGTCAGTTTTTCCTAGTAATTCACCTGGCTAGAAACACATTGATGAAATGACCAGAATAAAGTTCTATCTATCTGTCTGTCTTTGTCTGAGGAAATAGTGGTTATAGTTCAAATTAAAACCATGGCCATTTTGGTTATTGGAAAACCTCTCTGATCTCTTTCCTAAATGTTAGCCAATCTTGCTTTGTAACCACTAGCTAAGGGAATTTAAGGGAGCTTATACACAATAAATGCTTTTACCTTCTTGACCCAGCCCCCAAGATAGCTGGAAAGAAATGTTCTAACAATGGATCTTCCATCTTGGAGACAGCCTGCTGCTGAAGAGGCTGAAGGTGGCAGGAAAGTAATATTTTCCATTAGAAAACAGAAAAAGGCTGAAATGAACTTCATATGTCAGATAGATGTCTTCAGAGGAACAGTGACCTGCAGTTGGCCTACTACAGGACTGTTCCTTTCCATCTGACCATGGGGCTCTGTGTGTCCATGGCCATTTCTGCTTCGGCTGCTACAGAGAACGGAAGAGTTGGGTTGTTTTGGGGTTTTTTTTGTCTCAAAAAAAGTTATACTGACCTTGTATAACTCCTTTTATGATGTCACTAATCCCATTGGTAAGCTCCATCTGGGAAATAGTCCACTGTCTGGTCATTTTCCCACTCAGAATTTGGTCTGGTTGTCCCCACGAAAAGAAAAGATGGGATCAGATCATTGCATCCATCTGGATCACAGTAACCCCACCCTGGGTCTTCGGAGAAGGGCGGCATATAAGTCTGATAAATAGATAGATAGATAGATAGATAGATAGATAGATAGATAGATAGATAGATAGATAGATAGATAGATAGATAGATAGATAGATAGATTAGATTAGATTAGATTAGATTAGATTAGATTAGATTAGATAGACCGACAGACAGACAGACAGACAGACAGACAGACAGCTGCCAGAATTACACAGCAGTTCCGAGATCTGGTCAAAATTGTTTCCTCCATGGAGGATCTAGGCTACCCAAAATTCTTCTGCCTATTACAGTCTTAATGCTACTACCTGCCTCTCCTTCCCCCAACTCCACTTCCCCTCAACCCCGCCGTTCTTGGCCAATGAACCCATCTAACCACTGTCATTCCTCACCATAGATCCTAGTAACTCTTCTCAATTGCTGTTGCTTCCAGGCGTATAGTAATCAGAGAGGCTCGCCTTACCATTTTTATATCTGCATTGCTCTTTTCCCATTTTCAACAAACCCATTCCCAAGTGGGTGGTTGATCATGCCTGCCAACACTCCCAGTCTGCACATAGGAAAAAAAACAACAGCAAGACCACTTCAATGAACAGTCTGGGCCAGATCTCAGACAGCAAAATACCTGAGCACTATCAGGACTCAAGTTAGTGACTCATGCTGTATCTGTTCCAGTTGCCTCAGCTCTCTCCAGCCATATCTCAGGTTTCCACTCTGCACTGCTTCTTGCTGGAAAAGTGGAGCAAAGATGCCAAGGGGCTTAGTGGCATTGCTGTACTGGGTCTACTCTGTTCTCATGCATAAAGATAGACACTCTAGCCAAACCTTGCCATCATTACCAGCTAGCACAAACAGAAACCTGATGCCATTTAAGGTGACAAGAACCACCACCACCACTACATTCCAAATGCTGCCTAAGTGCTTAACAGAATCCAGTGGGGGTGAGTAATGAATCTGCTGGATTGTATGTCTCATTGCACCCTCTTCTGTATTGACTTCCCTGGTTACTAAGTGCCTCCTGCCTCCATCTCTTCTGTTTCCTTGGAATGCAACACTCTTGTAGTCAGCCTCTCATCCTCTTCATCCATCCAATCTACAAAGCATACTTAAATCTCCCAAAATAAATCCCAACTCTTGCTGTGTAATCAACATTTATGTTCTTATTCACCATGTTGTTTTCCAGGTAGAGAAACTATGGATGCCCTTGGTAGAAGAAGGACACATTGTGTCTCCCATAACTTTCTAAACTACTTAAGTGGCCTATTGCAAAATAAATATTTTTTACAGAAATATCATTTGAGCACTGCCCTAGTTGAACTCAGTTAAATTGTATTTCTAATAACTGTATATTAAAAGCCTAAGGATTTGCTACATAGTGCTTTGATGCTAATTGTCATTTGCTTCTTCTTTCTTTTATCTTCTAGTATTGGAGTCTATTATAAATTGTTCTACATTTAAATGCATTTTTGTTTCCCCTTATATTTATTTTTAAGGGAGAAGATGGCATACTTCACAAGAGCGAAAATAAGCATACCAGCTCTACCAGCTGATGATGTCTAGCAATATTTTGCATCACACGGTGTTTTTCATTTTTTTAAGTGAATGCTTTTATATTATTGTTCTACAATCTTTTAAAGACATCTTTTTGAATTCAATGTAGATATTGTGTATAAAATATAATACACTATGCTCTAATGTAACATTTCAGACGTGCAAACTGTTCCCTCTGTCTTTTCTCTAGAAATGTAAAGCAAAATGTGTTTGATACACCAATGAGGCTAATTTTGTACAGTTTGTATATGTAAGAACAAAGGAAATCTTATTATGTATATCCCATTGAACTGCACTGCTGCTCTACATCATGCAATATGTTCAATATGTTTCATTTCCCCTGCTTATTTTTTTTCACAAGGACAGACTGAAAACGGCTGTTGAGCCATCTAATCGGTTTTGAATAAAGAGTGGTGATACTACTAGTACTACTACTACCGGTAGTAGTTGTAGTTGTAGTAGTAGTGTGTACATAGCTTTCAGGAAATGTGAGTCCTCTTCCATGCCAGCAGGTCTGTCTAGTGCAGGGGTCCTCAACCCCTGGTCCGTGGACCAGCACTGGGTCACAATATGCCAGCAACCGGGCCACACAAACAAGCAAAGCCCCATCTGCTACATGTAGGTAGCAGATGCCTTCTCTAGTCTGTGGAAAAACCTTTCTCCACGGAACCGGTCCCTGGTTCCCAAAAGGTTGGGGCCTCTGGTCTAGTGCATACTAGATTTCTGCTGTTTACATTGAAACTTTCAACTCTGACAAAAAAACCTTTTCCGCTTTCTACCTTTTTTGGAATGAAGGAAGAGGCCTAGAATACTCAGCTGGAAAAGTATCCTTTTTGAATGTATTGAATTTGGGGTCGTATTTCAAGTCTCATTGTATAACCCTCCATGTGTCTGTTTTGAGAAAAATGGATCCAAATTCACTTGCAAAATATTTTAAACCTAAATATTCAAAGAATGAAAATTAAAATTAATATGTAAATATATCTAATAAGAGCTTATCAAAATAGTTACTTTCATGGAGCCCAAACAGATCCATTTTCACAAGAATTGTTCTTAAGAAATGCAGTTATCTAAGGCAGTGCTTCTCAACCTTGTCAATTTTAAGATGTGTGGAGTTCAACTCCCAGAATGCTGGGAAAATCTTGGAAATGAATCCCAAACATCTTAAAATCGACAAAGTTGAGAAACACTGATCTAAGCATCCATTGTCATAAAGATTTCTTCTAAGAAACCCTGATAATGAGCACTTAAATAATATTAGTTGGGTTAAGATTAAATGGACCATGTAAATTGGTTCCTAAATTAATTATGGTACAATAAGAATTAAACTTGATCAATAACATTAGTTTGTTTAAACAGCAACAGGTTTAGATACAAGATGATTTTTTTAAAATCAGGTTATTCTCCAAAATCAGCTTCTGGCTAGAAGTTTACAATAGGCAGTAGGCAAAGGTGCTTCACAAGCACATGTGGGCAAATCTGAAATCCTACCCCACCCCCACCCCTTTCTCAACTCGCTGCACATCTTCCAGAAGGCTCAAGTTGGAATTAGAGGTACTTTACTAGCTGACCTTGGGTTATCGTGCATGTATAAATAAACATGTGCAGAGTCTGTGAACATATTTAAAGTCTAGAAAACCAATGCCAAAACTTTGGAAGGATCTCTTCAACGAAGTTTGCTTTATTCAGCCCATCAAGGGGTTTTGCATAGCCATAGTACAAGTTTTCTTGGCATCCTCACGTCCCTTGGTAATTTGCATCTGATAACCACCAAATTAGTTTTGATGTCATCATCATGGAACACACAGTGATTAATGCTTTGTTTCAGCTGTGATGTCACAGTTTTGTAGACCAGACCAAAGCAAGGGGATCTAATTGCTAAGGGATTGAAGAGCTACCGTAGTAGTGATAAGCGTCTTTTACTAAATTAAATCTGCATGCCATACTCCCCATTGATTAAAGTAGAACTTCTCAGTTTGTAAGGTTGTTTAAACAATGTAACTATTGCTTCCACCCTGTGGTAAGATAATGAGAGCATAACGGTTATTTAGGCAGTTTTAAAGCCATTTGATGAAAGTGACACACAGTTCTATATGTGATACATATTCACATACACACAAAAATAGCCACCAAGGAAACAAAAAACTTCTATTAATCGCATACTTGTTCATTTTACAATATAATTGTATATTGACATGCTGTGTTTTATTTTTCAAGGATATAATAGTATTATTGAAAAAATAGGAGAACATTTACAGTATGTTCATTGCCATTCTTAGAATTACAGAAGGAAATAAATTATTGTGTCTTAATTTATTTTTGTAAATCTCCCAAAGGGTCCTATTATTATGCACAACAATGTGTGATCTTTTCAACATTACTTCTAACTTGGAGGCAGGAAACTAATTGTGCTTAATATTTTCTGGGTGCCTCTTTTTTTTCCTTTAGAAGTGAACTAAATACGTACATGCCATTTACTCTGTCAAGGTCAAGGTCTAAAAGCAGAAGTCGCAAAGTTATTTAATATAGAAATGAAGGCTGATAGTTTCAGCTTCTCAGTTTGACATTACAGTATAATAATGTTTTAGAATGATGTATAGAATTGTATCTTGTGATTTATTTATTTTCAGTCTTATTTATGTACAGTACAGTTTAATATAGTTCAGTTCTGCACATTTAAATTTGCAGATTAAAGAAAGCTACTGTGCAAATTGTTTTAGGGACACATACAAATATACCTCCCTCTTTCTCTTCTAAATGTATGCCACAATGTTTAGACCAATGTTTAGAGAGAAACAAAAAGAATAATATATTGGCAAGACAAATTTTGTTGGCTGTTTATAAAAAGGTTCTTCTATGTATGCCTTCTTTCATATGCTAAAATTGCAGCAATCTCAACTAATACTTAAGAAAACATTTTGAAGTTCTGGAAGTCTTACACAAAGTTTGTTTAGAGTTTGAAACAATTTTGAAAACCGTGATCATGGACAAATATCAGTCAAGTCTCATGCTACACTAATATCATTTTTATCATAAAAGTTACCTATCAGAGAATAGAATAAATGTAATCATATCTTGATTATCATTACTATAGTACAATCCTGTATATCATACAAGTATTACAAGTATTATACAATATTGTTTAGCCAAATGAACAAAGTGTTAGCAAATCTTTTATTGGATTAAAATAAACTTCAATTTTTATACAGTCATGTTATATTTAAGTATTAAGTGCTTAGAACTGAACTAAATATTTAATCAGGTTATATCACAAATGTCTTCTATCCTAATATTGTCTGTATGTGTACACATCACCTAGATTAACCTTTGTCTCTGCATTTTTCAGTTGTTTCAATGATTTGGAAAAAAATAATTTTTAGCAGTATTTTTTGCATGCTTCTATTCTTTACAAATACCAGTTAAATCAAGTTTATGTGATTTGTGCAAATGTTCACATAAAAAATTCACCAATAAGACTGTCATAATGGTGGTCCATTAATCAGTATTGTAGATGGGTGGTTTATTTAGTAACAATGATTATGTAAGCTGTACTTATAAGGTCTTACAAAAACCATAATCCATAACAGTGTATGATTTTTTTTCTGATAGCATTTTATACACTAAGATATGATATAAAACTGACTGGATCTGAAACTCAGAAATGAGAGCAAGTCCATGCTCTGTTTTCATCCCTATTTCCAGAATGGGAAATAGGTATTGTAATACAGAAAAGTTATTTTTAAAAATACATTTTATGACACTGGAAATCTGGACACTTCCAATATTAACAGATATGTAACAGGTAGTAATATCTGTTTATATAATACATTGAAACGTGTTTATTTAACTAATAATACAAATCAAACTATATAAATATAGATTATGTTAAACAGAAATAGATACAATTTTCATCCTAAATTTTTTTAGTTTGATTTAGCTATTGTCAAAAAGACTAACTCTTCTGTGCATTTCTTCGGCATTATGATCAATTCTGCACAGAGAAGTAGAAATCCACTGGTAACCAATGAATAGTGTATTCTCATATTCCCATCTGACAGCAATCTTTTGAGTAGCCTCCTATCAAATTTCAACAGTGGGCATACTTCAGAGCAACAGAGCACATCAATGTTTATACAACTAGCACTTTTTGTAGGTTTTATTCTTGATGTTCTGACACCAGACAACTGTCCATTTGTGAAGAGTGTTAAAATTCTGTAAACCTTGACTTCTTTAGGCAAAGCTAAAAGAAAAAATATACATTTTACATTATGTCCTTTGTTTCCTTTTTGCACTACCTATGTAGCTTTTCAGAGCACGTTCCTTCATTTCATAAAAAATAAGGCTATTCCAGCCTTGAAAACTACTTAATAGGTTTAACAATATTTCCTTATAAAATACCATTAACTTTTCCATTAAGCAATGTAATCAGAAGTATGCAAGTTTTAGCATTTGTGAATATGCTGATAGATTTTGAATTGGGGATTAGTGAAGAAGTGTTATGTTATTACTATCAGTAAATAGGTGCTGTAAATGTCACATTATTTGTTCTTTCCAATGATATTTTAATAGAGAAAAATGACAAATCATGATTTCAAAATTATTAGACTCATAAGATCCATTCTATACTGAAAATACAGTTCAAATACTAATATTTTACTTCTGTTTAGGAAACAATAGTCAATCTCTTTACTTGGATAGATTTAACTGCATAATTGAATTCATATTCATTCAGAAGCAAATCCACAGAGTTCAATAATGTTTTCCTCCAGATAAGTACAAATATAATTAACCTAACACTCTTAAGTTTGCAAATTCAATTATGTAACTTGGAATTGCTTAATAAAAGACATTACACATTATAAATGGATGGCACACAAGCAATCCAGTTTTTTAAAGATGTAAACAAAAAAATGCCGTCATCACACACTAAAATTAATAAAGTCTTTCTCAGACTTTAGAAAGTATATTGGGATCATATATACTTAACACTCAAATAGCAACGCATAGGATAACAGAACTGATTCTGTACAATACCAATATTTCACATCTAATTAAAATATTTTGTTAGCTACTCCTTTGTATCTTAAAAATAGGCAACAGCATACAAATGGGAGGGGGAGAAACCTTGGTCTTTTCCATGCTTTAAGATGAATCCTAGTCTGTAGATACAACTGAGATCTACTAACCAGTATTGTTATTTGAAGGTTTATTTAAAGGTTTTGCTGCATATTTGAATTTGTAGCAGAAAGTTTAAACAAGAATAGTATTTGAATTTTAAGACAGTAGAAAAAAACAACCAGTTCTGAAAATCAAGTACCAAACTTAGCAGTGTATGATTGTGTAATATGAGAATTCATATTTCCTTATGACTTATTTGAGCTTTGGATATTTTTTTACAGTACATTTTAAGTCGAAGTAGACAAAAATATATGATGAAGTTTTCTATGTCATTTTAATCTACTCTTGTTGTGAAGCCAGCATTTCCAGCTTTGTAATAAGAAGGATAACACAATTCTTGAAATAAAAAGTTCAGGAAAAGTATTAGAAGCTCAAGTGTACTTAATCAAGTAAGGAACAAAGTGTCCTTTAATCTTAATTGGAATAAGGTTCCGCATAGTGTGTTTAAGTGCATGAAAGGAAAAATAGGCTCTCTTGTGTTTCTCAGACTCTTAGACTTCGGGGTCTGTTGTTACTTTCCAAGTGTTGACAAGCATCTAGCACACCTGCCACTGTATAATGGACCGAGGACGATTGAGTATCAACAGAACAGACGCTGCAATTTAGCAGTGAGCCTCCAAAAATGAGACAGAATCCAGCAAACCAGCCTATAAAAAGTGCTTCCCCAAAGTCCCACCTCGGAACGATGTCTGGAATAGTTTCGTCCCAAAATTCCTGCACAGTGGTATGAGCAACCCAAGACACTGGGACTAAGGCTGCAGCTCCTGATATCCAGCAGAATATTCCTCCCAGCAACAATAACCGCTTCTTTAGATCCTGTTGTTGTTCTCCAATCTTTAAGCAATCCAATCCAAAACTTGAGAGTAAGAGACCAGAAAGTCCTAATCCATTGGATATGAACATCAGAATCCTAGAAATTTGGAGCTCGGGAGGTAAAGCTAAAAAAGAGTCAAATTCTTTGCACTGCATTCCCCCTTCTTCATGGACCACACAAGCTTGCCACAGTCCCATTGTCCAGATCTCCAATTCGTTCAATTCTAAATTGAGATTTTTCCACTGAGGTAAATAAGTAGTGAGGCAGGATAAGACCCATCCTAACAGGCAAAATAAAATCCCTGCTAACTGCATTATGGTTCGGTTCACTAAAGCCATTGTAAAGGATGCAATCGGCTGGATGGAAAATCTTTTGGCCAGGTTTTTTGGAACTTTGACTTTATATAGTGGCTGTAACTCCGATGATGGTTGCTCTTTGCTCTCCTGAATATAAGCTTTAACTATTAACTCTTTGAGAACTCTGAAACATGTTTTTGTTCTTCCTGAATATAAGGTTTCTTGCAAAGGATGAAGGACTCTGCTTAACTATGAGTTCGGTTTTGTGATAAGGATTTGATCTGTTACCTTTCAATTTGCTTGGTAAAATTATATCCCAATGCCTGATGATTGCAAGTCTGAGGATGAACAAAGAACGCTCTATGACCCCTCACCTAAAAAAAAAACAACAGAAATCTTTGTGCTTCAATACGGATTAATTAGATTTTAAGTGGTGATAAAAAAAACAGGTCTGTCTGCAACAGGACTTCATTGTAATAGCTAAATTTGAGATTTCAGAGCTTAAAATCAAGGCCTTGTAGAGAAAGGCATCCTTTTTTCTGTCTTCTGTACTACTGTACTTCCTTAGTTAAATGTATATATTAAGACTTATCTTTCATTCTCATCATTTTTCTGCAAAGCTTTGAAATATACTGATTTTCTGTCCTGTCTGAAGTTACTTTTAAATAGGCTTTCTTTACATCTGAGTTTTTCAAGAACAAAAGCTTTGGTATAGTGGTTAACCTAGAAACCAGCAGACTATGAGTTTCAGTCCCACCTTAGGCATGAAAAACCAGCGGGCTGACTTTGAGGCAGTCACACACTCTCAGCCCAACTCATATCACAGGTTATTGTGGGGAAGATAGGAAGGAGTATTGATATGTTTGCTGCTTTGAGTTGTATATGAACTAATATGCAGGATAAAAGTCTTTTTCAAAAATAGAAGTTTAATCTAACAAGTGATGTCCAACAGTATTTAAGAATCTACCATAGGCAAGGATTATTCATTAACAAATTTTTAATATAAATCTTAGAGATTGAGACAGAGGCATTTGTAACTATTTGATAATCCCTTTCCTCAACAGGTATAACTAAGATCTCATTCATATATATTTCCTTCACAAAAACACCTTAAATCTTTTAAATTGCTGTTCTTTCCTGAAAATAAAACTGGTCTTATATTTTTTTGCCTCCAAAAGAGGCATGAGGTCTTATTTCCGGGGCGGGGGAGTCTTTTCCACTCACCTTGCAGCGGCAGTACCAATTCAATCCATAGCTTGATTTTCAGCTGCAGTAGACCTTCCAGAAAGGCCTCTGACGGTGAAATGCAGACTCAAGCTCCATTCTCAGCTGCAGAATGAAGATGCTCCTTCGGCTGCAAAAGAAATGGGCCGGTGAGGCAAGTGTCGATCCATAGGAGGCCTGGCTGCAATGGTAAGCTCTACCCCCCACCCTAGCTTGATTTTCAGGGGTACGCCTCTCCCCAAAACTAGGGCTTATTTTGGGGGTGAATTTTATATTAGGCCCACCCCCCAAAAAAATCAAGCTAGGGCTTAATTTTGGGGTAGGTCTTACTTTGGGGCAAATACGGTAAGAGTATAAAGAATGAGCTATGCAAATTAGGGCATGCATGTACAGCTGATTTTCTTATTTTAGTAATGTGTTTATACTTGCTGCTAACACATGGGAAAAACAGCCTCTTCACCATCAAAAATGTTATCCCAATACAGAAAATGTACTTTAGACTAACCTTTATGTCATTGCTTTATTTGGTTTTGCAACAGCAGCTAGCAAAAGTGGTTTAAATGGTTTTAAATTCTTCGTTTAAAAAAAAACACCCTTTAACGTAAGAGAGGAAGAATTTCACAATTTCCATTTCTTCTTCATAATACTGGCAGTGATAACAAATTTTGTCCTGTTTTGTGCCCAGTCTCTCTTGCAGGGTTGTGGTAGATATCACTGAAATAATACTGGGTCTTTTTGTAGAGTTCATGGTATGCCCTGCTACTGAGCATAGGATTACAACTACGTTACAGTATAAATGTTTGCATAGTGAATTTTTGGAATTGCCTTGCCTTTAAGGAAATTGAACCTTTGCAAAATAGAGATCAAAGTCAAACACATTCTCATTACTTCCAGGATAGATTACTGTAATCCACTTTATCTGGTGCTGCCTTGAAGACTATTTGGAAACCGCAATTGGAGCAAAATATTGTGGCCTGTGTTTTAGTGAGTAAGAGCTACAACAGCATTAAAACACTAATAGGTTTTGGAGTACAACTCATAATGCTGGCTATAGCTATAAGGCCTTCACAGCTTGGCTACCAGTTTGTCTCCTGCAAATAGAAAGGTTCCATCTCATGCTCTCATCTTGTAGAGGAATGTTAGACTCAGTGCTTCTCCACTGCAGTGCTGGAAGTGCCTCTTTTCTGGGATTTGGTTAGTGCCCATGCTGATGTCCTTTGGAAAGGTTGTAAAGACAATGTAATTCAAAAATTATTTGTTATGATCACCGATCAGCCCCTGCAGAGATATAGATTATTCTTAACTGATGCAGTTGTTTTAACAGTCTTATTTTGTTCTTGTTTTTTTATAACTTTATATGTGAACCACTGTGAGCCAGACAGAACTATAAAAATATTGTAAGTAGATAAATAAATCTAACAGGAGGCAAATGCAAACAAAAAAACCCTCCCCAGTGATGCTATATGCTGCGTTGTGAACTTCTGAAATTCTGTACAAAATCCTGCAGTTTATAGTAAGGAACTAAAGTCTCAGAAAAATTTGATGAATATATGAAGTGCTTAAAGGTTAAAATTACACCTCTAATAACATTAAGAAATTTTGGCTGTACTTGCATTAATGTTGGTATACATTTATTCGTTTTACTCCTTATATCTAGACTAGCTATAGTAAACGTTATCCTAAAAAAGATTCCATTTTACAAAAAGAGTAAACAATTCTCTTTTAAGATGACCACTAGCATAAGAATAATTAGCATTGTGATTGATCTCTTGGAAATGCTGAGAACATAATATACTGCTATAATGAGAGTTGGCTTCGCATTGCTGTGGTTAGTTTGGAAGTCACATGAAGTCTTCTTCAAGTTGAGCTCAACTTCTTATGAATTCACAGGTATATGAAATCTTCATTACAGCTTGTTTTTTCCTTTGTTTCCATTCCTCGCTTCTCTCCATTTTGTTGTTATTCTCTTTAGAATATTTAGAATGTACCAGAAGTCGCACTTTTAGATTCTCCATTCCAAATTACATGTTTTGCATTCATTTGGTTTGTTTCTAGCAGTAGCAACTTGGGTTGGAGTAAAAAAAAAAAAAGTCAAGATGGCAGCCAAA
Source organism: Bothrops alternatus (assembly GCA_034064705.1). NCBI lineage: Eukaryota > Metazoa > Chordata > Lepidosauria > Squamata > Viperidae > Bothrops > Bothrops alternatus. The sequence continues at coordinate 7,357,141 of JARGCV010000053.1, read as the reverse complement.
ACGGTACAAAAAGTCCCATCCTTCTTTTATGTGTTACTGTCACATTGATTATTTTTACCATGGTTCCCAGAATTGCATGCCTAGGCATCTGTTCCTCCCATCATCCTATCCTAGCTGGAGCCCAAACATAGCATGTAGCTGCTGTGTGCTCCCAAATAACCATGAGATACTTCCTTGAAAATAAAACTGCTCTGTGTCTGTTTCCTTATCTTTCTCCTTGCTCTAAATTTAAAGCTTCTGTTACTCATGGTTTATTATCACTGCCAACACTTGGGTCCTCATGGAGCTCCTCCAAAATTTCTATGTTATTTCTTTAATAGTTCCATAGTTTTTCTTTTGTAAATGTTAATTTGTCTGCTTTTATTTTTTTCTGACATTGTCAGTATTATCCAATTCACAAGCTCATATTCTAGGATTAAAGAATATATTCAACCCTGCTTTGTTCTCTAAGATATCTGTTATAAAATCATTACTCTGAGTAATCACAAGTTAATTTTCTCTAGTTAAAATAGTTATATATTCATTTTGCAGAAATGCAATGTACAATGGACAATATGCCCATGACGTCACGTGAATAAATGTGAATTGCATACATGTGACATATGCTCATCTTTAGCAATACTGAATGCTAGTAATGATGTTAAATAATATTGCTGGTGATATGGCTGCTACTTCTGCTGGTGGGGCTACTGCTATGTATGAAAATTATTGATGAAATATTGTACAGATATTCAAAATAACTGTTCTATAAATCTTATGTGGGTTAATTATACCGAGTGGTGTGCTGCTAATTGTTCAAAAACCAGCTCTGCTAGTTCCATTGCTGCTGCCACAGCACCACTAGAGGAGGAAGAGCTGACTGGCATGCTGGATGTCAAGGCCCAACTCTGCTCTCAGCAGGTTAGCAAAATGCAGAAAATTAACTATCAGCTCTCATGACCTGGTATAAGCTGGTCCAGCACACTACTACTGTAGTTATATTCATCAAATATTAAACAAATCTATTATAGATACCTTCACCACCATAGCATATGTGGCATGGATATTGCAACAGATAAACTCTTTTCCCTGTTACTTTTTCAGTATAATCCAGCTCTTGTTTTTTAGATTCATGAAAAAAGAAACAAGCTTCATTTTTTGTCAAGGGTGTATTTGAGAGGAGGCTGAATCAAACTACCTTGAATGATCATCACCCCTGGGTCTCACAGTCTTAAGTGTTAGATCCAATTAATACAACTAAGTTGTAAGTGAATTATCAAACAGGTTTTCAGTCTTTATTGTCTGTAGTCAACTAAATAGCATCTTTGAGCAACCTTCTCCAAATTGTCTTGATATCCTGATTGTGAGATTAAAGAAGCCCTAAGCCAGTGCTTTATTTTGTGAGACCATCACAACTTTGACTTTTTCATTCGGATGTATTGGAAATTGAGTTGTTATGTAAGATGATGCTTGGTTTGTTCCATCTGATCTGTAGATATTTCATGCATCCAAAGGAACACTTGAAGGCACCATCAGGCATGTGTAAGTTCCCCTTTCATTACAGAAGCAGTATTTTCTGCTCTACTGGTAAAACACAAAGATTAGTATAGTCAAAATTCCATTTGTAACTCACTGTTTATTCGTTTGATGACAGCATACAAGAATCTGAATGGAAATAATGAAGTTCATGGGAAAGGGCCAAGAAGTTTTTCCAGGGGCAGAAAAAAGGAAGGACTTGATATCTTTTGAAACTTGATGAAAGGAAGTCATGAAAGGATCAGAGATAGTGCTGACATTGTTAAGTACTTCATTGTAACTGGAAATATTTGAAAAACTCAAACCACCAAAACCAACTGAAATATTTGCTAAAAAAGGGAAAAGACAGCTATATTCAGCAAGATCAAGACAGTACTTTTGATATCTCTGCCAAGGTCAATCAAAGAATGTTAGACTTAAAAGATAATGCCAAAAACAATCTGTTCAAGGTCTAACAGCAGCAGTCCTTCCATCCATCAATCTCACTTTAGGATGGTGAAATGAAAAAAAATCCAAGTGTGACTTCATTGAAGTGTCTTACAAACATATAGCAAATTGAAACATAACAAAGGTTATTTGAAAGACTAGCAACAGTATGTATTCAATAATTAATATTGTACCCTTGTGACTCAGTATAGTCCCGGGCATCAGAAACAGATCTTTCATTCAAAGAGACACTGTGAAAGTCTTTCAACAGAAAAAGTAAAAGAATTTCTTAACTAGAAGAGAAAGAAAATGCTGTAGTCTTAAAACTTTATATAAGTGGCACCACAGGACATTACAAGAACAAAAGTGTGACTTCCTAGAGCATCTTGATCTTCTGAGTGTGATGTTTTTACCAGGTCATTTTCTTGCCTTTGCCTCCTTCAGAGGAAGTAAGTGGAAAGCTACAATAGCAAAAAAACTACAATCAATGTTTCTAAAATGTGTGTTTGAACAAGCTTGGTGTTAAAAGTACATTTTTGTTTCAGATCAGACAGATGGCCATGATTTCAGTCTCTTCTGTTCAAAAATACACTGATATTAAATGACAATAACATAAAATTAACAAGGAATACCTTAAAAATACTTTTTACAGGCATCCAAGGAACCTTTGGACTAGAGGTTTAGAAAATGATAGTTCCCACTGCCAAATTGCTTATGTTGTGAGACAAAAAAAAAAAAAGATTGAGGGAGCTTTAATGGAAAAAAAGTAAGAATTTGAACTTTATATCCATATTTCAAATATTTTATTATTATAAATTGTTTTAAAAATAAATAAGGATTATTTGTAGTTTTGCTTTTTGTGAGCAAGCTAAATGTCTTTGCCATCTTAAAATGGGAGCTATAAGAAAATGTAGCACAAACCTAAAATAGACTTAATACAGACCCCCACCCCCAGTCTGCATCAAATCCTGGCTCCATTAAAACGTATATATGTGCAAGCTTAGCATCGTCAGTTCATTCTCTAAAGCTGTTGGCCATCCCCAAACCATTCAGCACTAGGCCATTAAATGCATTGTTTCAGACATTAAAAAGTTATTCACCCATATTAAGGAGCCTTGTTTGCTTAAAGCTAGCTTTTGTTTTGATCATTTCAAAAATCTTTAGGCAACTCTTCTATGTGTAAATATTTAATGAATTCATAAGAGACAGTATAGAATTGTCCCAACTGGTAATATGCCCTAATAATGTTTATTTTGCTATCATTGTCAAAGAGGGTAACAATATAAAGATCTATTTAGGCAGAATTCTTCCAGGTATGTGGGTTTCCTTATTGACATTTTTTCTTATGTGGAAGAATCCTATTTTAATTCTGTACAGACATTCAAAATATTGAATGTGCTTCATGCTGAATACTGGTAATGTTCAAATATTGTACAGATAATCCTCTAGTCTAGGGACCGTTCAAAGTTACGACACTTTAAAAAGTGACTTATGACCATTTTTCACACTTACAACCGTTGCAACATTCCCATGATCACCTGATTTACATTTGGATGCTTGACAACTGACTCACATTTATTATGGTTGCAGTGTCCTGGGGACATGTGATCAACTTTTGCATCCTTCTGACAAGCAAAGTCAACAGGCAAGTCACATTCACTTAACAACCATGTTACTAACTTAACAACTGCAGTGATTCACTTAACAACTGTGGTAAGGAAGGCAAAACTCACTTAACAAATGTCTCACTTAGCAACAGAAATTTGGGCTCAATTGTAAAAGTACCATATTGTCTATGAATGCCATGGAGCCTGACTAGAATTTTTTAAGCATACAGATAAAAGATGAATGATTCAGCTTGAAATATCTCTAACTATACTGATACAGCTTACATGAGGAACTGCTTCGATTTTTTTTAATCTCTGTTCATTGTGCTCTTAAAATACAACATCAGTTTTTAAGGACAAGCCATGCAACTTCTTTTTTTCCCCTTGTTCAAAAGAGACAACTCAGAATCCATCTTCTTTAATCACTTAAAATATATCACAACAATCAGATTTCAGTGTTGGTTAACACAGAACAAGTCCACTTGATTCATCCTAGTTTTGTGAACTGTTCAAAAAGATTCCCACATTATAAATTGTTTTTAGCAAACTTTGCATTCTTTTACATGAACATTAATGTTTCCATGAATTTGTGGTAATAAGATGCCTTTTATTTCTTCAGAATATATACAAAATAGATTAGAATGTATATACAAAAACAACTGACAGAAAGTACCAACCCTTAGCATTTATGTGCATTTATAAATGGATATAACATATTTCATTTTATTTTTCTCTTATCTGAAATACCTAGTATTTGCATTTCAAAAAGTGCATCTTGCTCAGATTAATTCAGGCAATACATCAAAAGAACAAGCAAAAAAATGGCTGAACTGAACAAACCTAGAGTTAGAATCTAGTTTTGTACAGAAGTGGTTGGGTGTTATATGATACCGTACAATATATCATGTTCTTACCATACCCATTGGTGCAAATGAGTATGGGCTGAGATAACAGTATAGCAAGATTATCTCTATGTTATGTATGTGTATACTTTTGAGGTCAGGCAACAGAATTTCATTTTTTCATGTGTTCCAGTGTGCCCGCAGTAAAAAATGACAATAAAGGTTGTCTGTCTGTCTGTCTGTCTATCCTTCCAATTAACTGAGTTTGTATAGGTAGGCTTTACAGACAAGCATTTCTGCAAAAAAAATGGCTAAAATACAGCAGAAAATTAAGTTATTTTTCTTGATAATCAGGTTTAGCATCACGTCTAGTAATTTGGTGCTGAGACAAAAATTCTACCTCCTATTTCAAGCAATCAGTGTCGCAACTTGTTTAGCTCTTAAGCATTGGCAGTACTGGATTTTCTTTGCCAACCAGCTTGCTACACCTGAAAGCAAGTGCCTGGCATGGTCCATCTTATCAATCAAGATGCTCTAATAGAATGAGGTATTGGTAGTGGCACAAGAGCATTCAGTACCTATGACTTGTATCCATGTTTTACTTTAGGATTGGATAAGCCACATGAGAATATCTTATCCTCTTTCCCCACATTATTGCAAGAGTATAAATAACGGGAATGTAATTGGAACCTTAGAATGAAGGCTTCGTATCTATCCTTGCCTTCCTGAGTCTGCTGGGTTTTCACTCTCTGAAAATCTTTACTGCTTTTAGAAAACAGCTTTCTCAGCAGAGGAGAAAGAAGGTTCTGTGATTTGAGCAATCTTTTATTTACTATCTACTTGACCTTTCCAATATGAGACACCCTCTAAATTATTTATAAAGTCAATAATATAATATAATTTTAAAAGAGTAAACAAATACCTCTGGTAAGGGGATAAGCGGCCAAACAAGTAGATATTAATTGCTCTTAAACATTACAGCAGTGCTGTCTGGTTGTTGAATGAATAAAGGCATTGCTGAGTGGGTATGCCCAAAGCAAAGTTCCTACTCCAATACAGCTGGAGGGTGCCAGACTGCAGAAGAAAGGCTTTAGGAAAAAGATGACACCACATTAAAAAAAATCCACTACTCTCCAATAATCTGTTGAGTAACTTCCAAAGGTGGGTACAACTGGTTAAAACATTCAGAGGAGGATGTCCTTCCTGCTCCAAGATGATTTATTTTGAGAAAGTGGGAAGAGAAATCTTCTCCTATTTATTCATCAAGGTGGAATCTCTTAGTATTAAATATTTTTCCCCAGATTTTTTGCTACTTGAACGGAGTTGTCTTTTAAGAGATAAACTACCACCAGACTCCCTTATTACCTATTAGTTGTTTATGTTTAGCATTTAATTCAGTAGTTTCCCAAGCATCTAACAATTTCAGATTGCTACCTTATACAGCTGCAGGGCAATGTGATCTTGGCAAAAAATATGTTTGCTTTAAGTTGCCCATAGGCCCTAAAGGAGCACTCCTGCATTATCAAAACACTTTTCCTCCTTCAAGTATGAAGTACCACATAGTCCTAATATATTAGAAATATTAATATCCTGCAAATCCAGTAAGTTTACCACATTTTTATGCCTTTGAGTCCCTGTTAACTGCTGGTAAATGCCTGGCAAAACTTTATTGGCAAGACTTCAGAAATGTCTTGCCATTGACTCCTTTCCAGGACTGACGAAGAACTGGCCCAAGGCTACTCAGCTGGCTTTGTGTCTCCCTGTTTCTATCCTGATGCCTTACCACTACACTAAACTGGCTTAAGTTTACATAAGCAGAAGTCAATTTCACCCATTATTTTTATTCATGTTGTAATTATATCAGTTTGAAATACATAATGGGTCTGTTCTGACCTCATTGGGAGATTGATTCAATGAAGAGTGTTGTGTATTGTATTCCCAATACACAATAGATAATTAACCAATAGAAATTGCACGGAATAATTCATAATTTATTAGTTTGTTCCCTGAATGCACCCTGAAAGTTAGGTTAGACTTGGTTTAACTAATCTAGATTTACTTCAATACAATCATACAAAAGCATAATTGTATCTATATAGATTTGACATGACTTTTCCTGGATTAAGGGAAATGCAGAGAAATTACATGCCCCAATTTGGGATGATCTGATGGCTGTCATTGTCTTTGAAAATGAACCGGCCTGGTGGTTGTCAGTTTAATATATGTGGAAGAGGTAAGGAGTCTTGATTTTTCTAAAATGTTGATACTATTCACATTTTTTACTCCATTTCCCACTGCAACGCCTTTCTAGAAATAGGATTCCTTTTCTTTCCTACCCAAACTCTCATCATATGACTCCACAGCTGCTGCTTCGAAAGGAGCAATATTAAGTCATTAGAAAGCACAGCTGGGCATTACACTGGGGCCATTTATATGAAAAGAGGATCTTGCTTTAATCAATCTCCTGCTGTTGTACCTGCCAGATCTGAAGTAAAGTGCCAGTGGGTGGATGGGTCACTGGGAAATTTATGCTTTCAGGTGCAGAATAAGAAGCCTCTTATTTCATTATTACCGTACCAGAGCTGTGAGGAATCACTCCTGTTATATTAAAAAGTCATTTCTTACAGAAAAGAAACATTGGCAATGAATGGGATTTGAAAACTGTACATAATTACCTTTTGTAATCTGTGTTCCAGCAGAGCGATTGGTTCAGTGGCATGAATTGAGACCACCTCTGTTTCTAGAGTTAATGTTAAGGAAAAAAATGGGAAAGAAATAGCGTAAAAAACCCAAAACCCTACTGCCCTGACAAGTTTGGTGGAAACAAGGCCCTTTGTTCTCACAAATTTCCCCTTATTCCATTGGGGGGGGAGCACTGTCCCATTAGCAATTTCTGCAACATGTCATTTGACTTTTAAATGCTTTATAAGTTAAATATTTGTCTTTAAAACAGAGTAAAGGAAGGTCTAAAGCTTCTTGCATTTTATGAACATATTGACAGTAAGCAGAAAAAATGTTGGTGCTAAGCTGAGGTAATGGAGAACTTTAAAGTTGACTAAAGGTGGCATGTTTAGTTTCCAGATGTGACATTTCTAACACATCATATCCTTGAACTATCAAATTTGCAGTTTCTGAGTATAGGAAAAGCTATGATTTTCAAGAAAGATAGTATATTTAGCAAACTTCTAGGAATTGAAATCTAAATCAACTTATAGGAATCTAGGAACTGAAACAAACCATAAGTAAATTTAGTTACACAAATAGAATCTTTCCTTCTGGAATGGTCATTATAATTTCTTCTTTTCTTACGTTAGAGACACATCACATATTTTATTAATGTGTGCAAAGCTTTTTTCTGTTTTTTTTCTAATAATTTAAATGGGTTACCTTGGAAGAGCTCATTGACATCTGAACTGAGATGACTTTTCAACTAAGAAAGTTGCAAAAAAAGTTACAAAAAATTATTTTTTTCATGTTGCTCTAATGTAAATATAAAATGCTGTTATCTTTGCTTTATATTCTTGAATGTTATCATAATATGACTTATATTTCAAAACAATGATATTTTTAAAGAATTCTGGATTGTATTGTTCTGCATTTTGGAGACCTATAGTATCTATCTACAACTTGCTTTAGAAAATAATTATTTCCCATCACTGCTAATTTGGTTGAAAATATTTAATTAACTTTTGTTTGAAAACGTCTGCATTGCAAGAAAACTTATGAAAGGAAGGAAAGCACTTCCTTGAAATTGAATGAACTGGAACACATGATAATGCACATGCTTAGAAATAACCCATGAGGGGGAAAGAATCCATTTTATAAACACAACCTTGTTATTGTTGTAGTAGAATTTAAAGTGAAATAAAAGTGCTAGGCATCAACTTGTATAAATTCCAAAGCCTGTGACTGAAAAAGCAAACTGATACCGTACATACTGCCTATCTATAGGAAATGTAATCTCTTCCTTTTCAGAATAACAGCCTTCATTAGTTGCATTCATAAAAGAGCAGCTTTCTTCTGAATGGGGAGGAAGAATGTCCCACCTGCTTAAGACTGCAAGATGAAGTGATTTTTTGCAAGATGGTCCTGTCTTCTTACTACACTTCTTACAGTGTTGGCTTTCCTTTGACACATGCTCTGTAAAGGTCCAGAACTGTTCCTCCTCTTGGTTGAAAAATAAGTATCAAAGACTTTCAAAGGATTACTTCAAGTGCTCTAAAGATAAAAAAGATGAGTCATAAATGTATTCAGTCCAATTTTTCTTGTTAACTGATGAAAGGCTTAATGTGAATTGCAATCTGGTCTGAAAATATCAATAACACACTCCTCTTTTCCTATCTAATATGGCAAGAATGGTCCTTGTGTTGACAGAAAAACACTATCCTCAAATAAATAAGTGCAAATAAATAGATCTGTTAATTTATACACAGGACACTTCTAGACAATTGGTCTTCTGTCTCTTCAAGGTGGTAAATCTCTAATAGGAGCAAGGTACACATAGCCTGTCCAGTAAGAACACCAACTAACACTTCAAGGATACAACAGCAGTACCATTCCTGAAGTAACATTTGCTTCCTTGAAACAGCATTTTCTTGTCCTTTGATATAATACCACTGGGTTAGGAGTATAATAAAAAAATAGTTTATATTTGCAAACTTCTGTTAATGATCAACAGATAAAGACAAATTCATCTTGCACAAGTATCAGGATAACACCTTCATCTGGAAGGCATCCTAGAAGGGATTAAAACTGCACAGATGTAATGTCATAATAGATCTCGTACCAGCATAAAAGCATAATGTCTCACACATCTCACATAAGGGTAGTAAAAGAATAAGGTATGGCAGAGATAATGAAATAAGAATGCCCATTGCCTCCAACCTAACCTACAGAACTGGGGTGGCCTTGAATTGATATAATTATGATGCCATCACTGCATTTCTTATTGATTACTAATTACTTGTCTGTTGTAGGGCACTAGTTTGTTTTTTTAGTAGTGAAAGGAATTCACAAATAGAAGACTTACCGGTACTATTCCTTACTTTTATTATTAGCTTGAAATCCTACCTATCCTAACAGAGAAGTGAAAGCAGAGGAAACGCCTTATCAAAGCCCTGTAGCTGAGTTGTTTCTGGCCACCATTTTCCTGGTAAGAAAAGAGAATGCCATCTGTTCTTATGGAGATGCAGGAGGACATAAATATAGTTTTAACAACCAATACTAGGAATACAAATATGATACTGCATGTGGCTAAAAATATAATATCATGGTTGAAAGATTGTGGAATTCTATTTCTATGTCTATGACAGGTTTTATTCACTGATCCTTTAAGACAAAGTAATGTCTTTATCATCTAAATCTCACTAATACAGTTCATACCTGGATGAAATTCCAGAACAGTCAGTCAGCCTGATTTCTTTATGGAAATCCAAATCCTAATATATGAAATGGTAACCGTGCCAAATGATGATGAAAGGTCGCTACACAGCAACCTTTCCTTTTCATATTGTTTATAAGCTCTGGCCATATATTACAAAGTTTCCAGGTTTACATAAAAAGTAATTCATTGAAATGTGCCTACTTCATTCCAACAATTGAATGGAGGAAAATAAATCCATATTATGGCATTTTAGGATTATACTAAGGAGGTCTAAAGGTATTTGGTGCTACAGTACAATGGTTTGTAATAATAATTTCCATTTTTTTCAAGTTTTAACTCTATGTAAAAGGAACATTATGTAAGATATCCATATTCCCAAAGATCACATGCAGAATAATTGAACTGAATCACAATATAGCATTTTCTGACTGAAATACGAACAACTATATTTGCCTTTAATTGCAGGATTATAGTGATTACAATTTATAAATCTACAACTGTATTTGAAGATGGCTCCAGGTACTTTTTATACAGAGCAGGAGACCTACAATAAGGCATAAAACCTGTCTTCAATTAGAACATTTTCTTGAAAGTCTGATTTTTGCTATCACAGGAAATAAGCAGGCTTGGGATAAAATCCCTCTTTCTTCTGACTTTATTAAACTGAGATTTGGGGTTGACAACCATAAATTAACCAGGCCTGTTGACTTCTGTACAAAAAGTAAATTAATTTAACTTATAGGTTTACTTACTTATAATCAAGTGACCATAATTAACGAAGACTTGCCCTTGTGTTTTATTAATAATGAAAAAGTAGTGGTCTTAAGATTTTTGTACTTATTTCAATTAGTGATATCTATTGTATTTTAGATTTTAATTATTTAATTTAGATTATGAGAGCTTTTAAAATACTAGTTCCATTATCTCCATAGTAATTATATAGCCTCTAATAGCCTTTCTATCTGAAGCATTTCTGAAAAACTTGGAAATATTTTGCTCTAGTTCCAGGTCATCATCAACTCCTCCATTTTTTTCTTTAGAACACCGGTGGTGCAGGAAAGACTGACTGGCTGTTTCTTACATTTGTTAGAGTTATAAGATGCTTAGAATAGAATTATAATGCTCAGATATAATTAATATGTCCTAATTTTAAATGTGTTTATCATCTTCCAGATAAAGAATGCTAAAAAAATGAGGAAAAACAGAACTAGAAGATTAAGACCACTTCACTAAGGAGGCCACACCTAGGGCAGGGGTCCTCAAACTACGGCCCGCAGGCTGGGTGCAACCTGCCTTGTCTTTTTATCCAATCCGCCGGGCGAACATTGGTGGTATAGTGCAGGGCTTTTCAACCTGTGGTACACTGGTAGCACACGACCTTGCCTAACCTACATAAGTGTAGGCAGGGGGAGGGAACAATCTAAAGTGGAGCAGCGCAGGATTTGCCTTGAGTCATCAGGAGTTGCTGGGCTGCTGGGGCCATACAAAGGGCCCAGGATCGGCACTTCCGGCACACCCAGAAGAGAAAGGAGGGGGAGGGCGGAGACAGGGGAGGCTACAAAAGCAGGCAGTTTTGGCGGCAGAGGGAGAGACAAAAAAGATGCAGTCTTGGAAAGAGGAGTCATCTGGAGCTGCACCAAAGAGAAAAGAGGGGGGAGAGAGCAGAAGAGATAAAACAGGTGAGCTGGTAGCCGATCTATAACTTCATGGCAGCCATCCATGCCAGGCGCGTACACAAGATGCAGCGAAAAACAGGCAAGAAATGCAATTGGGGAGGAGTCACCCTCCACGAGAAATGAAGAAAGGCACCATCAGCTGGAGGTGACTAGCAATTGGCCCTCACCCACTTCACACACCCTGTGGGCTCTGGGGAAGGGGACGCTGTGAGTGGAGTGAGAGTTGGCATCTGATGCCCAGCCCCCAGCCTGCCTGGTTTTGGCAGGCAGTGCCGTACTCTTCTCAAAGCGCAGAGAAGTTGCTGCGGGTGAGGCGAAGCTAGTGAGAAGCTGAACCTGCCTCTGCGCACTCCCAGGAGGTGGTGAGCAATGCAGGGCCTGGTGTCCTGGGTGACCATCTTGCCAGGCCCTGAGCTATTCGCTGCCTCCTGTGAGAATGTCGAGGCAGGTTCAGCTTCTTGCTACATTTGCCTCACCCAGCCCAGGCTCTCCCCACTGTGAGGAGAGCGCAGCGCTGGGGACTGGGAGTAGATGCCAACTCTCACTCAACTTGTGGTGTCCCCTCCCCCGGAGCCCACAGAGCCGGGTATGTGAAGTGGGTGAGGGCCAATTGCTGGTCACCTCCAGCTGATGGTGCCTTTCTTCATTCCTCACAGAGGGTGACACTTCCCCAGCTGTGTTTCTTGCCTGTTTTTCTCCCTCCCTCATTGCAAATATCTTCCCACCCCTCTGTGCTCTTCAGTCTGTGCGGCTCTTGTCCAGGAATTTACAATGATTTTGCAAGCCATGGCCACCGGCAACATGGCCACAGGCCACACTGGCAACCTGTCCCCCTCCACTTATCCCTTCCTGGGCATGGAGGGAGGAAGGAAGGAGATGGGAATGAGAAAGAGGGAGGAAGGAGGGTAAATAGGGAGGGAGGGAGGGAGGAAGAAAAGATATGGGAATGAGAAAGAGGGAGGCAGGGAAAGAAGGAGAGGAGGGGGGAAGGAGGGAGGGAGGGTCTGAGGGAAGTCCTGCCTTAGTCCTGCGCTGCTGCTCTTTTGCAATCCCCTTGCCCCCTCCTCTTGACCTATCCTGGTGGTCTCCCATCCTATTGCTAAGGATGCTTTGGTTATAATCATTTTTTTTCAAACTATAGTCCAGCCCCCCAATAGTCTGAAGGACAATAAACTGGCCCCCTGTTTAAAAAGTTTGAGGACCCCTGACCTAGGGTAAAGGATTTAGCTGTTGGAATATCTACATCCAACAACCCCTGTCTACTCACCTAATGAACCTATCCAGATTATGTGAGAAATGAAACCTCCCTGGAGGACATATATAGGATCCCCCTAACCTACCTGATCAGACTGAAGAAACTACTTAGCTAAGCACCAAAATGTTTCAGACCAACAAGAAAAGTCCAGTTACTATGACTCAACTTCCAGTCAGTATAGTTCAACTGAAAAACTTCTACAGGAGGTTAGAATTAGGGTTATTCCTTAGCTGATTTTGGGCACTTCTACACTATCAGTGGGACCTTTCCTCAATCCCTCCAAAGTAGCTCAAAGTGAACCTTTTTTTAATAACTTCAAAATATCAAGAATACACAGCACTTAAGAGTTATTCAGCATCCACCTCTTATTGCAATGAACAGCAATACAAGTGATACATGGGAATGAAAAAGTACAATCCAAGTGATATTCCACTATACTGCTGATCCTTCTTCTCGTCTCCCATTATATAAAAAAAGAAAATACATTTCTAGCATCTCCCTCCTTGTTTCTATATATGTTTTTCAAGTTGCTTGGGGAAAAATCCGTCAGTAATTGCAATGAGGAAAACTTGTAAATCTAACTTTTTTCTGCATTTAAAAGTGTCTTGCAAGCTATAAAGAAGAAAGAAGAACATCCTTGGAATTTTTTAGCAATCGCTATGGGAACTGAAGAGGGGAAGAGGGGAAAATATATTTTAAACAATAGGCCCAAATAGACATTACAAACAAGAGGCTGGAATTGAGATACCAGGATGCCAGCTAATTGGGGATGCCAGTGAGGTTCAGGTCTAAACAAAGAGCAACGTAGCTCTCCCAAATTGTTGCTTTCTGGATATGCTGAAAATCAATGAAGTTGGAATCCAATATATTTGAAAAGTAGTGGATTGGAGAAAGTTGACCTAGCCCTCTAAAGGAAAACACATCAATCAAGTAGGGAAATCGATTTGTCCCCATTATTCTCCTTTTTTAAAGGAATGCTTTAAGCAGCTAGTAGAGAATTGTGGCTCAAATGCAATATGATTCTTTTATCTCATGCCAGTCCTAACCTTTAATTTATAAATTACACAAAATTTTCTTGGTATCAGTCAAAGTGATCATCGATATATTACCATCATCTCACAACATACAGAAAGTACATGTCTAGACTTCTGATTAATTTTTATATATAGACATAAAGATAGTCTATCACAGGGGTCCCCAACTCCCGGTCCATGGACCAGCATCAGGCCGCGGCATGCCTGAAATCAGTCCGTGCAAACAAGCAAAGCCCCATCTGTGGGATGCAGACAGTACATAAAACCACACCCCCTCCAGTCCACAGAAAACCTCTCTCCACGGAACCAGTCCCCGGTGCCCAAAAGATTGGGGACCTCTGATCTATCAGGTTCTGATGGGTGCTGGTGGAGATACAATAAATACTTTGATTTGGTATTAGTGTTTCCTAACTAAATTAAATTAAATTAAATTAAATTTCATATGTTATGAGTGTGTGTGCACACACATGTTTAAATATATAAAAACGCAAGGAAAGAAAATGCCTTAGAGCTGATGTAACTTTAGATGTCAGTTCTCAGATGCAATTTGTACCATTTTATTGAGAAATTCCTACAGTTTTTATATTTATTTAATATATAAAATACAAAGAAAAATAGAAATAGGAAATTAGGGGAAGGAAAAAGAGAGGGGGAAAAGAAAATGTGAGGTACAAGGGAAAAAAGAAAGAAAAGGCGTTAATTTCCAACTCTTTTTAGCACAGTAAAGATAAAAGCCTCAACTTTTTGCTTTTATACATTAGTATATAACTAGCCATTTCTATAATGACAAATCTATCTAATCGACAAAACCAAATTCAAAATTTCATATTTTTTTCCATCACAAGCCCCAAATCTAGAAATGATATCCAAATGAAAAAGTACTTAAATATATTCTCCTCTTTGAATAAAATGATCAATTTAACCTTCCTTTATCTTCCTTGCTATGGAAATAGTGTGCATTTCTATTTGCACCTAATAATCTTTGTCAACTGTCACCATTTTTATTAACAAGGTACACTATATTCTTTCAGATTCTTTGACCTTACAAGGAAAAATCTTTTTTCTTTTTTTCACCCTTTTTAAAATGCTAAACTTTTTTAAGAAAAACATTTCTAAAATCAAAACTTAATACATCTTTTTCTTTAACTTCTTAACATTCAGGCTTTGAACTTCAGTATTAAATTTAGATCCCTTCCTCCAAACTACCCTTATAGAATATTTTTTTCTTTTATAAACATCCTTTTTCAAACTCAAAAAATTCTTTAAACTATTACAACATTTTCTTTAACTTTCTCTTAACACAAATATTCTCACATACATTTTCAATAACATTTTGCATACTTTAAGAGTTACTAATTCTAATTTCTTGAATTATGTATTGAATAAGGAGGACCATTTACAGCATTCTACAAACTACTAGGCATACAGCAATTGTGAATTAATATATATATATATATATATATATATATATATATATATATATATATATATATATATATATATATATATATATACACACACACACACACACATACATACATATACACACACACACACACACACACACACACACATATATATATATATATATATATATATATATATATATATATATATATATATATATATATATATATATATATATATATATATATATATATATATATATATATATATATATATATATATATATATATATATATATATATATATATATATATATATATATATATATATATATATATATATATATATATATATATATATATATATATATGTAGGTCTTTGGTTATTCGGGTTTTCTCCCACTTAAATTGGAAGTGTCTTGGTGACGTTTCGATGAAGTCCCATTCGTCATCTTCAGGCTGGTGTTTTCGGCTTCGTGCTCCTAGAAGCACGAAGCCGAAAACACCAGCCTGAAGATGACAAAAGGGACTTCGTCGAAACGTCACCAAGACATTTCCAATTTTACGTGGGAGAAAGCCCGAATAACCAAAGACCTACATATATCTATATATCTATATCTATATCTATATCTATATCTATATCTATATCTATATCTATATCTATATCTATATCTATATCTATATCTATATCTATATCTATATCTATATCTATATCTATCTATCTATCTATCTATCTATCTAGAGAGAGAGAGAGAGAGAGAAAGAGAAAACCTTTTGTCGCAAAACATAATTCATACAATTCTTTCTGTATTTCTGTTGATACTATAGCAGTATTATTCAAGTATATCCATTCTATTCTGTCTTAGACAAATGCCTAAAAAATCAAACCTATTCTGGAATATGGCTACTATTCAAGTTGGCAACAATTAATTATTCACAGGCCTTCCCAGGCTTCCCTATATCACTGTTTTCTAAACAACAGTGTCGCATTTTTGTATCAATGATGACTATTTTTTTCTAGGTGTACTGCCTTACATTTATCTATATTAAATCTTATTTCATTTACTTCCATCCATCTCACTCAACTTTTGTCCTTAGCAATCATTCTTAGGACCAAAGAAAATGTTACATGGAACTGTGTTCCTGGGAGGAAAGCTAACAACTAATCAGACTGTTTTGCTTTTTTAAAAAAACAACTCAGAAGGTCAATTCTGTTTCACTTGAATTTGCCATTGCCTTTAATGATCACACACACATATCTTTCCATCTCCCTCACATGGTTTCCTGGAGCATGTCCTTTATCACCATCATCATCATGAAATGTATTTTATTCTCTAAAAACTGTAGAGGATGAAGATTAAAAAAGAATTATAATTTGTATTCCAAATTGTCAAGGGATATTTTCAAGAGTCCTCAACCATTAAAAAAAAAGTCAAATTATATGATTCCATATCAGGACTTCTACTAGCAGTTCTTGAATCAGTGTCATTTTTTATAACAACAAAGATTCAATACCTCTTATTGCAGTGGCCGGCATAGTTAATTTAGTTTATCCTGCCCAACAAGGACTATTCTACCCTTGGTTTCTTCTTAAGATATATATAAAATAGTGCAGAAGTAATGTAAGCCTTTGCAAAAACTCAAATTACTTGAAATTCTGTATTAGCAGCAAACAATGGAGAAAATGGAATGTAAAAATCCAGAATGTGTTTGGATTCTAACCCCTCTATTTTTTCTCCTCTAACACAGTGGAGTAATAATAATAATAATAATAATAATAATAATAATAATAATAATAATAATAATAATAATAATAATAATAATAATAGTAAAGTTGGAAGGTACCTTGGAGGTCATCTAGTCCAACCCCCTGCTCAGGTAGGAAACCCTATACCATTTTGGACAAATGGCTGTCCAGTCTCTTCTTAAAAATTTCCAGTATTGGAGCATTCATCGCTTCTGGAGGCAGGTTGTTCCACTGGTTAATTGTTCTGTTAGGAAGTTTCTCCTTAGTTCTAGGTTGCTTCTCTCCTTGCTTAGTTTCCACCTGTTGCTTCTTGTCCTGCCTTCAGGCGCCTTGGAAAATAGCTTGACTCCCTCTTTTTTGTGGCATCTCCTGAGATATTGGAAGACTGCTATCATGTCCCCCCTCATCCTTCTCTTCATTAAACTAGACATACCCAATTCCAGCAGCCGTTCCTTATATGCTTTAGCCTCCAGTCCCCTAATCATCTTTGTTACTCTTCTCTGCACTCTTTCTAGAGTCTCAACATCTTTTTTACAGCACGGTGACCAAAACTGGATGCCGTATTCCCAGTGTGGCCTTACCAAGGCATTGTAAAGTGGTATTCACACTTCACGTGATCTTCATTCTATCCCTCTGTTAATGCAGCCTAGCACTGTGTTGGCTTTTTTGGCAGCTGCAGCACACTGCTGGCTCATATTTAGGTGATTGTCCACTAGGACTCCGAGGTCCCTCTTACAGTTACTACTATTGAGCAAGGTACCCCCTATACTATACCTGTGCATTTGGTTTTTCTTGCCTAAATGTACAACCTTGCTTTTTTCACCATTGAATTTCATTTTGTTAGATAGTGCCCAGTGTTCAAGTCTGTCCAAATCCTTCTGTATCTTAAGCCTGTCTTCTGGAGTGTTGGCTATTCCTGCCAGGTTGGTGTCATCTGCAAATTTGATGAGTTCCCCATCTATCCCCTCGTCCAAATCATTGATGAAGATGTTGAAGAGCACTGGGCCCAGAACAGAGCCCTGGGGCACCTCACTACACACTTCCCTCTATATAGATGCGGTTCCATTGAGGACCACACGCTGAGTACGGCCGGTCAGCCGTACTGGAGCTACGGATCCATCTGGTGGTGATGTTGTCTACCCTGCATTTTTCTATCTTGTCAAGTAGTAGGTTGTGATCTACTTTATCAAATGCCTTACTGAAGTCCAAGTAAATTATATCCACAGCATTCCTCTGATCCACTAATTTTGTCACTTGGTCAAAGAATGCAATAAGATTTGTCTGGCATGATCTATTTTTGACAAACCCATGTTGGCTTTTAGTAATGACTTTGTTTGCCTGTAGGTGTTCGCTGATTCGTTGTTTGATCATCTTTTCCAGGATCTTCCCAGGTATTGAGGTCAGGCTGATAGGTCTGTAATTTCCTGGCTCCATTTTATTATTGTTTGGCCTATTAATATCTGAGACTGTCTGCCTAGCAATTCCAACAGTGCTTCCTCACACCTATTTAGTTGTAAGAGGGAAGGAACAAGAGGAAGAGCCGCTACCCAGACAGTGGTTAGATGAAAGAAATCTGAGTCTGAGCTATTGTAACCTGAGTAAGCATCTCAGACTTGACCCAATCTAGTTCTCACAGTGATAAAGAGGAAGGGGGAAAGCACACTGAGACTTAAAGGAGTATTTTATTATAACATAATAATAATAATAATAATAATAATAATAATAATAATAATAATAATAATAATAATAATAATAATAATAATAATAATAATAATAGTGTTAGAACGTATTATTTGTTTTCTAATCTGGTCTGTCTCAAAGGGTTGATATCATTACAGCAATTTCCAGACAATCCAAATCTGATAAAATAGCTTATTAATTGAGGTGTGCAAAATATTTCAAATTCAAAACTTTTCAAAGATGAAACTTCTGTTCAGACCTCATCAGAAATGTTTTGAAATTGTTTCAATCTTACCTGATTTGCCCTGATGTTGATGTTGCCCCGCAATTGCGGGGTAGGCCGCTCTCGGGGAACAAGGCCTCGCTGCTTGAAAGCGATCTCTTGTTCCAGCCCCTTGAATCTCTCCCGGGGTACTGGTAATGAGCAAAATCCGGACCCTGGACTCAGGCTGCTGCTGCTCAATGCCAGGTCGGTGGTAAATAAAGCTCTCCTCATCCGGGATTTAATTCTGGAGGAGGAGGCCGACCTGGCATGTGTGACTGAGACCTGGCTGACCCCAGAGGGAGGAGTTCCCCTCTCTGAGATGTGTCCAGCTGGGTTTCAGGTATGGTATCAGCCGCGACCCCAGGGAAGGGGGGGAGGAGTGGCGATTATAGCTAAGGAGACACTTGGGCTGCGCAGATTCGCTGCTACTGAGATATCAGGTTGTGAGTCCCTCCTTATGAGGTTGGACCTAGGTGTACAGATGGGTCTGTTGCTTACGTACCTGCCTCCCAGCTGCGTTTCTACAGCCCTGCCCACGCTACTCGAGGAGGTAGCTGGGTTGGCGGTTGAGTTCCCCAGGCTTATTGTCTTGGGGGACTTCAATGTGCCATCACTCGGTGAGTCCTCTTGGCTGGCACGGGAGTTCATGGCCTCCATGGCAACCATGGACTTGACACAGGTAATTGAGGGCCCAACCCATGAGGGGGGGACACACACCTGACCTGGTTTTCCTCTCGGAGCAGTTGAGTTATGATCTGAAACTAAGGGGCCTAGAAGTGTTGCCCATGTCATGGACAGATCATTTTCTGCTGCGGCTAGAGTTTACGATGCCAATCCTCTCTCACAAGGAGCCTATTAAATGGTTCTGCTCCAGACGCCTGATGGACCCTATTGGTTTTCAAAGGGCGCTTGGGGAATTGCCAGATTCGCTCATACACAGTCCGGCAGAGTCCCTAGTGATGGCCTGGAATATGGCCACTACGGGGGCTCTAGATCGGATTGCGCCATTGCGACCTCTCTGTGGCAGCAGACCCAGGAGATCTCCTTGGTTTACTGAGGAACTCAGGGGGATGAAGCGCCAGAAGAGACGGCTAGAGAAGCAATGGAGGAAAAGCAGATCCGAACCTGGTCGAACCAAATTGGGAGCTTATATTAAGATCTCAGTATCTTTCCGCATTGATCGCATCTGCGGAATCTCGTCCGGCTGCCCTGTTTAGGGTGACTCGCTCTCTCCTGAATACGGGGAGGAGGGAGGAACCTTTGCAGGGCAATGTCGAAGAATTTAACACCTTTTTCGCAGACAAGGTCACTCAGATCCGGACTGACTTGGACTCCCATTGGAATGCAGTGTTGGCTGACAATGAGTCAGTCGAGATGACAGAGGCCCATATTAGTCCTGTTGTATGGGATGAATTCGACCTGGTAACTCCTGATGATGTGGACAAGGCCATTGGAGCTGTAAGTTCTGCCACCTGTTTACTGGACCCGTGACCCTCCTGGCTGGTTTCAGCTAGCAGGGAGGTGACACGGAGCTGGGTCCAGGCGGTTGTTATCACTTCATTGAGGGAGGGGTCCTTTCCGGCTCCCTTAAAGGAGGCACTTGTGCGCCTCCTCCTCAAGAAGCCTTCCCTGGACCCGGCAGTTTTAAATAATTATCATCCAGTCTCCAACCTTCCCTTTTTGGGGAAGGTTGTTGAGAAGGTGGTGGCACTCAAACTCCAATGGTCCTTGAATGAAACGGATTATCTGGGCCCTCAGCAGTCTGGGTTCAGGTCTGGTTACAGCATGGAAACTGCTTTGGTTGCGCTGATCGATGATCTCTGGCGAGCCCGGGATAGAGGTTATTCCACTATCCTGGTGCTTCTTGACCTTTCAGCGGCATTCGATACCATCGACCATGGTATCCTTCTGCGCCGCTTGGAGGGCCTTGGAGTGCGAGGCACCGTTCTACGGTGGTTCGCCTCCTACCTCTCTGGCCGGTTGCAGTCGGTGTTTGCAGGAGTTCGGAGATCATCCCCGAGGTCTCTTCCATGTGGAGTCCCTCAGGGGTCTGTTCTCTCACCTCTGCTTTTTAACATCTACATGAAGCCGTTGGGTGAGATCATCCGTCGGCACGGGGTAAGTTATCATCAATATGCTGATGATACCCAGCTTTATATCTCTACCCCATGTCATTACAGCGAAGCAGTGGAAGTGATGAACTGGTGCCTGGAGGCTGTTGAGGTCTGGATGGGTGCCAACAGGCTCAGACTCAATCCCGACAAGACGGAGTGGCTATGGGCTCTGCCTCCCAAGGACAATTCTATCTGTCCGTCCATTACCCTGGGGGGAGACGTTTTGTCCCCCTCGGAGAAGGTTCGCAACTTGGGTGTTCGCCTCGATCCACAGCTAAGTTTGGAACATCATTTTTCAGCTGTGGCGAGGGGAGCATTCGCCCAGGTGCGCCTGGTGCGCCAGTTGCGGCCCTATTTGGATCGGGAGTCACTCCTCACAGTCACCCATGCCCTTGTCACCTCGAGATTCGACTACTGTAATGCTCTCTACATGGGGCTACCTTTGAAGAATGTCCGGAGACTGCAGGTAGTCCAGAATGCGGCCGCGCGAGCTGTCTTGGGTCTCCCAAGACATGCTCATATCACTCCAGCCCTCCATGAGCTGCACTGGCTACCAATTGGTCTCTGAACACAATTCAAAGTGTTGGTTATGACCTATAAAGCCCTTTATGGCAACAGACCAAGATACTTGCGGGACCGTCTCCTGCCTCATGAATCCCAGCGACCGGTTAGGGCGCACAGGGTTGGCCTCCTACGAGTCCCGTCCATTAAACAATGCTGTCTGGCAGGACCTAGGGCAAGGGCCTTCTCTGTTGCTGCCCCAGCCCTCTGGAACCAGCTTCCCACAGAGGTTCGTACTGCTTCCTCCCTCCTAGCCTTCCGGAAAGGATTGAAGACACATCTATGCTGACAGGCTTGGGGCATGTGAGCTGCACTCTGCCCCTCAGCCCTAAGAGTGTCCCGCCATCAGTGCATGTGAATTGATTGAGTTTGTGTGTGGTATGAATGTGTTAATTTTAAAATTATTGTAGTATTTTTTGTTGTGAACTGCCCCGGGTCTTTGGAGAGGGGCGGCATATAAATGTGATTTACATAAATAAATAAATAAATAAATTTCAGTTCAAAATATTTTATATACTTTGTTATTTTTTGTCATGATTCTTTGGGTTAGGAAGATATTCAACTCTCAAGAAAGTACCCAGTCATGTGAGTCATTTTGCTCCAAACTAATATTATTTTTTTTTGCAAAAGGTAGTAATGAGTGTTGCCCAGAAGACTTTATAAGGTACATAGTGTTAAAATACATTACTTAGAAATGCTTAAAATGAATCTAGCTATTTTAATATTAAAATCCTTTTCTCCCAGTATCTTTCCACAGCTTAGGGTGGACTTATACCTGGCTTTTCCAAGTTTAGTCCAATACTTAACCACTACACCACAGTGACTGTCACAATCGTTTGTAGCTCCATTTTCTCAGTCTAGCCAGTTGCTCTCAAAGCAATAAACCAACTAAACAAACCAACTTAGGCACTGATTAATGTATTATTCATGAATGGATATATAATTGTAGCTGCTAAAAGTCAGTTTAAACAAAAAGATACTGCAGTATTTTCAAGATGTAGCAAAGCTTTAAGAGATGTAGATGTTAGGGTGCCCAAATCATGTAAAATTGCCATCACAATATGAATATATGTAGCAACCTTTGCAAAATGGATATGAAAGCACAGATGATTCAATCAAAGAGTATGGCTGAATCTGAATGCAGGTAAAGATAGCCCTTGACTTACAACCATAATTTGAACCGGAACTTCCATCGCTAAGCAATGCACTCCTAAAGTGAGTCATCCTGTGATTGTGCCTGATTTTTATGAGCTTTTTTGCCAAGGTCATCAAGGAAATCCAGGTTTCCCTATTGACTTTACTTGTCGGAAAGTAGTTGGGAAGGTTGCAAATGGTGATAACATGACTCTGAGATATTGCAGCAATCATAGATACGTACTAATTGTCAAGAACCTGAACCTTAATCATGTGGCCATGGGGACACTATGATGGTCATAAATGATGTGACAACTGGCTATAAGTCTCTTTTCAGTCCTGTTGGTTTGAAATGGTCATAAGTCAAGGACTACCTGTAGACTTCATTTATTGACTGCCTTGTTTAGAGACCATTTGAAGTTACAACAGCGATGAAAAATTAACTTTATGCCATTCTCACATTTACAACTTTTTAGGTCTATAAAGCTGAAATAAGATCATATCACAATGATTAAGTTGCTGATCCCAATTGTGGTAGCTAAATTAGGAGTGCCTGTAAGATCCATTTCTTATTTATTCTGGAAGCACATACGATTCTGGAGAATTGCTTCTCATGCTGCTAGAATAAAGACTCAAACCTATGTGATCTTGCAAGTACCTTCAGTATTTACTTTAAATTATTCACTGAAATGTTTGGTTCCAAAAAGGAAATTGTCTCAGACTGTTAGAGATAAGGCTCAAAATGCAGTATTTTCACATTTTTCAAGATGGTTTTGTTCATATGATGTCTGACAGTTTATGTGTATCTTTTTATTTAGGGTTCTTTTTCCTGGCCTGCACTGACATGAAATTAATAAAATACGATATGAAGAATTTTTTTTAAAGGAAATAATAACTTTAACCACCCCCTTCACACATTCAATCCAGGGCATTGTAGTCAGGAAGAGCAGAGCAAGAGTGGATTGCGCTGAAAGAAATAGCTTCAAGTGTCAGGCCTCCAAGATTCAACATAATGTATTGAATCAAGACGTATGAATCACAGCCTGTCACCTGCTGGAGCTTTTGCAAAGAAAAAAAGAGGCATTTGTCAGGTTGTCAGAAGTAGTACAAAAAAGACATTATTGATTCTGATATGACTCTCCAATTCAATTTCAACATGCCAAACAATAAGTTCCTACTCCATAGATTAACTGTATTCCCTTTTACTCAGTTGTAACTATATCTCTTTAAAATTTGTGATAAGTGGTAATATATACATCTTACTTTCTCCTTTCAACCTCCTTTTCAATAGCAGCACATGCTTGCATATTTTTTCCTGGCAGAAACAGTGGAAAATAATTAGCTGAAGATATAATCTGGAAGGTTTGTTGAAAATAGATGAAAAAATATCAAGCTTCATTTTTTTCATTTTTCAGCTGTTACTTTAATAACTATCCCTTCTGTTGCTTGTTTCTAACAAACACAAGGAAGAAAATTAATGGAACAAAAGATACCACCATCTCAATATCAGTAAGCTATTAATGTTCACTTTTTTCATAAAATACTGCAGGTGTCAAAGTTTGATCCAGCTTTGCTTCAGTAAATTATGTTGCATATATCTCTCTATTGACCTGCCATGGGCTAATTTTGATTTATAAAATCTCTCTCAACCTCCTATCAGTCAAAATTATTGAAAGAGGAACAGGAAAAAGCATTGTTCTTGTCTGTTCATTTATTTAACATAGTTTTCTAAAGATTTGGTGAAAATATTTATTAATCAAATAAAATTAATTGATTAATTATCAATTGAATTATATTTTGGTAATCTGTCTTGAAAAGTCTCAAGTAAATTAAAAATGTTCAAAAGTAGTATATTCATATTTAAGTCAGTAAAATAAAACATTCCTTTCTCTTTCCCATAATATGCGCCCAATTTTTAGTAGTGTTCCCCCCCCCACATCCTTCCCCACCCCAATTGAACCATAGCCCATCCTATTTGGGAGTTGATCACTGAAGCAAGGCTTTTAAGTAAACCTCGTTATGATCTCCCTGGACTGCTGAGGACAGGTAGGAATTTCACCTTCTTCCAAACTCCCCTGAAAAAGTAAAGACCGTACTGAAATTAAAAGGCAAGAGATTAAAATGAAGAAGTGTGGAAAATTCGTGCAAGCAATCAAAAAGAAAAATCCCATCAATTTTGGGGCAACTTGGTTGTCAATGCAAACCAATTCCAGGATGCAAACTATAATCCCACCAGTGAAATGAGTCAAGCATTTTAGTAATTTTAGTGCTTCTTCAAGCAAGACTGGTCCCCTGAAACTAACTAAATTTTCTTCCAGGTTGGTCCCCAGTTTCAGTCTGGGAAAGCTCCAGATCTATATTTCTGTAGGAGGTTTGATTCTTGTAGAATTTATAGAAACAAATATTGTACTGATTTTTTCCCCTAAGGATTTCATAAAATAGGTAATGTATATCCCAGATTTATAAAAGCTAGGCTTCCAGTATAGAGAAACCATTCACAGCACAGCTTTGATAGAGAATATCTCCTCCCTAATATCCTTAATATACCAAAGATTTTACAATCAATAAAGATCAGTTCAGTTGAAATCATGGAAGGTTCATTATTATTATTTTATTTATTATTATTTATTTAATTTCTATGCCGCCCTATTCCAAAGAACTCAGGGCGGCTCACAGCATGATAGAAATTACAATAAACACATATCTATAAAAAACCCTTGAGCTAAAAGAAACCAATCACTCCACAAACATACACAGAAACATACACTGGCTAGGGGCAAGGTGTTAGCTGCCCCAGGCCTGCCGGCAAAAGTATGTTTTAAGCAATCTACGAAAGGCGAAGAGGGTGGGGGCGACACGGATCTCCGGGGGAAGTTGGTTCCAGAGGGCCGGGGCCGCAACAGAGAAGGCCCTTCCCCTAGGCCCCGCCAGGCGACACTGTCTGGCTGACGGGACCTGGAGAAGGCCCACTCTGTGGGCCCTAACCGGCCGCTGGGATTCATGGGGCAGCAGACGGTCCCGTAAATAACCTGGTCCAATGCCATGTAGGGCTTTATAGGTCATAACCAACACTTTGAATTGGGTTCGGAGACCAATTGGCAGCCAATGCAGCTCGCGGAGTGATGCCGAAATGTGGGCATTTCTAGGCAAGCCCAACACTGCTCGCGCGGCTGCATTCTGCATTACCTGAAGTCTCCAAACATTTTTCAAAGGTAGCCCCATGTAGAGAGCATTGCAGTAGTCGAGCCTCGAGGTGATGAGGGCATGAGCGACTGTGAGGAGAGAGACCCCCAGTCCAAATAGGGCCGCAACTGGTGCACCAGGCGAACCTGGGCAAATGTCCTCCTCGCCACAGCCGAAAGATGATGTTCCAAATTTAGCTGTGGATCGAGGAGGACGCCCAAGTTGCGGACCTTCTCCGAGAGGGTCAAAAGCTCCCCCCCCCAGGCTAATGGACGGATAGATTGAAATATCCTTGGGAGGCAGAACCCATAGCCACTCCGTCTTGTCGGGGTTGAGTTTGAGCCTGTTGGCACCCATCCAAACCCTAACAGCCTCCAGACATCGGCACATCACTTCCGCTGCTTCACTGAAATGACATGGGGTGGAGATGTAAAGCTGGGTATCATCAGCATACTGATGATATCTCACCCCGTGTTGTCGGATGATCTCGCCCAGTGGTTTCATGTAGATATTAAACAGCAGAGGGGAGAGGACCGATCCCTGAGGGACCCCACAAGGGAGGAACCTAGGGGTTGACCTCTGACCCCCTGCCAACACCGACTGCGACCGACCAGTGAGGTAGGAGGTGAACCACCACAAAACAGTGCCTCCAACCCCCAACCCCTCCAGTCGGTGCAGAAGGATACCATGGTCAATGGTATCGAAAGCCGCTGAGAGGTCAAGTAGCACCAGGATAGTGGATAATCCCCTATCCCGGGCCCGCCAGAGATCATCCGTCAGCGCGACCAAAGCAGTTTCCGTGGAGTAGCCGAGCCTGAATCCTGACTGTTGAGGGCCCAGATAATCGGCCTCATCCAAGGACCGTTGGAGCTGGAGTGACACCACCTTCTCAACAACCTTCCCTATAAAGGGAAGATTGGAGACAGGACGGTAGTTGTTTAAAACAGCTGGGTCCAGGGAAGGCTTCTTGAGGAGGGGGCGCACAATTGCCTCCTTGCAGGGAGCCGGAAAGGACCCCTCCCTCAAAGAAGCGTTGACAATCTCCTGAACCCAGCCCCGCGTCACCTCCCTGCTGGCCGAAACCAGCCAGGAGGGGCACGGGTCCAATAAACAGGTGGCGGAGCTCACAGCTCCAATGGCCTTGTCGACTTCATCAGGTGCCACCGGGTCAAACTCCTCCCACACAACAGGATCAAGACGAGTCCCTGTCATCTCGACTGAATCATTATCAGCCGATACTGCATTCCAATTGGAGTCAAGGTCCATCCGAATCTGGGCGATTTTATCCGCGAAAAACTTATTAAAGTCCTCAGCACTACCCTGCAAGGGTGCATCAACCCCCCCCCCCGATTAAGGAGGGAGCGAGTTACCCTGAACAGGGCGGCTGGGCGGGATTCCGCAGATGCAATCAAGGCAGAATGATACGCGCATCTTGCCGCCTTGAGCGCCACCTGATAAGTCTTGATATAAGATCTTACAAGTGTTCGGTCAGATACGGATTTGCTTTTCCTCCATCGCTTCTCTAGGCGTCTCTTCTGGCGCTTCATCCCCCTGAGTTCCTCAGTAAACCAAGGAGATCTCCTGGGTCTGCTACCACAGAGAGGTCGCAGTGGCGCAATCCGGTCAAGAGCCCCCTTCGCAGCCATATTCCAGGCCGTAACCAGGGACTCTGCCGAACTGTGAATGAGAGAATCCGGTATTTCCCCAAGCGTCCTCTGAAAACTCTCTGGATCCATCAGACGTCTGGGGCGGAACCACCTAATCGGTTCCGCCTCCCTGCAGGGGAGGATTGGAGCCTTGAAAACAAGCCGCAACAGAAAATGGTCTGACCATGACATAGGCAAAATATCTAAGCCCCTTAAATTCAGATCATTGCTCAACTGTTCTGAGAGGAATACCATGTCGGGAGTGTGTCCCCTCTCGTGAGTCGGACCCTGAACTACCTGAGTCAGGTTCATGGTTGCCATGGTGGCCATGAACTCCTGCGCCAACCCAGAGGATTCGCCGAGCGATGGAAGATTTAAGTCCCCCAAGACAATAAGCCTGGGGAACTCAACCGCCAGCCCAGCAACCCCCTCAAGTAGCGCAGGCAGGGCTGTTGACACGCAGCTGGGAGGCAGGTACGTGAGCAACAAGCCCACCTGAACCCCTAGGTCCAACTTCACAAGGAGCAACTCACAACCCGCAATCTCAGAAACAGCGAGCCTGCGTAGGCTAAAAGTCTTCTTGGCTATAATAGCCACTCCTCCCCCCCTTCCCTGGGGTCGTGGCTGGTGCCATACCTGAAACCCGGCTGGACACATCTCAGAGAGAGGAACTCCTCCCTCCGGGCCCAGCCAGGTGTCGGTCACACATGCGAGGTCGGCCTCCTCATCCAGGAGAAGATCATGGATGAGGGGAGCTTTATTTACAACCGACCTGGCATTGAGCAGCAGCAGCCTGAGCCCAGGGTCCGGATTTCGCCCATTACCAGTACTTCGGATTGAACTCACAGGGTCGGAGCAAGGGATCGCTTTTAGACAGCGAGCTCTTGTTCCCCGGGAATGGCCTACCCTATGGCTCCCACCATATCTGCCTCTCCCCAGCAAGACCGGTATACTTTGGCCCTCTATCACCCCAGAGCCAGCATCTCCCCTCCCCTCCGCCTCTGCCATGCCAGGCAGGCTAGCCAGTTCATCACATTCATTCCACTCAACCACAACTCCATCCATATCATTAATTTATCTCTCCCACTCTTTAAACTAAACACATTAAAAACAATAAACTAACCATCCATTCAACCCGATTCACTCCACAATCAGTCATGGCCTTTATAAGATAATAAAAGTTTACAGTAGTAAAATATAGTAATAGTTTCAATAATTTCAATTCTCTGGGTCTACATGACTCCTATTTTAAACTCCTCAGCACAAAGAGAGCTGAGTTATAAAGCTAAGCACTTTATTTAGGATTAGTTTTTTTTCTTTTTGCAAGCAACACATGACAGCTTCTAGATTCATCTATTTCAGGATAAGGTACGGGGAGGAGTATCGCTAAATAATCTGTTTCATCATTTCACCAATATGCAAATAGTTTCCTTTACATTCCATGCACTTCCCCATCCAACTTTTTAGGAAGACAGCAGAAGACCAGAGTACAAGAGGGTGACTGGATCAGCCTAAAAGAGCCAATATGTGTCTCTCTGAGCCCATATGTGGAGATGGTTTGTATAGCTCTTGCAGCTGTCATTGGAAGCTGTTGGCTTAAAGAGAGAAAAGTCTTTTGTAATTTATGTTTATCTCATTCATGGGCTGGGATGAGATAAAAATAATACCATACGGACATGGCAGGTAAAAAAAATCATATTGCCCGCAAGTGGGGAAAAGATCCTGTGTGTGTGTGTGTGTGTGTTTCTATGCACCCCAGGTAACTCTGGGACCACAAAGCCACACCCCAAACTTGAGTACTAACATGCATTTTGCAACCAGTATCTCCATGATTAGTTTCGATAAAAGGGCAAAGGTCTCAGATGTTGAAAGGATGGTTTTATTATTCCTTCTAATTTTTTAATGTAATGTTGTCATTCTATTACTTTACTATTGACTTCAGTCACAAGTGTCCATTTAACACAGTTTTTACCCCATACTAAGTATTGGTTCTGAGAAGCACGCTGTTCCAGATAATTAACTAGATCAGGCCACAGCTTAAAGCTATGAGAGTTTTAGAGTTAGGCCCTTTTCTCACACTCAAAATGTTTGTGTTTTTCTTGTTTATGTACATTCAACGCATTTCTTCCCCTTTTTCTATGCCATGTTTGAATAGAAACTTCTTGAAGATATTCTTTCTACCTTTACTTCTCTAGTTTCCATGTGGAGTGGCAGAGTTTAGGGAGCATCACATAGCAGGACTAAGGGAAATCCATACTACTGACCATATCTGTAATAAGATTCAGCCTGAGAGACTGGAAATTGTGGAATGCTGCCTGATACAATTATGGTCAAGAAAGCTAAATAACTAGATAACTAGAAAAGGAAAGAAACAACACTGTGCAACAGACACGGGACTGGTCGACAGTGGCTTTTTTAAAACAATAGAACAGCATTATCAAAGCATTAAGCTTCTGATTTCTTCTGTAGTTTCAGCTTCATGCTGCTTCAACAGTAATTTGCAGTCCTGAAAGTTTCCATAATTTAGTCATAGGCCATGTCTTACTGAGAAGAAAAAAGACAGGCAAAAAACTGTTCCTGTGAGAAATTAAATGCAAGGTAGAATCATTTCAATTACTGACATGATCCCAGTCTACAAAGTAGATAATTGTGGCTTTGATTGTAAAACATAATTATACATGATATGTATCAATTGTAGTTAGGCTTAAAAATAAATAAAAAAGTAGAGTGCCTTGAAATATCAAAAAGTGTTGCTCAAAAATGCAAGTTTTTTTCCCTAAAAATACCACTGTGTGCTTTGAAAGATGAGAAAAGTCCTAAGTGATTAATTTTAAAGCTAGCATCTATTTTTAAATATTTACCAAGATTTAATTACTGACATTTTTGTCTGTGATAGTGACATAAGCGTATTCCTAAAGCAAATACTATGATGATTTGCAGCAAAGTGTTAACTATTTATTAATGCTTTATATTTTACATGATTCTCAGCTAATGCAGCACAGTTTTAGAACAAAACTACATGCTAGTCAGTGACAGCCTAAACTATGTTAAAGAGAAGTATGGTTTGTTTGGTGTTTTCTTAGTATATTGAGCCTACCAGTATGCTTACTGCAATGTATGGATTTGGCATAATTCAAAACAGGATTAAAAATAACCAGGTTTATTACAAGGTGTGAACCAGACCACCATGAAATTATGGAGAAAATGGCATGGTGGGACCTAGGCAAGGGCCTTCTCCGTTGCTGCCCCAGCCCTCTGGAACCAGCTTCCCTCAGAGGTTCGTACTGCTTCCTCCCTCCCAGCTTTCCAGAAAGTGCTGAAGACGCATCTATGCCGACAGGCTTGGGGCATATGAGCTGTGCTCTGCCCCTTGGCCCTAGGAGTGTCCCTCCATCGGCGACTGCGAGCTGATTGTGTTTGTATGTGGTGTGAGTGTGGTCAATTTTTAAAGTTTTTTATTGTATTCTTGTTGTGAGCCGCCCTGGGCCTTCGGAGAAGGGCGGCATATAAGTCTGATAAATAAATAAATAAATAAATAAATAAATGTGGTCATATGATACCTACACATTCTCATGAAAACATTTTTAGGTCATCTTCCCATTCTACACACACTCTGTCATGGTTCCGACAGACAGAGATGAATAAAGCAGAACTCCAAGGCTTGAGAATTCCTCAAAGAACATGTTTATTAGTTACAAAGTATCAGCATGGTCAAAAGTGAAACCAAGTCTGAATACACAAGTAACAATTTCCCAATACAAAGTTAAATGTCTCACCCATAAAACTTTGCAAGCAACTACATTCCCCAATATGATTATTTGGTAGGCTTTTTATGCAACGTCCAGTCCCTAGTCTCGGGAGCAGCTGATGACCTTGGTTCCCATGGGACAGAAGATTATTTTGACTAATGAAGCACCTGGGCAACCCCCCCTCCCTCCGTTCTATGCGGCAACCTAGAATGAGAAGAAAAAATAGCTGCAACCATTCTCATTTGTAGAATTGATGCACTCCCTATTTGAAATGCCAAAGCTATTACTATGCAGAAATCCAAATTTTGAAGACTGGGTCTTATTTACACATGAACTTTTCTAATTGATTTTCACAGCCCATGCAGTTATAATTCAGGACGTGTCATTTTATTTCTGAGATTATAAGCATTAATTTCTTGATGGTCAACCAGAAAGAGGTCTCTCTTCAAAAGAGTTTTGGGGTTTTTTGCTTCTCTCATTACTATAGTAAGTCTCTCATCCTAGTATCAGACTCTAGTATCCTGTGAATTCTATTCAGAGAAAGAATGTTCCCACTTTCAGACACTCTATGAAGGAAAGGAAATATCTTGTCAAACTTCTTTCCAAAATTTGCTCCAGAGTTATTTAATTTTCCAGAAAAATAAATATGGAACATTCATGGGACAGATACTAGAATAAAGAGGAAAAATTGTACATTTTTTGAAAAGCAGTTGCTTCATATGCTCCCTTTTTAAAATTGCAGCAGATTGCATCAAAATCTTCATTTCAAACAAATCTTCCCTTATATGAATTGAATTTGCTGAAATGTGCCTTTCAGTACATTAGCTATTTCCCCCTTGAGAAAAATAGATTATTTTAAAAACATGCTGACAGTCAATAAAAGTAAAGAAATAGTTATTAGTTTTTGTTGTGTTAGTTTACAACTGAGGTGAGGGACAGAGGTGCTGTTGTTCTTGTTGTAAGAATGGAGCTAGATTTTCTTCATGCTCCCATGAAAAGGCATTTGGGGGTATTCTTGATAGCAGCAAAGCCAAGGACATGGATCCCTTATTGTCCCAAATTTGCCAGCTAGTGAAGCTGCCCTGTATTTTTACATGGTTTTAAGTTGTGTGTTTGTTAGGTTTATACTTAATGTACACTTGATTTTTCCCCCCAGTCAATTCCTTTTGGAATGAGATATTGTTTTTCCGATCAGGTGGCTCATGCTAAGTGCTGGGTCTCTGCTACTTGTACTGAAAAAGCTCAATCCATTAACAAATCAGGGGGTTAGAAGCATAGGAAAAATAAGGCATCTCTGATAATCTGAGGAAAAAGAGTAGTGCTAGCAATTTGTGTCATTTTCTGAATTTTAGGTATTTTCTCAGTCTCAGTGAAGGATTGCCTGGATTATGGTGGCAAAGTTAAGGGAAAAACTTTGCATGCCTTCTCCTACATTGGCACAGAGGAAGAATTCCTTGCTACTCCCACAACAAAAGAAAGAACTCATTATGTTGCTGTTACTTTATACAGGATCCCACTGCAATTATAATATGTATTCTAGAATGAATGGCAAAGTTTTGAAAGACCTATGAACTTACAGTGTAGTGTACAATCACTATATAATATTACACATATGCTATAAATTGTTAAAGATGAGTCCAGATGGTTGCCTGAACTAATTCTCATATAATATATTTACACTGATATATTGGAAACCCACAATTCATATTCTTATTCTTCAGAAAAGCAGGGGGCAGCCCCAGCTGGCCTTTCTGGGACTGAAAGCTAAATAGAGTCATTCTGGTTAATAGGTGAATGGGAGACTGTCAGGGGATACAATCCTGTAGTGAAGACTGGAAAGATCTAAGAGCCT
Organism: Bothrops alternatus; assembly: GCA_034064705.1. Taxonomy (NCBI): domain Eukaryota; kingdom Metazoa; phylum Chordata; class Lepidosauria; order Squamata; family Viperidae; genus Bothrops; species Bothrops alternatus. The sequence goes on along the minus strand of JARGCV010000053.1, from coordinate 7,324,066 downwards.
TTCAGAAGAAGGCAATAGCAAGCCATGCCTATACTGATGCCAGAAAAATTGCATGGATACATCCATTAAGTCACCAGGAACCAAGCTGATTGAAGATGACTTCAATGTTTATTACTACAAATCTAGCAGAATTATACATCAGGTCATATTTGCCTGGTAGTTGAGCAGCATTGTAAATGAAGTGTAACCTCTGAATTCACCTTCAACAGTTTGATGTATATATGTGATCCAGTTTCCTTCAGTGCCATCCAGTGGAGTAAATGCATATCACAGTATTACAAGGTTAAGATATAAAATGTGCAGCAAAATATGTTATCTTCAGAATCGAAAACTAAACAGAAATGATCAGGACACTAGGTGTAAATAATAATACTGAAATACAATTATTTACTGTAGCTATGTCCTCACATTGATTGCCAATCAAACTTTACAAATCCTGTAAACAGATATCTGTAAAATATGTAGAATTCACAGGATTCACATTTTAAGGATGCCATACAGTGTTTTAAAAATGATTAACAGTGGGAATTCATTTTCCTGAAATTAAGCAGTTGGCGAAATTTTACTCTACTATCCTCAAAAGAATAAAGGAAAGTTTTATGTTACCTTGAGCTATTTTCAAACCCTAATGAATAAATGACACTTGTTGGCAAAGGCCTGAAGTAAGAATGTAGAATTAGAGGATTGAATGACTGAGTTCATGCCCTATACAAGCCATGGCTTAATGATCTCTTGAATAAATATTATTGGCTGGATTCAAATAACATATTCAGGAATAACGCATACTTAGGTTTACATATTTCAGCGAATTAAATAAAGCACCTTGAGGCTTAGTGCATTGCCTGTCCCATTTCCCAAAGCTCTGAATACACACATTCAGATGATACACTTTCATTAAAATGCATTCCAAACTAACACAACACCCACTCTTTTTGCAATACTATCCCTACTATATTGGTATAATATTTAGCATTACAATGATTATTAGGATAAGAGAGGGAATGTAGAAGAGGTTTCCCTGCAAATAGAAAAATTACTGATACTAATATAATTTTTATTATAGTCACAGACCAGCATTACAAATAAAAAGCATTAAAAAAATATAAAAAGAAAGAGAAGATAATATATTGCAGTTAGTGGTGGGTTATCAATGGGCAGTCAAAGTCTGTCTAATTCTGCAGACAGTATAACAAAATTTAGCTACATTCAAAGAAATTACATCTACTGATCTGATAACAGCAATTGTACATTAAAAAGACCAGTATTTTTTCAGGTGAGGTCTTAATGAAGTGGGTCTGTGAGTCCTTATAGAAGGTACAATATACTAGGTAGGACAGGCGCTGTAGTTTCAATAGCTCCTTTTCCGCAGGGACACAATCTCAGCTCAGTTGATACTGATATTAAGCATGTAAGCACTTCAGTTTATATGAATGATATGAACTGATTTTTAAAGGAAAAAGAAAATATCAGGGTTCTTAAGACAAGTCCTATGCAAAATAATTCACATATTGGATTGTTAGTTATATACTGAAAACGTGGTCTTCCACAAAACTACATTGCCTAGTGTATGTGAAGCATTGCACATCACCAACCACTTCTGATTATTTAAATACAAAGAATGTCTTCCTAAGTTGTAAGACATGTTTATCTGTATGATTCTAACTGGCAGGGTTGATAGCCCATATCTTATTTTAATTGCCACATCTTTGAAGCTGTATTGTACACAGGGGAGAGGAGAATTTAAGACAAACCTTAAGAGCAGGGATGTCAAATTGCTGGCCTGCGGTTCGGTTGCACCATGTGGAGGCCGCACCCACCCCAGCTCCGGCAATGCAAAAAAAAGCCATGATATGTCGCAACACATCATGTGACACAGCGAGTTTGACACCCGTGCTCTGGAGCATGGATTAATTTCCCCCTCCCCCATATAAGTGCTCCAACAACCACACAGGCTATATTATTGCAGCTTGTTGTTTTTTTTGAAACAAAACAGTTCCATGGAATGGAACAAATTTATTTCTCCTGAAATTAGTTAAAAACAAACAGCTGCGTCTATTTACATTTCCAGAAAGCAGAAATATATAGCACCATGATTAGAGAACATTGTTTATTTATGCATGTATTGAACGTGAGCAAGCAAGCATCCAATATTCCAGAATTTGTATCATAGATCTTTCTCTGTTCATGGTCCCTTACCCTTGAAAAATTAAAGTAGTATTCTTGTATTTTTGATTGCTTGATTTGTATAGTTTTCCAGATGCAGCATAGGGTATATATAATTACTTACATATTATAAGCCAAATACTCTATAAACATTGTTTCATAGTACTGGTTTGCTTCTCAGGAAGAAGATCCCATACAAGCAGGCAAAGGATGGAAAATAGAAGGAGCTGTTTTGGAAATCCTGGAAATCAGTCGAGGGAGATGTTGGGGGAAAGCACCTCAAGATGAAAGATAAAGAGTGGAAATGAAATCCTCCTCATCTGGAGTGAGAGTTTGGGAAGTCTACCCCACCATGACTTTGGAGAGATTTTGGAGGGACAGGTGAAAGGGAAGGTGTTATTTCTAGGTATAAAGTGGTATAGTTAGTGTTATGTCCTGGGCCGGCAGGCGCAGGCTGTAGCGATTGGCCCAGGCAGACCATGGGGATGCCCGGGACAAGAAAGGCTGCTCCCAGCCTTGCACGCATGCAATGATTGGCCAGCAGGATACTGTGCAGGGGGGCTATAAAAGGGGACCGCACCATTTTGCAATCTGTTCTGTTGGTGTTTGCAATAAAGGAGGACTGTGTGACCGTGCTTCGTCTCAATGCCTCTTTTTCAAGAACAGAACATTGGCGATGAAGGTGGGATGCCTGCAAGGGAAACGGAGTAAGAAGCCAGGCTGACTCACCATGGGAGGCTTGCAGCTCGGAGGAGGGGCGTCCGGCGATCGCGACTCAGCCTGCCAGCACAGAAACACTGGAGGTGAGCTCAGCAAAGGGAAGGCCCTTCTCAACCCCTGCAGCAAGAGGCATGGATAAAGTTCCTGGGCTGCAATGATGGCGAAGATAGGCCGACTGTCAGAGTTTGACACAGCTCATCCAGAATGCTGGAGCTCGTACGTGGCCCGGGTGGAGAACTATCTCCGGGTGAATCAAATTCGCGAAGATGGCCTCAAAGCTGCCACGTTGCTGTGTGTGTGTGTGGGCAAGAGACCTTCGATATTGCAGAGAATCTGGTCGCCCCAACACCACTGGAATCAATCGCCTACACAGACTTGAAGAGGATGCTTCAAGAGCATTTCGAACCCAAGCTCTCAGTGATTTCCTGGCGACATGCGTTCGAGCAGAGGGACCAGAGGCCTGGTGAATCTGTTGCAGAATTTGTTGCGCCTTGCGACAAGCAGCTAGGCCCTGCGAATTCAAAGACTTGGAAGAGAGACTGAGAGATCAGCTGGTCTATGGCCTGCAAAGCCAGGAGTTGCCTCAGAAGCTCTTCGCGAAGGAAGGCCTCATGTTCCAAGATGCCCTGAGGAAAGTTTCAGCTGAAGAAGAAGCAGGCAGAGATGTGAAGGCCTTGCGGCTCGCCAAGCCCCCTCATGTTCCAGCCACCGTCCATCAAGAGGTCACTCACGAAGAATCCGAACAGGATCCAGAATTGGAAGTGGACCGGCTGCATCAGGCTCCGGAGAGAAGGCCTCACGGAGGGAAGGCCCAGCCAGCATCATTCCCTTGGTGCATTGGGTGTGGAGGCCGCCATTGCCGCACAGACTGCCATTTCCGCTCCGCCATCTGCAGGGCCTGTGGTAAGCGAGGCCACATTGCCTCAGTCTGTTTGAGTCACCAGAAAGAACATTACCCAGAAGAATTGCCTCAGAAAGGTACCAGGGTCCCCAGCCAGAACAGGGTGGGCTTCTGCCCATCACGTAGGAGCGTTTTTAGAATGGGGGTCCACAGGCCACTTAGGAAGAAGCTTCACATTGACGTGAAGTTGCAAGGGGTCCCCTTGTCGATGGAGCTGGACACAGGGTCCACTCTATCTATCATCTCCCTAGACACCTTTAACAAGGTCTGCAGCAGAAGCGACCTATGGGTTAAACTCAGGCCGTCAAACCTCATTCTCACAGATTTCCAAAATTCCAGAGTCAACGTGAGGGGGTGCAGCGTAGGAATTTTGAGGGGCTACTAGATGTAGTTGTGGTTGGGGGAGACCGCACGAGTCTGATTGGACTCGATTGGTTTGAGGCCCTTGGGATTCAGGTGACTGGAATAAACAGAGTACAAACAACAGGCCTGACTGGGGTCTGCAAGGAGTTTGCAGATGTGTTTAGTCCAGAAGTTGGCTCCTACAAAGGCCCTCCTATTTCTCTGAGGCTAGACGCAGCTATAGCCCCCATTAGAATCAAGCCACGCAAGGTGCCCTTTGCCCTAAGGCGTAAAATAAATGCAGAGCTGGATAAACTGATTCAGCAGGGTATCTTAGAGCCTGTGGACAGCAGTCCATGGGAAACCCCCATAGTTACCCCACTGAAGGCCAATGGTGAAGTCCGAATCTGTACGGACTACAAGTGCTCGCTTAACAAAGCGCTGCAGCAGCATTCGTACCCGGTACCTGTGGTCAGCCACATTCTAGCCTTCCTCAAGCGGGGGCAGATCTTTGCTAAGCTTGACCTGGCTCAGGCTTATCAACAATTGCCAGTTGATGAGGCAACGGCCGAGGCCAAACTATAGTGACTTACAGGGGATATTCAAGGTAAAAAGATTGCAATTTGGAGTAAACATGGCCCCTGGCATTTTCCAGAGTGTAATGGACCAAACGCTCCAAAATATCCCTGGCGTTTGCCCATACTTTGACGATGTCCTCATCGCTGGGGACTCAGCTGACAATTTAGCCGAAAGGCTGAGAGCCATTTTGCTACGTTTCCGCCAAGCGGGACAGAAGCTTAAGCAAGACAAGTGTAAGATCGGGGTTAGCTCCACTGAGTTTCTAGAATTCCGCATTGATGCTCAGGGCATCCACCTTGTTGAATCCAAGCTGCAAGCAATTCAGCAGGCCCCAAGTCCCAAATCCAAGGGCGAACCACATCTGCACCGTTCTATCCAGCTTTCAACGGCCAGGCTGAACGGATGGTGCGCACAACCAAGGATACCTTAAAGAGGATCACTCACGGAAACTGGCATCACAGGTTGGTGGACTTTATTCTTTGCCACAGCACCACACCATGCACAGCTACTGGGAAGAGCCCAGCAGAACTCAGCTGGGGTCGCCGCCTCATCACTAAACTGGACAGGTTGCACCCAGACCGGGTATCTTCACAGGTGTCACAGCCGCGGGCACCTAGGAGACTACAGGTGGGCGATCCAGTCTGGGCAAGGAACTATGGACCTGGACATCTCTGGGTCACAGCAGTGGTATGCAAGATCTCTGGGCCGCTGTCATACGAAGTGGCCTTGGACGATGGTCATGTGATCAGACATCACATTGACCAACTGCGCTGGATGCTTCCCAGCAACTCTTCCACTCCTGGCTCTGCTCTCGGGGGGGAGGGGAGGAGGACCACAATTACAATTGTGGACCACAGTCTCTCCGACATCCCCAGGCTTCAGCTATTGCTCCAAACAGGGAGTCCACAGAAAGGGGGTTTGCCATGGAGGCGGCTCCTGACTCTGGCACTTCTGGCACATACATGGGGGCCATGGGTTATTGGGGCACATCGGCCACTCAGGCCACTCCAGCTGGTGGTCTTTGGCTCAAGGGACAGTGCTCCCAAGAGGAGTCCATTGTGGACTTGGGGAATTCCACCCCACCACTGGACCTGGGGAATTCCACCCCCCCAAGGAACTCTGACTTGGATTTAGCGGATCTAGCCAGTCAGCAGCTGGGTGGGTCACCTGGGTCGTGGCGGCAACAAAGTCATGGTGGGCCTAGCCTGGCAGGCAAGCTGGCAGGCTAGGCACACACACCGGCCGTGAGAAGATCAGGGCAGGCCAGAGGTCCTCCCAAATACTTACAAGACTACAGGTGAAACTTGAAAAATTAGAATATCATGCAAAAGTTCATTTATTTCAGTAATGCAACTTAAAAGGTGAAACTAATATGTGAGATAGACTCATTACATGCAAAGCAAGATAGTTCAAGCCGTGATGTGTCATGATTGAGATGATTATGGCTTACAGCTCATGAAAACCCCAAATCCAAAATCTCAGAAAATTAGAATATTGTGAAAAGGTTCAATATTCTAGGCTCAAAGTGTCCCACTCTAATAAGCTAATTAAGCCATAACACCTGCAAAAGTTTCCTGAGCCTTTAAATGGTCTCTCAGTCAGGTTCAGTAGGAATCACAATCATGGGAAAGACCGCTGACCTGACACTTGTGCAAAAAACCATCATTGACACCCTCCATAAGGAGGGAAAGCCTCAAAAGATAATTGCAAACGAAGTTGGATGTTCCCAAAGTGCTGTATCAAAATACATTAATAGAAAGTTATGTGGAAGGGAAAAGTGTGGAAGAAAAAGGTGCATAAGCAGCAGGGATGACCGCAGCTTGAAGAGGATTGTCAGGAAAAGGCCATTCAAAAGTGTTGGGGACTTTCACAAGGAGTGGACTGAGGTTGGAGTCAGTGCATCAAGAGCCACCACACAGAGACGGATCCTGGACATGGGCTTCAAATGTCGTATTCCTCTTGTCAAGCTGCTCCTGAACAACAAACAACGTCAGAAGCGTCTTACCTGGGCTAAAGAAAAACAGAACTGGTCTGTTACTCAGTGGTCCAAAGTCCTCTTTTCTGATGAAAGCAACTTTTGCATCTCATTTGGAAACCAAGGACCCAGAGTCTGGAGGAAGAATGGAGAAGCACACACTGCCAAAAACACCAAAACTGATTCAATGACCGTGGGATTACTGTGCTTGATTGGCCAGCAAACTCGCCTGACCTGAACCCCACAGAGAATCTATGGGGTATTGCCAAGAGAAAGATGAGAGACATGAAACCGAACAGTGCAGAAGAGCTGAAGGCCGCTATTAAAGCATCCTGGTCTTCCATAATACCTCAACAGTACCACAGGCTGATAGCTTCCATGCCACGCCGCATTGAGGCAATAATTGCTGCAAAAGGGGCCCAAACCAAGTACTGAGTACATATGCATGCTTATACTTTTCAGAGGTCCGATATTGTTCTATGTACAATCCTTGTTTTACTGATTGCTTGTAATATTCTAATTTTCTGAGATTGTGGATTTGCGGTTTTCATGAGCTGTAAGCCATAATCATCACAATTAAAAGTCCAAGAGGATACCAGTATGGCTTACGAATGAGGTAAAGGAGGTTATTGGAAAGAAGAAAAACTCATTTAAGAAATGGAAGGCTCTTCCTACCGAGGAGAATAGGAGGGATCACAAACTCTGGCAGACCAAATGCAAGGCGATAGTCATGAAAGCCAAGAGAGACTTTGAGGAGCATATAGCCAAGAATATTAAAAATAATAACAAAACCTTTTTTAAGTACATCAGAAGCAGGAACCCAACCAGAAAAACAGTTGGGCCACTTGATAACAATGGTCAGAAGGGGATAATCAGAGAAGACAAGGAGATTGCTGAGAGGCTAAATGGCTTCTTTGCCTCCGTTTTCACCGAGGAGGATAGAGAACATTTGCCTGCCACTGAATTAGTTTTCCCAGGGAGGGAAATAGAAGAATTAAACCTGATAGAGATAAACAAGGAAGATGTTCTTGCATGCCTTTCTAAACTAAACGTCAACAAATCGCCGGGTCCAGATGGCATCCACCCTAGAATTCTCAAGGAACTCAAGTGTGAAATTGCTGAACTTCTAGCTAAAATATACAATCTTTCTCTAAGATCAGGCACTGTACCAGAGGATTGGAGGGAAGCAAATATAACCCCGATCTTCAAGAAAGGATCCAGAGGTGATCCAGGAAACTATAGACCAGTCAGTCTAACCTCAGTTCCAGGAAAACTGATGGAAACCATTATTAAAGATAAAATTACAGGGCACATAGAAAAACAGGCATTGCTGAAAGAAAATCAACATGGTTTCTGCAAAGGCAAATCATGTCTTACTAACTTGTTAGAATTCTTTGAGGGTGTAAATAAATACATAGATAAAGGGGCCCCAGTTGATATTGTATATCTTGACTTTCAAAAGGCTTTTGACAAAGTCCCTCACCAAAGGCTCCTAAAAAAGCTCTCCAGCCACGGAATTAGAGGACAGGTCTTGTCCTGGATTGGTAACTGGCTAAATTGTAGGAAGCAAAGGGTGGCAATAAATGGACAATTCTCCGGATGGAAAGAAGTGAGAAGTGGTGTACCCCAAGGTTCAGTTTTGGGGCCTTTACTTTTTAATTTATTCATCAATGATCTGGATGTAGAAGTTAATAGTGAGGTAGCCAAGTTTGCTGATGACACTAAATTGTTCCGGGTTGTGAAAAGTGAAACTGATTGTCGGGAGCTCCAGAAGGATCTCTCGAAATTGTGTGAGTGGGCAACAAAGTGGCAAATGCATTTTAACCTAAACAAGTGCAAAGTTATGCACATCGGGGCAAAGAACCCCAATTATACTTACCAACTGATGGGGACCAAACTTTCTAAGACAACCCAAGAAAGGGATCTTGGGGTTTTGGTGGACAGCTCGATGAAGATGTCAACCCAATGCGCAGCAGCAGTAAAAAAAAGCAAATTCCATGCTTGGCATGATTAGGAAGGGAATCGAAAATAAGTCAGCAAGTGTTGTATTGCCTCTGTACAAATCGATGGTGAGACCACACTTGGAGTACTATGTACAGTTCTGGTCACCGCACCTCAAGAAGGATATAATGGAACTGGAAAAGGTGCAAAAAAGGGCAACAAGAATGATCAAGGAAATGGAGCGCCTCCCTTATGAAACCAGATTGCAACGCCTTGGTCTCTTCAGCCTTGAAAGACGGCGTTTAAGGGGTGACTTGATCGAAGTGTATAAAATCATGCATGGGATAGAAAATGTGGATAGAGAAAAATTCTTTTCTCTATCACACAATACCAGGACACGGGGGCACTCCCTAAAGCTTATAGCTAAGAAAGTGAGGACAAATAAAGGGAAATATTTCTTCACCCAGAGGGTCGTTGATTTATGGAATTCACTTCCTGAAGGGGTCGTGACAGCTGTCAGCCTTGACAGCTTCAAGGCAGGGCTAGATAGATTCATGGATGCAAAGTGTATTGGTGGTTATTAAAACAGATGTCCATGTGCCGCCTCTATGTTGGTTGAGGCAGGCAGGATTCCCTTGAGTACCATTTGTTTGGGGGTCAAGGGAAAGGGAGGGTTTTGCCTTCTCTTTCTGCTCAAGATCCCCATGTACATTTGGTGGGCCGCTGTGTGACACAGAATGCTGGACTCGATGGGCTTTGGTCTGATTCAGCATGGCTCTTCTTATGTTCTTATGTTCTTATGACAAATCACAGCTTGAACTATCTTGCTTTTCATGTAATGAGTCTATCTCATATATTAGTTTCACCTTTAAAGTTGCATTACTGAAATAAATGAACTTTTGCACGGTATTCATTTTTTTTAAGACAAGTTTTATTGGTTTTTTAATTTTTAAAACAAAGTACTCAAGACACACCGTGGTGTTAGGGTGGTCAAACATCCGCAGACAAAACATATATACATAATTCAATCAATACATCAAATATTCCCTCTCTTTTCCCCTTAAGTATCATATTTTATTTAAAATAATCCAATTCTAGCTTAAATTTATTCAACCTAAACCTGTTTTTAAAGCTTTATAAATTTACACTGTCATAATCAAAATAACTTTAAGTACAAACATTATCAGTTCGGGTATCCCTTCTAAATACATTCTAATTCCTTAATTTTATCATAGATCTTATTTATTTCTTCTTCCACTAATATCCCTTATTTAAAATAAAATATTAATCTATCCTATACGTATCTAATCCATCAATCAATCAATTTCTTTAAACTGACAAAATAAAGTCCAACCTTAAATCATTTCAATCCATTTGACAGAATTCAAATTTCATCCAGTCAATTTTCATAACTAATCACATCCATATTATCAAACAAACAGATCATCTTATTAGATTAACTCAACGTTACATAATAATTTTCTTACAAATAAACCTATCATTCTAAAATTTTTTTTTAAAAACACATTCTTAATCAATTTAATATATATATTCCATTAATCACCCCCTTTTCTCTTACTTTTTAAGCTGAAAAGATAATATCAAACCTTAAATCATTTCAATCCATTGGACATCAAACAAACAAATCATCTTATTAAAAATAATAGTTTTCATATCGATAAACCCATCAATTCAAAAAGTACATTCTTAGTCAATTTAATATATATCTTCCATTAATCGCCCATTTCTCTTACATCTTGCTCATAATCTTAGTCCTTAAATCAGTCCATAATTCTAAATTGCCTTTAATTCATTACATAAAAATTTAAATTTCACTTCTTTTCAGTCGTATTCTGGGTTTCTTCTTCTGCCAGGTAGGTTTCCATAACAGAGCTTCCCTTCCAACTAATAAGTCTCTCTTTGTTGCTTGCAGTATTATTTGAATCCATGTAAACCATCCTGGCCTTTGTATTCGTCCTCTGTTTCTCTTAACCATAAAATTTCGTTGCTTTGACATTTCAAATCTCAGTCTTTGCTTTTCTTGGTTCTCAAAACCATAGGTGAACTGCTTATCAGGCAAAGACAATTTCTCTTTATTCTCAGTTAAGTCCTCTTCTTGTGTAGTCTGTTTTATACAATAATCAGAAGTAGTTTGAGAGTCAATTTTGAGGTTTAAAGGAGAGATTCTGATTCTTAATTCTGTAGTATTCTCTTTCATTGTAGCACATATTTCTTCTTTAGCCTCATAAATCTTTTCCAGAATAAGTTTACAATTTAAGTGTGAATTCAGCTCCATTTTAAAAGTTATTCAGCTGGATCAGATTATCTTTCTTTCTCTCAAAAAAAACCCCCAAGCAGTTTGAAAACCAGTCATCTCATCTCCAGATAGTCAACAATTAGCTTTTGGCCAGTAGATATCCTCAGTAAGCTTAAAAAATCATTTTCAAGAGTCATTTCCCCCCCTTTCTTTCTATTTTTTAAGGAAAAAGTGGAGGAAGAAATACTCTTCCAATATAAGTTAGTAATAGTGCTCAGCAAGGAAAAAAAACAACAGCATAAATACAGCTCTTAAGAGATAATACAGCTCTTAAGAGAATTTTTTTTCTCCAGTACCCCAAAACATGTATAAAAAAGAAGTAATCTTTAAAATTTTGTTTTATTCTTTTGTTCAACGCCTTTCTTCCGAAACAAGCAGAAGCTGCCTTTCCAAGCCAGGGAAATAATTCCAACGGGGCTCTCACAGAAAACAAAGTAGAAGGAAAGATAATTCAGGACAGAGAGCGGGAGGAAAGGTCTCACCCGGATTCACCACAGTGGTTCTTTATGCTTAGATGATTTTCTGACTTCAGCTGGCACAGCAAAGTGATCGGCCATTTTACTGACCAATCTTCTTTTCCATCGGCCTTACAGAGTTAGCTCGGACTGTAGGGGGAGCCGCCGCTCCATCGCAGCTGAGCAAAAGCCTCCTCGACGTGGTCGCCCCTCCAGGGCGATTTAAGACCCGCATAAGAGTCTACTGGTAGAGAGAAAGGCAGCCAACGAAGAGCGACAGCTCTTCGTGTGGCTGAAGCTGCCTAATCCAGAAACGGAAGTCACTTTTGCACGATATTCTAATTTTTCGAGTTTCACCTGTATGTACGGTCTTTGTCAGTTCATGGGCAGGTCTAGTAGGCTGGGTTAAGTAAAGGTAGCTCAAGAGGAATGGGGAGTATGGCTGTAGCAAGATTGTAGTGTTGTATATATATATGCAACGTAAGCAATGCAATGGAGTGTTGGAATATTTAAAATAATCTGTGTGCCTTATTATTTTATCCAAGGGGGAGGGGTGTTATGTTCTGGGCCGGCAGGTGCAGGCTGCAGCAATTGGCCCGGGCAAACCACGGGGATGCCCGGGACAAGAAAGGCTGCTCCCAGCCTTGCACACGTGCGCAAGGCGGGAAAAGATCCCTTGCAATGATTGGCCAGCAGGGTACTGTGCAGGGGGGCTATAAAAGGGGGGTGCACCATTTTGCAATCTATTCTGTTGGTGTTTGCAATAAAGAAGGATTGTGTGACCGTGCTTCATCTCAATGTCTCTTCTTCGAAGAATGGATGTTTTGGATTGAATGGACACTTGGGAGTTGGAGGAAGTGGGATGAAACTGACATCTGCATAGCTTGCCTTGAAGAAGTGAGGAAATAGAAAGGAAGTTAAAAAGTTTAAGATAGTTGAAAGATATGGGTAGGAGACAAGGATATAAGGCTGTCTTGTAAAGGGGAAATTGGAAAGTTGAGGTCAAGCCCCACATCTAGCCCCTGACATTATCTCAGGACTAGGTCAAACCATAGACTCTACTTTGTGCTACTGAATAGTAAGTCTGCTGCTCTTATTGCATCTGTAAATAGCCACCCTGCAGCATTTTATTTGGGTTACATTGGGAAATGCCAAGCTAGAAGATTAGCTTATGAGCAATTGTGACTTTTGTCACTGGGAGTCAGGCAGCATATAAATTTAACAATATCATGAGGTTGCAAGTGATTTAGAATATGGTGGCCCAAATAGTTATGGGTTTGCCTTGCCTTGTGACACCTTTACTGGGGAAGCTGCACTAGCTGCTGATTAACCAAGTTGTAATTTAAGGTGCTATTCTTTTAAAGCTCTATTTGCTCAGAATCTGACTTTCCCCAAGTGCACTTGCTCCAAGTGGAATGCCTATCTGGTGAGATCAGAAAAATAATTGTTTCCACTGTTAAACAAGATTATCAACACAAATCCAAATACTGAATTTTCTGATAGCCCTCCTTCTCTGTATAGCCTTTTCCTCAATTTAAGGACCGCCCCATCACTACGATGTTTCTATTAGCATTGAAAATCTGGCTGTCAGGAAATGGTTGACATAAATTGGAAGGTTGAATTATGAGCAGATTCAACAGACTGCTGGAGCTGAAGCTTTATTGTTTGAATTATTTTAATCTATTACTGAATGCAGAAGCATAAATTGCTCAGAATCTTCTGTTAGAAATAAGTCTTCATCCTGGTTCATCCAAGCCGGGATAAATAAGCAAAATGGCGACTGCTTTGGGAAGAAGGTTACAGTTTATTGAAGAAGCAGAAAGATGGTCCTTGCAAGGAGCAGAGAGGAAAGAGAGCTTGAGCACATGGGCAGTAGGTTTTTATACCTCCTGTAGCCTTTGGAATAGTTTCCTGTTCCTGTGGCATGAACCTTGAAGCTATTTTTGAGTGTTTTTCTAGGACTTGATATCTGTGGTTTAATCCTATTATCATATCCTGCTCACTTCTAGAGTTTGGGTGGGGCATGCAGATCTTCTCTTTGTCTTCTTGAGTGCCCTGGCTTCAGCTTTCTGATGGTTCTACATCTGCATTCGTATGGGGCTAGCTCTTGCTTGGGGCAGAGAGATAGATTTGGGGCCAGGTTTGGTTTTTAAAAAATCCTTTTGAGGAAAAATATATTTTTCTGCCCTTTTAATATTTCCTTCTCTGGGCTAACTTCCTTCAATATCCCCGCTTTGTGCCTTAAGTGTGAGAATGTCACACTTATTGGCACAACATTAAAATTGATCTGGTCAGGGAGACTTGGTAGGCAAGCTTTTAAACTGTTAAGCCAAAAAAAAAAAAATTAAAACATTAATGGAGGCAGCAGAAAAAGATCCCTTTAGTGGCTCCTAAAAGGGGAGCTTGCACTCATAAAGTTCTAAAAGTCAGGGCAAAAATGTTGTTAGGTGGAAAAGAAATTTATAGTGTCCAATATTCTGTACCAATCATTTTCAAATGTTGGATATCACCTTTAGCTTCCAGTCAGGTTTGCATACCTCCCAAAATTCTTCACAGCCATGGTTTTCCTTAGTACATGACCACTGGCTGCCCATTTTCAAAGGTTGTTTCCTGCCTTAGCTCTTAGTTCAGTGCATCCAGGTTTGTAATGTCCAATTGAGGTTAGCCAATATGCCAGGCTATTAAATTTTTCTTTAACTTGCACATAATGAGCTCTAGGAATCCCAATCTGAGCCTACTAGTGCAAGATATTCAGGGCTGAAGTTTGGGGATCTTTCCTGTTGCTTCCTTAGTCAGGGAATAAGAATTGCAAATCACCTGAGGGGGCCTAGTTCCCTCCCCCTTGAAATTTTCAGGAAGTTGTGCTTGCAAAGCTTTGGTGCAATAGAGCAAAAAGTCAGCGGGGGGGGGCTTTACTAAAGGTAGGTGAAGGGGATAGACTCTGAATGGTGTGAATGGTGTGTGTGTGTGCAACTATTTCTACAAAACAGGCAATACAAACATTCTGGATAAATTTTCGCTCCCACCAGATAGAAGTCCAAGGTGTTCAGTACTTGTTCTGCCAACTATTCCCAAATGCCATCTCTCCATTAATACATTCAACTGACTTGTTACAATACAAATGGGGCAAGAAAGAAAAGTTTACAGTGGGTTTCCACCCTCCCCCCACAGTCTAATTTTCTCTTGTGAGGCTTCACATGGCACCAGTGGTTCCAGGACTCCTCCCTTCTGTAGCTCTCACAGGCATCTGGGGAATGGTAGGACTTGGGAAGATGTTCCACTCAGATTGCATGGTGGCTTTTTAGTGGATGGCTGGATTCAAAACCCAATTCCATGGCTCAAATGGATGGAGGCAGCATCTGGGTCTGTGTGTTCCACTTCCAAAGGTTTGGGGGAGGATTGCAGGGCTGAAAGATACAAGAACAAGGTCTCCCCCCACTTTCTGGGTGGACTCTCCCAGGAGAGGCAGACAAACGGTATGGAGAACAAAAGGCAAGAAATTGGAAGGGGGGTAGCTTTCAGGCAGTTTGAAAAGGCATTAATACTGCAGTTATTAGAGAAACATAGACAAATGGGGACAATCAGAGATTTGAGGGCAGGAAAAACTGAATTCTGGTAAGAGAACAACAAAATGACATGCTTCACTTTTGAACTTGAACATTTGCAACATATTAAGGACAAGAACTTGCAACTTGAGAGGAAAGGGGAAAAAATGCTAGGCAACTTGAGAATGCTGAAAACTCCAAAAAATTTTAAAAGCTTAATATTTTAATATGTGCAACTTGCCAGGAGCAGGAGAATCTGCCTTTAACATTTATTCCAAAATAGACCACATTATTTTAGAGATTGGAAAATGCTTATTTGTTTCAGAAAAGTTTCACTGTAGCTTCATCAATTAGTGATAGGGTAAGAAAAATAACTTAAGAAATTATTTCCCCAAACAAGCAGACTTGAACTTCAAAAGGCTCTTGTAGATAGACGCACATTTTCAGGAAAAGGGATAGATAGATAAAACCCATTTAGAATACAAACTCATTTACAACACGTTGCAGAATGATTTTCCAGAACTTGGGGCAGGAATCCAGCAGGCAAGACACCCCCTCCTCAGTCCAATAAAATAATTTAACACTGGATTCCCCCTGGAACAAAATTAACACCTTTTAGACAGAATTGAGAAGGAAATTCACCCAACAACAGACATTGACCAAAAAATCAGAAAAGACAAATTTAAACTTACCAATCAGGAATGACAATTTTGGAAACCATGAAAGGGTATAAGAACTCAACTAAAGTATATAAGAAGCACATGACAATAGTAATGGGGGACTTTAATTACTCTGACATCAACTGGGAGACAAACTCTGCACTAAGTGGAAGATCAAATATAATTCCTGACAAAACTTGCAGACAGCTTTGTTTCTCAAAAGTAGAAAAGGGAACTAGGGGATTAGCGATATTGGATCTAATTCTCACTAGCAGAGACAAAATGATAAAAGGTATTGAAGCCACAGGAACCTTGGGGGGGTTATCATGCAATATTGAAATTCAACATTATGGGAGCACAAGCAATAGAACACAGTTAAACTAGAGTCTTAGACTTTAAGAGAGCTAATTTCAATAAACTTGAGAGGGCTTGGGAGGGATTCCATGGATGAGAATCTTCAAGGGGAAACAACTCAAGAAGCTTGGGAAATTTTGAAAAGTGAGATAATAAAAATCCAGTCTAGCACAATATCAACAAAGAAGAAAAATAATAGCTCTCACAAGAAACCAGCATGGCTGCATAAAGAATTCTCTGATAGATTGACATATAAGAGGGACCAGTATAAAAAATGGAAAGAGGGGCACATAACTACAGCAGAATATTAGCAAATAGTCTGAGCCTGCAAAGATGAGGTGAAGAAAGCTAAGGTTCAAAATGAACTAAGGCTTGTGACCACAGTCAAAAATAATAAAAAGCAAACAGTCCAACTTACAAAAACAGTACCATAAAAATAGATTAGAAGCACAAGTTAAGTTAGGCAAGAAAATGGTGAGCAAGCACTTAGCCAGCCTAGAAGAGTTCAATTCACCAAGACCAGATGGATTATAATCCAAGGTTCTCAAGGAACTGGCAGATGTGATCTCAGAACCACTGAACTATATTTTTCAAAGACCCTGGAGCACTAGGGAACTACCAGAGGACTGGAAAAGAGCTGATGTAGTTTCCCTCTTCAAAAATAAAAATAGATCTAGGAAACAACAGATCTATCAGCCTGACCTCAATACCTGGGAAGATTCTGGAAAAGATAATCAGCGAGCACCTAGAGGCAAACAAAGTCATTACTAAAAGCCAACATGGGTTTGTCAAAAATAGATCATGCTAGACACATCCTACTGCATTCTTTGACCCAGTTACAAAATTAATGGACTAGAGGAATGCTGTGGATATAATTTTCTTGGACTTCAGTAAGGCATTTGATAAAGTTCATATAGTTTCCTGCCTGAGCAGGGGGTTAGACTAGATGACCTCCAAGGTCTCTTCCAACTTTATTATATATTATTAAATGCAAGAGTGAAATCTTTCTAGCAGATGAACTTAAAACATTCCCTCCTGCTAACTTAAGGCTGTTCTTAAGAGGACACAGAGAGAAAGAGGAAAACAAACAAACAAACACATTTTACTTCACTCTGTTTGTTGGCCAGACAAACAGAGTGAGGTATTTCCTTTTTGTGGCTTTTTTAAAAGCAGAATTTCTAGCAGAATTTAAAATTATTTTTTCTTTGGATTTGAAACAGTTAATAGTCACATTTACCTCTTACACACAGACTTTGACAAACATATATACACAAAGACAAGAGAACAGAAGTCTTAGTTTTACACATCCTACTCATTCCCACCATAAATTTCAGATAACTCAAGTTAGGGAAGGCACACATTTTAAACGTACCACGTGGTTGCATAGAGAAGAGAGAGAGAGAGGGAGAGAGAGAGAATCACTATTTCTTATTTTCCCTTTTAAGTACCTTTATTTAGCCAAATTGGTTTCCCAGCAAAGCCCTAAGCAAAGTCTATTTTCCCCCCTATAGTTTCTTTACCTATCTCTTTTTCATTCCAGCCTGGATAGGAAGCTGATTCCTGTCCCAGGCTCCGAGCAAGCTCTCAACTGGGAAACCTACTTCAGCCCTTGAATTGGAACCCCCATTCTTCTATAATGGGGTTTTCCTTTTAACGCTAAAGGGCACTGCACAGTCGAAGCCTCCTTGTGAGACTTCTTTCCAACCACCATGGATTTTGTGAGTCCGGAAAAAATGGGACTCATGGAGCACTCTGGATCCCTCATGGGAAGGCTCCTCTGAGGGATCCTGCCATGTTTTCAGACCAAAAAGGGGTCTGCAGAGACCTTCCGGTTTCCTCGTTAGAAGGTACGGGCTACTCTTCGACGGGCCAGCTTCTCACCACCATTTACGGACACCTGGACCTCCAATGTCTGCCGGCACCTCTGCTTGCTCTCAGAGGTAGGTGGCCGCTCCCTTCTTGGGGCTTAATTTCCTAACTTTGCTTTGCTTACAGGGCCTTACCAGCTAGTTGCCCAAATCCAATTCTTTCATTCATTCATTCCATTCCATTTCATTTTCACACAGCCTCTCCCTAACAAAAGGTTCTGTGCTCTGACCAAACCCCCATGCTTTCCAGGTTCTGCCAATTAAACAGATCCTTTCTGCGGCTAGGAAAGACCAGAAGGAGCAAAATCCAACTGTGATTGGGAAAAAAAAGTCTTCTCACTCACACAAACAGAAATACACACATTCCTTTGTTCCCCTGGGCTTTAAACCTAAATTTTAGAGGTACTCACCTTTACCTTCTTTCCAAAGCAGCCCTTGAGCTCAAACTTTACTTCCTCAGCTCCATATGGGCAAAGCCTGGGAGACCCATCCACAGGGACAAGGGGGTCTGCTGCCAGCAAGATAGGGCTTACCAGTCTCAGTCCATTGGAGAGGTTAGCTTGGAGTCCCATCTCTGCAGTGCCAAATTGTTAGAAGTAAGTCTTCATCCTGGTTCATCCAAGCCGGGATAAATAAGCAAAATGGCCACTGCTCTGGGAAGAAGGTTAAAGTTTATTGAAGAAGCAGAAAGATGGTCCTTGCAAGGAGCAGAGAGGAAAGACAGCTTGAACACATGGGCAGTAGGTCTTTATACCCCCTCTAGCCCTTTGGAATAGTTTCCTGTTCCTGTGGCATGAACCTTGAAGCTATTTCTGAGTGTTTTTCTAGGACTTGATATCTGTGGTTTAATCCTATTATCATATCCTGCTTGCCAGGTGATGGGGTTAAACACTCCAAGAGTTTGGGTGGGGCATGCAGATCTTCTCTTTGTCTTCTTGAGTGCCCTGGCTTCAGCTTTCTGATGGTTCTACATCTGCATTCGTATGGGGCTAGCTCTTGCTTGGGGCAGAGAGATAGATTTGGGGCCAGGTTTGGTTTAAAAAAAATCCTTTTGAGGAAAAATATATTTTCCTGCCCTTTTAATATTTCCTTCTCTGGGCTAACTTCCATCACTTCTGAATGGACCGGCATAGAAGCTTGAGATAATTTTTTTTAATATGTCAAAAACACTTGATTTATAACTAAGAGTATCTTGGAAATAAAACCATTGTGTTGTAGCTTGAATGGGAAAGTTGGAAAGGTATATTTAGATTACCAACTGCATTTCCTGCTGAGTGCAGAATTAATATTAAAGGATCTCTGTCAGCTATCTTCCAAGCATCTACTTGAGTATATTCTGAGTCAACTATTTTCAGTTTCCCTTCCCCTGATCATCCTTGTTATCTTTCGCTACTCCTATTTAAGTATCTCCTATTTAAGTATCTCAAAATCTTTCTTAAAGTTGCCTATAACTTTAGGTTCTTCTCGCTCAAGTCTGCAAAGAGAAAAAAACACCATTCTTGGTTGGATTGCTCCAGTAAAACCCCATTCCTATCACAAAGAAAACGCGGAAATCAAAAGACACCTTAAGACAGTGTTTCTCAACCTTGAGAATTTTAAGGCATGTGGACTTCAACTCCCAGAATTCCACAGCCAGCGTTGCTGGCTGTGGAATTCTGGGAGTTGAAGTCCACATGCCTTAAAATTCTCAAGGTTGAGAAACACTGCCTTAAGAAAACCTTTTAATTAATAGACTTTCAACAAAAAGCACTGAAGGGGAACCCAGACGAGTGGTGGACACAAGAGGCTTTCATCATTTACTTTACTCTCCCGCCTTACAGGTCAAGAGATCCAGAGCCAATCCGGAGAAGAATCTGGCAAAAGAAGCCTTTTTCTTCTCTCCGTCCCTCGGAAAGAACACCGAGTCGGGAGGAACGATGGGAAGGAAGGGCAGAAAGTTTCATAAACAGGAAACGGCGGGTCGCGCGGAAACTAAGTCATAAATAGGCAGCCGGAGCTTGACTATGATAATTCGACAGCTTCTGGTTTGATCACCTCCGGGGGGTGGGGGCGATGTTGAGGGGTTTTTGCGCTAGAGCCGGTTTAAACGAGAAGCCAGTTCCTATAACGTAGGCCGGAACTAGATACTCCTGTGTCGGAGAGCGAGCTACAAGCTGCCGGTTGTTAAGTGCCACTTCCCTGCGGCCCATGGCCGAAGGGGAAGCCGCCCCGGTAGCGGGGCCCGCCACGGCGTCTAGCCAAGGGAACGAGAAAACGGGAGAAACAGGCGATACCGGCGTTGATTGGGTAGAAAAGTTGCGCGACGAGTGTGAGCCCGAGCAGCACTGGCAGTACCGGCGGGAGTTCTTGCTTCGCAATGCGGAGGGTCTGTCCGTAAGCCGAAAGGACGACGCCGACCACGCGGAGCTCCGTCGCCTGATCTCTTTCTCCAGGGTGTGGGCCAACCACGTCTTCCTGGGGTGTCGGTAAGTTGGTGGCAGTAATATTTTTGGTGAAGAATTACAAATTTAAGTAATGTGCTTTCAAGAAACGGTGCATTTTAGTATAGTAAAGGTAGCGGCGGAAGAAGATTCTGATGTTGGGATTTTTCTGTTTTTTAAATTCCATCTTCAATATTTTTATAAATAACTCAAGCCAGTAAACATACCAAATACTCCTTCCTCCTATTTTTGCCACAAGAAGCCTATAAGGTTTGGCTGAGAGAGAGAGAGAGTGGCCCAAGGTCACCCAGCCAGCTTTCACGCATAAAACGGGACTAGAGCTCAGTCTCTTAATTTTTAGCCTGATGCCTTAACCAATAGAACTGGCTCTGTTTTAAATATAGTTGTTTTTTCTAGTTAGCTGATACAAATGCTTCAACAGCTATCTTATTTGCGGAGAAAATGGTACCATATGAGATTTGTTCTTGCGGAGGAGGAGGCTTGGAAGATTGCTTTGAAGTCTCCCACATTTGAAAATTTGCAAGATGGTCATCTTTTATTCTACTTTGTCTTACAAAAGCCACAGTGGCAAATGCGGAAATCCTTAAGTGGTTTTTTGTGTACCTCCATCTAGTTATTGCAGCTGCTATTATGATAAAGTATAATGTCTTTATTTGGTATGACTGACCTCTGTTTTAGGGCAGAATATGATGGTTCTAATACATTGTAATTCTTGGCTAATCTTCCCAAATAAATTTCCTGTTTACTATTTTTCTTCCATGCCCAGATTTAGAGGATTGAAGGGAAAGTATTGCTTAATACTTATGGGGCACCTACAATTAAACTATCCCCATTGACTTGAGGATTGCATTTTTCTTTTCACTGAAATGCTTGATTCTTGCTTTCAGTCTGTTGGTGTTACTTTTGATAAGTCATCCTAAATGTTTTCTGTTCGCATAATATAAACCTTTACATATAGCATAATAGTTGAATCAACATTCAATGAGTAGAAATCCTTGTAGTAGCTTGTCTAATGCCTCCATTGTAATCTCTTGGGATGAACCTAATAAGTTTTATTAGCCCAAGTACATATACTTGATATTTGTTTTTGTTTTTTTTTTAAAAAATCAAGGCTTTGAGCTTTTCTTTATTGTAGTTTATATTACAATTTAACAATTGTACATCACCTTTGACATTCTAAACAGAATGATGCTTTAAACAGCTTAATTAAATAGTTTAACATGCAGCAACCCAATGCTTGTGTTTTAGAAGCCTTTGATGCTTTAAATGTCATGAATACAGAATCCATTTTCCTCAAAGTGCTAATTTCTATCTTTTCTTGCTTAGATATTCTCCGCAAGTGATGGAAAAGGTGATGGACATGGCTGTAGGCATCACAGTGATCAATGCTCCAACCCACACTCTGAGAGATGAACTGGTTGCCAAGGTGAAACGAGGCATATCCAGTAGCAATGGTTAGCAGATCATAGCTGGCAAATACACATAGGAATATATATTTAACAAATACATGTTAGCTTATTTGTTAAAACTGTTAATACTTAGAAATAATTTAATTACTGCTTTGATAATTCTTAAAACTGTAAAGTTTGTAAGGTGATTTTTTTAAAGTTGATGGTGTTAACTAGCACTATATAGTTACAATTCATAATTCAGTTTGCCTTTTTACACCCCCCCCAAAAGAACCCAAAATGAAAAAGCTCCATTTTTTTTATCCAAATTATAAATTCATGGGAGAGGTTATTTTTCTTTTGTATTAAATATAAACTTGCAAAATCCAATTATTTCATTAAAGGTATGGTTAGACTTTAAGGTAAAAGTAAGTAGATTCTTTGTCTCTAGTTCTCTTGGTAGTGTTTTATGGAAATAAGGTTCTTGTATTTACTCAGAATTACATACATAATTTGTTTATGCTTTCCAGAAGGTCCTTGCAAGAAGCAGGCTGTTGGTGCTGACAAACCATTTGAAGTTAATAATGAAAAGTCTACAAAGGCAGAGTTGAGGGTGGAAACAAATAAGGAATCTTTAAAGAATCTAGAAAAAGATATATCAAAAACCCCAGAGAACTCTCAGTCTTTGCCTACAGCAGCTTCAGCCTTGACCCAAAAGGTAGAGCCTACAACAGCTTCAACCGTATCTCAGAATACAAAATCTGCTTCAGCTTCAAAATTGACTCCCAATGTTGTGCCTGCAGCAGCTTCAGCTGTGACCCAGAAGATAGCTCCTGCAGTATCTTTAACTGGAGGGACAATAGAAAGCAAAGCTGCTAATTATGAATCTACACCAGCTATTAAACAGAAATCTGAAAATGTCTTACCAGCTGAAAAGAAAGTTGGCTTGGAAAGTACTACAGTATTAGCTTCAAAAAGTAGTTCACATACAAGCGTAGCCCCTATTAAAGTGCCCTGCAAATTGTTGACAAATGAAGATGCAAAAGAAAGGCAACCATTTTTCAACAGACTCTACAAAGCTGTTGCTTGGAAATTAGTTGCTGTTGGAGGATTTAGTCCAAGTGTCAACCACGTAGAACTCTTAAACTCATCCATTCAGTCTGTAAAGGCAACATTAGATGTTGAATTTATTCCACTGAAAGAGCTTGCAGATTTACCTCAAAATAAAAGCTCTCAGGAAAATATAGTTTGTGAATTGAGATGCAAATCTGTATATTTGGGCACTGGCTGTGGGAAAAGTAAGGAAAATGCCAAAGCAGTTGCTTCAAGAGAAGCACTGAAACTATTTCTCAAGAAGAAAGTTATTGTGAAATTATGTAAAAGAAAATACAAAGGAAGAGAAATTGAAGATTTGGTGCTTCTTGATGAAGAATCAAAACCATTAAATTTACCTCCTGCTCTACGAAATCCTCAAGAAATACTGCATAACAGTGAACCTGTTACAGCCTATACTAGCAAATGATGTTTTATCACAATTAACTGAGTTATCTTTGTACAGTAAAGGAGAGTCCCAGATATTTTTTATTTCTTGGTTCTGTTTTGCAGAATAAATACCATTATTATTGTTTTCAATTAGTAGTAAATGTAAATAATTCTTTAAAGATGTAAAGTGTGCAGAGATATGCCTTAAAATTTAGCACACTAGTGTGCTGTTTTATTTGCTAAATAGACTACTGAACTCTTATATTTTTTAATCAAGGTACAGTTTGCTGGTCAATGCAGTCTCATTTTGTAACTCCTACAATTTGGTAACAGTAATGCTCATTTTTGAACCCTGATTCTTTATAAACCATTAATAAAACACAGACAACAACCATTGTACCTAAATGGTAAAACGTTATTTAAAAATGGAAATATTTAATCACCTGCTTCATGTGTTGGTCATACTGTTCACAAATGCTTGTTTAAAAAGCAAAGTATTGATTTGGATTGTTTTAATTAAGTAGTGGTATTTAAATTTTAATTCAAAGAAGTATATGTTGGTCCTTTTTTAATATCAAACTTACAAATTGTCATTAAATCTTCAATTTTCTTACTTTGCTAAAGTTCCTCAAAACAGATTTAATATCCAAATTTGTGAAAAATCTCACATTCACTTTTTCAAATAAATATAGCTTTCTATACTAAGCATATTTTTATGTCTAATAATTTTGTGGAAAATTCTTGTTTTATGTAATGTATTGTTTTGAGCACTTTTAATGATCATAATGCTTTTTTATAACTGATATTTGCTTTTAAAAACTTAAATCTTGTGCTGTAAATTAACAAGTTCTGCAACAAATAGGTGCTAGTTTTATTAAAACATCTGCATTGCATTCTAATGTTATGTCAGTGTATTTTCAAATATGTTTTCTAGGTTTTAACAGATAAAACTTATTGCACTAATTTACTGTGTAAGTGAAAACTGCAGTTTGGCATTAGTGCTTTTTTTAAAAGCAGAGCTCTATAGTGTGTTCTCTGTGTAATGTTGACTTATATCAGAGTCATTATGTTTCAAGCGTATCTCCATAAATTAAAATCAAATACCACTTTCATTGTGTAACAACTACTGAGAAATAAAGCAATCTTACCAGGCTGTGATTCAGTAATTCACAAGCATTTATCAGAGCTTATTATTTGTTTCCTGGTCCAGTTAGAAGCTGTTGATATAATTTGACATGTTTTAAAAATAGTTAGCACTAAGAGAATTAGTTTTAGGAATGTATTTTTGCAATGGCTGGGGATCCTCTGTATGACCTGCGCTACCATTCTTCTAATTCAGTTTAAAGTTTAATACTTTAAATATTAAAATTATGAATCGAATCATGGCTTCTCTGAGTTTTAGTCATTGATTTGCTGATTTTCAGAGATTTGATTTAAGAGACTGCTTCTCAGTGGCTACTTTCAGATTTGTGGACCAATTCCCAAAAGTGTTAGCAAGGCTAGGCTGGCAGAGGATTCTGGGGTTTGAAATTCACAAATACAGAAGTTGCCACAGTTTGGAAATTATTGTTTAAATTCAATATATTTTTAAAGCACTCTTTTTGCAAGTGTATTCTATTTGGTTTTAATGAATTTATTTTGGGAGGGTCTGAATGATCCATGAATATCTTTTGACAAGAACAAATAAGACTTTTATCAGTAGTTTCCCCTAACATTGAGATTTTCCTTAAAGCAATCTAAGGAATAGTTAGCCATTAGTGATTTGAACATCAGGGCCAGAATACAAATGTTGACAAAAATAGTATATTATCATTTCATGTTTTACTACTTGAAACACAAGTAAAAATTTCAGCAAAGTATTGCTTGAACTGCTAAAGTAATGCAGTTCATCTGACCTCTAGAAATAAATTGGCTTGGTCCCTACATGTATATACCCTGTGCCCTTGGAAACCTTTCCAAAGAATTTGGGGGAGAGGGGTCAGAAGTAGTAAAAATGAGAGGAAGATGGTAGCTACTAGCAAAAGAAGACTGAAATAGAGATCAATGTGATTTTTTTAAAAAGTTGCATCCAGTGTAAATTACCTTAAATAAAGGCATTTTCTATTGTTAGGCTTCTGTTCAGATTTAAACATATTTAAGAAAATTTAATATTTACGTATTTATCATAAGCCAGATAGAGATACTATTTGCTCTGAATTAGTGATATTTTGTGGTATTTTTTCTGCTAAAAGACTTACCAATCTAACCTGTGTTTGATTAAGAGTGGGGATGCTCTCAGTCAGGGAAACCTAGTACATCACTTCGGACCAGTGCCTATCTCTCTGTTCAAGCTAACTCACTTGATGTTGAAAAACATTGGAGAATGGTATGCTATAAATACTGCCTTCAGTGCCTGAATGAAGTGCTTATGTGGATTATTACCCTGAAATCAGATATAATATTGAATCAGAGTAGAAAAAAAGAAAAATAGTGCCTTTAGTTAAAAGCATTTTAGCGTGTACCTACATTTTGCTACAAATGTATATATTTTTTTTGTTTAATGGTATATTGTTACATTTTCTATATGAAAATGGATTGTTAATGAATACAAATGGAACTGGTAATTTTTAATGAAATGTTTCCTTGTGTTAAGAGGTTTTGTGACAGGTATGCTAACTGAAAACTCATGAACTAAATAACTGGGTAAAGGTAGTAGACTATAGTACACTGTATTTTAAGACCCCCTTACCTGGCTTCATAGACTGAGTTAAACTAACATAGTTTGCTTCATTTTGGCTTTATGTGTTGTGCATATTGAGCAACTGTGATTTGTAAACTAGGACGGACATGTATGGATCAGGCCAGTTTGAGTTTCTTCAATGGAGCAAACCATGGCTTAACACAATATGCATTTTACTTCCACTTTTATTGTTGAATTTAGCCAGATACACATGTTCTTATCTCAACAAAAACTTGTCTCTCAATATACATGCCATTAACAGTTGATTCAGTAAAGATAAACCAATATCTGTATTATGGTAATATTGCATCCAAGTATGATTTGTGATATAGGGTTTATTTCATATATCCATGAGATGAGAAGTTGTCCCCCAAGTTGCTACCACTTTCCTCCCATTGGCTATTCTTGCAAAGAATTAGGCCCCAGAATTATTTAGTGGGTTACATATTTTCCACCACTCTTTAAGATTGCCTCTGGAATAGAGGCAGTCTTATAATGGCTTACAGGCCTAACATCTCTGATGGGATAAGGAAGTCTTTTAAGTAGTGAAATCAAAAAAACTAAGTAGTGAGATCAGAAAACCAAGTTGAGAACCATTTGTTCTCAAAAAAAGTTGGAGATACTCTTCAGTATTGCCATGGGTTGTTCAATTTCTAAATTGAGAAGATGGGCCTCCTCCAGTCATGCTTTATGAGCTACACATTCTTTCCAAAACTGCTTCATATGTGGAACTTGGTGATGCTCAGGAGAAATTCAAAGGAGCTGCATAGGCCTCAGTGCATTTTTTTTTTGTCTTTCAGGTTGAAGCTTGTGTGTTGGTGTTTTTTAAAAATTGTACTGCAAGAAGCAGTGGTTGAAATTCTAATGAAAGTATTGGCATTTATCATATATAACCTGAAAGCTTAAATAATGAAATATGAAAATATGAAGTTAAATTTATGTGTAACATTCAATTCCCTTTTCTAAAAGTTATATTAAAATTGAATTTAAATGAATATCAACATGATTTTAACGAATAAATTCTATTTCTGTTTTCGCTATCTATTCCATTTCCTCTAAGGAGTTACTTACCGGTAGTAGCTTGTAGCTGTAGTTATCTCCCGGAGAGCCAAATGACCTTAGTAATTTCCACTGATTCCAGACAAACTGTTGTTTGTACAATATCCTAAAGGTAGGTGGCAGCACTTTGCAGACCTCAGCCAATATCAGAAATGCTAAATGTGGTTGGAAGGTTTTTTAAAAAAAAAAAAAATTCTTACCAATTTTTTTAAAAATAGAAAAAAAAATACAAAAACAAAAATTATCTATCTACTATAGTAATTATAATAGCAAAAAAATAAAATATCCTAAGCCAATGTAATTCATTTAAATATGCCAAATATTCATATTTCATGTTTATATCCATATAATCAATGTATCTAGGCATGAGAATGTCTATTCTTCCAAATGGTTATGAAATCAACAATTTTTCAGTTAGTAAAAAAAAAGTCTTAAAAAAAATAAGTCACACATTACTTGAATCCAGTCTTTGATATATCCAAATCAGTCTCAGTATAATTCTCTTGGCTATTCCCTGAACCTAACATAGCTAATTAGGACAATTTTTCTTAAAAAATTGTCAGATTCTACAATTTTGGAATATAACATTACTCCAAAAAGAAACCCAAACCAGGTATGACCAAACAAAATAATTAATAAAAAATAATTGATTAATAATGATGATGATGGTAATAATAGGGTCGCCCTGTTTAGGGTGACTTGCTCCCTCCTTAATCGGGGGGGGGGGTTGATGAACCCTTGCAGGGTAGTGCTGAGGATTTTAATAAGTTTTTTGCGGATAAAATCGCCCAGATTTGGATGGACCTCGACTCCAATTGGAATGCAGTGTCGGCTGACAATGAGTCAGTCGAGATGACAGGGACTCGTCTTGATCCTGTTGTGTGGGAGGAGTTTGACCTGGTAGCACCCGATGAAGTGGACAAGGCCATGGGAGCTGTGAGTTCCGCCACCTGTTTATTGGACCTGTGCCCCTCCTGGCTGGTTTCGGCCAGCAGGGAGGTGACGCGGGGCTGGGTTCAGGAGATTGTCAACGCTTCTTTGAGGGAGGGATCCTTTCCGGCTCCCTGCAAGGAGGCAATTGTGCACCCCCTCCTCAAGAAGCCTTCCCTGGACCCAGCTGTTTTAAACAACTACCGTCCTGTCTCCAAACTTCCCTTCATAGGGAAGGTTGTTGAGAAGGTGGTGTCATTCCAGCTCCAACGGTCCTTGGATGAGGCCGATTATCTGGGCCCTCAGCAGTCAGGATTCAGGCCCGGCTACTCCACGGAAACTGCTTTGGTCGCGCTGATGGATGATCTCTGGCGGGCCCGGGATAGGGGACATTCCACTATCCTGGTGCTACTTGACCTCTCAGCGGCTTTCGATACCATTGACCATGGTATCCTTCTGCGCCAGCTGGAGGAGTTGGGAGTTGGCACTGTTTTGCAGTGGTTCACCTCCTACCTCAGTGGTCGGTCGCAGTCGGTGTTGGCAGGGGGTCAGAGGTCGACCCCTAGGTTCCTCCCTTGTGGGGTCCCTCAGGGATCGGTCCTCTCCCCTCTGCTGTTTAATATTTACATGAAACCGCTGGGTGAGATCATCCGACAACACGGGGTGAGTTATCATCAGTATGCTGATGATACTCAGCTTTACATCTCCACCCTGTGTCATTTCAGTGAAGCAGTGGAGGTGATGTGCCGGTGTCTGGAGGCTGTTAGGGTTTGGATGGGTGCTAACAAGCTCAAGCTCAACCCCGACAAGACGGAGTGGCTGTGGGTTTTGCCTCCCAAAGACAATGCAATCTGTCCGTCCATTACCCTGGGGGGGGGAGTTTCTGGCCCCCTCAGAGAGGGTTCGCAACTTGGGTGTCCTCCTCGATCCACAGCTAAATCTGGAACATCATCTTTCGGCTGTGGTGAGGAGGACATTTGCCCAGGTTCGCCTGGTGCACCAGCTGCAGCCCTATTTGGACTGGGGATCTCTTCTCACAGTCGCTCATGCCCTCATCACCTCGGGGCTCGACTACTGCAATGCTCTCTACATGGGGCTACCTTTGAAAAACGCTCGGAGACTTCAGGTAATGCAAAATGCAGCTGCGCGAGCAGTATTGGGCCTGCCTAGAAATGCCCATATCGGCATCACTCCGCAAGCTGCATTGGCTGCCAATTGGTCTCCGAACGCAATTCAAAGTGTTGGTTATGACCTATAAAGCCCTACATGGCATCGGACCAGGTTACTTACGGGACCGTCTGCTGCCCCATGAAACCCAGCAACCGGTTAGGGCCCACAGAGTCGGCCTTCTCCAGGTCCTGTCAGCCAGGCAGTGTTGCCTGGCGGGGCCTAGGGGAAGAGCCTTCTCTGTTGCGGCCCCAGCCCTCTGGAATCAACTCCCCCCGGAGATCCGTATTGCCCCCACCCTCTCCGCCTTTCGCAAATTACTGAAGACTCATCTTTGCCGACAGGCCTGGGGCAGTTAACACCTGGCCCCAGCCAGTGTATGTATGTTTGTATGTCTGTTTGGATGATTGGTCTTTTAATTGACGGTTTTACAATGTTTTTTATATATTAGATTTCTACATGTAGTATTTATGTTGTGAGCCGCCCTGAGTTCTTGAAATAGGGCGGCATAGAAATCTAAGTAATAAATAAATAAATAGAGTTGGAAGGGATCTTGGAGGTCATCTAGTCCAACCCCCTGCTCAGGCAGGAAACCCTATACCATTTCAGACAAATGGCTGTCCAGTCTCTTCTTAAAATCTTCCAGTGTTGGAGCATTCCCCACTTCTGGAGGCAGGTTGTTCCACTGATTAATTGTTCTAACTGTCAGGAAATTTCTTCTTAGTTCTAGGTTGCTTCTTTCTTTGGTTAATTTCCATCCATTATGAATTAATGTACCTCAAATGTCGTATGTCTCACAGAATAAAATCTACCATCCTTTGCATGCATTCTTTGAGGAATCCAAACATACAAACTTAACATTTTTAAAAAACTTGCATTCACTGATTTTCCATTATCAGGTATTCCAACCACTTATTCCATAATTATAAATATTAGTAATTTTGATTTTAAATATTCTGAGGAATATGTGGATGCTGCAATGGTCTTAAATGTGAAAAATGGTATAAGTCACTATTTTCAGTGCCACTGTAAGTTTGAACCGTTACTAAATGTTAAGTTGAGGATTATCTGTACGTATTTCAATTACATTGGGTTTTCTGGTTCTAAGGCTGTAATAAAGATAGATACATATTATACCTTTTCAATGAAGTCCATAATGGTTTGATATTCTATTAAATTGTCATTCCACATATAGATGAAAAAATGCCCAATTTCAGTTAAAGTCTAATCAATTAAAACCTTATAAAATGTGAGCTCAGCCAATTACATTCCTGACAGTCTATCTTACCAGCTAAATAAAATCCCCATTTCTAGTTAAACTATGTATTGATCAAGGAGAAATGCTTGTTTCTCATTAATCTTACCCTATTAACTCCCTCTGAGATGAGGCTGGCCCCAAGCCTGTTGGGCTTCAGGAAGGCCCTTAAAACAAGGCTTTGTTAATTAGCTTTGGGGATCCCATGACAAAGTGGATCCTGTTAGATTATTATATGACTGTTAATGGAATGCACCGTTTGTGTTTTCCTGCTATTTTGTTTTTTTATTCTTGTTTTCATTTATTTTGTTTTAACAGTTTTATGTTTCTATCATGTATGCAGCAGAGT
This sequence comes from Bothrops alternatus, assembly GCA_034064705.1. Classification (NCBI taxonomy): domain Eukaryota; kingdom Metazoa; phylum Chordata; class Lepidosauria; order Squamata; family Viperidae; genus Bothrops; species Bothrops alternatus. The sequence continues at coordinate 7,293,457 of JARGCV010000053.1, read as the reverse complement.
CAAAGATGATTAATTTCAATTCATTTATTAATGTACACAAAAATATATAATCTGGACATATAAACTTCCAAATATCTGGAAACATTTTTGCACGATCCAATCTGAGTCCATCACCAGGACCAGACATTTAGTCTTCCAAGTTTTTGGACATGTGCTGGAGCCCATCCTCAGAGAACTTCTCCATGTGTTCCCTGCATTTTTGGCATATATACTCCTAATTATTTAATATATTATTTTTATTCCAACACCCAACATCTTACCTTGATATCGGGTACTAAAAAATAAATCAGATTATTATCAATCAGTCTTAACATTTTCCAAACTGTTGAATAACCTTTTCAATTAAGGCAGTGATGTACAACAATTATCCAGAATTGCCAGGAAATTATCATTTACCTTTCGCAGGGTCTATGAGGCATTTACTCCTCTTTTCTAGCCACAAACCTTTAAACAACCCTTCTAGTTCGTTAATTACTCAGAAATTACATTCTTCAACCAATCCCAAACCCGCCTGCACGATATTGTTTGACCCAAGCAATGGGGAGTGGTGACATGCATATTTGCATAATATATGCAGGCAAATGAAAGATGAGAATCGCACTGAGGTTTTCTGATAGGAATTGTTCTGTGTGCTTCCTCACTCCCTAACTAAAGGCCGTGATTAAGAAATAGCGTATATTTCGCGAAATCAAATAAGTAGAAAATATATTCTACTTTCCCCTGCTTTCGTTTTGCTCACTATAACCTACAAGATAAAAAGTCTAACATAGTTTTATAAAGCTGAAAAGGATGTTGCTGCCATGTTAGCGTTCTGAAGACCTGCTCTCTAGGCTACTTGCGGAGGACTTGTTCCTCTTTGGGCTTCCTTGCCGCCTAGGGGAAAGTCCCCGGACCCCCGGCAGAGAGTGCCGCGTGTGCTTTGACGCGCGCAACCCTCTCACAAACTCACGCTTCTTCCGCCAAGAAGCCCTCCAGGGCCGAGCGGGTGAGTGCGGGAGGGGCTCTCGTCAGCTCCATAGTTACGCAGGTAGTGCGCGTGTGCTCCTTACCCAAGGAGGAGGCGGCCGCACCAACAAAACGGGGCTCATTCTTAGGACGCTTTTTTTTCCCCCTCTTGGCCGCCGTCTCTATGGAACTTTAACTGCATCGCAAGCACGTAGGCCTTGTAAACCAATGAATTTTTATCGGTCCCGGAAAGTGTAGAAAGACTAAAATCGTTGCGGTTGCGGATTTTGTTCCTTGTTTTTTGAGCTTTTGATAAGGCTATTGCATGTGTACATGACAAACAATATTTACACTAAAATCTTGTAAGTTTATATTCCTTGTCAGCGCGTTTGGGAGATGTTTCTCCGAGTGAGAGAGTATAAATAAAATAAATCTTTTAAGAGCAGGTTGACGTATGTCTGTCTATGGCACCTTTTCCTCCAGAGTCCAGGGAGTCTTTTGTAGGCGTCTGAATATTGCTCTAGAAATACTGTTTACTGTGTAATATGCAATTCCTGTTTTTTAGGCTACCTTCCCCCGCCAGGCCAGAGAAAACCATTGCTAAATGTAAAAATGCACGGAGACAGCTCGCGAGCAAACTGCTTACTCTTCCTGGCGGCTCATTAGAAAAACCCAGTTTAAATCCACCGAAAAACTGGTAGTTTGCTAGTTTTCTCTTTCCGAACCGTAAGCGCAGCATCACTTGACCCTTTTTGCTCCTTTTTCGACTTAATTACATCGCGCCACCTAACTGTAGTTCCGGAAGCTGCGAGGGACGAGAGGGAGACCATGAAGTTTAACTCTTGCCATCAAGGAATGAGGTTCTTTCGCGAGTGGATGAGGCGACTTAATGGTCGTTTGCTCACTCTCGCTTGTTTCAGACGTTACCGCAGATCCCGTGTGACGCTGAGACTCAATGCAGCTGGGATGTCATGAAAACCTTGCCTGGGAGTTACGTTTGCTTTTCTTGAATTTGGCTACCCGCAATTCTTGAGCTGCCTGTTTCTGTTTCCATGCCCGATTATAAAAAGAGGATGGATGAAAAAAGAGCAGTGGCTGGCTCGTGTTCGTAAGTATGCTTCTTTCCTATGACTTTATTACTGCTCATCTCCCCGAGCGGAGAAAACTGGAGGAAAGAGTGGGAGCGGCCTAGGGCGGGGAGATAGCACGTTTCCTTGAGACCCGGCAGTGTCTAATTCTGACTTGGTCTCTTTAAATGAAATCCCGCCTTTTCCTCCCGCCCCGTTTGTCTTCTGACGTCCCACCATGTTGGACCAATGGCATAGGCCGTAAGGGGAAGGCGGGAGAATGTGAACCGGCCGCACCTTATAAGGACAGGGCCTTGCGCATGCGTACTCTGCGGATCGAAGGGGGTGCGAGGAAGGAAAAAGAGGCGGGGAGTTCCAAGTGAGGCAGGAGAGCATTTCTCTTAGCGCCCCCCCCCCTTCGGCCGATTAAAGACGCAGCCACCTGAGAGTCTCCCTCACTGCCCCCTTTCCTCCCTTCCTGCCCTGGAGCGATCCGAGCGGGCTGAACGAAGAGGGAAGGGGGTGTCACGTCCGGTAACGATGTTGGGGTCGCCGGGGCAACAGCCCGGGGGGGCGGGGTCTGGGGCGACGGCCGGGGCAGCTGCCGGTTCTGCTGCCACTGCCGCCGGCGGGGCCGGGGGCGTCGCGAGCTTTCCGTGCGGAGGTGCGTCTGAGAGGCTGTTGGCGCGCTACGTGCAAGACTACCTGGAGTGCGTCGAGTCGTTGCCGCTGGACATGCAGAGGTTGGCCTCGCTCCTGCGCGAGATGGACACGCGCTGCCGTGGTAAGCAAGAGAGGCGCGAGCGCGACGGGGGGACGGGGGTTGAGCCGATGACAGGCGCTGGCAACTGATTATGGAAACTGCTCTCCCCTCAGCTCAGTGGGAGCGCTCTTCCTCGTGAAGAGGAGGGGCGATTCCCTTCTCCTCCTCCCGACTCTGGGTTGGGGGCAGAGAAAATGGCCACCCTTCTTTTGCCCTCACCCCACCCTATTAGGGGCAGTCGCTTGGGAAGAAGCCGGCCCGAGGAGGCTTAGTGTTAGGCCTTGAGGGAGCGCGAGGTGGGTGGCGGCCGGGGCCGCTCCGGGTTCTGGCGCTGACAGTGACCCTGGTTCGCCGAGCGCACGCGGGCCCTGTCACGGTCCCGCGAGTGAGGCGGAGACGGGAAGGCACGTTGCCTTGTTTGGGATGATGCTCCGGATGAGGCGAATGCGCGAAAATGTATCGTTCAGTAAGATCTTCCCTCAGTAGGCGGTTATGTTTCAGAGCTGGGGATAAACCTATGCTGTTTCAGCAGCTATATGAGAGTAAGTAAGGTGACTCCCATTTTTTTGCTAGTCATTTGAGTGCCAATCTTGAAAGAACATAAGTTTAACTCACTTGCTGCTTCTAAGTAGTTTTTTAGTTGCCTCATAGTACTGCAAGTGTATCCAACCACCATAGAATGCAGGAAAGGTAATGTTACTTAAACAATGTTTAAAGGGGGAGGATTGAAATATAAATGCCCAATTGTATAAGTAGACCCATCTACACGTGTTTTTATTATGAATTATAATATATATACTCTTTGTTAGTACATCAGTAGTAACAGAGAAGCTAGTACATTTTTTTCTTTTGGGAAAGGACGGTACTCCTCCACATTTAAACTCATTTGATTATCTTGTCCCAGTGGGACTTTTTGCACCAAGATAACCAGAAATGCAGGTCAGTCAAGAGAAAGGAAGGTGTTGGCCTTTTTTTGAAGTGAGAATTACTTTGGGAGACAAGCACACGACAGACCAATTTATGAAAGAGTCTTACTGAGTTTAGAAGCATTTTACATTGGGAGAATATTGAGGATTGTCACTGTAAACTTTTTTTGTAGATAGTTGGATATAATTTTACTATGGTTTTGAATTGGGGCTAGTCTAAGCTCAGCCTACAGGGTTACTGTTGTGGAAAATTGGAGGTGTGGTGCCATGCATTGTACACCATCTTCCGATCCTAACAAAAAATAGATATAAATTAAAAAAGCATTTTTGGTTTTACTGAATGTATTAAATAATAGTTTATTTTTGTGACCTTGAATAAGGCAATTTTGGCATATAACTATCCTGTCAAAACTTTTGTTCCTATTTTCCTTCTAAAAGCTGCTGCAATTCACTCAATAATGAAATTTTATATTGGCGATAATAGAACATCAGATAGATTTAATAAACTCATTTTTGTGGCCTCCTGAATTATTTTCTGCAACCCAAAGCAGTAGCTAGAAACATTAAGCCCTGGAAAGCATAGTCTCACATCTGATGAGGGGTATCCCAAAGAATGTGACATGACTCCTTGCCCATATTCAATTGAATTAACAAGTGAAACAAGAGCAAAGTAGCAAGAAGAGTGATAAAGGAGCATACTGGTTCATTGGTTCAAAAGCAATTTAAAGTGCCTCACCACTCCATAGCAGGATATCAGCTGCCAGAAGTAGAATAGCAGTTTGCTGATCTTATCAGGCACTGTGGAGCTAGCCCTGGCTTATTACTATAATTTACATTTTATATGTAATATTCATAAAATAGAAAACTATGATTTAGGGACTTTGAGTTTATGATACTCTTGTGATGCTTTTCAACAGAAGCTTTGAAAGAAATTGATGAGGTGTATGAGAAATACAAAGCTGAAGATGATCCTGCACAGAAAAAGCGTTTGCAGCAATACCTTCAGAGGGCTTTGATCAACAGTCAAGAACTTGGAGATGAAAAAATCCAAATAGTTACTCAAATGCTTGAGTTAGTGGAGAACAGAGCCCGGCAGATAGAGTCCCACTCTCAGTGCTTTCAAGATCTGTCAGATACTGAAAAACCTATAGAAAAGTCAAAACAGGATACATGTCAACCAGAAAGATCTTCACGAAGACCCCGTCGGCAACGTACTAGTGAAAGCCGTGATATATGCCATATAGCAAATGGAATTGATGAATATGATGACCAGCCACCTAAAGAAAAAAGATCCAAATCTGCTAAGAAGAAAAAACGCTCTAAAGCTAAACAAGAAAGGGAAGCTTCACCAGTAGAATTTGCAGTTGACCCTAATGAGCCAACTTACTGTCTCTGTGACCAAGTGTCTTATGGAGAAATGATAGGCTGTGACAATGATCTGTGTCCCATTGAATGGTTTCATTTTTCATGTGTCGGACTCACTTATAAACCAAAGGGAAAATGGTATTGCCCAAAGTGCAGAGGAGACAATGAGAAGACTATGGATAAATGTACAGACAAATCCAAAAAGGATAGAAGATCAAGGTAGTAAATGCTCTAATGCACAGACAGCTGTGTGGTTTCTATAAAACTATTTAATAAGCAGATTAGTATTTTAGAATAATGCATAAAACTATGCAATAATTTTTAAGATGTACAATACTGTTGGAATGTGCACATATGTTAATACTGTTTTCTGCTTTTGAATATTCTGCACTAAAACCAAAATTTTCAAACGGTCACATGGGAGTAGCACAGAAGGAATTCAGGAATTCCAGATTCCTCATTCTTTTTAATTGTGGAATTATGGTAATCTCTGATGAGGAAAGACTAGAAAGATGGTCATGTTAAAACTGATATGTTAACAATTGTTGCAATTGTAAATTTAGTTGAGTATAGCACATTTTGCTGAGAACATGTTAGTTCTATGATGCTTTTAGTCTTCAGAATTCTAAAGATAATATTTGAATCTATTGCCAAACTTTAAATTTTAAGCCTTTGAAAATATAAAGCCAGTTTTTCTTGGTGTCTTCCATGTGATCTATCTATATGTCATTAACTTATTTTATATGAATCTTGTGGTGAGTTTATAAGTCTGTTTAAAGAAAGTATATTAAACAAATACTGGAAGAGTTGCAATCAGCATTAATTGCAGTCCTAAATTGAACTATTTGTTCTTCTCACTATGCTCTTCAGTCCTTTTGTGCCATCTTGTTCATAATTCCTTGAATTTTTTTTTTTAAGTATGTAATCATGTTGCAAAATTTAGATATACAAAGAATACATAAATACTGTAAGGTCAGTTTCTGAAGTAAGCTTGACTGGTCTTAATATTTTATTTTGTTTTCCAGGCTCTATGGGCTGAGCAAAAAACATTAATAGGAAAAAGTTGTTCTCTAAAAAAGTAGTCCTATAGGCATAGAGAGAATATACATCTGAAATATAGCAATTCAATGAAATATTTTACTTTAATGACTATGACATGTCTTTGAAACAAATAGTAAAAGTATCCCCAAACTAAATATTTCTTTTATGGAACAGTTTTGAAATTGATGATATATACCTTTGGTCATTTGACTACCTAACTTAATGTCATAGATGTTCCCAGATACTAATTTTATTTTTCTCTAGAAGATTAGAGTACTTCATTTTATTTATTAGACATAAGAGAGACTATGTAAGTAAATGTATTTTAAAGTAAAAAGATAAGCAGGTCAACAAAAAAGTTCCAGTATTGAATTCTTGTTCCTATGGTGTGAAATATTTGGCAGTTTCTCACATTTTGAGGGAGGTTTGAAAAAAAGCTTGGATACTACAAAAATTTCAAATTAAATATTCAAAAAATGATTATTTTAAAAGCATGGTAGCACAGCTGCATCATGTGGACTAGAGACATTTAGCCATTTAACTAGAAATTGTTGTACTACATAAGGATTGGATTATTTCATATGGCTGTTATATCTATGCTGAATCTGAAATTGTGTCTCATGAATTAATTGTATCTAATAAACTGACCACAATGTACCATGTTTCCCCAAAAATAAGACCCCCCCTTTTTTTGGCTGACAGCCCATCCAGCCAGCTCACTTCTTCTGCGGCTGAGGGAGCAGCTTCATTCTGCAGCTGAGAATGGAGCTTGGACCTGCATTTCACAGTCAAGAGGCCTTTCTGGAAATGCAGAAATGCAGGTCCGAGCTCCATTCTCAGCTGCAGAATGAAGCTGCTCCTTTGGCCGCAGAAGAAGTGGGCTGGCACGGCAAGTGTCGATCCACGGGATAAGCTCTACCCCCACCCTAGCTTGATTTTTAGGTGTGCGCTTCAACCCAAAACTAGGGCTTATTTTTTGGGTATGGCTTATATTAGGCCTAGCCTCCCAAAATCAAGCTAGGGCTTATTTTTGGGGTGGATTTTACTTTCGGGGAAACACGGTATGTCATGGTCAAATGGCATTGCTTTCTTTTATAAACATCATGTCTTACCTTGTTAGGGGGACACTAATTGCACATTCATAGTATAGCTATAATATGTTTCTATTTTGAATATTTCACACACCTCCAATATAGTTCTGCGATGGGCTGATAAATGAAATTCTAACTTACTAATATGTTTCTGTAGTTGCTGCTTATTTTTCTGAATGATCCAAGGAAAGAAATCACACAGCATTTTTATGATTGTGTGTCAAATTTGGAAGAATATTAAGTTTAATTGATTGATATGTGCACTACAACATCATTACTATAAAATAGATTACTTACATATTCATAGCTGTTTCTGGACACAATACTTCTGTACTGAGAGAATGATGTGCATTAATGTCTGATAAGACCAGCCACAATACCTGTGTCTCTACTTTTGAGAAAAAGTGATTCTTAGTCAATTACAATTAGTCAACTACAACTACATAAAATTATAATGCTTCCTATTTTGAGAAACTGTATTATTGCTATGAAGTTTTCTTTTGATTTTTTTAATATGTTGCTTGATATAATATGACAATCTCCTTGATTCAAAATTTTATAAGCATAAGCACATGGAAATTAGAAATGTGCCACCAGAATGTATCAGCTACTTGGATCTAATCTTTTGCATGCTACGATTTATGAATAAAAAATACTGGTTGTAAAATTGTATCTGAATTTTCCCCCAGTTTTTTCTATCATGCATTCATAGGCTGGAATCCAAAGAACTTCTATATACAGAAGGTACAGTGAGGGAAAAAATAATTTGATCCACTGCTGATTTTGTACGTTTGCCCACTGACAAAGAAATGATCAGTCTATAAATGTAATGGTAGGTTTATTTTAACAGTGAGAGACAGAATAACAAAGAAATCCAGAAAAACACATTTCAAAAAAGTTATAAATTGATTTGCATTTTAATGAGCGAAATAAGTATTCGATCCCTTGTAGTTGGCCACCAGGTTTGCACACATCTCAGGAGGAATTTTGTCTCACTCCTCTTTGCAGATGTCTCCAAGTCATTAAGATTTCGAGGCTAACACTTGGCATCTCGAACCTTCAGCTCCCTCCACAGATTTTCTATGGGATTAAGGTCTGGAGACTGGCTAGGCCACTCCAGGACCTTATTGTGCTTCTTTTTGAGCCACTCCTTTGTTGCCTTGGCCATGTATTTTGTGTCATTCCGTGCTGGAATACCCATCCACAACCCATTTTCAGTGCTCTGGCTGAGGGAAGGAGATTCTCACCCAAGATTTGACGCTACATGGCCCCGTCCATTGTCCCTTTGATGCGGTGAAGTCCTGTCCCCTTAGCAAAAAAACACCCCTAAACATAATATCTCCGTCTCCATGTTTGACAGTGGGGATGGTGTTCTTGGGGCCATAGGCAGCATTCCTCCTCCTCCAAATATAACGAGTTGAGTTGATGCCAAAGAGTTCAATTTTGGTCTCAGCTGATCACAAGACTTTCACCCAGTTCTCTGAATCATTCAGTTGTTCAGTTGGCAAACGTCAGACAAACCTGTACATGTGCTTTCTTGAGCAGGGGGACCTTGTGGGCACTGCAGGATTTCAGTCCTTCACGGCATAGTGTGTTGCCAGTTGTTTTCTTGGTGACTATGGTCCCAGCTGCCTTGAGATCATTGACAAGATCCTCCCGTGTAGTTCCTGGCTGATTCCTCACCGTTCTCATGATCATTGAAACTCCACGAGGTGAGATCTTGCATGGAGCCCCAGACCGAGGGAGATTGACAGTTATTTTGTGTTTCTTCCATTTGCGAATAATTGCACCAACTGTTGTCACCTTCTCACCAAGCTGCTTGACGATAGTCTCATAGCCCATTCCATCCAGCCTTGTGTAGGTCTACAATTTTGTTCTTGACATCCTTGGACAGCTCTTTGGTCTTGGCTATGGTGGAGAGTTTGGAATCTGATTGATTGATTGATTGATTGCTTCTGTGGACAGATGACTTTTATACAAGTAACAAGCTGAGATTAGGAGCACTCCCTTTAAGAGAGTGCTCCTAATCTCAGCTTGTTACCTGTATAAAAGATACCTGGGAGCCAGAAATCTTGCTGATTGATAGGCGATCAAATACTTATTTCACTCATTAAAATGCAAATCAATTTATAACTTTTGAAATGCGTTTTTCTGGATTTTTTTTTTTTGCTATTCTGTCTCTCACTTAAAATAAACCTACCATTACAATTATTTTTCTATATGTCTGATACATATCTTGAATAATAATTACAATACATTGTTAAAGTGCTAGTGAAACTCACATTTTGTATGAGTATTGAAGTTTTCATAATACCCTTAATTATTACTACGTTAAATGCACACATTTCAGGTTCCATAAAGCTTACTGACAGCCTGCAACAGTCTTGTACATCAGAATAAGAAGAGTTCTGATGTGAAGTGTTATTGCCTTCTAATCCTCCAAATTTAACCGTGTAGCTTATAAAAAGATAAAGGTAAGAATAGTCAGAAATTTCAGTTTACATAGTAGCATATATTCTATGTTGCATCACACAATATAGTACCTAAAACATATCTGTGCATGTTTCAGTATAACCCAAAAAAGTATTAATGAGCAATATTTAGCATGACAAAAAAGGAAATTGCCTCACAAAATGGGCTAATAAGTAATAGTATATTTTATCATTAATTTGTTTTATAGTTGATATAAAAAAACTAGCACCTTTTCTTGCGGAGAGAGAATACATGTTTTCTATGTTTTACTACAAAGTCTCTCTCTGCTTGCTGCTAGCCAAAAGTATCGACACCCTTACTTGTTTCATCTAATAATTACAAGAATATGTTAAATCATACATCAAAGTGTCTGTTGTATGAACTGTCGTGTGAATGGCATTTACTTTTGTCAGTTTCAACTTACTTTATAGCAAATTGGGATTCTTGGGCAAAAGTGAGGAGTAGCAATACTTTTGCCTGCATCTGTGAAACGTCTCATACTTATCCAACAAATCCTAAAGAAACCCATCACCACAAAAAAAAAATCTAGGTATATAAATTGTGGAATAGATCCTTAATGTATGGAGATTTCCCCACTCCCCCTTCTCTGCAGAATGGTAATGAGATGATTAAGTCCTTTGTACAAACTTATTCTTTCGGTCAGTCCAGTTGAGTTCAGTAATTCTAATGTTTATGACTGGTCAAAGTAGTCTCTGCATTCTCCTTGCATTCCTTTCAGTGAAGAGCTTCTTCTGTCATGGGGATTTTCCTTTAGTTTCTTGACTTTTTTACATGGGGAGTAGAGACTGAAAGATACTTGCATAATTTTCTACAATGCCATATGGGGCTAAGAAAAAGATAAAGCTGGTGGCAGCAGCTTCATTTTCTTCAGTTACTTTTGTACATTATCAGTTGTATCTTTCTCCTCCAACTTGCAGATAATTATTGGGGAGAATGGAGAAATAATTTACAGGTAGGAAAATTAGTATTGTCTTTTTATGTTATGTGCAGTTGCTTATTGTATTCTTTTAAATGTTATGTGCAATTACTTTTAAAACAAAAATATTTTTAAACTATGTCAACTTTCATTTGCTTATGCTCATGATTTTATTTTGTTCAAATTCTCTTTTAAATATTTTCAAGTTCTTCTTCACTGCTTGATGAGTTTTCTCCAAACAAATCGTTTCCTATTGAATTTTCAGCAGTGTTTATGCTCATCATTTTCAAAGTGGTAAGAGTAGAGCAGTTGCTCAAGCCTAAAAGAACTGTCTTTTTGTCACAGGCAACAGTCATGCAAGAGATTTTGCTATCAAATGTAAAGATGGATATAACTGTGCCATTCTCCAAATCCCAGAGACTGACCTCACCTAAAGTGGGAGAGGGAAATGCATGTTACTACATTTAGTTTAGCTTGGAAACTTCCTTCATTTTAATAAAAAAAAAACTCTCTTGTGTTGGTTAATCCATAGCAGTAAAATTAAAAAACCCTTTGGTATAATTTCTTGGTGGTAAATAGAATAGAATATAAAATTCTGAAATTAATTCAATAACGGAATGAGACATTTTTGGTTATTTTTTTGGCACTGCTACAGTTATGTCTGCCACTTTTATTCTTCAGAAGTATCCTGGTTAGTAGGTAAGTTCAGATTTGTAACTAATTTATACATAGGCACATGCGTATCAAAAATATTTTTAATCTGTTTTTATATTCCATTCCCTAACATTTTACTGAAGCCTGTGCTTCTTTGTTATGCAAATAGAATGTTATGCAAAATTCTTGTGGAATCTGTTTGGCTTGGATTAAATTTTGCAAAACAATAGCACTGTATAGCCAGTGTATAGCCAAAGTTAATGGGTATTAGATTGTATAATATATCATTCTGGATTCAAACAGAGAAAGCATAATTCAGAACATAACGGGAGGCTTATGTCACACAGTTTGCAGTTACCTTTCCTAGGCTTACACAGCTTTAAAAAAAATTTCAGGAAAAAACCCATTGAATTAAAGAGTTGCTGACACATGCAGCACGATGTATACTGAATCATCTTTTCCTTCTTTAACCACTGTAGACATAGTGCTAAATAATATTTCATTGATTATAATTCATTAATAAACCACAATGGGCTATGTTTTAACAGCAAGCTGAGCCATGAACCCTGTTCTATTAATAATGGTAATCTAACACAAAATTTTAGAAAAAAAACATTGAGGACAGGCATACAACTTGCAGTCTATGAGTTGAATGCATCTTATTTCTGGGACCAGGATTTCCAGCATTGAATGAATAAAATGTTTTTCAGTCTTTTAGAGATATAAGGCATTAATTTCAGTTTTTGAAACCCACCCGTTCCCAAAAAATCAGCCTGTTTTTTCATGTTTGTATAATACATAATGCATTCATTATAACTTCCAGATATAAGTACACCAGCAAATAATAGCGTACATTCTAAATACCTTTTAAAATGTGACTGTATATGGCAAACAGAAATTTCTTCTGTAAATTATGTTGATGTTTAGGATCAGAATAACAATAGCATATTAAGTTTAATGTTTTCACTAGAATTAGTTATAAATAACAGGCTATAATATTAAAAATCAAAAGAACATAGTCTTGAATAAATTTTTATCTACAAAAGAAATTATGAACAAACCTGCAAGCAGAATTGCTTTTGTTCCATCTAATATGTGCAATTTGCTGTTCACAGTCAGATCAAGGCCTTCATAACCTTGCATTAATTTGTGTTTATGCTTAAATGGATCCCAAATTTTAATCCTATAAACCACAAGAAAAAAATGTATCAGTTTGGACATTATTTAGAATTTATAATATTGTAGATATAATTAACAATCTTAGCATTTATTTTAACCTTATCTATTATTTTGTAAACAGAAAATCAGGAGAATAGCATATTGTACTCTGAGAAACAACTTGTTTAATAATTATTTTGTATATAGCATCATATTTTGTTAGATGACTTAGCCTTCCATGCTTCCAAGGTCAGTAAAATGAGGACCCAGAATGTAGGGGGCAATATGCTGACTCTGTAAACCACTTAGTGCTGTAAAGCACCATGAAGCGGTATATAAGTCTAAGTGCTACTGCTATAATTAACTTTGGCAAAATTTTGAATAACTCCAGTGTCTGACTTGATTTACATTGGACTATTTAAATAACTTCTGGTTTTAGTAAAAGCAGTACATCTTAATTATATAATTGGATCCATCTTGCACATTTACATAAAAATATCTAATGCCTGTTATATTATTTTTGGTGGTATACTATGGTAAGTTTAATAATTAATTACTTTTAGCATTCCTGGAAATTTGAAAAGAGTTCTATGATACATCAACTTCTTTTACATTAGGGGGGAAGGAAGTTACATTTGGAATATATAACCCCTCAAAGCTACCTCAACTTGTTTCTGACTATTATGAATAAATGTCTATGTATCTAAACACAAGAATATCTCACTAGATACTATTATCATTACTATGAAGCTTAAAGCTGTGGTATTTGCATACTCTCATCAGTTGTCTTCAAAATGGTTCAAGGAATAGCTGCATTTATGTTTTCAATCTTTGGCAGTTTCTGTATGTAATAAAAATGTCCAACATTCTCTTCAATTGTTATAAAATATTGTATAGTATTAATATTCCATGTGTCTCCAGCTACAGGTAGTCCTCGACTTACAACTATTCATTTAGTGACCATTTGAAGTTACAATGAAAAACGTGACTTATGACTGTTTTTCACACTTATAGCCGTTGCAGCATCCCCATGGTGACATGATCAACATTCAGGTGCTTGGCAACTGGCTCATATTTATGACAGCTGCAATGTCTTGAGATCATGTGATCATCTTGTTACCTTCTGACAAGTAAAGTCAACGGGGAAGCCAGATTCATTTAACAATTGTATTAGTAATTGAACAATTGCAATGATTCTCTTAACAACTGTTGCAAGAAAGGTGGTAAAATAGGGCAAAACTCACTTAACAACTGTCTCACTTAGGAACAGAAACTTTGGGCTCAATTGTCTTAAGTTGAGGACTACCGGTATATATGTATAGGTAGTCCTCAGCTTACAACAGTTTGAAGTTACAGTGGCACTGAAAAAAGTGACTTATGATCATTTTTCAGACATATGACCGCTGCAACATCCCTATGGTCACGTGATTTACATTCAGAAGCTTGACACTGGCTCACATTTATGATGGTTGCAGAGTCCTGGAGTCACGCGATCCCCTTTTTGCGACCTTGTGACAAGCAAATTCAATGGTGAAACCAGATTCATTAAATAACCGTATTACTAATTTAAGAACTGCAGTGATTCGCTTAACAAATGTGACGAGAAAAGTCGTAAAATGGGGCAAAACTCACTTAACAAATTTCTCACTTAAGAAATTTTAGGCTCAGTTGTGGTTGTAAGCTGAGGACTACATGTATTCCCATGTTGCTTCAGTACCTTTGTGGAATGCAACCAAACAATTTATTGGACACATTACAAATCTTTCTAGTAATAACTAAATTTTAGTATTTACTTACAGGTTATCCACCATCACTCCAAAAATTATTCTACTGCCATCTGCAGTAATAGCTGTACAACAGACATTAGGCTCATTTTTTAATCTTTTTCTAACCTATATTTTTATAACAGACAAAAATAAATTGAGTAAATTGGTTATGGGTAACTTTACATACAAGCTATAGATATATAGGTTTGCAGGTGTATAACTGCAGGTAATGTTTTCCTGTTCATCCTTATTCTTCCAGAACGTGGCTGTATTGTGGAAAGGCAAAGAATGAAGGAATAATGGCTGAAGTAAAATGCCCAAATGTCAAGAGCCACACTTCAAAACTGGGCAGGGCCAGGACCCTCTTGGGAAGGAGGTTTGAGATTTTTAAGGAATAAAAGATATCTGTCATCTGCAACATTAAGACTATGCTACCTATTTTACTCCTTCCACGTGGCTCAAATTGCAAAATAAAGAGTTGAAATATTTAGCTCCTGTTCTTGGACTTATAAAAAAAGATGTTTATTGGACATTTTTACAACTATGCTAAAAAGGTATTGTAGTAGATCTGGGTATTTGAATTATAGAAGAAATAGTTTGATGAAAGAATAACCTAATTCAAACATTCCAAAATTAGGAATCATTTTAAACTAATGGAAATGGATAAGATGAATTATGTTCACAAACTATTTGCAGAGAGCTTAGATTGTTTATTGTCTTTTGATTTGGAAATCACGATACTACAAAGTTTTCTTGTTGCCCAAGTATTGCAGAAATTATACCTTTCCTGTGATTAAATTCCATAGTGTTACATAGCTGGTTTTTTCCTCTTCACTGTAATTGGAAAGCACTAGATAATGCCCAGTATACGTTAAGGTAGCATTATATAAAAAAAGCATTGATTCTTTGCTCTCAAGTGTGTGGAGATAGGACATAGTTTCCAAGCTGAACACCGATAGATGATGTGCATAGTAGGAACACACAGCTATCTGTGAAAAGAGAAAGGCAGTTGTTTTAAAAACAATAAAACATCTTTAGCATCTGGCAAAAAATAAATTACCGTAAGCAACAAGGCTCCCAGTTCAAAGGTTTTGACCTTGTTACTTATTAGGGGGAACAGACAAGAACTAGGGAGCAATTATTTTTCACACTGTAATAGGATATGTTGGATAACTTTTTTTATGAAATTAAGCACTAAACCTTGACAATATACAGTACTGTGCAAAAATATTAGGCAGTTTTGCAGAAATGCTGTAAATTAATGCTTTCAGAAATAGAAGTGTTAATAGTTTATTTTTACCAGTTAACAAAATGGAAAGTAAATGAACAGAAGAGAACTCCAAATCAATATTTGGTGTGTGACCATCCTTGCCTTTAAAATAACATCAATTCTAGGTACATTTGCACATAGTTTCTGAAGAAACTTAGCAAGGTTCCTTCAAGACTGTTCTAAATATCCAGTATCTCCAGAAGACATCTGGTTAGGAAAGGCTCCCAAAGTCTTTCACCTAAAGCAATGAGAGATCCTTGTGTTCTCTGAGCTTGGTTGTTTTTTTGCAGATATTTCGTTACCCAAACTAAGTAATGACTAGTGACTAACACTGATGAAGTTATCTAGTTAGGGTAATGAAACTTGTGCAAGAAAACAACCAAGCTCAGAGAGCACCAAGGACCCCCTGCCTTTATTTCTCGGGATTGAAGACCCTATTGATCCTGACCAAATCTCCAACTCCATTTGCAGAAATGCAGCCCCAAATGCAAGGAAGCTCCACCATGCTTCACTGTTGCCTGCGGACACTCATTACTGTACTCCTTTCCAGCCCTTTGGCAAATAAACTATCTCCTGCTACAGCCAGATATTTTAAATTTTCACTTAGTCCAGATCACTTGCTGCCATTTTCTGCACCCCAGAATGCAGATTTGAGTCACTTAGCCTTGTTTCTACACCGGAAGTATGGCTTTTGGGCTGCAATTCCTCCATGAAGACCACTTCTAGCCAGTCCTCTCTGGACAGTAGATGGGTATACTTGGGTCCCACTGGTTTCCACCAGTTCTGTGCTGATGGCATTGCTGGACATCGTCAGATGTCAAAGGGAAATAAGCATGATGTGTCTTTTCATTTGCTGCATTAAGTTTCCTTGGGCAACCACTGCATCTACAGTCCTCAATGTTGCCTGTTTCTTTGTGCTTCTTCAAAAGAGCTTGAACAACACATCTTGAAACCTCAGTCTGCTTTGAAATCTTTGCCTGGGAAAGGCTTTGCTGATGCAGTATAACTGCCTTTTGTCTTGTTCTTGTGCTGTTTTGCTGTAATGTATGATCTGTGAAATGAAACCCTCTTCGAAAACCTCGCCTGAGTAGCAGAGTTTGGCTATTCCTCACCCACATTTAAGCTCCTACACAGCTGTTTCTGTTTCAGTTAATGACTGTTTCAACCTACATATGAAATTGATAATCATTAGCAACTGCTTGGTATAATTGGTTAATCATACACCTAACTCTAATCCTACAAAATCCCTGGCTTTGTGCAAGTGTAAGAATTGATGCTGTTTTAAAGGCAAAGAGTGGTCACACTAAATATTGAATTGACTTGGATTTCTCTTCTGTTCATTTACTTTCCATTTTGTTAATTAATAAAAATAAACTATTAACACTTCTATTTCTGAAAGCATTCTTAATTTATAGCATTTTTGTACAATTGCCTATTCACACAGGGTTCCTTTATATCAGCAGGACTTACATGAAAATACATTTTATTTTTTTATATATTTAATACATTTATATAGCTATGACAATGAGTGGGGTATTAAATTGTTCCCTTTTAAAACAAATTAAATTAAACTCAAAAGAGTTACTGCAATATGCTTTATGTTGGCCTGCACAGAAATGTATCCAGGAGTAGAATGTAGCAGTTAAGACTGTTATACAAAGGATCTTTAAATACTAAGTATACAAGTAGCCCTTGTTGAGCAACTGCCTTGTTTGTCGTAATTGGGACTGGAATTTCCATCACTAAGCGATGAAGTCATAAAACATGATGTTATGTGACCATCGCTTAGCAACAGCAGTCCCAGCAGTCCCCATTTCCATCAAGTGTGAACCTCACATGACCATGATGTATCAAGAAGCATGAATCCAGAAGGACTTTACGAATTTGCTTATGCCCTTGAAACAATCATAGTCAAGCAGTCCAGTGATCAAAAACTACAGGCAGGCAGGTTGGGACTATGGAGTACAAGCAGGCAGGAGCCATGGATGGGTACTAGGAATAACAGGTAGGCGCATAATGTTGTGTATTGGGCAAGTGGCCGAATGCTGTGGAGTGTGAGATTCTCATGTCTCATAGGTGCTCCTCAGAAGAAAATTTGCAGTCTTGGACTTGCAACCTCCTGCCGACTACCCCATTGACTTGTGGGAAGCCAGCAGGGAAGGTCGCAAATGGCAATCACGTGACTGCAGGGTGCTGCAACTGTCATAATTTCATGCTGGTTGCCAAGCATCCAAACAATGATCTTGTGACCATGACTGTGGGAATGCTGCAACTCTGAAGACTGGTCATACTTTCCCCTCATTCAGCACCATCGTAACTTCAAATATCATTGGACAAACCAAGGATACCTGTGTTCTAAAAATACATTTTACAATGTCAAATGAGTTATGCCTTAACATGTTTATAAAACAAAAGAATACATGTAGGATATTAAGTATGTTAACATTTAAATAAGTATGTATAAATACGAATAGTGTTTTGGTAAGTACAACTCGCCTTCTCATCTCCACTCAGGAGGAACTGATCAATAGTATTATTCTTCTCTTTAGCTAGTTTTTGTAATGTCTCCACCTCCAGTTGTAATGCCCTTTCTTTTTTCCTTTTCTTTCCAGTATTGGTTTCATTTCGCTTTTCCCAGGGATGCCATAATGCTAAGAGAAAGGCATACATAAAAAAAACTATGGTATTACACATGAAATACAAGTAATTACACATGAAATACAAGTAATTATTGTATTATTTTTAATAGTGGTGTTAAAGCACTATAACAGTTATTTTGTCTCAGCAGAGTCAAAAGTTAAGCAATCTTGGGCTTTCATTGGTATTTGAAGACTTCTCGGAAAAAGTAAGATTGTAAATTAGACTGAGGAAGTTAAAAGAAAAAGAGCAATAGCAATTTATAAATAGCAATTGCACTTAGACTTATATACCACTTCATAATGCTTTTACAACACATTCTAAGCGGTTTACAAAGTCAGCATATTGCCCCCAACAATCTGGGTCCTCATTTTATTGACCTCGGAAGAATGGAAGGCTGAGTCAACCTTGAGCTGATCAGGATTGAAATCCTGGCAGCAGAATGCAGAGTTAGCCTGCAATACTGCATTCTAATCATTGCACCAAAATAACTGCCATTATTGCCTCAAAATATTAGATTAAAGTAATAAAGAATAGTGGATGCTATTTGTGTCAGTTTCAACTTATTTCACAGCAAATTGGGATTCTATGGTAATATGGGGAGATCAATACTTTTGCCCACATATAATAATTTCAGATTTCTGCAAAGACATGATTGTATCCATTAAATCAAGGGTCCCCAACCTCCGGGCCGCAGACCAGTGCCGGTCTGTGGCCAGCAAAGAGACAGACTGCGGAAGTGAGTGAAACCACACACACACACCAGTCCCTGGAAAAAACACCCTCCATGGAATCGGTCCCCAATGCCCAAAAGATTGGGAGCCGTTGCATTAAATCAGAAATTGAATTCTAGTTGTGCTTTTCAATAAGATGGCTTACAAATTACTCTTGGTAAGGTATGTTCTTTAGATAAATATTTAATTATTTAATTTCTATAGCTGCCCAACTCAACCAAATGAATCTGGGCATCTTACAATTCTAAAATTATAAAAAAAATAAAAAAATTAAAGCAGTAAAAATCATTCACAAAATAAATACAAACAGCGGCCATGATTAATCAATTAATAGGAAAGCCAAGTAACAGAACCCTTAACACATTCTGAGTCCCAGACCTGGATTTTAAAGCTTTGCAAAAAGCCAGCAGTGTTGGGGCTTAAGGTTAGTGTTGCCTTCCATAAATGGATGATTAGGCCAGGATCCATAGTGCTACGGTATTTTCTGCTTTCTCAGTGAACTGTATCTACTGATACTTATTTTAAAAGTTTCCTCAATTTTTAAAGTCTATCTGCTATTGAGTGTGTGTGTGCGAGAGAGTGTCTGCTTCTATTATATATGAAAATGGAAGAAGGTTACTACTAAATACAATTTAGCCTTCCAAACATGATTCTTTAACGTAACTTTATTTTTACAAGCAGGGCAATTACTAAAGCAATCTGAAACCTTTCTGTTATATTATTTTTTTAAACTGGTGAATGAGCACTCATAGTAATTGCTCCTTTGTTCTAAATCAGAATTAGACCTAGCATTATCTCAATAGATTTGTGAGGGCTTGGTTTGGATTTGAGTTTAGTTGGTAAAACCAATTTTCCTCATAAGGCTGTAGCTTATACCAAACTATTCAGGCGTGGCAGGTTTACATATCAGAGATAAAGAACTTACTTTGCACTAAACAGCATACGTTTTGGTGGCTACAGGGAAAAAGGAATGTTGAATAAGCAATGTCTAATTGTCTGCCTGTCCTGCAAATTTACATTAAAAATTTAGTTTCAGAAAACTAAACAGCAAATCCATGCTAATGCATAACTGGTATGCCTGTCACCATCTCAATCAGACAACTAAAGAAAGAGGTATTGATGTGAAATAGCCCCCACTTCTCAAGAATGCATATCTAAAGACAGTTCAGCTTATTCAATCACCTCTTTATGCTTATATAAAATTGCCCAAGGCACAAAAATTACAAAATCAGAAAGCTTCCTCAAGTAGCCCCTTCAATAATAATTGACAGCTTCCAGTCTCCCAGGTGTGAGACAATACATGAAAATTTAAAATCATATGGTTTCTCATAGGCAGCTATCACCTTGATGGGTTATAAATATGCCAGTCTTTAACAACATACCATTGACATAAAGTTACAATCAGATTTGTCATTCTTGCCCAGGAAACATCCTTCCGAGATACCACTTCACTTAGCCAGATGCCTCAATGCATAACAGCCCTAAATTTAGAACGGCTTTGTCTTTGGCTTGATTCAATGCCGTTCCAAAAGCAGTCATTACTAGAACATCCCTTTCGAGCAGTTCTATTGTACTGCTGCCTCTGTGCTGACACTCATCAGGAATTAGTATTCCCACTCATCATCAGACACCCTGGTTGCACTGATTTATTGTCTCAATTTGTTACTACTATCAGATCATTTGGATTCTGCTTTGGGGATAGCAGCCAAATATTGTTAAATGGTTTATATAACATAATTTTTCTTCCTTCTAGATATTTTCCACATTTCAAACAGAGCTGTCTATTCACTCTCTCATAACAATATATTACAGGGTATCATTATTGTCAATTGATTTATTTTAATTAGCTGCCAGACTTATTTTAACAATATAGTCACTATAGATGAAGTCTAAATTTTAGATTTGAAATCATAATCACTTGTCACGTATTTTTCTTTCTTATGCATTATCTTACTGCATCTTTTCTAGATGTAATATTACTATTAATTTTTTTCATGGATTTTATTTATTTTTTAATTTTATATAGCCACCCGTCTCATGAGTAGTGACTCTGGGTGGTGGACAATACTCAGTAAAAAAAGAATACATATGTAAAAACAGACATTTAATCATCTCTATTTTAATGCTGATTTTTCTATTTTTAAAACTAAAAATGTACAAACCCAAAGCAAAGATAGTGAGTACAGAGAGTCCTTGACTTACACTCGCACTTAGCAACCATTCAATGGACTTCCCAAAAGGTACTTAAGACCCAATATTAAAGTTTTTTCCGGCGTACTCCCCAGTGGTCACATGACCGCATTTCAGATATTCAGCAAATGATTTGCATTTATGCCTATTTGCAGCGTACCACAGTCACTTGATTTTTGTCAAAAACTGGCATTTTTGACACGTTCCCTCAGACCCCATTTCTAGGGAAAGAAGTCCCCCAAAACCATAAATCTGGGGAATTCCATTCCCAACCCAGAAATGGAGTCAGGCAGCTCAGATACAGAAGCTGCTATACAGCAAGGAGGCTGGTATTTTAGCAATAGAAGAGGAGAGGAGAATATTTTATTGGCCAAATGTGATTCGACACACAAGAAATTTGTTTGCAGTGCATAAGTCTCACTGTATATACAAACAAAGTAATATGATCATAAGTTATCAATACAAGGTAGTAGAAAAGATGAGAAGGATAATAGAATACAGTCATACTACATGGTTAAATAGACAGAAGATAGTACTGTGGAAATTAGGTATTCAGCAGAGTGATGGCACGAAGGGAAAAAACTGTCTGGGTCTAGTTGTTTTAACATACAATGCCCTATAGCAGCGTCCTGAGGGGAGGAATTGAAAGAGTATGTTCAGGATGTGAGGGGTCTGTAGTTATTTTCTGAGTCCTCCTTCTGAACCATGCAGTATACAGGTCCACAATGGAAGGCAGGCTGGTTGCAATTAACTATCCATTGAAGTCTGTATCTGTCATGTTAAACCAGATAGTTATAGAAGTATAAATGACAGACTCAATAATTCCTCTATAGAACTGTACCAACAGCTCCTGGGGCAGTCTGGACTTTCTGAATTGACGCAGGAAGAACATTCTTTGTTGTGCCTTTTTAATGATGGTTCTAATGTTAGGTGTCCATTTCAAATCCTGGGAGATTATAATTATACTTTAGATTGGCAATTTTATTATTCTAAATTCTTTAACAAGTCTTATACAAATTCCATAATGGCTTATTATATTAATTTTATGTCCAAAATTCTTAAACTTATAATTTTACATGTATTTTGTGACTTTATAGCCTTTTCATTTTAGACAATTTTTGTGCTGTATAGGCTGCATTGATATCAGTGTGCCTTTCCCCCCCACCGCCATACTTGTTTTGCTGGTCAGTGACCAAAATTACTGATTTCCTTAGGCATGGACGGTGGGGGTGGAGTGGAAATAAATACCTAAGCATGAATTACTCCTTGGGAACAATTGAATTAAGGCAAAAATCAAGCAACAGTTTTGAAAGTAGTCAGTAATTTTAAAATATCTAAAAAAAATAGATACTGCAAAGATTGATTGAAGATTGATAGATATTTCAATTAAATTAGATATTTCAGAACTGTACTTTATTTTACTTTTTCTCTGCTCTCTGCCTGCCTGTAATATTTCTTCAAATGCTTGCAATGTTCTCAAGTTAACTGTTTAATAAAACAGAATTGTACCTATTCTGCATTTTAGCTGTATATGTACATAATTGTCAAATGGGTCACACAGGCCAAGAACAAGTTTCTGTATGTCTCCAAAATGCAAGTTATGTTTATTCAGTTATGTTAACTATGTATTAAAAATTAAGCACTTCTAGAAAGCATGCCTACACAACATGTGGCCTGCCAAGCAATGTTGAGTGGCCTACCAGCAAGTTTTTAAAAAGTGATAAATTCACCAGTGCCCCAAAAGAGGCACTGCCAAGCATCTCCAAGCCTCAGTGCCACCCTCAGTTCCAGTACTTGCTTTGCTCAGCTAGCCACAAAATACCTGTAAAACGTTAAAGGTAAAGCATTAAATTTGGATCAGAATACCAAGGTTCAAATCCCCAGCTGAACCATAGAGTTTAGCAAGTTACTGTTTCAACAAAACTGAAACAGTTATTATTATTCAGAGGATAAAATGAAGGAACAAAATCACATGCACTCTTGTGAGCTTTCAAACAAAATGCAGGCCACAAATGCAAAGACAAAAATAATAAACCTGGGTTCTCTGTGGTTTCTCCAATTTACCAAGGAATGGTTTTATGTTTCAGTTGTTATAAATTACTGCATAGAATTAGCTTTGACAATATAGCCTTTAAGTAGAATTAAATATTTGATACCTGTTTTTTCTTTATACAAAACTCCTTTGGGTCTCTGTATGTTTTCTTTGGATGAGGAATGGGTAGTGGCTTGAGTAGATTGCAAGACAAAATTTTCTTTGTATTCTGGTCTTAATCGATCCTTAATAAGTCCTGTCTCCAAGTTCCAAATAACAAAATGGTCTCTGAAAATATAGTAAGAACCAGATAAAACAATCAACAATGTACTATTTTTGATTAGACATTCTATTGACTTATAAACATTTAATTTGTAATAAAGCATAGGAGACAAATTTAAATTAAAAGGTGAATTGAAAAGTAAAAAAAAATGCCTGGGTTTACAAATTTCTGCTAAATTTATCTGCTAAAATTAATATAAATATTATCCTAACAATTGCCATTTCATGTTTATTTTTTATTTTCAGTCTCAAAATAGACTTGAGCTTTCTGATTTTGTGATAAACTCCACTGATTTTACAATTTACAAAAAAGCACAATTTTCTAAAAAAAATTAATTGGTTAAGGTTTGAAGCTTAAAACTATTCTAAACTGGTCAGTGATAGATGATGTAAATCAGGCATGTCAAACTTGCGACGTCATGTGATGTTGCGCAATGTATCGGGTCGGTTTTGCCATTGCTGGCAATGGGTGGGCGTGGCTTCCACGTGATGCATCTGGCCCACGGGCCGGCAGTTTGACACCCCTGGTGTAAATAATGCAATTTCTTTCCACATTATGCAATTTCTCTTCAGATCATAAGCACAATTACAATTTCACTTAGTGACTGCTTTGCTTAATGACTCAATTGCTGGTCCCAATTGAGGTCACTAAATGAAGACTACCTATAATAAAACTATGTGCTTTTTCAATAGCTGTAAAATGTTACCTGTTCTCAGAAAGACCAAGTAGAAGGCCTCCTTCTAGCATCTTGTATTCATTATTTGGACAAGGAATTATGTAAAGCCCATTCTGCTTCTTTATGTACTTCTTTTTCAGGAGATCATAAATTAACAGCGTCTGGAATTGCATAAAAATATTTCTGCTTGGTGTAGATGCAAAGTTGTAATACATGCACATCTAGGAACCCTAAATATTCCTGGTTTTCTCATACTAGGAGGTCTGAGGCCCTTCCCCGACAATCCCTACTGCCACTCACATATCAACAATTAGATAATCCCTAATTTCATACATATATCCATCATTTTTAGTATTCTGCTATCCACTATTTTTCCCTATAAAATAACTTTCTGGCATTCAATTATTCAGGAATAGATGAACTGATGGTTACCCATATTTTCTAGATTTAGCTGACAAATTTAGACTTAAACCCATTAATTCCTTAAAGCAGTGGTTCTCAACCTTTCTAACGCTGCGACCCCTTAATACAGTTCCTCATGTTGTGGTGACCCCCAACCATAAAATTATTTTCGTTGCTACTTCATAACTGTAATTTTGCAACTGTTTGGAATTGTAATGTAAATATCTGATATGCAGGGTGTATTTTCATTGTTACAAATTGAACATAATGAAAGCATAGTGATGAATTACAAAAACAATATAGCAATGCTCACTGGAGAAGCTTACTCTTCCTTGCTCAAAAATGTTGGGAGGGAGGGAAGGGGAAAGGAAGGAAGGAGAAAGAGATTGAAGTGGAAGGGATGGAGATGGAAGGAAAGAAAGAAGGAAGATTGAAGGGGAAAGGAAGGAGATGGAGAAGGAAGGAGACTGAAGGGGAAAGGAAGGAAGATTGAAGGGGAAAGGAAGGAGATGGAGAAGGAAGAAGATTGAAGGGGGAAGGAAGGAAGATTGAAGGGGAAGGGATGGAGTTGGAGATGGAAGGAAGGAAGGAAGGAAGATTGAAGGGGAAAGGAAGAAGATGGAGAAGGAAGGAGATTGAAGGAGGAAGGAAGGAAGGAGAGAGATTGAAGGGGAAGGGATGGAGATGGAGATGGAGGGAAGGAAGGAAGGAAGATTGAAGGGGAAAGGAAGGAAGGAAGGAAGGAGAGGGAGATTGAAGGGGAAGGGATGGAGTTGGAGATGGAAGGAAGGGAGGAAGACTGAAGGGGAAAGGAAGGAGATGGAGAAGGAAGGAGATTGAAGGGGAAAGGAAGGAAGGAAGGAAGGAAGGAGAGGGAGATTGAAGGGGAAGGGATGGAGTTGGAGATGGAAGGAAGGGAGGAAGACTGAAGGGGAAAGGAAGAAGATGGAGAAGGAAGGAGATTAAAGGGGAAAGGAAGGAAGGAAGGAAGGAAGGAAGGAAGGATAGAGATTGAAGGGGAAGGGATGGAGATGGAGATGGAAGGAAGGAAGGAAGATTGAAGGGGAAAGGAAGGAGATTGAAGGGGGAAGGAAGGAAGGAAGAAAGAAAGGAGAGAGAGTTTGAAGGGGAAGGGATGGAGATGGAAGGAAGGAAGGAAGACTGAAGGGGAAAGGAAGGAGATGGAGAAGGAAGGAGATTGAAGGGGGAAGGAAGGAAGGAGAGAGAGATTGAAGGGGAAGGGATGGAGATGGAAGGAAGGAAGGAAGATTGAAGGGGAAAGGAAGGAGATGAAGAAGGAAGGAGATTGAAGGGGGGAGGAAGGAAGGAGAGAGAGATTGAAGGGGGGAGGTGCTGCCAAGGACGCACAAGCAGCTCCGCACAATTGCCCGGGGAGGGGGTGGAGGCTCTGGTGGACAGCCTGCTGGAGAGCAAGGGGCAGCATACCAAGGGCCTCAGAAGCTGCGCGGAGGATCCGTGCACCTCGGAGCCGCTGGCTGCCCTCTCACACCCGCCAAGGGATGGAGATGGAGATGGAAGGAAGATTGAAGGGGAAAGGAAGGAGATGGAGAAGGAAGGAGATTGAAGGGGGAAGGAAGGAGATGGACAAGGAAGGGGGAAGGAAGGAAGGAAGGAGAAAGAGGTTGAAGGGGAAGGGATGGAGATGGAGATGGAAGGAAGGAAGGAAGGAAAGAAGATTGAAGGGGAAAGGAAGGAGATTGAAGGGGGAAGGAAGGAAGGAAGGAGAGAGAGATTGAAGGGGGGAGGCGCTGCCAAGGACGCACAAGCAGCTCTGCACAATTACCTTGGGGAGACCCTGCTTTAGAGTCAAGGGGCAGCACATCCGGGGCCTCAAAAGCTGCACGGAGGATCCGCGCTCCTCAGAGCTGCCGGCTGCCCTCTCACACCCGCCAACCTGGAGCCCCCATCCTCATCCCGGCACCTCTTGCCCTCTCCCAGCCGCCCTCCCAGGACCTACCCGCCCCTCCAGCCTCCTGAGCACCATCACAACGGTGGAGTCATGGGAGCTCCTTTCCACGCCGCGCAGCCCATTGCACGCAAGAGGTGTGCGGCCGAAGCGCTAGCTCCCGCTCGGAAGGCGCCGCTTCTCCCCTCCTGGCCGGCTGGCTGGCCTCCGACGCACATGCGAGCATTGCTGCCGCCTCGCCCTCTTCCCCGCCCCCTGGCCACTTCCGAGGTTCAGAGCCCGGCGAGCCGGGAAGGAGCCACTCCTGCCCGGTAGCCCCATGGCCGCGCCAGGCGCCAGAGGGCCGAGGCGGCCTCCTACGGCAAGGGAGGCTGCCTGGGTGGCGCAGGGCAGGCTCCTGCGTGGTGCGGTGGGCGGCCGGGGTCGCTGCAGCTCAGCTCAGCCGGCAGCGGCACCAGCAGTGTAGCAGCCAAGCAGCAGCACCAGCAGTAGCCCAGCCCTGGCTCGGCTCAGACCGGCCACTGAGCTAGCCCAGGGCGGCGTCGAGGGCATGCACGATGGCACTACAGCGACAGGAGCAGGCGCTGTTG
Organism: Bothrops alternatus; assembly: GCA_034064705.1. Taxonomy (NCBI): domain Eukaryota; kingdom Metazoa; phylum Chordata; class Lepidosauria; order Squamata; family Viperidae; genus Bothrops; species Bothrops alternatus. Next base: position 7,266,531 of record JARGCV010000053.1, on the reverse strand, counting down.
GAGAAGGGCACCCTGGAGGCAGAGGAGCTGGTGGAGGAGGAGGAGGAGGGTGGCGGTGGCGGCTGGATAGAGGACCGGTGTCTCGGTTTCTAAGACCATCGGAAATATGTGTTTCCAATGGTCTTAGGCGACCCCTGTGAAACGGTCATTCGACTCCCAAAAGAGTCGCGACCCACAGGTTGAGAACCGCTGCCTTAAAGGATGTTTAAATCCTTTAATACTTTTATTTCTCAACTTTTTGGATAAGGTTGTCCCAATTCATTACAAAACCATTTTCTTATCAGACTCAGCTTTTTCTCAATAAATTCATCATTCATGAAATCAGCTGAAAAGCAAAGGATCAGTATTTATAGAAAAAAATGTGTTTAGTACCTGAAAAATCGATCTTGGAGGATCTGCAAAGGAGGCTATTCCCTTGCCTGTAAGTATATAAAGTTTCATGTCTCTAGCCAGTACGATGTCTGTGTTCTCTGCCAGCCCCCTTTCCATCCTCACAGCATTATGTTTACACTTGGATTTTACAATATTCCATACTGCTATGGCTCCTGGGCTTGTGTTTCGGCACACAGCATATCTTTGGAAAGATAGATATAAATAATCTTGTTATTGCTATATTGCAAAAATGTCAAAACGTTATTTCTCTGTTGTTGAAAATATGGCACGTTTTTTTTTATAATTTGCTATATACTTGTGAAACGCTATTCCTTCCATTGTATTACTGCAGTAAAATAAAAAGTATGGTTTTATATGGAAATAGGATAACTGGTAGTTTTGAGCTATGGAATTAGGATTAAGAATTACAGTATGTGCAACTGAGTGATCAGCTGTATGCCTACCTGCTTCCCTTATCTAATGAGCTTCATTTATGTCCCAACTTTCCTCTAAGAGCTAAAGAGCTTACATGGGGATTTCCCCTCATTTTGGACCCACAACCAAAGATCTGTCTGATAGTGGATGGCAAGGAAGGCAAGTATGAATTCAAAATAACACTCATCTAATGAAAAGCAAATCAGACATAAAAAACCCAACCTCGAATGTATTTTTGTTTCTGAAATCAAGATGATGCAGATTAAAGTTGCATTATTTGAGAAAAACTGATGTTCTATTCAGGTAAACTGGATGTTAGAATGAAAATATATTTCTGTATGTTTGTAAGTTATTGCTTCAATACAGTAAACTCTAAGATGTGTGTTCTATAAAAAGAATGATATGGCGTAATTTGGTTCAGTTTTATTCTATTTTTTATGACAACTGCCAGGAATGTAATCAGATGTATGAGCATCTAATCCTAAAATTCAATTCCTTGCCTATAATGCCGTACTTATCCTCAATTCTGATATGCAAAAGCATTTTGTCAAAGGATTCCAATGTTTTTAATACTGCATGTATCTATTTCACCGGTTCCCATAAGAGTCTTCAGCTGTTATTCCAGGCTTGTTTAGCACACCATAAAATAAAATTACCATAATTAAATATAAAACTACTTAGTCTTCCAGTAATAAGGGTTACCTTGAAGTAAGATGGGTGGCCTATAAATTTTATAAATAAGTAAATAAATAAATGAAAATGTGGCAATGAGTATAAATGCAGACACTTCTGTTATGATGGTCCAACTTCTAATTTCTTCCCAGTCCTACAGAAACTTTTGTAGCCTCTGGTTTTTCTACAAGCTTGCTTTTGTTATAAATACAAGCAAAATAGAAATGTTATGTTGGAAACAGGCTGCTTCAGTCTTCTGTCCAATTGGTGAAAAATATATTTCAGATCTCAAAGTGGTATAATTAATTTACTTCTAACATAAACATCCTTCCTATTCTGCCTTTTCTCGTTACCTGGGATAGTTTTTCATTGTCACGATATCCTGAATACCATTTGTTTTCTTTGCGTTGCTTGCAGTGACAGTCAAAGACTGGTCATTGATCTTGGAAGCCAAGTTCCAGGATCGAAGGTAATTATCTCCATCACAGAATGCTAAACAATATCGAAGGTCAGAGCATATACCTACAGATATATGAATTATGATAATTAGAAAAGATCATTTTGGCCATTGTTCAGTAAATCTCAACATTCATTAATGCTTGTGTGATCATTTAAAAATATCAATTAGAGCTGGAGTTGGCCTAGGGAACACATTCATGAAAATACCATTAAAAAAACAATTTGCATTTAGAATAACTTTATCCCAAACCATAAACTTGAGGGTATCTGGAAAGGTCTGGAGGAGCAGTGTTTTGGCTGATAGTATTCCTGCTACATATTTTTCATTGCCATGCTACCAGATATTGATTAAATTTCCTTCTCATTACCTATATGTAATTTTTACTTCTTTATCTTTAGAAATTGAGGACATTTTATTGTTCTGAAGAACAGCCTTTGAGGATTTGCACATACCATGAGGTGTAAAAGTTTGTGAGCCCTTTTATTTTTCAGTATTTCTATATAAATATGATCTAAAATGTATATGTTCTCTGCATAAGTCCTAAACTAAATAAATTTTTCATTTATTTATTGAGAAAAATGATCCAAAACTGTACATATATTTTAAATTCATGATGTGGCAATGATCAAGCAAAATTTAGATTGTTGGCTATTCTTGTGTGTGCAATGTACAGACACTCTTTAGAATTCTGCTGAAGTTTTTAAAAATACAAGGCTATAAAAAGATATATTTGAAAGAAAAAGGTATTAGTAGTATAATAAGAAAAAAAGAAGTGAAAGGTATAAAACAATACAAATAAAGAAAATGCCAAATTTCATCTCTCACATGAGTAATTAATAAATTCTTTAGCTATGCAACTAACTAGATTATTTGTAATCTATTGCTAGATTTTTCAGTAACATTGATAACTGCATGGTGGACCATGGTGGACAAAATTGAAAAGGCCGAGAGGACAGTAATGAAGACAAGGAAAATTGTTCCACCATATATTCTAGTTAAATATATCTAGTTTAAATTATAAATGCTTTGTATAAAGCACTGCTGCCCATGTTCCCACTGACTACATTTTAATGATATTTTCACTTTTTAAACTCTCCTAATGACCTTTAAGATTAAAAATGGCATTGATGAGATAGACTGTACGGCTAATCTTAACATTGTAGGAATCTTAGAATAAAGATGTCCCGATAACCATTTTAAAGAACATTTCCTCATGAATACCATTGCATTATCCTTAGGCCATTGGTGAAGCAACCTAGATTTGCTTATAACTATTTTAGTAGGGATTTCCATCTTCTGTTAAAAGAAGTCTTGTCATATGAACCATTTGCAGTGGTTCATTGAATATTTAATGATGGCAGTCGGGACTTTTGGTCAGACCAGCTCCTATTGACTTCTTGAGGCTCCTATGGATATGCCGTCTACTCTTCCAAGTACTGGACACTCCTTCCTTAAGCATGTAGGGTTAATGCTCTTTTCAAAGAGCAGTAGCTCTTTTATTCAATATGTGTCTAGTGTTTTTTGAAGGAGTGCTAGGCTTGGATTTAAAACTAGCACTAGCAGTCTCTGGAAAAAGCCAGTTCTGGTTCTCTTGAGGTTCTATTCTATTAAGGTTTATTTAAATTCTGAAAAGTGAGGTTTTGTCAGCTGTGAGTATTAACAGATGTTTTATTCCTTATGTTCATAATGGCTTTAGCCTGGCCATGCTTTTTTTTTTTTTTACTGATTTGTAGATTTTAGGTAGTTCATGGCAACCTCTCCACCCATGCTAGTCAATTTCTGAAAACTAAAGCAGGATTGAATGGGAAGGAGCAAGCATCCCTATATTTTGATATTCTTGTTTACTTACTGAATGGGGAAAGCCTCTTACTTCTGGGTTATTATTACGCACTTTTTCTATAAAAATGTTTGAAATTCATAGAAAAAAATATTTACCACCAACAGGAACTGAAGGAAATTTAGCCAAGTGTTTGTGATCCTCAGACTCCAAGTTCCATGATACAATCTCAGTAGTGCCAGTATTTGGAATAGGACTGAATGCAACAAGGTGAGATCCCAAACGATTTACAGCAAAAGTGTGAATATAATCATTGCAGCATCCCTTCAGACTATGAGCATAAGCAAAAGTATGGACATTGTAGAGCTCTATAAGAATAGTTTCTTGCTTTCGCATGAAAGGGCACCTATAACAAGATAATTAGTCTTAGATGAGATGTACTATAATAGATACTCCTGAGTGTGTCTAAAAAGAGTTATAGAATAAAATAATACTATATGTAAACAATTAAAAATTATGAGTATCTAGCTTTATTGTGAAAAGTATACAAATGTGTTTAAAACTAGTTCCATCAAATAAAATCTGAATCTGGTATGGTTCTGGCATGATGTAATGGCTGAATCTACAAATCATGATTGGGCATAATTTGTTTAGTCCTGTTTTATTAAATAAACCATAATTGACTATATCCACAAAACATCATATGTCAAAACCAAACAAATCATATTATTGCTTAGTCCAATGTGTGAATCTATTCCAAGTTTGTATTTAGGCAAATAGCTATTGGCTTCAAATGTCCTGTATATCAAATAGAACCAACCAATTCCATGTGAAAAATAAAATAGATAACCACGTAACAAATCTTCATGTTGTTAAATTTTCTTGTGAGCTTACTAGATACCTATATTAACTCAGATTTTTAGTTTTTGTAAATAGCATTTTGAAATAAAAAATTGTAAGACCTGTAAAGATTTTAGTATTCATAATAATTCTCAAGTCTAACTTAAAATCAACTACTGGTATTTAAAATAGATAAGAGTTTTTAAGCTTAATGAAGAAAATACATTTGAATATTGAGCAAACCAAAGTAAAATAATCTCTTGAGTTCAGAACATTTCTTTTAGGTATTTATATTCCTCTTAACAGTGTTTTCTCACTGCCTGAGACTTTACTTTTTTATATTCATTTACTGTAGCTAAGAAAAAGGAGTTTGAACTCTAATTTATTTCTTAGTAGATATATAGAGAATTGTAGTACAAATGACATTATACATAGATTATACTACCAGTTCTCAAGAAACAAAAGAAAATTTCCTCACTAGCATCTAACCATAGTGCTAACCTGTCCTGTCATATCATTTTTCTGCCACATCCCTTTAATTTGTTTTTATCTTGTTCCTAGCCCATGAGTGAGATAGCCTTATATTGTCTTAACTTAACTTGTCTTAATGATAAAGAGTATTTTTATTATTCTGACAGTGTTCAATGGCGACCACAAGATGTATAAATTTTGTTAGGCTTTTTGTCATCTAGGAGGGAGTTTAGGGGGCTTCAGTGCCTTGAAACAAGTAACAGAGTCTGCGTCAAGATCATAATGAGAACGGCAGATTTGAAGCTGATATGGTTTTCTGCTGACTGAGGGATGTGTGAAAGTGACAAAGTGAGCCAGCTAGGAGAGAATAAAAGAATAATTTGATGGTACTACCTGAAGATCACAAGAAAATAATCTTTAGTGATAGCCACCCCTTCAGCTGCAGCCATTCGTTCCTGGCTTTTCAGTTTAGCAACTATTTCTCCCTTTTTGCCACTGAAAACCATTGCTTCACTTGCACTTCTGCAAAAAAGAGGCAAAAATACAGATGGAAACCATCATATTGCAAAATAAATGCTTAAAAAAACCTTTTTAATCACAGATTCACATGTGGCTCACTAAGAATGCAAGTTTGAGTACTGTATTTTTAGTTTTTATTTTCAGAGCCATCAATAAAAAAAGATAAAGAACAAGATCTAAACCAATGAGCCAGGCAACTTTGGCCCTTTTCAGCAATTCCTTCAACCCATATGCCTCCCTACTTGAAGTCTCACAAGTCATAAAACCAAGCAACACACTGATATGCCCCTCCCCCCAAAAGTATTTGCCACCTCACGTATCTCTTCTTTATAACTATATTTCTTTGATTGTCCGGAAAGTTCATATGACTGGAATTATTCCCAGTTTCAAATTCTAGTGCATACTATATCATTTCTGATGAGGCTATATAATTCTGCCTCCCTAAATTACAATCCTTTGTTATTTAACTGAAATTCCTGACAGAGGAGAATATTCTATATACTGTAACTCAGGATTCAGCATTCAGTTCTGATATTTACTTCTTTGTTTGCATCCCACCTTTATTATTGCAGGAAGAAGTAGAGAAAATCTTGTATTATAAAGTAGCACCTGAGCAATTCTCAAGCTAAATTTGCCATAACTATATGGAATCTATTATATTCTGCAAACCAAGAATTCCTGAACCAATAGCTTATTTTTATGTAGAAAATTTTAATAATTTATTGAAGTTAAGTTATACTAACCTATAGGCACATAGAACATAATCTTTTACTGAGTTCTTTGATACTAGTAGAGAATGAGTCTTGTGCATAGGTGCTTCTTCAGAAAAAAGATAGACTTCATGGAGCAGTTGGCATGAATTAACAAGATCAAAAACCTAAAACATTTGGGGATGAAAGTAAATAGAATCAACTAGCTGCCAGCCATTTCATATCAATTTAAAGGCCCATGTATATTTTCCCTCTTCTTTTTAAAACCTGCATTGTAGAATATAACAGGAAAAATAAAAAGGGAACAGTTATGCAGGAAGCCCTTGTTACCTGGGGTCTCATTAACTGCACTTGGAAAATGTAGACCAGCTCTTCTAAGCAGGGGTAAAGGTATCATGTATTTGTAGAGGTTTTTTTAATGCATTTTATACATCTGTAGACTTTTATACATATGTAAGATATATTTTGCATTGCATTTCCTGCACTGTGAGAACCATTTTGGTGTGGTGGGATAGACATTAGGCTAGAATCTGGGAGACCTGAATTCTAGTCCTACCTTGGGCACAAAGCCAGCTGGATGACTTTCTCTCAGCTCTAAGACGGAGGCAATGGAAAACCACTTTTGAAAAACCTTGTAAAGCAAACTGCAAGGACTTGTCCATACAGACTCCAAGAATCAGAGCCAATTTAACAGAAAAAAAAAATACTATAGTCTCAGCCCAGTAGCTTGACTGAAATGGAACACTTGCAAATAAGCAGGGACAGCTGTATAAGAAGCATTTTTTTAACATATTGCTTCCAGAATCTATAACAAACCATTTATGTAAAATTGATTATCTACATCCACAAAAAAGGAATACTTAATTCCAAATGAAATTAGTGGCTTTTATTTTCTTTATATATGGTTTCTGCCTACTGAATTGTTCCCCCAATGTTCCTGGGAAACAATCAAAGTATCTTGACAAGGGAGGAGCTTTTCCATATTTAATGGGTTTGCACAACTCTCTTAACTAAATTATAAATTTTGGCTCCTCCCTCTGAGAAGCAATGCTAACAAAATCATTTGTTTGTGGTCTCTTTACAATTATGCATATCAATTGAGCAAAGGGCAAAAAATATTTCCAGCTAGGTCTAACCAGAGCATATAGACGTTTGAGTTACTAAACCACTAACTCACCTGAATTTTGTGATTCCCGCTAAAAAAAGCCAGCAGAAGTTGTCCATTCATTGAAGATGTTAGTATTGGTGTATCCAAAAACTCACCAGAAGTATATACCACTTTTTGCATGGAAAGATCCCAAATTTTAATGGTGGTCTTGTCAGACACAGCCACCAGTCTATTGTCCAAACATACCGTGATAGCACTAATATTTTTCCCAATTTCATGTAGAGTGAAGACCGCTTTGCCAAGAGTCAAATCCCACATTTTCAAAATACCATCTCTGGAAATTGTTGCAACTATGAGCGGTTTCTGGGTTTCTCCTATTGCTGTAATTCTGTCCAAATGACCTACAGATTTATGACAGCACAATTTTAGAATTTTCTCACAGGTAGAAGATTAATTAAAAAAAAATAAGCCTATTGACCTTTCTTTGAAGAGAAATTAATAGCTTTTTAGCCACATTATTGTCACAGCTCGTGTGATGAATACATTGAGAATTATGTATGCCATATATTTAATCAATAATTTCTATTCTATCTTAAGATAGATATCTTAATATCTTGACATGAGATGAGCTTTTTCATATTATTGTATTTGCACAACTCTCAACCAAATTACAACTTTTGGCTTCTCCCTCTGAGCAGTGATGTTAACAAAATCAAATTTTGATAATTAAGATTAGTTTTACTTTTCCTGGCATGATGGTAAATTTGAACACAATGAAAAATTGAAAATTAATACTTTTCTTGTGAAGGACTAGCCTGTTTCTTCAGATATTCTATAGATGTTTCTGCTCATTAATATCAAACATTAGAGTATCAAAAATGGAAATATTTAATACTGAAGAAAATCAGAAGTATTTTTAGATCAATGAATAAATCCATGTACCTGACTTACAGAATGTTATTTTCTGAAGGATACTGATACACTAAACATTTCAGTTGGCCATGATAATATCAGGTGTTAGCATCCATTAAATATATCATTCTTCAACAAAGTGTATAAAGTCCCTGGGTAATCGACTCACTATCTCCTACATCAATCTCACCCAAAGTGTTGCCAAATATAGAAAAGAAGGCTGTGATTGTAGGGATAAAACTTTTTCTCCAGCCTCCAAGTTTAGAACTTCCTGAAATTATAAATTCTGGGTTGGGGATTCTCCCCCCCCCCCCCGCAAAAAAAATGCCCCAGGCCCTCTCCAGATCACTAAATTAAAGGGAAATTTGGCTTGGTTGATCTACACAATTTTCTTTCCAGGATTTTTTCTACAAGTCCTGGAAGACAATGAAGATACACAAAGATCTGAACACAAAAATATTGCAAGTATCAGGAGCAAACAATACTTTACACATACATCTTTCAATTCTTGTTTCTTTTTTGATGGCCAGATGGATTAGAGCATCAAAGATTGCAGCCAATTATTTATATTTAGAATTGCTCTGCTCAAACCCCAAGAGCAATAAAACTGATTAAAATCAATTAGTGGAAAGAAGCAATTAGTAAATCCACAGTAAATCCTTAAACAACTCTGAGAATTGTCTTGTAAAAATACAATATTGGTGCCTCCTTTACAACTAGAGGAAAGATTTTTTCACAATTGAAACCCTATTACTGATTATACTGCATTGTTTTAATGCAATGCAATAATTGATTCCTATCCTTACAAACAATAGTGAGAGTTGTTTCCTTGTGCCTGATTACCACACATAAAATTTAATCTGGGGCTGTTATTACGCAGTAGAACCTGGTGTTATCAGAGAGTGCAGTATTGTGAAACATGGTATTATCAAGCATTGTAAAAGCATGAAATCAATAACACGTGTCAGAGGTAGATTGAACAGCATCAGTGCTACGAAATGATACACTCCAAAAATAAATTAAAGATAGATCTTCCTCTCAGGTACATACTTTTTGTGATAACACTGATTATGTTTGTAAATAAAAGATGGTTAGTTATTTTGTTTCTCGTCCAACTATTTGCTTCCAGCACCAGCAACTTAAGGTTTCAAAAAAAAACAACAAATTTGTGATTGTAATAACCATCTCATTAAATTAGCAGATTGTTCAGCACATCTATATAATAGCAAAGTTGATTTGTCTGTACCAAATTGCAAGTCACATAACATTTACATAGTATTGGCCAAATCTTATGGAAATCAGTCTATGTAAAATTCTTCATAAATTAGGGATTAAATCATTTCTGAAAAGATAAGATATCACCTTTCAAAAGATCACAGAGAAGTCCACCAGGAGCTATAAGGCAAGATGTTGAAGGTATAAGAACAGGAATAGAGGATTTCTGACACTGAGATAAAAGAACTGGCAGGTAAAGATATTTTTTTGGATCACCTGAATCAACATGGAAAAATGTGTATTAATAATACTATGATATACATCTTACACAGGAAATATTACATGGTGCATTACTGTTTCCAATTCTTAAAGATTAACTTTTTCATATATAGAACCTCTATACTTCTTGTAGAGATATAACTTTCAAAGTGTAATTATTATAGTTTATCTTCTAGAATTAAAAACCTCCATATTGAATCTTGTAGCAATTAGAAGTAAAGTTCTCTCAATTAATACAAGATTGGCTTAGACATTGTTAAAAACATTTCTCTAAAAATAATGAAATAGTGTGGCTAATTTCCCAATAAATTCAAATGAACTATCTGGTATTTTCCCCCCAAAGGAATCGCTATCAACAGAGCTCACTATGCTAAAGAGAAATGGGCCTTCCATAGAAGAGATCAGCTTTGGTACTCCAATAAACATTGCAATCATCCAAATCAATAAATCAGGAATTCTTTTAAACTAAAGCTAAAGAACTGAATTGCTTTTAATCCTTGCTATCCTTTGGAAATGAATAAACAGTTCTTTTCAAATTCCTAGATGGCTCCACTCTATCTATCCTGTTGTTTCTTATCTATTTAAACTATAAAGGTTTTCTATTGTAAATCTAGGTTGCTTGGATCTTGCTTATTTGATGAATCACCCTATTAAATTTCCCTTGTGCACTCTTGTTTGAATGTTTGCCTGCAGCTTGTTTTATGGGATTAATTCTCCAGATATGTATTAATAGTATAGTTTAATTCTGTCTTTGCTGTTTATATCCCAGTAGAGACATATACAGATTAAAAACCAAAACACAGTAAAGAAATGTAGAATCAGAATTTTTCTATGAAAATCAGAGGTTCATGATTTGCTCTACCTGGTGCTACTGGTATATCAGCTGCAACAATCTGATGAAGACGGCCTATGAGCTGTGAAGCCATCTGACATGGATCTTTTATTAAAATTGTCTTGGACAATTTTAGAGTTTCACTTAATAAGGTTAAGTCAGGTATAGTCCTGTTGTGGGGGAGGGAGGGGGCAGAGAAAAAAAGGTCAGCATGCATAGTTTTGATTTCTTTGCAAATGTCTTAAGTGGTTTTTATACAGAAGCTTTCTAAAACTGAGCTATTCTATTTCTTATTCATTGCATGACAAAATGATGAGTGGAATATAAAAACAAAATATCTGAATGACAAATAATTAGAGTGTTGAAATACTCTTATTAAGGGTATGAAACATGACATATTTAGTGAGTTCTTGAACTATTTTTTCCCTTCATTATTAGCCAACAGGCACACGAATCAAGGCTCAGGGGAGTTCAGAAACAACCGATTAGAGTTCTTTGAGAAGATGGCATACAGATCTGGTAAAATAAATAATGTTTACAAGTTCTCCAGCCAGGCTTTATCTGAATGTTATTTTGATGTATGGTGAATCTCTAAAACATATTTCAATGTAGACTATTCCAGACTTTCCCTAATTGATACCCTCTGGAACCCCCTGGTTCTAATGGGATTATAAATCCTAGCCAGCATCACAATGATGTAGTAAGTGGAGAACATCGGGCTACTTCATTATATTAGGTTAATGCAGAATTCTATTTTACTATTGTGAACTGACCTGTCAGCATTAATCGCTGCTCCTAGATCTTCTTCAATACTGACAATTGATGAGGCCCAGGATTTGTACAAAAGAAACTCATAATTAAAAAGACATTCTTTGATTAGAACAGCAATATTTTTTGATCTGATGAGGTGATATGGAGCCCCAAAGATTTTACGGACATTGAAGGTGTAGCTAGTCTTGGATTCTTTTTTCAGAGTCCAGGCCAGAGGCTGAAATATTGATGGTTCATTGCACTTCCTCAACTCCTGTGAGCTTCTACCTAGGTAATAGTCAGCAAAGATAGCATGTAGTGATATTTGGGAATCTTGTGATTTCAGGTATCTCTGAATGCACACATGCTTTAAAGAAGTATGAGCCCAAGTAAAAACATATGTGTTATCAGTTCTTTGCTCTCTCAAATCATCTCCAAGATCATCTAAAAATTTCAACCATAACACTAGTGGAAATGGTGACATTGAGCTTTTTTGGAATTTATTTATTTCTTGAATGACCACACAATCCATTGACATGAGGTTGAGCAATTCTTCCTGAGTGATGCCATTTCTTGAAAGTGTCACATAAGCTGCAATCCTTTGTATAATTTGTTCACCATGAGATCTTTCCATTCTGCTCAACCTCCAAGAATACATGTCAGGTATACTTTGAGGGAGACACACCTCCATATCTGGGCTGAAAGATGTCCATAAACAGGATTCCTTATAAGCACAGTATAGGTAAAGTGGCAATGGACAGGCTATGCATGCTTCCACTAAGTGCTTGAACTGATATTGGGTGAGTCTTCGATGATCCCTTTTGAGCCAAAAGATGATAATTTCATTGATTTCTTCAAATGTTAAAGGAGGTATTTGAAAAAAATGTTCTTTCAAGGTTATTTTCTAAAGAAAATAAACATATCTCAGTTTTTGCACTATTATTACCAATCACAAAAACAACAGGATCACTTTTGCTAATCAAATGCAAGACAATCTAATCAAATATTAGAACAAAGGAAATTTTACATTACAGTGCAATTTTGCTGTCACTTAATCCAGTAATCACAGGTCTGATTTTCAGGTTTACAATATAAACTCAAAACAGCTGAAATTATGCATGTTTAGTACACATGTGTGCACAGCTACAAAGTAGGTTTACATTAAACTGTGTATAGAGGAACAGGAGCAGATCTTTCCCCTTCTATCTTGTCCTCCTGAGTTCAATTTTGTAGTACTTTTTCACCAAGTCCACCTAGTACTAAGACAGGCTGAGAAAAGGTCAAAATACCAGGGAGATAAGACATGAGAAGCTTTTCTGTTGGACCCACCCTTCACCTTGAACACCCACACTTTATTGTAAAATATTAATTTAAAAGAACAAAAGTCCTGCTTTATACACAAAACTGTTCATTTTCATTTTCATCTTTGTATATGAATGAAAACTTGGAATTGAGGTCTCAGCTTAAAACAATGACTGCTTAATCTTTTCCCAGTTTACCAACAAAAGATTTTAGATTTGTATGCCAACAGCCACAACAAAATTATTGGTCTATTATCATTTTGTTTAAGGAACATAAAAACATGGCAAATAGGTAGGGAAATGTGCTGGAATATAATATATTCCCCACAATGTTTAGGGAATCTAACAGAATTCCACAACACTGGTTATTAAAATGTTGGTGGTAAGTCTGGTACATAACTTTTCCTGAGAACCCAAAAGAACAAAAATAGTATTCTGCCACTCTTTAGATATTGTAGAATGGCAACTTCCAAAATTTGAACCCTCCCTTTTCAGTAATTCAATGAATCTAAGTTCTGAACGTGTGCGTAATTATGCCCTGACAATAGGGTGATAGCTGGTCAATGTTGTGAATCCTATGCTGATCCCACAAAATTTATGACTGTATTATAAGGCAGCGGTCCCCAAACTTTGTGGCTTGGCAGTCCGGTTGGAGGGGGGAAAGGAGAACCAGCTCAACTTGCACAAGCGGTGGGCCAGCCCATGTGCATGTGCATCAGCCCACTGCTCACATAGCCTGGTTACGAATAGACCACGACCAGTGGTGGGATTCAAATAAGTGGCATCTGTGTGGATGCCGCTTCTGGAAATCTATTCTGGGCCTGGGCAACAAAAAATTAGCTACCGGTTCTGACGAAGTGGTGCGAACCGGCTGAATCCCACCACTGGCCATGGCCCAGTAGTGGGCACCTTTGAAGCAAAAGCAACTGGCAACATAATAATTTTGATTTCTTATAACAGTAGGTCTGGGATTGAGGACCCCTGTTATAATTAATCAAAATTATGTTGCCAGTTGCTTTTGCTTAAAGGTGCTTGGCATTATTAAGCTTCCCTGGAATTCCAACTATATGAGAAGATATGGAATGAAAAACAATTCATTCAGGAACTTCATTTACCTCCAGTTTTCTTATGCATGAAACATCTGATTCCAAGCAAGTAGAAACAATAAAATGCACATTCTTTGGTAATTCAGATGATATCCAAGAAAGGTCAGCACCACATTCCTCTGATAGTTCATTTATACCATCAAGGCAGATTAGGAGTGGCTTGTCTTGTGTAGCAAATTCCAGCAGAGAGGAAAATTCTTCTACCAGTCCTTCAAAATCCTTTTTTGAAAAAGAAATATAATTATATAATGAGTTATGTGCTGTAGATGAGGCCACAATGACTTTGGAAACATTTTATTTCTCATCCAAGAAGCTTGTTCAATTCTTCTTGGATGAGATGTGAAACATTTTCAAAGAAAATGTTTGAAAGTTTTAGGGGATGAGATTGTCTTAAGAATGTTGATAATACTATAGGTTTTGAGAATTATCTAGGAAAACAGTACAATTTTGTCTAAATAAATAGCAGGGTCAAAGATGTGGATGGGAGACCATCAGAAAACCCTATGGTTGACTTTTGGTTTGATGTCACGGCATAACGGGTGCAGGAAGATGGGCCTCCGTCTTCCACGTTCGATTTTGCCCCACTGGGGACCCTAAATAGGGTGAAGATCGCCCTTAAGAGGCAACAAAGAAGAAAGGGACTTTCATTGATCGTGGAGGGGCAGCAGCCCTTCCGCTGGATCTGAGGAAGCCCTACAAACTGGTGGGGGAAAGATTGGCTACATTCGTGTGGCCAGTCAGAAGCTGCTGACAACCGAAGACAAGCATTAACTAGCAATTTCTGAGCAATGTGGATGGAACTGGGTGAGATTTTATCTTTTTATGGCCCTAACACTATTTTCCTGGAAAAAATACCCAAAGCAAAAAATCCTCCCTGATGAGAGAGGGAAGGGAAGTTATTGCCCTGCTCCCTCAGGAAAAGAAAAGTGGCAAATTAATTGCTTTGGGGGAAAATGGGAAACTACAAGCTCAAATTGGAACTAATAGAGATCTAAAGATTTGAAATTTGGGGATTAAAAGTACCTTTGAGACTTTTTTTAGAAAAAATATTTGAAAGTTTGCAAAATAAGCTTGGATTAAGAAAGCTGGCAAACAGTGTCAACAATATCTAGTGGAAAATTATGGCACTACAATTTATTATGCTTAAGGGAAACTTGGCTTGAAGCCCAGACTCAGATAAGACTCTGTTGTTCCTGGACACTTTCACTTTTGCAGACTGCAACTGGGAAAAGGGAAAAACAAAAACTCTTGGGCTGCTTATCTGGGTTGGGGACCTATAAAGACTACATACAAAAACAAAATGAGTGTTCCACACTCAGCCTTAAATCATACAAAATCATCTTCAACACCTGTTTCCAAAGCTCCCAGTTTGATATATTAACAAAAAAATGTAAATGAATCTCAGAAAGAAATTCTTTCCATGTTGAAATCAATCCAAGAGACAATTGTTTTATTTCAGGATGAGACTAAAAATAACACAAATGAGATAAAAGAACAATTTTCTAACCTAAACGTACAAATCCAGAGAATGACTGCAAAGAAGGCACTAATAACCCAGAAAACAGAAGGAAATTAAGAGAAACGGATCCAAAGATGGAGGACATAAAGAAAGGAATTAATAGACAGATGAAAAATTAGAAGATGCAGTGATAAGAAAAGACATCGTACTTGTCAGGATTTCAGAACACATTTAAGGATAAGGAAGAAGAACTGATCGAATGGATGATAAAGCTGTTAGGAGAAATACTGAATATTGGCAAACAAATGAAAAGAAGGATGGAGGCTGTTTAATGAATACAAATGGGTTGAGCATTCGTCCAAAAACACTTCAACCAAATTCTTTTCCTTATTCCAAATAATATATACAAAAACAGAGGAAGAACTACTTGATGATTTAAATGTACTGACCTAGAAAGTTATTTGGCAAAGGAGGAAAGCTAGAGTAAGACTGAAGAAAATTGAGGTTCTGACCTATTAGATGGGATATTATACTACTAAACAGATGTTTGAGTATGGCTAAGAAAATAGATAACTGTTAGAAATAAAAATATTATTATAATTAGAAGGATAGGATTTGTAACTAGAATATTATACTTTGTTATGAGATGGGAAATATGAAAATTCTAAAAGGGTTTGAATAAGGGAACCTTTTGGTTACCCAAATATAATTTATTATGAGAAAATTATAAGTGATAGAGATATTTTGAACATTGATGGGAAATTAAAATTTTTAAAAAAGCGGGAAAAACAGGATATTGATTGAATAAATGGATTTTAAGAGCAAATGCAATTGAGATATATTTTGGCTAGAAAATATATTGTAAATTGATACTATTGATATTATGTGTAATACCAGAAAAATGTGATGAAGATGTCGATATTTAATTGTATATGTATTAACAGTAACAAAAATTGTATTTGCCCAGTATGGAAAAAGGCATACTACCAGAAGAAGAGAGGACCAAGGAAACAGTGGATGGTGTACTACTGGACTGAGAAAGTTAGTATGTACCACTGAATTACTAAAAGATCCAGACAACATGTTGCTTATTAAGTACTTATGATTGTAAAATTAGAAAATTAATTATATATATATAATTGGCTGCAGAGGGTGGTAGAAAATTTCAAAATAAAACAACTAGAAGAAGTTGATGGAAATACTGTTTCCCTATTGTTGCCAAAAAAGCTTCATAGATGTTTCCTTGTAATCACCAGGAATCAATCTCAACTCAGAGAGTGTTTACACAATCATAAGAAAACCTGAAGTTTTATTAGAGTGTATAATTGTGACTAATTAGAGGCCAAATAGTTTTAAGAGAACTTAGGATGGGAAGGAAGTGCAATTAAAATTCCAAACAACCCGCACAACAATTTTAAATGTTAGCAAAGGAAAACATTTTTAAAGAGATGCATCACAATTTCAAAAATGTTTTTGCAGAGAAATTGCTTGTGTGTTTATACAGTGCATGCAAGACCATTTTTAGATGGTGCTCAATGATGCAAATGAGGATTTCCCCTTGCTTTCTTGTGCTGACCAGATAAAGAGCACTATCCACTCTGTCCATACCATAATCCCACCTCACCCTCACCTTGCACCAAGTTCCTTCTCCCTTCATCTTTTAACTATAATTTTATTTTGATTATGATTTCTATTGTTATTGTTTCAAAATATTTTTTAGAATTTTAATGTTTTAATGCTGTAAACAGCCCAGAGTTGTTTCGATATGAGATGGGCAGCAAAATAAACAAATAAATAAATTCAGCCAAAAGGATATTATTTGTGCTCTCTCCCTTTAATATCAAATCAGATTATTTTCAAAATATTTTGCACTCATGGAAAATATCATGCAAGACTATTTTATTGACAAAAATGCCCTTAAGCTGAGCTTTACTTCTAGGAACTGTAGAGCTATGTGCTTATTTGTTATTATATCATTGTGTTTTCTGGTTTTTGTTCTACTCAAGGTAGAGTAGATGTGCCCCAAAAATTTGCCCTAGAACTCACAGGAAGCCCCAATCCCACCTCAGTCCCAAGACTGGCCAAGGTTTGTGACCTGCTACTGCTTTATATGAAAAACCATATTTTTTTTAATTTTTTAATTAGTTTTTAAATTTTTAACAAAAAAGAAATACTCAAATCAAATCATAATATTAAAATAAACAGTATACATAATCAGAACATGAATACATATTTCCAAAATCATCCATAAACATAACATAAGTACTTATTTCAATACATCTAATAATAATAACTCAACTGAAAATAATCATAAACCATATTTACCAAACAATTAACATTACTGCTCGGTACCCCCACCACCACATCCCCCTAACCCTAACCTCCCCCCTCACTTACCAACTAACTACCTACTCTCCTCCCTTCTTCTCTATCTGAAAAACCATATTGACATAATAAAAATGCATTGGTGCTTGATCAAAACAAGGAGGAAATAAACAATACCTCAGATAAAGTAACAGAAACATGATAAATGTCAGCTATTTGGTAGCAAAGACTCAGAAGCAGCCGTCGGACATTTCTGCTTTCTCCAGTTATACCAATAAATCGAAGCACAACTCTGAGATTCCTGGGTCAAAAAGGAAAAAATAAATAAAGCCTCCCATTCAAAAAGGCTCTTTAAATTGCTAGTTTGAACCTTTAAAGCCTTTTTGATTTGGGTCAGATACTTGAAAGACTGCCTATCTGTAATATGGCCCCTGTTCCACAAAAGAAGGTGAAATAGGGGAATTCTGGGCAAAATAGTGTTGTTTTTGCTCCAAACTATTTTTCCAAGGGGAGTTCTGAATTCACTCAGATTAAAAAAAAAATTAAAAACCACTTGCATTAAAGAAGGACCAAAAAGATCTTAGCTTTTATTGCTTGAATTATTTGTTCATATTCTATGTTGACTTTTTGAAGACCAATTTTCAAGCTATCTATATTTCCAAGTACTTATAATTCTTGATATCCCTGCCAGAAAGGAGTGCAAATAATGATTCTTACCCAGAAATCCAGTTTGAAGCCAAAGAAGCTACTTCTGCAATGATGCCACTTTTTCCTGATCCTGCCATACCACAAATAACAGTTACTTTTCTGTTTAAAGATGTAACCTGATTCTTCAGCTTGCTCAAGATTTCTCTTCTTTTTATACGTCTAATCCTATTTGAAGTGGAAAAGCATAATTTTGTAATGTCATCGCATAGGTGAAAGTTGCAATTTTTAATCAATTTAAGCAAAACAGTTTTTCCCAGACTACTCCTACTATTACTACTACTACAACAACAACAACAATAATAATAATAAAAAAATCCTATACCATTTCAGACAAATGGCTGTCCAGTCTCTTCTTAAAAACTTCCAGTGTTGGGCATTCACAGCTTCTGGAGGCAGGTTGTTCCACTGATTAATTATTCTGTCAGAAAATTTCTCCTTAGTTCTAGATTGCTTCTCTCTTTGATTAGTTTGCATCTATTGCTTATTGTCCTGCCTTCAGGTGCTTTGGATAATAGCTTGACTCCCTCTTCTTTGTGGTAGCCCCAGAGATATTGGAACACTGCTATCATGTCACCCCTCATCCTTCTATTCATTAAACTAGACATACCCAATTCCAGCAACCGTTCCTTATATGTTTTAGCCTCAGTCCCCTGATCATCTTTGTTGCTCTTCTCTGTGCTCTTTCTAGAGTCTCACATCTTTTTTACATCGTGACCAAAACTGGATGTAGTGTGGCCTTACCAAGGCGTTGTAAAGTAGTATTAACACGTCACGTGATCTTGATTCTATCCCTCTGTTAATGCAGCCTAGCACTGTGTTGGCTTTTTTGGCAGCTGCAGCACACTGCTGGCTCATATTTAAGTGATTGTCCACTAGGACTCCAAGATGCCTCTCACAGTTGCTACTATTAAGCAAGGTACCACCTATACCAGAGGTCTTTAAATTTGGCCCTTTCATGACTCATAGACTTCAACTCCCAGAATTCCTCAGCCAGCGTGCCTGGCTGAGGAATTCTGGGAGTTGAAGCCCATGAATCATAAAAGGGCCAAGTTTGAAGATCCCTGGCCTATACTATACCTGTGCATTTGGTTTTTCCTGCCTAAATTTAGAACTTTACTTTTTTCATCATTGAATTTCATTTTGTTAGCGCCCAATGTTCAAGTCTGTCAAGATCCTTCTGTATCTTAAGCCTATCTTCTGGAGTGTTGGCTATTCCTGCCAACTTAGTGTCATCTGCAAATTTGATGAGTTCCCCTCATCCAAATCATTGATGAAGATGTTGAAGAGAACTGGGCCCAGAACAGAGCCCTAGGGCACCCCACTACACACTTTCTAAAAGTCTTCTAACAGAAGACTTTTTTCTTGAACTAAAATTGGAGTCCTCTGTCTCAGTAACATTCAGAAGTATGCTTTTAGACTGTTTATAGGAGTACTAATATCTTGCTTTGCACTTAAAAAGAAAAGTGTTAATGGCAAAGCTGGTAACCTGCAGGGACCTCCTTTCTTAGGAGAAGCTGTAGGTAAGAAGCCCTAGGAAGTGCTAAAAAATGCTTGGAGAAACCTTCCCATAAAAACATCTTACTTGATTTGCCTTTTGTACCTACAATAACATTTTCAAGACTATGGGCAGACTCTTTGATTCAGCAGAGCATATTGATCAGGAAAGATGTTTGGCAAAAAAAGGGGGGGCTAAAGTGAGAATTAAGAAATTAGATGATGGGATTTATCAGAAGGAATATTTAAAAATTAAACATCTGTTTGAATATGGTTAAAGAAATAGAAATATTTTGGATATAAATAAATTTTAGTTTAAGAGGGATGAGCCTCTCAAGTAACATAGTATTTTTTCTTTCTTTTTTCTTTTGTTTTTTTGACATGAGATATTTAAAAATATTGAGATGGTTTATATAAAGGAAATGTTTTAGATATTTAAGTGTAATTGATCTTGAGAAAACTTCAGTGGATAAAAATGTTTTAAATAGATCTAAAAGATTAGATAATTGGATTTATTAAATGGAATATTTAAAGATTAAACATTATGTTTGAATATGGTTAAAAAGAAGAGAAAAATTCTGGATATAAATGTACATTAGCTTAAGAGAGACATGTATTTTAAGTAGTATACTATCTTATTTCTTTTTCTTCTCTCTCTCTCTCTCTCTCTCTCTCTCTCTCTCTCTCTCTCTCTCTCTCTCTCTCTCTCTCTCTCTCTCTCTCTCTCCCCCTCCCTCCCTCCCCCCCTCTCTCTCTAAGATATGAGAAATGTAAAAGTGTTGGGATGGCCTGTATGAGGAAAAAGGCTTAAATACTTAAGTGTAATGAACTTTGAGAAAATTCTAACCGGTAAGAATGTTTTGAACATGTGAAGAAAACAAATTTAAATAAGAATTTTGTAAACAGGATCTATGATGAGGCAAACAAGATGATCAGTTAGAAAAGAAGCTTTATATTGATGTGGTTATTATTTGCAGAAATATTAGAAAAATGTCTATATTTAATTATTTATCAAAATAATAAGAATTGTATCAATTCAAGGTTGTCAAAAGAGAATATTATTGGAAGAAGAGAAATATCAAGCAAAGCTACTATGTGGATTATAGAATTATAGAAACTAATTATTATTGACTGTTTTTTAAATATAAACCCAGACAACACACTGTTTACCAAATATTAAGGTGATTATGTTAAAAAATCAATAATATATATTAAAAATGCTTGGAAAAAACTACTACTTCCCACTGCAGTTCCAAGGAGGGACCAACCAAGTGGAATGGAAAGCAACATGCAGTTTGGAGAAGACACTGTAATTTTGGGCTAATATAGGTTCATACTAAACCAAATCTAAATATTGCAAAGCACCAATAAACCTTTGGTGGACTGCTAGCGTTGGAAACAAGTCACAAAATCTCTGCACCCCAGGACAAGCTCCACGTAGAAATAGGGTAAGCAAATTTGTTATTTGTTTAGTGTTTGTTAAGTCTGTATAATGAAAAAAACCTGGAGGCACTATCTATGTTAGAATGGGTGATATGGTACTGGTTAAGAATATGGTATAATGTAACAAGTACTCAACTCTCTGTTCCTCGTTCTCCTTTTAGCTTAAAATCCTCAAGGTTTTTCAACAAGTGGGCAGTGTTCGCACAAAATAAGTGAACCATAAATGAATTAACCACATTTGATACTACAATCTGTGTTCATTGTGTTGTGTGAACCCAGAAAACATGACCGAATAAAGCAGAGTCCACTTAAACATGATTCCCGACAAAGTTGTTGTGACTTGGGCTACATGATGACTAGCACTTCTTGTGTGAGTGGAAACTGTAATTTTCAATCCCACTCATGCAGCTCCATGTCTGTGCTGAAGCAATGAAATGCTTAGCAATTCAGGTGGAAGGGTTATTTGCAAATTAGGGTAAGCACTCAAATAAATATTTGCCTGCTCTGTCTAAAGTCAGTTTAGTGCATCCTACCAGGAAGAGAATAGACTGCCAGTCTAATAGTAGAATAAATTGAAAAGAATAGGCAACTAACACAACACACTTTTTACCTGTCTGATTTTACAGCACCTTCCCAAAAATTTCCCCAGACTACACTAATGTTTCATTATTGTATGGTGATATAACATTAAAAGTATGCAATATAATTTTTTTCCCTTGGGGAATGACCTGAACACTGTTCAAATGAAGGGTTGAATTCAGCATGCTTCAAACATCCACAGTACAAGAAGCTAATAATGATGTCTTTATATATTATAATACCACATATATTAGTGAACTCTTACAACTCATTCCACTTTCAGTATATTTTTGATGAAAAGTATTTCTGGTAAGTTAAGCGACAGAACCTTACAAAACTTACAAGGCCTGATAATGCTGAATGTGTTCCAGAATCTCTTCATTATTAAGAATGTTAAACTCTTGCTTTCTTTTAGTATATAGTCTTTCTGGAGCGCCTTCTGAACTGATGATTCTGGTCAAATTAAAATAGAGAAAAATAATTTGTATGTTATATAGTGTCCATGAAAGCATGAAATTACACTCACAAAGGCATATTGAAGCAAACATGCTTTGCTTTGCTTTGCTTTGAGGGATTCCAAATTCCATTTGAATTCAGATATATCCTAGATTATTTTGGATTAGTCTGATTTAGTACTGGATATAAGGTTTGTTTCCCTTGTGCAGTATTTATTTGAAATTACCATTTTCACAAAAATGAAAAATGGTTTAATATAAATAAAGAGACACTTATATGCACAAAATATTCAATTAACAATATCAACATTTTTTCAAAAATATTACTTTTTTAGCATCACACTTCATTGAATATTACTACTACTTTCAGTGCATCACCATTTATCTTTTCATGTCTTATAGGTTGAATCCAAACTTATACAAACTTAGAACAGACTCACAGAAATTAAGTTGGTCATGATTTCCAATTAATTAGAAGTGATCTATAAATATAGGCAAAAAAATTAATTTGTAATTTGTCTTAAGAAGTGAATCTGAGCATAGAATGTAACAACATGTTCTGTTCTATTTCTAGGATTAAGTATAGAAAGCCAGTTGACGGAACCCTAGTTTTGTGAATAAGTTATGCATTGAGTGTCTACAGTTCTTTTCAAAAAGCAGATATGATGCTAACCTGTTGAAATGATTAATAACAATTTTCTGAAAGTCATTGCAAAGGCATTCCAGATAGTAGGCATGGGACCTGTTCCTGTTGGGATTGATGCCACCTTTTCCCCAGCTAACATTCTTTTTGTAAATATTTGTATGACGAAGCTGTAAAGGCAAATTTATTAACTCCTTATATCAAGGAAAGCGCTTTCAAGTAGATTAACAGAATAAAAGATCCAAAGCTTCTTATACTTTGACTGAAAAGCAGATATAGTATATAATGGTGAACAAATTGTAAACAAATAAAGTGATAAATTAACTTTTCAAATTTCCATTAACATTATGGTGTGTAGCTGATTAGGAAATCAAGATTTTCAGCATACCCAATACATTTTTCTCAAACAGCTGCATTGCCTAGCCACAGATCTCGATAAGCTTTACTATACTATAATAAGATGCATTACAACTCTCAGTTCTTTACAGTTCCCTCTGTAAAGTAGGGTACTTTTACATTTACCCTTACTTGTATAGAACATGACAACCTATGACCATTTGATAATCCTACCCTAGAATGAATGCTTTTCACAAAGTTTTGATGTTCTTCATTAATAGTTTTGTTCACTTCTAGTTTTAGTGGGTGGATGTCAATATATTTAGATGCCTGAGGATCTGACAGATTGCCGTGTAGGTCAGTTATATTTCTTTTGAAGCAGTGACAGTGATCCTCACGTGTTCCTTGGACTCGGAATCCTTGATCCACTTCCTGCTGCAGAGCTTGGAAAACATAGAGAAATCAATTTAATATAATAAATCTCTCCTTGAACAAATGTAACAAAATACCATACTGATTGTATTTTGGATAGCCTCCTCACTTGTTCTGAGCAACGTGGCTGCATCTTCTTGACCAAGAGCAATTGTAGCATATTCCTGAAGTATCTTATGCAGTTTCTGGAAAGACTCCAGCCATTTGCTTTTAGCTTGCTGTCTGCGACTTGGATCTTTACTGAAGATATCTCTGTACACTGTGCTGGGCAGACAACATGAAGTGTACAAAGTATGAGAACCACTTTCAAATTAATAAGACACTCTTCTCATCTTAATATAATATCCATTCACTCTGGTGATAAGTGAAAGCAACTACTGGAGAATTTTCTTTATATTGTATTATGGACAAAAGAAATATGGGGTTATATAGAGAAATTGTGTTAGTCTAGATCTGGGATTGCCTCCCAAAGCTTGCTTGCTTGCTTTCACCTTGAACACCCAAAGTGGGAAATAAACAAAAAGAAGCTAGTATAAAAAATATATATATAAAAGCAAGTTCATTTTGAAACATCATAGTGATACAACCATTAGTTTTCAAAGGCTTGGATTAAGAGAGTCTCTAAAGGCAGAAAAGGGGAACCAAATACATCTTCTAAGGAGTACATTCCGAAGACAGGGAGTTATGCTGAAGAAAGTCCACTAGATCAGGGCTTTTCAACCAGTGGTACAGGTACCACCTGTGGTACATTGGCACCTGGCAGGTGGTATGCGACCATCCTAGAAAAGTGGTAGCGGGGAGAGGAAGGAGCTGAACCAGTGGCAGCACCGCACAAGCCTGAGCAAGAGATGGCTGGAGCTGCAGGGCTGTCAGGGCTCAGCGGAAGCACCAGGATCAGTGCTGCTTTCCAGCTGATTGGCACTTCTTCGGGGCTGTCAGGGCTCAGCAGAAACGCCAGGATCAGCGCCACACTCCAGCTGGAGCTCGGCGCTGATCCTGGTGCTTCTGCTGAGCCCTGAAGAAGCACCAATCAGGTGAAATGTTATTTATTTATTTATTTATTTGTTTGTTTGTTTAAACTTATATGCCGCCGTTCTCCTAAGACCCAGGGCGGCTCACAATAACAATACAAGTAAAAACGTAAACATAGAATCAATTAAAATTACTAATTACAATGCTATATAAAAACTAGATAATTTATTACACTCATACAACACACAATCACAGTCAAAGGCCGAGGGGCAGCATCTCCAGGGTCTTATGATTTACATTCAGATGCTTGGCAACTGATTCATATTTATGACGGTCACAGTGTCCCAGGGTCATGTGAAGTGACCAAAACCCAGCAGACGGGGGGGAATAAAAACCAAACACCCCCCCACCCCACCTCTGCTGCCAATCCCCAACAGAAACGCTCACAACAATGAAAACCTCAGACAGGAGGAAGAGCGCCACCAGGCGGGCAGGCAGGTGTCTTGCTCGGCTGTGGCTTGGGGGGCACTTTTTCAGTGCCACTGTAACTTCGAACAGTCACTAAGCGAACTGTTGTAAGTCGAGGACTACCTGTACTTTATCACTTTTTTCCTTTTTTTTTTTTTTTTTGGTCATCAAGTTTTTGACCCCTTGCTAGGCGACTGGTGGTACTCGGATGTTGCCATATCCTAAAAGTGGTACAATGGATTAAAAGGTTGAAAAGCCCTGCACTAGATGAGCCTCTGAACCGTAACAAACTTTAGAAGAGTCTCTACAAATCTTAATGTCTTGTTAGTTTCATGATAGGAGAAAATATTGTTCAAACAGTTAAGCTCTATGGTACTTGGAGTTTTAAAACTTTACAGTAACATCTTACTGGAAAACAGTAGTACAGATCTTTTAATGTGGACATCAGTTACTAGCCTACCTGTTGCATTTTGCATCAATCACAACTTTCAGACATTTTTTCAGTTATCATCACATAAAATAAAAAGAGGTATAACAAGTTGTGGGTAATTATTGCAAAAACTGACCAACACAGAATGGCTATAAATGTCACACACCCATAAATGTATAAAAGTATTTTCTATCCAAGCTGCTACCTAGGAATTTGATAATACCTGAAGTTCATCAAGGAGCACTCCCAAACTGCAGACCTGTTTTTTCAAGGGAATGCAACTCCACCCAGAACAGGCTAAACTACAATGTATGAGTCAAATTTCCTACTGAAAAAACCCCTGCATCTACTGTCTTGTCAGTATTTAATTTTAACATGCTTTCCACACAGCACATTACTGAACTTAACCCAAAGTTTAAAAGCACACTTGCTTTCTTGGGGTTAAATGGTGATAATCATTTGAACTGGGTATCATCAGCATATTGAAAATCTCGCTGAAAACCTGTGCTTGACCTTTTCTTGCAGTTTAATGTAATGTCAGACCATATAGAGCACAAAAGAGAACCCTGTTTGACACCATACATGGGTGGCCTAACTCTGAAATAATAATCCCTGAGCACCATCTTCTGGTGACAGGAAGAATCAGACACTAGAAAATAATGCCCCCAAGACCTAATCCCAGTCAGAAAATCCATAGAAATACCATGGTTATTGGTATAGAAAAGCTCAAAACCCCAGTAAAAAATTTTCCTCTAGCCCTATCCAATATTTAGTATTAATCATGCAGCATAATGTCTGTTCTATAGAGCTGAAAATTTGACTACATTAGGCAGAAAAGTAGTCTTCTCCAGATATATCTGGACATTAGAAAGTCACTAATTTCTTACTTTAATCAGAAATAGAATAGATATCATTTGGAGAAAGATAGGGGAACTCTTACTTCAATCTGCACTCATAGGCTTGAGTTCTCCTAGTTTTAACTTTAATCTTCTAGAACAGGGGTTCTTAACCTTGGCAAGTTTAAGATTTGTGGACTTCAACTCCCAGAATTCCTCAGCCAGCTTTGCTGGCTGAGGAATTCTGGGAGTTGAAGTCCACAAATCTTAAACTTGCCAAGGTTGAGAACCCCTGTTCTAGAAACAAATAGAGTCAATGCAAATTTAATTTACCACAGTCATGCAAATATTCCAGATGCACTGAATCAAGTGAGATTATTCATGAAGGCATAAGAAAAATAGCAAGTTCAGTGTTAATAAAACCAAATTAGACAGCTAAGAGTTCATAAATTGCATTAAGAAAGACTGTAAATCTGGTTTGCTTAACTTTGGTTTAGTATATTGCAGGTAATTAATACATTTCTAAGTAATAACTTATGGTTTAGCATGTTATGCAATTGAAATGACAGGGTGAGCTGCTTTGCTTCAGCTAGCTGCTTCACTATCATATGCACTTGATGTTCTTGCCTTACTGCAGCTTGCTTCAGTAAGTCGAGTTCTAAGCAGAGTAACCTGAAACAATACATGAAACATCTTTTCAAAGTAACACACAGCCTTACTATAGGGAATAGTATCATGCCTTGCAATATCTCACGGGGTTACTGGACTGAAATTCTGTTCCCCTCAGATTGTTGTTTATAAATCATCATAAAATAAATCTTGTAGGTAGTCCACAAGATACCATAGTCAGTGGTATCAAACCCCTCTCTTTGAGGTTCCTGCAAAAATAATCTATTAGAGTAACCAATGAGATCGGCCAATTGAAAAACCAAAATCCAACCTACCAAATAGGTTGAAGCTTGTAAACTGCAGGGATGCAGTTTTCATCCAGCTTGTACCATTGATTCAAAAGCTGAAGTTCTTTCTCATATTCAGCTACAGTCTTTTGGGTGAGTAGAGAAGTATTAAGCAAATCCAATTCATTTGAATTAATCACTTCATGTTCTTTCTGGCTGCTTATCTCAGCTTCAAACTCTTCCATTGCATCAGGATCCTGGAAATCCTGAACAATTTCACCTTGATTTTCATTTCTCTCTACTTTGATTTCATCTTTCAAATCAGCAGGTGGCATGTATTTTGATGTTTTTATATTCAGTTTCCTATGTATCACTGTGGCTTTAATTAACTCAAACACTTCCTTGCCTATTATTTCTGGAAGAGAGAGATCATCAGACTTCTGGCCAATAAAAACCTGAAATGCAGCATGGAAAACAATTTTAAAATGATTCTTGGCAAACAAATTATTATTTTCTCTGAAGCTGATGGCATTCCAATATATTTAATATATTGTGCCAACTGGAAATTAAGTAATCCAATGAAGCAAATGTCACAAAGATGATTCAATTAATTTTGGTACATAGGTGAATTCTTTTTGTTTCCTCTAGTAGATTTGTAACAGAAATAAGTTCATAAGGGCAAGATTTTTCATTTGTTGGATTTGTATGTAGCTGGTTTCAGCTATGGAATATGGAACTATATGTAATATTGAAAACAAGTCATATGGCTAAATTAACAAAATAACAGAATTGGAAGGCATCTTGGAGGTCTTCTAATCCAACCTCCTGCTCAAGCAGGAACCCCTATACCACAGGTTGGCAACCTGCGGCTCCGGAGTCGCATGCGGCTCTTTGAGCCTTTCCCTGTGGCACCCAGCCTCCTCTGCCATTTGCAGAGAGAGACAGAGACAGAGAGAGGCAATTGCGCTTCCCTGCTTCTCTCTCTGTCTCTCTGTCTCTCTCTGTGTGTTTGTGTTTGTTTGTTTGTTTGTGTGTGTGTATGTGTATGTGTGTGTAAAAGAGAGTGCACTCACAGTGTTCTCCGAGGAGCTGAAAAGCTTATTGGGCGGAGCTCCTCCCTTTGCTGTGACTCTGCAGGAAGCAGGAAGGGCAGGAGAGAGCTAGCTAGCCCAGCTATGCTGACTCAGGAATTCTGGGAGTTGAAGTCCATGAGTCATAAAAGAGCCGAGGTTGCCTACCCCTGAGCTTGTTGGAGAACAGCTTGAAGCCAGCTTGCCAGGTGAGCAGCAGATAGGAGAGAGGGAGAGAGGGGGGAGAGAAAGAGAGAGAGAGAGAGAGAAAGAGAGAGGGAGAGGGAGGGAGAGAGAGAGAGAGAGGAAAGAGAAAGAAAGAGAGTGGGGGAAGAGGACTGGCAGACCAATGGCAGATAGAGAGAGAGAGGGAGGGAGAGAGAGACAGACAGAGAGGGAGAAACCCTTTTGAAATCTAAAATGAAGATAACACTGCATATATCCTTTTTTATCTGTGTGTGTATGTGTGTGTGTGTGTATACACATACACACACACACATGCACACATACATACATACACAGACACACGCAGAGACACACACACACACACACCTATAATAAAGGTAAAAAAGGATATATGCAGTGTTATCTTCATTTTAGATATCAAAAGGGTTTTGCGGCTCCCGGTGTTTTGTTTTCGGTGGGAAACGGGTCCAAGTGGCTCTTTGAGTGTTTTGGGTTGCCTACCCCTGCCCTATACCATTTCAGACAAATGGTTGTGCAATCTCTTCTTAAAAATCTCCAGTATTGAAGCACACACAACTGCTAGAGGCAAGGCATTTCACTGATTAATTGTTCTGTTGGGAAAATTCTCAATAGTTTTAAGTTGTTCCCTTCTTGATTAGCCATAAATAGTGGCCTACAACAGTGGTTCTCAACCTTTTCTTCACAACAGACCCCTTATCTTCTGGGAGGTGGCTTCATATGGGTGTATATATGAATATGTGTATATATATATATATATTGTGTTAAATTTGGATTTTGCCAACAAAGAATTAAAGGGAGACTTGTCGGCAAAATCCAAATTGAACACAAATTGAACACACAGCTTGCTTGCTGCCCTGCATTGCCCCGCGTCTCCCTTCTCTGTTCTCAAAATGGCAGCCCCATTTCCTGCCACTTCACCTCCCGAAAGCAAAATATTTCAACATTAATCTTGCGAGATCTTTTTTTTCGTGAGAAGTTGGAAGGTCTGACTGAACTTTTTTTAGTCCCACGAAATCCATTTCCCTGCAGCAGGAGAGAAACGAGCTAGAGCTGGAAAGCAGGTTAGTGTTGAAATTTTTTGCTTTCAAGAAAAGTGGCGGACTTCCGGTTCCGGTCACGAGGACCGGAGCCATCCGAGGAAAGCTCCGGAACGGGGCTTACCTTTTTTTCTCAAAAAATCAGACTGCAGAGAGAGGGAAGCACCGGAGAAGAGGGTGCTTCCGAAGAGGACCCTCGGCTCGCCCTGCCAGGGTGGAAATCGCCACCAAGGGACCCGTGAGGACAGCGGACGGGGCCGAAGAGGCTGGTGGTGGCCGGCCGGCCGGCCCAAAAAAAGACGAGGCCGTGCAGCCGGAGGGAGCAGGCGGGAGCGGAGAGAAGACAGCGAAAAACGTTGGTGAGACCTGCGGAGGCCACTGGGAGGGTCGGCTGAACCAGAGAAGACTCCCAGACGAGCCACAAGAGGAGAGGAAGACCGGGAGAGCGGAGGTGAGATCCGGGCGTGGAGAACGGAGGGAGAGACTGCTGGACAGCGGGAGGCAGCCATTGGCGGCGGAGAACGGGCGGGAGCGAAGCCACAGAAGAGAGGGAAGCCAGCAAGAGAAGCGAGGGTCGCTGGGGGAGGACTGCTAACCTAAAGAAGGCCCCCAGACGAGCCAAAGACAGCGACAAGCACCGGGAGAGAAGCGGGGAGGTCCGGAGCGACAGACTGAGGCGGAGACCAACAAACAGAGCTGAAAGTAAGCTGGCTGGAACAATAGAGGGGAGGAGAGAAGAATCAAGAAGGAAGAGGCAAGGAAGCAGACGGTGGGGGAAGACATAGGAAAAGAGTACCCTGAAGGCAGAGAGACTGGTGAGTGATACCCCATGTGCTGTGCCCCAGACCCCCCAGAACGAAAGCCCCAGGGGTTCTGAAGAGGGCAAAATCAGCAACAAGGCAAATTCTACAAAAGGATACACAAGAAGTTAACACAACTCAACTACAGATCTTGCATTATACTGGGCGACTGGAACGGGGTCATAGAGACTGCCCTGGACAAGAAGAAGACTAAACCTAACCCGCAAAAGCACTCCAAGTTGCCTAAATCCTTCTTTGACATGACGGAGGACCTCGAACTGACGGACGTTTGGAGGGAAAGGCACGGCAAAGAACAAGAATTCACTTTTTTCTCAGACAGACATCAATCATTCTCCAGAATTGACTTTATATTAACATCTAGCGACTTGCTAGTTTGTCTCAACGCGGTGAAAATCCTACCCAAAGTACTAACAGATCACAACTCTGTGAAGATGGAATTAAGACATGGCTTGAAACAGAGGAGATCCTGGAGAATTAACGAAAACCTGTTTCGACATGAAGACAAGGTGGCTGAATGCAAAAATGCTATGAAGGAATTCTTCAACATAAATATGAACAACGAAACACCTATAGAAATGATTTGGGATGCCAGCAAGGCGTATATACGCGGGATTCTTATGGACATGAATAACAGACACCGTCGCAAACAAGAACAAAAAAGAAAAGAGTTAGAAGACAAGATAAGTAAGAAGGAGCGGCTATTAATAAAAAGACCAGATGACAAAATCACCAAAGAAGGAATCAAGATTCTAAGAAAGCAATTTGACATGTTGATGGCAGACCAAGTTGCAAGGAATATACAATATGCAAAACACAAGACATTCTGCAATGCCAACAAACCGGGTCAATGGCTGGCTTATACCATAAGAAAGAAGCAGAAATCCCGCATAATTGAAAAGATTGAGTACAAAGGCAAGGAAGAATTTCGACAGGAAACCATCAAGAAAGCCTTTACACAGTTCTACTCAAAACTATACGCCGAGGAGAAGACACAAGACAAAGAGATAGATAAGTTTCTACAAGACAAAAAGATACTGGCAATCACCGTTGCACAAAGAGACGCCCTGAATGCTTTAATCACAAAGGAGGAAATACACTCAGTGATCAAACAACTGAAAAAAGGAAAATCGCCCGGGACGGATGGGATAACAGCGACCTACTACAAGCATCTCCAGGAGGAGATGTTAGAACCCCTCAGAAAGCTATTTATCAACATACAGGAAGGAGGCAAAGTCCCACCGTCCTGGAAAACAGCCTACATCTCGTTAATCCCCAAGGAGGGGAAGGATAACGCACAACCTGCAAACTACAGACCCATCTCACTACTAAACACAGACTACAAAATCTTCGCAAAAATTTTGGCCAATAGATTAATGACTGTACTACAAAAAACAATACACCCGGACCAAAGGGGATTTATACAAGGGCGCCAGATGAAAACCAACGTGAGACAGCTGTTGAACATAATAGAGTACTTGGAAAGGCACAACCAGGTACTGTTGTGAGTGTCCCTAGACCAGCTTGGGAAGTATCAGAGTATGAGGATGAGCAGCCAGGCCCCTCTGGGAGTTTTCCCCTCCCGGCAGCCGAGGAAGAGCAGCCAGGCCCCTCTGGGTATTTTCCCCTCCCGGCAGCTGAGACAGACAGGGAGGAGATTTACAGGCAGTCTGGGTCAGATTCGCAAAGTGAGGGGTCAGATTTGGAGCAAGAAGATAGATGGCTTGATCCGAGATTCAGAAGGTTTGATAAGCGAAGGTGTCAGTTAAGTGGGAAAAGGAAGTAATGGGGGGAAGTGACGTATCGGAAACTATATTAGAAGGGGACAGAGAGACTACGCCTTTGTCACGAGCAACGTTACTATCAAGGAGTAGCTTGATGCCTTGCCCAGTTCGTTTGAACTTAGTTCTCTGATGTTTTTGGACTCTACGGAAGATTAATGAGCTCTTGGACAACTTTACAGATAAAGAGTGAGTTAATTGGAAGGGAGGGAGAGCATGTTAAAGCGGAATGTAAATAAATCAGAATTGGCCTTTGCGGCCAACAAAATGCCAGCAGCTTGCTTTGCAATGAATCTCTTGAAATGTGTTAAATAAAACTCTTAAAGACATACTACTGTGGATTTTACTAAGCTGAGAAGGGCCAGACATAACAGGTACCAGCCACCCTTATGTTTGTGGATGCGGAAAAAGCCTTCGACAGACTGAATTGGCCGTTTCTGACGAACTTGGTCCGGAAGATGACAATGGGAGCACAGTTTCTCAACTCCATACTGGCAATTTACCAGAAACAAACAGGCCAGATCATCATTAATGGAGACCTAACGGACTCATTCAACATAGAAAGAGGCACGAGACAGGGCTGCCCGCTGTCACCCCTGCTATTTGTCCTAACGCTGGAGATTCTACTGAACAAGATAAGAGCGGCAGAGGACATAAAGGGCATACAGATTAGACAACAAGATTACAGACTATGTGCCTTTGCAGACGACTTGCTGGTGACAGTGTCGCAACCAGTACAGTCAGCAAGGAGATTGATGGAGATAATGGAAGACTATGGTAGGGTGTCAGGCTTCAAAGTAAATATATCAAAAACGAAGATGCTAGTTAAAAATCTAGACAACAAAGCAAAACAGGACTTGGAAAGAATAACGGGTTGTGAAATAGTCAAGAAAGTTAAATACTTAGGAGTGGACATAGAAACAACGAACGCGAAACTATACAAGAATAACTACGGGGTGCTGTGGAACAAGATACAAGCAGATCTGGAAAGGTGGAAAACACTACGACTGTCCCTGCTGGGCAGGATAGCAGCAGTAAAGATGAACGTCTTGCCAAGATTTCTATTTCTCTTTCAAATGCTACCCATACTCAAAAAGGATGTGGACTTGGACAACTGGCAGAAGGGCATCAACAGATTTATTTGGGATGGCAAGAGACCGAGGGTGAAACTAAAAATCATCCAGGACACGAGGAAGAGAGGGGGACTAAAAATGCCTAATCTAAAGCTATACTACTATGCAGCGACGTTGGTGGCGTTGAGTGACTGGATCAATATGATGAATGATAGAATACTGAATGTTGAAGGGCATGGTCTACTATTCGGCTGGCACGCATACTTGGTGTACGACAAAAAGGCAGACAGGAACTTGAAGGAGAACCCACTACGAATCCCGTTGTTGTGGGTCTGGAGGAAATATAAATACCTTCTACACGATAAGATCCCCATCTGGACGATCCCCGGACACGCAATAGGGGATGTAAACATAACCCAAGAGCAGGGAGTAGTGCCCTACAGTAAACTGGTACTGGAAGAAGAAAATGGGTTCTCCTTAAAGTCACAAACCAGACGTTTACAAAGACTAATACCTAATGTTGTATTTTATGTTATATGATGATTGCCTCTTAATATGATCTTATGCTTAATGTTGTTTTCTTTAATATTGAAAAAGCGGATTGAATTTCTAACTCAGGTTATTGAATTTCTACCTCAGGATCTTTTGTTAGGGATTATAAAAGATTGCACTATTACTGAGACAAAGTTAATTCTGAAGCGCGAATGAACAATATGTGATAGACTAGATATAGTAGATAGACCATATATAAGAGCTGTATTTTCAGGTCTTATGAGGACAGCTTACTAATATGAGCCCAGGTTTAATGCTGATTGCTTTAATATTGGAAAAGCGTACTGAATTTCTACCTCAGGATACTGAATTTCTACCTCAGGATCTTTTGCTAGGGATCATAAAGGATTGCACTACTACTGAGACAAATTCACTTCTGAAGCTCGAATGAACAATATGTGATAGACTAGAAACAGTAATTAGAACATATATAAGAGGAATGTTTACTAAACCAGACGCTCACAAAGACTAATCCTTAGTGTTGTATTGCAGGTTATATGATGATTGCTTTCTAATATGATCTCATGTTTGATGTTGATTGTTTCAATAAAAGAATTTTTACCCCCCCCCAAAAGAAAAGTGGCAGAAACGGTGCTGCCATTTTGAGAATGGAGAAGGGAGACGCGGGGTGATGCAGGGCAGCAAGCAAGTGCTCTGCTTTGCATCGCTGCACAGAGCCGCTCCGGTTCCTGTTCTCCATTCTCTCCAGTGGCGATGATGGACGGCAGGTGGAAGGAGGCGGCAGGGGAGGCTTGTGCCACCCAGTCATGGTGCAAGCCACGGCAGAGTTGGCGGAGGAGGAGGTGGTGGCTGCCACCGGGAAGGTGATCTGTGGGGTGAAGTGTGAAGAAAACCCTTCCAGCAGCACGCAGCAGCAGCGGAGCCTTTCGCTGTCACTCCCCCCTGGCTCCAAAACAGCAGAGGGGGACTAGGCCTACCCCACCCATCCTCTGTATGGTAGCATGCAGTCTGGCTTTGGAGGGTAATGAAAGGAAGCAAGGAATGGCCTGGCTGGGGGCCCTCTGAAGGATGCGGGTGCAGGGCACGTGGGGCAGCTCCACTCCTCCCCCACCTGCCATGCCTCGTTGTGGTGGCAGCAGCATGTGTCACGGGGCCTCCTGCCGCGAAGGGCCGCAGAAGTGGGCCAGCAGCCACGCAAGCTCCTGCTGGATGAGGCTGTTGGTGCCGCTGCTGTGAGGCAAGGCAACTATCACAAAAAATTTAACACACCGCCCAAAAATAAGACCTAATGCCTCTTTTGGAGGCAAAAAGAATATAAGACTGGGTCTTACTTTCGGGGAAACAGGGTATATATCTGTGTGTATGTGTATCTATATGTATGTGTGTGTGTGTGTGTGTGTGTGTGTAGCATGTGTATATGTGTGTTATGTATATGTATGAGTTGATATATACTTTCTTTTGAGAGCAAGCAACAGAATTTCATTTTTAATATGTGCCAGTGTGCTCATAGTAAAAAAAATAACAATAAACCTTATCTTATTTTACTTAAATACATTTTGTAGCCACAGACTACGAAGACTTTACTCAAGATTTAAATCATAACATTTCTTCAAGCCTTCGCAGGGCCCCTGTGACGACCTCAGGCCCTCCATGGTTGAGAACCACTGGCTTACAAAATACAGTTATGTATTGGATTCACAGATCACACGACATCCAAAACAAATATTAGGGCCCAGTTTTGAAGTGTAAATTCAGCCAGTTGTTGCTTATTTAACAAATAAGCATGGTCATTTCTTAGCCATGATGAGTGAACTCATCACTAATCAGAGCAAACAAACTTCACTAAAACATATAAGACTGCAAATTAAAAAACATCGTATGAGTATTGTATTGCGAATTCTATTCAACTTACGATAAAGGTTTGGAATCCCAGTTGCTGGCATTTCTTTAATGTCCTTGTATGTAGAGAAGCCATATGATGATCATTAGTAATACCATCTTTTACTCCCCACCTTAGATCAAATACATGGAAGTCGTAACCTCTCTTTTTACAGTAGTTATATAGCCATGGGAAGGATTTTTCCATTAATGCATTTCGTTCTACTTCTGAATCTAATTAAAACAACAAAGCAAAATTACTAAACAGTGTTATCTTGATTTTAAGGCAAACCTATGCAACATCTAAAATTTAAAAAAAGAATTGGCAGAGTTGCAGTATGTGATTTATATTCAGTCTCTCCAATCTAACTGTAATACAGGTAGTCCTTGACTTATGACCACAACTGAGCCCCAAAATTCCATTGCTAAACAACACAATTTTAAAGTGGGTTTTGTTCCATTTTAAGATCTTTCTTGCCACAGTTAGGTTAATCATGGCCTCCTCAGTGACTTTGCTAGTCAGAAGGTTGCAAAAGGTGATCGCATGACCCAGTCATAAATGCATGCCAGTTGTCAACCATCTGAATTTTGATCATGTGACCACAAGTATGCTGCAATGCTCATTAAGTGTGAAAAACAGTCATAAGTCACTTTTTTCAGTGCCATTGTAACTTTGAATGGTCACTAAACAAGGGTAACTGTATAAAAAAGAATGCCTATTGAATTAGGAAGGGAACCTCTTTTAATTACTTTAGTTTATTTGAATACACATACACACACACACACACACTACAGCTAACTACATCCAAACATATTTAGCTAAGTGTTCTTGTATTATGTGCTGTCCGATTATGAAGCTTTACATTTATAAAAAAATGTACCAAATGAACAAAAATATAGAATTATATAGATATATTCATATTTCAGATGCTCCAAGAATGCCTTTACTTAGCTTCTTAATTGTTTGAATAATAATTTAAAAAACTATTTAAACCTCAAGGAATTTTCTTTTGTGTTTAGATTAGATTCTGGTCTTCTCTAAAAATTTAAATTCCCAAGTCATCTAGAAGTACCTTGATAACCTCCGCAGATATAGATAATAAATTTTTTCTTTCTGGTTAAACAGGGCAAATGGATTCGTCCTCTCACTACATCCCTGCTTGTTTTGGTGTCTGCTGGGCTCTTCTGACATCTTACGTCATTTGTGGCATCCTGAGTTTCCATTAGGAAAATGCTGCGGGGTTTAATTTCTTCTATCTGGGTTTTCAGATGAGATGAACTTAAAAAAGAGTAACCCTTGTGAACAGCATTTTTTTCTTCATTTTCTTCTGATCCATTTATGTCTGAGAACTGCAGAGACTCTGAAAGTGTGCTTCTGGATAAATATATTATTTTTCTGTTCAATTTCTTTTCCTGGATTTTATCTTTTTCTTCCAAATGAAGAAAGTCGCCATGTGCTTGTCTTTGGGGGAGCTCTCTGTACATATGCATTGATTTTTGTGGTTTTGTGTTGTATTTGGAATTTTCACTCAGTTCAGAGACTTTGTCTCTAACCAGAGGCTCCTCTGAACAAATATTGACCTGACTTGTACTGTCTCTTTCCTGCTAAAGAGAATGAAGAGTTTTGTAATTAGATACATAAATTATAAGTACAGTATCTACTAATAAGCATACATTTTTGTAATGAGGACAGTACCCCAAGTATCTCTTTCCTTCATTAGATGTAGCACATTAAAGGCTTAGAAATGATAAGACAGTCTTAAATTTTGCTGACACCCATTACGCTATTGTTTTTAGAGGATTATCTGAGATGGTATCAATGCAAAGATACTAAATGAAAGATCAAGATGCAGATTATGGCTATATATTTGGTGATAAGATGGGTCTCCATATGCTATCTATAGTACCATTTGATTTTATGTGAAATTGTTCTTAATCATGGGGTATATACAGTGTGTATGTGTGTATATGCAATCTTAAAGAGAAATGCTAACATTTTAAACATTCATATTTAGTCTTTCCACCCTTAATAATTAATTAGTAAAACATTAGTAATATATAGTACCTGTATTTGCAATTAATATAAATTTGAATGAAAATTATTCTTAAATGAAAATTTATTCAAGGCTGTTGCTATTTTTGACTTTTTACACAAAGCAATTTCCTATGCTTTTAAATCCTACTTTAGTTTTACTTTATTTTTTCCAGTGTTTCGGATAACAAAATAGGTATCTAGCAAGAGAAATTCCATCAATTTTTCAAGTGATTAGACCAACAGTCCCCAGCTCCACTGGTTCTGTGGAGAGAGATTTTTCCATGGACCATAGGGGGGTATGCTTTTGCGTGCTGCCTGCATCCTGTGAATGATGCTTCACTTGTTTGCGCGGCCCGGTTGCTGGCATGCTGCAGACCGGTGCCAGTCCACAGACCGGAGGTTGGGGACCCCTGGACTAGACAACCCTGTGAGCAGTTGTGTCATCCTTTGAGAGAAAGATAGTACAGTCCGATGTCATCAGGATGAATATTAAATTTTAGGCTGGCCATTTTTTTATTCTAATGCCAGACCATTGTGATTAAGAATATATATCATAAATAGAAAAATAATTGTAGCAAATCAAATTGAACAAGTTAATATATCTTAACTAAATAAATCAATAGAACGATAATGTGTAGACAAAAAAGCAATGGAAGTGGGAATGACTTCTGATTTCCTGACAGCTTCCCTATCTTTCTTTGTGAGAAGCTGACAAGGACCATTGGAAATCATCATCATGTGACTATGGGGAAACTGTGATGGCCACAGCTTTGTGAATAAAACTGGAAATTTCAAATCCACATTTATTTTTTTCTACAAATTCTTTAATTTAGCAGATTTTAGGTTCTTTGATGGGGGCAGAGCCAAGATGGTGGACAGGAAGCAAAGGCTTTAAGGAGCTCCTCCAAGAGCAAAAGCCTTATTTTATTTTATTTTTATTTTAACTTTTTAACCCTTTTTAACATTGCATTTTTAATCTACCCACTTTTAACCTATTTTAACCTACTTTTAACTCTTTTTAACTACTGGAGAGGCCACCATTGTTCTACCTACATTTTAACAATTCTATAAGCCTGATTACTAAGAATGGGGAAAAGGAGAAAGAGACAGCACTCTGCAGCAGAGAGTTCATCCAAGCCACTGAAGTAGCAGAAAATGGAAGACTACACTGCAAACAGACAGTCTGTGTCAGTAAGTAATTCATCTGCAGTCGCCTTATCAGATAAATTTAATTTATGTGACTCATTGGAATGGGACTTACAAACCGAACTGGAAAGCAAACAGCATGTAGAATTGTCCTCCTCCTCGGAGAGTTGCTCCCCTTCTTGGAACTCAGCAGCAGCCCTCTTTGCATAGGAGGGAGATATAATAAATTTAAAAGGGGAAAATGTGACAGATTTCCTCTCTAGACAATGTTTGCTTACGGCTCAAACTGTTAACTCAATATATGAACTCTTATCAACTGTCATAAATAAGGTTGACTGCTTGAAAGAATCTTTTGTAAAGTTTGTTAGGAGCCAGCCAAATACTGCAGAAGGACGTGGGAGGACAACCACGGATAGACTTGGGATGGCTAATTCAGAAAATGAAACTAGAAAAGAGCCTTGTCTTCCTTCCAAAAATCTGAACACACATAGAGAAAACATCCAATCAGGTAAAGGCCTAAGAGATAAACCAATATAACTACAGTCTGCAG
Source organism: Bothrops alternatus (assembly GCA_034064705.1). NCBI lineage: Eukaryota > Metazoa > Chordata > Lepidosauria > Squamata > Viperidae > Bothrops > Bothrops alternatus. The sequence goes on along the minus strand of JARGCV010000053.1, from coordinate 7,227,188 downwards.
ACTAACCGGGTTACCATACAAATTTATGACAAGAGAGTGAATAGAGGGTGTTGGGGTAATAGAAAAGCTGTTAAGCTGTCCCTGAGCCAGCTACTTCGCTGTGAACTCACTCTGATAGATCTTCTACATGCAGAGTGGCTGCCAGAAAGAAGACAATATATGACAATTCTATCGTTTAAGCAGTCCACAATTCCCTCCATGCTCTTTAAAATGAAGCCCTTTCTGAGTACTTTTTCAATATTCCCAATAAGGGTTTTTCGCTCAGACAAAATGTGCTCACTCCTGAAACAGCGTCATCAAGAGGGAACTGTTGCTTTACATCCAGGCTGCAACAGCCCTTACACTGCTAAGCTTGAAGCTACTGCAACTGAATTGACCTTGAGAAGACAAAGGAGTGATATACAAACGGCTTTTACCCACAGCTGCAGGAACTGTTGAAGATGTGCCAGAAGAAATGCTGATTGATCTATTCAGTGCACTGCCGGAACCTGAGCAAGTTAATATCATTCAAAGATTGGATGACCTAAAAGAGGCACTGACAGCAACTCAATTTACAGCAAAGCCTCTATTTAATTTGACTCCACTAATTGCGCAACCTTGTGACCATACATTTAATCAACAATCTGCCTTTACCTCAATAGTAAAAAAAGATAGCAACACACAGGCGGACAGTGGGGCAACTGCACTGACTGACCCTGTCTCTGAGAAACAACTGAAAGACAAAGGGCTTCACCACACAGTGCCTCCTAAGCCGACAAACACTAAGGATATAATCCAGCTTCCATCCTCATTTGACTTAGAAGTTTCCACAACATCTCCTTACAAAGTGAATTTTCAGCTACGCCTCTCCAAAAATGGACATAAATCTACATTTATAGATTTAAGCAGGAGTACCTGCCCATCTGAAAAAAAAATTATTCCTGGAGCAAGGGCAGAGGCACATTGGCAATCGAGATATAGAGGAGCAACAACAAGTTCTGCAACACACGAGAAGAAATACCAAACCTCACAACAACTGTGTTTATATGCATAGATGATATTGACCCAGCTCCAATGTCAAGTTGACATCTGGCATTTTTACCATCTAGCCAATCAACCAAGCCAGACCACCTTGCCTCCGAGAAGCCCATACAGATGATGACCTGGAACGTAGCCGTCTGGAAAGGGATGGTCGATAGTGGACTAATGAGCTTTCTCCCTAGATTTGATGTAATAGCCCTTCAAGAAACCTGGTTAACCGAAGTGGATGAACCAGTACAACTGCCAGGTTTTCAGGGATGGATCTTCCCAGTCCAAAAAACAAAGAACAAAGGGAGACCCTCTGGTGGGCTATGCATTCTTATAAAGCAAGAGTTGCAATGGCAGGGGGAGAAACTATATAATGAAGGTAAGTATTCATACTTCCTAGCTATTAAATTTGAATATGAAAAGTTTGAGTTAATACTGGTAAATGTGTATATCCCACCAATCACATCCAGGTATTATAACTCTGAATGTTGGATGGGCTTGGAAGTTATTTTAGAAGATATATCTGTACTGTACCCTCAGTCCATAGTGGTATTACTAGGAGATTTGAATGCTCGGCTGGGTCCCTCTTTGTATGAGCTCGCCCAGAAGAAGGGAGTCCCAGGGGAATTTTTTGATAACCATCCCCAGTGGCTCTCGAGAGACTGCAAAAGTAATGCTGCTAGCCTGTTCCTAGTCTCCTTAATTTTTAAGGGTAATCTTCAAATTCTGGGAGGTAAAGATAAAAATTACACATATCCCTACACATACAACTCTGCCAATTCAAGCAGTGTACTGGATCTCTTTTGTGTGGCTAGAGATAAAGTTGACCTCTTTTCGGAGGTCACAGTACACCTTAGTGACAATAGCGACCACCAACCTGTAAGTGTGACACTACGAGGCCCCTCAGATTTAGACCATATAATATGGTAGAGGTGACCTGTTCTGGATCGTATAGCTCTATGTAACCCTAACTAGAGAGCATGTATCAGTATGTTAGAATATCTGGCATATATTGGGTTAAGTGCTATCTCCTTAAGAGATGGATTATGGGAAATGCAGTTTAGCTAGTCAGTCATCCCATGTTAATGGGTCAGTGGGAGGAGTTCCTAAAGGGCATTGGGAGACTTCCTGGACACAAGCCAGATTGGAATGTCTTTTGTCTAAAGAAGAGCATGGGCCATCAGATGTCACACGATGACCCTATGCCGCTATAAAGATGGTATGGAGGGAGCATCATTCTTTCACCTATAGGGATGGATAAAGATACATTATCAGAGGCAACCGTCAAGAATGCGAGTAATCTTTCTGATTAAAGATATTTTTGTTATGAAACCATTTCTATTGAGTTTATCTATCTGATCTGATTTATGAGGCATTTAACTCAGAACAGAATAGTGAACTGCCTTTAAGATGGAACCTGAATGGGTCATCCCAGGGATGGTTTGTGTTGATCAACTGCAAACCCCAACCCAGGTGAGCATCTCAAAGGCAGTTGAAAAGCTTGTTGGGCCTCTGACCATTCCGTGATAGGCAAAGGGGTCAGGGGCGTCTACTCTCAACAGAGCCAAATTTTCTGCTTCAGGAGTTAGGAACCGTAGGGCAATTGGGGGGAGCTAGTTGACACAGAACATGGCTTTCCTCCCCGCTGTGCTCTGTGAGACAGAACACATTTCTTTGCTTGGGGGTTCGCTGGGGAATGGTGGGTCATTACACACAAAAGTGCAGCTGACCTTGATGGGCGCCTCTGGGCACTCTTCGGAGCCATCCTGGGGCTCTTTGGTTGAAGGAGGAGTAGAAGCTGCTCGTTGTAGCTGTCCAGGGTCTGGATGCAGGGCTTCTGAGTGCTTGTCACTCTGGCTTGGTAGACACTTCCCCTCAGCTTCATCGGCTTTGGCTGTGTCTTCTGGAGACTTACTGCATTTAAAACCAGACTTGTACTCTCCTAAGTCTAACTTTCTTCCCTGGGGTGTTGGGGAATCTAATGGTTTGCCGTCAGACTGGGCTGGTTCAGTGTTGAGGTCGTCTGGAGCACAATCAGTGGCTTTCGGTTGAACTTCATAAACATTGTTTCCATGAGCAGGGAAATGTGGTACAGATGGCTGGCATTTTTCTTCAGAAAACTCCTTGTTGGAGTTAACTGCCAGTGGCACGGACTTGGCTCTCTCGACTGGTTTGTCTTTCGGGTAAGACTCGGTCTCTGGGAGGTGTTTTAAGTTCTCTAGAAACCTTTTCCCAAAATAAAAGGTTAATTTGGGCCAAAGTTGATACTAAGGCAATACTAAAATGCCTTAAAACGGAGAATGCTATTAAGTGGGCTAGATCAATCCAGTCATCCACTACTGACTGGATGTCAACCTTCAATGCATTCTCCAATCTCTGTACCATTCTGAAGAAACATCTAACAACCAAACCTTGTACAAAAAGAGCCCAAGTAGGTAGACCCCGCTGGTTTGATCCTGAATGTCAGCGACTGAAAAAGAAACTGAAGGCAGCCATGAGGCTTGCCCAGAGGAATCCTACTGCTAAGCTAAGATGTTGCACACAAGAAGGGAATATAAAAAAACTATAACATTAGAGAAAAAAAGCTTTGCCATTTCAATCTGGTCAGAACTTGAGTTGGCTGCCAGAAGTCATAACTGAGTATATTTTGGCATTCTGTAGCAGGTATCCTGAAGGAGCGGAGATTTGCATTTGACATACCAATCTCTGCCGATGACTGGGAGAATTATTATCAGTGTTTGTTTGCTTCCACGGAACCAGCAGAGAAATTGTCTTTAAGCAATGATTTAGTAAACTCTAGAACTTCCCCTTCTTGGCCACCAGTCTTAGAAAAGGAGATACAATCCATTGTTAAAAGTTTAAAGAGCAATAAAGCCCTAGGTGAGGATTTCTTACCAGCAGAATTATTCAAGAAATTCCCAGTTGGTGGGGCCCTGTATTGGCAGGTCTTTTTACATACATAAATAACACCTGCCATATACCAGATGGGTGGAAGATGGCAATAGTTGCCCCCATATATAAAAAAGGGAATAATAAGGACCCTAGTAATTATAGGCCCATTAGCCTGATTGATATTTTAGCAAAAATATATGCTAGGTACCTTTTGAACAGAATTGAAATCTGGGTAGAGGAAAACAATATCCTCACAGAAGAACAAGCAGGTTTTAGACAAAGCCGATCTACTATTGATAACTGCTTTGTCTTGAACCATCTAATTGCCAAATATGCTTATAAGAGGAGATTCCTGTTTGCTGCTTTCATAGACCTTACAGCAGCATTTGATATGGTAAACAGAAGTACTATGGAGTAAATTGACATCTCTTAAAATAGAACCTAGACTCCTGGCTTTGATTAAAGCCCTTTACATAAGTACCTGTTTGAGGGTGCGGTATGGGGTTAATGGGACTCTGACTAACAGAATTCACACAAATAAAGGGATAAGACAAGGGTGTATCCTGGCCCCATTATTATATATTAATGACTTGCCAGGGTTAATGAAGGATCCCATGGTACATATGCCAATGATCCTAAATACTTACTGTAACAGCTTGCTTTATGCTGATGATATGATTTTATTATCATATTCACAAGTAGGATTACGTAGGCCATTAAGAAGATTCAGCTCTTACTGTCAGGATAACTCCCTAATCATTAGTAAAACTAAATAAAAAATAATGGTGTTTGGAAGACACCATCAGAGACATAAGTGGCAATTAGATGGTGAACCAATTGAACAGGTTAACACCTTTGTATATCTGGGCATAACTTTTTCCAAGACTGGATTTTGGGTTTGCCATCATCAACGAAGTACATTTAGAGCAAAAGCCCGCCTGAATCTATTACTTAAACTAAAGAACCATAGTTACCCAGTGTCCTTAGCCCCATTAATTAAGGTATATAAAGCTAAGGTTACCACTATGCTCTTGTATGGAGCAGAAGTTTGGAGTCTCTACTCAACCACAGTCTTAGAACAAACACAGTCCCAGCATTTGAGATGTATTCTGGGTGTAGATCCAAGAACATCTGCTGCAGCAGTTAGAGCTGAATTGGGAATTCATACAATTCATGCTCTATCCAAAATTAGAGCTTATAACTACGGTGCAAAGTCAATGAAATGGAGACTGATAGACTCCCCAAGTTATGTCTACTAGAGCAAATAAAGTTACAATCACAAATCTCCTGGGTCATCAAACTAACAAATTTTGTAAGAAGCTGTGGTCTTCCTGTCTTTTGCGTTAACAGGAGAACAATTCAAAAAAAGGGCTGCCCAAAGAATTAAGGAAATAGAAGCACAAAATGATATAGCGATCCTTAGTAAGGTGGGTAACTTGAAATGGCTGAGTAAATACAAACGTACTTTTCAAGTGGACAGCTATTTGAAGTTACAACTGCCAAAACACCTTAGGGAGGTAATTACCCGAATGAGCTTTGAATAGCTTGATACAATGGTCAGATATGGGAGATTCCATTCTATACCTTACAATTAGCGTCTCTGCATTTGCGGAGTGGCAGAGGTAGAAGACCTGGCTCACATACTATTTGATTGTTGCCTGTACAAGAGGGTGAGAGACAGGTACCTCAGTCTATATACCAAACGAATTACTCATTGGGATCCCCATATCAAAACAACTTATCTCATGTGCAGCCAGAACTTGAAAATAACATTTAATGCAGCACAGTATTTAAACAAAATGGCTCAGTTGAGATCTGCATATGTGGGACTGATTGGGGTAGATAGCAAAGGTGACTCCAAGATATAATTTTATCATATTTTATCTATTTTAAATTACTGTACTCATTTCATTTTAGATTGTATTTTACTCTAATTTCATTTTAAGTCGTATTTTACTTTAATTCCATTTTAAATAGTATTTTATTAAAGTTCATTTTAAATTGCTTTTATCAGACTTTGGTAATGTTTTGTTGCTGGAACTTTGCACTTTGATATGGCCCAAGGGCTAATCAATAAAGATTTATTATTATTAAAAACTTACCTGTCTGTTATTTAGTAGCACAACACTTCCCAAAACTATATTACAGAAGTGGGATTTATGGAATGGTTTCTCTTACCTTCATGATGAATGTCTCTGTATTGTAAAGGTGTCTTTTACTGCTTAAGGGGCGATTCAGTCTTTTAGCAAAATGAAAATACATTTGATGCTGGAAGGAACCAAGACAGACATTAGGAAAATACTGCTTTCCAGGTTTTTCCAGATATTTAAAGGAAAAAATAATCACCTACCTTTAAGTGCTTCTTCACTTTCATGTCTGTTTCTTCAGTTATGTTTACATATGGAATATTCCAGTGACATGTTTGTTTCTAGAGGTAATTTAATAACTTTAATATTTTTAAAAAGACCTTATTAATCTGTTTGCTAACTACTTTCTTAAAAATATTATTTTACTTAGTTGTATTACCAACTAATAACTAGGGCATAGTGACAACTCTGTGAGTACTGAAAAGGGGTTATCGTTATTTTTCTCCTTCATTAAAAGACTAATTTCTTTTCATTTTTTTAGAATGTAGTTTTCTCCAGCATTTGTTTTTTTTTCCCCAGCTATTTTTTTTTGGGGTAAAAAATTCTTTTATTGAAACAATCAACATCAAACATAAGATCATATTAGAAAGCAATCATCATATAACCTGTAATACAACACTAAGGATTAGTCTTTGTGAGCGTCTGGTTTAGTATTCCTCTTATATATGTTCTAACTACTGTTTCTAGTCTATCACATATTGTTCATTCGAGCTTCAGAAGTGAATTCGTCTCAGTAGTAGTGCAATCCTTTATGATCCCTAGCAAAAGATCCTGAGGTAGAAATTCAGTATCCTGAGGTAGAAATTCAGTACGCTTTTCCAATATTAAAGCAATCAACATTAAACCTGGGCTCATATTAGTAAGCTGTCCTCATAAGACCTGAAAATACAGCTCTTATATATGGTCTATCTACTATATCTAGTCTATCACATATTGTTCATTCGCGCTTCAGAATTAACTTCGTCTCAGTAATAGTGCAATCTTTTATAATCCCTAACAAAAGATCCTGAGGTAGAAATTCAATAACCTGAGTTAGAAATTCAATCCGCTTTTTCAATATTAAAGAAAACAACATTAAGCATAAGATCATATTAAGAGGCAATCATCATATAACATAAAATACAACATTAGGTATTAGTCTTTGTAAACGTCTGGTTTGGTAAACATTCTTCACTCTTCACGTCGAGCTTCAACTATACGCCAGATACATTTTGTTTGATTGGTGTTTCTCTTGTATATAGTCTATCCACTGTTTCCAGTCGGTCAAATATTGTTCATTTGAGCGATCTTTCAAATATGCCGATATTTTCGCCATTTCCACCAAATTTATTACTTTCAAAGTCCATTCTTCCATAGGTGGTATTTCTGTATTCTTCCAGTATTGTCCCACCAACAATCTGGCTGCTGTGATCAAGTTCAGAAATAAGCTCGTCTCTGAGGTAGTGCAATCTTTTATGATCCCTAACAAAAAAACCTGAGGTAGAAATTCAATACGCTTTTTGAATATAGTTTGGAGTGTCCACCATATCTTCCTCCAGAAGGCTTTGATTTTTCTGCATGTCCACCAAACGTGAAAGTATGTAGCCTCCCCATCACCACACCTCCAGCACTTGGGCTGGGTGTCCGGATAGATGTATGATAGTTTTTTCGGGTCTAGATGCCACCTGTAGAACATCTTGTAGAAGTTTTCTCTTAGCTGTTGCGCTTTCGTGAATTCTACATTTCTCACCCAGATTTCCTCCCACGTTTCCATCGCGATCGGATGTCCAAAGTCTTGTTCCCACTTTACCATACAGTTCTTGACTAGCACCGTTTCAGAGTCAATTTCTATTAGTACACTGTACACTCGTTTGATATGCATGATCCCCTGCTCTCTAATCTGTTCAATTAAAGCCTCGTCAGTCTGGGATAAGCCCTTCTTCTTGTCTTTATGCCACCTTGACTGCAGTTGTAGGTATGATAGCCAGGTACCTCCTATTCCTTCATCTGCTAGCATTGTTTGTGACTTTAAGGAGAACCCATTTTCTTCTTCCAGTACCAGTTTACTGTAGGGCACTACTCCCTGCTCTTGGGTTATGTTTACATCCCCTATTGCGTGTCCGGGGATCGTCCAGATGGGGATCTTATCGTGTAGAAGGTATTTATATTTCCTCCAGACCCACAACAACGGGATTCGTAGTGGGTTCTCCTTCAAGTTCCTGTCTGCCTTTTTGTCGTACACCAAGTATGCGTGCCAGCCGAATAGTAGACCATGCCCTTCAACATTCAGTATTCTATCATTCATCATATTGATCCAGTCACTCAACGCCACCAACGTCGCTGCATAGTAGTATAGCTTTAGATTAGGCATTTTTAGTCCCCCTCTCTTCCTCGTGTCCTGGATGATTTTTAGTTTCACCCTCGGTCTCTTGCCATCCCAAATAAATCTGTTGATGCCCTTCTGCCAGTTGTCCAAGTCCACATCCTTTTTGAGTATGGGTAGCATTTGAAAGAGAAATAGAAATCTTGGCAAGACGTTCATCTTTACTGCTGCTATCCTGCCCAGCAGGGACAGTCGTAGTGTTTTCCACCTTTCCAGATCTGCTTGTATCTTGTTCCACAGCACCCCGTAGTTATTCTTGTATAGTTTCGCGTTCATTGTTTCTATGTCCACTCCTAAGTATTTAACTTTCTTGACTATTTCACAACCCGTTATTCTTTCCAAGTCCTGTTTTGCTTTGTTGTCTAGATTTTTAACTAGCATCTTCGTTTTTGATATATTTACTTTGAAGCCTGACACCCTACCATAGTCTTCCATTATCTCCATCAATCTCCTTGCTGACTGTACTGGTTGCGACACTGTCACCAGCAAGTCGTCTGCAAAGGCACATAGTCTGTAATCTTGTTGTCTAATCTGTATGCCCTTTATGTCCTCTGCCGCTCTTATCTTGTTCAGTAGAATCTCCAGCATTAGGACAAATAGCAGGGGTGACAGCGGGCAGCCCTGTCTCGTGCCTCTTTCTATGTTGAATGAGTCCGTTAGGTCTCCATTAATGATGATCTGGCCTGTTTGTTTCTGGTAAATTGCCAGTATGGAGTTGAGAAACTGTGCTCCCATTTTCATCTTCCGGACCAAGTTCGTCAGAAACGGCCAATTCAGTCTGTCGAAGGCTTGTTCCGCATCCACAAACATAAGGGTGGCTGGTACCTGGTTGTGCCTTTCCAAGTACTCTATTATGTTCAACAGCTGTCTCACGTTGGTTTTCATCTGGCGCCCTTGTATAAATCCCCTTTGGTCCGGGTGTATTGTTTTTTGTAGTACAGTCATTAATCTATTGGCCAAAATTTTTGCGAAGATTTTGTAGTCTGTGTTTAGTAGTGAGATGGGTCTGTAGTTTGCAGGTTGTGCGTTATCCTTCCCCTCCTTGGGGATTAACGAGATGTAGGCTGTCTTCCAGGACGGTGGGACTTTGCCTCCTTCCTGTATGTTGATAAATAGCTTTCTGAGGGGTTCTAACATCTCCTCCTGGAGATGCTTGTAGTAGGTCGCTGTTATCCCATCCGTCCCGGGCGATTTTCCTTTTTTCAGTTGTTTGATCACTGAGTGTATTTCCTCCTTTGTGATTAAAGCATTCAGGGCGTCTCTTTGTGCAATGGTGATTGCCAGTATCTTTTTGTCTTGTAGAAACTTATCTATCTCTTTGTCTTGTGTCTTCTCCTCGGCGTATAGTTTTGAGTAGAACTCTGTAAAGGCTTTCTTGATGGTTTCCTGTCGAAATTCTTCCTTGCCTTTGTACTCAATCTTTTCAATTATGCGGGATTTCTGCTTCTTTCTTATGGTATAAGCCAGCCATTGACCCGGTTTGTTGGCATTGCAGAATGTCTTGTGTTTTGCATATTGTATATTCCTTGCAACTTGGTCTGCCATCAACATGTCAAATTGCTTTCTTAGAATCTTGATTCCTTCTTTGGTGATTTTGTCGTCTGGTCTTTTTATTAATAGCCGCTCCTTCTTACTTATCTTGTCTTCTAACTCTTTTCTTTTTTGTTCTTGTTTGCGACGGTGTCTGTTATTCATGTCCATAAGAATCCCGCGCATATATGCCTTGCTGGCGTCCCAAATCATTTCTATAGGTGTTTCGTTGTTCATATTTATGTTGAAGAATTCCTTCATAGCATTTTTGCATTCAGTCACCTTGTCTTCATGTCAAAACAGGTTTTCGTTAATTCTCCAGGATCTCCTCTGTTTCAAGCCATGTCTTAATTCCATCTTCACAGAGTTGTGATCTGTTAGTACTTTGGGTAGGATTTTCACCGCGTTGAGACAAACTAGCAAGTCGCTAGATATTAATATAAAGTCAATTCTGGAGAATGATTGATGTCTGTCTGAGAAAAAAGTGAATTCTTGTTCTTTGCCGTGCCTTTCCCTCCAAACGTCCGTCAGTTCGAGGTCCTCCGTCATGTCAAAGAAGGATTTAGGCAACTTGGAGTGCTTTTGCGGGTTAGGTTTAGTCTTCTTCTTGTCCAGGGCAGTCTCTATGACCCCGTTCCAGTCGCCCAGTATAATGCAAGATCTGTAGTTGAGTTGTGTTAACTTCTTGTGTATCCTTTTGTAGAATTTGCCTTGTTGCTGATTTGGTGCATATATGCCCATCACCAGAATCTTCTTGTCATCTTGTGTTATTTCGATTGCCAGGTATCTACCTTGGGGGTCTGACTCTATTAGCTTAGCTATTACCTGTTTCTTTACATATATAACAATTCCATTCTTTTTTCCCGGTGCCGCTGCCAGAAGGTGCGCGCCTAGTTTGTAGTTGGTTAGATATTTCTGGTCTGCCGCTCTGATGTGTGTTTCTTGTAGGCAGATTATATCGCTTTTAGCTTGGGTCAGGTAGTGGAATATTTTTCTCCTTTTCTGGGGGGAGTTTAGTCCGTTAACATTCCAAGTCAGATATTTAGTTGTCATCATCGGTTTCAGGATACCCTTGCAAGACCGCTTCTGTTCTTTCTCCTGATTTCTTCTTTGGTCTCGTTCCCATGATATCCGGGTTGGTGCTCATGTTGTGTAGTAGGGTCTTGTCTTGCTGGTCTGTGCGTTTGGTAGTGGATCTTAGTATCCTGCCCTCCGCAGACTGCTCTGTTTCCTTGTTTTTTGTTGCCCTCTGTTCTCTGTGCCATCATATCTCGAGGTGGTCCATTCCTTTCTTGTGCTACTGCGCCGGTCTGTGCTTCTGAATGGTTTGCTCGTTGGTCTCGATCCCTTCCGCGTTCCAGTGGTCTTTCTGTGTCTTCCCTCGTAGTGGGTTGAGGACCGTCCGACTTCAGTTCCTTTTCAAGGAAGTCTTTGGCTTTCTGGACCGAGTTCAAGTAGTATCTTTTATTTCTATAGAGAAGTGACATCCCTGTTGGGGTTTCCGAACGATATTGCAGAGCGCGTGGTCTCAGTTCGTTGACCAGGAATTTGTAGTCCTTTCTGTCTCTCAGCATCGCCGGGGGGATCTCTTTCAGTACCTTCACCTCCTGCTCCTCTATGTAAAATCTCTTATTATAGGAAGTGACGGAGATGAGGTTCCAGAATCCCTGCGTTGCGAAGTGGATGACCACGTCTCTTGGTTGATGCCTATTTGCTGACTTCCATGAGCCAGCTCTGTAAATTCTATCGAATTGCCACGCAATCTCTCCGGTTTTCTTACCCAGAAATGTTGCCAGGGCCCCTACAAAGGTTCCGAGCAGGCCCCCTTGGGTTTCGTTTGTTGTCTCTTTCCACCCTCTAAACCTGATTGCAGACGCCATTTGCCAGTATTGCATCATGGTGGACTGGTCTTGGGCCACTCCTTTCATCTCTGCTATCTGTCCCTCTATGCGGTTCTCCACTTCTTCCATCCTCTTTTCCGTATTCTCCCTGATTTCCTGAAGGTTCTTCTCCATTTCATCCTCTATTTTCTTGTAGTGTGCTTGCATTGCCTCCTTCATTCGGTCCAGGTCTGTGGCCATCTCTCTACGTTGTTCTTCCCATTTTTTCTCTAGGTCTCTACTTTGGTCCGCCAGCAACTGTTTTATGTCTTTGTATCTTTCCTCCATCTTCTGTTCTGCTTCTATGCACCTTTTTTCCATCCTTGTGCCCATTGCATCCAGTTTTCTATCCATTCCATCCATCCTTATTACCAGCGTCTCTATCATCTCTTTTAATTCCTGCATCATGTGTGCTGATGGGCAGGCATGGGTTGGCAGATGGGTCTGAGGGCTTGTAGTTGGATGGTGGGGGGTGGTGATGGGTGGGGTGCTTCCTGGCAGAGTAGAGAGTTGAGCTGGGGAGGGTGCAGCTCCCTTTTTGTGTGTCAGTTTGGTTTGTTTGGTCTGCTTGGAGGCCATCTTGAGCTTATCCTCCTGTTGGCCTGGCACTGTGTTGATTTTCAACTTAGACCAGATTGGTCTTTAGTCTGTGTTCTGGTAGTGATCCAGTGCTCTAACTTTTCGAGGGGGGGGGCTTCAGGGTTCAGGCAGTGCAGGGCTAAGAGTCTATATTCAGGCAGTTCTGTGTGCAGGGAGCCTGTTCAGTACCTCTGCCTTGGCTTCCTCCTCTCTCACCTCTCCCCACCTGTCTCTTCCCCTTGCACTTTTTTGGGGGGGTTCCCTCTTGCCCCTCTTTCTTTGCTTTACTTTCCCAGCTCACTTTCTGCTGTCTTCTGCTTGTTTGTGTTTACAGGTCCCTTCTGTCTTCCCTTTGCCGCGGCCCAGGTTGCTTTCCAATCTTCCTCTTACTCCCACCTTCCTCCCTGGTAGATTTTGCCCTCTTCAGAACCCCTGGGGCTCTCGTTCTGGGGGGTCTGGGGCCCAGCGCGTGGGGTATCACTCACCAGTCTCTCTGCCTTCAGGGTACTCTTTTCCTATGTCTTCCCCCGCCGTCTCCTTCCTTGCCTCTTCCTTCTTGATTCTTCTCTCCTCCCCTCTATTGTTCCAGCCAGCTTACTTTCAGCTCTGTTTGTTTGTCTCTGCCTCAGTCTGTCGCTCCAGACCTCCCCGCTGCTCTCCCGGTGCTTGTCGCTGTCTTCGGCTCGTCTGGGGGCCTTTTTTAGGTTAGCAGTCCCCCCCCAGCGGCCCTTGCTTCTCTTGCTGGCTTCCCTCTCTTCTGTGGCTTCGCTCCCGCCCGTTCTCCGCCGCCAATGGCTGCCTCCCGCTGTCCGGGAGCTCCGGCCGTCTCTCCCTCCGTTCTCCGCGCCGGATCTCACCTCAGCTCTCCCGGTCTTCCTCTCCTCTTGTGGCTCGTCTGGGAGTCTTCTCTGGTTCGGCCGACCCTCCCAGTGGCCTCCGCAGGTCTCACCGACGTTTTTCGCTGTCTTCTCTCCGCTCCCGCCGGCTCCCTCCGGCTGCGCGGCCTCGCGGTCTCTCTTTGGGCCTGCCGGCCGGCCGGCCACCACTGACCTCTTCGGCCCCGTCCGCTGTCCTCACGGGTCCCTCGGCGGCGATTTCCGCCCTGGCAGGGCGAGCCGAGGGTCCTCTTCGGAAGCACCCTCTTCTCCGGTGCTTCCCTCTCTCTGCAGTCTGATTTTTTGAGAAAAAAAGGTAAGCCCCATTCCGGAGCTTTCCTCGGATGGCTCCGGTCCTTGTGACCGGAACCGGAAGTCCTCCAGCATTTGTTTTTGAAAGCCTTATTATAGCAAACGGACATATTGAGAGCACAGGTCATACTACTTCCTTCCTTTCTACTAACAGTGATCATAACTTAACCCAGGGGTATAGGTGATCCATGCCAGATGTTTTGAAACACAATTCACATCAATCCTATCCATCATATGTAATGCTCAAGAATTATGAGAGTGGAGATCCAAAGTTGCCCATGTCTGATAATCAGTAGCATATATTGTTTCATCCTTTGACTAGTAAAAGACACTGCCCTTTCCAAGGTGAATAAATAACACATTTTCAAAAGCCATTCCTGAACATCTGTAATATAACTTTTCTAGTTGCTCAGTATAATTCTTTTAGACCCCTTCCATATAGCCATCACTCCTCATAACAGTCAGATGACAAAGTGTTGGTATATAATTCAATATCCCATTAACATCTTTAACATTTAGAGCATGGGACCCCAACCAATGGGCTGCGGCCCGGTACCAGGCTGCGGGCTCTTGGTCACAGAAATGACTGGCCAGGGTGCGCATGCATGGCCGCACATTCCCCACTTGCGCTAGCATCCATGGCCCCATTTGCTCATGCATGCAGGTACGAATGGGGACACTAGTGAGGGTGTTCATTTGTGCGGCCCGTTTGCACATGTGCAAACGGGCTGCTAGTGCGGGGTGTGTGCGTGGCCCATTTGCACAATCACAAACAGGTGCCAGCCGCCACAGGGGTGCGTGGCCATTCGCTAGTACTGCACCAGTGGGCGTGGCCCTGTTTGCATGTGTGCGTGTGCACACACACAGTAATTTGGAAGCTGCTCTCTGCTCCAGGCCACAAGCCCAGAAAGGTTGGAGAACTCTGATTTAGAGAAATCCCCATAAATCTCATTATATACATTACAATTCCATTCCAAAGAGATACCAAATGATCACATGATCATAATTCATGAGTCAATGAACTCTTAGATTTTTCCCCTCCAACAAAGAAAGCCCAATACCCATACTTTCAAATACATTCTTGAGGAAGTAATTGAGTTCAACTATTAAGGATTTTGCAAATAAATTTCCAACACCCCCCCGCAATAATAAAATCAGCAGACACACAATATTTTACTGCTATGTTCCATATAGCATTCTGTATTTCATAGTAAGAATAATTGATTCTATTTTTAAAAGAAGTGTATTAATATTTCTTATTTAACTATTTTCATTATCACTTTTATGCATCTACCTTGGACTATTCTTAAACTGTTCATTAAAATGATGTGTTATCCCCTACTTCTTTAATACGGTAAGAAAGTCAGATGGTAACTTACCCCAGTCCATTTTGAGCACATATCTTTGTATACATGTTTCTGTGACTTTGAAATATGTGGTGATAAAAACATTTCGTGGAGCATATCACTAGTGCATTTTTGGAGATTCAAATTGCTGGAAGGCTAAAAAGAAAGACAAATATGTTCAATATAGAATTGTTGTTCTCTCAGTTCCCAAATGTGCACATTAGATAAGTACTTGTGGAGATGAAAACAATCATTATCTGAAGGTAACTACAAAGGATTAGAGATCTCAGCTGGCTGTTGACAAGGCTGAAAGCTAATCAGCTATATAACTGGTGCTTGATGTGGCTGATGGTGCAGATATTAGTATTCTTATAATACATTATACTTTTATTATGCAACTCCTTTGTTATATATGAATACTGCCAATTTTCCTCATTAATTAAATCATTGAGATATTGTAAATTGATATAATTTGATTACCTCAGATTTTGAATAATCTGGAAACTTAACTACATATGCACATCATTTTGTATCTCAATTCTATGATGGGTAAGGAACTTTGATGTTGGAGCCTTCAAAACATCTCAAAGCCATGCTAGGTTCCCACTAATAAGAATCAAAGAGAGGGAAAAAGCCTGTTCTGCTTTCTCCTGCCCTCATATTTATGTCAATAGGTGCAACATGAACCTTGCTGACATAGTTTTCCCAAACCTGTGGGTTTTCCTGCAACATACAGATAGTCATTGACTTACAACCACTAGTTTTGCTACCGTTCAAAGTTACAATGGCACTGAAAAAAATGACTTATACTCAGTCCTCACACTTATGAACTTTGCAGTTACATGATCCAAATTCATACACCTGGCAACTGGCATGTATTTATGGTGATTACAGCATCCCAGGGACATGTGATCACTATTTGTGACCTAGCCAACCGGCTTCCGACAAGCGAAGTCAATGGAAGAAGCCAGATTCATGTAATGATCATGTGATTCACTTAACAACTGCAGTTATTCACTTAACAATCATGAAAAAAGTCATAAAATTGGGTATGATTTACTTAACAACCACCTTGCTTAGCAATGGAAATTCTGCTCCCATAAATCAAGGACTAACTATACATAGACTGCCCCTTATTTGTTTCTACTATTTGCAATTTCAGTGGCAAAGAGGGAAGACAAACATCATATCCACAGAAAGCTTTCTAACCTGCAATCAGAAATCCAAAATAGCCTCTAGGACACCTCCCCATTGACTACAGGAGTACATGTATTATTCTAAAGCAGTGCTTCTCAGCCTTAACAACTTTAAGATATGTGGACTTCAATTCCCTGGTTAGGAAATTCTGTTAATTGGAGTCCACATATAATTTCCTAAGGTTGAGAAACTGTTTTAGAGAAAATTATATACAGTATGAGGGAAATATGTATACAAAATGAATATATTTGGAAAAATAAGAATTTTAGTACACTAGGAGTTTTTGAAATCGAACTGATATTGAAACAGCAAGAATTGCCAAATAAAAACAATTGTGCTGGTCCATTTTTAGAGGGACTAACCATTAATGTTTCAAAAGAATTCAGATTTTGAAGATCTTCAGAATTCCTCTCAGAAAACATAGTACATTGGGGATAGTTAATAAAATAGACAGACATTTAAACCATATATTGAAGTTTAAAGCCAGGCTGAGATGTTGTATCTCAACTTATGTACCTAACGTATCTCAATTCTTGTATATTGTAGGTATCATATTTCACCTAACTTTCATTAGAGACCCAGGAAATTATTGCCTCCCAAGTTTTGAAGATATTGATATCCCACTCTGTAATCTAGTTTTTGTCATGGTCAATAAATACGTGCCTGTTTGCATTATAGAGGCCTCCTGGACACATTAAGATCTTAGTAGTAGAGATGTCTGGCTGTATCTACAAGTGATTGGCTCTTTGTTGACATCACAGCCAGTTTATGGAGGGGAGGGGCTGCTCACTGCTGCTTGCCTGGTGAATTTTGCTCTTTTTGAATAGTCAGATACAGGTAGTCCTCGAGTTACAAGTATAATGAAGCCTGCCCATTCCACTCCTAACTCGAAAACTTATAGAGTGAATCTTGTACCTCAAATGAGATCACTCCTTTGAGACGCGCCTCGTTAAGCGAACATGAGGTATCTCAGGGTGGGGAAGGCCATGGAGGGCCTAGTGATGGAACAGGCCCCCAAGGCCTCCCCAACCCACTAAGATACCACATGCTTCCCCCTCCCTTCCTGCCATGCTGGACTCACCTGGAAAAGATCCGTCTCCTCTCTGCTGCGGTTCCTGCTGCTGCCCGGATCTGAGGCCAGGGGATGCTTCCATGAGCGCCGGTGCCCCAATCCGTGCTCCGGAGGCCTTTTCCAGGCTGCTGCCGCCCGGATTTGAGGCCGGGGAATGCTTCCACAGCCCCCCTACAGCCCGATCAGGCCTGGAAAATGCATCTGGAGCCCAGATTGGGCAATGGGGGGGGGCGTGGAAGCATTCCCCAGCTTTAGATCTGGGTAGTAGAAGCCTGGAAAAGGCCTCCAGAGCCTAGATCAGTCCATGGAGGATGCGGAAGCATTCCCCCAGCCTCAGATCCGGGTTGCAGCAGCCTGGAAAATGCCTCCGGAGCCCCGATCCAGCTTCCGGAGGCAAGTGGAAGTGTCCCCCAGCTTCGGTTCTGTTCTCTATTATAGAGAACAGAGGCCTAAAGTACCATGAGATCATGCGAGATCAATAGCGTGAGATCTCGCCCCACTGATCTCGTGTGATCTTGTGTTACTTTAGGATTTCATTCTCTGCAAACGCACCGAAGGCCTGGAGCAGCCAAGAAAGCGAAGGATCTCAATCTTCATAGGCCGAGTATTGAAGGCCTGGTGCCTAGGGAGACCCGGGGCGGGGGTGGGGAGGGAATAACCAAGGTGAATGTTGCAAAGCCACTGCAGTCACTTGTAAGGGCGAATGACTGCCATGGTGCTGTAATATTCATAACTTCGGGACTTGCTCATCACGTAACTTTGAATGAGCGTTAAGTGAACACTCGTAACTCAGGGATTACCTGTACCAGATTTTACTCCTAGTTATAACCTAACCTCCTCTCATCCAGTTCCTCTTCTGGCTGAGAGTCAGCGAAACTGCCAGATAATGACTCAAATTCTGTTCCAGTTCAGAAAAACACTAGATATCTATTTCTGATTTCAATTCATGTTCAATCTGAGTTTTAAGTTGTACATGCAGTACAGGCTAATTCTGCTGACTGCCAGCAGTTCAGCACTTCAATTCTCACCAGTTCAAGGTTGACTCAGCCTTCCATCTTTCTGAGATTGGTAAAATGAGGACCCAGATTGTTGGGGGCAATATGCTGACTCAGTTAAATGCTTAGAGAGGGCTATAAAACACTGTGAAGCGGTATATAAGTCTAAGTGCTATTGCTATGGGGTAGACCTCACTAAACCATAGCACAACTTTCATTGAAGGAAAGCATGCGTTATTATTGAAATATACATTTGTTACATTGTCTATTGGTTGCTTGAACTGAAGGTAAAACAACAAATTTCATTATCATCCTGTAGAAAAGGTCATAAAAGCTTAATGGGCTCCAATACGGCAATAATTTATTTATTTGAATATGAAAAAATAATGTTTATTGCTGTAATCTAGGCAAGTATTCATATGTCATCTGTCCTTCATTTCTATAATTAGTATAATTACTAGCACTGTTATTTTTAAAATGTTTTTTAAAATTATTTATCTCAAAGGTAAGATATTTAAAAACTACAAGAACAAAAAAACAAAAAAGACAAAAATTAGAACTTTTACAGCTAAATAGATATGGAGTCAATTTGATTGATACTTCTATATTTGAGATTTTTTTTATTAAAAAAGTGATGTAAAATAGTAATATATATACATTGCAAATACAGATGTGAAATTTTATGATTATTTGCAGACCAACTACGCAGGGGAGGGGGGGAATCTATTAGGTTTATTTGAGAATATTTGTCAACATTCAGCCAGAATTGAATAAAGCATTTCTTGGTGTATGGAAATGCTTAATGTTGGCTGTATACATGTGCTCACTTTTTATTATTTTTTTTCTTTTGTATTTGTAAAATATGTTCCTTAATGGTACATTTTTCCTTGCTCTTTGCTATTGTTATATTCTACACTTGTGTTTCAAAACTATGTATAGCTTAGCATTTGTATTAAAAACTATGAAGAAAAATAATAGTAATTGTTGTAATTTTATGTGAAGCTCTAGAGACACACCTTTAGTATTAATGTTCTACTAAACCACATTATATATATCTGAAATCATTATTACATGCATTTCATTGTTACTTCTACCTGTTTGAAATAATTATATGGAACATAAACTAACAAATAGAAAAAAGTTAAAATTAATTTTTCATCTTTAAATGTACTTACTGAATGTAAAGACTTCTGAAGCAAATTTCGTTTTCTGTAAGTTGACAACATGGCTGAATGAGCTAATTTAAGGTTATATTTTATTGTTTCTTTTCCATGTAATTTTTCTTTTTCCAGACTTTAGAATCAGTTACCTATAATACAAACATATCTAAATGTTTCCTTCCAAGATCATTTATATAAGCCGCCCTGAGTTCTCCGGAATAGGGCGGCATAGAAATTATTAATAATAATAATAATAATAATAATAATAATAATAGTAATGAGCTGGCAATCAAAGGAAGATCACAAGGATTACCTTTACAACTACATTTCTTATCTGCAGATTTCTATCCCATATTTTCCCCAAATTTCTTTTTCAGAATATAATTTTTATAAAATACCCACAAAGCAGCAGTCTTGGGAATATGCCCTCTTCTATTTATCCTTCTGCTCTTGGTTTATGGAAATGGGTGTTTCCCAGGCAGCATAGACTCATAGCAACATTCAATGGCATAACTTGTTTGAGTTGCAATTCAAGTTTCAGTCTTTTTGAACATCTATTGACATTAGCCCAAGCCCATATATGAAAGAAACTAGAAGTGGAATCACAAGTCAAATATAGTATGTGAACATTATTCAGGAACTCAGGATCATGGGTTTAGCATATCAGTATGATTTTCTGCCCTAATGACTAGAATGAGCACCATGGTGTAATCTCCCTTTAAAACTTCAATTACAAATATTAGCATAAAACTTGGTGAGAAAAGAAAAATAAATCTCTATCTTGTCTGAAATTTGTTAGGTGGCTGTTTAAGTAAAATGGTTACTGTAGAAAATTATTTATTAGATTGAATAATACACTTATCCATTTAGAGAATCAAAATGGCTCTAGATACTTAAAGAGATTGTGCTCAGAGAAATCTTTTACTAATTAATTTTAATAATTTAATCAGTTGCTTTTAATTGCTTAAAGCCTGAAAGGTAATCATTTTTCTTTTACAGGTTTTAAACTGTATTGATCATAATTCACAGCTTAAAACAGTTTACAGTATAAATACCCAGATAACCTACCTTTTAAATATTCTCTTGTGCACCTAGATCTGGTTTGCACGTTAAACATCAGCAGAGAGAGAGATAGGGTATTCCAATTGTTCCCCCCCATAACTCGTCTATTCAAGTAAATTGTCAAGGTAACTAGATTTCTGTTCCATAGAAACAAGCAACAAGTTCTTTCTCAGAGACGGATTGAATAAAAGGACAGTATTTTCTGAAGCTTGGCAGTTGTGGAGTTTCGGATATGAGAAAAAAGTTCCTTCTTTCTTCAGAAAAATATATTGATTCATCAGAAGTGCAAATATGTTAAGTTTTTCTAGGATGAATTCATTTCATACAAATCACATTTTTGTACAACTAATCTGTCAACATTTGTGTAGCTCTTCTTTGCCAAACATGGCATACACGAAACTATAATTCGTTTCCCCACTAAACTTTTGTAGAACCCTGGATACATTAGCTTTCCCTCCCAAAAAATCAGTTTTCATCTTATATGTCATAAATATTTAATATTTAAACTCTACAAAAAGCTTAATGTTTCATAGGCCTGATATGTTAGCACAGCATCTGTGTTCCTACCAATAGTGGTGGTATGTTTGCATTTCTTTGCACACATCACCCCTCTTTCTCTTGCTTGAAACACAGGCTAACTTAGGACACTCCTGACATCAAATTATCCTTGCATTGTGTTCCCTCGCTTGCTGTATTTCATACTGGGGCATGTTTTGCTATTTCTCTATTTTCCATTACTATTTTCTAACATCCAGTGTCCGGAGCATTTAAGTTCTTCCTTTTTCTCTTTAAAACCTTTAGTTTTAAAAGAAGCTTGAATTTACTTTTTTGGTAGCTATAGTAGTTTTACTGCTTTGTGTGAATTCTTACACATTTCCCTCTGTTCTTCCTTCACCAACAAACCTTTCAATTTTACTTCTTTTATTCAGTCACATGCTTTTTAGATGTGTTCACTTATTAGTATATCAATAACCTTTTTGATATTGATATGTTTTAAAAGTAGTTACCATATTTTATTTGGTATCAATATTTAACGTGTCTTAGATACATAATTCTGCCAAATCAAATTTATGTATTTCAATTCCATTTATTTTAACAAAGACTGAACACTCCATTTAGACTCCATTTTTATCTACCACATGCTCAAAGTCTGTAGAAAGAGCCTGAACATAAACAAAAACACAAACAAAAATAGAAATTTATTTAATCCCTCCCAATAATTTTTTAAAAATGGTATTAAGGCATCTTATTCTTTATCACTACTGACCTAATAACAGAGAAGCCTCAAATACAAGATATCTGATCCATCTAAGTATCATCTTATCTATTAATTTGGTTGAAACTAATGACAATATCTATTATTCCAAGTAAAAAATTGAAATTGAAATAAAGGGCAGCACCTGAAGCTAGTATCCCATTATTTTTTGCAAAAACAAATATAAATTCTTCATATAATGTAATTCTAGGCAGAAATAAGTTCAACTGTTTTTAATTTCATACTGAGAAGGTAAGACCTCAAGATATTGCTAACTCCCAGCAGCCAAGAACAGCCTGACCAGGGATAAGGGAAACTGGTTGTGGAACTTCAGCAACAGCCAGAAAAATGGATCAGTTTTCTATCTTATAAGTTCAGTCTTAAATCATTTCTTCTTTCCTATCTGTAGGCTCCACTTTTCTAACTATCTGTTTTCTTCATATATTAACAGTTATGCCAAAGGAATAATATTCTCTCTTTTTTTACTGACTGGTATTACCTAGACAACACAATTTTTAATTAAATAATGGCGATAGTCATTCTTTGGTATGGGCTAATTGCCATGGAATGAATGCACCAGTGTAGTAATATGCAATGTAGTAGTAGCAAAACTGTCATGAAAATAGAAATCACTGTTGTTACATTATTTTTTGTAACTGTAACGGTCTTGTTTTGTTTTACATTTCACACTGAAGTATAAAATGAATATACTGTGCACAAAAGGGATGCTAAGGGGTCACTTGAATTGGGCTATACATTTTTTTTAATGTAATTTAAGCTGGTGCATATTTTTCATAACATCAGCTACAATAACATTTTTCAGCCTTCTAATAAAGGCTGAAGGCTAAGAATAGTATCTGAAATGATAGTGATGTAAACATAAGAATCAACCATGGGATTCCAATCCAAATATAGATATTAAGAAGTCTGGAATTTTTAGAGTAAGTCTTCTAAAATTAGCTATGTTGATTTCATTTACCACCACAGATTTTTATGATTTAGTACAGTGAACAATATACGTGAAAATTACATATTGTTAGTGTCATGAAAAGTACACTGACACTGCCTTTGACATATTTCCTCTAAAGGAAAACATGTGATAAGAAGAAAATCATAAAGTCAGAAAAATGTTGCTCTTGATGGGTACACTTTAACACACGTGTAGAACTGTTATTTATAAAACTTGTGGGGAAAAAATCAATGTTATTACAATGTGGTTTCAGCTAAGATTTTCCTCTATCAAAGTCCTCCTATTCATCATCCTTGGAGCCTGTTTTGCTCAGCTGTAAAAAGACAAAAATAATTGTATCATTTTTCTTGATCCTATCTACAGACAATGAGACAATAAACAGCAATTAAAATCAATGTGACAATTTTATTATAAATCATTGAAGTTTGTACAATATAATTTTTCTTTACAGACTGGGTCTTCATACTTGAAGTTAAAAAAAGATTTATTGTTACTTTGAGATCCAATGTATTTAGCTATCTGTAAAATGAATAGAAAAGAGCCCAAATAATAATAGGATATATTAGACAAATATTGAAAAAAAGCATCATATGCTTTGTAGGCGTAGTTCTGTAATTTTTTTATTTCTTATTCTGTATTTCTTAGATGCAATTATACTAAGAACACACAATTGTTGCTATTTTCATCATAACTTTACTCTACTCAGTTGTGTTCTACATAGTATAAGATCACAAAATTGTAATACGGAAGTTCAGCAATGTCAGCTATTCCTAGTGAATAACATCTTTATGTCCTGGATCAGCAATTGAATTGGAGTAATACATTGTGATATATCTAAGGAACAACATGGGTCTTTTTGGATGAAAAATAATATTACCAGTTTTTATAATTATTAAACTTATTTCTTCTATTTGAGCTAAACACCACACACTCATAAAAAGGTGTTAACATATATTTTTTTGTAAGCACTTCCAAAATGCAAAGAATAAGCTTATCAGAAAAACCCTTGATGGGTTGTAAATATGGGTTTTCTGCCAAAATGGGCATAAATGGCTATAGATGATATGGCTTCAGTTGAAACACTTAAAGAGACTAGGAGACATTTGATAAATTAGAATATGTATGTTGGATTAGTAACAGATCGTCCTCACTTAAAAATGGTAATTGGGAGGGACAATTCCATTGCTAAGAGATGAGGTTATATGGCATAATGTCATGTGACTGCTCAGACTTAAATGGCAGTTGTACCAATTCTAGTAGATGTCATTAGGCAAATCCTGCATGGTTACAGTGTCCCAGTCACGTGATCACCATTTGCAATCTCCGTCAACTTCCCCGTTGGCTTGTTGAGAGCGAACAATGAGGTTCACAAATGGCAATCACATAACCGTGGATGTTGTGACTATTTTAATTGCAAATTAGTTGCCAAATGCCCAAATTTGGAACAGTTGTTAAGCTCCCTCGTTGTAAATTTGAAAGGTAGTTGAAACAGTGCTTGCTGAACAATCTTAATGCATGCAAACATATTTTTAAAAAATGCTTAGATACTCTTCTGGATACTTCTGTTCAATGTACTCCAAAGGCAACATGGATACTTGGGACTAACCCCTTTTTTATTTTTAAATTAGTCTTTAAAATATGAAAGATACAATATGACTTCTGAGGGATAGCGCCTGAATAAGTTGGGCCCCTTTTTGTGATTTTAGGGAGTTAGGGAATTTGCTGAAAATCTTTGGTTTTGCTCTCAATTTTTGAACCAGTAACTAATATAAACATGAAAGGAAATAATAATAATAATGATGATGATGATGATGATAGAAGGGACTTCGGAGGTCATCTAGTCCAACCCCCTGCTCAGGCAGGAAACCCTATACCATTTCAGACAAATGGCTGTCCAATCTCTTTTTAAAAACCTCTAGCTCTGGAGCATTCACCGCTTCTGGAGGCAGGTCATTCCACTGATTAATTGTTCTAACTGTCAGTTAGTTCTAGGTTGCTTTTTTCTTTGGTTAGTTTCCAAATAGTGGATGCCTGTTTTGGCTTCAACTGCCCTTACACTACAATTATTTGGTTTAACAATCCATTTGTAAAAATCATAAAACTGTTATAATATTTTAATTTCATTTTTGCATAATGTATGAGATACAGATTGTTAGTGCTTAATTAAATATAGACATTTTTTGTTTAGGATGGAGTACAAAATCTCTGAAACACTGATCAAGACAAAAAAAGACATACAAGTATCATTGCTTAGAACTAAAAATATGGTTCAAAATGGTCCAAATACTTACATGCTTTATAAAAACACGAGGAAAATTCCATTATCATTCATATCCAAAATGGTTTAAAAAAGAAAAAAGAAAAAAATTAGATACTGCTTAAATCTCCCCAAAAGTTACTGTTTTAATATTTTCAATTTTCAACACTCTTACCTTGATTACATCAACCCAATTCCATCCTCGAGGAAGTTCTCCTTTGTGATCTAATCAAAATAAAAATTCTCTATGTATTTTTGCAATTTGAATTCAAGCATCTATTCTGAAATTAATGTATTAATTTACATCATAGTTTGTGGTAAAGCTTAAAATAGCAAACTCTGGCTTATTGCAAATTGTTATGAATAACTGGGCAATGCTTGGCAGTGATGAAGAAGAGAACTTATGGCCCTCCAGATGTTTCTGAATTTTAACTGTCAATATCCCTGACTACTGGCATTACTGAGAGTTCTGGTTCAACAACCTAGATTCCACAAAAGAACACGATTCATTACTATTCTGCTAGGAAACAAAAATTACTTAGACATACCTATTGCACATAAAAATTCAACATAAACCATAATGCGGGAAAAAGCCTGTATTTGCTCTGTTCTATATAGAAAACATATATTCTACACCATACTTTTTTTAATTAAAAGAAAATTAAGATGTATTAGGAGTAAATTATACAAACCTGTTTTGTCAGCTAACTTCCGCTTTTGCGTTTTGGACAATTGTTCCTTTTTCTCCTTTTTCTTAGTTGGTGCTGCTGCATCAGAATGTCCAGTTGAGATGCAGTTATTTAATACTGTCTAAAGAAATAAAATGTATTATTTATTAAGAATTCTCTGTAGTTTATTAATTCTATACTTGATACTTGCATTAAATTGGATGAAAAGTCATTATATCTGCTTAAACTTTTCTGTTGTCAATACAAAATTTTTTGTAGGATATGAGTAATTTTAACCACTGCTCCTGGAATACTAGATTAATATAGGAATGTCAAACATTGCTACAAATTGAATTCAATCTTAAAGTGGCAATTCAATATCAAGAAACTGATAGATTGCATAGGAAAACATTTTCATATGTTGAGATAGGTCAACATTTGGGAATATAAACTTACCACAGTATTAACTGGTTGATTTTCCATGAACAATTCTTTATTATCTTTGGCATATTCAAATATTGTATATGTCATTGAGGTTCCCAGGTTAACCTTAACTTCTTCCATTAATTTATCCAATATACCATGTTTTACAGTTGAGGATCTAGGGCAGATGGCAAAGAAGAGATAAAAAGTTAATTCTAGAAAGACAGCTTTTTGAAAGTCTTAAGAACTGGACCACTTACATGGCATTGTTGAAGAATGCATCCATTGATATGACTGGAGCAGTTTGTGGGTATGTTTCTGGCCATGATATTTCTATAAGGAAGGCTTTGGGGTCTCCACTTTCACCTATCTAAAAACATATATAAATCATGTCTATATGGGAATCCAGTCAATTCAAGCTTTAATCAACAAAAATACTGAAATACAGATATTTCATTTTTACATTCAATGTCAATTTTTAGAAGGAATTTTCAAGAAGTGTTATGTCCAACATGTGAGTATTAAAAATACTAATATAATTTCACCATAATCCATAAAACAGCTACACCACAGGAAACATGGCAGTATATAAATTTAATAAATTATGATTATATCAATGATCAGCAGGACCTTTCTATCATAAGCTATATTCCCTTTTCATAAATTATGAAAATATATTAAGAAAATGAGTACACCAATCTGAAAATCTCAGTGTAAAACTTGGTATATAGTCTTGAGCTGTTGCTGTTTATATAGCTAATATACCTTGGTGTTGTAGCTAAACTACAAACTGTCTTAAATATTGTCGTTGCTGAACAACCACTCATTCAGAGACTGTTCAAACTTACAATGGCGCTGAACAAATGGTAGTTACAACTGATCCTTGTTTCTGATGGTCGCAACATCCCTGAGGTCATGTGATAACAATCCAGGAGCTTGAGTTCATAATTATAATATCGTAGTATCCTGCAGTCACATAATCAGCATTTGTACCTTCTTTGCCAGCTTCCTACAAGCAAAGTCAATAGGGAAACTGACAGGAGGTTGCAAATGGCAATCACATGGCATTGCGCTTAACATCGGTGAATCCATTTAATGGCAGTCAGAAGTGCTGGAATTTTCATGGCTAAATACTGTGCTCATGAGACTTCATGCTTTATGACCATGTTGCTTAGCAATGGAAATTCCGGTCCCAATCATTATTGTTTAGTGAGGACTACCTTGATAAAAACAGAACCTAAAGCTTGGAGGTTAATATAGGCTCATTTGAATTAATACAACTCACCCTATATTGAAATGAAATGGGACTAAGTTCCCTAAAACATTCGTCACCTTCATAAATAGAACGTAATGCTTCTAACTCCATCTGAAAGAAAGCACAAGCAAACATTTTAATAGTTTTATTTTTAATTTAATCTTAAACTGTACTGGGAGATCTATAAACCACTCAGCCAGGCATGAGTGGAATGGTATATATGCTTAGTAAAATATTTAAAATAAACAAACAATATCTGATTGAACATAATCTTAAGTCACATTTTAGTAGCTTTCAAAAATATTAAAAGAATATTAAAAGAACTCTATAATCCTAGGAAGCTAAGCATGCTACATATGTTATATATAAAACTAAAAGTATGTGATAAGTCAATACATGTTTTCAATGGCAGATGTCATCAGCTATAAAGTATAATCAGTAGCATTGGTTATAAAAAGGCTGAAAAGAATCAGAAATTGCTTTTTATGGTGCATGAAAAAAGAACATATATGTATAAAAACAGTGTATAGAGCTGTAGAAAACTCCAATTTCCTAAAGAAAAATGATCTTAGCTATATTTACGCAGCATCACAAATGCATCATTTGGGTTTTATGGAACCACTCCTTAGTACAACCATGGAGCAGAAAGGGTCTATTTAGACCAGGGTTTTTCAAACCTGACAACTTTTAAGATGGGTGGACTTCAACTCCCATAATTCTCCAGCCAGCGTGTTAAAGTTACCAAGTTCGAAAAACACTGGTTTTAAATCATCCAATCCAAATTCTACTGAAGGAAGTTAAACCAGGGTTTCGTGCAACGGGTGATGCCGATAACATCTGTCAAAACGTTCCAGTTACCCCATCGTCAAAGTTCCACGCGTGGCACTAGGGGACATTTGCAACACAGGCAAGCACTCAACAGGTGGAGTTTTTTCCCCGCGTGCTGCTGATCTGCTACTATACAGCATGTTCCCCCCCCAGCAGCTCCTACAATTAAATCCAGGGAAGGGCGGTCCTTTCCTAGCCACGCCCCTCCAGGGAAGGTTTTCACGTAAGCCCAGGGCGTCTTTACTCCTTCCATTCCCGGACTCTGCCAGTCTATTCCACGCCTTCGTATTTCTCACCTCCTGGTCCTCGTTCGCCGTCATGGCGCGACACCGGGGAAGAAGACGTCCTCCCTCCCCGGCTCCTTTCGCTCTCTCCCTTTTCACGGTCTTCTGGGGAAAAAATTGCACGTCAATCCGAGTGGGAATCGAGCACGCCAGATCAATACAGAAGATTGTCCTCGGTGCGCAGGCGCCAAAAATGACAAGGCCGGAAAGGGAGTCAGGCGCTACCTCTTTAGCGGTGATTGGACAGCGTGATCATCTTCGCTCCACTTCCTCCAGCTGACAATTGGTCGATTCTTTTAACCATACCCTCTGATTTGCACGCTCTTTACCCTAGACCAGAGCAAAGCTCGGTCGGTTCCGCCTTTTTGTTACTTCTTCTTTTCATTTGCCGCTTCGCAGAACTTTAGCTCTGCCCATTTCTTAGCACGTTCCAATAGTTGGCGCCGGGCGCTCAGGAGCCGCAGTGCTTATTGGTCAGTTATGGCTATCAATCTTAATTCGCCTGCTAAGTGTTGTGTTTTTCTCAGCAGGCCTCGGGTTTCTGTTCGAAGTTTCCCCTCTTTCCTCTGCACCCGATTGTCGTATGGATCGTGTCACCGAAGGCTGAGGGCGAGGTGCTCCTTCCATACCCGGGGAAGTCGTAGTGCAGGTGCGAGGCAGGGCAACTGAGAACGGGGTCGCAACGGAGCTTGCAGTGTGAGCAGATCCTCTCAAGCAAAGGCACAAGGGGCGGCGGCGGCGGCGGCTGAGAAATAGATTAAAACTGTACACAGGACATTCTGTCATTGTTTTTGGGAAAGTGTTTCGGTTTCGCAGGTATGCCGCTTTTACGTAGAACGTGAAATGGAGACTTGAAGATTTTAATAAAAGCGGTATGCGTTCAGATTGAAATAAGACTTAAATTAGATTTATTTAATTCCCTAAAATATTCGTTTTCTCCTGAGGAATAAAATAAACCACTATTCTCTGGAATTACAAAATATGCTAAGCCATCAACCGTAATTTGCAAATCACAGTGTTGGCCTTCATGCAGTAGAAAAACAAAAGAATATTCTTATTTTATATGGCGTGTAACCCAAGTTCAATGTGTTTTAGCCTGTGTGGAATAGTCTTCAGTCTGCATGGCTGCCATTACTATGCAACAAATGATTGCAAAACTATATTAATGTAAAATGAAACCAAATAAATCAAAAGAATAGAAAAATGATTTGGTGATAAAGCTGAAAATAGGCTGCCCTTTTCTGCCTTAGAAGGTTTATTGGTTTTATTTTATGGTCATGGTTTCCCAAAACATTTAAAAATGAGAAATATATGTAGTAGTATGGAGATTATAAATGTAGCCATATTTGATGTGAATAAGTGGGACTCATTGGTAAATTTATTTGAATATCTTTAAAGTTCACAGGTAAGTAATTTTTTTGAAGACCTTTCCGATAACAAGATCTATAAACTAGCCTGTGGCCTAAGATTGAATTTTTTCTATCTGGTTCAATTTAGCTACAGGCAAAACCATTTTAAGGCACACAATATTGTAGTGAAATGTCTAATAGAATCTATAATTATTTACGGTATATAAACTTTATATCTTGCTGTACAGAAACACCTGAATTTATGTCTGCTTGTCACAAGTTTAGAATAACAACTTTAAATGTTCTGCATATTACAATACTTGTTAGGAAAATTATTTTGAATATTTTTCTGCTTAAAGTTTCAGACTATATTTGGAACCGTCAATATGAGCCCTTCACAGTGGGATTTTCCAGTGGAATTATGTTGCCGACCAATGGCCTTTGTTACACTCACTGGTTTGGATGTTGTATATAATGCTGTTCATCGAGCTGTCTGGGATGCCTTTTGTGCAAATAGGAGAGCAGACAGAGTACCAATTTCTTTTAAAGTACTTCCTGGTGATCATGAATATCCCAAATGCAGAATAAAGGTATTACCCTAAATATTACAGTAAGAGTTAAAAGTCATATTTTAGTGTAAGTTTATTTTACTGCGATTCAAGTGTTTAAATTCTGCTTTTGCGTATTCCTTTTTCAAGGTTATTTTGGAATTAACATTGGTAAAATAATTCTTTCAAAAGCAAAGGTAGAGATATACAGCTGTATTAAATCAAGCTGAAGAAATAATGCAACATAATTTTAAACCTGCTTCATTAAGAATAAGTTTAGCAAAACTCATGCCGTACATATGCATGTTATGATTTAAAGATAAGCAGGGAAGAAAAATATAGAGCGCTAAACTGGGAGACTGTAGGTTCTTGTCCTGCCTTAAGCATGAAGCCAGCCATATAAGTTTCTCCCAGTCATTGTGTCTTAACTCTAAGAAGAAGGCTGAATGACTTCTGAAATTTTGCCAAGAAAAATATAAATATTAGTCCAGGCAGTCACCAGGAGTCAACATTTACTAGAGGGGACTAAAAAAACATCACCTGTCTACAGTAGTGATGATACTATTTTTCAACTTTTTCAGAGATTGTCATATGAATGGTACATTCCAAAAGGTATCCTGAAAACAGGTTGGATGAACAAACATCTGAATTTGGTTCCTGCGCTTGTTGTGGTATTTTATGAACTAGATTGGGATGAGCCACAGTGGAAAGAAAAACAATCAGAGTGTGCTACTAGAGTTGAAATTGTCAGGTATTATTTTATCTTTTCTATAAAATACTGTTTTAGACTAACACTTGAAGAGGGAAAGAAGGTATAATTCACATTTTTTCTTCTTGTTTTGGAATAGAAGCTGTTATCTATGTGCATTTGCTATTGCCCATCTGAAAGAACAAATAAATTTTAGTTTGTTAAGTCCCATACATATGGTATTTCTGCCTTAAATAATTGATTGCCTGAATCTTTATAAACTTTAGTTAGCTTAATGTCTTATTTTTTTCAGGCAGAGTTTGCAGGGCCGAAACACAAAAGTTGCTGTAGTTTTAATTCAGAAGAAAACCCCCTTACCTCCAGGTAAAATATAGTTTAACTACGGTTGTATGATTGAAATATGGTAATCTAAAGTAATGTGGAATGTTGTTCTTGTTTAGTGAGCAGAAATATGAGCAGTGAAAACAGTTGGAAATAATTTAGGTTGGAATCCAGTATTCATCTTCCACCAATGAAATTTTTGTCAATGAAAGCAGGACATTTCCCCTCTGGTTTTCAATAAACCCAGAAGGACTGTCCTGGATGATAGGATATCCTTTGGAACAGATTTGTAAAGTTTGCCCTATCACAGTTTTGACAATCGAAGCAGTTCTGTTAAGGGAAGAGAAGACTAGATGCATTACAATAAACAGGAACTTTTTGTTTGTAATACAACTACACTTTGTAACTGACAATTTTGCAGTACAATTATACTTATTAGGAAAAATATTTAAAACAATAAAAGATATAGAAAAAGATACATCTGGGAAATCTTTTAATAAGGGCTTTGGTTAAGATAATGAGAGTCTGCATTTTAGAAATTCACAGACAAAAAGATTTTCTCTTCCTCCTTTTGAAAATGCATAATTCATATAAACTATTACTTGAAAGAACTGTCCATCAAGCTAATTGCTCTCAAATGTTGTTTTACAAATTACAACTGGAAATTTGGATCAGTCTGGACATAAAACAGATTGAGGCTCAACCCTGACAAGACAGAGCAGCTGTGGGTGATGCCTCCCACGGACATTTCAATCTTTCCTTCCATTACCCTGGGGGGTAAAGTTATAGACCCCTCGGAGAAGGTGCGCAACTTGGGAGTCCTCCTCGATCCACGGCTGACATTGGAACATCATTTGTCGGCTGTGGCGAGGGGGGCATTTGCCCAGGTTCGCCTGGTTCACCAGTTGCGCCCTTATTTGGATCGGGAGTCTCTACTCACAGTCACACATGCCCTTGTCACCTCGAGGATCGACTACTGCAATGCTCTTTACATGGGGCTACCCTTGAAGAGTGTTCGGAGACTACAATTAGTGCAAAATGCAGCTACGCGAGCAATTGTGGGCCTTCCACGTTGTGCCCACATTTCGTCAACTCTCCGCATGCTGCATTGGTTGCCTATCGGTCTCCGAGTGCAATTCAAAGTGTTGGTTATTACCTATAAAGCCCTTTATGGCATTGGACCAGGATACTTACGGGACCATCTTCTGCCACATACTTCCCTTCTACCGGTGAGAGCGCACAGGGTCGGCCTCCTCCGGGTCCCGTCAGCGAAACAATGCCGTCTGGAGGGTCCTAGGGGGAGGGCCTTCTCTGTTGTGGCGCCCACCCTCTGGAACCAACTGCCCCCTGAAGTCCGTGTTTCCCCCACTCTCCTGGCCTTCCGGAAGAATCTAAAAACTTATCTATGCCGGCAGGCCTGGGGATGACTGTGATTGTGTGTGAATGATGAATGTGTTTGGGGGTCTTTTAAAATGCTTTTTAGATTTGGTTTTAGATTTTTGAAATGCTGAGATGTTTTTGTTTATGTTGTTAGCCGCTCCGAGTCCTTGGAGAGGAGCGGCATAAAAATTTAATTAATTAAATAAATAAATAAATATTTGCTATAGCCTGAAAGCCATCAACCTATAAAATTATTATTATTATTATTTATTTAATTTCTATGCCGCCCTATTCCGGACAACTCAGGGCGGCTCACAACATGATAGAAATCACAATAAAATACATAAATATAAATATAAAAACCCCGAAGTTAAAAAAAAGAAAAACCAATCATTCCACAAACATACACACAAACATACACCGGCTAGGGGCAAGGTGTTAGCTGCCCCAGGCCTGCCGGCAAAGGTATGTTTTAAGCAATTTACGAAAGGCGGAGAGGGTGGGGGCGACACGGATCTCCGGGGGAAGTTGGTTCCAGAGGGCCGGGGCCGCAACAGAGAAGGCTATTCCCCTAGGCCCCGCCAGGCGACACTGCCTGGCTGACGGGACCTGGAGAAGGCCGACTCTGTGGGCCCTAACCGGCTGCTGGGATTCATGAGGCAGCAGACGGTCCCGTAAATAGCCTGGTCTGATGCCATGTAGGGCTTTATAGGTCATAACCAACACTTTGAATTGGGTTCGGAGACCAATTGGCAGCCAATGCAGCTCGCGGAGTGATGCCGAAATGTGGGCATTTCTAGGCAAGCCCAATACTGCTCGCGCGGCTGCATTCTGCATTACCTGAAGTCTCCAAACGTTTTTCAAAGGTAGCCCCATGTAGAGAGCATTGCAGTAGTCGAGCCTCGAGGTGATAAGGGCATGAGTTACTGTGAGAAGAGACTCCCGGTCCAAATAGGGCCGCAACTGGTGCACCAGGCAAACCTGGGCAATGTCCTCCTCGCCACAGCCGAAAAATGATGTTCCAAATTTAGCTGTGGATTGAGGAGGACGCCCAAGTTGCGGACCTTCTCCGAGGGGGTCAAAAGCTCCCCCCCCAGGCTAATGGACAGATAGATTGAAATATCTTTGGGAGGTAGAACCCATAGCCACTCCGTCTTGTCGGGGTTGAGTTTGAGCCTGTTGGCACCCATCCAAACCCTAACAGCCTCCAGACATCGGCACATCACTTCCGCTGCTTCACTGAAATGACACGGGGTGGAGATGTAAAGCTGGGTATCATCAGCATACTGATGATATCTCACCCCGTGTTGTCGGATGATCTCGCCCAGCGGTTTCATGTAGATATTAAACAGCAGAGGGGAGAGGACCGATCCCTGAGGGACCCCACAAGGGAGGAACCTAGGGGTCGACCTCTGACCCCCTGCCAACACCGACTGCGACCGACCAGTGAAGTAGGAGGTGAACCACTGCAAAACAGTGCCCCCAACCCCCAACCCCCCCAGTCGGTGCAGAAGGATACCATGGTCAATGGTATCGAAAGCCACTGAGAGGTCAAGTAGCACCAGGATAGTGGATAGTCCCTTATCCCGGGCCCGCCAGAGATCA
Source organism: Bothrops alternatus (assembly GCA_034064705.1). NCBI lineage: Eukaryota > Metazoa > Chordata > Lepidosauria > Squamata > Viperidae > Bothrops > Bothrops alternatus. The sequence goes on along the minus strand of JARGCV010000053.1, from coordinate 7,192,919 downwards.
TCCGTCAGCGCGACCAAAGCAGTTTCCGTGGAGTAGCCGAGCCTGAATCCTGACTGTTGAGGGCCCAGATAATTGGCCTCATCCAAGGACCGTTGGAGCTGGAGTGACACTACCTTCTCAACAACCTTCCCTATAAAGGGAAGATTGGAGATAGGACGGTAGTTGTTTAAGACAGCTGGGTCCAGGGAAGGCTTCTTGAGGAGGGGGCGCACAATTGCCTCCTTGCAGGGAGCCAGAAAGGACCCCTCCCTCAAAGAAGTGTTGACAATCTCCTGAACCCAGCCCCGCGTCACCTCCCTGCTGGCCGAAACCAGCCAGGAGGGGCACGGGTCCAATAAACAGGTGGCGGAGCTCACAGCTCCAATGGCCTTGTCGACTTCATCAGGTGCTACCGGGTCAAACTCCTTCCACACAACAGGATCAACACGAGTCCCTGTCACCTCGACTGAATCATTATCAGCCGATGCTGCATTCCAATTGGAGTCAAGGTCCATCTGAATCTGGGCGATTTTATCCGCGAAAAACTTATTAAAGTCCTCAGCACTACCCTGCAAGGGTGCATCAACCCCCCCTGATTAAGGAGGGAGCGAGTTACCCTGAACAGGGCGGCTGGGCAGGATTCCGCAGATGCAATCAAAGCGGAATGATACTCGCATCTTGCTGCCTTGAGTGCCACCTGATAAATCTTGATATAAGATCTTAAAAGTGTTCGGTCAGATACGGATTTACTTTTCCTCCATCGCTTCTCTAGGCGTCTCTTCTGGCGCTTCATCCCCCTGAGTTCCTCAGTAAACCAAGGAGATCTCCTGGGTCTGCTACCACAGAGAGGTCGCAGCGGCGCAATCCGGTCAAGAGCCCCCTTCGCAGCCATATTCCAGGCCGTAAATGGATCAGTCTTTCCTATGAAATGGATCAATTAATTATTTCAGCTGTTGCATAATGAAAAAAAAGTTACAGCTGTATGCAGAGGAGTAGTGATTCTGATTCTTTCTAGGAAAGTGGTTGCAGTCAGAGTGTGAGGAGAGATCAAGCCTTGGGCATCGGGGTTGCTACAGGGCTGATTCCTCTCCCTCATCTTACTGAGTATCTCAGACAGTAAGGTTGCATAGCACTCCCAGACTGAATGGGAGACAAGTGGAAGTCTTGCTCTTGTGTTTGGAAGTTATGGGTTTGAAAGGGGAGGAATACATTAAAAATCAAACAGCTGGCTATTCCAAAAGCCAACTGATTACAAGACAGTTCCAGCTTTACTTGTGAATAGACTTGTGATCTCCCAAAATAAGATGGGTCATAAAATTTGGTGGTCTTTCAGACTAACAATTTATGCCAGATAAAGAGGTGCAATTTGTGCTCGAAGGACTTTTGCTCAGCTTGGCCTTGTATTTCAATTATGATCATTCCTGGAGTAAGAGACAGTAGTAATAATTACTTGCACCTTTACTCCTCATGGTTGTATTATTGTAATTTCCTTTACACAGGACCACCTAAAAATGACAGCTAGCGCAACATGCAGTGGTTTGCATATGAATGGGATTGTTTTGATATTCCCATATAACTTCTGTATTGTGGGAGCTGCATTGATTACCAGTTTTTGTTTTCTGGGTGCAGTTCAAGGTGTATGGTTTAGGACTTGGATATCTAGAAGACTGCTTGCTTTGAGTAGAATTTGCCCCTCTGAGATATATATAGAGAGAATATTTGTTAAGAGATATCTGTTCTCTGCTGAAGGTCATCTCTTGTGCAGTCAGATACCCTTCATCCTATTTATTAACATTTATATGTTTGTAAATTAGTTAAATTGGCCCAATTAAAAAGACATATTCAATTGTTTGAGACAAAACACATATATATTCCACTGATGATGATACTGTTTAATCATGTTGATTCTCGGTGATTCTATGTACTAGTTTTCTTCACATTTTTTGATCTTGTATAGCTTCTTTCAGTTGTTTCATTGTTTCCTAGATACAGCTTATTAAAGTTCGTGAATATTTGGATTAAGATTATTCAAATCATTTTTGAATGTGCCTGTGTGTGTTTGCTCTAGGAGAAGATGTTATTGCTTCAGAAAGGGCAGCAGCTTTATGTAATGCTTGTGACCTCTCTGGAAAGTCCCTGTTTGTTTTGCCACACACTGATCATCTTGTAGGTTACATTATAAGGTAAGCAGATAATATAAACTATAAGCTTTTCCACATTACTTCTTTAGAGGCAGAAGTCTTGTGTTGATATCCTTAGAAGCATGCTGGTGAGATTTACTTTAAAGTAATTGGTATAACAATGCCTTTCACAATGTAAAATCACTCTCTACTTTTCCCAATTATTTTATCTTTTGACATAAAGTGGGACTAGCAATTTCAGAGCCCCAAGATTATCCCATCAAAATTAAGTAGGAAAAAAGTCCCCATCCCATTTTTGGGATGATTTAATTTTGTTAAGGGAAAAGCTAAAGCAGATGCATCGGGTTGCTGTTATTTTTATTTTTTCTGAATCCACTTGTAGAAAGTTTACCATGACATCTTATCTATCCCAAATCCTTCCAAAACTTAAAAATAATTCACCCTGGATCAAATATCCACGTTTATTTCTTATTGCCATCTCTTATCAATTGTTGTCTAATTAGATATAATAGATTCTGTCTCCACAATAACTCTGTCTTCCCATCAAAGTCCACATAGAAGTGATTTCCAGTTAGGTCAGTGTAATAAATCCATCCAGTCTCCCTCAATCTTCGTAAGAAAAAGGAATTTGTCTCTTCTCCATTCAATGAGAGTCCTAATATTGTAGGAATACACAGACTTAAACTTCAGAGAAACAGATGGGATTAACTCAGTTAATGCTTCAGTCATGAGAGTATCTCTTTGGTTTGGAACTGGATTCAAATCTTTTTGTGTACCTTTATGCAAAGTTACATGCCCCAGCATATTTTGCAAGATCTTTATTGTCTCATCAAGCTTTTTAAGGAGAGTTTCAGCTAGAAGCTGCATCATTTCTTAGGTTTCAGCCATTGTTCAGCCATTCTCTAGTCTATGAAATTTGATCCAAGAACAAAGAACATTGAAGCAGAAGGTAGTCAAAGGGATGTTTTCTCAATGTTTTGATGTATTTCAATCCAAGATTAAAAGAAAAATTAAAGAAAACTCCAAATATTTTGCAAAGCTCAAAAAGTACACAAATCTTGTGGTGAGAGCCTAATATTGAAATAAATAAAAGCTCTTCCCCCTCCCAAAAGCATGTTGTGCTTCCACATGGAGGGAACAGAGGTTATCCAGAATGATATATATCAGGAGACAAAAAGAAAAAACATTGCATTTATGAAATATTGAGAGGATGTTGATAGTGTTCTCACAAAAACATTGTTCCTGGGTTTTGGATTGTGAAATTCCATTAAGTGAGAGCCAGTCTGGTAGGTTAGCTATTTGCCTAGAAGCCAGGAGATGATAAGTTCTAGTCCCACTTTAGGAATGAAATCTGGCTGCATGACTTTGAGCCAGTTGCTCTCTCTCTGCCCAGGCCACCTCATGGAGTAACTGTTATGGGGAAAATAGGAGGAAAATATTACTGTGTTTGCTGCCTTGACTAATTTATAAAGTAATAAAGGCTGGATTAAAAAATGAATAAAATGCCTACCTTGAAGGAAGTTTTGCAGATTCACAAAATTATTGATATAAACCATACCAGAAATCACATATAGGTAGTCCTCAAGTTACGAGTGTAATGGAGCCTGCTCATTCCACTTGTAACTCGAAAACTCATGGAGTGAATCTTGTTCCTTTAGCGAGATCACTCTCTTGCTTGTTAAAACGCATGCGGCTTGTTAAGTAAACACGAGGGTGGGGAAGGCCATGGAGGATCTAGTGGTGAAACAGGCCCCCAAGACCTCCCCGACCCACTAACATACCTCATGCTTCCCCTTCCCTGCCGCCTGGAAAAGGCCTCCGGAGCCCGGATCTATGGCTGCAGAGCAATTTCCCCCCCTCCCCATGGCCCGATCTGGGCTCCGGAGGCCCTTTCCAAGCCTCTGGAGACCAGATCCATGGCCACGGAGTGATTTTGCAGCCCCCCCCCCCGCGGCCTGATCCTGGCTCCGGAGGCCTTTTCCAAGCCTCCAGAGCCCAGATCAGGCCGCAGGGAGGTGCAAAATCACTCCGCAGCCATAGATCCAGGCAGCAGAGGTCTTTTCCAAGCCTCTGGAGCCCGGATCGGCCATGGGGAAGGGTGTGAAATAACTCTGCAGCCATAGATCTGGACGGCAGAGGCCTTTTCCAGGCCTCCAGAGTCCCGATCCAGCTTCCTGAGACACGTTGAAGTGTCCCCCGACTTCGGTTTGGTTCTCTGTTGCAGAGAACAGAGGCCTAAAGTACCATGAGATCACATGAGATCAGTAGTGTTGAACGAGCGTTAAATGAACGCTCGTAACTCGGGGATTAGCTGTAATTTTCATTTCATCCATGTCTGCCATTCCTAGTACTCTTCTGAATCTTCCCTGCTATATCTACGGTAGCTTCCTTTTATCTTCTTTTTCTTAGCAAAGTACTGAGCTACAGCAATCCATTGTTTTCATTTTCCCAAAATTTCTTTTAAGAACGAAGTGTAGTCCAGAAACCTTTTTACAAAACTAGCTGATGTTGGAGGCTATCAACTGCTTTACAGTATGTCAGCTTTCCATTTATTAGTTTTTTAAATTAAAAATAAAATTGAGGTGGCAGGCACTAATATTTTGATCTGGGGTGCCTGTAGGTACTTGCAAAGTACCCCAGAAATATAAAGTGTTTGAAAATATTTTTGTATATTATTTAACTTATTTATATACATTATTTAACAATCCTATCTGTTAAAGTTCCTTGGACTGGTCTACAGCGCTAGCAAGTACACTAAGTTGTGTTTTAAGGTTGTTTAGTAATCTGCCCCTCCCCCCATTCTCAGCAATTAAAACCTTCATGGACAAATTCATTAAGTATGTATTTTATAGTATTTTGGGATGTCAGATTAAAATAGGTATTTTCTAAATTAATTCTTATCATGCATATAATGTTGCTACTTTGTTGTGGTAATTTGCCATTCTTTATCTTTTCCTGTTTGGATTTTGGAGAACTTTTCAACAAAGTTTTAAATAAATATTTATGAGAATGATTAAGTAGTGGGAAGAAGAAGTTATCCTCCCAAAACAAGGCATGTGATAGTTGAGAAAGACAGGTGAGATTATTGCCATTAAATAAATAGTAACTGTAAGAGTGGTTAATATAGATGATTCTTTTACAATCCTTTAAATAGAAGGAGTTTAATGCAAAATATAAATATAATTTGAATGCTTTCTGAGAAACATTATCAGTCTGAATAGGACTTTCCCTAACCATAATGTTATGTATATTCTGAAATATGTCTCTGTTTTTGTTTCTAAAAAAACTGTGATTTTCTTTCACAGGTTAGAAAATGCTTTCTATGAACATGCTCAGACCTATTACTACACAGAAATACGAAGAGTAAAATCTCATAAAGAATATTTGAACAAAACAACACATCAGGTATTATTAAGATTACTGATAAAGTAAACTAGCATTGATGAAGCATTAGAAGTAAGAAAAACATATAACATTATTAAAGGTAATATTCGTATAAGAGTTCCTTATATAATTTTTTCTTTATTCAGATTTCAGTAGGTAAACCACCATTAAAATAAAGTGTATTCACCGAGGCATTCTTGTGATATTTCAGTACTGTCATTTATTAATTCCTGTTAACAAGTAATACTACTTTTACTGTTATTTTGATTAGAAAATTAATGTTTCATTATATGGAAAAGTGGAAGAAGGAATGACGTGTGTTTGCATATGTATATCTATTTGTGTATCAGAAAAAGATGAAGAAACGAAAAGCAGTTTGGGAAAATTATATCCTGCTGTTTTACTAAAATTGCCTAAAGATCATAAAACAGAATCCTAAAATATCAGAATGCAAATTTTAGAAGCCCTATAAAAGCAAATTACAAAGTGCAATCTAGCAGCAAAAATAAAACTTATGCTAGTGAACAAAATTAATTGAAACCCACTGAAAATGTGTCAGGCTTACTGTTTAAGAATGAAGAGATATTGAGCCACATTTAATGTTGCCTACATTAAAAAGTTTATAATTAAAATTAACATAGTTTAAGATGTTGTCCATTGATTATGTTGCAGCTTTTGTTTGTTAGACACCAGTTCAAAATAGCATTCTTCAGTGAGTTGAAGCAAGACACATTAAATGCTCTAAAGTAAGTATTTTTATTCAAATATTGAAGTAGTAAGTGGAGGTCTCTGTTCATCAAAGGCAGGGAATGGGTGGTAGAAGAGTGGAAAGATTTTGTATGTGGCAGGTGTTATTGCATGTTCTTCCCATCAAATAACTTCACTCAAATATAATAACTGCCTTATGGTCTAATATCAGAAATACTGATTCATTTCAGCATGATGAGCACAACTCTTAGCCACACAATTGGGTTAATTTATTAAATAAATCAAAAGGCAGTGGGAGTCATCCTAGAGAAAACATATTTAAAAGTTGACACCAATTCGATGGCAATAATTAAATAGTGGGAGTACTTGAAAGATGTGAGGAAGTGCTTCTTAGAAAAAGTATTGACTAAGGAAAGGGTTAGGGTTAAGGTTACCATGTTTGTCATTTAAACTTTGGGATTGTTTAATGCAGGGGATCCCAACCGGGGGTGCGAGACAATATTCCAAGGGATGCAAAACTTGGGTTTAGAAGTTTAAAAATTATAGTGTATATGCATAATTTGTTGCTGTTATTTCAAACTTTTATAAGGGGTGCGAGAATATATCGAAGCATCTGGGGGGGGCGTATAGAAAAGGTTGGGAACTGCTGGTTTAACGGAATTTTATATTCCAAATGAATATTTTATGTTTAGAAACTACAAAACTGCCTTTAATCTTGTACATGAATTGAGAGCTCATGAAACAAACATGCTGGAAATCAAGACTATGGCAGGATTTATAAATTACAAGGTAAAAACTATATTATTTTTACTTGTACAACTTTTAGGTTAAAGATAGAATAATACCAATGTATACATATACTAAAATGTTGTAGTTGATGATATTAGAAACATATATATGACAAGAATATTTTTATCCTTGAGGTTGAAATGTAGTAAGTGATGTATTGCTGCCCACATGCCAGTAAATATGAAAGTATTTAAGGATTGGCTATAGAAAGATTCATATAAAAACATAAAAGTTGTATGGCTTTTTGGTACATGAATATACAGTTTCCTTATACTGAATTTTAGTTTCTAACCTTTATAAAGTGTTCTTACTTCTCATATTTTTAGATCTGTCGCCTGTGTTTTCAGCATAATACACCACTGGATGCAATTGAACAGTTTAGGAAACATATAGATCTATGCAAGAAAAAAATAGGAAGTGCAGAGTTGGCTTTTGAGCATGCTGCCTGGATGTCAAAACAGTATGTTTTTAATTAATTAATTAGGTAGTTTAAGCTGAAAAATGTTCTTTTTTGCCTATATTAATATCAGGTGAGGGTTGTCTCACTCAGAATTAAGCTTGAAATAATGAAATAATATCTTGTTTGTCAACTTTATATCCTAATTTTTCTCTGAACTCAAAATATGCGGGGGGAGGGAGGTTTTTTCTCCTATAATTTTATTTTCACAGTGACAGTCTGTGAGATGAGAACCAGTGTGGTCTAGGATGAGGAAGGTGTGTTGGGTATGTTCATCGCCTTGAGTTATTTGTAAACATAATAAAGGTGGGATACACACACACACGCATGTTTGCTTGTTTGTGTGTGTGTGTGTGCATAATATAAACAGACTTGGCTGAGAAAGTCATCTAGTGAGCATTGTTAATTTCTAGTGCAATTAGCAATCATCATGATAAAAACTTACTAGTACTAGTAAGTTTCCTTTTTAAAATTATCATGAATAACTGATGTGTCCTGAGTGCAACCCTGCAAAGGAGCCTAGGAAAGCAATAGAAAGAAATGTGTAAATCAATTTATTTCTTATTTTTATATTTTGTGACACATAACACATTGTTTTGGGTTTTTTTAATATAATTATGAAAGCTGGAAAATTTTGGGTGCTTCCTTAAATTTAGATTCTTAGGATCTTACATGTTCATGAATTGCCTCTTGTCACTACTTTTATTTTCAGCTCAACTTTTGGTAAAATACTTAAAGTCTGTGTTTGTGATTTCTTAACAGATTTCAGGCTTTTGGAGATCTATTTGATGAAGCTATTAAGCTAGGGTTGACAGCTATTCAAACACAAAACCCAGGTTTCTATTATCAGCAGGCAGCATATTATGCACAAGAACGGAAGCAACTGGCAAATGTTCTCTGCGATCATGAGGTGAGTCACAGATTATTTTACAGCTCACTTTTGTTTATGGCTATGAAGCTTATTTATTTAAATATCAAATTTAGTCTGCACATCACACCAATTATATAAGGTCCTAAAATAAGGCTGGACATACATTAAGTAACCGGAATGAATTTCATATAAAGAATACCTTACAGATTTATATCAAATAACTCTCCTTCCCAAATTGACACTAATAACTAATTTGTGTGTGTGCCAAAGAATCATCTGTCTTATCTGAGTTGTAAGCATTTTCCATGATCAGTATAAATCTTGAACGTGGAACCTGCAATTTTGAAGTTTTATAGTAAATGCAAAATAAATGTTGGATAGTCTAAATTTAATGTTTTTAATGTCCCAATCCACTAAATGAAATATTTGAGCTACAGAACTGTGTGCAAATTTTAATAAGCCATTCTACATTAAATGATGGAATGACTATACAGTTATATGTATTTCACTGAAAGTTTTCTAAGAACAAGGAATTTAGTATAGGTGTTCAGATTCCTGGGCAAAACATATACTTTTTTCCTTGTCAATTATGGCTCTTATGCTCAAATATTTATTATCAATATCATTGATATTTAGTTATCTGAAGAGTATACTTGGATTTAGTTTATCGTAAGATTCAATTGATATTTTTGCTCTCCGTATGAGATACTGTGTTGGTGCAGGCTTGCTCTTCTATGATCTCATTTTAAGGGTTCTTCTTCCTTGATTTGTGATTTCATTATTGCTTTGATCATACATTAAAATATCAAGTGTAAAGAAAAAATTTGCTGAATTTACAGTCTTCTGTGATATATCCTAATCCGGATCCATTAGAAACACCAACTGGAATGCTTGACTTCTATGGACAAAGACCATGGAGGCAGGGAATACTAAGTAAATATATTTTTATTTCTTAATTAAAAAAATAACTTGACAAACATTTATCTTAGTCTGAAGAGAAATGTGTAGCTCTTATAAACTGATCAGAGATGGTAACAGAAATCTGCTTCCTTGTTTAGCTCAGGACTTGTTTGTGTTCTTTTGAATGAATTAATTGGTTTTGTAGGGTAGGGCATAAAATCCAGCATGCATGATAAATATATCAGGAATATCTTAATATGTATTTCCTAAATATTTAACAACTTACTACAACAGCAGAATATGACTTAGCTCAGGGGTCCCCAACCTATGGGGCATGGGCTACTACCGGGTCATGGCCTCCTGGCCACTGGGCTGCGGGACAGGCTGGCCAGTGCATGCATGTGTGTGTGCACACTCACACCCACTTGCACTAGCGCCACAGCTGCATGGTGAAAATGCGGCACCGTGAGGCCTAAATGGGGTGCTGCGCAGTGAAAATGGGGCCACGTGACCTAAGTGGGGCCTCGTGCCCGCACAGTGGGGCGTCGTGCCCGCACAGTGAAAACGGCGCCATGCGGTGAAAACGGGGCAGCACTAGCACCCACACAACAAAACAAGGCAGAGCTAGCAAGTGTCACGTGGGTTCTAGCGCCACTCCATTTGTGTCGCACACATGCTTGTGGCCCCGATTGCACATGTGTGCATAAAATGCTTCCCCCTCTCTTCCAGTCCGCCAACCGGGAAAGGTTGGGGACCTCTGACTTAGCTGATTTTTTCCAGTAGACACTTTATAAAAACAGTTTCCCCAAAGCCATTGATGACTGCTTCTGGTCCCTCTCTGATTGAGATGCCTGAAAATTGCTATCATGGTTTTGCAACAGCTGGGAAATGTGTAGGCCCTAAAATAGGCATAACAGCTAAAATATATTTTTTGCCAAAATCCAAGAAATATTGCAAAATTTTGGCTCCATTCATATATTGCCCTACCCACTTTGCATTATTAATACTCCTTACACTGATGTTAGTGAACAAAATTGATCTGCATATTGAAATGAATCAGAGAGTCCATGGAAACACTATTTGTATACTTCATTGCATATGCAGATATTTGGAGAGATTACTGTTTCAACATCTGGTCTTAAATGTTACTCATAAGAGAATGTAAAGATGAAAAAAAATGAGATAAATGCCATATGGCAAATATGTGACACAAGGCCTACATTCCTATTTGCAATCTGCAAAATAGCATCAGTCAACTGAACATTGCTCATTAGAAATGGCTCAGTAAATTATCTGTTGCTAAGAAACAAGAGGTTTTGGGGTGAGGTTTTTTAATATTGTTTTCTTGCCGGAGCTCTTTGAATATACTCCAGATCAGGGATTCTTTTAGACCAGTCTTATGAAAAGAACTAAGAATATAATAGAATTCCATACATTCTTTCTCCTAAGTTACGGAAGTGTTTGGAATCTATGTACTCCTAGCTTGGAACTAAGCACGAATCTTACAGTTGTAATAATAAAGTACCCTTCTTGGAGCAAAACTCATTAAAATGGATTTTTCATTGTCTTACGCAGGTTTTGATCTTAATGATCCTGAAAAGGAGAAAGTGGGAATCTTGGCACTGCAACTGAAAGAGAAGAAAGTTCTCCATTCTGTAAGTTAGATTTCCATTTATAGTTTCTAGTTTTTGTATATCCAAATATAACTGCCATAATTTTTTATTTATTAGGAGCTAATAATCACCTTGTTGAGTAACGCAGTTACGCAATTTAAGAGATACAAGTGTCCGAGAATGAAAAGTCACTTGAGTAAGTTTCATTTTCAAACACATGTTTAAAAGATGTTTAAATGAGTTAAAGTACTGGGAATAATCTCATTTTCTTTTCAGTGGTTCAGATGGGTGAAGAATATTATTATGCTAAAGATTACACCAAAGCTTTGAAGTAAGTGTGACTTTATATGGCATAGTTTTGAATATCTTAATATATCTAGAAACTATGAGAATTAGACTTTTCTGTCTCATCAGTATGGTGAAAATATGTGATCCAAATTATTTTTTAAAAATACAAGCTTGTGATATGTATAATGTAGCCTTGATCCTCAATATTTGTTTTTTTCTAAAGTAGGAACAGTTATATGATAACTGTTTTTCAGCTTTCTCTTTTCACGATTCATGGCTATACCTACCCTAATCCTAACAGCACCAGATTGTTGGCCAACTCATAAAAGTATTTGCTAAATGTATATGTTAAGCAAACCCTGATCACCATCAGGTCATCAGGAAGATATAGTTATTTTTTTATATACAAATATGTACACTGCCACAGATTGCAGGAGAACATTTGAACTTTGCATTGTTTTGTTGAAAATTATTTGGAATAGAAAAATTCCAAATAATTTACAACAAAATAATATAAACCTCAAAAATTCCCTCACTTCCCACAGTCCATAAAATCAAATATAATAAAAACAATTAGCTTAGAGAAAACACCATTTAAAAAAAAAAACTTTGAAGGTAGCCTGATAATAACCACTAGCATTCATAGGCTTGCCAATACAAGAGCCTTTTGTATTGAAAATACGTTCAGGCCACAAAAATGTTCATAATGGTGAGTCCACATTGTGAAGGATTATCTTTTAATATCACATGAAAGAATGAAGAGTGAACTCACAGATTGGGCCAATTCTAGTTGAAAGAGATTGACACAGACACATCGGGCTGAGGTCCCCAACCTTTGGGCACCTGGGACCGGTTACGTGGAGAGAGGTTTTTACGTTGACAGGAGGGGGCGTGGTTTTGTGTGCTGCCTACATCCTGCAGATGGGGCTTTGCTTGTTTGTGTGGACCCATTGCTGGCATGCCGTGGCCCAGTACTGATCCACGAACCAGGGGTTGGGGACCCCTGACATAGGGCTTTATAATTTAAAGCCACCACTTTGAAATTGATCCTGAAATTCCTTGGTAACCGATGCAGGGATTGAAGCAAGATGTTGAATTAACTGCAATTCTGAAGCAACTTTGAAGTTGCAGTAGTCTAATAGTGAAGTGACATCATGGATTGAGAGCCAATAACTGGCCAAGGTCCCCAGCTTTTGTACCTAAAGTGGAACTAGACCTCATAGTTTTCTGCCTAAAGTGGAACTAGAACTCATAAGCCTGGTGCCTTAACTACTAATTCAGACTAGCTATCCACTTTACAGAAAGTATTACAAATATTAAGTTAATTAAATATTCTGTCTTCTAGGCTCCTTGACTATGTTTTGTGTGATTACCGTAGTGAAGGCTGGTGGACTCTCCTGACTTCTATACTGTCCACTGCTCTTAAATGTTCCTATCTAATGGCCCAAATAAAAGATTATATTACATACTCATTAGAGCTGCTGGGCAGAGGTAAGCAAGGCATTTTAATTCTGTTTCAATCTGAGAGTTTTTAACAGCAAGTATGGGCAAGTTGACAGGCATTTGGAATTGTGTGTGAACAATTATGCGAGAAGATATTATTTTATGGTAAAAGGATGGATGAACCCAGAAAAATGTGAGTAAGGATCAATAAGGCATGCTTTCTTTTTATGTATTTATTCCTTGAGCTCCCAGTAAATTTATTGTGAATTTTTGTTTGTTCAGGCATAAAGGTGTCCTCTATAATAAAAATCAAGCCATTTTGTGCTTTACGTTTTCCCACAAGGGACACCATTTATTCTTTGAATGCTGTCCTCAAGAGATTTGAAAGAAAATATGGTAAACTTAAAATGGTTAAAAATGTTCAGATATAGAGCAAGTGTCCAGTTTACTTTTGATGGAATGCTGATGTGGATATAAATATAGCAGGCTTAAAGATCTCTTATAAGAGTTGGGATTTGATGTTACACTATATCATAGTTTAATACTCAGAAAATAAACAACGAAGTGCCAAGATCCACGTCTCCCTCTCTTGCATGATTGGGAGAATTTGGAAGGTTTTATTCTCCAAAGTACCTGAAGGCAGGACAAGAAGCAATGGATAGAAACTAATCAAAGAAAGAAGCAACCTAGAACTAAGGAGAAATTTCCTGACAGTTAGAACAATTAATTAGTGGAACGACTTGCCTTCAAAAGTTATGGGTGCCCCAACACTGGAAGTTTTTAAGAAGAGATTGGACAACCATTTCTCTGAAATGGTATAGGGTTTCCTGCCTGAGCAGGGGGTTGGACTAGATGACCTCCAAAGTCCCTTCCAACTCTGTTATTTTATTAATCTTCTTAGATTAATTATCATTATTCATAAAAACTGAGATTCTTCTTAATTAGGGCTAGAGGAAATGAGGTGATTGAAAAGTAATATTATAGAATTTTGTTTTATGTTAACCATACTAAAATTTAAGTAGAATTTATGATTTGGATGAGATTCAGCTAATAAAGTGGAAGCTTTTGATTTTTTTCATGCCTGTTTTCAAGGAAGAGAGCAGCAAACTTGTGAGCTCAAATTACATTATAACATTTTCATCTAATGATTAATTATGGCTTCTGACTTCACCCAAATATGGTTACTGCTTGTATTTTTACCTACTATATGATGTTGTGATTTCTTCACCTAATTGTTGCTCAGTTTTTTAGAATATATAGATAGAATTCCTCTTCCAAGCATTTAGAAGACTTATGTTATTTATTCATTTTAATGTGTGTTTTATTGAAGCATCTACTTTGAAAGAAGATCAGAAATCTCGAATAGAAAAGAATCTGATCAAAGTTCTTATGGTCAGTAGAAAGACACAAATTTCTGTGAAATAATCTGCAGAGTTTAGTAACTGTGCATAGATTTAGTCAGTTTAAAGAATCCTGTTTCGAATTTAGAATGAGAATCCAGATCCTGAATCTGACTGTGATTGTACTTCTGTAAAAACTGCACGGAAATTGTGGGCTGATAGAGTATCCCTGGGAGGCAACAACATCTTTACAATAGAAGTACAAGATTTTGTTCCTTTTGGTATGTATTAAAACTTTTTACAACAAAAAAGTAGCACCTATGCTAACCAATGGTATAAGGATGAAAGGGAAAACAGAAATACATAAATACTTCTATATTTCCTTTGCTTATGAAATGAAGTCCATATTAGATACAAAAGGAGAACTTGAAGAGTAGTATTTCTTTTTTAAAAATACCTGAAATGCACTAATATATTGTTGAGGAATGCTGTAAACATTTTTTTAAAAGTCAAATATTTCTTATTGTTGATTTACTGTATTTTTATATACAACAAAAACAATTCCAAGCAGTTTACATTATAAAAACATGAAATGTGATGCAGAACTTATTATCCAAATAAAATATAATTTCTGCTACAATATGGTATGTATACTGGTAGCCTGCCAAAGGCCCTCTCAGGCACCTCGAATAGTTTTTTAAACTGCATCCTCGGCTGCCCTGTAAAGATTTCTCTTCCAAAGCATATATATTTATTAATTCTTTTGATATAGGTCATTGATTTAGAAACAAAACAATACCCAAGTTTTTATATTTGCTTTTAATTTCCTGCTAAATTAAAGTGTGTGCAATCTTACCATTGTATGTAAAATTCTTGCACATTAGTGAACATTTTATGTAGCAATGTGTTCAAATTAAAATCTTCTGTGCCTTTGAAATAGACTATTCTTCAATCTGTATTCTGGACAGCAAGACTAGTTGTGCATGTGCACATCTGCATACACAAATATAGATAAGGGAATGGAAATAGATAGTTGCAGTAACAGTGCTTAGTATGAGAAAAAATGGCTTATATCTAGAAAGTACTTTCAGCCATGTTCAAAAGCACCTCTTTCTGCTTATGTCTGAACTTTAAAGTTCTGTCAAGCTTCATCCAATATAGGTAGTCTTTGACTTACAACAAAACAGACTTGTGACCAGTTTTCACACTTAAAACCTTTGCAGTATCCACTCTGATCACGTGATCAAAATTCGGGCAATTGGCAACTGGCATGTATTTATGACAATTACACTGTCCCAGGATCATGTGATCATCATTTGCAACCTTCCCAGGTGACTTCCAACAAGCAAACTTGATGGGGGAAGCCAGATTTGCTTAATGACCACATGATTCACTTAACTGCAGTGATTCACTGTGGCAGAAAAGGGGGTGCAAATCATATAACAACTGCCTTGCTGAGCAAAAGAAATTTGGGGCTCAATTGTGGTTGTAAGTTGAGAATTACCTGTACAAGATAGAAAAATAGCCCAAATTGTTAAATATAAAATATTCCATTGTTTTTGGTAACATGCTGTGTCCTCTGATTTTGTTTTGTTTCAAAATGTAGTGCAGTGTAAAGCTAAATTTCTTGCTCCAAGTTTTCATGTTGATGTACCAATTCAGTTTGATGTATATTTGAAAGCTGACTGCCTGCATCCTCTCCAGTTTTCTAAGTTGTGTGTCAATTTCAGTAATCAGGTAATTTTTAAAAAAATACTGCTTTTATGATTCATATGTCCTTAATGGGATGGGGGTAGTTATCATATTACACTGGCTATTTTAGTATTATAAAATAAACTCATTCAAATCATGATATATTAGCCCATAAAGTCTAATAGGAATGATCCTTTGCATTATACAATAGGAGCAACTCAGAGGCTTTATACAGTTTATTATACGCTGCCCAGAGTCACTTGTTTTGTTAGATGTACATTTCTATAAATTTAATAATAGTTTGCTATATTGTCCAAGCCCAATATCCATATCTAAAATTTGGTTTAGACATCTGTAAAAAGTGAAGAGCAAGTTCTGGCTCTTTTCTTTCCAATCGCCAGGTTTTAAGCCAATAGTAATTTTGAGAAGATAGATGTCCCATCACTATGTATGTTTACTGTTTACATAATCCAGTCAGTTTCAATTGAGACAAATTTCCATTAATTTGTTTTTCTGTTTAACAGATTGGAACTATTTTGACAATAACAATTTTTAAAGAAAAAAATTAAAATCAAAAACTTCCTCAGCATTCTTCAAAATTCTCAGATCAAGCAGAGCAGACTTTCTGTTATAGGGTTTCCTGCCTGAGCAGGGGGTTGGACAAGATGACCTCCAAGATCCCTTCCAACTTTATCATCATAATCATTTATTTATTTATTTATTTGACTTCTAAGGCCACCCAACACAACAAGTGTGATTTTGGGTGGCATTCAGCATAAAAACATAAATAAAAGAAAAACTTTGCATAACAATAAATAGAATATATAAATACCACATATAAAGTAGCAGTCAAGCACATAACCAAACAATCAGAAGGGGACTCCCACTCAACTGTTCCCTAAAACCTGGCGGAACAGCCAGGTCTTAATGGTGTTCTTAAAGGCGAGAAGAATTGGATCCTGGCATATATTGGGAGAGGGTCATTTCAAGGAACAGGGCAGCCACAGAAAAGGTATGATTAAGTGGGAAGAATATTTTGAACGTGATGAATCAGTCTGGAATTCCTTATGGCAATAAATTCCTTTCAAAACAATTTGAACAAAGTCCTTCACTTTATAAATGTAAATTGTAATACTTCTCAAAGTTTTTCTTCCTACCTTCCTTTATTCTTTCATCATTTTCTTATTTGATGACTGACAAATGTTATTGAAATAAATCACAAGGCTTTCTGGCTTGTTCTCAAACTTTCTATATATTTTGCTTGTTCTTACTAAAGAAGGAAGACCAAAGAGTCCACATATTCATCTGAAAGTCCAGCAGATAGCTGGGATTATTATTTCTAGTTGTGATTAATCTGCTTTTTAATCATTGTTTTCTTCTCACTTTAGTAGTACTATTTTTAACAGTCTTGTACTTTTCTATTTTTATACTCCACATATTTAGAATTTTTTGCTTTATTATATATATAATAATAACTGGTAAAGTGAACAAAGTGCACCTTTTATTCAGTCTGTCCTACACAGTCTTAATTTCAAATATATGATGCCAAAACTCCATATGTTGCCATCTAGCATAGTCATAATGAGAATAGTTTGGCTCAAATATATTTGAAGCTAAATAGATTGGACAAAAGTAAAATGCTTAATCTATTTGAAATGTAGTATTGTGTTGCATATATACATTTATATGTATATGTATATACATATACAAAGCACCAGAGGGCAGGACAAGAAACAGTGGTTGGAAACTGATCAAAGAGAGAAGCAACCTGGAATTAAGGAGAAAGCTCTGAACAGTGAGGACAATTAACCAGTGGAACAGCTTGCCTTCAGAAATCGTGGGCGCTCCTGTCACTGGAGGTTTTTAATAAGAGGCTAGACAATCACTTATCTGAAATGGTATAGGTTCTCCTGCTTGAGAAGGAGGCTGGACTAGAAGACCTCCAAGGTCCCTTCCAGCTTCTATTCTATTCTATTCTATTCGTATGTCACCTGCAGCACTTCTTTATTTATAAATCTCATTGCGAGTTCTTTGAAAGAAGTTCTTCCTAAATAATCATGCATGTAATTTCCAATCTAAATTGAACAGCTCTAAACATATTGTAAATACTTACATTTAATTGCTTCAAAAGGCATGCCCTTAAATTTCTTTAAAAACATTCATGGTATGTAAATAAATGTATGAATGACTATGATCTGAATTACATAGTATATTTCTTAGTACTAAATAACAGCAGATTATCACAGTAATTCAGATAAATCTTACTTATTTTTTGCATTTTCTACTTCTGCCTATTTTTCTCTTACCATAGGAATACAATCAGTATTGCATGGTGGAAGAAAACTATCCAAAATGTGACATCCTAGAACCATCTACACAGGGAACATTGTATCTTATCCCTGGTAAGACAAAAAAGTTCACTTTCAAATTTGTGGCAAAAACAGAAGACGTGGGGAAAAAAATTGAGGTATGTTCTTCAGAGTGTTATAAAATATTAATGATATTGTTGATTGTAGCTCAGGAATGTGTGAACACTAATCAGCTAATATAGTACACTGCCTTTTGCAAAAAAGATAAGAACTGGAGCCAGGACCAGCACACTAGTATATAGTTCAGGACAACTTTATGGTGTTGCAATAGAAAAAGGGAATGTGGAGTTTAATCTTTGGAAAAGTTATAATGATGAAATTAATATCATCATATATTAGTATGCTATCACCTCTAGAGATTTCTAAATCTGATTGATTCATTTGTATGTTATTAAAGTTTTTCATGTTTCTTTTTTTTTAGCTTATTTACTTGTTTTAAACTAATTAATAAAATATTTTTAAAATCTAAATTAAAACAGGAAGAATGTAACTGAAATGAATTGGCTTTTGAATATATATGTAATAGTGGCATGTTTTAAGAATGCATAAATTATAGTAAGAAGAGCATAAAATAGACCAGCGGTTCTCAACCTTTTCTGGGGCTCGACCCCGGCCCGCATCGCGCATGCGTGGCGCAACGGGGCACATGTGTGGCGCGACGGCCCGCATCGCAAAGGGGAAAAAAATGGTCGACCCAAAAAAAATGGGCCCGCATCGCGCATGCGCGGCGCGACGGCCCGCATCGCAAAGGGGAAAAAAAATGGCCAACCAAAAAAAAACATTGCCGACCCAAAAAAAAAAAAATGGCGGGCCCGCATTGCGCATGCGCGGCGTGACGGCCCGCATTGCAAAGGGGAAAAAAGAAATGGCCGACCAAAAAAAACATGGTGGACTGCGGTGTTTGGCGAACCCCGTGAAATGTTCGTTCGACCCCAAATGGGGTTGCGACCCACAGGTTGAGAACCGCTGAAATAGACAAATGCTTCTTTGTAAAAGGACAACCGGAGCTCAGAGATTTCAGAGAATTGATATAGTTTTGTTGAATTCCGCTAGAAACAAATAAGTAGTGGCTAGGACTTATTTATAAATGCTTACAGTTCATACTAAAAACAGTAATTTACTCTGTATTATAAGACTTTAAATGAAGCGAAGGATGAGAAATCCAAACATAATCTTTTTTCTTTTCAGATTACCTCAGTGGACTTAATTCTGGGTAGTGAAAATGGCAGGTGTGTGGTCTTGAACTGGCATGGAGGAGGGGGTGATGCTGCTGCTTCTCGAGAAGCAGTTCTGGCAGCTCGTTCCTTCAAAAGACGACCCAAACTTCCAGATAATGAGGTTCACTGGGATAGCCTTACAATTCAGGCAAGCACTATGTAAGTATGAATGGATTCCATGGAGAGAAATCATTTTATGAATGTTTGAGGTTTGAGAATAGAATAAAACAAGTAGTTGCTTTCACTGTTCCACCTTTCAAGAAAAAGTTCATCAGAAATTGCTAGGCAGTATTGGAGACTGAAAATATTCCACTGTCTAAGGCAGGGAGTGCGAGACGATATTCCAGGGGGTGGGAAAACTTGGGTTTTCAAAATTATAGTGTATATGCATAATTTGTTGCCGTTATTTCAAACTTTTGTAAGGGGTGCAGGAATGTATCAGAAGTGTTCTAGGGGTGCGGGGTATAGAAAAGGTTGGGGACCGCTAGTCTATAAGGATTATGACTTTGTAAGTTAGGATTCCCAGGTTCTGTGACAACAGTTTGCAAATATGTCCTATAGGGCTTTCACATTCTTAATAATGTTGTTCAAGATAATTTATCATCTGTATTGCAAGAAGCTCTGGGAATGCTTCTTTATGATGAAAGGCATTTAGAAAAGTTTTCAGTACAGCTTGTCCTCAACTTACCACAATTGGGAACAGAATTTCTTTTGCTAAATGATGTGGTCCTTAAGTGAGTCATGACATGACCAGATCTGATTTTGCAACCATTTTTACTTTAATAGTTAAGAGATGATTTTGCCTAAATTAAAGCATTTTGTGGCCCTTAAAATAGCTACAGGAGTACCATCTATACTTGTTTGTACATTGTAAAGAACATATGAGAAGAGAGTAAAAACAAGAGGAGATTGAAAAGTATACGCAATACAGGTAGTTTAATCTTACTTGCCATGCTTAGAGAATTGCTATTACTACACATGCAGAGGCTTGTAGAACAACAACTCAACTAAGGAAAAAGATAAAGCTACAGCAAACAGATGACTTGTTTCTTGTTTTTATTCAAGGATCATTTCTAGAGTGCCTAACATTTCTGTCCAGCTTAGTCATGAACCCCCTGCCCTAATGAATGAAATGTATTGTTTGAGTGTGACAATCGAGTCGCATGAGAAGACCGTTGCCAAAGATGTAAAGCTCACAGCTGGCTTAAAACCAGGTATTATGCAACATGATACTACTGGCTCAGTCACAATCCTCAAGGAACTTCTCATTGTGGAGAGGTTTAAACCACTCCCTTTTCTTTTATTAATTGGGCAAGTGAATAATTCAACAATTAGATAGTAGAAGATAAATGAAAATGCCATTTAATAGTTAGCTAGATTTCATGAAGTGCTGCTGTTTATATTATTTAGATATACTAACTTAAATGTTTGGCTTTGAAATGTAACATTCATTTATATAATCTGGTATACTTTTACTTTAGCAAAATCTTCCTCAACATAGTGCTTATTTATGTTTTGTGCTACTATCAGTACCCCCAATTGGCATAATCTGCCACTTCTTAGGCTATTAGTTGGGGGAGCAGGCTTTAGAACATTGCAACATTTAAGTGTAGATTACATTATATCTTGACTTGCCTATTTCACTGGCAAAGCAAAGTCAGGAATTTTCAGAATGGAATGTTGTCACTAAGTGACGGTCATAAACAACTAAAGTTCATAACTGAAATAATTTTCTTCATTGATAATTTTGATATTTCTAGAATTGCCTTGAAATGGCCATCCTGGGTTGAAAATTAGAGAACTTGCTTTAAACATAATGGCAATTGTCTGAAATCTTGCAAAATATGTTATTTAAAATAAGTTAAAGCTAAAACACATAAATATGCGTATGAAATTCTTAAAGCTCACAGGCATTTCATTTGTTTACTGGCCATAATTCATATTAAAATTTATTACATTCATACTAAACAAAATCTTCATTATCTTGATAAATGCATCAGTCTTTCTCTAAATAAATATTTACAAGAAAGACACACAAATACATATAAAGATATACATATATTCTTCTCATATATTTATACACATTCTTTTCTCATAGGCCAAGATGCAAATTTGACTCAAAAAACACATGTAACTCTGAATGGAACAGAAATGTGTGATGATTCCTACCCTGCCTTGCTTCCTGATATCCCTCTGGGAGACCTGCAGCCAGGTGAAAAGGTAGTGTGCTATATTATCAGCATGACGTATGTAAAACTGAGTATTTTGGAGACAGTAACCCCAGTACAAAATCTGTTTAGTCTTATAATTCTTCTAAGATGAACAGGATTAATTCTGTATATTGTTCTTAGGATGAAGACCTGTGAATAAGCAAGCTATTAAAATAGAAATTGATTTCAGAATGTTAGCTTCAAGGATTTCTTCAAATAGCAAACCATAATCTGCCCCTTTCCCATAGTAATATTAGAAGCAAATTAGAAAAAAAGGTTGGATTAACTTGCACCCAGAACCCAGGGATTTTTAAAAAATCTATGTACGTTTTTAAATAGAGCAGTATTTTAAAGTATGACTGCTGAAGAACTACATTAACTGCTTTTTATTTTATAACTAGTCTGTTTGTTTGCTTGTTTTACAGTTGGAAAAAATTATATATATTCATTGTGGAACAGTTGGTACTAGGATGTTTCTAGTGTATGTTTCTTACCTGGTGAATGCAGTCATTGAAAGAAAAGAAATTCTTTGCAGGTGTCACAGGGTATGTTGGAAAATCTAAGCTAAGTATGGTTCAAGACCACCAGCTTGCACTTTATTGGATATCACATAAACATTGCTGAAAATTAAGGTTTCAATAATATTGAATTGGAATATTCATTTCCCCATTTGTGTGTGTGTGTGTGTACACATACATACACTTTTGTATTAAATTTCATTGTGAAGTCAAGTGTTAGGAAGAGGGGGCTTTTATAAATGCTTCTAATTAAATAAATAAGGTATGACTGAAAACATATATTTATAATATAATATTTACATGTTTTGGGGCTCAGCATAAGTAGACCCATTAAACATTTTGAAGCCTGCTAATTGTGCTTTTCTTTGGGGGAGGAGCATGCTGGACATTACTGCTATTTCTGCAGTCTCTTTATGAGGAGAGTAATAGTATTAAAGAAATTTTAAAAACATTTGCTGTCAGATGACAATCTGTCAGAATCAGAAAAAGAAAATAATTGTCTCTTTTTTTAATGCAGGATGAGACAGTTACTATAGAGACAGTATTCCCTTTTGATGTAGCTGTTAAATTTGTCTCAACTAAGGTATGTAGAGAAATATTGAAATAAAATATAGCCTCATAAACAACCTGAACAGTAGAATAACACTGTTTCTCCTCTTGACAGTTTGAGCATTTAGATAAAGTCTTCACCGACGTACCATTTTTACTGATGACAGATATCCTCAGTGCTTCACCCTGGGCCCTTACTATTGTAACCAGCCAGTTGCAGCTTGCTTCTTCAGTGGTTCCAGTGGACCAATTAGAGTCCTGTGTGGAAAATGGTGCGACAAACTCTTTATTTTTAGATAATCTGCTTCTGGGATGGCAAAAATTACTGATTGTTGAAAAAGTACATTAATTTCATCATTTAAGTTACATAAATCTTGTATGAGGTACATTTTAAACTGAGATTAAATTTATAGTCACTGTTTTGTTTTTTGCTGGGATTCTAATAATCTTTCTCTACAACCTGGTCTAAAGTACATCAAAGATAAAAATTCTGGCCCAGAATTTAAGTACAAAAAGTTGAAACTTCCAAATCATTGTTACTCTCATGTTGTGCAAGCCAAGGTTGCGGAACATTTAACCTTCCAGATATTGCTAGAGTTCAGCAGTCTTTGAAGGTCCACAAGATTTTCTATGTGTACACAAAGTTTTTCTTTGGTAGCATAATTTAGGTGAATTGCTTCTTTGATTTAACATTAACCCTTTTTGATCCCTTAGAAATATCCAGAAACATGCTTAGTTCAAATAATTAACTAATCTTGCTATGGGTGGTTCTTTTGATTACAAGTGTTTTTGACAGTAGGCTGGATGATAGTTTGTCACAAAAGTTTCAAAATTTATCCAGTGGTCCTCTTTTCCCCACTCTCTTTTAGCCTTGTGGCTTGTTTGAATTGGCTAGCCCTGTTATCACTGCCCAACTTAGCAAGTAACGAGATCCTTGATTTCAGCTTATTCATCCCCTTTCTGGCCCTTTTTCTCATAGATTAAAGCAGGGCTTAGTGCCTATTTCCCTGTTCAAGTTATTTGCCCAGTCTGATACAACCTTAGTTTGGATGCCATGGGGTCTTTTGCTCCATGGATGAGCACTAAGCTGAACTGGCGCTAGGTGTCAAAGCAAAGCTCTAGGCAGGATTTTAGGGAGAGTTGCGGCTGGATGTCAGTCTTCTGTAATGCCTGTTGGTACTAAATTGCTCAGACGTCACTTTCTGCTTTTCTTTCTTCCTTTATCCAGTCTCCCTCGCACACTTTTGCTCGGGTGGGGCGAAGTGAGCTAACTTGGCTAGCTATGGATGTAGTCCTGTTCTTGACCAGGCCAAGTTGTGTCCAAATTAGATTAGGTTTCCTGGCAGAACCCCTTGTCCAGATTTCCACTCTATCCCTTTTTGGTGGGGAGATATAAGCTGAACTAGTTGGCTTTTTTTTTCAGTACATTTTTGGGAAGTGAGGAGCTGTTTCTGCCCGACAGCAGCCATGCTAATCAAGCAGTTTTAACACTGCCTTTTTTAAGAGCAGAGTGGTACATTTGGTCACATTCTCTTCTACCACATACTTGCTTGGAAGTTCTTCTCTTTCTCAGCTACGTAAATATCTTGACCTCTTTATTAGTGAATCTATGTGGTATAATGTTCTTCTCATTTCCTCTATCAGAGACAGCTTAGATTAAATCTGATAAACTGGAAAGCCTTAGTATTATGAAATGAGTGCATCATTTGATTCCTTCTATATAGAGTTCCCTCCTTTTTTCCCACAAGAGGAAAAAAAACCAAAATGGAGTTGTACTTCTGTCTGCATGTTTTTATTCTCATTCTTTTTGCTATGTTTGCTTTGTATATGCATAATATATAATAAATAATGCATGAAATAGACTTTTAAATTTACCCAACATTTATTATTTGTTTCAACTTTTTGGACTTAACCTGACTTTTCTTTTAGTTGTTTTACAGACAGGTGAAAGTGCTAGTGAATGCTTTTGCCTTCGTTGTCCACCAGTTACTACTGGTCAAGGTGGAGTTGCTACTGGATGCTATGTAATCTCCTGGAAAAGGTAGCTGCTATTTATTTACTTTTTCAAGTATTTTGATGTATTGTTCGCCTAGTGCAGATATGTCAAACACAAGGCCCGGGGGCCGGATGCAGCCCGCGAAGTGGTTTCATGTGGCCTGCGAAGCCATCCTGGAAACAGTGAGGGACCAGCTCCCGCTGCCTTGGCCCTGGCCCAGGCCAGCCGGGAGCCAATGTACAATTTTGTGGTGGCCATCTATGCTGAAACGCATTCAGTCTTAGCTCCACAAGGCTGTCTGGAAACAGTGAGGAACCAGGAGAACCTTTAGCAGCAGCCTTGAGGAAGTGGGGCTGGGCTTGGTGCCGCAGGTGCTCGAGGGCCAGGCTGGGCATTTGACCTCTGCTGCCCAGGGCTCCGGGCAGCCCGCATCACCATCCAGCCCCCCCCCGAATGGCCTGAGAGGAACAGTGAGGCTCCTCCAGTGGACCTCTTGGCACTTGCCCTGGTCCCATCCCCTTCTGCCAGAGACCCTCAGATCTGTCCCACTCCTGCCCAGGCACCCTTGACGCGAACGATGTAGAGCTGGCCACACCCACCCAGTAGGCCACACCCACTCCATCCAAGCCCACCCAGTAGGCCGCACCCACCCTGGCCATACCCACCCGGCCCCCTGAAGGCAACCGCAATGCTGATGTGGCCCTCAATGAAATTGAGTTTGACACCCTTGGCCTAGTGGATTAACATTCTATTTTTAAAGGCATTAGCATTACAATTTAAACATTGCTGTATGCCATTTAGGCAAAACAGAAAACATCTGGACGCCTGACCTTTTTTAGCCAAGATTCGTCATTGTTTAAGAAAAATAAGTAACAAGCATTTCAAGTTAAGTATCTGTTGCCATTCCCTTTAAAACCTTAACCAAAAAAAATTTGTCGGCATGTTCAAGGTAGCAAATATCTCTGTCTCCAGTTATTCAAAGCATATTGTCAAGCAGACCAGGATATTTGTGTCTTCTTTTAAATTAGTCTGAGATTTCTCCCTCCCTTGCCAAGCTCCCAATCTAACTTAACTTTTTAAACTGGAATGCTGCAAAGCAAAATATCAGCATTGTTTTTATCTCTAATAATGCCTGTGGGCTCTCACTAAAATTTACAAGCTTTGTTAGAAAATAAAACCAGATAGGTGGTTGCAGTAAACTGGTTCTTTGCACCTGGTTATGCTCCAAATAATACCCACTTTGTGAATGAGCAAGCCTCTGAGCAACCACTTTGCAAAAGCACCCATTGTATACTTTCAAAGTGTGCCAAGCACTTCCAAAAGATGAGGACTTTCTCTAGCAATGCATTTTGGAGAACAAAGACATTAGAAATAAAGTAAAAACAGTTTCCATAATAGCAATGCTGAAGAGTAGAGTTAACACCAAATGTTGCTCAAAGCAGAATTTTGACTGTTTTCTACAAGTTCATCTTGTGGAATACACTTAACTATTTTGAGCAGGGAGTTTTTTTATCTACCGGTAGCTGTTTATGGCCTCTTAGTATATTGATGCTGGAAGGCCGCTGGTGTGCATAGCATGGATTGGGTTGATTCTCTGGCTTTTCCTGACTTTCTAGCTCTCCTGTGAATCTTTCTGTGCCAAATTCATGATTGCAGAGCCATGTGACCATGAATCTTTCTGTCTTGATAATGAATGACCTGGCTTTCTTCAATGATCCCAGATACTTTTTCTATGGAGTCTGCAATGGTTAGAAAACCATGATCCTGACCCTTTGCAGCCTAAAATATTTTGAACCAGACTTAATTCGTTTTCTGTGAAAATACCTCATAAGGCTGGTGATAAGTAGGCCTGCAGAATCCCAGAAAATATGCAGATAATTTTCTGTTAAGAGTTTTATTCATAAAACAAAATCTGTCTTTAAAGTTTCTGTTCTGTGTTTCATTCATATTTAACTATATGTCTTTTCTGTACATTTTACTAAGTTCAGATAAAAAACCAGGGCCTTTAGCCTATCAAGAAACCACCTATTGGGGAAACTGATAAATGAGAGAACCATATTTGTTTTTGTTCCAGTATTCTTTGCACATTCATATTTCATTAATTTGCTATTTTGCCGATTACTAGAAATAAATTTATAGAATTCAGTTGTCTGACTGGTTATGTCTTTTTATATTACATCCTCCCATTTCAAATTTGGATTTCTTACAATTTTCCTATCTTAAATGGTTTATTTGCTGATATTTTTGTAGTGACTGCCATAATTAAAAATAAATAAATTTAATATTTTTAAAGGAGCTCAGCTGTGGAGAACATACCTGTAGTTAATACTTTGATCACACTGCCACATGTGATCGCTGAAGGTATCCCACTCCATGTTAATGCAGGTAATATTAATGACTTATTTATACATGACTTACAGAACTGTCAGAAAGTTTATTACAGTTAGGGGAAAGTATCTGGGAGAAAATCAAGAAAATGTTTTAACTTGGAAACAAATATTTTCTCAGGGTAATCTTATAATTTTTGTTGAAGGCTTTGAATTCTCAAAATCTCCTTTTTTAAAATATAAGAGAAACAATTAGCAGAAAGTAGCACATTCTCAATATTTACCTTAGCCTTCCTCAAACTAGTAACTACAGTGTTCTCAGCCAGATTAAGTTATTAGCCATCATTAGAAAAAGACTACTTTGCAGTTTATTCATTGAATAACTATCCCCTTTACAGTCTGTACTATTACTGTGGTGAGATTCTGTTCTTCATAGAGTAAAAGTTTAGTTTATTGGATTGGTCTAAGAAATAATATGTGACCGAAAATCTGCAGCTGGTTTTAATAATACAAACAGAAAGCTCTTATTACTGCTACTCTGCTCTTATTGCCAAAGATAAGGTTACCTTTGTTTGGCTTGGTTATTCTTTTTAGTGAGCTTTTTTGATGTACGGGTTCATATTTTGGTATTACGCTCTTATTTGAAGTATTGCTACTGTTACTGTGATATGGGAATGGCTTAAAGAATTTCGTTTGACAGGTTGTGAATACGTCCAGCAGGCAACTGTTTTCCATTGATTTGTTACCGCCTTTTCAGTATACAAAAAGAAAACATTCCATTAGCTAGCTCAGTACCATTGTTTTAATCACTTTCTCATAATGATGATTGACACATGATTAACAGTGGAATTTTCCTCTCAGCACTTTTCAGTGCTGAGTGTTTGAAAAGAGAATTATGTTTTTCTCAGTCTCCCTTCTAAGATGATGTTTAAAACTTGTAATCTTTTAGTTATGAACATGTAATCCTAAATAGCATTCATATATTTCAATGGAACTAAAACAGAAATAATAAATCCCGTGTATTGAAACTCATGGAAATTATTGTTGTGCTTCCTTTCCAAGATTTGCCACCATTTGGTCGAGTCAGAGAATCCTTACCTGTAAAATTTCATCTGCGGAATAAGACTAATTTAGTGCAAGATATAGAAGTAACAGTGGAACCTAGTGATGCCTTCATGTTTTCTGGTCTTAAGCAGGTATGGATCACGATGCATCTATATTTTTGAATCTTCATTTAATTTTGTTAATGAACTATAAGTCAATTAAGAGAAATTATGCAGCTAACTTGTGTTACAAAAGAAACTTGCATTCTGTCTGCCCTGTTAAATGTGAGCTAGGAAATGAAGTTTTAAAAGTGATTTGAATGCAGTAAAAGTGGCTTCCATTGAATCAGTATTATTTCTGAGTCAAGGTACTGTATATGAAATGATATCGAACATGCATCTGATTGGGCCTTTGACATTACAAAGAATGCTGCAGATTGATAAAAAGGTTGAGAACTTTAAATTGGAAAAAGTTTCACAAACTTAAAAAAAACCTTTATCAGTTAGTCTATGTGTAATTAAGGAACTGACTGTGGGATGTACTTTTAGATAAGACTGAGAATCCTTCCTGGCACTGAACAAGAAATGTTATACAACTTCTATCCTCTTATGGCTGGATATCAGCAGTTGCCATCTCTCAACATCAGTCTGCTACGATTTCCACAGTTTACTAACCAACTGCTTAGAAAATTTATACCAACACACATCTTCGTCAAGGTAACATATAAAAGTGGTATCAAAGCTACAGCATTTAGCATTCTTTCAACATGTGGTTTGTTCTTAAAGGCAATAAGTTATTTTAAAATGATTTTCAG
Organism: Bothrops alternatus; assembly: GCA_034064705.1. Classification (NCBI taxonomy): domain Eukaryota; kingdom Metazoa; phylum Chordata; class Lepidosauria; order Squamata; family Viperidae; genus Bothrops; species Bothrops alternatus. Next base: position 7,164,270 of record JARGCV010000053.1, on the reverse strand, counting down.
TGGAATGCCAGAATGGATTTCTGAAATAGGAGCAACATCTACTGAAAATAATAAAATATAAGGATGGAATCTATAAATCAACCAGCAATTACTCAGTTTCCTCAACTGTATTTTTTATATAATTTGGCTTCTAGGAAAGCATGATAAGCTAGCTATTGTGTAAAATAAAATTTTTCACTAAAGCTTTTGTCTAAATTCACTGGACTAAACCAGCGGTTCTCAACCTGTGGGTCGCGACCCTTTTGGAGGTCAAACTACGCTTTCACAGGGGTCGCCTAAGACCATCGGAAAACACATATTTCCGATGGTCTTTAGAAACCGAGACAGCGCTCCTTATCCGGCTGCCGCCGCCACCCTCCTCCACCGCCCTCCTCCAGGGTGCCCTTCTCTGACAGCACCTGCTCCTGCCACCACAGTGTCATCGCGCGCGCGCCCGACGCCACCCTGGGCTGGCTCAGTGGCTGAGCCGTGTCTAGCCTGCTGCTGCTGCTGGGCTGGTGCGCCGCTGCAAGCTGAGCTGAACTGCAGCGCCAAGCCGATCTCCATGCCTCCTGGTTGCTCAGCTGCGCTCCGCCCCCGGCCACCCTCCGCGCCGTGCGGGAGCCTCCCCCGCGCCACCCGGCCAGCCTCCCTTGCTGTCGTAGGCCACCTCGGCCCTCCGGCGCCTCCTCCATGGGGCTGCCGTGCAGGAGCGGCTCCTTCCCGGCTCGCCAGGCTCCAGGCCTCGGAAGCGGCCTGGGGGCGGGGAAGAGGGCGAGGCGGCGGCGATGCCCACATGTGCATCAGAGGCCAGCCGGCTGGGCTGGGCGGGGAGAAGTGGTGCCTTCTGAGCGGGAGCTGGCGCTCCAGCCGTGCCCCTCTTGGGTGCGATGGGCTGCGTGGCGTGGAAAGGGGCTCCCGCGACCCCGCTGCTGTGATGGTGCTCAGGAGGCTGGAGGGGCAGGCAGGTTCCAGGGGGGCGGCTGGGAGAGGGCAAGAGGTGCCGGGATGAGGATGGGGGGCTCCAGGTTGGCGGGTGTGATAGGGCAGCCGGCGGCTCTGAGACGCACGGATCCTCCACGCAGCTTCCGAGGCCCTGGATGTGCTGCCGCTTGGCTCTCCACCAGGCTCTCTGCCAGAGCCTCCTCCAGGCAATTGTGCAGAGCTGCTTGTGTGTCCTTGGCAGTGCCTCCCCCCCTTCAATCTTTCTCTCTCCTTCCTTCCTTCCCCCTTCAATCTCTTTCCTTTCCCCTTCAATCTCCTTCCTTTCCCCTTCAATCTTCCTTCCTTCTTTCCTTCCATCTCCATCCCTTCTCCTTCAATCTCTCTCCTTCCTTCCTTCCTTCCCCCTTCAATCTCTTTCCTTCTCCATCTCCTTCCTTTCCCCTTCATCTTCCTTCCTTCTCCATCTCCTTTCCCCTTCAATCTTCCTTCCTTCCATCTCCATCTCCATCCCTTCCCCTTCAGTCTTCCTTCTTCCTTCCTTTCCTTCCTTCCTTCCTTCTTTCCTTCCTTCCTTCCCCCTTCAATCTCCTTCCTTCTCCATCTCCTTCCTTTCCCCTTCAATCTTCCTTCCTTCCTTCCTTCCTTCCTTCCTTCCTTCCTTCCTTCCTTCCTTCCTTCCTTCCTTTCCCCTTCAATCTTCCTTCCTTTCTTCCACTCCATCCCTTCCCCTTCAATCTCTTTCTCCTTCCTTTCTTTCCTCTTCAATATCCTTCCTTCTCCATCTCCTTCTTTTCCCCTTCAATCTTCCTTCCTTCCTTCCCCTTTCCTCCCTCCCAACATTTTTGAGCAAGGAAGAGTAAGCTTCTCCAGCGAGCATTGCTATATTGTTTTTGTGATTAATCACTATGCTTTAATTATGTTCAATTCGTAACAATGAAAATACACCCTGCATATCAGATATTTACATTAAACGATTCATAACAATAGCAAAATTACAGTTATGAAGTAGCAACGAAAATAATTTTATGGTTGGGGGTCACCACAACATGAGGAACTGTATTAAAGGGTCGCAGCATTAGGAAGGTTGAGAACCACTGGTCTAAATACTGGAGGAAAATGTCATTCCATGTTCTGTTTTGAAAATGATTAGCTGAAGCAGATTTTCAATCTGTAATAAGTCTCACTGGGTTATGAATGACCATAGTCAAATGTGCAAATAATAAGGAATTGGAAATAATATAATGCCACATTGCAGCAATTATGGTAGTAAGAACTGTGCATGTGATAATACATTTATTTAGCTACCAAGAAGTTAGCGAAGGACTCTTTTCTCTCCCTCCTCCCCACTTTGCATAGGGATTATCAAAATAAGTAGGAAGAAACCTGTCCAGGCAGAGTAAATGAAATATTTGAAAAAAATGTGATGTGCTTTTTGTAAATTACAATTACATTGTAAAACACAACTTGATCCACCCTTTATGGTGACAGGGCTTTGTAGGCTACTTGATCACAGTACAACTAGAAAGGATGAGTATTTCTCAGGAATTCTGACAGTCAGAATGCCTCTTAAATCAGTCATTTACATTTGCTGCTAGCTAGGGATGTAAGCTGCCTTTTTCCAGAAGGAATGAATGAGTATATTCCTAAACTGCAATATCTTCTAGGTTATACAGGTTGTTATTTTTTCTAAGTTTAGAAAAAATTCAAATGCTTAAAATCTAGACCAGTGGTTCTCAACCTTCCTAATGCCACGACCCTTTAATATAGTTCCTCATGTTGTGGTGACCCCCAACCATAAAATTATTTTCGTTGCTACTTCATAACTGTAATTTTGCTACTGTTATGAATCGTAATGTAAATATCTGATATGCAGGGTGTATTTTCATTGTTACGAATTGAACATAATTAAAGCATAGTGATTAATCACAAAAACAATATAGCAATGCTTGCTAAAGAAGCTTACTCTTCCTTGCTCAAAAATGTTGGGAGGGAGGGAAGGGGAAGGAAGGAAGGAAGGAAGATGGAAGGGGAAAGGAAGGAGATGAAGAAGGAAGAAGATTGAAGGGGGAAGGAAGGAGAGAGAGATTGAAGGGGAAGGGATGGAGATGGAGATGGAAGGAAGATTGAAGGTGAAAGGAAGGAGATGGAGAAGGAAGGAAGATTGAAGGGGAAAGGAAGGAGAGAGATTGAAGGGGAAGGGATGAAGATGGATGGAAGGAAGGAAGGAAGATTGAAGGGGAAAGGAAGGAGATGAGAAGGAGATTGAAGTGGGAAGGAAGGAAGGAAAGAAGGAAAGAGATTGAAGGGGAAGGGATGGAGATGGAAGGAAGGAAGATTGAAGGGGAAAGGAAGGAGATGGAGAAGGAAGGAAATTGAAGGGGGAAGGAAGGAGGAAGGGAAGGAAGGAGAGAGATTGAAGGGGAAGGGATGGAGATGGAAGGAAGGAAGGAAGATTGAAGGGGAAAGGAAGGAGATGGAGAAGGAAGGAAGATTGAAGGGGAAAGGAAGGAGATGGAGAAGGAAGGAGATTGAAGGGGGAAGGAAGGAGAGAGATATTGAAGAGGAAGGGATGGAGATGGAGATGGAAGAAAGGAAGGAGATTGAAGGGGGAAGGAGATTGAAGGGGGAAGGAAGGAAGGAGAGATTGAAGGGGGGAGGCACTGCCAAGGACGCACAAGCAGCTCCGCACAATTGCCCGGGGAAGGGGGGGAGGCTCTGGTGGAGAGCCAAGCGGCGGCACATCCGGGGCCTTGGAAGCTGCGCGGAGGATCCGTGCGCCTCAGAGCCGCCGGCTGCCCTCTCACACCCGCCAACCTGGAGCCCCCACATCCTCATCCCGGCACCTCTTGCCCTCTCCCAGCTGCCCCCCTGGGACCTGCCCGCCCCTCCAGCCTGAGCACCATCACAGCGGTGGGGTAGCGGGAGCCCCTTTCCACACCGCGCAGCCCATCCCATGCGCGAGGGGCGTGGCTGGACCGCCAGCTCCTGCTCGGAAGGCACCGCTTCTCCCTGGCCGCTTCCGAGGGGTGGAGCCCAGCAAGCCGGGAAGGAGCCGCTCCTGCCCGGCAGCCCCACGGCCGTGCTGGGCGCCAGAGGGCCGAGCCAGCCTCCAACGGCGAGGGAGGCTGGTTGGGTGGCGCGGGGGAGGCTCCCGCACGGCACAGGGTGGCCGGGGTAGAGCGCGGCGGGGCAACCAGGAGGCGTGGAGACTGGCTTGGCGCTGCAGCTCAGGTTAGTCGGCAGCAGCAGCAGCAGAGCAGCCCAGCGGCACCAGCGGCCCAGACCCAGCTCGGACCGGTCGCTGAGCCAGCCCAGGGCGGCGTTGGGGGTGTATGTGATGGCGCTGCGGCGGCAGCAGGCGTTGTTGGAGAAGGGCGCCCTGGAGGTGGAGGTTGAGAACCGCTGATCTAGACATTTGGTGCTTAAAATCTTCCTTGTGCTGTACAGTATTGTAATTTTTCTGAATAGATGGCAATGTTTTCTGCTGTAATAGTTGTTTCCCAAAATGGTAGACATAGATTAAGTGGAATAAAAGTATAACAACTTGCCATTTTCTATCATTTCTATCAATAGATGATAATTTCATAATTACTAATTTCATAATTAAGAATTATTCAGTGTTACCAATCTTAATAGGGCTTGCTTGCTGTTATAGATACTTTCAATGGAACATTATGGGTCACTGCTGAATCTCAGTACTGATCCTAAAATAATATGAAATTAATACATTATAGAGATTGTGTAAGTGTATAGAGTGCTATGTAACTGTGGAAAAACATATATATGAAATAATTCTCTATTTTTCTAAAGCCACAGGGCCGTCAATTGGACGATGCATCTATTGCTGCTGCGTAACTGAAGATTCATGCACAAAGGAAGCAGTTTTGCACAGAATTTATAGTAGCTTTTCCCCCCAAACTTTTGCTTGTGTTAAGCTACAAGTAAAATTGCTTTTTATTTAGATTGGTTAAAAAATGTGGAATGAACTAAGTGTCCTGTGGACTTGATTGTAATAATTAAATATATAAAATATATAAAAAATAAGGGTTTTCTTTATCATTGACTTTCCTGAAATTAAGTGAATGGAAGTGAATGGAAGATTTTGATAACATGGGTGAAATTACTAAAAAAATATATGAAATGTTGGCTTAAAAAAACAAGTCTGACGCTTTTGTTGTAGTAACTGATTTCACTACCATCACAAATACTTTAGCGTTGACATTTTATGCTTACAGAATCCAGTTTTATATAATATATTATGAATATCAAATATATTCATATATTTGAAATAAATAACAGTATTTATACACATTCTTCCTTCTTAGTAGGCTCTGGCTATTCATATGATGAGTTGCTATGTTAAATCATTTGCATTGTCATTTTGTACTTTTGAGAGGCCAGTTAATACTTATTGGCTCTGGGTGAAACTGCTTTAGACACATTTTCTCTTCCATAGTTAGGAGGGAGTGATATTATTTAGTTTAAAGAAATTACTCCGTAAAATACTGAGAAGCTTATGGTCCTTTAGAAAAAAATATAATAAAGTTTGCCATAGGAAGAAACATATATGTTGTCATTAAATATTGTTATAAACGACTTGTATATAAGAAATGCTTCTTGTGGAACTGTCCCATTGCCATTGTAGATTTTTTGGAGTAGGCTGAAGTTGTCAATTTTTTTCTTAAATAATTTACAGCAAGTCTAACATGGAATGTTTCAAAAACGGGCTGCTAAATATGAATTGCAGGCCATTTTAGAAAACTTTGTATGCTACAGGAATATCCACCAATCATTTAGTGGTAAAACTTTTGCTTAATCAGGATCCATTCCTTTATTAGTTTTTTCAACATGCAAATATCAGATAAGAAGAATTCATCCTGTCAATGTGGATATAACACGGTGTTCTTAATATTCATATTAAATCATGTAAATACCTGTTTTGTGAATGCTCTTCTATTGTTTAATAAATTAATTTAAGCTTTAGTTTCCGGTCTCATGGCATTTCTCCTTTTCTAAAGTGATATAGTATATGCAAATGGTTGTGTGAACTGAGATATTTCATCCCAGTACAGAATAACGAACTTTCTGCGCCATCTTAAATAAATTTATGGTATATTGGTTCTTGTTTCTTTTTTGTAATATGCACGTAAGAAATACAGTAAGTTCCAGGTCTATGAAGAACTGCTAGGATATTAAATGGAAATCATTTTCATATCCAAAATGCCATCTAAATAATTAAGAGTAAGAGCCTAAAAATTTAGTTACTACTAAACAGTTACATCTGAAGTCACCGGATGATGCTCTACAATTGCATAAGTAAATAAATACCTATCAATACTAACAATGATACAATTCATGTGCAAGCAATCATTCTTATGCTGAAAACCATTTTGGATTTTTTGTGGAACTTGGATTTCATTAAAAAAGCATGTGGACAAAAAGATGGAAATGGCCCATCTTTAATTTTTAAATATGTTTAAATTAATATTTAAATAGCCAAATTGAATACCATACAACATATTTCCATCTAACAGTAACCAGTCAATTGCGTTTGAAAGGTTCAAAAGAAGGGCATCAAAAGCCTTCTTAGAGAAAATAGCACTCTACTGTTGAGGCCCTTAATACCCAAAAGTCCATTTGAGAACTGTTCTAATCCTCTCTGAGAAAAATCATCTTTTTGTTCAAGCCTTGGGCATTATCCATTATTGAAATACAAGCTTCTTACCTTTCCTATGTTTTGCCTCCATTTTCTTGTCATTTTTTAAAATTTGTAAGGTCAAAAGGTCCATTCTTAATATTTGCTCTGTTCTGTACTAGGACATTAGTGACATGTCAGATTAATATTAAAGAAGAAAACAAAAATATTGAAGAATTTACTAGTACAAAGGAAGGGTAAAAAAAGGAAATCTGAAAATGAACAACAATAAGCAATGGTATTTGAAGTTAAAATATATATCATTAATTTTCAAACAGCTGATGAGGTTTTATTAGGCATAGTAAAATGGTGATTTAAAAAATTTTTTAAGTATGAGCAAACTCATGATACTTAATTTAAAAATATATGCATAGTTTTTTTAAAATGGCTATTAAAGTGAATTAAGATCCACTTGGTTTTTCCATTTTATTTGTGTTGTGTCACTTTTTTCCTTTATCTTCTTAGAGTGATGGCAGGATGTTATAGGATGTGTCCAGACCTGAGACATGGTACAATGGAGCTGTCTATCTTCAGTGAAAGGCTGTAATATAAACAGAAATGCAATTAGGGCACCTAGCTCTAGCCTTCTTTTGCATTCGTTTTTTTTTAAAAAAAACTATTTAAAATGTAACATTCTTTTGAAATGCTTTAATTTTCTTTGCATCTTTAGTTTATGCTAAGTATTTCATTCGAAATTATTTTCCTAACAGATTTGAAAAATATTTTTGTACTATCTGCATCTGCATACATCTATACTTAGTTTACATCTAAAGTACATCTATTTTTTTAATATAATGGGGATCAGCAAAGGGTTATTTTCCCCAAAGAATTTTTATATTTCTCAAGTTTTAAAATTCTCATTAGACCTCTATACTACAACATAATATCTGATTCTTAATGTTTTACAGTATTCAGACAAATCATAACTTCCACACCACTTAACCTCAGGTAAGATAGGCAATTTAGTGCTCTCCAGATGATCTGACTTATAGTCCTTGCACTTGGTCATATTGGCTGGTCTAATGCAAGTTGAAATTGAAAATATGTGACCAATCACAAGACTGTCTACTCCATCCTATATATATATATCTTAGGAACGTTAATTATACAGCAATAGGTATTGTAGTTTGGCATTAGAAAACCACAGGTTTCTCATTCCTGATTGTATTCTTCAGTTCCCAATTCCTTTAAGAATATGTCTGGAAATAGATGGCATGTAAGCATTCATTGCTTTGTGCTCACCCACTCTCACTTTTTTCACTCAGTTTGCAAAGGATTCAATCTTAATTTTTTGCCCAGAAAGAATATGGTTGGCACAAGCCTCATAGATTAGAGAAACAGTAAGTATTTTTAATCTCTTCATTTTAAATTTGCATTTATTTTAATAACTATTGTAAGAATGAAGAAATTATATAGGAAGATTTTGTCAGTATTTGGTTTTGCTTTGTATGGAAGAGCTGAGTAACATATATGTGGGGGTGACATCATTTTGGCTGATGTTATACTGCTAATGTTTCTGCATTCTGGGGAGCCACCCAGTATATTAAAAACTCACATTGGAATAGCTTCAGTCAAGGCTCAAGCATGATGCCAACTTAATTATTCTTGTAAATGTACAAGTGAGCAATCTAATGTTCATATGAGTCAATAATCTAAATCTGTTTCTTAAACTTTTTGCTCTTAGAATATCTTCCCACTTCTTAACAATTACGGAGGATCTTAAAGAGTTTTTGTTGTACATGTTTTATTTATAAATATTTACTATATTAAAAATTAAATCAGCACATTTATTCAATGTTTATCGAATAATGTAAAATTAATACTAAACCCATTAGATCAGGGGTGTCAAACTGCCGGCCCGCGGGCCGGACACATCATATGGAAGCCGTGTCCACCCCATTGCCAGCAATGGCAAAACCGGCCCGATACGTTGCATGACGTCATGTGACGTCGCGAGTTTGACATGCCTGCATTAGATACTAACAAAGTATTGTTGATAAAAATGATAATTTTAGCAAATAAAACACAATGAGAACAGTGAAATTAAATTTTTGGAAATATCTTCAGTATCTGACAAATATTTTGATTCTGTGGACCTTGAGTGAGTCTTGGGGGACCCCCAGAGGTTTCTTGCATCACACTTAAGAAACACTGATCTAAATGAAGGAAATTTTAGAAATGAAGAAAAATGATGGCAGAACAGGAAGAAATGGGTGGAACTAATCAAGGAGAGAACCAACCTAGAAATAAAGAGAAATTTCCTGACAGAACAAAATGAAATAATGATGAATATCACTGGATTCTATTTCCAAAGAAATTAACAATAAATCTTGCTGAGTAAAGATGATAGTCACACTCTTGTGAGATGGGTGGCCATATAAATAGAATACATAAATAAGTGGCATGATTTAGTGTTAGCTAAGAAAAAGATTTGGAATTAAGTAGTGCACCAGTTGCGCCCTTATTTGGATCGGGAGTCTCTCCTCACAGTCACACATGCCCTTGTCACCTCGAGGATCGACTACTGCAATGCTCTCTACATGGGGCTACCCTTGAAGAGTGTTCGGAGACTACAATTAGTGCAAAATGCAGCTGCGCGAGCAATTGTGGGCCTTCCACGTCGTGCCCACGTTTCGCCAACTCTCCGCATGCTGCATTGGTTGCCTACTGGTCTCCAAGTGCAATTCAAAGTTGGTTATTACCTATAAAGCCCTTTATGGCATGGGACCAGGATACTTACGGGACCATCTTCTGCCACATACTTCCCTACGACCGGTGAGAGCGCACAGGGTTGGCCTCCTCCGGGTCCCTTCAGCGAAACAATGTCGTCTGGCAGGCCCTAGGGCGAGGGCTTTCTCTGTTGCGGCGCCTGCCCTCTGGAACCAACTGCCTCCTGAAATCCGCATTTCTCCCACTCTCCTGGCCTTCCGAAAAAATCTCAAAACTTATCTTTGCCGGCAGGCCTGGGGATGATTGTGCATTGATTGATGAATCTGAGTGAGAGTGAGCGGGGTTTTATTTTATTTTTAAATATTTCTTGTTTGGGTTTATATTGTATTTATTGTTTTATATATATGTTGTTCGCCGCTCCGAGTCTTCGGAGAGGAGCGGCATATAAGTCTAAACAAATAAATAAATAAATAAATCTGTCCTCAAAGTATGTCAGCTTGTCCTCAGATGTAAGAAATACTGATCTCAGCAAAAAACAAATCTTGGATTTTTTACCTTTAAAAATTACCACAATTACCTTTCAATGCTTATTCAAAGGTTCTTGCCACCTAATTTCTTCAATTAATTTAGGCTAGTTTCAGCAAAAAATATAAAAATGTTGGCATTATATTGTGATCCTTGCAAAACTATAAAATCTTGACAAAATAATATTTTCAAATGCAAATAGAAAAGCTGAAAATGAAGGGCTTAGGTTTAATTCCAACTGGTGCTGATGTAACAGAGAATAATAGCTGCAATTTGGGGACCTCAATAGCTTAAACCAATTAGGAACAGATGGGAAAGATATCAAGACCTGCAAGAGCTCTTGAAGTGGGGGGTGGGGCATGGATAAATTTAAAGAGTCCCTGAACTTGGATGGAAAAAATATTACAACTTTATTTTCATCAATATCCAACTAAAATGTAACATTTTTATTTAATAATTTCACTTTCTTACTCAAGCTAAACAAGACCACCACTGAAATACCTTTTTAAAATTAATTTTAACTGGCCTATCTTTTGAAGACAATCACTACTTCACTTAACCTCAAATACTGGAGCCATCAAAAATATTAGAGAAAAGAGACCATGTAATTATGGAATTGTTGACTGTAAAAATTGAAAATACACACAAAACATGATTGCTGCAGAAAAATAAGAATGAGAGAAAGATACCCCATTGAGTGTCTTGGTTTTTTTTCTCAGACAATATAGCATTTTTTCAGTTCCACTACTATCATACTATTGTTGCCTGCATCCCACCAACTAGGGGGTGTATTCAGTGTATTCATGGACACTGAGAACACATACAGGAAACATAAAAAGCCAGGTCATAAAGGAAACAATAGAATTAAAAGATGGCAAGAATAATAAAAAAGAGTTTTTATTATTGGCTAATGGTAAATAAGAAACAAAGTTAAGACAATTTCTATTTCAGTTCTCCCAGAGATAGATCTCACTTAACAACTGCAATTGGGACTGCAATTGGGACTGGCAATCCCAATGCTAAGTGATGTGCTTATTAAGTGAAATATATGACCATGTCACACTTTCATCAGTTCTGCTGCAGTCATTATGCATGACATTATATGACTGCAGCTTGTAAATTTATTTATTTATTTATTTATTTATTTTATTTGACTTCTATGCCGCCCTATTCCAGAGAACTCAGGGCGGCTCACAACATAAATAGAAATCACCAGTTAAAATACATATATAAAAAACCCCTAAGTTAAAAGAAAACCAATCATTCAACAAACATACACACAAACATACACTGGCTAGGGGCAAGATGTTAACTGCCCCAGGCCTGCCGGCAGAGGTGTGTTTTAAGCAGTTTACGAAAGGCGGAGAGGGTAGGGGGCGATACGGATCTCCGGGGGGAGTTGCTTCCAGAGGGCCGGGGCTGCAACAGAGAAGGCTCTTCCCCTAGGCCCCGCCAGGCAACACTGTCTGGCTGACGGGACCTGGAGAAGGCCGACTCTGTGGGCCCTAACCGGCCGCTGGGATTCATGGGGCAGCAGACGGTCCCGTAAGTAACCTGGTCCGATGCCATGCATTCTGCATTACCTGAAGTCTCCGAACGTTTTTCAAAGGTAGCCCCATGTAGAGAGCATTGCAGTAGTCGAGCCTCGAGGTGATAAGGACATGAGTGACTGTGAGAAGAGACTTCCGGTCCAAATAGGGCCGCAACTGGTGCACCAGGCGAACCTGGGAAAATGTCCTCCTCGCCACAGCCAAAAAATGATGTTCCAAATTATTGCTAGGTGTGTTGTGTAAGGGTCAGGTCTGAAGCTTGAGATTGATTGAGGCATTGTCAGGAATACTTTGAATAAACTCCAAAACCAGATGAATCACATCTGACTACATGCTATTTAGAATTACAAAGACTAAGTGGCATACAAATGTGAATAAACAAGAATCTTTGAGAAATTGTGGGACTTGAAGAAACATCTCTTACTTCCAAATGAGGAAAAAAAATAGCACCCAGAATACCACAGACCAATCACTTTTATATAGATACCTAGGAAGAGTAAATCATAAAAAGATAAGTTGTAAGTCTTAGGAAAGTAAAGGTTTCCCTGTCGGACATGTCCAACTCCAGGGCACGGTGCTCATCTCCGTTTCTTGGCTGAGGGAGCCAGTGCTATCCAAAGACAATTTCTGTGGTCATGTGACCAGCATGACTATATAGTCCAGTGGTGGCGAACCTATGGCGCAGGTGCCAGAGGCGGCACTCAGAGCCCTCTCTGGGCACGCGTGCCGTTGCCCCAGTCCTAGGCCTTCAGCTGGGTTTTATAAAACCCTTTCGCTTTAGGCCTCTGCTGCCATGTGCAAAAAAAAAAAAAGATTCAATCAGTCAATTTCAACTTCTCACAGGAAAAAAAAGATCTTGCAAAGTTGGAATTGATTGATTGAACTTTTTAGTCCCACCCAGTCTGCTGTTACCACTGCAGCCATGCCCAGCCAATGGGCCACACCCACCCGGCACTCGACAATGCATAAGTGGGTTTTGGGTTGCAGTTTGGGTACTCAGTCTCTAAAAGGTTCGCCATCACTGCTATATACCAAAGACACACTGAATGCTGTTACCTTCCCACTGAAGTGGTACCTATTAATCTACTTGCATTTGCATGCTTCCAAACTGCTAGATAGGCATAAATCTTAGGAAAACAGTGTTTAATTCCCAGAAATCAGAATGGATTTGTAAAATTAGACTCAGATTTACTCTTATATTTTGGTAACTTCCATAATGGATTGTGGGAATGCAGTAGATATATGTTCGCTTTACCAAAGCATTTGACTAAGCAAGCTAAATCTGTGTTACCTGGACAGCATGAAATTAAGTGGCTACATAGCTAGCTTGAACGTTATGCTCAAAGAATGCTCATAAATGGTTTCTCATCAAATTGGAGAGGTAACAAATAGGGTGTCAGAAGAATAAATCCTGGTTCTTCCATATTAATGACATCAATGAAATAATTGAAAAGGAATTACTTACTGGATTTGCAAATAAATCGAACTGGGATAACTAATAACATAGTCAAGAAACAAAATTAAAAGTAAGTTTGATAGGCTAGAGCAGGGATGTCAAACTGCCGGCCCAATGGGGAAACCATGCCCACCCCAATGCCAGCAATGGGGAAAAAGTTCCGATACATTGCACGACATTGCAAGTTTGACATATCTGTGCTAGAGAAATGGGCCAAAATAACAAAGGCAAATGTTAATACAAGAAACAAAAACAAATGCACAGGTATAGCATAGGGAATACCTGATTTAGAAATGCTGCTTGTAAGTAAAAAGTTGGAATATTTAATTGCAAACTACTTGTAATCACCAAAGTTGTTAGGTTCTTTTCATATATATCGCTGCCCCATATGAAGTTCCCCATCTTATATTCCTATTTTTGATTTTTCAAACCCAGAAATAGGGCTTTGCTTCTCACCAAGGTCATTTATATGTTAAATAGCATGGAGCTAACAATGGAACTTGGTGATTTAACTGACATTTTCTGCAGCTTATCATGGAACCATTGTTGCAAGAAACAGGATAATAGATTTAGGTCAGGGGTGTCAAACTGCTGGCCCACGGGGCCCGGATGCATCATGCCAAAACCATGCCAACTCCAGTGGGGAATGGGGGGAAAGTTGCAATACCGATAGACGGAAATGCTTTAATTTGGAGTTCTGCAGAGCAGAGTGTTGCATCTGATAGTAAATGACCTTTTCCAGTCTGGCTTCTAAGAATTAACTTATGGGGGGGGGGGTGTCTACATTTTTTTTTTTGCTAGAACCTAGCTTGATATGCTAACAGGAAGTGGACATTATATTTATACCTTGTTTTTATGAAGTGGAAATGATCCGAGTTACTTTTCAAATCATGATCTTCAGATAGTGGCTCATGATCTGCATTCTTAACTTGCCTCCAGTGTCTGTTAAGCTAGTTCGCTAAATTCCGGGACAAAAGTTGGCCGTACTACGAAACTCTTTAAGGAAAGCCTTTTAATTAAGGGTTTACGTCATAACTTTGAGCGCGTCACGTTAGAAGGCAGCAAAGAAAGCCGCGGACGGCGATTTGCGCGCTGGGCCGGCCAGGCATGCTCCGGGGGCCGCCGAGGAGGAAGAAGAGGAAGAGGAGGAGGAGTGGCGGCAGAGGCAGAGAGCCGTCTTGCCTAGAGGCGGGCGGGCGCCACACGTGTGTCTGGGAGAGGGCGGGCCGGGCCGGGCCGGGCGGAGAGACGCTGTACCTGCGGCTGGCCCGGCGGGGGCGGTTCTGACTGAGCTGGAAGTCGCGCCAGGGCGGCTGTAACGGGCTCTTCCCCGCGCTCATGGCCGGGCCAAGTTAGCGGCGGCTGCTCGCCGTTGCTGAGGCGCTGAGCGGCTCCCTTTAAATCTACTCCGGCGCCGACATGCCGCGCAGGCTGGATAAATTTTTGCAAATTGCCCCGCATTCCTTGGCCATCGTGCTGCGCCCCTGCGGCGGAGATGGAGCCGCGCCGCCCGAACAAGCAGCCCGAGCGCAGCGAAAAGGCGACGCCGGCGGGGAAGGGGCGGACAGGCCCGGCGCGGGACAGGGGAGCCGAGCGGAAGGCGAGCCCGCGGCGGACAGCGAGCTGGGGCGGCACCACATCGGGTACGAAATTTTCGCCGACTTCAAGCAGGGCAACATGCAGCACTTCTGGAACAAGAAGGTGACGGCGGCGGTGGCCGAGACCTTCTTCCTGGGCTGGATCGACGAGCAGGTGCTGCTGATCCAGGGCAAGGAGGAGCACTTGGAAGCGCTGCGCGAGGGTTGGATGCGCAGGGCTCTCAAGCCCCCCGCCGGCTTCCAGATCAAGTGCCTGGGTAAGAGCGCGCCGAATCGGAGGCGGCGCCGGGACAAGCCGGGGCAGGACCGGGGGAGCAGCTGCGTCGCCGTGGAGAGGCGGGGGCCGGCGCCACACGCTTCCCTGTGCCGGGGGCGCTAACGTTTCCCGCTGCAGCTGGAGGAAAGCGCCGCGCTCCTTCCTGGCCGGTGGGAGGAAGGCGCTCTGGTGTGCAACCCCCGAGCCGGGTTTCCCCCTCCTCTTAACGCTTCTCACCTTTGCGTTGACTGCCCTGCGCTTTCCGTGGCTCTCTGTGGACGGGAGGCTTTTGGCGGATACGGGGACGTCTGGTACTGTACGCGCACACTTCGTGGTCTAAAGGGAACAGTGGCGCTTGCAACTTTTTACCTTTTAGCCATCACATTAGCCCGAACTCTCTCCCAGTGTTTTCCCCCTTTCCAACTTCAGCCGAAAGTATAACTTCAGAGAGGTTTCAGCAGGTAATACAGGAAGAACGTCTGCTAGCCCTTTGCTTGTCAAGTTGTCTTCAGCTAACCCTTCAGCTAAGCTTATTGGTGATAGTCTTGGCTTGAATGGTTGGCAAAGTACACACACACACACACACACACACACACACACACACACACACACACAAAGCATTTTGTGGAGGGGGGCTCTGTTTCCAACCCCTTTCAACCCTCTGCATCAGAATCTAGGGGAAAAGCTGATTTTTTGCATTAGGAGAATCTGGTGTAGTAAAACTGCAGCCTTAGCTTGTGTTTGCAAATATAGATATGAGTGTGGCACCTGAGTGCTACCTGGATTTGGAAATTTCACTTGTTTTATCTTTTGAGATAGTGCTGCTTTCTTTGCAAAACCCTATTTATAAAAGGGTTAATTTGTATACCAGGTTTTATAACTAGTTTTCTCCATCTATTCCAGAAAATGTTACATTTTTTGCTGTTAGTAAAAAAATATTTTGTGTTGCTCAATTTTTTTTAGCATTGTGCGTTATGATTTCAGGAGCCCTAGGCAAGATTGAGAAGATAGGAAAACATCTTGGAAGAAGGCATTAGCAAACTGTGTAGATTATTGCCAAGAAAAGCACATGGATATGTCCATGTAATTTTCAAGATGTCAGGTTTATCTCTTTTTTTCCCTTGTCTAACTTGCTAGCTTGGTTCTGTGAGTGAAACCCAATAAAAGGCTGAGAATTTTGATTTTAAAATGAGCAGTAACTGAGCATTTTTGTGTTGAATAGGTTTGAGGTTAGAGTCTGGTGTAAATTATCTTGACTTCCAGAAATGCTGAGTAGATTTTTTTAGGATTGCACTGTGAATAGAACAAGGACTATAATTCTCTTCCCCTCACACACTGCCCTTTATTAAATAATTGACATGAAGATGACTGCACAGATTTGGTTTTGGTTGCTTATAACTTTTATTGTTATGCCTAACAGCATATTGATATTTGAATTTCCCTAATTAACCAAAGTAGTGATATTAAAGATCTTAGTTCATATCTTTGGGATGTAGAGTCAACAGTCCAAGTAAATATTTTTTTTTGTTATTTACTGATTGGCAGGAGGCACTACAGGTAGTCGTCACTTAGGAACCCTAGTTGAACCTGACATTTCTGTCTCTAAGCAAAGTGATAGTTAAGTTGGAAATAATTTGATAGCAATCTTGAGGCCTCTAACATTTCTCCCAATAGTCTGTTACTAATCTGTTATTTTTTTATTACCATAAGGGCAGTATTTGATGAGGACCAAATTTCATGGGGTATATCTAGATTGAAATACGCATTTGTAAACTTTATATTTTAAAATACTACTTGTGGTGTAGATTGAGGTAAGAACAATCCATGCCTCTTAAGATTTTGTAGAGGTTGAACAGAAGACACCATTACTGGCCAGTCCGTGACTGCTAGAAGTTGGTTGATGGGTACATATTCTCGGCTCTTGCATAGAGAATATTAAGCCAAAGCGGTATTTTTAAAAAATGGATGGAAGATTAAGGATTAACTGTTAGAAAGGTAATTATTGAGAAATATTTTTCCAAGTTTTTTTCAAAACTATATTTTTAACTTTTTAATTTTTTAAAAAATGCTATATTATCTGTAAAGTATCTTCACAGTGATCTAGTTGAAATGGAACATTGACCCTTGAATTGACTTAAATAAGTGAGCTCCAAACCATACATTTCCTCCTGGACCCTCCCCTTTTCTCCCTTGCAGACAACAATTTGCAATTACATCTAACTTCAAAAGAAGAATTGCAACTCATAATCAGATTTGCATTTTAGACTTGTGGGCAAGTAGAAACCATAGCATGCCAGTTTAGCTGAATTAGTAAAATTACAGAAGAACAAAGAGCATAATGACAGGATATGGCAAAGTGTGCCCATGTTTGAAGCTTGGTTTACTGAATTATGGTCAGGTATTACATGAGAACCCAAGACAATGCAAGACATGAGGCATGTTCAGCATCTTGTACTGAAAATTCATATTACTTTAAGATACAATATATTTAAGTTATACAAAAATAGCTTATATAAAATAAACATATTTGACCATCAGAGAAACACCAGCAATACAGAATACATAGTACTTTGAATATGTACAATTCAGTGTTAATAATTACAAGTAGAATAATCAAGTTGAAGTATTAGAACCTTAAGCAAAAGATGTTTTTGCACAGTAATTAGTGAGTCAATCATGTTTCTCTGAGTGAAAGATTTAAGTAATTGTACAGTCCCCAAAGGGGAAATCTTTCTGCAGTTCAGAATGATCTTTGCTTCTAATCTTGGAATCATCATGCTTTTTGAAATTTGTAGCATTGTAAGAAAGTGTGTGGATATGTATATACATATTTTTATTTAATTGTATACATAGAAAATATATAGGAAAAATGTTACTGTGGCTAATTTCTATCTGGAGAGCAACAGTATAGATCAGAGGTCCCCAACCTTTTGGGCACCAGGGACAGGTTCTGTGGAGAAAAGTTTTTCCATGGACCTGAGAGTGTGTGGGTTTGTGTGCTCCCTGCATCTCATGGATGTTGCTTTGCTTGTTTGTGCAGACCGGTTACTGGCATGCCGCAGCCCTGTACCAATCCTCAGACCGGGGGTTGGAGACCCCTGGTATAGATAGTCAGTAAGCGGAGACTGCTTAATTCTAAATAGCAAGATTTTTTAAAGCAAAATAAGGAAGGCTTACAGAAAATCTAGGAATGAAGCTTTAATATTCTTTGTCTCAAAGAAAACCATTTAGGTTTTCTCTGTCTGTCCTCTCTTTGTGCTTGCTTCTTATGCCAAAAGGCTATATTCTAGTAAAACCTCTTTTAGTACCTTATAATTATCTGAATTCTTAAAGTGTTAGGAACTTGGAGTTGCTTGGAAATGGAGCAGTGTATATTTTGTGGACATAGGTATCCATAATTCAAGAATGTTAAGAATGGCATGCAAAAAGAAGTGACAGGAAAATAAAAGCTGTTGATGGGCCATATTCTAATCTAGAATTGATGTTTTAATGTATCTCAAATCTACCACATGCAGTTGGCCAAGTTGGAGCATTTAACTGGGAAAATATAACGGTATGATATATGAAATAATAAGTGATTTGTTTCTCCTTTATTGACAAACTTAACTCCCCATATATGCTTTTAGTGGCTCACTGAATCAAGTGCCCAGTTGTAACCATTTCTATAATGCTTAGCACTTGATGAGATGAAATAGACTTACTGGAAAATATTAATATTAAAGCCTAGGATGGTATGAAAGGCTGGAAAAGTTAACTAATTCTATGGTAAATGACCAGTATAGTTCAGAAGCCAGTTTCCTCAATTAGATTATTTTCTTTCCCAAACAATCCATTTTCAAGAGACGTCTGTTCAATAATTGAACTCAATAGCTCCCAAAATAGTTCAGCAGAGCGAGGTTGGCTGGAATATTGTCCATTGTTCATAAGCCACCAAGCGTGAGAGGAGAGGAGCTATTAAACAGGTCCCTGAGTAGAAGCTGAGTGCGCACATTCTTCACTTCCTACACTCTCCTCTTCTTCAAATTAAATTAACTTTCAACTGCAGTAATCTTCTCTCTTGTGAATGGTCTTTGTGATAATTTTATAGTCATAACTTGGTCATTGTAGAAATGTCCATTAGATATAGCACATTAAAAACTATCATAAAATGTTTACTGTCATGTTCTAATAGTTTCTTGAACCATGGAAATTTACTTTCACTGATTTTTTGAATAATAGTAGATCTTGATAAGGTATTCATTTTTTGCATCTGTCTTAGCACTGCTAAGAGAAACTGATTAGTTTACCAGTTATTTTTATTTTTATACTGTCAGTTTCAGAGCCTTGGAAATCTACAGGATGTTTAATATCCTCAAGCATTATTTCTTAAGAGATCTGTTTTATGGTATAAATCTTAACTTTTCTCAAATCTTGTGCTAAAATATTTTTTTGCTCTGAGAGAAATTGTGATTTGAGCCATAGAAAGTCATTGGGACTCAGGTGACATACAAGTTTAAAAATTATGATTTGTCGCAATTAGCTAGATGATATTATTATTATTATTAATAATAATAATAATAATAATAATAATAATAATAATAAAGTTGGAAGGGACCTTGAAGATCATCTGGTCCAACCCCCTGCTCAGGCAGAAAACCCTATACCATTTTTTGGCATTTTTTTCCATCTGTCGAATCATTCCCAAGGATCTGGGATAGGTAGATGTTGATGTTGGATGGTGCTAAAGTATAGGTAGTCCTCAACTTATGACCCCAATTGGGCCCAAATTTGCTGTTAAGTGAGTGCCCCATTTTATGACCTTTTTGCCACAGTTAAGTGAATCACTGCACTTGATAAGTTAGTAACTTGGTTGTTAAGTGAATCTGGCTTACTCATTGACTTTGTCAGAAGATTGCAAAAAGTGATCATATGACCTTGGGACACAGCAACGGTCAAGAATGAACTAATTGCCAAGCCTCTGAAGTTTGATCAGATGATCATAGGGATGCTGCCATGGTTGTGTGAAAGTGTGAAAAATTGTCATAAATCACTTTTTTCAGTGCTTTTGTAAATTTGAATGGTCACTAAATGAATTGTTGTAAGTTGAGGACTACTTGTATTAAGTGAATCTGGTTTCCCCATTGACTTTGCTCGTCAGAGGGTTGCAAAAGGGGATGACATGACCCCGGGACACTGCAACTGTCATAAATGTGAGTCAGTTGTCAAGCATCCAAAGGTAAATGATGTGACCGTGGGGATGGTCATAAGTGTGAAAAATGGTCATAAGTCACTTTTTTCAGTGCCGTAAGTTTAAACAGCCACTAAGTAAACTGTTGTAAGTTTAGGATTACCTGTACATGTGCACATCCAAACAGTGTGGCCTTTTTTAATTGACAGATGGGAATTTTGTCAGTACACAGATTTTTTTAAGTGCTGTCCAAGTTTTTTTGCTATGGCATCCAGTGCCAATAACCACTGGGACCACCATAGTCAGTTTATGCCATAATCTTTCAACTTCGATTTTCAAGTCTTAATACTTTGTGATCTACTCCAATTAATTCTTTGTCTTCTACTCAACTACATCCTCATATTGCCACATCAATTATCTACACTTTCTTCTTTTTAATCACAGTTAAATCTGATGTATTCTGGGCTAAGACCTTTATACTTGTATTCATAAATCCCATAATATTTTAACCTGCTCAATCTTGACTATTTTTTCAACTATATGTTCCCACTAATTTTTCAATATTTTCACATGATTATTTTTCAGATATTCCAGTGAATCATTTTGGCAATTCTGTTATGTTGTTGTTTATATTCAGTTTGTGATCTCCTTGTTTGAGCCGAATGTATTGTCTACTTGCAGGGGTGTCAAACTGGCAGCCTGTGGGCTGGATGCGTCACACACAGGTCACGCTCACCCTGGCTCCACAAAGGCAAAAAAGCCATAATATGTCAGGTGACATGATCAAGTTTGACATCTATGGTCTACTGTATCTTCTGCTCCTTT
Source organism: Bothrops alternatus (assembly GCA_034064705.1). Classification (NCBI taxonomy): domain Eukaryota; kingdom Metazoa; phylum Chordata; class Lepidosauria; order Squamata; family Viperidae; genus Bothrops; species Bothrops alternatus. The sequence goes on along the minus strand of JARGCV010000053.1, from coordinate 7,143,604 downwards.
GCACAATCTGCACTTTGAATCATTTGATGATTTTTCAATTCTGGCCTTGATTGCATTAATTCAAATAGCTTGCTCTTAAGCAGCCAAAATCAAGCCTTTAGTTTCTTTTTTTAATGTTCCAGTTGTAAACCATTGCCAGATTATCTTTATCCACCTTCTCCTCAATCTTTTATAGAAATGGACCATGTGATATTTTTTCTTGCCAGCATTCTGTCCGTGTTTTTATTACGTTACTTTGATATTCATGTTTCATTTCTTGTACATTCAGTAAACCCCAATTTTTAACTTGTATCAATGTTTGTTCTTGGCTGTCTTTTATGTCATCAGCCAATCCATGCTTTCCTCCTTCAACAGTTTCTTTGACTTGAAGTAAATCTTTTCTTCCATTTTTGCAGGGCAGGTATAATCTATCTATATCACTATGGGGATGTAATACATAGCGAATAATCATGTGTTTTCTTGATTTGTGATCTAAACTCAACAGTTCAACTTCTATCCAGTTAATAATGGATCATTTCACAGATATGGCCCAGATGTTGCTGGCTTTGATGGTGTTTCCACTGTTCAATTTAGTCTTTAGCAATTTTATCACTCTTTGGATGTATTCTTTACTAATCACATTTTTAACTTGATAACATCACATGCTTGATGTTATTCATCTATAAAATGCCCATATATTTGTAGGCTTCATTCTGATGGCTCCTGATGGTTTGGCCATTTGCCATTTCAATTCCTTTACTGTTTGTGATTTTTATTCCTATTTATTGCTACTCAAGCACATTTATCAAAGCCAAATTTCATTGTTTTATCTGTGCTAAAAATTGTTACAACGATTGTCAGTGAGTAGATTTTGATTTCTAATATTCCATAAAGCTTCAGATTACCCATATAAAGCAAATGTAAGATTTTATTAGCATTTTTAAATGCTGTTTGATAGCCAATATTTGTTTTCTTCAAAATCACTGAAAGTAGGATCATACCAATGACAAATAATGATAAAAATGAGTCATCCTGCAAAGTGCCTCTCTTGATTCTCCCAAGCCCAATTATAGCTAAACAGGAGACATCAGCAACTATTAATAAGTTACAAAACCTATTGATTCAAAAAGACAACACCAGCAAAAGGGACAACACACAGGAAACTATTGGCTATCACAGTTGCCTACAATGTTTAAGTTACCGGTACTTACAAGCATAGTGGAGGGCATCCAAGATTATTTAGAAGAAATTCCTTCCAGTAGAGCAGAAAGGAAATGAAAGCAGAGGTACAAAAGATAAATTTTTGATTGATAAATTGCTTGTGGATAATTGCAAAAGCCAAAAAAACAATTTACAAATAGTCTGAATTGATTATTAAAAAATCATTTGATTAATTATCATACAGGTGGATCAAGTGTTTGGAAACAACTGGTGTCAGTAAAAACACTACAATACATTTCTATCATCATCTCATGGTATGTCCCACATCCAGAAACTCTTTATCATCCTTGAATCTTTCACTGATTCTCTTCATCTTTCATCATGTCAGCAGATCAATCATGCTTTTAGGCTCATATTCAAAACCTTGCTGTGTGTATAGTACATATAAACATCCTGTATTTAAACCACATATTTGAAAGAAACATTTTTGAAGACATTCATACCCCAGTGATCATTCTCCAGTACAGGAGATGGAGAATCCACCAATGGGTTTTCTCTATCTGCCTGCTCTTGAGACCAAGTAGCCAAACTTGACACACCCCTTCTTGCTAGGAGATCCAGTCTTAACTTGGTCTCAGCTCTTGAAAACGTATCAGGTTTGGCTCTCAACAGATAGCAGGTTAGAAATCCATTGGTGAATTCTTCTTTTCCTCTAAATTGACAAATTATTATTGGGAACCCCCTCCTTTTATTCTAAATTCTAATTTGAAATCCTCTCTTAAAAATTCTTTGTAAATAACACTGGGATCAGTGCTATTTTTATTAACAGAATTAAGGAGTGGGGGGAGGTTACTGCAGTTTGCCTTTTCCTATTTTCCCCAGGGCTCTGGGGAAATATTTCAGGCAGGTTTTGCCTGAAAGATTCCCCGTTCTCCCCCCCATTTCTCAAAATGTGCAGGATCTCATTGCAGGCTAAAAATTGCCTGTTAGTTCTATTTGGGTGCTCCGGATAAACCCCGACAGCCGAGAACACCCGCGGGTGCCATTTTGGTTGCCATTGAAGGCGACGAAGCCAAAATTAACTGATTTTGCTGCAGATTCGGAGGCTTCCTTTCTGAGCTCAATTTCGGAGCAGCGCTTAGCGCAGCCATCGCAGCTGCCCCCAGCACCTGAATACTTAATTCTTGAGCCTCCGGTGCTGTTCCCAAAGGGGAGCAAGTTGCGGCCGCCATTTTGGGGCCGCTGCCCAGCGAACGAAGTTAAGTAACTTTTAAAATCTCACTTGTTTGGGGCTTTTCCTGACTTTTTAGGAAAGACCTTTGGTGTTTTGGGGGGTTAAGTTCCTGAGGTACCACTGCAGCCCCGTGTAATTAACAGCCCTTTCGCGGACACATAGCGGCCTCCATTTTAAAAAAAACAACCTCCATTTAAAAAAAAAAGCCACGCGGTCATTCATCTAGGCTACATTGGAGCCCTGACTCATTACTGTCGGCAGGCCTCATTACATTAACATAGTGAAATTTTCATTGGCAGATTGGACAAATTTTCAATCCAAATCATTTATCTCAATTTGACCACATTAATCAGCCACCATTTGAAACTGATCCTTTTGTGCTAGGCATTGTCCCAGGCCTTCTGCGCCCTTCATTGGGAGTTTTTGCCCTTTCTGGTGCACCTTGACTGGCCACCTAAGGCCTCCGGGCGGAGCCCAGAGCGGGTCCCCAACCGTGCCTTCAGCATCTGACTCAATTGCCGTGAGCAAAGCCCAGAGAGAATTTTTTTCTGGTCAGTCTTGTTACTTGTTCCAATTTCGCTTCCGCCAACTGCTTGCCTGCCAGAGCTTTGTCTCAGTGTCCCTGAGGCTGCTCAACCAGGATGGAAGGCTCCATGATGCCTCAACCCATGGGCACTGCCTCTCCATCCTCCGGTTACGGCTGCAACAAATCCTCCGAACAGGGGGCGGCAGGCAAGTCCAAATCTAAGACCAAGACCATGCTCAGGAAGTCTTCCAAGTTGGCGGAAAAGCAAGCCAGCCGTAGGCACCAGGCTCTGGAGAAGCAGTTCTCCAGAGCGCAGAGATAGGCCGGATTAGAGGTGGATCAAATGGCGGTCCCTGAATTTGATCTTCCCTTAGGCCCTTCAACTTCGGCTCAAGGTGTGTGGTTCCCCCACAGGGATGCCTGTCACACTCAGCTCTCCTTCCGCATTGGCCCAACACACAACTGCTCCAGGCTGAGTTCCAGAGGCCACCTTCACTCCTACGGCTGCAGGACTCAGGGGACCGGACATCGGAGACATTTTCTCCGACGGACGCCTTGAGGCCTTGCTATCCAAGATCGTGGACCGAGCTCTAGCAGAACGGTCCCTCCATCCTCCTGGTCAGGGCGCTTCCACATCAGCCATGCCATCTTATGTTCCTCTTATGGGGCTCCCTATACTTCAGGAGCCCACGTCTCCCTCACACTCCTCCGTGAGCAGCTACTGTTCCCCGCAAGGTGAAGAACAGCCGGACTTTAATCTGTCAGAGAAGGAGGAACTTCCCCCTGAGCCCTCCCCTTCGGGAGGACTGTTCAATCCAGCCTTGTTTCTTACATTGCTTCACAAGGCCACATCAACGGCAAACATAGGGTCTGATCAGTTTCCTCAGCCGCAGGCAACATCGGATTCCAGCCCAAATCCGATATTTTTTGAAACGGTGGCAACCCAACATCACGTTCCATGCTCCTCTATTTTTCTTTTTTTTAATAAGAATTTTATTGGGTTTTTTTTATTTTTACAACAAAGTGCTCAAAGCAGACCGTGGTGTTAGGGTAAAGAATCATCCAAAAACAAAAGATACATAATTCAGTCAATACCTCTAGTATTCCCTCTCTTTTTCCCTTAACTAACATAGTTTATTTAAAATAGTTCAATCTAGCTTAAATTTAATCAACCTGTACCTGTTTCTAACACTTTAAAAATTTATACAACCATGATCAAATTAACTTTAAATACAAACTCTATCAGTTCGGGTATTCCTTCCAAATATATTCTAATACCTTAGTTTTTATTATAAGCTTTATTTAATTCTTCTTCCACTAATATCCCTTAATTAGAATAAAGTATTAGTCTATCCTATATATATCTAGTCTATCAACTAATCAATCTCTTTTAGCTAGCAGACACAAAAAAAATCAAATCTTAAATTCTTTCAATCCATTAAACATAGTTCAATTCATATCCAATTAAATTATCGTGACTAATAACATCGATCTTATCAAGCAGAAATCATTTTATTAGATTAATTCAAGATTACATAATAATTTTCTTATAAGTGACCCTATTGTCCTAAACAAAAAAAGAACACATTCTTAAAGCATTTAATATATATTTCATTAATCACCCCTTTTTTCTCTTACTTGTAACTCTTAATCTTAATCCTAAAATCAGATCTATAAATCTAAATTGCCCTTAATCCATTATCTCAGAATATCTCCTTTTTAAGCTAAAATATTAATCTATTCTAAAGCTATATAAACCATCAATCAACTTTAAACTAACAGATAACATCAAACTTTAAGATATTTCAATTCATTAATCATCAAACAAATAGATCATCAGTAATTTCCATATAGATAAATTTTATATCTTCCATTAATCCCATTTTTCTTACATCTAACTCATAATCTTGGTCAGTCCATAATTCTAGATTGCCTTTAGTCCATTACTCAAAACTTTAACTTTAACTTTTTTTTTTAAAGTCTTATTCTAGGTTTTTTCAAATGCCAAGTAGGTTTCCATAGCAAAGCTTCCTTTCCAACAGATAGGTCTCTCTTTGTTGCTTGTAGTATCATTTGGATCAGTGAGAACCATCTTGGCCTCTGAACTGGCCTTCTAATTTTTTTTACCATAAAGTCTCGTTGCTTTAAAATTCCAAGTCCCAGTCTTTGCTGGTCAGGGGGCTTCCACATCCAAGATCGTGGACCGCTATCCAAGATCGTGGACCGAGCTCTAGCAGAACGGTCCTTCCATCCACCTGGTCAGGGGGCTTCCACATCAGCCATGCCATCTTATGTTCCTCTTATGGGGCTCCCTATACTTCAGGAGCCCACGTCTCCCTCACACTCCTCCGTGAGCAGCTACTTTCCCCCGCAAGGTGAAGAACAGCCGGACTTTAATCTGTCAGAGAAGGAGGACCTTCCCCCTGAGCCATCCCCTTCGGGAGGACTTCAATCCAGCCTTGTTTCTTACATTGCTTCACAAGGCCACATCAACGGCAAACATAGGGTCTGATCAGTTTCCTCAGCCGCAGGCAACATTGGATTCCAGCCCAAATCCGATATTTTTTGAAACGGTGGCAACCCAACATCACGTTCCATGCCCCTCTATTTTTCTTAAAGGGATCAAGAAACAATGGGCCTCCCCTGCCTCCTTCCCTTCCATAAGTGGGACTGACAAAAAGATATTTAGTACCTCCACAGACCTCACTGATGCACTGGAGGTCCCCAAGGTAGACGAAGCCTGGACCCCTCTGGTATCCCAGACTGTGGTCGCTGGTGACATGTCAGAGGCGCTCAAAGTGGATGACAAAAAATGGGAACAAACGGTCTGACAAATGTCCCGCTCCATATTTTCGTAGGCAGTCCTTTCGGCCGGCAGCAGGTCCAACTGTTACTCAGCCCTCCCGCTCATATACTCCCAGACAGGACAGACCGTATGACCGTCCTTATGACAAACCAGGTTTTTGGTCCCGACAGCAGAGCCAGTCTAAGCAGCCATTTCGGGGGGCAGGACGCCCCTACAGGAGGTCCAAGTGATTCTTACACTGCTCTTCCCATTGGGGGAAGGCTGGCTCACTTCTTCCATCAGTGGGAACTCACTTCCACGGACAACTGGGTTCTACAAACCATCCAGTTTGGTCTGTCCCTGGAGTTTCTAGCCAAACCCCCGGATCGATTCATTGCCTGTTCCACTTCAAGGGATCCACTCAAACAGGGACTCATGCAGGAGGTCATTCAACATCTTCTAGAGATTCAGGCCATAGAACCGGTACCGCTGGACCACAGGAGAGGGGGATTCTACTCCATCCTCTTTGTGGTTCCCAAGGCCTCGGGAGTGGAGAGCGATTCTGGACCTCAAAGACCTAAACTATTACATCACTTACAAAAAGTTCAAGATGCAATCACTCCAGTCCATCCTGGGGGGCATCAGACAGGGAGACTTCCTGGCCATAATAGCCGCCCACTTGAGGAAGGTACCAATATGCGTCCAGTGTTACCTGGACGACATCTTGATTCAAGAATCCTTCTTCCAGGCAGCTCAGGCGGACCTGAAACACACCATTCAGGTACTCCAACAACATGGTTTCTTGGTCAATTTCCAAAAAAGTCAGACTTCTGCACCTGGGAACCAGACACCACAAACTGTATGGTCTATCTCTCTCAGGGGCGATTGGTCAGCATCAGGGACCTGGCTCGCCAGGTGTACAGGGACCGTACCGTTCCACTGGTCTTACTCTCCCAACTGTTGGGAAAGATGGTCTCCTGCATAGCAATAGTATCCTGGGCCAGGCTCCACTTGCGGGATCTCCAATGGTTTCTCCTACCATTTCAGTGGGTGAATGCCAGTGCATCCAACCATCAGGTCAGGGTTCCGGTTCACATCTGCAGGTCCCTGCGATGGTGGTACTCACAACCGATGACAAAGGGATCACCATTCAAGGAACCGGACCACATCACCATCACGACAGACGCCAATCTATTCGGTTGGGGAACCCATCTACAGTCTCAGTTTGCGCAGGGCCGTTGGTCCTGCGCAGACTTGAGACACAACATCAATTGGCTGGAGCTCAGGGCCATCCACTTAGCTCTTGGCCAATTCAAGCACTGGATCAGGGGACGTCACGTTCTGATTCTTACAGACAACGTGGCATCCAAGACACATGTCAATCGTCAGGGGGGCACCAGGTCCAGGTCCCTTATGTCCGAGGCATGGCTCCTGAGTTCTTGGGAAGAGTCCATCCTGGCCTCTCTCAGGGCTGAACACATCTCGGGGGTCGAGAACCAGTGGGCAGACTTTTTGAGTCGCTCTACAGTGGACCCCTCGGAGTGGGGATTGCACCTGGATCTGTTTTCCGAGATCTCCTGCAGGTTCGGCCATCCAATCCTAGACCTGTTTGTGTCGTCAACCAAGCCCAACTCCCCAGGTACTATTCCCGCTATTTTCTTCTGGGGCGGAGGGGACGGACACATTGCGAACACCGTGGCCACAAGGTCTCCTCTATGCCTTCCCTCCCCTCCCGCTCATTCCGGTGACCATCCGCAAACTACTTCTGGAACAGGCGGAAGTGATACTCGTGGCCCCATACTGGCCACAGAGGCCGTGGTTTGCCGACTTGGTGAATCTTTCCCGGTCTCCTCCATGGAAGATTCCTCCACATCGCATGTCCTTACACTAGGGGACCCTCCAACACCCGGACCCTCAATGGTTACAGTTGACCGTCAGGCGCTTGAGCGCAGCATCATAACACAAGAATTATTTTCCTCCCGTGCAATTACCATGATTCAGGTCTCTCGTCATCCAGCGACCAATCGCATCTATGATTCTACTTGGAAAAATTTTTGCCATTAGTGTAGAAGGCGACAACTGGATATCTACAAATTGACCATCCCTCAGATCGTAGATTATCTTCTGGACAGTCTGGACAGAGGCCTGGCCCCTGCGACTATTCGCACAGGTGGCGGCCCTGTCAACATTACTCACTTGTGCAGATTCAGTTCCCTTAGCTCACCATCCTAGGATTTGCGCCTTCATCAAGGGTGCGTGCAACACCAGGTCTCCCGTGGTACACAGGTACCCCTCTTGGGAATTGCCTCACGTCCTTTGTGCTCTAACAAAACCACCCTTTGAGCCCATAGCTACTATTACGTTGCGGAATCTGTCTCTTAAGGTTGCGTTCTTAATTGCCATCACGTCAGCCAGACGTATCTCTGAGCTGGCTGCTCTATCGGTCAGGAATGACCTTTATATCTTTCACAGCGATCGGGTAGTCCTTCGTCTGGACCTCGCCTTTGTGCCCAAGGTAAACCCGCTCTTCCATAGGGCACAGGAAGTCATCTTGCCAAATTTTTGTCCTAATCCTTCCCATGACTTGGAGCGGCAGTGGGACACACTGGACGTCCGCAGGACACTGCGGCATTACATGAAGCGCACGGAGCCTTTCATAGGTCTGAGGCCCTATTTATCTCCTTCTGCCCGGCTTCTCTAGGACAGAAGGTTTCCGCTGGCACTATTGGCAGGTGGATCAGGAATTGTATTGCGGAGGCATACCATTCCTCTTCCCTGCTGGCTCCAAGTCATCTTACTGCCCATTCCACTCGCAGTGCGCAACCTCTGCGGCATGGGCGACTCAGGCGTCCATCGAGGAGATTTGCAGGGCTGCGACTTGGTCCTCGCCCTCCCCGTTTGTACGCCATTACAGGATTGACGGCTTCGCTTTGGCGGACACCTCTTTTGGTCGGAGGGTCCTCCAGCAGGTGGTCTCCGGGGACACTTTTCCGGCCTTATCTGTTTCCCACCCATCAGGACAGTGAGGCTTTGGTATGTCCCATTGGTGGATTCTCCATCTCCTGTACTGGAGAAGGGGCATTGTCTTACGTGAACGCCTTTTCCACACCCACCCTTTAGGTCAGTTAGGCCAAATTTAAGGGTTTGAGAGCCAACACCTCATCCACCTTCAGCCACTTTCGCCCTCATTTAAGACTGGATCTCCTAGCAAGAGGGGGTGTGTCAAGTTTGGCTACTTGGTCTCAAGAGCAGGCAGACAGAGAAAACCCATTGGTGGATTCTCCGTCTCCGTACTGAGAAAAGGCGTTCAGGTAAGACAACGCCCCTTCTCATTGATTATGGTATGTCCCTTATCCCCATTTGCTCACCCCTTAAAGTCAAATCTAACCATTTTTTTAAACCTCTGGATTATATTTATTCAGAAAGTTGCAATTTCCTGTTCCCTCTCCCCCAATAGGTTTTCTGGAATGTGACATGCAGCTGTCACTAAGCTAGAGTTTTCTACTTTCATGTAGCCACAATAACCTCAATGACACTAGTTCCTATTTCCTGGCACATAATTTAATCCATACATTTTACTAGTCTCTGCCCTTCTAGCAGAAGCACCAGTCCAACACTGAGTAGTGATGTTCACCTGATTCTTTTCCTCTAAATCAGGCAGGTCAAACTCGCAATGTCATGTGACGTCGCACAACATATCGCGACTATCCCCCCCATTGGTGGCAATGGGGTGGGTGCAGTTTCAGTGTGATGCATCTTGCCTGCGGGCCGGCAGTTTGACATGCCTGCTCTAAATGGATCACCAGTCTTCAATCTTTTTTTCCAATGGTATTTTTTTTTCAAGAATTGCTCACTTATAGAGTCAGGTGCTCCTTAACTTCCCACTACTTCTCTCCAACATTTCTCTTCAATTCCCTCTAATGTGGCCTTTGCCAATTTGGAACATTTTTTATCTTTTCCCTCGTACTGGACCAGATTGCAGATTTTAAAACCCTAATTGTTGAGAGAAGAATAATTTTTATAGTAAAATCTAAAATCAAATGGAATGTTTAAAGCATTTCTGTCTGCATTTTTGAACATATTTCAAATTAAGCAGTTCTGTTCCAGATAGAATCTTGACCAAAATGTTTGGAACACAAGTGGTTTGGTTGCCACAGGCCATTTGAAGCCTACAATTCTTTGCATAGAATACAAGTAGTCCTCAAGTTACAACCACAATTGAGCCCAAAATTTATGTTGCTAAGTGAAACATTTGTCAAGTGAGTTTGCCCCATTTTATGACTTTTTTGCCACAGTTGTTAAGTGAATCACTGCAATTGTTAAGTTAATTACACAGTTGTTAAGTGAATCTGGCTTCCCCGTTGACTTTGCTTGTCAGAAAGTCACAAAAGATTATTCACATGACCCCGGGACACTGCAGCCGTCATAAGTATTAACTGGTTGCAAAGCTTCCAAATTTTGATCACATGACCATGGGGATGCTGCGATGGTCGTAAGTGTGAAAAATGGTCATAAGTCACTTTTTTCAGTGCTGTTGTAACTTTGAATGGTCACTAAATGAACTGTTGTAAGTCAAGGACTACTTGTAGAATATTTGGCACATGACAACAAATCAGTTGGCTCTATTACATTCTTCCTCTTCCTATTACAAATAGTCCTGGACTCATGACCACAATTGGGACCGGGAATCCAATTTTAAGTCATTGCAGTCATAAGTCAAGGCACCAGTGTGACTGGACCCTTTTTTTTTTTGACATTTTTCACAGCAGTTGTTAAGTGAATGATACAATCATTAAGTGAATCCATTTTTCTGAAAGGGTGTTTTTTGCCAGAAACCATCACAAATCATAGTCACGTGATTGCAGGATAGGACAGCCGATGGTAAAGGTGAGCCATTTGCCAAGAGCCCGGACTGCAGCCACATGACCCTGGGGTCCATTTTAGGGCAGCTGGGAGTGGAGTGTGGAGCATCCAATCCAAGGCTGCCGTGACAGAACAGTTGTGAAACAGCCAGTCATAAGTCAAGAACGTCATGTACTCTGTTATACACTTTTTTCATTTATTTTTTTATTTCATTTGCTAATTTATGCTCCTTATTATTTACTTTCCAAGTAACAGTTTTGCACGTGCCATTGTTGTCACCAGATGCATCCATAAATATTGACCTATTGCCAGCCACAGAGGCTTTGGTCAGTTGAAGTACTAATTTAATGTTTTAATAAGCTGGAGAAGGCATAAATGATTCAAAAGCCCAGTGAAATTAATGTGTTTTAACCAATGATAACTATCTTTAATTATAAAAGGTATATATTACATAGTTTTTGTACTATCAATTATTAGTTGAAGAAATATATAGACAACTGAATGTATCTGAGGTTTTGTTCTGTAACTGCTGGACATGGAAGTTTATACTATCTTCTAATTATATTGCTTTGTGCAACAGGTTTTTTTCCCCCCTTAACTTGCTATGCATTGGTAGACGGTAAAGATTTTTTCTAGATTTTCTCGGTGGCCCATTATGGTACACATTACACATTACTATGATGCTGGAGAACCTTTCTATAATCCTATGGCTTTTCACCTGTTGGGCTTCTCCAGATTATGTTCTTTCCCTATGCTTTTTGAGACGGAGGTTTGTCTTGATTTGAATGAGGAAATCTTAGGATAGTTGAACACCATGTTAAATATTTTGGAAAGTGTCAGTTGCTACAGTGGAACTTGTGTGAATCATTCATCTATACCAGGGATGTCAAACTGCCAGCCCATGGGCCGGATGCACCAAGCGGAAGCTGCGCCCACCCCATTGCCAGCAATGGCAAAACAGTCCCAATACGTTGCGTGATGACATATGACATCATGAGTTTGACATGTCTGATCTATATTGATAGAGCTAAGATTCTAAATTGTTCGAAATTTTATGGGAACATTTGTTTTCCTTAATATTGCAGATTTCATGTCAAATTTCAAGGGAAAGGATTTCTGATTTTCAGAACTATATCTAGAAAGGACTCTGAGAGCCTCAAAATGGATTTCAGGAATTGCATTCAGCCTTTGCTCCATAGTGTACTTACTCATTCCTTGTTTGGATCTGAGTTATGAATAATTTGCTTCTTTGATTCTTTCTAACCATGGGTGAATCAAACTTAGCTTCAGTTGTCTATAGAGCATGGCTCTATTTGGCTACATATTTTCCTGTCCTATGCATATTTAATCAAGAATCCTACTGTATATAGTTGGGTTTAGTGCCAAATAAGTGTGTGCATTGTTCCTTATTAAAGCTTTTCAAGGAACACTGCTTTTTTTAATCAGGGTGGCACACATCAAGCAATATTTGTCATATTACAAAAAAAAGCAGACCATTTAATCATGTTTTAAGGTAAATCCCCCTGGTCATTTTTCCCAAATACTGAAAGTAAAATTAAGCAAAATAGAGCAGATCATAAATATGAATTTCAGATTTCAGAAATCCATAGTGTAAGCTCCTGAATCAGACTTAATAAACTTTCCACCTTCTAGTGGTATCCAAAATAGAATGTACATGAATGGATGCAGATAGGTCTTTGCTTAAATGCAGTTGATATATTTCAGCCAAAAGTTACACCCTTTTATAATTTTTTTTTCCTCTAAGGCACAAAAATGTTATCCCTTTGGTAAAACCTTTCTACATCAAATATATATAATCCCAAAATTTGCATACCATACCAAAAACTACCTGTTTTTGTAGAGAACTTTTCATTTTTAACTTTGTCTGTGTTTGTGTGCCTGTGTGTGTTTGTATGCAAGCATACATAAGCTGCAAGATGAAGGGAAGAACAGCAAACTTTCCAACACAGCATTTCTTTAAGTTGCTTTTAATTTTCAGCCTTGAACTGCATAATAATAATGTTAGGCATTTTTTTATCAGAACTTGTTTTTAAAATTTCTTATTTTGTATAATTATATTCATCAGATTGTAGTTCATGATTGTGAGCTCAGTTTTTATTGTTGCTAAATAGATTCACACTTTGAGCATTGTAAGGATCAGAATTTGAACACAATTTTGTAAGAATATAAACTTATCATTAGGAAGAGAATTAAGCCACAATTTGATTCCTATCTAAGATCTTATACTTTTTATGGCAACTATTGCTATAGTAGCACATGATTGCATTCCTTGCAATCATAAAATGTTTGTGAATAATTTATTTTATGAATATTAATTATAAAGAAAAGCAATTCAGTCAAAAACCATATGTAAAGATATTATATAAAATCTTGCTAATACTTGCATATTCTTGAATTAAGTCAGGTCCTTTCTCATGAAAAACAATCACAGCAAGTATAAACATCATTTATCTGGTGTTCCTTTTGCCTATGAAAAGTTGACATTAGATGACTCATGCATAGTCTAAAACTCTTCAGTCTAGTATTAACTAGGCAGAAGACTACTGTCAGATGACAAGATTCCTAGAGTAATACAGTAACTGCTTAAAGCAAATTTATCTTGTACACTGAATAGACCAATTTGGACAACTTAATCCTTGATGTTATTAACATTGCTTTAGTTGAAAGATCCTTGATTTCAGTGCTTTCACCAATTAAGAAATTTGAAAATGAATAGAGAGAGGACTCTACAATTGCTTTAAGAACAGAGTATAAACCCAATCTGTGCATTTATAATTGCACTGTGCTTTTATAATTGCATCTCTCTCACAGACCCTGGTGGTTATTACTCTGTTCCATGTTGATATTCTGCATTTCATCCAACTATATTAGAAACTTGTTGATAATCAATGTATTTTATTTATCAGGGAATGTAAGCTGATAGTTGAGAAATTAATCTGGGGAAAGTGGGTTGCATTGTTTTAATATAAAATAGTTATTGGTTAAAGATGGGTAAGCAGTAAATGGACAGATCTTCCAATGGAAATATTTCTATAAATACTTATATTGGGAATCATGCATTTTAACATTCTGTATAAATTACCTGGAATTAAGCAGCAGAAAAAGTTGCCAATATTGAAAACATTAAATATAGTTGAATGTGATTAATACTTGAAAGGGAGGAAATCAGGAAGATGTTGCTGTACACTAGGCTGGGAAATCAAGAAAACAACTCTGGAGAAGGCAATACAAACCATTTCCATTTGTTGCAGAAAATAAGTCCTCCTTTGTCAGTAGGAGCTGAGCTGAATTTCAAGATTTTATCTGATAACAGCAAATTATGAGGGCTAGTTAAAACAAAGTTATAATAAGCACTCCAAAACATTCCCAACTTGTGGAATTAAAGTAGTAAATATGAATCAGTCTAAGTTATACTCATTAGGCTAAAGAAAATTCATTTCATATTTGTGTTGCTGAGATCTCAGGTATCAGTTATTGATGGATTGTGAAATTACAATAGTTTACTTCAGTAAGGCATTTGATAAAGTAGATCACAACCTACTACTTGATAAGATAGAAAAAAGCATCACCACCAGATGGATCCGTAGCTGGCTGACCGGCCATACTCAGCGTGTGGTCCTCAATGGAACCGCATCTACATGGAGGGAAGTGTGTAGTGGGGTGCCCCAGGGCTCTGTTCTAGGCCCAGTTCTCTTCAACATCTTCATTAATGATCTGGACGAGGGGATAGATGGGGAACTCATTATATTTGCAGATGATACCAAGCTGGCAGGAATAGCCAACACTCCAGAAGACAGCCTTAGGATACAGGAGAATCTGGACAGACTTGAACACTGGGCGCTATCTAATAAAATGAAATTCAATGCTGAAAAAAGTAAGGTTCTATATTTAGGCGAGAAAAACCAAATGTACAGGTATAGTATAGGGGGGTACCTTGTTCAATAGTAGTAACTGTGAGAGGGATCTTGGAGTCCTAGTGGACAGTCATTTGAATATGAGCCAGTAGTGTGCTGCAGCTGCCAAAAAAGCCAATACAGTGCTAGGCTGCATTAACAGAGTAATCAAGATCACGTGAAGTATTAATACCACTTTACAATGCCTTGCTAAGGCCACACTTGGAATACTGCATCCAGTTTTGGTCACCACGATGTAAAAAAGATGTTGAGACTCTAGAAAGAGTACAGAGAAGAGCTACAAAGATGATTAGGGGACTGGAGGCTAAAATATATAAGGAATGGTTGCTGGAATTGGGTATGTCTAGTTTAACGAAGAGAAGGACAAGGGGGGACATGATAGCAGTGTTCCAATATCTCAGGGGCTGCCACAAAGAAGAGGGAGTCAAGCTATTTTTCAAGGCGCCTGAAGGCAGGACAAGACGCAACGGGTGAAAACTAACCAAAGAGAGAAGCAACCTAGAACTAAGGAGAAACTTCCTGACAGTTAGAACAATTAACCAGTGGAACAACCTCCTCCAGAAGCAGTGAATGCTCCAACACTGGAAGTTTTTAAGAAGAGACTGGACAGCCATTTGTCTGAAATGGTATAGGGTTTCCTGCCTGAGCAGGGAATTGGACTAGATGACCTCCAAGATCCCTTCCAACTTTATCATCATCATCATTATTATTATCAAGGAAAAAGCGACCTTAATGTGCAACAACTGTCAAAAGGCAAATTCCAGACTGATAATTATCAAGAAAGGAGTCACAAATAAGTTGC
The DNA here is from genome assembly GCA_034064705.1 of Bothrops alternatus. Lineage (NCBI taxonomy): Eukaryota > Metazoa > Chordata > Lepidosauria > Squamata > Viperidae > Bothrops > Bothrops alternatus. Next base: position 7,128,319 of record JARGCV010000053.1, on the reverse strand, counting down.
AAATATCATAATACCGTAATATAATGTATAATGTAACCATACATAGATTCTTATGTAGTATTGCAAGCATATAAACAAGCATAGAGTTGAAAAAGGTGCAGAGATTAAAAAATAATGAGGGTGGAGCAACCCTATCTGATACAGGCACAATTAGTGGAGGTTTCATTAGTTTAGCATAAAAGTAATAATAATAATAATTTAAATATTTAAATAAATATTACTATTACTAAGTAAGGAAGTATATATAGAGAGATACATAAATGTTAGCTTTATCAAATAGACTAGAGAAGAAATGGGACCAGATCAGCTAATTCTATTTCATTCTAAGTTACATTAACAGATTCTTACAAGTCTGTAAAGTACAAGTCTTCTCCCATCCCCTTTTCCTTGAGAAATAATGGAGGATATCTTATGAGCCTCTTGCCTGCCCATTCTCTAGTTTGGACTATGCTGTCTTAATAAAAAAAGAATATTTGTAGCTCAAAATTGAATTGTGATCCTTAGTGCCCCTCTGAGCTTGATTGTGCAGATGTTTCATTATCTGGCTATCAGGTACAATTTTATTGGTAGTGTTATGTGGAAAGGTCTAGAGATGCTGCCTAGGGAAGGGTCAGATAAGAGGCAGCACAGCGGAGTCCTTGATGTTTCAGAGCTTGATTGTTTTAGTGCAGACTTTTCATTACCCATCTAGGTAATATCTTCAGTGCTAGAAGGAATTGCGGTTTGCTATCTATTTTATACATCTATTTATACATCTATTTTATGCATCTCTGGGCCAAGTCTCCCAAGGTTATTCCCACATACCTTTGCAGTAAAATTATACCTGATGCAGAGGAAAAGATGATTGTTTTCTTTATTAAAATTCTGATAATTAGAATCCAAAATAACCTAACAGAGTCATTTTGCAGAGTGAGATGAGCAACAATATAAATTTAATAAATAAATGTTAGAATGATACCAGATGGATTTTTATCAGTTCAAGTTATTTCTTCTTAAAATAAGACATACAGGTAACTGTTTACTTTTCATGATGAGGAACTTTTATATCTTCCAAGTAAAGTTAATCAGCAATCTAATTCATTTGTCCTTTATCACAATCCAGTAAAGTCTAAGTACACAAATGTAGTATGTGGCTTTGTTTTGAATGTGTAGCTCTGAATTGTAGTTGGCAAATGATTAACAAGAAAGAACTTTTAAAAAAATGCTTTTAGAAGAGGGGGATGTGGTGGAGGGGATGCTGCCGAGCAACACCCATAGTTATTTTATTTTATGTAAGTTTTTAAAAGAATGTATGTTTTGTTTTGTGTGGGAGAAAGTTGAAAAAGATTGTATTAAGTTGAGTTGTATTTTATGTGATTCTTTGTTTATAATTATAAAACTAATAAAATACTTATATATAAAAATGCTTTTGATCTAAAGTACTAGGCACATTCATACATTCTTTTTCTTCTTGGACTCTTCAAACATCTCTAAAATGAGCATAGTTATGGAAAGGTAATGTGATGACATTACAAGGGACTTGCTAAAATTTCCCAATGTCTGGAAGCTTTCTTTATTGTAATTTGAAAAATGAAAACTTGAATAGGATGTCTGAGGTCAAGTTAGTTATCAAGAAGTGAAACTTTTATGAAATAAACTTCAAGCTTACAGGAAACAATAGAAACAATAGAAACTGTACACTAGGAATTAAAAGTAATGGATGCCTAGAGTTGAGAGCACAACACTCTTCAGGTACTTCACTAGTATGTAGGAAGATTGTGGCACTGATGAAACTTAGATGTCCAGATGTAATGAGAAAGACATTGGCCCCAGACATGATACATAAAACTTGTATGTAGAAACATTTATTAATCAATTTGCTGCAAGGTTTATCAAAATGAGAATGGGAAGATGTAGTTATGTTCATATTTATTTTTTTTATTAGCCTGCAAGTATATAGATTGGAAAAAAATACATTCTGTATTTCTGCTGTGCCATATCTGCTGGAAGTTGGGATTGAGTTGACGTGTCAATATGTGTCAGTATTTATCAGTAAATACATGTCAGTACTACAGTAGCTGTATTTTTAACCTTTAATTATATTTCAAGTACATTTTTGCTGCCTTAATTCATCTATTCTTTTGCCTTTGCCTGCTTCTTCAGAATTCTTGAGTGTTGTTTTCTTGTAAGCCATTTTTTGCAACTTCTTGCTTATCTTTTATAGATGGCAGCATGATTGACTGCAAAGCATCCCTAATTAATTTCAGTCATGTTAATACTTGGGTTGGTATCTGTGGCATCTAACAGCATTTTGCCATCTCTTTTCTTATTTGATAAGATTTGTGTGCAGAGTGATAGGTTTATGGAGTTTTCAGTGTATAAGTATGGAGAACGGGAAGGGGGAGTATCTGGCCCCAGCCTAATTTATTAGTAAAGGTATTGTACCTGTAAATTTACCTCATCTCATCTTTGTTGGTTTTCTGCAAGTTTGTGAAGAACAAAAGGTTTTTTGGGGAGAGTTTTCCCCTTATTTGAGTTGTTATTGTCAGTTATTGTTCTTTTTCTATTTCTGTTGTGTTGCTATACTTTTAATTTTTATATAGGGCTTGCTTTCTATTGTATATATGAACTACCAAGTCATTTTTTTATTGTGGCAGCATGCAAATATGTGAAATAAATCATACAAATAAATTGATGGACTACTTTGAATTTAGGTATCACACAATCCTCTTGATGTGTTTTTATTCCTTTGCTGTTGGTTCCTTTTTTCAGGAGTTTCAATAATGTCAAGTCCTTTGATCTGAGCTCAACTGCCTGATCACTTTGTAGCTACTTTTATGTAATTCACTGAGCAATAACATGGAGTGTTTTACTATTGCTTCCCTTCTGAAAGTGGCTTTTTTCCATGACAAACCAATCTAGTTTGATGCTCTTCAGACTAGGCCCGACCTTACTTGGCTTCCAAGCCCAGGTATGCTTGACCAGATGCTAACATTACCTGAGATTCTCAGGGGTTCAGTTCCTGTGAAAGGATATTAGCAAAATACTGTATGTAACCTGTTGTGTCCTGAGCCTGCAAAAGCAGGCTCAGGACGTTGCAGCGGTCCTGGGCATTGCAGAAGCTGCCCAGGACCAGACTGAGAGGCGCCAGCCTCGCGCGCATGCGTGAGGTGCGAAAGCACTCCGCTTTTTGTTGCCATTGTGTCTGGGGCTCTGGACAGATAAAGAGAGGCCTGCGTGCCTTGCTGAATTGTTGGCGTTGATGTAAACGAATAAAGAGCTGTTAACTGAACAATGAGTCTTCATCATTCGCCAATGATCAAAGGACTTAACACTGGTGATGAAGGTGGGATGATTTACAAGCGGAAGAAAGAGAAGCCGTAAAGACTTACCCAAAGAAGTCCTGAAGAGGGAAAAATGGCATCAAAATCAGCGTCCCAGCCTGCCAGTACAGCATCGCTGGAGGATGAGTTTGGCTGAAAGACCCTTTCCCCAAGAGAAAGAGTAAAGGAGCAAGTGGTGAAGGTCGTAACTATAGGATGGCGAAGATTGGTCGTGTGTCCAAATTTGATGTCTCCCACCCAGAAAGATGGGACTCATACGTTGCAAGGGTGGAGAACTATTTCAGGGTAAACCAGGTCAGAGAAGATGGCTTGAAAGCTGCAACCCTGTTGTGTGTCTGTGGTCAGGAGGTGTTTGAAATTGCAGAGAACTTGGCGGCTCCTGCACCTCTGGAGTCAGTAACATATACTGACTTGAAGAAACTACTAAAGGAACATTTCCAGCCCAAATTGTCTGTTATTGCATAGAGACACATGTTTGAGCAAAGGGACCAGAGGGCAGGTGAATCTGCTAAGGACTTTATTGCAGCCTTAAGGCGAGCAGCCAGACGTGTGAGTTCAAGGATCTGGAAGAGAGGCTGCGAGATCGCTTAGTATGCGGTTTAAGCAACAGAGACTTGCAGCAGAAGATTTTTGCTAGAGAGGATGTTTCTTTCCAAGATGCACTGAGAGAGGTGACAGCTGAAGAAGCAGCAGGCAGGGCTATGAAGACCCTACAGCCCACCAGGAGCCCTCCAGAGACAGCTACCGTCCATCAGGAGGACATCCAAGAAGGGGCAGACGCAGATCCTGAAGAAGAGGTGAATAGACTTTACCAGCCAACTGAAGGGAGGCAGAAGGAGCGTCAGGACAAGGTCGCAGCATCCCTCAAATGCTTCGGGTATGGAGGAAGCCACAGAAGAGCTGAGTGCAGGTTCCGTTCCGCCATTTGCAGAGTGTGTGGCAAGCAAGGCCACATAGCAGCCGTCTGTTTGGGGCACCAGAAGATCCAATCATGTGAAGAATTGCGTCTGAAAGGTACCAGGGTCCCCAGGCAAAATAGGATGGGTTTATGCACATCACGCAGGAGTATATTGAGGACAGGCACACACAAATCCCTAAAGAAGAAATTGTCCCTTAAAGTAAGGTTGCAAGGGGTTCCTTTATCCATGGAGTTGGAAACTGGGTCAGCTCTCTCCATTTTTTCCTTCGATACATTCAAAAAGATTTGTAGCAGCAGCAGCCTTCAAGCCAAACTAAGGCCATCCAATATAGTACTCACAGTTTTTCAGAATTCTAAGGTGTTGTGTTAAGGGGGAGGCCACTCTTAAGGTACAGCACAAGGTGTGTTGGAGGTGGGGGGTGAATGCACAAGTCTTATTGGACTCAATTGGTTCGAGGCTCTGGCAATCCAGGTTACTGGGCTGCACCATTTGCAAACGTTGAGCATGGCAGAAGTCTGCAAGGAGTTTGCAGATGTGTTTAGTTCAGAGCTTGGATCCTATAAGGGGCCTCCAGTTTCGCTACGGTTAGACCCAACCATCACGCCCATCAGGGTTAAGCCTAGGAGGGTACCTTTTGCCCTCAAAGGCAAGATTGATGCTGAGCTGGACAAACAGCTCCAGCAAGGTATTTTACAACCTGTAGATTCAAGTCCATGGGAAACCCCCATAGTAACGCCTCTAAAGGCTAATGGAGATATACGTATATGTGCAAATTACAAATGCACAATAAACAAGGCGCTGCAACAGCATGCTTATCCAGTACCTGTGGTAAGCCACATTCTGGCCTTCCTCAAGGGGGGCCGCATCTTTGCAAAGCTTGACCTGGCACAGGCCTATCAACAGCTACCTGTTGATGAGGCAGCTGCAGAGGCCCAAACTATTGTAACTCACAGAGGGGCTTTTAAAGTCAAGAGACTGCAATTTGGGGTAAATGTAACCCATGGCATATTCCAAAGTGTCATGGAGAGCACACTTCGAGGTATTCCTGGGGTCTGTCCCTACTTTGATGATGTCCTCATTGCTGGAGAGTCATCTCAAAATTTAGCTGAGAGATTAAGGGCTGTCTTGCTTAGTTTTCGAAAAGCAGGCCTTAAACTTAAGAAGGATAAATGCAAGATAGGAGTCAATTCTACTGACTTTTTAGGATTCAGGATAGATGCTCAAGGAATCTACCCTGCTGAAAAGAAATTGCAAGCCATACAGAAGGCCCCAAGCCCTAAATCCAAGAGTGAACTGCAAGCCTTCTTGGGCCTATTAAATTTTTATCATGCTTTCCTTCCTCACAAGGCTGCTGTGGCAGAGCCATTACACAGGCTCTTGGACAAGCAGGCTTCTTGGCAGTGGACTAAAGTCCATGACAAGGGTTTCAATGAGGTTAAGGCCTTGCTCACGTCTAATGCTGTTTTAGCACATTTCAATGAGCAACTGCTTGTTTGCATCGCCTGTGATGCATCTCTTTATGGGGTTGGAGCAGTACTCAGCCATCTGAAGGCTGATGGGACTCAGGTCCCTGTGGCCTATTATTCCTGGACTCTGTCTTCTGCAGAGCGGAATTACGCTCAGATTGATAGAGAGGCTTTGGCCATAGCATTAAGAAATTTCATGATTTCTTATACGGCCGCCAATTCACGGTCTATACTGACTATAAGCCTCTCTTGGGATTGTTTACCACTACCAAACAGACCCCACATATCATTTCCCCTCGTATGCTGAGATGGTCCATTTTCCTGTCAGCATATGACTACACGCTAATTCACAAACCTGGAAAGGAAATGGGTCACGCAGATGGCCTGAGTAGATTGCTCCTGCGGCAATTGGAGCCTGACCCTGCTCCAGCTATTCATATTCTGTCCATTCAAGAGTTACCTGAGTCGCCCCTCAATGCTAGGGATGTGGCTGCAGAAACTGCCACTGACCACACGCTTACACGCGTGCTGACATGGGTGTTGTCAGGATGGCCTGACAAGTGCCCTGATACTGAGTTCCAAAGCTTCTGGAAAAAGAGGCATGAGTTTTCCACTTTCAAGGGATGCCTGTTTTGGGACAGCAAGGTAGTGATTCCAGCCTCATTGAGGTCTAGAATCTTGATCTCTCTGCATGAGGGATATCCTGGTATTGTCAGGATGAAAGCGCTTGCGCGCAGCCATCTTTGGTGGCCTGGACTCGATAAAGCCATCGAGGCACAGGTGCACGGGTGCCAAGCATGCCAACAGTCTTGCCCTGAAATGCCTCAGACCCCAGTGCATAGGTGGGAGGAAACTCAAACCCCATGGTCTAGGGTGCATATAGATTACGCTGGGCCCTTTCAGGAGCAATTCTTCCTGGTTGTTGTTGATAGCCATTCCAGGTGGCTAGAGGTTGTTCCTGTTTCCTCCACTACTACTGCCAGAACCATCCAGGTATTGAGAGGAATTTTTGCATCTCATGGCCTTCCAGATGTTCTGGTTTCAGATAATGGTCCTCAATTTACCTCTTCTGAGTTCCAGGCTTTCCTTCAAGCCAACATGATCTGGCAAGCCAACTTCGGCTCCTTTCCATCCATCCTCCAATGGACTGGCTGAGAGAATGGTGCGCACCACCAAAGAGGCCCTCAAGAAACTGACTTATGGTAACTGGCATCACAGGTTAGCAGATTTCCTTCTTGCACATTGCACCACACCATGCACTGCCACAGGGAAGAGCCCTGCTGAACTGCACTGGGGTCGCCGCCTCATCACAAAACTGGACAGGCTGCACCCTGACCGGGTGGCTTCACAGGTGTCACAACCACGGGCACCAAGGAGACTTCAAATGGGTGATTCGGTCTGGGCATGTAACTACAGGCCTGGTCATCTCTGGGTAACAGCTGTGGTCTGCAAGGTCTCTGGGCCATTGTCCTACGAAGTGACATTGGGCGACGGCCGCGTCATTTGCAGGCACATAGATCAGCTGTGTGTGAGACTGGACTCTCACCCTTCCGCTTCTGGCTCTGCTCTTGGGGGGGAGGAGGATTATAACATGCCTTCTGGGGATCAGTTTCACAGGTCCTCACTAGCCGTTGCTGAGGCCATGGATGTGTCATCACAAGGTTCCGTAAGTGCTCGGGACAGGAATTCAATGGATAGGGGATCATCCCACACTTCCACAACTACTCCAGACAGGGAGTCACACCAGGGCTATCCACATTCTTCACAAATGATAGATAGTGCTCCAGACAGGGATACTGACCGGGGGTATCCAAACAACTCACAAAATACAAGAGAACAAGAATTCCGGTGGGGGCGAGGGCCCAATTCTGCAATTGCTCCCAGAAGGAGGTCAACAGGACAGGGAGTAGCCAGGGAGGTGACTCCTGACTCTGAAACCTTGGGCACAGGCTTAGAGGCTTCCAAGTACTGGGGCACTTCCACTACCCAGCGCTCTCCATCTGCTGGCCGTGGGTTCAAGGGACAGTGCTCCCAAGAAGGGTCCATTGTGGAACCGGGGACTACCACCCCTCCAAGGTATGCTGGCTGGGACTTAGAGGGTCCAGCCAACCAGCAGATGGATCAACCAGGTCTTGGGGGCAACAAAGTCCTGGTCTGCCTAGCCTGGTAGGCAAGCAAGTGGGCCAGGCAACTTTACCAGGGTCTCTGGAAAATCTAAGGCAGCAAAGCACTGGCCTGCCTCAATTAGAAAGGTGAGCAGAGGGGCCAGGTAAGTTCTCCTGGCCCTAGGAGGTCACAGCGGGCCAAGTGCCAACCCAAACGTCTTAGGGATTTTGTGAAGTTGCTGTCAAGCTCAAAGGGTTCTAATCACAAGGGCCCTAAATAGGAAGATTATTTGTAATATTTTTTGATTTCGGGTACATTTATGTCAAAAGAAGTGAAGGGGAGTTGTCTGAGGACAACCTCGAGTATTCCACACTCAGTGCATTTGATTGTTGGAACATATAACACTCTCCCAAAGGAATAACATGTGTGGTGTACAGGCATGTTCAATCTAGGGGGGAGGGGTGTTGTGTCCTGAGCCTGCAAAAGCAGGCTCGGGATGTTGCAACAGTCCTGGGCATTGCAGAAGCTGCCCGGGACCAGACTGAGAGGCGCCAGCCTCGCTTGCATGAGCGAGGCGCGAAAGCACTCCGCTTTTTGTTGCCATTGTGTCCGGGGCTCTGGATAGATAAAGAGAGGCCTGAGTGCCTTGCTGAGTTGTTGGTGTTGATGTAAACGAATAAAGAGCTGTTTACTGAACAATGAGTCTTCATCATTCGCCAATGATCAAAGGACTTAACATAACCCATATCTTATATTGCTTATCTTACTTCATGTTTTAATACTTCTAATGCTTGCACTTAAAGTTTTATTTATTTCTATTATACACTGATAAAATGGAATATTTAAGAATAATTCTGAGGGATTATTTGAAGGATCTGTACATACAGCCTTCAAATATCTCTCACTATGTAGATTTTGAAGTGTTAAAATCATATTTCAGTGGTAATCAATACATCCTTTGAGTGGTTAAGGCACATTTACTTTGCATTATTATATAAATATCAGCCTAGCCCTTACAAGTATAAGCTGCTGGGCTTGAGTGTACATTAAGTTGATTTGGTTGAATGATTATGTATTTATTTCAGTGAGTGTATTTGTTGAGTCAAATGTATGTATTCAGTTGAATGGGTGTGGGAACCACGTAAGGTCTATTTAAAAACATGCCACCTGGGAAGTGTCCTGTGGGTGGGTCCAAGCGATGGTGAATTCATGTTTGTTGGAGTGGGCAGTGATACCTACAGAACCATCTTTGGCCCATTACTTCAGCCAGAAGGGCCAGAAGAGAACTGCTTCTGGAGTGCTGTACTGTGTTACCTAAGAGTTTTCTAGGGTTGGTTGATAAAGGTGGCATTGGACATGAATTTGGAGATGTCAGGATGACGGCAATTGTTCATGGGTATCAGAAGTGTTTTTTGAAACTAGTCTCAGCATGTTTGGACTTGAGCTTGATAAGGCCTAGTTAGTATTGATTGGCAGACCTCTGAGGATTATCAAACTTGTGGAAGAAGCTTGGAAGTTGAGAAAACACTCCATTGTAGGCAAATCATGTCCTTTTTGTTGCTCAGAAAAATACATGAATATGTCAGGGTAGTCAACAGGAATCAATCTGATTTGGCAGAGATTTTACTTTTTGGTCACAAAACTGAAATATAATGTTAGGTGTTGATACTGTGCTAAAAGCATCTGCTTGTTCTTTCTTTTTTTTCTGACCACAAGAATGTTTCTAAAAATGTATAATCATAGATAAAATGATTGAAATAAATTTGATTAAATTACTTAAAAATTGTTCGTTGATTTAAAAAGTACAATCTTCTACTGTAGTCAAATACATTTACTCTGCTGGTGATTTGAATTAATTATTTTGGCTATACACAAACCCCAGATGTGTGGTTATGGTGTAGATGCTACCAAAAAGAGCATGTGTGCCTTTGTTAAGCCACTGAAAAGTCATACAGATAGTCCTCATTTAGCAGTGGCCTTGTAGAATGACTATGGCTATGACAGTGATAGTGCCTGGATCTACAGTTTTCTCAGCAGCTTACTTGCTCTCTCTCAATCACATCTTTGCTATTACAATTGCTTAGGATGCATTGTCCTATGCCTGGCCTGTTTATTTTTCTTTCCCCTCTCACAGAATGGGGCGATTGCTAAACAAGCTATCTCTTACTGAACTTTTCTCTGCAGCTAGCATGTCTCAGAAAGTGCTAACCACAAGTTAACAAGCTTAACTCTGTGAACTTAATTAGTTTATTAAAATTCTCCTAGCTTCCATAGGTGCCTGATACTGACAAGACTCTAATTAGTTGCACACTGAATGCCTTGTTTGCCTCCTAAGTGGCTCAGGGGGACAGATTGCTAGCATGTTCCTTTTGATGTGTATTTCCCATTGTGTGACTGCTTATTCTCTTGTAATCTCTTCTTTTTATTTAAGAATATGAATACAAACATTAATTCTCTTCTTACTAATTATCCCAGCATTGGGATAAACATTTCAAAGAGTAGGGAGTGGGGGGGGGAAGACAATAAGGTTTTCTCTTTTACTCAGCTTCCTCTGGAAACTCATGGTCTGGTGATTTTTCACTGAACAATGACTGAATGACCACATTGCTGGTGCCAATTGCAATCGTTAAATGAGGTTACATATATTGAAGCCTATGGATTTCACACCAAAATATATCATGAAAAAGAGAAGCCAAACCATATGAGTTATATTTTAGTTCCCAAATTATTTCATATCAAGGGGATTGGAAAAGTTGAGATATATAGAATTTTAAGACCAAATAAATAATGTTCATGGTTCTAAAATATCACCAATATATAAAAATCAAACATGGATTTTTCCAAAGATAATTTAAATAATTAACATTGATTTGATCTTTCTACTTTCAGATTAATCACAAACCTATCTAGAATGAGTATTTGATTCTCATCAGAAATTGATGACGGTATTGGTTTATGCTTAATATTTTATCAGTTACTGTTAGTCTACTTTATTTGGTTTTGCTTTTTCTGTTTATAATGAGACAATCTCTCTTAAAAAATGTGCTGTTGCAAGGGAGGTGTAGGACAATTGGCGCCAGCCATATTGCCATGCCCACTTCTCCATGGCCCCCCCCACCGCAGCCACCCCCACCGATGTTTATACTTGGCTAGCCCTCTGCCAGCACTCCTCCCCCAGCAATGGTCTGCCAGTGCTCCTGCCCTAACACTTCCTCCTGGGCGATTCACGGATAGATACTTGTCCCCAGACAATTCACTGCAGAGGACATTTAAATGCACCTTCTGGTGAGCAGGTGGACTGGGTAGCGGCCTTGAGTGCTGGTTCGGGAGGCAAGAGACATGGCGGTTGCTGGGCGAGACAACCGGCTGGGTGGCACCTCCAGCCAAGTGCTTTTTGAAGCGGCAAAGAGGGATGGGAAGCAGGATGGGTCCCTCCTACCCAGCCCTACCCTCCAGGGCTCCCTTGCCTTTTGTGGGACAGGGAGAGGAGGGTCCAATTTTAAACTGTTAACTTTTCAGAACATCACATTTGGTAAGGCAAATAAACACCTATCTCTTTATTTTTATTTTTTTGTCCTCATAGATTTCACTAAACACAATTATGTTTACATTTCTGTTGTGGCGGTTTGTTAGACTACAGAAGAATATGTATTCTTCAAAATATTACAAAACAAAATCCATGAATATGATGAAAATACAATACAGCAATACATGTCTCTGGAGAGGAGCGGCATACAAGACCGAATAAAATAAATAAAAAATAAATATACTTTATGGAAAATAAAATATGATTAGTATTTAACACTGATATTTATTTATGTTAGCATTTCATGCAATAGTCAAGCACTATTTTAGTTATTTAGGGAGAAAAAAAACCCAATTATGTTTAGATGGCAATTACTTCCAGGAAAAAGCATGTAAGATTGTGATATTTGTCAACCAGTGTTGTACAAGTAATGTTTATATAACTTTCTGGCAAACTAGCAAAACTGAAAAAGCTTTCTTTACATACTGCCTTTGGTACTGTAGACAATTATAAGGTAAGACAATCACTGGTTGAAACAGTGGGGATTTGCAAAGACAAGCAAGATGAGAATTGAGCAGAAGATGCCTAGCCTTTTAATTTTTGTTGCTGTAGGAGAGTTGAATACAAATAAAGAATGGACAATCTATGATCTGTAGATGGCTAACTCAGAAAGCAACTTTGCCCAATCTGTTGTCTCCAGTAGATTATCGTTTATAAGCTGCACTGGTCAAACTTTCATTTTGAAGACTGTAAATGTTTAAGAATAAAAATAAGAATGTTTGTTGGATTAGAAATGATGAGGAACTAAGCAGTTGGAGAAAGTAGCCACAGATACTTCGATCAGAAATACTTTGGACATTCAATAATGATAGTGCTCTAATAAGCTTTTTATTACCTGCTCATCTTTTGATACTTAAAATGTTTTATGATTTCACATCCACATAAATTAAAAATATTTATTTTTTCCTTGCTCCTGGCTAAAACACAAGAATAGATAATAAATATTTACAGGCTATGTCCCGCTTCTAAAACTCCATCCTAGATCACGTACTGTGTGCAGTTGGAATGTGATGACTCACTTACTGGCTACTTAATTAAGGTTACTGAGGAGAGAGAAAAAATTCAGGAGCAATAGCTTTGCCAGTCTAGATGTGATCTTCAAATATTGTTTTCCTGGCTGAAAATATATTTGAATTTCAGTCTTACCATGGTTGCATGTCTGCCATCAGCTTCTGGGAAGTCCGTAATAACTCTGAGAGATCTTTCTCTTTACCACACAATTAAGCTTGTGTAATATTGTTTCTGTGTTTTGCAGCTTTTTTTAATGGAAATATCTAGTACAATATTAGCCATGAGTTCCAGCAGACAGGAATACATTGTTACTGTACTGAAACAGTTTTGAAAATATTGATACAAAGAATAGAGGGTACAAAATTGGTAGAAGATTATTGGTTGTTTTATATTCTTCATTAGTTTAAATAGAGTCAGAATGTGCATTTATTTATGTATATATATTATTTATGTTGAAGCATCACAAAGCAATTTAGAATAAAAACAGTAAAATATATGACGATGCATTCATATAATGTAAAAAATTAAATAAAATATTTGAACAATCAAATATATTAATCAAAAAGGTGGGAGTGAAAAACACACATTCTTCCAGCACTTATACTTGGAGAGTCTGATAGAAAAGACAAGAAAGAAAAAAAAAACTGGTTAAAAAATGGTAAATAATGAAATAATTTTCTCTCAATTTTAATTGCTTTGTGTAATTTTGTGTTACATGCCAATAATGACTTTTAGGAGAATCCCAAAATATGTATCTTTTCTTTGTGCTATACCATTATAAAAACTTAGAGTTCCCAAATCTGGGAACTGCCTACCCACAAGCTCTTCATTTCTTAGAATTCAATCTCAATTAATTACATCCCATCATTGCATCCAGACCCTGGTTACAGGCCGTTGTCTGATTTAGATATTATGGATAAGTAGAGCTAAATATCAACTTCATAGGTGTGATATCAAGTTCCAGCCCTCAGAGGATCATTTACTTCCAGTTTTTCATATAGGTTCAGAACAAACTTGGCATTATGGCATCTCCAGCATAATGGCCTGAGTTCTATACTCTGAAATTGTCCCTGCAAGGAGAAGCAACCTAGTGCTCCCAAATCACTGTGATGGTCCAGAATAAATTCAGTAGTTAACAGTATCAAAAGCTACAGAAGAATTAAGCAAGATTAGTAGGTTGTATTCCTTCTGTAGGGCTGTAGGCCTCTTGCTATATCCTCATGCCCAATAAATTGAGAGTAATATCATATTAACTGGGGCAGAAGGACTGGATACCTCAATATCAAAAACAATTTGGATGAATGAATACCATCTTGTCCTCAGTGTGTTTCGTTAATCTAATAGCAGGTTTCTGAAGGTGTCAGGACTAGTTTTCTAGGAACAGTAATGATTGAATAGGAAAATAGTTATTCAAATGGACTCAAATGAACATTCAAACCAATTTGAATATTAGAAAATATTCTATGTCAAATAGAAGCTAGACCAATGAATATTTTTTTTCAAAATACATCACCAGTATGTTGTTATCATAACAGCATCTTCAGCTACTCCAAATACCAAAGCTGAAATGTATAGTTCTAGCACCTTTTAAAAATAATTGTAAAGTTGTTAACTTTGGTGAAAATTCAAGTCCAGATCTGTTTGTTTGTTTTTTGCTGTTTTCATTGCTGTACAATGATGAACTGCCAAACATATCAGTGAGGTTTGCACAAGGAAACCTAAATCTTCATCTCATCATTTCCATAATTGACACTAGCATTCAGGTTTTGGTTACTGACCACAAAATGCGGATAGGTCCTTCTGCCTGATGTTTTTAATGAGATGAGCAATTGGTTGGAAAGTCTGTGCCTACCCCAAGTGGAGGATCTTTATCTGAAATAAAATTTGGTTGTTTTACATAAGGCATTTTAAAATAAGACTTTTTCATTCAAGTCTGTAGAACTAATCAGTTAAAACACAATATTGTAAACTATTTTGGATTACATTATGCACTCCAGATTAAAGGTTTATCCACAAAAAGGGGGGAAACATGAAAAAAAAGAGCTTTGATGTAGGAAACCAGAAGAAAGTGAGCTTTTTGTAGTCAAATTAACATTTTGCCCTTGAGCCTCTCAAAATCTTAAAAAGGCATTTGACCTCTGCTAGCATCTGGCCTAGCCCAATATATAAGTGCTACAAAAGAAAGTTGTGACACCTGATGTTATTCTTCTATTTGGTGCAGAAAACATAACAGTAATTCAGACCTAACCAACAAAGCTACTTATCGCTTCATAGTCGATGCAATAAAGATAATGGAGGTGAGGATACCCTTCATGTTGTAAAGATAGGATAACTTCACTAATTCTCATTGTTTCTCTATCCATGCTGCTGAAGGAGAGGTGCAACTGTAACCCTCCTCAGACATGGGGAGAAGTGAAACAGGGTGACCAGAAAACTGGTCCTGCTCAGACAGATTATGTCTGATCTTTCAGCAATGTTTCTGCTGAGGACATGTAGGAATGTTTTACAAGCTTCCTTCATTGAATGGGGACAGCAGTCCAGGATATGGTTTGCTGTTGTTCTCCAGAATGTATTTTTTTATATGATTTACATTTGTTCCTATATTGCATGAATTAGAAGTCACCTTATGTTTATGGTTTAAACCATGGGTGTAAATTTGAGGAAAAAATCTCTGCGCAAAATCTGAAGCATGGAAAACAGGTCTATCCTCTTTTAAGTAATACCAAAGTCTCCGAAGAAGAGGCTTCTAAAGAATAAAGTTAGAAGTTAGTGTTGGTGAAGTAGATTGAGCCTGGCTTGCGGGTGGGGATGGTTGTTGATTGAAGAATAAATCAAAGTGGCTTCTTCCATCAAGCCTTTTAGGGAAGGATGGTTGTAGTTCCCAGCACGGATTAAAAATATTTTTGTTTCATTTTGTCCTGTTGCTGTATAAGTAAAACAAAATGAAATATTTTTGCCTTCTGAAGGGTAGTTTCTCATTCTAATCTGATATGAAACACCACAGAAAACTAGGTTAGACAATATGTATTGATCTGGCACAGGTAAATGGATTACAGACCCTGGGGCTAGCCAGCTATTAACACTCCTGTTAATTCTGGAGGAGGATAGATTGTGGAGAAAACTTAAAAGTTTGTGCAGTCTATTTTTCCATAGGGATCTGGACAATGTTGCTACGTTAGTTTAGATAGGCTGCAACTTAATTTTTCTATAGTTCAGCTTCATGGGGACAGTGTACTTCAAGTACTGCCATCCATTTCTTTTTCAGAGCAAAACTCTCCTTGCACGTTCAGTGCTATTTAAAAACCAAAACAGAACGATTAAGTGATTAAATCTCCTATTGATCTCTAGTCACAGAAAGAAAATTAGGATAACTTCTTTGAAGTTGTCAAACTGCTAAGCTGATGGTAAAGCCATTCTGTACTAATCAAAACCTGTAACTTGAACATCTGTGCACATTGATGAAAGAGTGTGCTGTTACAAAAAATCCAGATATTAATGATAAGAAAAAGCATTGGATTTGAAAACCTACAGACAACAATTTATAATATTTATGCTGTAACTAAACCCATGAAATACATTCCAGCCTAAGGAGGAGCTTCTTCCTGTGTGGGCACAAAAGGTGATGATTTTTAAGAACTTGAACACCCTTTGAGCCTTTCATTCTTCCTGCCTAGTAAGTAATATGACACCTTTCACTTCTGCTGACTTTTTAACCTAGCGCACCAGCAAACATTAATCTGTAACTTTCCTAATAGAAAGGCATCTCTGTTTGTCTTTTGCCTCTAACATTCCAGGAGCATGTATGATTTGCCTGGTGCGACCAGATCTGAGTATAAAAAGCCAGACCTTCACTGGAATTCAAATTCATCCATCCTGTTCTAATTCTACCATGCACTGTTCTTTCTCCAGTACAGGAGATGGAGAATCCACCAATGGGTTTTCTCTGCCTGCTCTTGAGACCAAGTAGCCAAATTTGACACGCCCCCTCTTGCTAGGAGACCCAGTCTTAACTTGGTCTCAGCTCTTGAAGATGTATCAGGTTTGGCTCTCATCAGATAGCAGGTTAGAAATCTATTGGTGAATTCTTCATTTATTTATTTATTTATTTATTTATTTATTTATTTATTTATTTATTTATTTAAACTTATATGCCGCCCTTCTCCTAAGACCCAGGGTGGCTTACAACAACAATACAATAAAATTAATTACATTGATACAACATACAATCACAGTCAACCCGCAGTCGCTGATGGAGGGACATTCCTAGGCCCAGGGGCAGAATGCAGTTCATACACCCCAAGCCTGTCGGCATAAATGCGTCTTCAATAATTTCCGGAAAACTAGGAGGGAGGAAGCAGTACGAACTTCTGTGGGAAGTTTGTTCCAGAGGGCTGGGGCAGCAACGGAGAAGGCCCTTGCCCTAGGCCCCGCCAGATGACATTGCTTAACAAACGGGACTTGTAGGAGGCCAAACCTATGTGCCCTAACCGGTCGCTGGGATTCATGAGGCAGAAGACGGTCCCGCAAGTATCCTGGTCCATTGCCATAAAGGGCTTTATAGGTCATAACCAACACTTTGAATTGTGTTCGGAGACCAATTGGTAGCCAGTGCAGCTCACAGAGAGCTGGAGTGATATGAGCATGTCTTGGGAGACCCAAGACGGCTCGCACGGCCGCATTCTGGACTACTTGCAGTCTCTGGACATTCTTCAAAGGTTGCCCCATGTAGAGAGCATTACAGTAGTCAAATCTTGAGGTGACAAGGGCATGGGTGACTGTGAGGAGTGACTCCCGGTCCAAATAGGGCCGCAACTGGCGCACCAGGCGAACCTGGGCGAATGCCCCCCTTGCCACAGCCGAAAAATGATGTTCTAGACTTAGCTGTGGATCGAGGAGGACAATTCCCCTAAATTGACTAATATTAATTGGAATCCTCCCTTAATGTATAAATTCTAAATTGGAATCCTCCCTTACAATTTTCCTTAGCACTGGGATAAGTGCTACCTTAAATTACTAAATTGGGGAGTGGGAGGTGGGGAGAGGCTTTTGCAGCTCTCTGATCCTTATTTTCCTCAGGGCTCTGGGGAAATACTCTGGCAGGCTTGCCTTAGATTTCCTCATTCTCCCCCCGTTTCTGCAAACCGGACAGAATGTCGTGCTGCTGGCTTGAGATTCTCACTTGAATTCGGGGCCTCCGGATCATCTCCGACAACTGGGAACACCTGTGGGTGCCATTTTGGTTGCTGTCAGAGGCAATGAAACCTAAACAAGCCGTCTTTTCTTCCCTGCCGTTCGGAGGCTGCCTTACTAAATTCACTTTCGACAGTGCCTAGCGCTGCCATAGCGTCTGTCCCCAGCACCGGTAATATTATCCTTGAAGCCTCTGGTGCCGTTCCAAATGAAGGGCAGGTTGCAGCTGCCATTTTGGGGCCGCCGCCCAGGAAACGAAGGGAAGAAAAGCACCTTCCTTTTCTCACTCGTTTGGGGCCTTCTTCTGATTATCGGGATAGGCCTTTGGGGGTTTTAGGGCCAGGGTCCTTCGGCCCCACTGCGGCCCATTAATTTAATAGAGTTTTCACGGACCCACCGCGGCCACTATTTTGAAACGCCATGCAGTCAGCTAACTAGGCCTCATTGGAGCCCTGCACCAGGGACTACCTGCAGGCCTCATCACCTTAACATAGTGGGGGTTTTTTGGCAGATTGGGCCACATTATTACAGGCCAAATCCTCAAACCACCACAAATCAATTATTGCAATTTAACACATTGACCAGCCACCATTTTGAACCTAATCCTTTCTTGCCAGGCCTTGTCTCAGGCCCTCTGCACCCTTCACTGGGAGTTTTTACCTTTTCTGATGCACCTTGACTGGCCACCTAAGGCCTCCGGGTGGAGCCCAGAGCGGGTCCCCAACCGTGCCTTCAGCATCTGACTCAATTGCCATGACCAAAGCCCAGATAGATTCTTTTCGGGTCAGGTGGTCAGGGGAGCAGTCTTGTTACTTGTTCCAATTTCGCTTCCGCCAACGGCTAGCCTGCCAGAGCTTCATCTCAGTTTCCCTGAGACTGCTCAACTAGGATGGAGGACTCCACGATGCCTCAACCCATGAGCACTGCCTCCCCATCTTCCAGTTATGGCTGCCACAAATCCTCTAAGCAGGAGGTGGCAGGCAAGCCCAAATCTAAGGCTAAGACCACTCTCAAGAAGCCTTCCAAGTTGGTGGAAAAGCAAGCCAGCCGTAGGCACCAGGCTCTGGAGAAGGAGCTCTCCAGAGCGCAGAGGCAGGCCGGATTAGAGGCGGATCAAATGGTGGGCCCTGAATTTGACCTTCCCTTAGGCCCTTCAACTTCGGCTCAAGGCGTGTGGTCCCTGACAGGGACGCCTGACATGCTCAGCTCTCCTTCCGCATTGGTTCACTACCAACATCAACTCCAGGTTCAGCCCCAGAGGCCACCTTCACTCCTACGGCTGCAGGACTCAGGGGACCGGACATCAGAGACATTTTATCCAACGGCCGCCTTGAGGCCTTGCTATCCAAGATCGTGGACCGAGCTCTAGCAGAACGGTCCTTCCATCCACCTGGTCAGGGGGCTTCCACATCAGCCATGCCATCTTATGTTCCTCTTACGGGGCTCCCTATACTTCAGGAGCCCACGTCTCCCTCACACTCCTCCGTGAGCAGCTACTGTTCCCCGCAAGGTGAAGAACAGCCGGACTTTAATCTGTCAGAGAAGGAGGAACTTCCCCCTGAGCCCTCCCCTTCGGGAGGACTATTCAATCTAGCCTTGTTTCTTACATTGCTTCGCAAGGCCACATCAATGGCAAACATAGGGTCTGATCAGTTCCCTCAGCCGCAGGCAACATCGGATTCCAGCCCAAATCCGTCACGTTCCATGCCCCTCTATTTTTCTTAAAGGGATCAAGAAACAATCAGCCTCCCCTTCCTCCTTCCCTTCCGTAAGCGGGGCTGACAAAAAGATATTTAGCACCTCCACAGACCTCACTGATGCACTGGAGGTCCCCAAGGTAGAAGAAGCCTGGACTTCTCTGGTATCCCAGACTGCGGTCGCTGGGGACATGTTGGAGTTGCTCAAAGGGGACGACAGAAAATGGGACCAAACTTTCCGGAAGACACATCAATCAGCAGCATGGGCAATTAAAACGGCCACTTGTGCATCCTTTTTTGTCCGGACTACCCTTTAATGGCTTCATCAGCTTCAGGCCAGAGTCCCTTCTGAGGACATTCGGACCCACCAGGACCTAAGCAAAATGGTGGTGGCCACTGAGTACGCTGCAGATGCAACACTTCAGTCGGCCAATTTGCCTCTAGGTCTCTAGCATCCAGCATCACGGCCAGAAGGATGCTATGGCTGAAACACTGGCAGGCTGACGCCAAAGCCAAATGGCGTCTAGTGACTGCTCCCTTTCTGGGCAATAATTTATTTGGGGAGGCCCTGGCTCCGTACCTAGTGGAAAACAAGGACAAGCGGAAGGTCATGACTCACTTGAACAAACGATCCGACAAACGTCCCACTCCATATTTTTGTAGACAGTCCTTTTGGCCAGCAGCTGGTCCAACAGTTACTCAGCCCTCCCGCTCATACACTCCCAGACAGGACAGACAGTATGACCATCCTTATGACAGGCCAGGCTTTCGGTCCAGACAGCAGAGCCAGTCTAAGTGGCCATTTCGAGGGGCAGGACGCTCCTACAGGAGGTCCAAGTGACTCTTATACTGCTCTTCCCATTGGGGGAAGGCTGGCCCACTTCTTCCATCAGTGGGAACTCACTTCCATGGACAACTGGGTATTACAAACCATCCAGTTTGGTCTGTCCCTGGAGTTTCTAGCCAAGCCCCCGGACCGATTCATTGCCTGTCCTGTTTCCAGGGATCCACTCAAACAGGGACTCATGCAGGAGGCCATTCAACATCTTCTAGAGACTCAGGCCATAGAACCGGTACCGCCAGACCACAGGGGAGCGGGATTCTACTCCATCCTCTTTGTGGTTCCCAAGGCCTCAGGTGAGTGGAGAGCGATTCTGGACTTCAAAGACTTAAACTATTACATCACTTACAAAAAGTTCAAGATGCAATCATTCCAGTCCATCCTGGGGGGCATCAGACTGGCGTCAATAGACCTCACAAGCGTACCTCCACATCGCTATCCATTCAGCTCACCGGTGGTTCCTCAGGTTCTGTTACAGGGGCAGGCATTTCCAGTACAAGGCCCTTCCTTTTGGCCTTTCCTCAGCACCCAGGGTGTTCACTAAGATCCTGGCCGTACTAGCCGCCCAGTTGAGGAAGGTACCAATATGCGTCCAGTGTTACCTGGACGACATCCTGATCCAAGCGTCATACTTCCAGGCAGCTCAGGTGGACCTGAAACTCACTATTCAGGTCCTCCAACAACATGGTGTCTTGCTCAATTTCCAAAAAAGCCAGACGGTTCCCTCATCCAGGCTTCTGCACCTGGGAGCCGTCATAGACACCACAAACTGCATGGTCTATCTCTCCCAGGAGCGATTGGTCAGCATCAGGGACCTTGGTCAGGTGTACAGGGACCGTACAGTTCCACTGGTCTTATTCTCCCAACTGTTGGGAAAGATGGACTCCTGCACAGCCATAGTTCCCTGAGTCAGGCTCCACTTGCGGGACCTCCAGTGGTTCCTCCTACCATTTCAGCAGGTGAATGCCAGCACATCCAACTGTCAGGTCAGGGTCCCGGTTCACATCCTCAGGTCTCTGCGCTGGTAGTTCTCACAAGCGGTGACCACGGGATCACCTTCAAGGAACCGGACCGCATCACCATCACGACAGACACCAGTCTATTCGGTTGGGGAGCCCATCTACAATCTCAGTTTGTTCAGGGTCGTTGGTCCCGCGCAGACTTGAGACACATCAATTGGCTGGAGCTCAGGGCCATCCACTTAGCTCTTCGCCAATTCAGGCACTGGATCAGGGGACGTCACGTTCTGATCCTTATGGACAACGTGGTGTCCAAGGCACACGTCAATCATCAGGGGGGCACCAGGTCCAGGTCCCTTATGTACGAGGCATGGCTCCTGGGTTCCTGGGCCTCTCTCAAGGCCAAACACATGTCAGTCAAGAACCAGCAGGGAGACTTTTTGAGTCACTCTACAGTGGACCCCTCGGAGTGGGGGTTGCATCCGGATCTGTTTTCCGAGATCTCCCACAGGTTCGGACATCCAATCTTCGACCTGTTTGCGTCGTCAACCAATGCCAAACTCCCCAGGTACTACTACTGCTATTTTCTTCCAGGGGCGGAGGGGACGGACGCCTTGTGGACCCAAGGTCTCCTCTATGCCTTCCCTCCCCACTCATACCGGCGACCATCTGCAAACTACTCCAGGAGCAGGGGGAAGTGATCCTCGTGGCCCCGTACTGACCACAGAGGCCGTGATTTGCCGACTTGGTGAATCTTTCCCGGTCTCCTCCATGGAAGATTCCTCCCCATCGCGTATCCTTACACCAGGGGACCCTCCAACACCTGGACCCTCAATGGTTACAGTTGACTGTCTGGCACTTGAGCGCAGCATCATGACACAATAATTATTTTCCTCCCACGCAATGACCATGATTCAGGCCTCTCGTCGCCCAGTGACCAATTGCATTTATGATTCTCCTTGGAAAATTTTTTGCCATTGGTGTAGAAGGTGACGACTGGATATCTACAAATTGACCATCCCTCAGATCGTAGATTATCATCTGGACGGTCTGGACAGAGGCCTGGCCCCTGCGGCTATTCGCAGACAGGTGGCAGTCCTGTCAACATTACTCACTTGTGCGGATTCAGTTCCCTTAGCTCACCATCCTAGGATTTGCGCCTTCATCAAGGGTGTGTGCAACACCAGGTCACCCATGGTACACAGGTACCCCTCTTGGGAATTGCCTCGCGTCCTTCGTGCTCTAACAAAACCACCCTTTGAGCCCATAGCTACTATTATGTTGCAGAACCTGTTTCTTGTGTTCTTAATTGCCATCATGTCAGCCAGACGTATCTCTGAGTTGACTGCTCTATCGGTCAGGAATCACCTTTGTATCTTTCACAGCGATCGGGTGGTCCTTCGTCTGGATCCCGCCTTTGTGCCCAAGGTAAACTCACTCTTCCATAGAGCACAGGAAATCATCTTGCCAAATTTTTGTCCCAATCCTTCCCATGACTTGGAGCAGCAGTGGCACACACTGGATGTCCGCAGGGCACTGCAGCATTACATGAAGCGCACAAAGCCTTTTCGTGGGTCTGAGGCCCTATTTCTCTCCTTCCGTCCGGCTTCTCTGGGACAGAAGGTTTCCTCTGGCACTATTGGCAGATGGATCAGGGCCTGTATCGCGGAGGCGTACCAGTCCTCTTCCCTGCTGGCTCCAGGTCATCTTACTGCCCATTGCACTTGCAGTGCTGCGACCTCTGTGGCATGGGCCACTCAGGCGTCCATCGAGGAGATTTGCAGGGCTGCGACATGGTCCTCGCTCTCCCCATTTGTATGCCATTACAGGATTGACGGCTTCGCTTCGGCGGATGCCTCCTTTGGTCGGAGGGTCCTTCAGCAGGTGGTCTCCAGGGACACTATTCCGGCCTTATCTGTTTCCCACCCATCGGGACAGTGAGGCTTTGGTATGTCCCATTGGTGGATTCTCCATCTCCTGTACTGGAGAAGGGGCGTTGTCTTACCTGAATGCCTTTTCTCAGTACGGAGATGGAGAATCCACACCCACCCTTTAGGTCAGTTAGGCCGAATTTGAGGGTTTAAGAGCCAACACCTCGTCCACCATCAGTCACTTTTGCCCTCATTAAGACTGGATCTCCTAACAAGAGGGGGCGTGTCAAGTTTGGCTACTTGGTCTCAAGAGCAGGCAGACAGAGAAAACCCATTGGTGGATTCTCCATCTCCGTAGTGAGAAAAGGCGTTCAGTTAAGACAACGCCCCTTTTATAGCTTCCTTGATAGTAGAAATCCCAACCATGATATATATTTTTTAATATTAGATCAGGGCTTCTCAGCCATTGCAACTTTACAATGAATGGACTTCAAATCCCAGAATTCCCTAGACAGCAAGAGTAACAGTGATTTAGACCTTGTACTAATATAATTTTTAATTGGTATATTAAAAATCCAAGTATAATCTCAAAGCTGAGATGATATAGGGGATGTAGCATTCTTTTTTTCAACTGAATTATCTTTTGGCTTCAATCAAAGGGGCTCTTCCAGCCTCCTCTGACTAAGGCAGCTGCAAGTGTGGTAGACTAGATTTCCCAGTATTTCTAGCCCTCATGGGTCTAGTTGGGAATCATGGAAACTACACATACGACACATCTGGAATATTCTGGTTTGAGAAAGATGGGGCATGGATTAGCACTGCTAGTGTAGAGAAAAAGGCTTTATTAGCACATGGTGTTCCACCACGGAGACTTGCCTAAAATAAAGGGCAAGAAAAGGTAACAGGATTTTAATTAATAATGAAGGAAAGAATGCATATGGATTGAAGGTATTGATTATATCATTACATTTAAATCTCCTACACGCTCTCCTTTGTGTTTATTTATGAAGTTGTGATATTTACCCATTTAACCTCTTTTACTTTATATCTCACTTTATTCGTCATGGTATCTTTTCCGCTGTTTTCATTTGTTGTGTGTATTAGAGAAGGATTTGTGATTTATGGCAAACAAGCCATTGTAAGATCTATGATTATGTAAAATATAATTTAGAGAGTTGCTAAAATTGTCTTTCTTGGATGGCAGTTTAAAAGAAATAGAAAATAGAAAAGACAGCAGTATTCATTAAAATTTGAGTAGGAGAAAGTCCTTCTGTGTTCAAGTTCATCAGGAAGTCAGTAGAATGAAATGAAAAACAAATTAGCGCTCCAAAGTGCTACATTAGCTTTTCCCCAAGCTTTAAACATGAAAAAGACCAAACTCAGAAAGAGGTTATATTTATATATATATATATATATATATATATATATATATATATATATATATATATATATATATATATATATATATATATATATATATATATATATATATATATATATATATATATATATATATATATATATATATATATATATATATATATAATATGCAAATTTGGGCCACATTATAAGAGAAGAATGTAGCTTCTCCAGCACTGGAGATGGAGAATCCACCAGTGGGTGTAGACTATATTCCTGCCCAATCAGATCAAGTCAGCCAAAGTTCCCACGTCCATCTTGGACCATAGAGACCCCAGTCTTGACTTGATCTCGCCCAGAACAGACGTGCAAGTTTGGCTCTTAGGCAGGTACAGTCCTCCATTGGTGGATTTAGTTCTCCAGTTGCTTAGAAGTGCTGTATTCAGCACAGAATTTGGCCTTTATTTACAATTTGATCTACATTCAGGAACATTATCAAATTTCAAATTACAACAGATTCCTGATTGGGTGGAGGAGGCAGAAACTGAGTGTGCAGGAAGGGGCTCCTTCCTTTTTCCTCATCTCCTCTTCTCCCCATTCTTATAGCTCTCTTCCCAACCCCCCATTTCTAAAAAAAATTATTTAATTCAGGTGGACTAACGGCTGTTAGCCTCCTGCCGATCTCAGTTCGGTCTTCATTTTAACGGAGCTCCCGGCTGCAGCTCCGCTGCTTAATTCAAGTATGTGGGGGGGGGAGAGTTTCTTCTTGCCGTCACTCCCAGGAGCTCAGAAAGCCTGAGGCGTTTACTGAAGCATTTATTGAAGCTGCGGCTGCAGTTTCTACAAGCTTAAATCGTTTTTTTCGGTACCTTGGGCTCTTCGATCGTTCTCTTCAACGGCAAGCTCCCCACGTGCCGAGCAGCTACCGCCAAACAGCTGTTAGGCGCGAAGGAAAGACTCCCTTGTAATATGCAGCATCGTAAAATCACTGTTTGTTTTTTCTGGTTAGAGGCATGGACCTTTCCTAAGGGAGGTATTAGGTGGCCACGAAGGGAATAATCCTCAGGATTAACTGGCTTTCTGGCTAGAGGCGTGAACCTCTCCCTAAAGGAGGCACTTGTGATATTCAGCAGCCATTTCCCCTATGCATTCAGGACCGAGCAAGCTCGACCGTTAGTTTGCGAGCGGCCGCCATCTTGGACCTCGTGTTCCCAGTTTTCAGAGGCTTCGTTTAATTACGAAGGGGAAATTGGAGCAAGGGGCCCCTTACTTCTCACCATCAACCTCATAACCTAACAATAGTGATCACATTGGGGCAGGTGAAGTTTAGTAGGTTTTTAGGAGGAACATCAGGTCCTCCGTAGTTGAGGACGGCTGCCATCTTGTTTTAATAGGTGGTCACTTCCACAGAACTGTTATTCTGATTATAATTGTTCCCTGCCCCCCCCTTTTAGGACAGGGTTGAGGTCTGTTGGATCTTCCCTGCGTTATATTTATTTTATTACTGGTCCTCTTTTTGTATGCACACTTATTGGCCTTCTTGTGCTTGGTGTCTTCCGGCCTGACCTTGCTCACACTGATTCATTTTGAATTTTGAACTCTGTTTGTCATTAGCAAATTATCTGGATTCCAGGCGTACCCCACAGTGCGTCTGTGCTTATCCACAACAGCCCTAGCCGGGTTCCAGGTGCCCTCTGTAGTGCGTCTGTTCTTATCCGTGCACAGATATCGCTGGGTTCCAGGTGTCCCCTATCATGCACCTGTTCTTATCCACGCAGTTGTTTACCTGGGTTCCAGGCATCCCCATTAATGCGTCTGTCCTTATCCAGTGTATAATACTCTCTGCATCTCAGGGGCCCCCTGTCGTGTTCCTGCATATCAGAGAATGGAGGAGTCTATGTCTACCTCAAAGGGCACTTTACCATCCTCATTGGCTCCACTGAACTCCACTTCTCCCGGCCTGGTGAGCGCAGATAAGCCTGCGGCCAAAGGCAAGGACAAAACTACCACCAAGGCTTCAAAGAGGTCAGTAAAGCAGGCCAGCCGGAGACACCAAGCGCTGGAAAAGGAATTTTCCAAGGCTCAAAAGAGGGCCAGGATTGAGACCTCCCAGGCGGAGGGATTGGCCTTGGACCTACCATTAGGACCACCAACCTCTCCCTTGGGCATATGGTCGACTGGGGAGTCATTTCATTCCCCTGCACAGAATGCGAGTGGCGCAATTCTTCCGGTTTCCCAACCCACGACTTCAAGGACTCATCACGGAGTCCCAGAGGCGACATTCACCCCTACTGCTGCCGGTCTCCGGCCAATCGAACCCGTTCTCCCTACGGAGGACCGTCTCTCCTTAATAGCACAGGCGGTTGACTGCGCTCTTGATGCCAGGGCTCAGGCTTCTGGTTCAGGAACTGTACATTCTCCAACTACGCGCCAAGCGGCCCCTCAGACCTATTATGCCCCATCTTCCCCATCTGGGTCTACCTGCTCTGAGGGTTCATCCATTCAGACACATGACACTGAGCAAGAGATCCCAATGTCTGAGGAGGAGGAACCTTCCCCAGAAGCTCCCTCCTTCAGTGGTCTCTTTAATCCTTCCTTCTTTGTCACATTGCTCCGCAAGGCCACATCCACAACCCATTTAGGTCCTGATCCTTCCACATCAACAACCACCGTTTGCCCAGAATCAGAGGCGGATCCAAATTTCACCAAACCGGTGACTGCTCAACATTGCATCCCTTGTCCCTCCATGTTCTTGAATGCGATAAGGAAACAATGGACCTCTCCCGCTTCAGTTCCTCTTCCAGGTAATACTGATAAAAAGTTATACAATGTGGCTAAGGACTTGGAGGAGGCACTAGAAGTGCCTGCGGTGGATGAGCCATTCGGGCCCCTAGTATCTCCCACCACCATTCCCAGGGATGTCTCTGAGGCCCTCAAAGCAGAGGACCGTAAGTGCGAAGTTACCTATCACAGGATGCACCAGGCTGCTGCATGGGCTATTAGGGCGGCTACTTCAGCATCCTTTTTCAAAGGTCCGCTCTCCACTGACTCAGGCAACTCCAGGCCCGTATTCCAGTGGATGATATCTGTACACATCAGGATCTTAGTAAGATGGTGGCTGCCACAGAGTACGCATCAGATGCCACTCTCCAGGCTGCCAGTTTTTCCTCCAGGGCTATGGCGTCTAACCTAACTGGTCACCGGATGCTGTGGTTGAAGCACTGGCAGGCAGATGCCAAGTCTAAATGGTGTCTTTCGGCCGCCCCATACCAGGGAGGTAAGTTGTTTGGGGATGCGTTGAATCCTTATTTAACTGAGAACAAGGATAAACGCAAGGTCCTTAACCACCTCATTAAGAAAGTGGACAAACGGCCTTCTTATTTCCAAAGGCGGCAATCATTTCGTGCGGGAGCTAGGTACAATTACTCCTGACCTATACGTTCCTTTCCGACCAGACAGGACTGGCAAGAGAGACAGCCTAACAGACAGACAGGCCTAGGCAGCACTTTCAGGGCAAGCGGCCCTTTCGACGGAACGGCCAACCATCCGGCAGATCCAGGTGACTCTCTAGCAGTTCCTCCCATAGGGGGCAGGCTCTCACTCTTCGCCCACCAGTGGGAGGCTATCACCACAGACGCGTGGGTACTAAACACCGTACATCACGGTCTGTTCCTAGAGTTCATTTCCAACCCTCCATCCTGTTTTCTTTCTTGTCCCTACCTGCGAAGCCGAATAAAAAAGAGATTAATGAAGGAGGCCGTTCAACATCTGTTAAGCATATGGGCCATAGAACTGGTACCAGTGGAACAGAGGGGTCGGGGATTTTATTCTATCCTCTTTGTCGTTCCAAAGGCGTCAGGGGGAGGAGAGCCATCTTAGACCTCAAAGGTCTGAATTTTCATCTGGCATACTGCAAATTCAAAATGCAAACACTCCGCTCCATCTTGGGAAGCGTGAGAAAAGGGGACTTCCTGACATCTATCAACCTTACAGAAGCCTATCTTCATAGCCCCATCTCTCTTGCCCACCACCAGTTCCTAAGGTTTGCATATAAGGGGCACCATTTCCAATACAGGGCACTCCCGTTCGGCCTCTCATCGGCTCCCAGGGTCTTTACCAAGATCCTGGCGGTCCTGGCAGCTCACTTACGAATGATGCCAGTCAGAGTCCAGTGTTACCTGGACGACATACTAATCCAGTCCTTGTCCATTCAGTCCGCCAGGACGGACCTCAAACTGGTAATAAAGTTGCTCCAGGACCACGGGTTCTCCATAAATTTCCCCAAAAGTCACATGGTCCCCACAACCAGGCTGTTGCTCCTCGGGGCCATCATAGACACCGTGCAGTGCAAAGTGTACTTCTCCCAGGAACGCCGAAACAGCATAAGAGAGTCAATCATGAAATTACACAGGGGTCAGTCAGTAACATTGGTCAGTCTCTCCCAACTGTTAGGCAAGATGGTTTCGACCATTGCAATTGTTCCCTGGTCCCGGTTTCACTCCAGGGAACTACAGTGGTTCATGCTTCCCTTTCAGAGACAGAACCTCAGTGCTTCCCAACAACGGACAAGTCTCCCAACACAGGTGGTGCGTTCTCTCAGGTGGTGGCGATCACCCGCCATGTTCAAAGGGTTATGTTTCAGGGAACCAGATCGGATAATACTAACTACCGACGCCAGCCTGTTCGGCTGGGGGGCACACCTGCGTTCACACTGGGCTCAGGGCCGCTGGTCTCACTCAGACCTTCGCCACAACATAAATTGGCTGGAACTGCAGGCCATACATCTAGCCCTGCGCCACTTTCACAGCCTGGTGAAGGGGTGTCACGTATTGGTCCTCGTGGACAACGTGGCCGCCAAGGCTCATGTGAACCGTCAAGAGGGCACCAAATCTCGGGCTTTACTGACCGAGTCGCTCCTACTGGGTTCTTGGGCAGAACACAATCTGGCCTCCATCAGGGCTGATCATATTTCTGGAGTGGCGAACACTCAGGCCGACCTTCTGAGCAGAGCCACGGTGGATCACTCGGAGTGGCGCCTTCACCCAAGGGTCTTCAGAAAGATATGCCATTTTTCGGCCTCCCACTCGTGGACCTCTTTGCGTCCTCGAGCAACGCTCATCTGTCTCGATTCTTCTCCTGGTTCCCGTCTCCGGGGGCGGAACAGATGGAAGCTCTTCGGAGCCCATGGCCACAAGGTCTACTTTATGCCTTCCCTCCCCTACCTCTTATCCCGGCGGTAGTCCGCATGCTTCTTCGGGAGCAAGCGGAAATACTCCCTAGTGGCACCTTATTGGCCAAGGAGACGTTGGTTCACCGATCTGATGAATCTCTCCCTAGCAGACCCTTGGCGGATTCCTCCAGAATGGGTCTCTCTCAGCCAGGGGTCCATACTTCATCCGGATCCCCAATAGCTCCAGTTAGCCGTTTGGCACTTGAGCGCTCACTCTTAACGCAACAGCTATGCTCACCAGGGATCATTGCTGTCATTCAGTCCTCTCGCCGCCCTTCCACAAACTGGATATACAAGGCCACGTGGAAAAATTTCCAATCATGGTGTTCAGGTCGTCACTTGTCACTTTCGGAATTCACGATTCCCCATATCCTGGACTATCTGTTACTGGGCCTGGAGAAGGGATTGGCCACAAACACGCTGCGCAGGCAGATTTCTGCTCTCTCCACGATTCTCACCTGCAATTCGACGGGGTCCCTGGGACATCACCCCTTAATTCACTCATTCATTAAAGGGGCTTCTAATACCAGGCCTCCTATGGTACACAGGTACCCGTCATGGGAACTACCTAGAGTCCTTAGGGCTCTTACGAAGTTTCCCTTTGAGCCCTTTAGAATGTGCGACATCCGCTACCTGTCCCATAAGGTAGCATTTCTGGTGGCAATCACGTCGGCATGCCATATTTCTGAATTGGCAGCACTTTCCATGAGGGATGACCTGTGCATTTTCCATCAGGATCGAGTGGTCCTTCGACTCGACCCTACTTTCATCCCAAAAGTCAACTCTCTGTTCCATAGATCCCAGGAAATAGTGCTTCCGGATTTCTGCCCCAACCCATCACATGCACTGGAACGGCAATGGCATAGCCTGGATGTCCGCAGGGCACTTAATACATTTCACGGACAGCAACTTTCCGCAAATCGGAAGCCCTCTTTGTATCCTTCCATTCTTCCTCCAAGGGGTGGAAGGTTTCTTCTTCCACGATTGGCAGGTGGATTAGGGCGTGCATTGCAGGGGCATATCAAGCTGAGTCATTGCTGGCTCCACAACAGGTCACGGCTCATTCTACAAGGAGTGCAGCCACTTCTGCTGCATGGGCCACCCAGACGTCCATTGAGGACGTCTGCAGGGCGGCTACATGGTCTTCACCATCTCCTTTCATACAACATTACAAAATTGATAGGTTTGCCTCGGCAGAGGCTTCCTTCGGTAGGAGAGTTCTCCAACAGGTTTTACGTCAAAGTGCCACACCGGACCAGTCTACTACCCACCCTCAGGGACAGTAGGCTTTGGTATGTCCCATTGGTGGATTCTCCATCTCCAGCGCAGGAGAAGGGGCGTTGTCTTACCTGAACGCCTTTTCTCAGCACGGAGATGGAGAATCCACTCCCGCCCTAGTAGGTCTTTAAGCCTAGGGTTAGTTAATTTTTGTGAGCCACAACGTCTTGCTGTCAGTCAGTGGCTATGCTCGCGTCAAGATTGGGATCTCTATGATCCAGGATGGGCGTGGCAACTTTGGCTGACTTGATCTGACTGGGCAGGAATACAGTCTACACCCATTGGTGGATTCTCCATCTCTGTGCTGAGAAAAGGCGTTCAGGTAAGACAACGCCCCTTCTCTAATTATTCAAAGGCTGGATGGCCTTTCTCCAGCACTGGAGATGGATAATCCACCAATGGGTTAACTTAATCCTCCTGTCCAATCAGATCAAGTCAGCCAAACTTGCCACGCCTGTCCTGGGCCTGTTTTCCCAGTCTCAACTTGATCTTGCCCAGAACAGACGTGCACGTTTGGCTCACAGGCAGGTAGATCTTAACCTATTGGTGGATTATCTATAGTCTTCTAGTAACTTAGTACCTTCCAACAACTTCCAGTCCTCTGAGTATTGCTGGGACCAGTGCTTCTCTAGTGGACTTTCCCTTCATCTGGTCCCCATTGGGATCCAGCAACAAACGGAGGCTTCCGTTTCTCTCTATTTCTCCCTTGCTCAGCACTGGGTTCAGTGCTGCTGCAAATCCCCCCCACTCCTTCCTACAGCTCACCCCAGCCTCGGAGCTTGCGGCTGCAGCTCTAACGGTCTTTTCGGTGACTGGATTAGCTCCGGGGAGGCTGCAGAGCCTTGTCTTCAACTGATCGCACGCGACGATCTTTTTAAGGTCCGGAATGCCGCGGATCAGCTGGGGAGGCCATTTTCTCACCTGCCGCTTTCTCCTCCTTCCCTGAGTAAGCTATTGGAGCCGAGGGGAGAGAATGGTGTTTGGGACGCGGACGCCATTTTGCAAGCCGCGTGGTCACCACATGTCCTTGCGGGCTGCACAGGGAGGCGGTGGTGGAGGGGATTCCTCTCCACATTCTACTTATCCACTGGTCTCAGCCATTTTATAGCTTCCTTAGGGGAGCCGGTGGTATTGAAATCAGCTATGTACATAATATTGCAGAGTCCCATCTTCCTACATTGTATCACAAGGAAGAAGGCTCAGGCCTAGTCAGGAGTCCCAGCGGTTACAGCCGCCATCTTGGAGGCTTTGTCTTCCTCCCAAGGCTGCCATTTTGGAAAATTCTCGTGCTCCAACCCAAGGCCTCACTGAGGCCTCCTCTGTCAAAGGCCCTTCCCAGATTCTTCATAGCCAAGGATTGCCTGGGGTTTTTTATTCTCTCTGGTCATCCTTAGAGACTCCCCTTGTAGTATTTGGATTTCCTCTTTCATTCCTTGGCATAGGCCCAACAGATTTCATTGGGCCTTCTGGTGTCTCAAGTCCTGGTCACCATTTGGCTAGCTGATTAACACAGCAGTTCCTAGCTTCTGAATCTATATTAGTTGCCATCTTTTATATTTCTGGCCTGGCAACACAGCAAGCCTCACTAGCAGGCCGCAATCCACCCTCTGAGGAAAATTACAGCGGCTGCTAGTTGAACCGGTCTTTTGGATACCACTGGTTTAGTGACCGGGGAGGGGTAGGGCAAGTCTTATTCCAGCCGTTGCCCTACACCCTTATCAGCCAATTGATCCTTTTCCCAGGGGTAGCTTCTCGTGTGCCTGAAGTTTTATACCAGCATGGAGGATAACATGGCTTCCCAGTCCAAGGATGCATCCCCTCCTTCCTCCATCCAGAAAAGGCACAGGTCCCCTAGCCAAGAGGCTGCTGGTAGGATCTCAGCCAAGGTCAAACCCAAGGCTGTCTCTGGGGGCAAAACCTCCAAATTGGCTGAAAAACAGGCCAGCAGGAGACACCAGGCACTGGAAAAAGAGTTTTCAAAGGCTCAAAAACAGGCCAGGGCTGAGACTGCTCAGTCTGCATCCACTTTTTTCGATTTACCTCTCGGTCTCTCCTCTGCTCAGGAAGTCTGGTCACCGGCAGAGCCCACTACTTCCTCTGGTCAGACCGTTCTGGAGCACATACATTCAGGTCTCCGATCACCCCACGGGTCCAGCAGGCCCCAGAAGCCACCTTCACGCCCATGGCTGCAGGGCTCAGAGAGGAGGAGGCCACCCTTCCTCCCCTAAAAGATAGGCTCCAAGTCCTGGTGGCTCAGGCAATGGAGCAGGCTCTTGCAGCCAGGACTCCACCGGTGCATAGGGCGGATTCCTTGCTTTCCCTCCCTCTCTCTCGCCCAGCTCATCAAAGCTCTCACGATCCTCCTTTCCCCTTCCATTCTTCATATAGCGGGGTCTCATTAACCCCAGAGCAGGATCAGGCGCTTGACGCCTCGTGGTCAGAGGAGGAGGAATCAGCCCCAGATCCGCCCCTGTTCAGAGGTCTATTTAACCATCTCTCTTTCTACCTCTACTTCACAAGGCTAGTTCTGCAGCGCATGTGGGATCTGACCGGTCTGCTCCAGCAGCCGCCGCAACGGATTCTGAGGCGGACCCCGTATTCGTCGAACTGGTGGTCACCCAGAACCATGTTCCGTGTCTACCATTGTTCTTCAATGCAGTTAAGAAACAATGGGCTTCCCCGGGTACCTTTCCTCTTCCAGGTGGGAACGATAAAAAGTTGTTTAGCATGGCCTCAGATTTAGCAGAGGCACTGAATGTGCCCACATTGGATAAACCCCTGTCTCACCTTTTCTCCCCTTCCACTATTTCTGGGGATATGGCAGAGGCCTTAAAATCTGAGGAACGCAGATCAGAAATTGCATTTCTAAGGACACACCAGGCGGCGGCGTGGTCTATCAGGGCTTCTACTTCAGCCTCGTTCTTCACTAGATCCGCCCTCATCTGGCTTCGTCAGCTTCAGGCCAGGATTCCCCCAGACGATGTCCGCACACATCAGGACCTGAGTAAGCTAGTGGCCGTGGCGGAATACGCATCCGATGCGACACTACACGCCACACGTTTTTCCTCTAGGTCCTTGGCGTCCAACATGACAGCCCATTGTATGCTATGGCTATGACACTGGCAGGCAGATGCCAAGTCCAAGTGGCATTTGGCCGCAGCCCCGTACCAGGATAGCAAACTATTCGGGGATCCCTTAGTTCCGTTTCTGACCGAAAATAAGGACAAAAAGAAGATTCTGGCCCACCTTACTAAACCGTCTGACAGGTGGACTACTCCTTATAACCGTAGACAGTTCTTTCAATCTGCCCCTACTCCTTCGACTACACAACCTTCACGCCCCTTCACTCCCAGACAGGACCGTCCAGTCGATAAACCGGCTTCCAGACCCAGGCAACAGTTTCAGTCCAAACGGCCCTTTCGAGGTGGGGGACATCCCTTCCACAAAAAGTGACTCCAGAGCGGATCCTCCCATAGGGGGCAGGCTGTCCCTGTTTGTCTCCCAGTGGGAGGTGACCACCAGAGACGCCTGGGTCCTGGACACCATTTGACACGGCCTATCCCTGGAATTCATTTCCAGTCCACCAAGATGGTTCATTTCTTGCCCTCAATCAAAAAACTCAGCAAGGAAAGGTCTCATACAAGAGGCCATCCTTCACTTACTAGACACAAGGGCCATAGAGCTGGTACCTCCGGTTTAACGGGGTCACGGGTTTTACTCCATTCTCTCAGGAGGATGGAGGGCAATATTAGACCTAAAAGGTCTGAACCTTTATCTGGCATATCGAAGGTTCAAAATGCAAACACTTCAGTCCATTCTAGGCAGCATCCGAAAGGGGGACTTTCTAACATCCGTAGACCTCATAGAGGCATATCTACACATCCCTATCATTTCCAGCCACCGCCAGTTTCTCAAGTTCAGTTACATGGGGCATCATTATCAATACAGGGCACTCCTGTTCGGGCTGTCGTCAGCCCCAAGGGTGTTTTCCAAGGTCCTAGCGGTCCCAGCCACACATCTGATGTTGATGCCAATTCGGGTACAATGTTTTCTGGATGACATCTTAATTCAGTCGTCTTCTTCCCGGGGGGTTCAGTCAGACCTGAGACTGGTGATCGAGGTCCTGCAGAGTCACGGCTTTTCGGTCAACTTCAAGAAAAGTCAGACGGTCCCGTCGACCAGATTGCTCCACTTAGGAGCCATAATAGACACAATAGAATGTTGGGTTTATCTGTCCCAGGAACGCATGGACAGCATACGGGACCTGGTCCTAAAGGTCTGCAGGGACAGGACTCTATCACCCTCAGGTCTCTCCCAGCTTCTGGGAAAGCTGATATTGTGCATTTCGATCATTCCTTGGGCCAGGTTACACTCACAGACTCTCCAGTGGTTTCTGCTCCCTTACCAGAAGCAGGGTACCAGCACTTCCACCCGAGAGGTAAGGATCCCTCCACAAATCCTGCACTCACTCAGATGGTGGATTTCTCCCGCCATGGCCAGAGGGTCTCTCTTCAAAGAGCCTGGTCGCCCCATGATCACGACGGATGCCAGCCTGTTCGGCTGGGGAGCACACTATCAGTCGCAATGGGCCCAGGGGCGATGGTCTCGGTCAGACCTGAGGCACAATATCAATTGGCTGGAACTCAGGGCCAGCCCTTCATCACTTCTGTAACAGCATTGTGAGACAGCACATGTTAGTTCTAACGGACAATGTGGCGGCAAAGGCCCATGTGAACCGGCAGGGGGGCACCCAATACTGTGCATTCCTGACTGAGGCCCAACTGCTGGGTTCCTGGGCAGAGGCCAACCTCGCCTCGATCAGGGCAGACCACATCTCGGTAGAGACAAACAAAAGGGCAGACTTTTTGAGCAGGTCAACCATGGACCACTCGGAATGGCGTCAGCACCCGAATTTATTCAGGGAAATCACCCACAGATTCGGTCTCCCCATCATAGATCTGTTCGCCTCCCAGGCAAACACACAACTCCTGCAATTCTTCTCGAGCTTCCCAACTCAAGGAGCAGAGAGAGTAGATGCCCTTTGGGTTCCATGGCCGGAGGGCCTCCTCTATGCCTTTCCCGTTGTCTCTCTTCTCCTGGCGGTCATCTGCAAGCTTCTGCAAGAGAGGGCAGAGGTTCTCTTGATAGCCCCTTACTGGCCGCGGAGACCTTGGTTCACCGACCTCGTCGGTCTCTCCCTGTTGCATCCTTGGAAACTTTCTCCGGACCGGGTATCACTAACCCAGGGGGATCTGATTCATCCAGACCCTCAATGGCTCCAGTTAGCCATATGGCACTTGAGCGCCGGCTCCTATCCAGGGAGTCCTGTTCACCAGGGGTCATTGCCATAACTCAGGCATCTCATAGACCGGCTACCAACCTCATCTACGATGCCACGTGGCAGAATTTTTGCCAGTGGTGCTCCACTCACCACTTGCTTCTATCGGAATTGACCATTCCAAATATTTTAGACTACTTACTTGAGGGCCTGAATAAGGGATTAGCGCCTAACACATTACGCAGACAGGTAGCAGCCCTATCTACATTGATTACTTGTGACAATGTTAGTTCTCTGGGCCAACATCCCTGGATCCGTTCCTTCCTCAAGGGTGCAACTAATACCAGGCCTCCTGTAGTCCACAGGTATCCCTCGAGGGAATTGCCTCGGGTCCTTCAGGCTCTCACAAAAGTTCCTTTCGAACCCCTCAGTTCGTGCGACATAAGATCCTTATCCCTCAAGGTCGCCTTCTTGGTAGCCATCACTTTGGCCCGATGTATTTCTGAGATGGCAGCCCTCTCAGTCAGGGATGATTTATGTATTTTTCATCGGGACTGTGTTACTCTTCGTTTAGACCCCACCTTTGTTCCCAAAGTCAACTCTCTTTTTCATAGGGCTCAGGATATCGTTCTCCCTGATATCTGCCCTAATCCTTCCCATGATCTGGAACGTCAATGGCATTCCCTGGATGTACACTGGGCTCTCCGTTATTATATCAAGCGGACAGCTCTCTTCCGCAACTCTGAGGCACTTTTTGTCTCATTCCATCCTTCTTCAAAGGGTCAGAAGGTCTCGGCCTCCACGATCAGCCGGTGGATAAGAGCCTGCATTGCGGGGGCGTACCAGTCTGATTCCTTGCCAGTTCCACGTCGTGTCACCACCCACTCCACACATAGTGCAGCCACATCTGCGGCTTGGGCCACTCAGACTTCCATTGAGGAGGTGTGTAGGACAGCCACGTTGTCTTCCCCTTCACCATTCATCTGGCATTACAAGCTGGACAGGTACGCATCTGCTGGGGCTGCCTTTGGCAGGAGGGTCCTGCAACAGGTGGTGCCCCGTGACACGGTTCCAAACTTGCCCGCTTGCCTCCCATAAGGACAGTGGGCTTTGATATGTCCCATTGGTGGATTATCCATCTCCAGTGCTGGAGAAGGGGTGTTGTCTTACCTGAACGCCATTTCTCAGCACAGAGATGGATAATCCACACCCACCCATTTAGGTCCTTAGGTCTAGGGTTAGTCCTGTGAGCCAACACGTCATGCTGTCAGTCAGTAGCTGCGCCCTCGTCGAGACTGGGAAAACAGGCCCAGGACAGGCGTGGCAAGTTTGGCTGACTTGATCTGATTGGGCAGGAGGATTAAGTTAACCCATTGGTGGATTATCCATCTCCGTGCTGAGAAATGGCGTTCAGGTAAGACAACGCCCTTTTGCTCAACTTCATAGCTATTAGACAAGGCATCTGTAGGGCTTGAGTCGCATTAAATTGGTCTCCAACTCTATCCTTTTCTTCCTCTAAATCATTGTACAGTTTACACTGAATTTCGTATCTCTTTGGTCTACAGCTGATAAGCTAACAAATAAATAAATAAATAAATGGACAAGGCATTATTTGGCTTAATGTCCATCCATTTCTTGACAGACAAGAAGTTATATATTAGCTTTATTTGAATATCTTTATGTATTTAGATCAGTTTTGAATTGTATGTCTAAAATTACTTAAAGCATAGAACGTGTTTACTAAATTTATAAGGCTGCCCAGTGTCAAACAATGTGACTTTACATGGCGTAGAACAACATTCAAAAGCCAGGTCTTAATGATTTCGCTAAAAGTGAGCAGAATTGGGGCCTGTCATATATTGGGGGGGGGAGATCATTCCTGTCACAGTTCTTAAGACCCTAAGGTGACAAACTTTAAAAGAGAGAATTTGGAATTTCTAAGGGGAGCATATGTGATGGGTAGATGCCATGTAAAAGAATTACTAACTATACAAAACTTAGGGTGGTTTTTAATAGACTCATAGATCTGGAAAGGACCTTGGAGGTTTTCTGGTCCAAGCTCTTGCCCAAGGCAGGAGTCTTTATATCATCCCAGACAGATGGTTGTCCAATCTTTTCTTCAAAATCTCCAGCAAGGAAGTACTCACAACTCCAGGAGACGAGCTGTTCCATTTATTAATCATTCTCACTGTCAGGAGATTCCTCCTTATTTTCTAGTTGGCTTTCTCTTTGATGAGTTCCCACTCATTGCTTCTTGTCCTACCTTCAGGTGCTATGGAGAACAAATTGACCCCCTCTTCCCTGTGTCAGCCCTTCAGATATTAAAAGATGGCTAACGGATCTCTTCTAAACCTTCTCTTTATTAGCTTAAACATACCCAATTCTCTTAGCCATTCATTGTACAAGTGTCCAGACTCCTTATCATCTTTGTTGTTCTTTTCTGCACTCTTTCTAGGGTCATAGCATTTTTTTTTTTTGCATTATGATGACCAGAACTGGATGCAGTATTCCAAGTGTGGCCTCGGTGCAATATAGAGTGATACTATCACTTCCTGTGATCTTGATACTATCCCAGTGTTTATGCAGCCTTGGACTGCAATGGCTTTTTTGGCAGCTGAAGCACACTGCAGACTCATACTTAAGTGGTGGTCTACTAGGACATTTAAATCCCTTTCACAGACACTAGTATTAAACCAGGCACTGCCCATTCTGTACCTACACATTTGTTTTTTCTTGCCTAAGTACAGGACCTTACTTTTTTCACCACTGAACTGCATCTTTCTGAATAGGGCCCAACGTTCAAGTCTGTCAAGATTCTTCTGAATTGTGAGTCTATCTTCCAAAGTGTTAGTAATACTCCCAGCTTAGTGTCATCTGCAAATTTGATGAGCACCCCTTCAATCCCCTCATCTAGGTCACTTATGAAGATATTTAAGACACTGGGCCCAAAGACAGTACCTTGAGGTATCCCACTGCATGCTTCCTTTTGCGTAGACATAGTTGCAATCAGAATGACATGCTGAGTGAAGATTGAAACCGTATCAGCTCTTTTACAATCCTCTGACAGTTCCCTGTGTCCCACAAACTCTGAAAGATTTCATTCAATGGTTCTGAGATCACATCTGCTAGCTCCTTCTTATTCCTTACATATTGAACAATTTTTTTTGTTGTTATTTTTGGCGTTTGTTGCGAGTCTTACTTCATTCTGAGCTTTGTCTTCCATTCTTGCAGATTTGGGCTATTTGCTGGTATGTTGTTCTAGTTATATGACCCTCTTATACTTGTCATTTTTGTCTTTCAGTTTGTCAGAGTGTTCTTTGTGCAACCATGCTGGTTTCATCTAGCCTTTCCCCCCCTTTTGTAGTATTGATTTTGTTTGGGCCCTTTTTATTTTGCTTTTCAGAGTTTCAAAAGCATTCTGAACTGCTTTTCTCTGTAGAACATCTATCCATAGAATCCTTCCTATTCCCAGTTTGTTGAAGTCTGCTGTCTTAAAGTCTAAATGCTAACCTGACTTTGTTCAGTTACCTGTGCTTGTATTATGGTGAATTCTCATATGACATGGTCATCCCCCACCAAAGTTCCTACAATTTTTACTTCCTCAACCATTTCATCGCTGTTAGCAAGAATTAAGTCCAGAAGAGCTGACCCTCTAGTTCCATTCTCCATCTTTTGAATGACAAAAGTGTCAGCTAGGCACCTCAGGAACCTGTCTGATGTCCTACTCCTGACGAGTTTGTTACAGGGAGGGACCAGTTTAAAAGTAAAAAGCCACAAATGTCTGTTATGTGTATATCCAGTCAGGAAGTAAAACAGTCTTGGCAGCATAAATTCATGTGTTCCTGAGGAAAGGGTGTGACTTCTCTTAATTGAAAGGAAAAAGTGTAAATTTGATAATTCTTGTAAGAGGAAATAACATGTCAAGTTCTGGTGGCAAACATTGACCTGTTTGGGAATTGGTCTTTCAACTGCTACAGACTTATGATATAAGTTCAATTTTGTAAAGAGACTTTCTTTTTAATTTGAACCAAAGAATTTAAATAAAAGTGATTTAGAGCAGGGGTCCCCAATCCCCAACCATGGACTGGCACCAGTATACGGTATGCCAGAAACCGGGCCACGCAAACAAGTAAAGCTCCATCCATGGGATGAAGGCAGCAGGCCCCTTCCGGTCCACAGAAAAACCTGTCTCCACAGAACCTGTCCTTGGTGTCCAAAAGGTTGGGGACTACTGATTTAGAGGGAGTATATTCTGAAATATTCAAGTAGCATATTGCATAAAGGCAAAATGTATTCATTGCGACTTTGAGGAATAACAAAAATGTTAATTACATTCCTTACTATTAAATAATTTTCAAATATGTTAAATTTACAGTTCAGAAAATCCGAGTAGAAATTTTCCACACCCAAGATTATTCTGTCTGTCACAGGGATTGTCTGCAGGATACAGACAAAAAAGTCAAGATGACGGCCACCATTGGAAGATTGAAGTTATTGCCATATTTATGAGCTTCACCTGTGTGACATATGTAAGAAACAGGTAGAGCTTCAATAACATCATAAAGTTGCTATCTTGACTTTTTTTGACCTTATTGTGTAAACGTTCTTAGCATCTTGCAACTTTTTTGGCAGTTCTTGCAGCCTTGGTGTCTTTTTCTTTGAGAAGAAATGGTGAGAATGAATAGCCCATCCTTTCAATGAAAATTGCTTTTGCAAATTACAGTTTGCACTTCTGTAATAAACACTGTACCTTTCTTGGGTATTTTAAAATGCCTCCCCTATGACTCATCTTCACCTTGATCCTTTTTGTCTCCATTGGTTGGTGCCTAACAATTTAAATGTTTAAGTCAATGTGCAAACCCTCAATTTTAAGGAAGGATTTAATTCTAAGTTATAAATTTTTGCTTTATAAATGGCTTGCTTAGAATGCTTGATTTGATCTTGTTGTAACTCTGCTATTGAACTATTTAAAATATTTTTTCTTTGCTGCTATTTTGAATGGTAATTGGAAATTAAAGAATTGCATCTTATATTTTCCTCAAGGGTCTGTTAGATATCTGTTGTATGAAAATATCACTCCTCTGCTGTTTTGTTTCTTTGGCTTATGACAGTGATGGCGAACCTTTTAGAGACTGAGTGCCCAAAAACTGCCCCACCCCCTACCTCACCCGCCTGCATGGTCACTCACCGCCTCCACAGCCTGCCGCAGATCGCCCAGGCGGCCCAGCAGTGCCATGGTGGCCACGCCCTCTGACCTCCACGCATCTGTGTGCGACGGGACATGAGGGTTGAGTCTTGTCCCTGCTGCCGGGCTGCCATGTGCTTGGCTGTGCTGCTTCACCTGGTCCGTGCCTGGGGGCGACTCTCCTCCAGGGGGGATGCTGGTGAGGAGAGGGCTGCGGGGGAGGCAGGGCTGGGGCAACAGCTCGCGTGCCCACAGAGAGGGCTCTGAGTGCCGCCTCTGGCATGCGTGCCATAGGTTCACCATCACTGGTTTAAGATAATGGGCATCAGTCTGATAGTAAAAGTGAATGTCTTAGTTATTACAAAAAATGATACTGCCTTAAATTCAGCTCAAGATAATGAATTAAAAAAAAAATCAAATGGCACTT
Source organism: Bothrops alternatus (assembly GCA_034064705.1). NCBI lineage: Eukaryota > Metazoa > Chordata > Lepidosauria > Squamata > Viperidae > Bothrops > Bothrops alternatus. The sequence continues at coordinate 7,086,592 of JARGCV010000053.1, read as the reverse complement.
CCGGTTTCCGGTCGTGCCGTACGGAGCCGTCTCTAGGGAGCTCTGATACGGCAATCAGATTTTCGGCGGCTTTTCAGCCGCCCGAAGCATCAGAGACAAGGAGGGAGACCCGCGGAAGATAGCAAAACCCCCGGCGACCCGAAAAACGTATAATTGGAAGCAGGATCGCCGGAGGAGACGCGAACAGAAGAAGAAGACGGAGAGGTCGGCTGCGGCCGGCTCGACGACACGAGGGCAGAAACAATAGAAGCGAGGGGAGAAGACCAAAGAAGGACGCAGCGAAGAAGGAGACGGGAGTGAGAGAAGATCAGGAAGAAGCGGGACGAGGGAAGAAGAGCCCCGGACCTACCCAGCTGGAGGCCTGAAGAAGCCGCGAAGCCGCCCAGCCGCAGCTGAGGAGAGCCAGCCGACGCAGGGAAAGGTGAGACCGGCGGGGGTGGAATCACGCGCAGCAGGAAGCCGAATGGAGAAGGAGGCCAGCAGCGGGAGGAGGAGGCCTTCACAGGACCTTCAGAAGACCCCCCCCCAGGCCCCCAAGAAAGGTACCGGAGGCGGCAAGGAGCCGGGCGAGCGGAAGAGGAGAGGTCCGAACGGGCGAGAGGAGGCGAAAAAGCGAAGGGGGAAGGGGGAAGGAAGGGGGGGGAAACCTTGCGGAGACGCTGTCCCCTCCCCCCCACAACGGGCGGCAGGCTGGGGGAACCCAGACCCAGAGGCTTTGGAGGAAGACTAATTTTTCCTTAGCTGAGAGGAAGCATCAGAGCGAGTGAGGCGCGTTTGTAATTGGATTCCTGAAAGACTAGTCAGACGCCTGAAGCCTGACTGTTTGGGTGCCTGAGGACTGAAGACTGGTGGTGCTGCTCCCTGAGAGGAGGGGCCATTTGCACAGGCCCCAAGCCACAGTCTTTGTGCCAGCCCTGCCAGTACTGCAGAGTTTACCTGAAGGCAGATTGCACCCCCTAGAGGACTATATCTTTACTGTTGGAATGTGAATGGTGAGACATGAACACTTGCTGACTTTTGGCAGAGGAACTTGAGCCAATCTATCCTACCAGCTTGACACTCTCGCACAGGAACAACTCTCCCATAACTCTCTGCAGTACGGGGTGGCTTTAAGGGTGGACAGACCAACAGGAGGAGAAGCTCAAAATGGCTGCTAGACGGACGAAACAGACCAAACTACCACACCTGAAGGGAGCCACACACTCTCCGGCCCAGCCCTCCAATCTGCCAGGGAACACCCCACCCACCCACACAAACCCCCATCCAACTGCAGGCCCTCAGACCCAAACGCCAACCCATGCCTTCACAACAGCACACATGATCCAAGAACTAAAAGAGACGATAGAGACACTAAATGAGACGATAGAGACGATGGTTACAAGGATGGATGGCATGGATAGAAAATTGGAAGAAATGGGCGCGAGGACGGAGAAAAGATGCATAGAAGCAGAACAGAAGATGGAGGAAAGATACAAAGACATAAAACGGATGCTGGCGGACCAAGGTAGAGAACTAGAGAGAAAGTGGGAAGAACAACGCAAAGCGACGGCCACTGACCTGGAACAAATGAAGGAGGCAATGCAAGCACACTACAAGAACATAGGAGATGAAATGAGAAAGAACATCCAGGAAACAAGGGAGAATACGGAAAAGAGGATGGAAGAAGTGGAGAACCGCATAGAGGGACAGATTACAGAGGTGAAAAGAGAGGTTCAAGACCAGACCGTCATGATGCAATTCTGGCAAATGGCATTTGCAATCAGGTTCAGAGGGTGGAAAGAGACAACAAACGAAACCCAAGGAGGCCTGCTCAGGACCTTTGTAGGGGCCCTGGCGACATTCCTGGGTAAGAGCACCAACGAGATTGGGTGGCAATTTGAAAGAATCTACAGAGTTGGCACATGGAGGTCAGTGAACAGGCATCAACCAAGGGACGTGGTCATCCACTTCGCAACACAGGGGCTCCGGAACCTCATCTCTGTCACTTCCTGTAACAAGGCATTCTACATAGAGGAGCAGGAGGTGAAGGTACTGAAAGAGATCCCCCAGGCGATGCTGAGAGACAGAAAAGACTACAAATTCCTGATCAACGAACTGAGATCACGTGCACTGCAATACCGATGGGAAACCCCAACAGGGGTGTCACTTTTCTATAGAAACAAGAGATATTACTTGACCTTGGTCCAGAAAGCCAAAGACTTCCTCGAGAAGGAACTGAAGTCGGGAGGCCCTCAACCCACCGCGAGAGAAGGTGCAGATGGACCACTGGAAAGCGGGAGGGACCGAGGCCAACGAGCAAGCCGCGCAGAGGCACGGAGTGGGGCAGTGGCAGAGGAAAGGAATGGACCACCTCGAGATGCGAGGGCGCAGAGAGCAGAGGGCAACAAAAACAAGGAGGCAGAACAATCTACAGAGGACAGGCTACCAGGCTCCACTACCAAACACACAGACCGGCAGAGCAAGACCCCACAACCCAATATGAGAATCAATCCGGATATCATGGGAACGAGACCAAAGAAGACAACAGGAGAAATAACAGAGGTGGTCTTGCAAGAATATCCTACAACAGATAATGGCAACTAATTATTTGACTTGGAATGTGAACGGACTGAACTCCCCCCAGAAAAGGAGAAAAATACTCCACTACCTGAACCAAGGTAAAAGCGATATAATCTGCCTACAAGAAACACACACCAGAGCGGCAGACCAGAAATATCTGATCAACTACAAACTAGGCGCGCACTTTGTGGCAGCGGCGCCAAGAAAAAAGAATGGGATTGTTATATATGTAAAGAAACATGTAATGGCTAAGCTAATAGAGTCTGACCCCCAAGGTAGATACCTGGCAATTGAAATAACACAAGAGGACAAGAAGATTCTAGTAATGGGCGTATATGCACCAAATCAGCAACAAGGCAAATTCTACAAAAAGCTACACAAGAAAGTAATACAACTTAACTACAGATCTTACATTATCATGGGCGACTGGAATGGGGTCATAGAGACTGCTCTAGACAAAAAAAGAACTGCACCTAACTCACAAAAACACTCCAAGTTGCCTAAATCCTTCTTTGATATGAAGGAGGACCTCGAACTGACAGACGTTTGGAGGGAAAGACACGGCAAAGAACAAGAATTCACCTTCTTCTCTGGCAGACATCAATCCTTCTCCAGAATTGACTTTATATTAACTTCTAGCGACTTGCTAATTTGCCTAAACGCGGTGAAAATCCTACCCAAGGTACTGACGGACCACAACCCTGTGAGGATGGAATTAAGACAAGGCTTGAAACAGAGGAGATCCTGGAGAATTAATGAAAATCTGTTTAGACACGAAGAAAAGGTGGCGGAATGCAAAAATGCTATGAAGGAATTCTTCAACATAAATATGAACAACGAAACACTGATAGAAATGATCTGGGACGCCAGCAAGGCGTACATGCGCGGGATCCTCATGGACATGAATAACAGGCACCGTCGCAAACAAGAACAAAAAAGAAAAGAGTTAGAAAATGAGATAAGTAAAAGGGAGCGGCTATTAATAAAAAGGCCAGAGGACAAAGTCACCAAAGAAGAAATCAAGATCTTAAGAAAGCAATTTGACATGTTGATGGCAGACCAAGTTGCAAGGAATATACAATATGCAAAACATAAGACATTCTGCAAGGCCAACAAACCGGGCCGCTGGCTAGCCTACGTCATAAGAAAGAAACAGAAATCCCGCATAATTGAAAAGATAGAATACAAAGGCAAGGAAGAATTCCGACAAAAAACCATCAAGAAAGCCTTCACAGAGTTCTACTCGAGACTATATGCCGAGGAGAAGACACAAGACAAAGAGATAGATGAGTTTCTACAAAACGAAAAGATACAGGCGATTACCGACACACAAAGGGAGGCCCTGAATGCCTTAATCACAAAAGAGGAAATACACTCAGCGATCACACAACTGAAAACAGGAAAATCGCCCGGGACGGATGGGATAACAGCGACCTACTACAAGCATCTCCAGGAAGAGATGTTAGAACCCCTCAGAAAGCTATTTGTCAACATTCAAGAAGGAGGCCAAGTCCCACCATCCTGGAAAACAGCCTACATCTCATTAATCCCAAAGGAGGGGAAAGACAACGCACAGCCCGCAAACTACAGACCTATCTCACTACTAAACACGGACTACAAAATCTTCACAAAAATTTTGGGCACTAGACTAATGACTGTACTACAAAAAACAATACACCCGGACCAAAGGGGATTTATACAAGGACGCCAGATGAAAACCAACGTGAGACAGCTGTTGAACATAATAGAGTACCTGCAAAGGCACAACCAGGTACCCGCCGCTCTTATGTTTGTGGATGCAGAAAAAGCTTTTGACAGACTGAATTGGCCGTTCCTGACGAACTTGGTCTGGAAGATGAAAATGGGAGTACAGTTTCTCAACTCCATAACGGCAATTTACCAGAAACAAACAGGCCAGATCATTGTTAATGGAGACTTAACGGACTCACTCAACATTGAGAGAGGCACGAGACAGGGCTGCCCGCTATCACCCCTGCTATTTGTCCTAACGCTGGAGATTCTACTAAACAGGATAAGAGCGGCAGAAGACATACAGGGTATACGGATCAGACAACAAGATTACAGACTATGTGCCTTTGCAGACGACTTGCTGGTGACAATGTCGCAACCAGTACAATCAGCAAAAAGATTGATGGAGATAATGGAAGACTATGGTAGGGTGTCAGGCTTCAAAGTAAACATATCAAAAACAAAGATGCTAGTCAAAAACCTAGACAACAAAGCAAGACAGGACTTGGAAAGAATAACGGGTTGCGAAATATTCAAGAAAGTTAAATACTTAGGAGTGGAGATAGAATCAACAAATGCGAAATTATACAAGAATAACTATGAGGTGCTGTGGAACAAGATACAAGCAGACCTGGAAAGGTGGAAGACCCTACGACTATCCCTGCTGGGCAGGATAGCGGCAGTTAAGATGAACGTATTGCCAAGATTTCTCTTTCTCTTTCAAATGCTACCCATACTCAAAAGGGATGTGGATTTGGACGACTGGCAGAAGGACATCAACAGATATATTTGGGATGGCAAGAGACCGAGGGTGAAACTAAAAATCATACAGGACACAAGGAAGAGAGGGGGACTAAAAATGCCTAATCCTACTTACTTTCACATATGGTGGACATGCAGAAAAATCAAAACATTCTGGAGGAAGATATGGTGGACACTCCAAACTATTTTCAAAAAGCGTATAGAATTTCTACCTCAGGCTTTTCTGTTAGGGATCACAAAGGATTTCACTACCTCAGAGACAAATTTATTTTTGAACTTAATTACAGCAGCAAGATTGTTGGTGGGACAATACTGGAAGAATCCGGAAATACCGCCTATTGAAGAATGGACTGTGAAAGTAACAAATTTGGCGGAAATGGCGAAAATATCACCATACTTGAAAAATCGCTCCAATGAACAATTTTTGACGGACTGGAAACAGTGGATAGACTATATCCAAGAGAGACACCAATCAAACAGAATGCAGCTGGCGTTTAGCTGAGGCTCGATGGGAGGAGGGAAGAAGGGTTAACAAATCAAAAGTTTACAAAAACTAACACCCAATGTTGAATATATATGTTCTATAACTAATGCCTCTTAACATAACCTTATGACTAATGTTGTTTGCTTTAATACTGTTAAAGCGGACTGAATCTCTACCTCAGGACATGAAACTTTTACCTCAGGATCTCTGGTTACGGACTATAAAAGATTGCACTAGTAATGGGATGAAGTCAATTCAGAAGCGCAAACGAACAATATGCAATAGACTAGATACAGCAGATAGACCATATATAAGAGAAACACCAACCAAACAAAAGGTACTCGGAGTATACTTGAAGAGGGAAGGGAGGAGGGAAGAACGTTTACTAAAACAGATGTTTACAAAGATTAATACCTAATGTTGTATGCTATGTTCTAGGATGATTGTTTAGCAATAGGATCTTTGGTTTAATGTTGATCACATTAATATGGAACCAGATAAGAGAAACACCAATCAAACAAAGTGTAACAGGAGTATAGTTGAGGCTAGACGCGAGGGGTGGAAAAAGGCTTACTAATTCAGACGTTTTCAATGACTAATACTTAGTATTGTATATCAGGTGCCATGATGAATGCTGCACAATATGTTTTTATGTTCAATGTTGATTGTTTTAATAAAAGAATTTTATATATTAAAAAAAATGCCTAATCTAAAGCTATACTACTATGCAGCGACGTTAGTGGCGGTGAGTGACTGGATCAATATGACGAATGATAGAATACTGAATGTTGAAGGGCATGGTCTACTATTTGGCTGGCACGCATACTTAGTATACGACAGAAAGGCAGACAGGAACTTCAAGGAGAACCCACTACGGATCCCATTGTTATGGGTCTGGAAGAAATATAAACACCTCCTACACGACAAGATTCCCATCTGGACGATCCCCGGACACGCAATAGGGGATATAAACACATCCCAAGGGCAAGAAGTTGTGCCCTACAGTAAACTTGTACTGGGAGAAGAAAATGGGTTCCTCTTGAAACCCCAAGCAACGCTAGCAAACAGAGGAATAGGAGGTACCTGGCTATCATATATACAACTGCAATCAAGGTGGCGTAAAGATAAGAAGAAGGGCTTCTCCCAGACTGACGAGAAACTAATTGAACAGATTAGAGAACAGGGGATCATGCACATCAAACGAGTGTACAGCATTCTGATAGAAATGGACTCTGAAACCGAACTAGTCAAGAGCTGTATGGTAAAGTGGGAACAAGACTTTGGGCAGTCTATCACCATGGACACGTGGGAGAAAATTTGGGTGAGAAATGTAGAATTTACGAAATCGCAACACTTAAGGGAAAACTTCTACAAGATGTTTTATAGGTGGCACCTCGACCCGAAAAAACTATCGCTCATCTACCCAGACTCCCAGCCCAAATGCTGGAGGTGTGGTGACGGGGAAGCTACCTACTTTCATGTATGGTAGACATGCAGAAAAATCAGAGCCTTCTGGAGGAAGATATGGTGGACACTCCAAACCATTTTCACAAAGCGTATAGAATTTCTACCTCAGGTTTTTTTGTTAGGGATTACAAAGGATTTCACTACCTCAGAGACGAATTTATTTATGAACTTGATTACAGCAGCAAGATTGTTGGTGGGACAATACTGGAAGAATCCAGAAATACCGCCTATTGAAGAATGGACTGTGAAAGTAACAAACTTGGCGGAAATGGCGAAAATATCAGCATACTTGAAAGGTCGCTCCAATGAACAATATTTGACAGACTGGAAACAATGGATAGACTATATCCAAGAGAAACACCAATCAAACAAAATGCATCTGGCGTTTAGCTAAGGCTCGACGTGAGGAGGGAAGAATGTATAACAAGTCAAATGTTTACAAAAACTAACACCTAATGTTGAATGTTTATGTTCTATGACTAATGCCTCTTAACACGATCTTATGTTTAATGTTGTTCACTTTAATAATGAAAAAGCAGACTGAATTTTTACCCCAGGTTATTGAATTTCTACCTCAGGATCTTTTGCTAGGGATCATAAAAGATAAAATGTAACAGACATATAGTTGAGGCTGGAAGTGAGGAGTAAAGAATATTTACCAAACCAGACGTTTACAAAGATTAATACCTAGTGTTATATGTTGTGTTCTATGATGATTGCTTATTAATATGATCTTATGTTTAATGTTGAATACTTTAATATTGAAAAAGTGGACTGAATCTCTACCTCAGGTTATTGAATTACTACCTCAGGACCTATTATTAGGGATCATACAGGTTAAAAAAATGTAACAGGTGTATAGCAGAGGCTTGAAGTGAGGAGTGAAGAATGTTTACCTATTGTTGTATGTTATGTTCTATGATGATCGCTTCTCAATGTGATCTTATGCTTAATGTTGATTACTTTAATAATGAAAAAGCAGACTGAATTTTTACCCCAGGTTATTGAATCTCTACCTCAGGATCTTTTGCTAGGGATCATAAAAGATAAAATATAACAGACATATAGTTGAGGCTGGAAGTGAGGAGTAAAGAATATTTATCAAACCAGACGTTTACAAAGATTAATACCTAGTGTTATATGTTGTGTTCTATGATGATTGATTATTAATATGATCTTATGTTTAATGTTAAACTACTACCTCAGGACCTATTGTTAGGGATCACAGAGGATAAAAAATGTAACAGGTGTATAATAGAGGATTGAAGTGAGGAGTGAAGAATGTTTACCAAATCAGACGTTTACAAAGAACAACCCTTAGTGTTGTACTGCAGGTTATATGATGATTGCTTCTCAATACGATCCTGTTTGATGTTGAGTGTTTCAATAAAAGAATTTTATAATAATAAAAAAAAATCAAATGTGCTAATGCAGCAGTTCTCAACTGTGGGTCGTGACCCCTTTTGGGGTCGAATGACCATTTCACAGGGGTCGCCAAAGAACACAGTCCGCCATTTTTTCCCCCTTTTCCTTAGCTGTGCTACTCCCTCTTATTCTATTGGCTTTTGAAAGCCAATAGAATAGACTCTCTTGAATAGAGTCTAATTCTATTGGCTTTCAAAAGCCAATAGGAATTGTCCAGGCTGTCTCCGCCCTGCTGAGCCCGCCAAAAGTCCCAGTCTGCAAACGGTGGGAAGGCGAGCTTTCTTGAAGTTTCTACCCCTCCCTGCTGAGCAACTACTAAATGTAAGTAAAAGAGGGCCAGGGGTGGGAGGTGGGAGGCCGGTGGGCGCTGGGAGGGCAGCTTGCACACGTGGGGCCCGGCGGGTGGCTTACCTCCCTTGGGCTGGGCCAGCTGGTAGCCCAGCCAGTGGTCAGCCTGCACCGTTGCTGCTGCTTGCCATGGCCGCCAGGAGTGCCTGGGCCTGCCTGCCACCACCCCAAATGGGCGGTGGCCAAGGTAAGGCTAGCGGGGCAGCAGCGGGCGCTGGGAGGGCAGCTTGCGCGCGTGGGGCCGACTCTCAGCTGGCTGTCAGGAGCCGGGCTGTGTGTAGCAGCCCCGCCAGTTCCCCACCGATGTCCGGACTTCAACCCAACTCCCAGCTGACTGTCAGGACTTGGGCTGTGCTCCTGGGGGCCATGCGGACATCGGCCGGTTGCTGGCTGTGTCCTCCCCGTCTCCCAGCTCATGGCAAGCCCTGGGGCTTGAAACGCACCCCCGACGCCGCCCCGGGCCGACTCAGCTGCATGGGCGGCCGGTCTGAGCTGAGCCAGGTCTGGGCCGCTGCCTCCACGCCGCATCGGAGCTTCCCCCGCACTGCCCGGCCACCTCCCTCACCGTTGGTGGCCGCCTTGGCCCTCTGGCACCCAGTGTGGCCCTGGGGCTGGCGGGCAGGAGCGGCTCCTTCCCGGCTTGCTGGGCTCTGGGCCTCGGAAGCGGCCAGGTGGCGGGGAAGATGCCGATGCTTGCATGTGTGTCGGAGGCCAGCCGGACAGGCCAGGAGGGGAGAAGCAGTGCCTTCCGAGCGGGAGCTGGCGCTCCGGCCGCACCCCTCTCGTGTGTGACGAGTCGGGAAAGGGTTTGGCGGTGAAGGGCTGTGCAGCGTGGAAAAGGGCTCCCACGATCCCGCCGCTGCGATGGCGCTCAGGAGGCTTGAGGGGCGGGCAGGTCCTGGGGGGTGGCTGGGAGAGGGCAACAGGTACTGGGATGAGGATGGGGGGTTCCAGACTACTATCCCCAGCAGCCGTAAAAAGCACTGTGGAAGAGTGAGGAATGCTGGGAGTTGCAGTTCATCACCATTTGGGAAAAATCCATCCATCCATCCATCTCCTTCCCCTTCAATCTCTCCTTCCTCTCCTTCCTTCTCCAAAGTGGGAGGTGAAGGGGACGGGTGGGTGGGAGGGGGTCGACCAGAAGGAAACAGGGTCTGATAAGGGCGAAAGTTGAGTGAGGTTTTTTCCCTCACCCCTCTCTCTGCCTCCCTTTGTGCAGCGGCGTCTCTGGCTGCTGCCTTCGCAGTCGCCGAGAAATGAAAAAAAAGCTGTGAGCGAGTTCCCCTTTCTGCCTCGTTGCTGAAAGCTTTTTTTTTTTAAATGACCGCTCGTTCAGAACTCCTCGGGGCTTGTTTGCACGAGCTTGTGACAGATCAGTAAATAAAAGGGTGGGGAGCCAAACCGTCCAAGGCGTTTGCACCCTGAACGTGTGGACGCTGCTTTCATGACTTGCCACCACCATCCCCTCTCTTCCAGCCCTGCTCGGGCAATGCGCTGCTGCTGGTTGCTGAGCTGAGCTGGGACGCCGAGCCAATCCCCACGCCTCCTGGTTGCCCGGCCGTGCTCCGCCCCCAGCAGCCCTAAAAAGCACTGTGGGAGAGTGGGGAATGCTGGGAGTTGCAGTTCATCACCATCTGGAAAAAAATCCTTCCTTCCTTCCTTCCTTCCTTCCTTCCTTCCTTCCTTCCTTCCTTCCTTCCTTCCTTCCCCCTTCAATCTCCTTCCTTCTCCATCTCCTTCCTTTCCCCTTCAATCTTCCTTCCTTCCTTCCATCTCCATCACTTCCACTTCAATCTCTTTCTCCTTCCTTCCTTCCTTCCCCTTCCCTCCCTCCCAACATTTTTGAGCAAGGAAGAGTAAGCTTCTCCAGTGAGCACTGCTATATTGTTTTTGTAATTCATCACTATGCTTTAAAATTATGTTCAATTCGTAACAATGAAAATACACCCTGCATATCGGATATTTACATTGCGATTCTAAACAGTAGCAAAATTACAGTTATGAAGTAGCAACAAAAATAATTTTATGGTCTGGGGTCACCACAACATGTGGAACTGTATTAAGGGGTCGCGGCATTAGAAAGGTTGAGAACCACTGATCTAGATTCTAGAACTTCTCTCTTTAACCCAGCTACAGGAAGATTAGAATTAGAAAGCATTTTTGATCCTCGAATCCAAAACTTAGAAATCCAGAATTAACACAACCTCTGTCAATTCAGGAATAACAGAAGTAATGGGACAGTTGTGCATTTTTCCAAAGCCAGCTCTGTAGATATAAAGAGATTGGGATTAAGGCAGGCAGTCTAATTGGACTCGTTACTCATTATGTCCTTGAATAAACCATTGGGCTTTAACACACATTCATTGCAGAGAAAGATATATGTAATTTGGTCTCTTACTAGGATATTCACAGAGAGGACTTCCTTTTTGTTCTTTCTTTCATTTTAACTTTTCAGCAGGTGTCCTCAATTTTATAGGATATGGAGGATGAATGAAAGCCTGTCCCTTTGGCAAGACTGATTTTTGGTTAGTGCAATGACAGTAGGCCATTTATAATCTCCGGATTTAGCCAGTACCCTTAATAGAAAAATAAAGCTGCAATCTAATTTTCATCAGTTATGCCTTTGTGTTATTGTGATGCCACCCAGCATTCACAAGGATGAATACCTGTTATTTCCTACTCAGAAAATACAAAACGCTTTTCACAATGTCAACTAGAAGCACATGGGTTTTAGCACAGATGAAATATAAAAGTTCCTCCAAACCCCTGCATAACTTTCAGGGAGGAAGAACTGGAAACCTGGAAATTTGTTCCCTTCCTCTTCCCCACTTCTCAGCTGCTTCCCATACTTATGTACACATGACATAGTCTTCCTCCTTTTTCTTTAACCACAATGTCCCTGCATGATTTATCTCCCCTTTCCTTTTTCTCTTCTACCTTTAGCTGCAATCAGAATACTTTTGCCCAAATCACATACAGCTCAGGCCCACATGGTCTGTTTCTTAATGGAATACGTATTTTGGTCAAACATCCCATTCTAATCCCATGATTAGAAATGTAGTAGATAATGCTGATGGCTAATTTGCAAATACATATAGCATTCAGGTTGCCTGTAACTTTTCAGTCAGATGGTCTACAGCAACAAAGCTCATTTTGACCAGTGTTTTGTAGAATGTGTGTGGCTTCCCTCTCCTCAAGCCAGAAAGGGAACAGATATAGAACAAGCTTGTTCTAATAGGTGTCTCATATTGATTTAGCTGGGAAGAGAAGGAAAAAAACTGTGCCTAATGACTGAATAGATAATTTTTACATATATTAGCTGTATTTCAAGTTTACTTTAGGCCACAAATTATTGATGAAGGCTTGTGCCTACCATAAAATATTTTTGGAACTTGTTGCTGAAGTTACCTTCTTGCTGAATGTCAATATAATTTTTTCAGCTAATAATTGTTATGTAGCATCAGGTGGTGAACTACTTTTTTTATTTCATTGTATAAAACATGTTTGATTTCAATAGTTTCCTTAAGAATCAGTTCTAGAAACAGGAAATATCAGCAATTTTTTTTAAAATGGGAAATGAACTTCATTATTGAATGAGATTTTATGACTTCCTAATAGTTGCCCATGATTTGACTTTTTCTCTTTTCCTTTTGCAACATCTGTGGACCTGTTTATTCACAGTCCTCTGACCCTAGCTTTAATGCCAAAAATGAATTTCTTTTGTTTGTACTTGAAAGCAGTTAACAGGCAAATGGTATATATATAGATAGTAAATTAATCATCATCAGCATTGTGCTCATCCATTGTTTCAAGGCTATTTGGAATATTTTCCTTCTTTTGTTTCACTGCTACATATTGTCCACTGATGTAGTATAAAACTTCCTCTAGGGTTTTTCCATAATACGTGGTATCCATCACAAACATTTAATAACTGTGGCTGAGCTAGAGAATCTATGGCCCTCCAAATATTGCTGAATTGTAAGTTCAAGCAGCTCAGTGTGTAATTCAGCAATAGTTCAGATTTACTAAGTGATCAGACAGAAAATGAAGCAGAAGTTTAGGAGGGCAGATTGAGGAAAGGGTAGTGAGAGAAAATATTTATCAGGGATGGGGAGAAATTGCTGCAAATTGCCCGTTCTGTGTGATTGCAACACACAGAAACAGAGGCAGCTTCAGGGAACATGTAAGGGACACAATGTGCAAAATAATTTGAACAATATTAGGGGAGGGGGAAATCAAAGGGAAACCTTTTCTTTTCCCCTTCTGTTCCTTTGAGGAACATGGAGGTGGGGAAGATATATGTGTTTCATTTTCTTCCTGAAGATAAGAACAATCACATGTGCAAATGTAGACCAGTATGGATGAGAAGATTAGGTAGACATCAGGTGACCCTCTCCACCTTACTAGGATAAACTAACGAATTCTCCATTTTGGGCACAGAAGTACTTGCAGAGGAACAAGAGTATGAAGAAGTCTTCCTGAAATTAAAAGAAAGAGAAATGGACACAGACATGGAAAACATGACCCAAGGGTCAAACCTATCAAGAAGTGCTTTGATTTATTTGAACGTATTAGCCGCCAACAAGTTTAGAAAACTTGTGAACTTCAGAAGACAATCAGACATTCCCTAGGGATGATACTTCTGATCCCTTGGATAAAGAACAGCTACCATGAACTTCAGAGATGAGGAGAACAGACTTTGCAAAGGGAAGTATTTCTGCCTCTGTCCTAATTTTCACTTCCTGTTTCTTTGAATAATTTAATAGCTACTTTCTCCCATCTTTGATATAAGCCTAAAGGTTTATGCAAATATATCTACAAGTATTTTTTTTTGCCCATCAAGTAAAACGTAGGTGTTATTTAGTCCATGAACTGGATGTCTGATGAAATTTCAATGACTTTTAAAAGTAAATACTGCATACCAAAACTATTTTATAGAAAATAACATTTTATAAGAGGTTAAATGTTTATAAACAGATATAGGGAAATATTTATGATACAGTCAGAAGAAGGTGTTTCTGAGAATAATTTGCATTAATACTTGTCATATATAGCATGCTGAAGACCGTAGTAAATTATGGCTCTAATTATGTGCAACTGTAAGGCACAAAAGTGCCACATCTCCTTCAACCGCTAGAGGTCAGCATAAACAAAGAAATAGCAATTTACAAAATATAAGTCTTTAGTTTATCTTGACTTGATTCTAGCACTGCTTTTATTGTTTTATTTTACTTCATTTTATCTTATTGTTGTTATTTTGATTTAGTGAACTTTATAATATATTACATTGTTATGACCTGGGTTATAACAATAAACATTTATTTACACTGGGTACTTAGAAAAATGATAAATGAAAACAGCTAATATATCAAAGTCTGCTAATAATTCTTTTCTGTAATAACTATTCAATTAATTTATCTTCTGTTTTATTTGTTAAGACTGTCAATAGGAGGTGGAGTTTTAGATCATTATTGCTAAGGCAATCTAGTGTAGCATTTTTGAGCTGATTTCTTACTTCAGTTTATAATTCAGTTTTAACTTTCAAATCATATTTCTCTTGCTTAACTAATTCCAACAGTTTTTGCCTGATACTGTAATACTAATAATAGTAATAATTTGTTAAATTTATATGCTGCCCCCAATGACTCTGGGAGAATTATAAATTGTTAAAAACATTTAAAACAAGAAAATAACACATAAATAAAGGATGTAAATTACACAAATAACCAAATGTCTATATCTGCCCTCTGTATTTGTCTGTTTATTTATCAAATGTATATGCTGTCCCAAGAGCCAGTTCGGTGTAGTGGTTCAGGCCTCAGGCAAGAAACTGGGAGATTATGAGTTCTAGTCCCACTTGGGTGACCTTGGGCCAGTCTCTCAACCCTAGGAAGGAGGCAATAGCAAACAGCTTCTGAGAAACCTTGCCAAGAAAACTGCAGGGACCTGTCCAGGCAGTCTCCAAGAATTGGACACAACTGAATGGGAAAAAAATGCTGTCCAACTCCAACCCAACTCTGGGTGATGTACAACATAAAAACAATTAAAAATAAAACAATATAGAGATCACACAGAACAGATGTCTGGAAAAAGAATGCCTCCATCCCAGCTACCATAATCCGAAGCCTGGAGAAAGAGCCAGATTTTAAGGACTCGAGTAAATAGGGTCAGAGTTGGGGGCATATGGACATCTGGGGGCCATTGTTTCAGAGGGCGACCACAGACAAAGCCCACTTCCTAGGTCCTGACAGTTGATGCTCTCTAATTGATGGAAGATAAAGTATGCCATTTTTGCTCAATGGAATAAGATCCTTAGATACGATCCTAGCACCTAGCTTGGTCTCCCACTTAGCCATTGGGATACATCTTAGATGACTGAGGAATGTGCACTGTGCAGATGGAACATCCTGGGAAAGACACTCTCTTCAGACATTCCTAAGTTATTTCTGCTACTCAAAGGGGGCTCAAAGGGGCAAGAGCACATGCACATGTTTTTCTTGTGATGGATCAAGAACTTACTCTTTGTGTTTCCTCTTCCCATGTGTAGAAACTCATCAACACTCTTTCAAATACCTTGCAGAGAGCAGCTTTCTTGGAATTTTAGTCATTGTGGTCTCCATCTTTTCCACCTAACAATTGCCCACATATGAGCATGCGTGGAATTTGATACATTACAAAAAACACATCTATGCAGACGGGCTTGGGGCGTGTGAGTGGTGCTCTGCCCCTGGGCCTTTGATTGGGATTGTATGTTGTATGAGTGGGTATAGTTTATAGTTTTATACTGTATTACTATTTTAAATGATTTATATATTTTTGTACTTGTATTTCTGCTGTAAGCCGCCCTGAGTCTGGGGAGAAGGGCAGCATATAAGTCAAATAAATAAATAAATAAATAAACTAATTTTAAAGATAAAAAGCAGGAATGAATATATATATATATCTATGTATGTATGTGTGTGTATGTATGTATGTATGTATACATTGCTTCCGTTAAACTTAGTTGTTTAGCAACATTTCAAGCTCTTCTTAAAACGGGATAGTTCACATATATCTAATTTAATAAGTATTTCTTGAATGGACAGTCCAACTTTTCAGTAATGTTTGTCTATAAAATTCTGCATTTGGCTTTCTCTCCCATTTCCATTGTTTGGTTTAGAGTTCACATACTTCTGTCCAAAGTACATATTTCAATATGGTATATAATCTTGCAAGATGCAATGAATCTTAAAAGCCAAAACTTGGCAAGTGGATTGGAAAAAGGGGGTTGAATGCTAAACACCCTGATATATAATTTTACCAAGCTAATGATACTTGACAGCTTTCTCTCCTCAAGAACTTTCATAAGAAAACATTGTTGAACTAGCATGTTGTAAAAGCTATTTTAAAAAATGCTGTTTGCTGGATGAATCTGAAGCTTGTGTTTGGGGCATGCATTCTTTTTGGCATCATGTCTTTCTAACTGTGCCTCAAGTTTGTGTAGTGGTTTCCTTTTGTCGTGTATCTTCTGAGATTCTAAGGTCAACCAGCTACTATAGGAAGCTGAAATATTAGCAGAGTAGTAGTTTATAGGGTTTCCTCCCACTAATTAATTTTCTTAAAAATATACAAGGCATTTACAAATGAAGAGCAAAACTATGCAGTAGTTTGACTGAAGGAAGGACAGGAATACAGGCATATAATTATAAAGATATGTTGCTATAAAAATTTGCAGGAGCTTTTTTTTTATTAAGAATAACAGAAGAATCAAGAGGTATGCTGCTGTACATACCACGATCAGGTGAAAATTACAAAATGTAATTTTGTACTTGTGTACAGATGCCTAAATCACATTTTTGTGTGCAGTTGCAACACATACTTCATCCTTTGCCTCCCCTGCTTTCCCAGTAGTCACTCATGAAAGAATCCACATTACGATTATGGATTCACTATAGGACCTATCCCCAACTTCTCCTCCCAGACCCTAATTCTAGAAGATAGAACGTCCTTAAAAATTAAAGCCCCATTCCTTGGGATCATAGTTTTAAGGCCATTTTTGGTATCTCACTGATGGTTAATAATATTTTTATTCCATTATTATGTACAGCGGCTCTATTAAAAGAGCAAACTTCCAAGTACGGGATGAATTAGTGCAGGGGTGTCACAGGCCACACCCACCTGTCTCTGCAAAGGCAAAAAACATCGTGATACGTCACAATATGTCACGTGATGCGATTGAGTTTGACACCCGTGAATTAGCAACATTCTCGTTTTGATATTAAATAGTTTTTCCTCCTCTGTCTTTTATTAGGATTCTTTCCTCATTCCAATAAACTTCAGTTTTGGGATTGTAATAGTATTTATTTAAGGTAAATAATTATCTTAAATTTATTCATTTAAGGTAAATATTTTTTTGACAACAATTGTTTGATCCCTTTCTCCCACTGTTCTTTTTTCACTTTATAAAGCTGTTGTATCCAGTAGAAGTGTCTTGGCGACGTTTCGACGAAGTCCCATTCGTCATCTTCAGGCTGGTGCTTTCGGCTTCATGCTTCTAGCAGCAATGTGTGATTGCAGCTGTTTCTTCCTTTTATTATTATTATTATTATTATTATTATTATTATTAGATATCCATTTGTACATGCAAACAAAGAAAAAATTCAAGTTAAAGCCATTCAGCTTAATACAATCATTTCAAATTTGTAGACCTTCTTCACTCCGTATATCAAAGTCCAACTATAAGCCAACTACATTTTATAAATTTTAAGTTTCACTTCTTTTCAAATCTATCTATTGTACATCACACAAACAAGTCTTTCTAAAGTTAATAATTATCATGTCATTACACCCTTCCCTTCAACTCGTACATTCCTAGTCTAGTTAATATACATCTTCCATTAATCACCCTCTCATGTCTCTTGCTCTTGCACTTAGTCCTTAAATCAGTCCATAATTCTTTGCCTTTAATTCCTTGCATAAAATATTAAGTTTCTCTTCATTTCAGACAAATTCTAGGTTTCTTCCTCTGCCAGGTGGCTTTCCATAGCACAGCTTCCCTTCCACGTAATAAGTCTCTCTTTATTGCTTGCAATGTCCCTTGGTTCCATATAAGCCATGCTCTATGGATTCTGTCAGTTTGCCAAGAGAAATTTTTAGCCTTCTCTCCTAGATATTTTCCCCATGCTTTTATAACAATTCTTTTCAAATCTTCTTGTCTCTCCACCTCTTCCATTTTTTCTTCAACTCCTTCCCAGACTCTCTTCGAATTTCTCCCAGTATCTTCTCTCATTTCCCCACTGTATGTTTCTCCGGTTTGGTCCAAGTCCTCAATAACTGCTTTGCTTTGATTTTCCACCATCTTCTCCATTTCTCCGCTTTGTTCCACTGCCTCCACGCTTCCATCCTTCCCTCCCATGTTTTTGCATACGTGTCTATTATCATGTCCATCTTTCTCCTCATTTTTTCAAAAATTGTTGATATTTCATCTTTTAATTCCTTCCTCGTCATCTCTGGGGATCTTGCATACATCCTTAGGTTTATTCTGCAACGTTTTTAGGTTATGTGTCTCTGGTGCCCTCTAGAGGTCTCTTTCGCATTACAGTTTCTCTTCCGCCTTTCTCTTCCGGTGCATATCCCTTTAAATTAAGAGCGGTCGCCATCTTGGGTGCCTTCTGTTCAACGTGAACGTATTTGATCCGAGGTAAAATATAAGAAATACTTGCTTTTTAAGCTCCTGCGTTCAGTCTGTCAATCTCTGTGCTTCTTTGAGATGTGTTCCTCGGGTGGTGGCTGGTCTCAGCGTCTTGGTCTGTCTGCAGACAGATGCTGCACCAGGCTGGAGCTATTGTGAGCTTACAGGGAGTCCTCTTTCTTCCCCCCCCTGAGCGTTTTTTCGGGGGGCTTTCAGAAGATCTCAACCCTCACTCACAGCTCTTCGCCCCTACTCCTACCGAGGAGGGGTTTTTTCGCCGCGAAAAACAGCTGGTTTGCGCTGCTTTGGCGGCTTTACAGGTCCTGTGCCGCAGAGCCTCTTAACAAGGCTATTTTGACCCTGAGGCAGCCACGCCCCCACTTGCAGCTGTTTCTTCCTTTTAACTGCCAGTGGGGGTTTGAACTGATTGGCTGGAAGCTCGGCTGTGTTCTGATTGGGTGGAGGTGTGTTCTGATTGGTTAGGGGCTTGGCTGTGCTCTGATTGGATGAGGGGTTGGCTGTGCTCTGATTGGCTGGGGGAGTGTTCTGTTTGGGTGGCGGCTTAGTTGTGCTCAGGTTAGTCTGAGTTACAGAGGGATTAGAGATGGTGAGCTGCATAGCTGTTTGGCTTCGTGGTCGTGCTGCACTTATCACAAAGATAAAAGGCAGAAACAATGCATAAACAAAAAAATGGCCATTGCAGAGGAGGAAATACTCGTAGCTATTAACACATAATATACCACTTTCAAGTGGATGCATATGAATTCATACTCCATCCTAGTCTAAAAGATCTGGCCTTTGGGAAGAAGCCAAGGCTTCAGGGTTCTGTTGAAGGACAACAGTCATCAGGGCTGTCTGAAACTTGTGGGAAGTGGGGAATGCTCTTCCAAAGAGAATGCGATCTCCTAATCCCTTTCAGTTGGCTCTGCTTAAAGGAAGGACATGAAGCATGCTAACCCTGTCAGGTCTAAAAGGACGGACACAAACAGTTGAAGAAAGCAAGTGCCTCAGATCCAGACCCTGGACGATGAAGGCTTTGTAGGTGACAACTAGCATCTTAAACTTCATCCAACCACTGTTAAAATATTTCTAGCTAAAGTAAAAGGTTTTCTTGAATTGAGTCTTGAGCACATTCATGTGCTTTGCTTGGCAACAGCAGCAGCAAAAGAACAACAAAATGATGGAAATGGAAGTGTTTACTTCCCAGTCTTAATTCACAGTACTAGAATTTGCTAGTGGTCTCGTATCCAAATCTAATTCACAGTGCTAGAATTTGCTAGTGGTCTTAATGTTTCCAGACCAGCCAAGGTTGCTAGGGGCTGCCACCATATAAGGAAGATATAAATGTTTCCATTTGGGCATAGGGAACTAAACCTGGATACCAAAGAGGAAGTAATAGATTGCTATCTCCATTTTAAAAGACCCTTAGTTACATTGACTGTATCTTAGACAGCAGAGAATGGAAAAGTTTTTTTCTGGCCTAGTCATAATCCAACAAATTTGGAAAAATGCTGTTGTAAGTTACATTGATTTTTCAAATACCTGGAAAAGCAAATTGTTTAAATCAGAATAATAAAAATAATAAAAATGAATCCATCATAAAACTATGGATTTGGGCCTTCAAGAAAAATACACCCCTCATTGGAACATGTTTTCAAACATGTATAAGATCCCTGACTTGTGTGGTATTGTCATTTCTCATGTTTTTTAGATCAGCGTTTCTCAACTCAGCAGGTAAGAACTATAGGCTTCAATTCCAAGAATTCTCCAGCCAGGCATGTAATGGTTAATTTTTTCTTTGCATTTAAACACAGTGATGAATTGGTGGTAAGATATTGGCAGAGAATTGAGTGTTCACCACTAATAATCTATAAATATACTGTGGATAGTATGTTGCAATATCCTACTGACCAAAATCTCCACTGTTTTCTATGGAAACTTCCCAACAAAAATTGGTTCCAGGCCATTCTCCAATGCTGAGGTTTTTTTTTAGTAATATAACAAACCATTCTCTTTGCATAGCCCTCCGCCCACACATTCCCTTAGGATTCAGTGTTAAATCTCAGTGCAGTAATTGGGAATGATCAGTATTAAATATCTTGAATATTCAGCTCTATAGTTTCAATGGAATAAGTATACTCAAGATATTGTATATTGAGATAGGAGTTGAACTTGCTCTAACCATTAGGTGGTTGCAGAATTTTGCCTTACCTTTTTTGAGGGATTTTATAATTCCTGCATAATAAAAATTTATTTCTGTAAGGAAAGTACATTAGAAATATTTAAGAATCAACAGGATAAGTAAACAAAGAATGTTACCTACCTACATACCAATTCAGTACAATACAGTACAGTACAACGGTCATTAACACTTTTTAAAAATCAAAATTAGTGGGACTAGTTCTATGCCATCTCTTAGACCAGCGGTTCTCAACCTGTGGGTTGCGACCCTTTTGGGGGTCGCACAAGCCTTTCACGGGTCACCTAAGATCATCGGAAAACACATATTTCTGATGGTCTTAGGCAGGGCTTATCAACCGCCTTCTCTCCCTCCCCCCCTCCGCTCCACCTCACTTGTTTGTGGAAAATATGCTGCTTGGCGGCAGTCTGCACGAAGTCTACCAAATGTGCCCTGCAGGGGGTGCATGAAGAGCGCAGGCGCAGAGCAAGGCCCCGCCCTCCCCAGAGACTCATTGTGCAGCAATCAGATTGACTTCTTCTCATGCATGCAGGTCAGCGAAGGGGAAGCCGAGAGAGGGAGGGAAGGAGGAAGGGACTCCTCCTTTCCTAAGCTTCAAAGCACGATCGGCTTCCCAAGGGCACCACAATCCTCACGAAAGCAGGGGGGAGAGAAGCAAAGGGGGCGAGAAAGTTCACGACGGGCTGGAAGGAGCCCCTGTCCGCGTTGGTGAGGAGAAATTCCCCACAAACCCAGGGAGGGGGTGGAGAAAAGGAACCCCCTTTGGGAGGAAACCGCCACCTTCTTCTCCTTGGCTTTGCACTCTTCTCTTCCTCGGCAGCCGGGCTGGCAAGCCTCTCCTAACTGGAACTTTTTTCCTTCCCTCCCTCTTGGTCTCTTCCTCTTTCCCTCCCTCTCCCATTGTCCCTTCCTTTCCTTCACCTCCCTCTTTGTCCCTCCTTCCCTCCCTCTCCCCCTTGTCCCTTCCTTCCTTCTGCCTCCCTCTTTGTCCCTCCTTCCCTCCCTCTTTTCCCTTGTCCCTTCCGTCCTTCCTTCCTTCCCTCTTGTCCAGGATCGGGGCAAACCTCTACAGCTGATCCATGCTTCTGCAGCTGTAGCTGCTCTCCTTGTCTCCTGCCCAGCAAACTTGCTCGAGCTTTGCTAATTTAGCAGAAGCGCGAATCAGCTGTAGCCTGGCGCTTGCTAACTTAGCAAGCTGCAAGTCTTTCGGGGAAGCTAAGTGAGCTGGGCGGAGCTTTCTTCTGTCTCTGCACAGGCAGATTTGCCGGCAGCAAAGCTCCCAGCCACACTGGCAGCCTATCCCCCTCCCCTTGTTCCTTCCTGGGCACGGAGGGGGGGAGGAAGGAAGGGACAAAGAGGGAGGGAAGTAAGTAAGGAACAATGAGAGAGGGAGGGAAGGAACAATGGAAGGGAGGGAAGGAAGGGACAAAGAGGAAAGGAAGGACAGACGGAAGGAAGGAAGAGACAAGGGGAGAAAGGGAGGGAAGGAGGAAGAGACTAAGGGAGGGGAAGGAAAAGAAGGAAGGAAGGAAGGGACAAGGGGAGAGGGAGGGAAAGAGGAAGAGACTAAGGGAGGGGAAGGAAAAGAAGGAAGGAAGGGACAAGGGGAGAGGGAGGGAAGGAGGAAGGGACTAAGGGAGGGGAAGGAAAGAAGGAAGGGACAATCGGAGAGGGTGGGAAGAAGGAAGAGACTAAGAAGGAGGTGAAGGAAAGAAGGAAGGGACAAGGGGAGGGAAGGATGGCAGGCACCCACCCCAGTCCCATCTCAGAGACCAACAGATTCCCCCCCACAGGCACTCTGCAACCTGAGTGATCAGCTGGCCACGCCCCTGGGACACTGTGAATGTCATAAGTATGAATCAGTTGTCAAGCATCCGAATATAAATCACATGACACTGGGGATGCTGCAACAATCATAAGTGTGAAAAAAGATCATAATTCACTTTTTCAGTGCTGTTGTAACTTCAAACAGTCACTAAGCGAATTGTTGTAAGTCGAGGACTACCTATACTTTCGCATTTTTTCCTTTTTTTTCCGTCAAGTTTTTGATTACCCCCCCGGCCAGCTGGATGGGGGGTTGGGGGTCACCACAACATGGGGAACTGAATTAAAGGATCACGGTATTAGGAAGGTTGAGAACCACTGTCTTAGACCCATTGTTTTAGAGAATGTACATATAAACCTATAGACATTCGTAAGTAACATGAAGCTACACGGTGATGAAAGAATTGTGGTTCCTCATTTAGAATGTATATCTTTCTGACAATCAAGATTATTTCCCCCTTGCGCTTTTCATTGTTACACCTGTGTTATGGAACATTCTCTGCCCCAAGTTAGGTACTTATTTTCAGAGAAGTCCCTCAAGACCTGGTTGTTATCTGGCCTGGGGGACTCAGGGGATTGGTGAAATCTTGAGATGGTTCCCTTACTGAACTATTTTGTGTGTGTGTTTTATGTTTTTTTTAACTTTTTAATTTGTCTACTTTTGGTATGTTTGTTGTTTTTATTTTTTTTTATATAGTGGTGGGGGGGTGCCGTCGAGCAATACCCATAATTACTTTGATATTTTAGTTAATTTGTTATGCTTTGTTTGTAGCTTGGAAAAAGTTGTAAATGATTTTATTCAGTTGAGTTGTTTTTTTTTATATTGAAATATTTCTTTTTTGTTATACTTATAATTATAAAATTAATAAAAAACTTTACAAAAAAAGGTTATTAATTTAGGAAAATACAGGTAGTCTTCAACTTACAACCATTCATTTAATGACTGCTTGCAGTTATAACAGCACTGAAAAAAGTGACTTATGACTGAGACCAATTTTCACACTTACAACTGCAGCAGCATCTCCATTGTCATGTGATCAAAATTTGGGCGATTGGCAACTGGCATTTATTTGACAATTGCAGTGTCTCAAGGTTATGTGATCACCATTTTTAACTTTCCCAGCTGGTTTCCAACAACGAAGTCAATAGGGGAAATCAGATTCTCTTAGTAACTGCATGATTCACTTAACTGCAGTGATTTGCTTAACCACTGTGGGAAAAAAGGTTGTAAAATAGGGTGCAATTCACTTAACATCTGTCTTGCTTAGCAACTAAGTTCAATTTGGGGCTCAATTGTCGTAAATCAAGTACTAGCAGTATTACCTTCTCTCATTGGCGATGATTTCCCAGACTTTGAGAAGAGACTCTTTTCCACATCTGCCTAGCACTGATGCATATCGAATCTGAGGTCTCCTGCTTGGAAGGTAGTGCTGGACTACATTATAGCTTTTCTCTCTAGTGGATGATAAACACATGCAAATATTTCCTTACTAAAAATTAGATACTGATCCTAAGATTGAGATCAGTTCATTTGTTCAAAGACTCCTCAATCGTGTGGATGTTTTGTAAATAAGATTCTGAGAAACTGAATGAGGAAGGAACACATGCCTGAGAAGATATTTAAATTTAGAAACTTCTACCATATCTGTTAGAGAATTTTAATTTCTCTGTTGGTGAAAAAATAAACCAGAAGCTCTCACAGTTGACTGCATTTAGCTGATTCAAATAAATTTCTTTATATTCATATCAAAATATTTACAATACCATACATTCTTCTTTACAGCAACATAGCTCAATGAAGACTTCTTACAGAGAGATACAGAGACAAACCTGAAACTGAAAATTCAGCTCCTAACTCAATACCCTTTTGCACAGACTCAGTAGCACTTTCTTCACATTGGCTGACTGAGTTACCACATGACTCTTCCTGCTCATGAATATTCCAACACTCCTCCCTTCATGACAGGAAGAGACATCAGACCTATTGACTTAATACATTCTCCATAGTGAACACCACCCAATGGTTTAGTTATCATGTCTGCCAAATTATCCTCAGAAGAACAATGATGTAAACTAATCAATTTTCCTTTTACAGCTTCCCTGACATTACAATACTTAATGTCTACATGTTTACTTCTGTTCTTCACCCTGTCACCAGTTGCCATTTTTATACAGGTAGCATTGTCTTCAAATACCTTTACATATTCTTTTACATTAATATTTAAATCTTGCAACAACTGTACATACTGTGTTACTTCAGAACACAATTCAGATAAAGCAATAAACTCTGCTTCCGCTGTTTACAATATTATAATCCCAGAATTTGATTTCCTTGTGTTTATGTCATTTGCATAGTCATTATCGACATAACACTTTAATTTCAATTCCTCAGTAATCTGTATTTGAAGACCCAAATTTATAGTTCCCTTTAAATATCTGAAAACCCTTTTTACACCCATCCAATGTAACTTTGTAGATGCAGCAGTAAACGACTCAAAATGCTTACTGCACAAGCTATGTCTGGTCTGGACCATTGTGATAGATATAACAAACTCCCTATTGCTGAGTGATATATCTCTTGATCACAGGTTTCACCTTTGTCCGCACTTAAACTATTATAAAAATCCGTACTCATGGGTGTGGGAGCAGTATTGCAATCTTTCGTATTATATTTTTCCAATAACTGCTCAATTTTTCTCCTTTGACTTAGAATATAACCACCTTTTTCGTTTTTCTGTATCTCTACACCGAGATAATTTTTTATTTCTCCCAAATTCTTTAATTTGAATTTCTTTCCTAATTTATCAGCAAATTCCTTGACTTGTGATACATCCTTTGCGATGAAGCAAAGATCATCCACAAATGATAACAGTAGACAATTCCCTCCTTGTAACTGTCCAGTATATATACAATTTTGCAATGCTTTGCAACTCTTAAATCCAAGACCCTTTAAAGCAGTATCTAAACAGATATTCCAGTTTCTGGCTGACTGCTTCAGCCCATAAAAAGCCTTGTTTAACTTATACACCATGTTAGGTTTTGCAATTTCATATCCTGATGCTTGGATCATATAAATTTCTTCCTCTAACTCAGCATTGAGGAATGCAGTTGTGATACCAAAGTGCCAGATTTTATGCTTATATGCCGCTGCCAATGCCAGTGCTAATCTTATACTCTCACTTTTCACAGTTGGCACAAATACTTAATCGTAGTGCACATTCTTTAATTGTGAAAAACCTTGTGCCACTAACCTGGCCTTATACTGTACATCATTATTTGGCAATACTTTTTTCTTATATACCCACTTACAACCCACAGCTTTGGTTCCCTGTGGCAAAGTCACTGATTTAAATACTTCATGGTCTCCCATGGATTTCATCTCTTTATCCATGGCCTCCTCCCATCTTTCTTGTTCACCTTTTGGTAATGCCAACACCTCTTTATAACTTCTTGGCTCATACCACACATTGCAAACCTTTACCTTGCTGGCAGAATACCTGTCAGGCGGAATTCCTTTGTTACATCACTCTGACGTACGTGGTATTAACTGCTCCTGCATCTCAAGTCTTTCTGGTTTCATGCCTTGTTCAGTCTCTCCTCCCTGAACATTGACATCTTCAATAATCATTTTTCCATCATTAGATGAGTTATTGTCATTAAATAGATCACCGTCATTAAGTGAGACATACCCAGAATTTGGATTAATTCTGTCCCAATTTTGTTCTGCAAAATTAGCAGACCTTGAAATTACAATTCTTTTACTTCCATCACTAAAGCGATATCCTTTTGACCCTGGCTCATAGTCCACAAACCTGAGCTTTCTTGCCTTTTTCTGTCCCTTTCTTCTGATTGCTTTCGGAATATGTACCCATGTAGTACTTCCAAAAATTCTCAAATGTGCCAGTGATGGCTTTCTCCCATATAGAATGGCATATGGAGTATTATTAATGGAGGAACTCCACAGCCTGTTAACTATATAATTGGCAGTCAATATGGCTTCTCCCCAATATGACCTGCTCATACTAGAATCTTCTAATAATGAATCTTTCATTGTTTGTAAAAACACCATTCCTTCTTTCAGCTACACCGTTCTCTGCTGCTATGTAAGGATTTGTACGTCTGTGTCTTATTCCCCAACTTCCCCAACAATTGTTGGAATTTAGTTAACATAAATTCAGTACCTCTGTCAGTTTGCAACTGACACACTTGTTGTCTGTACCTTCTCTCTACAAAACTTAATCACTGTTTGAATTGTTGTAGCACCTCTGTCTTTCCTCTAAGCAAGTAGCAAAATGAATACCTGCTATAATAATCAACAATTACCAGTGCATATTTTGTTCCTCCCAAACTGGCTTGCATAGGTCCCACCAGATCTGCATGGACCAGCTCTAGAGCTCTTTTTGTTTGTCTTGTGCTATATTTACTAATTGGGAATGCCTTTGA
Source organism: Bothrops alternatus (assembly GCA_034064705.1). NCBI lineage: Eukaryota > Metazoa > Chordata > Lepidosauria > Squamata > Viperidae > Bothrops > Bothrops alternatus. The sequence goes on along the minus strand of JARGCV010000053.1, from coordinate 7,059,661 downwards.
CTTTGATGCTTTGCATACTGCATAGTCCAAATATGTTTTGCATCCCTTCAAATTTAGCCCTTCTGCAAACTCTTGCATTTGCTGCAAAACTTTAAAGTTTGTATGGCCAAGTCTTTTATGTAGAAGGTGAACACACGAATTGTGCTCTGCAACATTCTTAAATATATGGGAACATTGAACCTTTTGTCCCTGCAATACATATAGGTTATCTTCCTTTATGCCTTCTGCACAAATATTCCCATTCTTTTTGATGAGACACTTCCCATTTACAAAAATGGTCTCAAAACCTTGTTTGTCTAAATTAGACACACTTAACAAATTATGTTCCATCTCAGATACACAAAGCACATTGGTAAACTTTGATTCCAAATATGGAATTTTTACATCGCCTCTTCCGATGACTTTTGCTTTCTGGCCATTTGCCAAAGCCACAGCTTCTTGTGCTACTGGAACAAACAAAATAATTCAGAGTCATTAACAATTGTTTGACTTGCCCCACTATCTATTAGCCACTTGTCTCTGTTGTTGCTATAGCAAACCTTTGCAACACCAAAATGTTCCTTTTGCAAATCAGTCTTTTTTACTTGCACAAATGTCCTTTGCTGCAAATTGTTACTCTGCAAACAGTTCCTTTTCAGATCTGTGTTTGCTCCAGCAATTCTTTTCTTGCTGAGCCATCTGCTTGCAAAATCTCTCTTTTGATGCAACTTGGTCCCATCTGCTCTCCAGAGACTTGCAGTCTGGATCCTCTCCTCAGGAATTTCACCTCCTCGTGGCTGTTCCTAAAATGTTGCTTTTCTTCTTCATTAAGCAAACCTGCTTTTAAAGCCTCAAAATTTAAGTCTTGCTCTTCTTTACACTCAAATATCGCAGAAACTGTGTCCCAGGTTTTATCTAAACTGTTCAACACCAATAAAACCTTCTGGGACTCAGGGAATTTAATCCCACATTGTTCTAAGTCCAAAAATAAACTTTGCGTTTTATTTAAATGCTGTTCCACAGATTCACCTGGTTGCAAACAGGCCCTGTAAAGTTTTCTTGACAATTGCGCTATATTGTATGTAGAAACATTCACATGCACAGCTCTCAACTTCAACCAAATCTCCTTTGCAGTTTTTAAATTTGCAACATTTAGAAATTGTTCATTATCTAAATTCAAGATGAGGTAAGCCATTGCTTGATCATGACTTTTCTGATCATCAGCTGCAAACACTTGTGGTGGATTTTCTACAATATACCACAGCTCTTTTGCTTTGAGCAAACATTCCATTTTTGCAGCCCATATAATGTAATTCTTCTGGCCTAAACGAGGCACAGAGTTTTCCTTAAATTCCATTGCAGCCATTCTGCTTATTCTGCCTTATTCTTATACTTTCTAAACACAGGCAATTTCTTCCAGCTTTAAATTACAATGCAATCCTTAGTAAGCTCTGGGCCCATAACCTGTTAGAGAATTTTAATTTCTCTGTTGGTGAAAAAATAAACCAGAAGGTCTCACAGTTGACTGCATTTAGCTGATTCAAATAAATTTCTTTATATTCATATCAAAATATTTACAATACCATACATTCTTCTTTACAGCAACATAGCTCAATAAAGACTTCTTACAGAGAGATACAGAGACAAAACTAAGACTGAAAATTCAGCTCCTAACTCAATACCCTTTTGCACAGACTCAGTAGTACTTTCTTCACATTGGCTGACTGAGTTACCACATGACTCTTCCTGCTCATGAATATTCCAACAATATCTCTTACCCCGCCCCCACTCCAGGAACTTCACAGTACCCTTGACAGATTCACTCAGTTTATGAATTCGTTAATTTTCAGATCTGCTTTTAAAATAAGGGAATAATTCCTTCCTTCCGACTTTATACATTAAATAGTTGCCTTAAATATATTAAACTAATTAATACATTTATAGAACTACATTAAAAATAATAGTAATCTTTACCTTTTAAAAATATTATAGGTTAAATGAAACATGGTTCTTCTCATGACATTGGAAATGGAGTTTTTTAAAGGCTTTTTTGCAAAATTGATGGCAGTTTTTGTGATAACTAAAGAGCCCAAAATGGCTCACTATTTGCCAAATAACAGCAGATTATAATACTACTTTTAAGAGAAAAGTTAGCAATAGGTAACTCTACTACACAGGTGTGAAACTCACTGCATCATGTCACTTGTCACAACATGTGACTTTTTTTGCATTGCCGGAGCTGGGGTGGGCATGGCCTCCGCATGATGCAACCGGCCCGTGGACCAGCAGTTTGACACCCCTGCTCTACTAGTTCTCAGTTTTAAATCTTCAGCAACAGGTCGTAGTTCTTGGGTTAGTGTGATGGACCAAAGGATCATTTGTCAAAGGATCACCTGTTATCTTTGACTCCAGCAATATGTATTTCACACATGGCAGGACGCTATTTCCTGGGACACAGTTTGGGACAACTGCAGTGCCAAGGGCAGCATCTGAGCTTAGGCCCAACTGTAAGAAGCTTGTTATGCCCTTGTTACTTGTTTCATGAGCAGCTCTAGGTTAGAACTGTACCCTGTATAGATCTAGCCAGTGCTCCTGGCATTTTAATTTTCACTCAGTCAGTTTTAAAAAGTCTGCTTGCTAATTTAAGTAGATTGTGCGAACCATTGTTTAAAAAGCCTAATATATACATACTTCAGCATACTTAACACTGATTGAGTTAGATGTTCTGATAAGCTAATGCAGCCTGTAAATCCTAGTCTAGACATAGGCCTTGTGGCAATATGAGGTCTGTTATGGATAGCTGGGGTGTGCCTAATGTTTTCTGTAAATTAATGGATTTTCTGGCCCAAACCTCTTCGTGGAAAATATGGAATGAGATACAGCTGGTAATCTATAGCAGACTAGCTTTATGCCTGCTTCTGTTCTTACTGTAAGTTTCTTTCTCTTTTAGATACTCAGGGTAAAGTCTCTCTATTCACAAAGGGAACTATTTAGCTTTATAAATGCTTTTTTTTAGACTCTATCTTTTGGATCAACTTAAAGCACCATCTAGCAAGACCTCCAATTTTGCTTAAACCCAAGAATATAACAAAAAATTCCTCATTTTCTAACTAAATATGTTTATGTTTATTAAATATATTTAATTTGAGAGTTATGTATTCTTTACATCTCTAATTCAATTTGAAGGAATATGGTAGAGTCTAAATGTACGCAGAGTTAGAATTTTTGCCTTGCCTTGCCTTGCTTGGTTTTTAACTACATCTTTCTTCAGCCTGTGTCCTCTTTTGTCTGTATTAGATCAATTTTGGACAATATGGGATGAAAAATCCAGGTGATTGCTAAATGTGGTATGCATTAGAATTTTCTTTATCTCTTTTTTTGCCAGCTAGTGATCGTCTGGATTATTTGCAACCCAGACCTTGTAGCTGTAGGACAGTTGCTTTTGATTCCAATTGCATCTGACAAACCATCATCTTTGGAAATGCATCACTTCATTAGGTAGTCAGAATTTGTGGTAGAGAATATTATGTTAAGCTCCTTGAAGACAATAGCTAAGATTTTCTAATCATATTGAATGTCTATGTAACCTGGATCTATCTGATGATCAATACATTTCTTTAAGTGCTTTGTATTTCTGTCTGTGCCTTTCACTCATTTCCAACTGTGTGAATTTGTTTCCTTTAGAAACCCAACAGTTGTAGCTGTTTACAGCATTAAATTTTAAAATGGATAAGCTAATGTTTTACTTGGTACTAACTTAGATTTGCATCTGAAGTTAGAGGCAGTTCAACACCTGTATTTAAAGGAGGGCTCTTTTGGACAATGTGTACAGATTTATTCATGTACTTCTTTTGTCTCCTAAAGGGTGCCATGTGACATGGTCTTTATTGCGATTCTCCTGAGTATTTATCATAAGAACAGCCTCCCTAGCCAATGAATGGTATGGCTAAACTGTTTGCTGCATAATAGGATTTTTATTTCAGATTCCCTAGTAGTAGGACTATAGTCAGTGGTGGGATTCAGATATGTGAACAACTGGTTCTCTGTGTGAATGCCTCTTCCAGAAGTCCATTTTTGGCCTGGGCAACAAAAAATTAGCTACTGGTGCAAACTGGCTGAATCCCATCACTGACTATAGTACTTTCTCTTTGTTACTAGCAAAATCATTGTTACTACCTAAAGAAATAAATTTGGACAAATGAAAAGGAGAATAAGTTTGGGAGACTATTTGGAGGCTAGTATTATACATTAAATGTATAAACTGAGGAAAATATTGGTTGGCATGTAGGGATGAGCAATCTAAAGGTCTTTAGAAGTTTTGGACATGACTTCCAATCATTCTAGCTAGGATGACCATTGGCAAAGAACTGTGGGAAGTGTAACACCTGTAACAAGCCATATCGTATTATAGAACAGTATATTTAAACTGGAATATTAGTTTCCATCGTTAAAGCCATTGTGAGATGGTGCTGTTCATCATGTATGCAATAGAGGGCACTGTCTGATGTCAAAAACGGATGTGTGAAATGTGACTTTGTTCACTGAATGCTACCGTATTTGAAAGTTGCTTTTTAAAACTGTTCCCGAGGCATAGAAAGTGCCAATAGAGCCTTCCCCCATCTCTCCACATGCACCCACAAATCAAACCGAGTATCAAAACAGAAGCAGCAACAACATATAATGAGCTTGGCCAGCAGCCACAATTCATGCTATCAGCTTCTCCCAAGCGTCTTATGAAAAAGTGGGGTCTTGACAGCATGGCAGAAGACTTTAATCTATAGCAGATTTTCCCAGTGAGCTCACCAGATGCATTCAACTATTGTTCCCATCACTCCCACCCACTACTGGTCAAATTGGCTGAAATTGATGGGTGTTGTTGGAGAAGGCTTAGACTGTTGGATGCAGCTGTGTCTCTACTTGCTGTTCTTCAGATGATGGGAAAAAGTAGAGAAAGGCCTCTTGGCATTAATTTAAAGGTAGAGGGACTCCATTGTTAAGCAGAATAATTTATTTGCATTAAATTTATCATAATTGACCTTGTCTGTAGCTAAACATAAATTACAGTATATTCTTTATGAGAATGAAATCTTATGTAGTAGAAAGATTTCAAACCCCAGCTGAGAATGAGTTTCTAATGCCTGAAATATTTAATATGGTCTATTTCAACATGTTTTTGCAATTAACTGTTTTATAAGAAACCAGAAAGGAAGAATGAGACATTTAAAGTATCTGTGCTGATTTCCCCCAATGCTTATGAAAGACCATTTCATTGTTTATTTTTGTTTTTGTATTATATTCTATTTCATTTTATTATTATTTCAACTTACAGATTATGATGAGCAATAGAGAAGTGTTTTGGTTGAGTTTTTTGAGTCAAATAATGATGCAGAAATATGGAAGTCTTTTTTGTATACTCCACTAAACTCAACATTGCTCATGCACATATGTGACTTACTTTTGGCCTAGTTAACATGGACAGCCTCCTTAGTATCCATCAAGTTCTCTGTCCCACCTTGTCTTTTAAAAAGATTTTCACAGATAGCTTAACATATCTGCCAGTGAGATGCAGCTACATTCACCTTCAGATAGATGGAGTTGTATTGTGACTGGGTTTGTGTATTAGGAGATGCATCAGGCTTGAAACTAGGAAACTATGAATTCTAGTCCTGTTTTAGGCATGAAACCAGCTAGGTCAGAGGTCCCCAACCTTTTGGGCACCAGGGACCGGTTCCATGGATAGAGGTTTTTCTGTGTACCAGAGAGTGTGTGGTTTTGTGTGCTGCCTGCATCTTGCAGATGGGGCTATGCTTGTTTGTGTGGACCGATTGCTGGCATGCCACTGCCTGGTACTGGTCCACAGACTGGGGGTTGGGGACCGCTGGGCTAGGTGATCTTGAGCCAGTTACTTTCTCTCATTCCCATGAAGGAAGCAGTGCGAACCACTTCTGAAAAGCCTGGCCAAGAAAACTGCAGGGACTTATCCAGGAAGTCTCTGAATTGAATTGTGTCTTGTAATTGGGTACAATTGAATGTAAGGAAAAAAATATATACAGGGTAGTCCTCGATTTGCAACAGTTTGTTTAGTAACTATTCAAAGTTACAACAGCAGTGAAAAAAGTGATCTATGACCATTTTTAACACTTATGACTATTGCAGCATCCCCATGGTCACATGATTTACATTTGGATGTTTGCTGGTTCATATTTATGATAGTTGCAGTGTCCCGCTGTCATGTGATCATCTTTGCAACCCTTCTGACAAGCAAAGACAATGGGGAAGCCATATTCACTTAATGATCGTGTTACTGACTTAACAACTTCAGTGATTCACTTAACAAATGTGGTAAGAAAAGTCATAAAATGGGGCAAAATTTACTTAACAAATTTCTCACTTAACAATATAAATTTTGGGCTCAATTGTGGTTGTAAGTTGAGGACTACCCGTACTATGGCAACTTGCAAATCTTCCATGGGAGCCATTTTTGAGTATGCCCACTGCATGAGCTCAAAATTCAGTTTAAATCATTTTTGAATGACAGATTATTAGGGGAAAGCAAATCATAAGAACATAAGAACATAAGAAGAGCCATGCTGAATCAGGCCAAAGCCCATCGAGTCCAGCATTCTGTGTCACACAGTGGCCCACCAGTTGTACATGGGGATCTTGAGCAGAAAGAGAAGGCAAAACCCTCCCTTTCCCTTGACCCCCAACAAATGGTACTCAAGGGAATCCTGCCTGCCTCAACCAACATAGAGGCGGCACATGGACATCCGTTTTAATAACCACCGATACACTTGGCATCCATGAATCTATCTAGCCCTGCCTTGAAGCTGTCAAGGCTGACAGCTGTCACGACCCCTTCTGGAAGTGAATTCCATAAATCAACGACCCTCTGGGTGAAGAAATATTTCCCTTTATTTGTCCTCACTTTCTTAGCTATGAGCTTTAGGGAGTGCCCCCTTGTCCTGGTATTGTGTGATAGAGAAAAGAATTTTTCTCTATCCACCTTTTCTATCCCATGCATGATTTTATACACTTCGATCAAGTCACCCCTTAAACGCCGTCTTTCAAGGCTGAAGAGACCAAGGCGTTGCAATCTGGTTTCATAAGGGAGGCGCTCCATTTCCTTGATCATTCTTGTTGCCCTTTTTTGCACCTTTTCCAGTTCCATTATATCCTTCTTGAGGTACGGTGACCAGAACTGTACACAGTATTCCAAGTGTGGTCTCACCATCGATTTGTACAGAGGCAATACAATACAATGCTGACTTATTTTCGATTCCCTTCCTAATCATGCCAAGCATGCAATTTGCTTTTTTTACTGCTGCTGCGCATTGGGTTGACATCTTCATCGAGCTGTCCACCAAAACCCCAAGATCCCTTTCTTGGGTTGTCTCAGAAAGTTTGGTCCCCATCAGTTGGTAAGTATAATTGGGGTTCTTTGCCCCGATGTGCATAACTTTGCACTTGTTTAGGTTAAAATGCATTTGCCACTTTGTTGCCCACTCACACAATTTCGAGAGATCCTTCTGGAGCTCCCGACAATCAGTTTCACTTTTCACAACCCGGAACAATTTAGTGTCATCAGCAAACTTGGCTACCTCACTATTAACTTCTACATCCAGATCATTGATGAATAAATTAAAAAGTAAAGGTCCCAAAACTGAACCTTGAGGTACACCACTTCTCACTTCTTTCCATCCGGAGAATTGTCCATTTATTGCCACCCTTTGCTTCCTACAATTTAGCCAGTTACCAATCCAGGACAAGACCTGTCCTCTAATTCCGTGGCTGGAGAGCTTTTTTAGGAGCCTTTGGTGAGGAACTTTGTCAAAAGCCTTTTGAAAGTCAAGATATACAATATCAACTGGGGCCCCTTTATCTATGTATTTATTTACACCCTCAAAGAATTCTAACAAGTTAGTAAGACATGATTTGCCTTTGCAGAAACCATGTTGATTTTCTTTTAGCAATGCCTGTTTTTCTATGTGCCCTGTAATTTTATCTTTAATAATGGTTTCCATCAGTTTGCCTGGAACTGAGGTTAGACTGACTGGTCTATAGTTTCCTGGATCACCTCTGGATCCTTTGTTGAAGATTGGGGTTATATTTGCTTCCCTCCAATCCTCCGGTACAGTGCCTGATCTTAGGGAAAGATTATATATTTTAGCTAGAAGCTCAGCAATTTCACACTTGAGTTCCTTGAGAATTCTAGGGTGGATGCCATCTGGACCCGGCAATTTGTTGACGTTTAGTTTAGAAAGGCATGCAAGAACATCTTCCTTGTTTATCTCTATCAGGTTTAATTCTTCTATTTCCCTCCCTGGGAAAACTAATTCAGTGGCAGGCAAATGTTCTCTATCCTCCTCGGTGAAAACGGAGGCAAAGAAGTCATTTAGCCTCTCAGCAATCTCCTTGTCTTCTCTGATTATCCCCTTCTGACCATTGTCATCAAATGGCCCAACTGATTTTCTGGTTGGGTTCCTGCTTCTGATGTACTTAAAAAGGTTTTGTTATTATTTTTAATATTCTTGGCTATATGCTCCTCAAAGTCTCTCTTGGCTTTCATGATTATCGCCTTGCATTTGGTCTGCCAGAGTTTGTGATCCCTCCTGTTCTCCTCGGTAGGAAGAGCCTTCCATTTCTTAAATGAGTTTTTCTTCTTTCCAATAACCTCCTTTACCTCATTCGTAAGCCATACTGGTATCCTCTTGGACTTTCCAATCCTCTTTCTTCTTTTAGGAATGCATTTTATTTGAGCCTGCTGTAACGTATTTTTAAACAGTTTCCAAGCATTTTGGAGGGATTTGACTTTTTTTACTGTTCCTTTTAGTTTCTTCTTTACTATTTTCCTCATTTTGTCAAAATTCCCTCTGTGAAAGTTTAAGGTCTCTGTGTTAGTTTTCACTGACAATTTGCTATCCATGGTTAAGTTGAAGGTTATTGTGTTGTGATCGCTGATTCCTATGGGCTCGGTTACAAGGACATCATGAACCAAATCCTGTGCGTTAGTTAGAACCAAGTCCAGGATCCCCTTTCCCCTGGTAGGTTCCATGACCATCTGCTCAAGGGAATAATCGGCTAACATGTCGAGGAACCTTGTCTCTCTTTCATGTGTAGAACAAGAATTTACCCAATCTATTTGGGGATAGTTGAAGTCCCCCATTATGACTACCCTATTTCTTTTTGAGGCCTCCTTGAATTCATTTTCCAAATAGCAATCTGCCTCTGGAGTTTGGTTGGGAGGGCGATAGCAGATCCCTAACGTCAGATTAGTTTCCTGTCCTGGGATTTTTATCCACAATGTTTCTGTGGGTGAGTTTGAATTTTCTTGAATTTCGAGTTCATGAGATTCTAACTCCTCATTTATGTACAAGGCCACGCCACCACCATTTCTCCCTCTCCTGTCCATCCTATACAATTTGTAACCTGGAATCCTTGTGTCCCATTGGTTTTCATCTGTCCACCAGGTTTCTGTTATGCCGATAATATCAATATTATTTTCCTTCACCAAGCATTCCAATTCCCCTATTTTTGCTCGAATGCTTCTAGCATTCGTGTACAGACATTTATATGTAATTTTCTGGTGCACTTTCAACTTTGACTGTGGATTTTGACTGTAGAATTTGGTTGTAGAATTTGTAGATGGTCTACCATGTCCTTCTGCTTGACTATTATAATTTAGTTTTCCTGTTGACTCACCAATGTGTGCATAACTTCCACCCTCCATATTAGGCAGTGCGCCTTCTCGAACCGGAAGCTGCCCAACTCCTGTCGACTTGCCCCTATGAATCACTTTAAAAGCTGCTCTGAAACCTTTTTAATATTAATCGCCAACAGTCTGGTTCCATTATGGTTCAAATGTAACCCGTCCCTTCTGTACAGGTGTGGCTTGTCCCAGAATGTTTCCCAGTTCCTAATGAATCTAAACCCTTCCTCCCAGCACCACTGCCTCATCCACGCATTGAAGCTCCTGAGCTCTGCCTGTCTAGCTGGCCCTGCGCGTGGAACAGGTAGCATTTCTGAGAATGCAAACTTGGGGGTCCTGGACTTTAATCTTCTACCTAGCAACCTAAATTTGGCTTCCAGGACCTTCCGCTTAGCTTTCCCAATGTCATTGGTACCGACATGTACCACAACAGTTGGCTCCACCCCAGCACTGTCTATCAGCCTGTCTAGATGCCTCGTGATGTCCGCAACCTTTGCGCCCGGCAGGCAGTTTACCATGCGGTCAACGCTTCCATCACAAACCTGTCTCTCTATATTTCTAACAATTGAATCACCCACTACAAGAAGCCCCCCTCCCACCACCCGCGGAGAAGTATCCTCGGTGCAAGAGGATATGGGCACATCCTCCAGGGAAGGGGTCTCAACTAAGGGAGCCTGTCCCTCTTCCACAGATTGATGTCCTCCCTGCCCAAGATCTCCATTCTCCAAAGCAGCTGGAGAGCTGCTCAGCATGGAGTGGGACGCTCCTGCTGCATCCCTGAAGATCTTCTCCTGCCTCGCTATCTCTCTCTGCTTCTCCAGGTCTGCTACCTTGGCTTCAAGGGAAAGAACCTGTTCCCTGAGAGCCAGGAGCTCATTGCACTGATCACACACCCAAGACTTCTGTCCAGCAGACAGATAGTCATACATGTGACACTCAATACAAAACACTGGGAAGCTCCCCTCCATCTGCTGGCTATCTATCTCCATTTCTTGTTATTATATGTTTGCTGTTATTATTATACTAATTATTATTTTAAAAAAAACAGAGCTTTTTTGGGTTGTTCAAATTTTTGTTTTGGTCTCAGTTTACTTTTTGGATTTTTTCTTACTTGTTTTAGGATTTTATCGCGCGCCGTCAGGGGCGCGATGGCTGCTAAAAAAAGGTGAATTTGTAATTAAACAAGAAACCCCACAAACTTACCAGGGCTCAGCAGGTATTCTTCCCAAGGTTCCTGCCAAGTTCCCTTCTCCCTTTTTATTTCCTGTTTTAAGTCCTTATTTGAAAAAGCTCTGCCCAAGCAAAAGCAGCTGCCTCTCTGCCCCACAAGGAAGAGTGAGCTGCTTGCTCCCAGCTACCAGGGATTAGCCAGCAGGGGGGCTGCAGCAGAAAGCTCCACCCCCTCCAAACCTGTGCTGAGGGCAAACTTTAGAAGAAAGGGGAAGGAGAAACCCCTTTTATGGCTGCTAAAAAAAGGAAAAAAAAGGTGAATTTGTAATTAAACAAGAAACCCCACAAACTTACCAGGGCTCAGCAGGTAATTCTTCCCAAGGTTCCTGCCAAGTTCCCTTCTCCCTTTTTATTTCCTGTTTTAAGTCCTTATTTGAAAAAGCTCTGCCCAAGCAAAAGCAGCTGCCTCTCTGCCCCACAAGGAAGAGTCATAAATCATAAAAGGTATGGTTGAAAAAATCACGGACAGAATTCAAATTTTAAATACACAGAGGGCCAAATCACAATCTTATTGAATGTGATTATATATTATATAGTAATAAGATGTAACAATGTTGTTAGTGGAAAATTTCAAATGTTGTGAACTTGTCTTGTTTGAGTAAAATAAATACATATTGTTTTTTTAAAAGACTTAATTGATGGGTTCACACATCATGCCAACCAAAATGTGGCTTGTTTGTTTTGAGCTTAGCATGATATATTACGTTTACAGCTGTCAGTTACAGCTTAGCACTGGATGTGAGTCAGACTTTTAGGGTATGTTTAACAAACTATTTAAAAATCCTGACTTAGCGCTACGTGTCATCCTTCTATTCATATATAAATATTTATAAAATATAAAATGAATCATAGCAGCAGAAATAAACTCATTAAAATATACCAGCCCTAATGTACAATGGCAAGTTAAAGAGCCTTCTTTTACTTCAGACAAGTTTGAAAGTGGTTCAGTAAAAGAGCTTCAAGAAAAATGCTTGCCCACCGTCAACTAGGCCTCCCTCCCTCCTCATTTTTAGACGGAAATGGAGTCTCAGGTCCCTCTTCAGGCAGCTTCAGCCTCAAAATATAAAAAAAATGTTTGGACAAGTCATGAGTACCTGGAAAAGCATTGCTTTTACTGCTCTTCTTATAATATAGTTTAAAACTCACTTATTTGAAGATTACAATAAAATATTTGTACCTAAAAGAAGAGAACTTGATTTTATCAGGCAGACAGAGTGTATATAGGTTTTGCCTAGTATATAATATTCATTTATTAAATTATATGGCCTTCCATTTTATGGCATTCCATCTCAAGTACACAATTGGGATACTAACAATTAAAAACAATAAGGAAAATTATAAATAACATAAAATAGTAGTACACAGGCAAGTACCAGGCCTACCCAAATATCAGGGCCTCAGGCTTGATGGCAAAACCAGGTCTTTAAGGGCTTGCAAAAAGTCAGTAGGGTTGCATCTGAATCCTATCTTTAGGAGGGGGGCATCAATCTGTCTCCTAAGTTATCATATAATTAATTGAAGATTGGCTGTGGATAATAGCAAAATAATTCTATCTATGTCAGGGGTGTCAAACTGCTGGCCCACGGGCCAGATGTGTCATGCCAAAACCATGCCCACCCCATTGCCAGCAATGGAAAAAAAGTTGTGATGTGTCACGACATGTCACGTTACATTGCGAGTTTGACACCCCTGTTCTATGCTATACTGAACTCTTTGGAGAAAAGAGAAAAATAAATTTGGGATAACTTTTATTTCTACTACAGTACATGGGTACCCTAGCCTGAATTCTTTCTATTCACAAGCTTACCATTGGATAACTCTGTAGCCCTCCTTCACTGTTATGAGGACAGATACCTTTTTTCCCCCAGAGATCTTCATTCCACAATGTTTCTAGCATTCTGGTTTTTGGTAATACTAACCTACAAAAAATTATTTGAGACTTAACAGTTCATTTAATGACCATTCTAAGTTACAACAACATGAAAAAGCGACATACAGCCGGTTTTCACACTTATGACTGTTGCAACATCCCCATGGTCACATTATCAAAATTCAGATTTATTTATTTATTCGGATTTGTATGTCGCTCCTCTCCGAAGACTGACAACTGACTTATATTTATGATGATTGCAGTGTCCTGAAGTCATGTGATCCCCTTTTACAACCTTCTGACAAGCAAAATCAATGGGGAAGCCAGATTCACTTAACCGTGTTATTAACTTAATAACTGCAGTGATTTATTTAACAACTGTGGCAAGAAAAGTCATAAAATGGGGCAAAATTCACTTAACAGATGCCTCACTTAGCAAGATAAGTTTTGGTTTAAATATGGTCATAAGTTGAGGATTACCTACATCTGTTTTAAATACTTTTGCTGTCACAATATTTATACTAATTATTTTCATCCTTTTTTGTGTAAGAATATTTGACTGCCAGGAAATAATATAAAATTATATAAGGAGAAAATTGTTATAAAATTATCAGCATTATTATAATATTTTTGTTTCTTCTACAAAGAATCAAAAGTGTGACCATACATACTAAGTCATGTTTTAAAATGTTGTATATCTTAAATGTCTGTTTTGCTATAATTTTGCTTTTAGAATTTTAACAACTATGTGTAGATATAATATCCATAGTATGTATTCTAGAGGATTGTACAGTGATTTTCCTGAGTTCATTCCTTTTTTTTTTGTTTTTGTCTCACATTACCTATGATGCATCTACATAGAGCAGATTACATGGTTGCAAATTGCAAACCAATTTATATTCTGTGTTACAGTATGAGGCCTAGTTCATATGTTGCATAAATCTTGCTGTCCTGAATAAACTAGAATTTGTTTAGGCCTCACAGTCTCACAACCAGAACACAACAAACCATGTTAGAATTTTGCACAGGATGGGTATCCAGTTTGACAATACACCATGGCAAATATTTATTTATTTATTTATTTATTTATTTATTTATTTTGTTTGGACTTATATGCCGCTCCTCTCCGAAGACTCGGAGCGGCTTACAACATATATATAAAACAACAATTACAATCTAAGTCCAAGCAAAAAAAATTAAAAATAAAACCACACACATATTCATCAGTCACACAACAATCCACAATCATCCCCAGGCCTGCCGGCAAAGATAGGTTTTAAGATTCTTTCGGAAGGCCGGGAGAGTGGGAGAAACGCGGACTTCAGGAGGCAGTTGGTTCCAGAGGGCGGGCGCCACAACAGAGAAAGCCCTCCCCCTAGGGCCCGCCAGATGACATTGTTTCGCTGACGGGACCCGGAGGAGGCCGACCCTGTGCGCTCTCACCGGTCGTAGGGAAGTATGTGGCAGAAGACGGTCCTGTATACTAGTCTAGCTACAACCAATAAGTGTAGGCCCCAAGTTTTAGTATTTCATGTTTCAGAATTACATGTAATCAAGGATTCAAAACTTTTGAGAATCCATGAACTTGATTCTCAGACTATTTTAATCATATTACATTTAATTACAACCTTTTATGTTCAAATTAGACAGAATATATATTGAAAGTGTTAGCAGGCTGGTGCTTTTAGCCGCCTGAAAAATATCAGTTCATCCCCTCATTAGAAATCAGAACATACCATTTACATACCATTAGCAGTATAATTTGGATGGGTATAGAAATGCAACTATTTTAAATGTTTTACTGACAAATCTGAACACAAGATATTTTTATTTCCCTGCTTTCATTGATTACTATAATATTCCTGTTATTTGCTTTTGAAAGGAATACATTTGGATAGCTTGTTAAAACATTGCCACTATCACCTATCCATGTCTACCCATACAGAAAAATCTGGTTGATATGCTGAGGTGCTGAATTTATTATCAGTCCTATCTGCCTGAGTAATCTTTTAGCTCTTTTATTGCTTAATTGATAAATAGAAAACTCATTTTCTGTCTGCATTTACATTTCTGCTGAATGGCAATAAATCATGAATCTAAAGTCAAGAAGGCAAAGTAGTGGTTGCATGCTGCCCTAGAAATTTGTGATTTCTAGGCCTCCATTAAACATGAAAGCCGCCTGGGTGATTTTGGATCAGCCACTGACTCTCAACTCAACCCACTTCAACCCATTTCTTATATAGATATAGGTGTACTCTCTCTCCCTCTCCCTCTCCATCTCCCTCTCTCCCTCTCCCTCTACACACAACACACATACATACAAGTCAGAATAAAATACAATAATAACATAAATAATGGTAACAGAACATTAAGCTAAAGTGCTCTATGACTTTACAAGTCAAACCGAAAGCACCTGTCACATAACATCCAGACTTATCAATTGTTGATAAGAAAGACAAAAAAGTCTGAATAGCTGATGTTGCACTACATGGAAACAGCAGAACAAAAGAGAAAGATCTACAGTAAAGAAAATTACAAAATATAAAGACCTGCAAGTAGAATTAGAACTGTGGCAGTAGAAAACAAGGATAGCACCAATAGTAATAGGTGCCCTGAGTGCAATCCCAAAACATCAGGAGCGCATTTGCATACCATCTGTATTGACAAAATCAGTCAATCAATTGCAAAAGGCAACTTCACTTGGAACAGCTTACGTCCTGAATCATCCATTCCTCTAATAATACCACCAAACAAATCTGCTTATCCCAGATCATTGGGAAGAATTCAACAGGTGAATAAAAATACCAAGTGCAGTCTAAACATCTGGCTAACTACAACCAACCATAACTCTTTAGCTCAAAAACAGAACAATTAAAATTCTTAAGAGATCAATTCACATGAAACAAGAACCATCTAGCTTGAAAATTCTGAAAAGCAGCATGCTACAAATATTGAAACAATGTTGAAAATAAATATACCTGTCTATACGATTGGTTTTGTAGAAATAATTTAAAAAATTAAACGTTTATTGGGCAAATTCAGTCCACGGTATTCTTTATGGAAAAGTATAGAAGTGAGAGTTACTTACTGCATCTGGAATATAACCTAGAAATTAAAATTACTTATCGTGTATTACTTTCTAATAAAGAAAACTCTGTCCTGCTGTGAAAGGTTTTTAAGTTCCACAATATAGAAACATATCCTGCATTTATCTCTGAAAACAGAACTGCAGGGATGGAATAGAAAGAATATAATGATTCTTCCAAATAGCTTAAAACAGTGGTTCGCAACCTGTGGTCTGCGGATTCCTGGGGGTCCACGATGTCAGCACAAGGGGTCCGCGAAGGCTTGAAGAAATGTTATGATTTAAATCTTGAGTTAAGTCTTGGTGGTCCATGGCTATAGTCTGTGGCCACAAAAGTATTTTAAAGGTGAAGAAAAGCTTGAAAACCACTGGTTTAAAAATAAAACTTGTTTGCAGCAAAACAAAAGCAGAGTAAATATTTTATTTCATGGATTCTGAGGTGAAAGTTTTTGACCCAAAGGTCACAGAATAGTTTATTGGATCATATGAAACAAAGAAATTACAGTCTTTTTAAAATATTTTAGACTTTTCACATATTTTAGTGGGAGTTTCTGTACAGGGAGTCCTCAACTTACAACTACAATTGACTTCCAAATTTTTATTGCTAAGTGAGTTTTGCCCCATTTTACTGTGCTCCTTTCGTGCCACACTTATTAAGAAAATCACTGTAGTTGTTAAGTTAGAAACACGGTTGTGAAGGGAATCCTGCTTCTCCATTGACTTTGTCAGAAGGTTGCAAAAGCTGATCACATGACCCTGGGACATTGCAACCGTCATAAATATGAACCAGTTGCCAAGTATCGAAAAAAATTTAAAAATATATTTTATTAATTTTTTACAATAACAATCTTTACTGCTTCGTGAACTGTGTGTTGTCTGAGTTCATATATTTAAAACAATGATAATTAATTTCTACAATTAATCAATATGTTGGTAATATATTTCTTGATTCTCTCTTCTTCCTGTAATCTCCTTTTGTCTACATTAAACAAATACAATTCTTAATATTTTCAGTATATACCAAGTTGAATATAATATCCCTCAGTATTCAGACCACTCTTATCAGTCATAATTTTCTCAAAATTCATTATCTTTAAATATCCAAACTTTTCATTTGAATAGACCCTCCCAATGTTTTAACATTTCATATATTCTAAAAGTATTATAATACTTATATATCTTATTCCTCTTGCTTTGGGCTATATTCCAACAATAATGTTCTGTTGTCTGATTTGTTTGTTCATTCTTTGTTGTCATTTTTTGAGTGTTATTTAATTGTAGGTTTAAGTTACAGATTTATTCATTTATGTTGTCAAACTTATTTCTAATCTCATCATGGTTTGAAACAATTATCATTTGAATCTGTCACAGCATTGTGTATATTTTCTCTTGGAATGTATTTGTTTTGTTTTGAGTCATTGTTCCTGCAAATCTTTGAAGCTCCAAACGGCTCTCCAGGAGAAGGTGTTGGGCATGGTTCTCTATCACTTTTAGATAGGTATATAATATCCGTTTCATCTCTCCCCTCTAAGTAGTTTTTTATCGGTGTCATAATCTTTTTAATTAGCTTTATCAAGCCAACTCATCTTAAAATCCAAACAGCCAAATCTTACTTAGTTCTTATCTTTATATAATGATTTTACAATCCAATACATTTCCAATTATCAAGGCACCACTGAAAACAATATTTTGTGACAGTTCTTCTTTTCAGGGGTCTGGTAATTATCAACCAGTCAGGATTCAGTCCAAAGTATTTGACTATCTAAAAGTTTTCCAGTAATTTTTCCTTAAGAAGACTAGCCAAAGGCCAAGATTTTTCTTTCTCTACGAACAGTTCTTAGGTTTAAGAATGCAGCTCAGTGTGTTTATAATCCCAGAAGGTTTCTAAATATATGTAGTTTCACTCAGTAGTAGATAGCTCAATGCTTTGTTCCCAGCTGTTTTTTGCTGTTTCTAGGCGTCTTGCCAAATTCTGAGTCAATGCTGCTATAGTTTTCTCTAATCCTCCACTAGATGTCACTGTTCATTTTTCAACTTTTTAAAACAAAGGTTATATATATACGGTATATATATATATAATTTCATCAATGCTTTTTCAGGTATAGCATTTTAACAATTTTCTTAGCTTTCAAATTTATCCAAACTGTAGTATTTTATATTTTTATTCCCCATAAGGGTTTAATTCGCCGCTTCCGTCTATAGAAGAGTGTAGTAATCCCCTCCCTTCTCATTTTGGGAGGCTTTTTGCTTCTTGGAGAACTTTTCCAGGAAATCAGATATAAAATAGGAGAGAGGAGATCAAATTCCTCACCCAGTTTCAAGCATGCTGTTCACTGTTGTGCTGGTTACTTCATTTGGATTTCGGCTGCAAGTAGCTTAGGCTGGTCAACAAAGTGTGACCAGCCTTTCTCCTGTCGGGTTAGAAGGCTTTTCCCAAATTGAGCGAAATGACCGCCATCGTTCCAGAATCGTCAGGGCACCCTTCTTTTCTTCTCCACCTCTCCAGGGTGACTTAGATCTATTTAGGGTCCTCTGGCAGGGTGAAACTAGCCGTGAGATGTGGAGGTCCATGATCCCGTGACCGGGTGCTACGGTGCAAAACTGGAAGTCTCCTCAATTAGAATTTTGATCACACGATCATGGGGATGCTGCAGTGGTCATAACTGTGAAAAATAGAAGTCACTTTTTTCAATGCCAATGTAACTTTGAACAGTCATTAAACAAAATATTGTAGGTCAAGGACTACTATACTATCAGTCAAATCTTTATTACAGCCACAAACCACCGTAGTGTAATATATGTTCAGTACCTCTAATCTAGAGCTCCCTTTAACATTATGTTTTTGTGAGATACTTTTTACTTATTAGCTTGTTTCTACTTTAGATTTTTATTTCAGGCCTTTTTTTGTCTTATTGTTTTTAATATATTTATTCCATGATTTCTCTTCTTTTTTTAAAATTGGTTTTGTGTTTATAATTCTTTATAAAGTGTGTCTAAATGTTTTTTTTCTTGATCCCTGAAATATGTTTTTGAAAAACATTCTGTTTTCCAGACTTTGTACTGTTTCAATAGGAAACCCTCCTTTTCTTTAGTTCTTTGTGGAACAAAATTCCTTAAATTTCCTTCTAAAGGAGACAGACACTAACAAAATTGGGCAATTTAAAACCTGAAGTTGTTTTATTCACAACATTCATTTCACATGAGGAAGATTCTTTATCTAGAAGATGGGTCAGTGAAAATTCAAAATCTTATTAGTGAAAGTTCAAAAACTGCTAGAAGTACAGGTAATCCTCACTTACAACAGTTCATTTAGTGATGGTTCAAAGTTAAAATGGCATTGAAAAAAGTGACTTATTACCTTTTTTCACAGTTAACAACCATTGCAGCATCTCCATGATAATTTGATCAAAATTCAGATGCTTGGCAACTGGTTCATACTTAAGACCATTGCAGTGTCCTGGGGGTCATATGATCACCTTTTGCAGCCTTTTGACAAGCAAAGTTAATGGGGAAGCCAGATTCACTTTACAACCATGTTACTAACTTAACAGCTGCAGTGATTCACTTAACAACAGCTGCAGTGATTCCCTTAGCAGCAAGAAGGGTTGTAAAATGGGGCAAAACTCACTTAACAAATGTCTCACTTAACAACAGAAATGTTGGGCTCAATTGTAATTATAAGTCGAGGACTACCTGTATAATAACTCTTCTTAAAATATATGTAGCACAATAAGAAACACTGGAACTTTTTAATATTAGTGATTAAATGTTAATAATAATGTTGTATTTATTAATTACTATAGCATAGTAAGGACCATCCAGATTTTTTAATGTTGGGGTTTAGTTTTTAGTTTAGTTGTAGGCTGAATAATTAAGCTCTATATTTTAATCAATTTTTAGTTCCTTTGTTATAGTATAATATATTCCAGATGAATTTAGCTTTTTACTTGGAAAATGCTACAAGTTTATATATTGAAGTTAAAGTTGATGGATATATAGCAACTTAATCTATATTTTTCACAGCAAGAATATATACTCTTTTTTCCACTCCACATCAGACTAGTTCCTGATTTGACTTGTTTGTCATCTTGATGGCTAGATAAAATTAATTGTATAAATTAATAAAAGTTTTGGTTATATTTATCTCATTATAATAGAATCTATATTTCCAGTAATTCAATCAGTTATGAGTGTCATCCTATTTGTTTCAAAAACAAGTATCCTTATTAAACAATTTATGTAATTATTCAAGGGTATTTTATATATGTATAAAATGTATGTGTGTATATATATGTATACGCAGATGTTCATAGAATGGTCACTGAGCTATTCATATTGCTCGTGGAAAAATATAAATAGCAATCTAAATGAGAAAATGTAGAAAATAAACTTAGGGAGATTTAATGTGCGTAATCACAGTTACTTCCAGTTTGACATGGCGGCATAACGAGCGTAGGAAGATGGGGCTCCTGCTGGAGACTCTAAAAAGGGTTGAAAGTCGCCTCAAAGAGGCCATGAAGGAGGGAACTCTCGTTGATCACAGAGGGGCAGTGGTCCTTCCGCTGGATCCAAGAAAGCCCTCCAAACCGGCAGGGGAAAGACTGGCTACCTTCATGTGGCCAGTCAGAAGTTGCTGACACCTGAAGATATGCACTAACTAGCAATTTCTGAGCAATATGGATGGAACTGGGTGAGACTTTATCCTCTTTTTATGGCCCCAACACTACTTTCCTGGAAAAAAGAATGCCCAAAGCAAAGAATGCTCCCCTATGAGAGAGGGAAGGGAAGTTATTGCCCTGCTCCTTCAGGAAAAGAAAACCGGTGAATTAATTCCTTTGGGGGAAAACAGGAAACTACAAGATCAATTTGGAACTAATACAGATTTATAGTTTTGAAATTTGGGGACTAAACTTTTAAAAGAAAAAATATTTGAAAGTTTGCAAAATAAACTTGGATTTGGAAAGCTGGAAGAGGGTGTCAACGACATTTAGTGGAGAACTACGGCACTACAATTGATTATGCTTAAGGAAAACTTGGCTTGAAGCCCAGACTCAGATAAGACTCTTTTTTGTTCCTGGACACTTTCACTTTTGCAGATTGCGACTGGGAAAAGGGAAAAACAAAAACTCTTGGGCTGCTTATGTGGGTTGGGAACCCTATTGGACTATAAAGACTACATACAAAAACAAAATGAGTATTCCATACTCAGCCTTAAATGGTAAAAAATAATTTTCAACACCTGTCCAAAGCTCCCAGTTTGATATATCAACAAAAAGATGTTAATGAATCTCAGAAAGAAATTCTTCCATGTTGAAATCAATCCAAGAGATGATTGTTTTATTTCCGGATGAGACTAAAAATAACGCAAATGAGATAAAAGAACATTTTTCTAACCTAAGCTTACAAATCCAGAGAATGATTTCAAAGAAGGAATTAATAATCCAGAAAACAGAAGAAAATGAGAAGAAACAGATTGAAAGATGAAGGATCAAAAGGAAGGAATTAATAGACAGATACAGACAAATGAAAAATTAGAAGATGTAGTGATAATACCGGAAATGGAAAAGACATCGTACTTGTCAGGATTTCAGAACACATTTGAGGATAAGGAAGAAGAACCGATCGAATGGATGATAAAGCTGTTAGGAGAAATGCTGAATATTGGCAAACAAATGAAAAGAAGGGTGGAGGCTGTTTAATGAATATAAATGGGTTGAACGTTCTCCCAAAAGCACTTCAACCAAATTCTTTTCCTCATTCCAAATAATATATACAAAAACAGAGAAAGAAGTACTTGATGATTTAAATGTACTGACTTGGAAAGATATTTGGCAAAGGAAGAAAGCTAGAGTAAGACTGAAGAAAATTGAGGTTCTGACCTATTAAATGAGATATTATACTACTAAACAGATGTTTGAATATGGCTAAGAAAATAGATAACTGTTAGAAATAAAAGTATTATAATTAGAAGGATAGGATTTGTAACTAGAATATTATACTTTGTTATGAGATGGGAAATATGAAAATTCTAAAAGGGTTTGAATAAGGGAAGCTTTTGGTTACCCAAAAATTATAAGCGATAAAGATATTTTGAATATTAATGGGAAATTAAAAAATTTTAAAAATGGGAAAAACAGGATATTGATTGAATAAACGGATTTTAAATGCAAATGCAATTGAGATATATTTTGGCTAGAAAAGATATTATAATTGATACCATCGATATTATGTGTAATACCAGAAAATCTGATGAAGATGTCTATATTTAATTGTATATGTATTAACAGTAACAAAAATTGTATTTGCCCAGTATGGAAAAATGCATACTACCGGAAGAAGAAAGGACCAAGGAAGCACTGGATGGCGTAGTATTGGACTGAGAAAGTTAATATGTTCCACTGAATTACTAATAGACCCAGACAACATGGTGCTTATTAAGTACTTATGATTGTAAAATTAGAAAATTAATAAAATATTTATAAAAAATATGCGCACTCTCAGCTTGCTTTCTCTGTGGTAATCTCCACTCTCTAAAATACTATGTCCCCAAAGTATGTGTAGCCTCTATTCTCTAAATATTTTATGAGCATGTTGTGTTGATCCCACAAGGCTCTGTGGACACGTTGACTGAGGGCATGAATCATACGTATTGACTAGGTTTTGTTGATACTCTAACTGGGTTTTTTGTGTGTTGCTACAATTCTTTGCAAGTGGAAGTGATTATAAATAAATAGATAAAATGGACTAACATACAGAAAATCAACACAACTTTGTAATTATAATTTGCTGATATATTGTAATTATAATTTCCTCATTCCAAATAATATATACAAAAACAGAGGAAGAACTACTTGATTATTTAAATGTACTGACCTGGGAAAAATATATTTGGGAGCATTGCATAGTTTACTTGTTCACAATTTTACTATATATCATTCCAGAAGCAAATCTTACATACAAAAATGTGAGGTCAGTAGAGGGAAGTCTCTGGAGATAGTATATGGCAGAACAATATAACTATCACCAAATGGAATTGAAGCAAAGGTTCAAATTGAATAATTACAATGTTCAGTGCTACCCATTACTTTAGCATGTACTAACTCCTACTTGCAAGTGTATAACCTAAAAAGATAAACAGCATTGGTGAGAAAAATAATTCATTGTAATAGAGAAATTACCAGCATTTAAGTCCAAAGTCTGTTGCTCTACCAAAATGTTTCTGTGTTCAGTATTAATAAACTCCTTTGACTATTTTTGGAGGAGGAGGAAAGCTGCTTTCCAGTCTTAGTAAGAGGGCTGTATTTGAATATTCTAAGCAATACTTGTGTTTTGTGGTAGTCTAGCACAGAATTTCCAGTTGTTATAGGAATAGCATTTAGACTTATATACCACCCCATAGCGCTTTATTGCACTCTCTGGGTGGTTTATAATGTAAGCATTATTTGCATATTGTCTTGAATAATCCACATTTTACCAACCTCAGAAGGATGGAAAGCTGAGTCAATCTTGAGACCCATCAGGATCGAACTCCTGATTGGGCAAAGTTTACCAACAATATTACACTTTAACCACTGTGCCACTAATCCTTATTGTATTGATTTAGAAGAAACAATCCTCAGCTTGATGTTCTCCAAAATGTCAGCTAGAAAGCTAACAGCTCGGGTTTGAATCTTGAGTACCGCATGACAGGGTGAACTCCCGTTATTTGCTCCAGGTCCTGTCAACCTAACAGTTCGAAAGTGTGCAAATGCAAATAGATAAATAGATACCACTTCAGTGGGAAGGGATACGACTGAACAGGGGAAATCTTTACCTTTTATCAAAATTTTCCAAGAGGCCTGCAATTTGTGGGAATCCCACATTATGGGGGGGCTGACTTTAAATTTTCTTGTCTAATATATAATTTATATCTTAATTTGAGGGCCTTCAGATGAATTTTCAGTTGAAGTGACTTTTTTGCTTTTTGTAGTACATAAAAGGAAAACAATTTGCAGAATAGTATCCAGAATTCCAAAATGTCTTCAAAGATGCAATTCCTAAAATAATGTGCCATGTGTTCTTTCTAATTCCTATAGTTTGTAACACAGTGGTTTTTTTGTATATGTGATAAGAGAATTAGCTGTTTTGATGGACTGTGCACCTGGAGAATTAGTGGCAGGAGTTTTACCAACACAGAGCTTTCCAGAAAAAGGTCCAGATTAAGAGACAGCACAGTCCCAAACTAGATGGAGAGGGAAGAGGTATTTAGGGTAACCACAACCTAGAATCTCTCAGGATAGTCTAGTAGGTTAGACGGCTGTAGCTTGTGTTTGGCAAGATTCTGTCCATTAAAAATAAACAGATAAATGATTGGGCTCGATTGTTTCACTGTGTCATCTCTGGGCCTGAGCATGACTGCTATAAAATATGCAGAACTAGTCCATCAAGTACAGCACTTAATTTTAAGAAATAATAAAGTGATATATTAACTTGAAAAGAAAATTGAAATAACTGCAATTATTTAGTCTGGAATGAACATTCATCTCAAAGTTTATCTAAAGATCCGCAGCAGAAGGGCACAAATTGACATGCTGAAGCCAGCTGCACTGCATATTATATTAAATGACACCCTGTTAAACGGAAGAAGATAATACATTTCTTCTAGCAAATACCATTACAAGTTTTTAAATCTATTGTCCAAATATAACAGTAGGCACCTGTTTGGCTTCCCCCCATCTTCATCAAAGAATGCCTTGGCAAACAAGAGCAAGTTACACTACACTTTTTAAAGTTACCGTCTGCAGTATCTTTTCTGTAACAGGAGTGCAGCTGTTGAATGTTTTAACATTTAGCACCATGCATTAAAACAGTAATGAGTTTTTAGTCTAGAAATGGTAGAGAAACGATATAAAGCAAAAGGCTCAACAGGTGGTCTGCAGACCAGATAAAGACCATAATGCTATCTTGTCTGCCTCTTCAGCTGATTGGATCATTCTTTTCTTTTGGTTCACTATGTATCACTATAGTGATTGTTGTTTCCTGTTGTTGCTGCTCTGCTGCCCATTTTCAAATGGCAAGTAGAGTAAATATTTGCAATAATTTATAGCTCATAAACCCCTGAAGGAAAATCACAGGGTGGAGATTTTTAGTTCCCCAGAGTGGGACACTTGTCAGTCTTACATGTATTCTGACAAAATCCTGGATTGGAAGAAAAGGCAATACTTTTTTGACTTTCTTCTCTTTTATTAAAATTATCCTGTTGTATTGGTAGTTCCATCATACATTCCTATTAAATTGATCATTGTTCATATGTAGATAGCATAGAAAGAGAGCCATATTATTTTATTGTAGCGCAAAATCTGAATGAACCTAATAACACCCTTTTTGACTAACAAATACCATTAAAAAGCATTACGTTTTCATGAACGGTGGGTGAATTCATCAGATGCATGAAGTCCCACAGGGTTTATACCTGTTAATAAACTTTGTCACTCAAAAAAGTTGCTATCGAAATGTGTCCTGATAATTGTTCATATGTGCAATTCAAAATTAAGGAACCTAACTCAAAGGTGGTTACCATCATGATAGCCTGTGACATGTGACTATAACTATATGTAAAATAGAGTGTTTGGCTTCTCTTTTTCTAAACTGTAATTTTAGTTTTTTTCTGGTCCAGACCCTTCTATGTAGACATTTTTTCAAAACATTTCAGATACAGGTTAGATGCAAATGGGTTGTTGTGTAAGAAAATATCTTGGTCCCTTTTGGAGTTTAAGTCTTGATCTGATATCCTCTGAATTGCAACATGTGACATAGACAAATTGCTGCATATAAATGCACTGATAACATTACTCCATAGTCTTGCATGATTTCTGCAATGTGATATGCTTGTGATGAAAACTGAATCTTAAACCAGCCAAGTAAACCTAAATGTTTTTTGGTATCTCTGTTTGTGGAGAGAGAAAAAACTTAAATAGATGTAGATGAGGCTTGAAGTTTTTGTTATGAACATGATGGGAGTCTATACAATACGTTTAGGCTTCTAGTTGTTTTCTTCTCTTCTGTAGATAACATCATCCTGAGAGTAAATCTTGTACACTTGATCAGATGTGTTCTTAAACTGGCAAATTACATTATTGGATATTTAGAATTTGAAGTGATATCAGCTCTACTCTCTGTATATTAAAACATAGGCTATAACTTATAGGAGCTTATATAAAACTTGTAACCTGTGAAATACGCACCTATGAGCATCAAGCTTTAGTGATGTATGTATGTATGTATGTATGTATCTCATACCGTGTTTCCCCGAAAGTAAGACCTGGTCTTACTTTCTTTTGGGCTCTGAAGTAAGCAATAGGGGGTGGGGTGGGGCCTGTGCGTGGGGTGGAGAAGCAACATGGCGGTGAGATCGTAGTGGCGGACCAGGTATGGTACCGGTGTGGGTGGGGCACATGCCTTTCCTGTGCTAGGCCGGCCCCTGCAGCCCCAGGGTGGCCATGCTGGGTGGCGATGGGAAGGGTGCCAAGGTGGGGGAAACCAGGCCGACCAAAACGGCAGGTGGAGGCTCAGGGAGGGAGGGTGGTGAAGCGGATGGGCCTCCTGCTGTCTGCACCCATGCCGGCTGCCCCTTCCCTGTGGAACTGAAGAGCTTGCCACTACCGCCCAGATGCCCCCACTTCCTCTTCCTCAAATGGACTTTGCAGGAAATTAAGATTGTGTTTCAATTGTTCTTAATATTTTTTCTTTTTTTAACTTATTTTTCTTTATGTTTTGATCCTGCTGTTTAAGCTGCCTGCTGTCCCTTCTGCAACTGAGGGAGCCTGCAAGTTGACTGAAAAACAAATCTATTATAGAACAAAGTAAAGGTGAGGGGAATGATACAGACAGAAGCATGCATTCCAAAATTGTAAAAAGTAAGAGAAATATGATCTGAAATGAGTTTAAGAGGTTTTGTAATTATCACTGGATTATTTTAGCAGCATAATATACTTGCCACCTTTTGGGTAAGCAGCAGACTAGGCTGAAGATACTTGAATGGCTCTTTGCATTTTGGAGATGCTGTTCTTACACTGTCAGGCTATGAATTATCTATTCCCATTCTATCATTTTTAAAAAGTGCTTTAACAATATTTTTGCTAGTGTGATGTCCACAAATGTATATCTTAAGCAAGCCAAATAGTAACTGAAGTGCTAATTTATACCATTATCAGTAATCACATATAGATAGCAAAAAGTTGCAATCCTTGCCAGTTGGTCATAGGTGCTCAGAATGAAGGTCTTTTTTAAAATACATGAATGATAGCTGCCACCAGATATCAGGCTCACAAAAAGCATCTTCTGAAACAATCTGAAAAGGGATAATGGAAATACTCTCTACATATGACATCATATATATTTAATATTCCACCATAACAATTTCTACTATGTCTCACTTCAAACTTTAACAAATAGTGTGATTTACCTGGCAATCATTTATTTTTACTTTGTGAAATAGGTATATAATTTCTGACCTCAGCTCATTTTCATATTATTTCAACTTGAGCAAAACGTTTTCAGATCTCCATCTGTTTACAGAAACTAGGAAACGTACCTTGAACCTATGAACTCTGTAAGGCAGGCATGTCAAACTCGCGACGTCACATAACATCGCATGACATATCACAACGGAAAAACCCATTGCTGGCAATGGGGTGGGTGCGGTTTCAGCATGACGATCCGGCCCACGGACCAGCAGTTTGACATGCCTGCTGTAAGGTTTCAAAAGATATTTGCACTGAATGCTGAAATGCTGCATTTTCGTTATTGCTGATTTAAATCTTTGATCTCAGGCCAAGAGATTATATTTTCAGGATGCAGACACTGGTGATTACCCTTTATACCTTCTAGCTCTATCTCAGGGGTGTCAAACTGAATTTCATTGAGGGCCGCATCAGCATTGCAGTTGCCCTTGGGGGACCAGGTGGGTGTGGCCAGGGTGGGTGAGGCCTACTGGGTGGGCGTGGAGGGAGTGGGTGTGGCCTACTGGGTGGGCATGGCCAGCTCTACATTGTTCGCATCAATGGTGCCTGGGGGGGGTCTGGGCAGGAGTGGGACAGATCTGAGAGTCTCTAGCAGAAGGGGGTGGGACCAGGGCAAGTGCCAAGGCATGGTCCACTGGAGGAGCCTCACTGTTCCTCTCAAGCCATGTGGGGGGGGCTGGATGGTGGTGCAGGCTGCCCAGAGCACCGGGCAGCAGTCAAATGCCCAGTCTGGCCCTCGAGCACCCGTGGCACCAAGCCCAGCCCCACTTCCCCAAGGGGGTGCCCAGCTGCACTTACCTCCTCCTCAAGGCTGCTGCTGCTGTGCTTGCTCTGCTTAGCCAGGTTGTTCATGATGGGTACCAGGGCAAAGTCAGAGGGAGACTGAATGTGTTTCAGCATAGATGGCCACCACAAAATTGTACATTGGCTCCCGGCTGGCCAGGGCCAAGGCCAAGGCAGTGGGGGCCGTTCCCTCACTGTTTCCAGGATGGCTTCGCAGGGCACATGAAACCCCCAGGCCTTGTGTTTGACATGTCTGCTCTATCTGAAAGGCTGAAGAAAATAGCAGGAAGTCACTCATCTGATGTTCATCTGATTAGGGGCATCTGGTCTATGATGTCTTCTTCGGTTTTTTTAAAATGTTCTTTAGTATTTAGCTGCTTAATTTATTCTTATATGAAGCATCAATTCAATTTTAATACTTATGTTTAATTATTTTTAATTTACAAGAAATATATTCAACAAGATAAAGGTTTGGGATTTCATATGTAACATTTTAGGGGCCGAGCATCCAGGTGGCCTTTGAGTGTTCCTCTCACCCCATATGATTGGAATTAGAGCAGAATAAAACTTCATTTCATTACATGTGTTTGGATAGTATTACACCTAGTTGATATGATTATTTTCCAGTTATATATTTCATTTTCATCTCTCTCCAGTGGGACAAGCCCACCCCACTCATGCTAGTGGAAGAGGCCTGCTATGCATCCTGTCTGCTAAGGAATTGAAGCAGGCAGGGTCAAGCAGAAGAGCCTTTTCCTCTGGGCCCCCATCCCCATGGAACGTTCTACCGCTGGAGGTGAGAACTGTCCCTTCCCTTTTGGCCTTCTGGAAGGGTATCAAAATTTGGCTTTGCCAGCTGGGTTGAGTTCCCAAAGGGGGTGCTCACTGCTGAAGATGGTTGATCGGGTAAGAAGACCTCATCTCCTTTCCGTCTGGCTTTTAGCTCTCTTTTTAGTTTTAGTTCTTAATATTTTAACTGTGTTGTTTTAATCTTTTAACTATTTCTTGTTTTATAACCTGTAAGCTGCCCACAGTTATCTTGTAGGTGGCATAAAATAAAATAACAAAATAAATTTTCTTCTGCCCTATTAAAAATACAGCTTGATACCAATTTCTGAAAATTTCTTGAGGCTGTTCCCAGAGCAATTAAACATTACAGATCTGTAATGGCATGATAGATATTATAGATGGCTTTTTTATATAATTGTCGAGGACTTTGTACTTTGTTTCAATGGGAAATTGATAGATGATCAGCCATCAGTTCCATGTATGAATTATTTGCTTAACTGTAAACAAACAACCCCTTCCTTCTTCTCCCTCCTCTGGGATTTAAGGTTTCAGAAGTATATTTAAAGAATGGTTATATTCTCTAAAGGATTGATGTATTGAAAGAAAGAAGACAGAAGGACGTATTTGGCATGTTTTTTCATTGTAAAGAAGACAGATTATGTGATGATTGTTACTGTTACTTAAGTGATGGGTAAATGTATTTCTTGGCTTGTATAGTAAAAATTGATAGGTATGGATAAATGAAATCTAAGGAAGGCAAAGATTTTCTTGGATCAGACATGCTTGATCTAGAATTAATAATCTGAACTTTCTTCATCCTCTCACTTGTTTATGTTATCATGGGCAAATCAAAGTTGAATGAAGGCAGTTCCATATCCTTAATGAGTCTTTATTTATTTACTATGTGAATAATCATATAAATTGTGACCAAATTGTCTGCTAGAGGGTGGGAATTAAAATTCTACATAGTATCTGTCCTCAAGCTGGAGTCTAGTCTAGTTGTCTTGGTCTATAATTCCCAATATCAAAGCACCGGTCACTGGAAGTTATGAACTACAGGTAGTCCTCAACTTATGACCATAATTGAACCTAGAATTATCGTCATATGTCCTGCCAATCGTTAAATGGTCATCATGTGAACGACCTGATTTTATGACATTTTTTGTGATGGTCACTAAGCAAACTCATTGTCTATAATATCTGTTTTTTTGCCAGAAACTGGAAGTAAACATTGGTTTACAACAAAAAAAAATGCAAATTGTGGTCACATTACCGCGGGATGCTGCAAACAGCCATAAATGCGGGCCAAAATGTGACCACATGATTGTGAGGGAGAACAGCTGTTAGACTTTCAAATCCGTTTCTTAAGTCCCTATTTGGGAGTCCATTGTTAATTTGAGTGGTTACTAAGGACTACCTGTGTAATAGTTCAACTCGGATAGTACCAGGATGGGAGAGCTACTATAGGACAGCACATCCACTGTGAATGAGGAAGAATGGCAAAAAATTAGCTTTGTTCTTAGCTGGAAATATCTTAGCTAAAATAATCTGTGAGGCTTTTGCTGGTTTCCTTTCATTATATTGCAATAAATTAGAGAGCTTTCAGTTAACAATAGTTTCCATTTTGTCTTGATCTGGAGAGTATAAATCTTAGTTCAAAACAAGCCAGGGTGTTAAACCACATTTTTAAGGAAATGTTGCTTTTGCATTTCATTTTAATATGCCACAGACATATGAATAAAACCAACGTTATATCAGCTTAATTATAAGATGACGTGCCCAATATGTCTGAATAAGGAGTATGTGTTGAATTTCTTTCACTTCTATGTGTTTTGGGGGATAACAAAAATAAGTGACAGAATAATTTTTCCTTGATGATCATCTTGATGCTTTTCTGGCAAATTATCATGACTTGCTGAATTGCCTATTTCAATAGTTATCGTTATCCCTGCTGATGCTCCTGAATCAGATGCTATGAAGGATAAGGGACTTTCTTGTGAGATTGTCTGCAGTTTTTTGCATTTGCATATCTTCTTAGAACAAACATATTTTAGTTGATGGTTTGTATTTATTTGTTAGATATAAATTCTACCTTCCCATTAAAGACTTAAGGTGGCTGAATTGCTCTCACCTGCCATTTTTCCAACAACAACCATGTGAGATTGTTGGTCTAAGAGGCAATAATTGGCTGAAAGTCATCCAGTGAGCTTCAATAATTGAGAACTGAACCTGGGTTTCTCCAGTGCTGTTCCATTACTTTAACCACTACAACACACTATGGGTTTTGGTGAACAAACAATTCTGAGCGATGAGCTATGTGTCTTTGGTAATGTAGATGAGATTTATGATATTTCTATACAAATAAAGTATGTATATAGAGTACAAAATATGGCAGGAAATTCAATTTTATTGTTAAAATGTTTCTTGGGGTAAGAAAAAATGGAAACACTATACTTGAAACAAAAATCAGTTCTCAGTAGTTCTTGTGAGTAAAAGTTTTGTGATGATTAAGGAGCCCAATGGTGAAAACATTTCCAGTCTGATTAATTTGCCAGAGTGTATGTGGCAAGTTAGCTCTTTCATCTCCCATACAGAACAGTTCACCTAAAATTTGATGGTCAGTTCTGTGCTGCTAGTGTTTATATTTTAAAATACATAGACAGATCAATAATCAAAGTGTTCAAGCTTACATAATATATACTTTTATTTTGGAATAAATTTCCCCAGCTTTTTCGCTTCAAGTGATCCATAATTCTAAGTCCTTTAATAGAGCATTGGAGAAAATGGGGGTTTTCTTTAAGGCTTTGAGCAAAAACGAGAGACTTTCCCTCAATTCTGGTGTCCAAGTTTAAATGTTTTCAAATCTATCTCATAGTCTAAATGGAAGTGGGCCTCTTTTATCACTGTCACTGTCTAGCTGGGTGCCCATAATGGTTATTGGGCTTGAAATATGAAAGCGTTTTTCTTTTCTTTTTTAAGTACAAAATTTACAGACAATAGAGCCTGTTGGACAGCAAGTATATAGAAAGATGTTCCATGTCTTTCAAGGCAAGTAGAGAAGATTGCAGGTCCCATCCACTAGTCCAGCTCCAATGGATTTCTGTCCATTGGTTTTGAGTATTTGTTTCCAAAATAATATTTGGAAATTGTTGTAAAGGCAGGCTTAGTTTAACAAGTTTAAACTAACCTTAACAAGACTTTTATTTTATTGCTTTTTTTTAGAACATATTGTCCATTGAAATCGAATGACATTACAATATATAAATCCGCAAATGTGATGATGGCCGGAACACAAGCCTAGGTTTGGAGAAGCTCCAGGTTGGGTTCTATGAAAGTTTGCAGGCTGACTGGCTCAGCCCGTGTAACCTAAGCCTCTCGATTAGCATAAGGCTGGTTTGTTGCTTTCTTTCCTGCCCTTCAGTAGCTATTCACCGTTTTCGGAGGGGAGGAGCAACAGTAGCAAGCAGCAGCAGGGGCAAAGCGAGCAGACCATCCGCGGCTGATTTTCGGAGAGAAAAACATTTCGGACTAATCTTGCAGTCCAAATGCTTTCGGGCTTTAGCTGCAGGCGCGATTGACAGACAGACGTAAGCGTGCATTCAGTGAAGGGAAGAGGAGAATAACCTTGCCGGAGAGTAAGAGGGAGGAACGGCTGGCGAGGGATGCTGCCGCTGCTGCAGGAATGCGATGGAGATGGGCGCCTCGGCCATCTGCAGTGAAGGCGATTGTTGCTGTTGTTGCCGCCGCCACCGCTTGTAGGTTTAGACAACTGGAGTGCGCGAAGGAGGAATATGCGCGGCCAGGGCGGGAGGAGAGGTGCTGCGAACGGGAAGAATGGTTGCTGCAGCCATGATTTTTAGGCTGCCTCCTTGATGTTTTGCTTGGATTCTGATAGGTTGACGGAGGGAGGGGGGGAAGCCAGCCTTTGGCCGCTGCCAGCCCTTCGGGCGATTCATATGGCTTTACAGCTTGGAGGCTTCCTTGCTTTTCTTTTCGCAGCCTTCGGGGTCAGCCCTCCCAGGCCGAGCGCGCTGCCTGATTTGCTCGGGCCTTGGGTGCCTCGGCTCACCGCTGGCTGAGCCCTTCCGCGCCGAATCGAGCTATTGTTTTGGAACCGCCGCGCTTACACGCCGTCTAGGGCTCTGGTTTGCCGCCGCCGCCGCCGCCGCCTTCGAAGCCGCCCCATTTGCCTTTCCTCCACACGACTTGGGATGGAAGCTGGTTGGAGTGCCCGTGAAGGGGGATGCGTTATGGGGCGTGCGTAACGCGGGCTCTTTCGCGGGAGGGAGACCAGGCACGGAGGAGCCGCGATGGACGAGGCAGGGACTCCAGATTGTGTGCTGCGCTGCCAGCCCGAGCGCTGCCTGTGAGGAGGCTGAGATAAAGCGAGCCGGGAGGCCTGCCTGGTTCATGCCGCCGCCGCGGCTCGTGCGGAATTAGCTTGCTGGGAGCCTCAACATGAAGAAGACCCGAAGTATCACCTTACGGCGAGCCTGGCCGAGCTCGGATTTCTCTGACCGGGCTTCGGACCGCATGAGGTCCCGCAGCGAGAAGGACTACCGCCTGCATAAACATTTCCCACCAGCGTTCCTCTCCCAAGCATCACGGGGCTACATGACATCAGGTCTGTAACATCAGTATCTGTGGGGGTGGTGAGTAGGTGTACACACGTACATGCAAATCCGCCCGTTTGAAAGAGCTAGTCTGGCGCGTTTGTTTATCTCCCCGCGCCGTGTTAAGGGTTGCGACTGATTAGCATAGGTTGCAATGAAGGAGGCTATTTCTTTTAAAGCTCGCATCCACCATTTTGTACCTCAGGAAGATTTATTTGAATCAGGGCCTTCTCAATATGGAATTAAAAACCTTCCAGCTCCCTTACAATAAAGGGAGAGAGAAGGAAATGCTCAAATCCGCGTTTGAAACGTTGCACCCCTTTGTGAGAGCACAAGCACCATCCCCACCGCTGGGTGACGAAGGATGATAAAACCAGATATTGTCTCTTGTTCCGCTGAATGCAATGATCTCAAAAGGCGTTTCTGGATTTCATTTTCCATCTGGAAGTGGCCCTGTCATCGTGGCATTATTGGGAATATTGTCTCCAGTATCCATTTGGTTGGGGGCAGGTTGAGGGGGAGTTCTGTTTTGGTGATAAAAATGAGTACATATGTAAACATTAGTGGGTAGGAAGGGAAGAGTGTCTGGGGGTGTGTATCATATGTGCCTTTCCCTATCTATTGCTTCAACGCAAGCTCTTTAGTAATAATGGGTACTGCATTAACATGTTTGTGCATGCATAACAAGATCAGAGCACAACAGAATGACAGGAGTGCTGCAGAAAGCTATGTATCAGGGCAACTCTTGATCTTTCAGTCAAGAATTCTAGAAGGAAATGCCAACTTGCATCCTGCTGGAAAGGACATAATAACATGGAAATGTTTTTATTGTTTTAATTCTTGGCTAGTTTTAGTCTGAGATTTCATTATTACAGCATTAAATTTTCTTTTATTATTGGGAATTAAACCTGCTTCAGCATAAAAAATGAACCTCTATTAATAGGTAGGCAGAGGGTAGCTTTTTCTTTCTGTTCTGGCCTATTAAAGTTAGTAGTTGTGTGTAACTTGCTTACTTAACTTGTTTTCTTTTGTTAATAATTATGTTTTTTCTACTAAGCACTAAATTTTAAAGGTAAGAAGTCAACAGGATTTTGTCAGTAGCAGTAAATATAGAGGAGAAATATTTTATGGAAATCTTGATTCAATGAGTTTTGGTCTACAAGCTTTTACATTGCCATATAAGCACGCATTCAGAAAAATGCCAAATCGGTATAAAAAATAAAAACCAGCCACACTGTTTGCAAATATTGTTGCTTCAATATATTTAATAGTGCATTTGGTTCATGCTATATACTGCTAAAATTTGAATGGGAGTTTACTAATTCATTATGTTGTTAATTTAAAAATTAGTTTAGAGTAACTAGTACTTAATTGCATTGTCATCTGGTTTTGTGTCACTGGAATTACAATTCCATATTTTTTCTGCAAATCTGTGTTGATAAGTTTATCA
Organism: Bothrops alternatus; assembly: GCA_034064705.1. Lineage (NCBI taxonomy): Eukaryota > Metazoa > Chordata > Lepidosauria > Squamata > Viperidae > Bothrops > Bothrops alternatus. The sequence continues at coordinate 7,024,652 of JARGCV010000053.1, read as the reverse complement.
TATACATGTAATTCATGTTAGTTATGTAAAATCCCTAGAGAGCAGCTTAAAAGTCATTTGGAATAGTTATTACAAAATTTGAAGAGCAGTTGTATTATTTAATCTCATCATCAATACTGAAATTGATATGAACTTGTTTGTGGGTGCTACAGTTACTTGTGTTGGGTTAGGACATTGTAAAACAGAATGTTCCATCTCCCTAGACTGGCAGCAAAGTCTGAAAATTAACAGTGCAAAAATATATGGTGTCTGTGGGGGTGAGAAAGGAGCAGCTGACACTTCAACTATGAGTAATACTCTATAATTGTTAAGAGTATATCAGAAGTTATATAAAGCAAACTTAATATATGATGCTGTAACTGAAAAAGTAATTTTAACTTCATTCTGAATTTATGTTAAAAAATGTGTCTTTTGTCTTTCCTTATATTGGTTGGGGAGGAATGAATATATATTCTAAATCCTGGCTATTTTTAAAGGCCTCCTTGGGGCAGGAAATCTATAAGAAGCTTTCTTGCATAAAATTGAAAGACTGTGAATACAAATGTTTTCTTTGTCACTCAAAATGTTATACATTTTTCAAACTGCCAAATTGTTTGTCCTGTTATTCAGCCTAATTGCTATTAATATTGTTGCAATATTGCTTCAGTAAGTTGTTGCAGGAAGAAAGAAGAGAAAGTTAGGAAATGATTGTTAGGTAGGTCAATAATACTAAGTATACAAGCAAAGCATTTCTTTTCCCTAAATCTCCCAAGTCATTCTATCCGTAAGATTTTTTTAAGCTGGAGCATCCTTAGAATGCCTTATAAGGGTAGTGAATATAGAAATCTCTAAGTTATATGTTCTGATAGGTTATTATTTTCAATTAGCATTTGGCAGCAATCCATTTTTAAACATAGTTTTCCTTTCACTAATACAGGTATCTGAAATATTGCATTATGGTGAATAATATTTGAGACTAAAATTTTTATCACTTTTCAGAAAAACAATAGAAAATATAGGTGGCCATCAATTTACAGTCACAATTGAGCCCCAAATTTTGGTTGCTAAGCAATATATTTGTTAAGTGAGTTTTGGCCCATTTTGCGACTTTTTGTAACAGTTGTTAAGTGAGCCATTGCACTTGTTAAATTAGTAACACAGTTGTTAAGTGAATCTGGCTTCCCCATTGACTTTGCTTGTCAGAAGATTGCAAAAGTGTCCTGGACACTGCGACTGTCATGAGTCAGTTGCCAAGTGTCTGAATTTTGATCACGTGACTGTGGGGATGCTGCAGTGGTCGTAAATGAATCTGGCTTCCCCATTGACTTTGCTTGTAAGAAGGTCGCAATAGGTGATCACATGAATGCATGCCAGTTGCCAAGTGTCTGAATTTTGATCATATGACCATGGGGATACTGCAGCAAAAGTGTGGAAAACGGTCATAGGTTACTTTTTTCAGTGCCATTGTAACTTTAGTCACTAAATGAATAGTTGTAAGTCAAGGACTACCCGTAATCCAAAATTTCTTGACATTTTTGAGCAACCACTTTGTAGAGCTTTATTCATCTGTTTATTTCATGTTGGAAATAGAAATTTTGTATAGGAAAACTCATTGGCTTTACTTTTCCAAACAAATAAAGAGTAGAACAATCAACATGTTTCGGTTTTGTATTTTGAGACAAATTTTGAATAGCCTCATTAATTGTATAACTTAAATACCCTGGTGGTATGTTGAAGCACCTCATTGTGCCCCAATCAATGGCGGGTCCTTAACGATAGCCGAATTAAGGAGACAGCATGCATGCAGGTTTCCTTGGGGTGAAGCGACCCTAGACAAAAGGCTGCCTCCCCTTTTTATTACCTGTTACAGTGGGCGGTTACATAAGGCATCACATGGTTACAAACAGCCAATGACAAGATTATACCTGTAGCCAATGGTAAAGTTACACTGGCAAAGTTACACCTGTAGCCAATGGATTCAAATCTTGGTACAACTTCCCTCCACCTATTAGCCCCTCCCTCATTTCCTGTTGTTCCAAAACCGCATGGTCAAGCCACATGGGCTTCTGTGTTCCTTTGTCCCTTTGTTCCAAGCCTCATGGAAGTTCCTTTGTCCCACCTATGCTCCGTCCAGCTCTTACACGATCCTAGGGCATAGGCCATCATAGCAACAGTATGTGTATCTTTTATTTTCTTTGCTCTTTCTCATATCTATACCAAAGTAGTTTTGGGGTTATTGGAAACTTTTCATGGATGGGCTATTAGTTCCATTAAGTTAAGGTCTTATTTGGAACATAGATGTTCAATACTAATTTTGGTAATGATTATATTCGATTAGTGTTGTACTGAACATATTTTTTTAAAAAGGTCTATTCAGGTAGTTTTGTTTTGTTTTAAAACAAGAACCTAAGTGGTTTAAGATGAAAAAAGAGTTACCTAAATTAAAATGTGGAAATAGTGGTGCTCACATTAAGGAATAAATTAATTCACTAACTGCTTATTGTCTGACCTTCCAGATTTTGGAATATTTATCTGGACAATGGAAAAAAGTTTGATCTAATAAATGTTTTACCTTATATCAAAATAAAAAGTTGGAATCCATTTTATTCTACAGCTGTAATGCATGCATTTGTATAAGATTGATTCATCTGAAATGATTGGGGTTCAGCATATTTTTGTATGATAGAAATTGCCTTTATTTTGGAAGGTTGTGAAATCCTAACTTTTTTTTTGCACCAAATTTATTCATGCTTAGGAGTAAGATACAAATAATATATTAATAGATCTTTAATATAAGTACTACAGAATTCTCTGCATTAAAGAATGGTACTACAATGAAGAAAAAAGCAAGCACCAAATTAAAATTATCTCACCAAGATTCCAGTATTGAGCGTGAACGGTTTTTTATTGTTTTGAATAATTTTGTAGTTAGATTATCAGATGTAGAATTATATTCACTTGTTACCTCCAAATCATTGTTGGTGATATTTTAATCAGTTTTTTTTTTGCTGTAAGCCTACCCAATCTCACAGTGTCATTGTTAGAGTAAATAAGGAATGTGCTCCTTGGAGGAAGAATTATACAAATACGTCAATAAAAATGTTACTTAGAAGGGGCATTAGTCTTGCTTAATAGCTTTAAATATAATTACTGATTCTAGACATCACCTATCTCAGCGGTTCTCAACCTTTTTCAGGCTGCGACCCCGACCTGCTCCGTGCATGTGCGGTGCGACGGCCCGCATCGTGCATGCGCGGTGCTACCCCGTGCATGCGTGGTGCTGTCCCCTGCGCCGGCCGAGGGGAAAAGGGGAAAAAAGGTGGACTGCATTGTTTGGCGACCCCCGTGAAATGGTTGTTCGACCCCAAATGGGGTCGCGACCCACAGGTTGAGAACCGCTAACCTATCTTTTATTCCAAGTTGAGAGGTATGTAAGGCATAACCCATAGGATAGAATAAAAATATAGTGCTTCCTTTGCACCTGGTCTATTATCTAAGGTTGGAAATTATTCTCTTTTCACATTTTGCTTAGTTTAGCTGTATAACTTGCCAAGTGAGTATATGCTCTTCTAAGATGACTTGAAGTTGCCTTGGGCAAACAGCTTGCTGGCAAGTTGCCTTTGTTACAGTGATATGTCTCTATTTGTGTGTGTATAGCAAAGTATGTAGTGAAATGACAAAAGAAAAACACTTTTTAAAAATCAAAGTCTGGACAGAAAAACAATTAAAACAAAAAACTTGCAAATTAAAAGAATAGACACCAAACAAATTTTACTGGATAAGAGTAATTAGAATTGTAGCCTGATCCATGGTAATTTATTGTCTGAAAAGGCAAGTCTATAACAGAGCTTATGATGGTTGATAATTGACCATGTCATATGGGGAAAGTAGTCTTTCAAATATTGTGGCCCCAGAACATTAGAGCAGATCTTTGAATTCTAGTAAGATGTATGTCTGAATTAACAGCTTTGATGTCCTATTTTGAACAAGTTGAAATGCCCAGTGCTTTTCAAAACTCACCTAATATATAACATTTTACTATCCCTGCTTGGATAATTCTATAGCAGGATAAATGTGAAGTATTATCCCATTCCAGGAGACAATTAGAACATATGCTAACTAAAGTTAATGGAAGAAGATATGCTAAGAATTTCACTTGGGAATTACAATAATCGATGAAGCACATCTAAAAGTATCCCAATCTCCTATTGGGAAGGTTTAAGGATGTGAAAATGAATACCTCTTAAATTTGTTTCTCATCAGTAGGCCTTTGGTTAAAAAGGTAGAATATTAGTATCTGGAAACTTGCTACTAGATACATGATGAATCTAGTTTTAACCACCCAGTGCTTATTTCCCCCTCCCTTCTTGCCTTATATACCTTATAACAGAGGTTCCCAACCTTTTGGGCACCAGGGACCGGTTATATGGAGATTTATCTACGGACCGGAAGGGGCGTGGTTTTGTATGCTGCCTGCATCCCACAGATGGGGCTTTGCTTGTTTGCGCGGCCTGGTTGCTGGCATGCTGCAGTCCAGTACCGGTCCATGGACCGGGGGTTGGAGACCCTGCCTTATGCGGAATACATTTAGTGGAGTAATGTTTAGTTTTATACTGAAAATAAATAGTATGGTCCTTGGTGCTCTCTAAGCTTGGTTTTTTTCTTGAAAATGTTTCATTACCCAAATAGGTAACATCGTCAGTGCTAGAAGTTGGTGGGTTTTGCTCTGTATTTATATACAGTGGATTACCCTGTCAGTGTTGGTGGGGGTGTTTTCTTTTTTGTTCCTTGATTAAGCTGTTATTTACTCTTTGGTTGTTTGTCTGAGTTGGTAGTTGCTTGTAAAAGTTTAGGTTAGAGACAGTAGGATATTTGGAATGTGTGTTATATTTTTTATTTAGAATGTATTACTAAAATTACTAAAATTTGGTAAGCATGAATATGTGGTTATTTTTATTATATGTTGCATAGTGGTCTTATTGGAATAGTAAATCAGAAGACAGAATTCATGGGATAGTGGTATTTAAATATAATATTAAAAAATTGATACCTTTTACTTTTAAGGAGGTCTCCATATATATACCTGGAAGAATATATAGTTATTTGATCGATGATGTCTCAGGAAGTGTGGTCAAATTATGAGATATGCTGGGAACTACAATTGTAGCCCATGACTCCTCTAACCCCTTTTACTTGATTATTTGATGTCATTGAGCACATGGTTTCTATTATAATGTTCTATAATTTCTTAATAATCTGGTTACTGTTATACCAGTTAATGGATTTTTACACATTGTAAGAGCTTAAAATACATGGATCTTTTTTCCTTTTATTCATTATTTAATTTTTTAAATTTTGCTTCCAAAAATAAAAATAAGCTTTTCTATAAGAACACTTCTAAATGTGCTGTGGAACAGTGTGAATATTTTTAATAAGCTAATCTATATAAGGTATTTAGAAGTGCCAGTCTGGCAGAGTGGCTAAGGCATCAGGCTAAAAACTGGGAGACCGTGAGTTCTGTCTCCTTCTTGAGCACAAAGCCAGCTGGGTGACCACGGAGCCAATCACTTAGGAAGGAAGCAATGGCAAACCATCTTGGGAAAACCACAAGGACTTGCTGAGGCAATCTCCGAGAATCAGACAAGATTGCAAGGAAGAAAAAAATATGTGATATTTAAAGTTCAGGATTTTGTTGCCTGTGCAGTCATCGACTCAAAGATTACATGCTGCCTCCTCCATGACATTTTTCAGGATTTTCATCATTTTTTCTTCTTGATGACTATACAATATAAGAATTTTGTACATCCAGGATGCTTGTGGATGATGTAAAATTACTGTTGCTAAGAACTGGTATAATTTTTTTTCAGTATGTCAACCACTTGCTTACCAATACAAAGAAGAACTTTTTTTTTTAACTCAATGATACAAAATGTGATTTCTTTAGTTTCAACAGAACTAATGAAAATGTTTGTTTAACTAAGCATGAATGCAATAGGTTGAGGAACTGCAGCAGCTTAACAGAAAATTTAAGCAGAAGTTCTTAAACAGTTTAGCTTTCAAGTACATAAAGGATGGATTCTGATACACTTCGGTGGTGGGTGAAAAGGGCAGGATATTGCCATGACATTCAAATTTTGAACTCCCCTATTATAATAGGTGAATCCAGTGGTGGGATTCAGCCAGTTCGCACCAGTTCGGCAGAACCGGTAGCTAATTTTTGTTGCCCAGGCCCAGAATGGACTTCCGGATACCACGAAGCCTCCTCTCAGCAGGTAACAAAGAAAACAGGTCATGAAGAGGATATGTAGTGTCCCAGACAATCTTGCAGACCCTGCTCAAGCAATGCTTATATGCTATGTCCTGGATGGAAGGGAGGGACCTGCCAGTAATCTTTTCAGCCATCCTTACCACTCTCTGCACCGCCTTCCTGTCTAAAGCAGTGATGCTTCCAAACCAGACTATGATGCTGTATGACAGGATGCTCTCGATCGTCCCCTGTAGAAAGTGGTAAGGACAGGGGAAGTAAGATGTGCTTTTCTCATCGCATATCTCACATATATTACCAAACAACTCCAATAACATCTGCAGAAACTTAAGTAGACATAGGCAGTGATTGCGTTTAACAATACTAATGGCTTGTTTTTGGCTTGTTCCTCTTTAGTGCTCAGTATGAATGTAGCAACTGAGAGCCTGTCAAACAAGTGTTGAGATATAACTTAAAAACCACAAGAAATAAAACATCTGATGTAAAGTCATTCTGAATTTCCACAAAGACTAGCCTTAGTAGACAATTATGCTGCAAGTAGATCAGGGAGCAACAGGTGCAGGGATGTCACTAAAACAAAAAGCTAAAGAGAATTTCTGAAGGACTTGAGTCTAAGAATACCCATCGAAGTGCCTGACAGATGAAGGAAGTTGATTTATTGCAGGGCTAGGCTGAATGTGAACACTAATTCCTTGACATAGTTTTAGAATATGATGCCTGTCTTCCCCCCCCTCAAAAATAAGGGTGTCAATTTTAGAACAGGATGGCTTTATCCCAAATTGTATTGTGAACTTTTTTGATCACCTTTTTGAACATTTACATATTTCAATCAATCAGAATCACTCAATCAGAATAGAGCTGGAAGGGACCTTGGAGGTCTTCTAGTCCAACCCCGGCTCAAGCAGGAGACCCTGGACCATTTCAGACAAGTAACTGTCCAGTCTCTTTTTAAAAACTTACCAGGATGAAGCACCTACATCTTCTGACGGCAAGCTGCTCCACTGGTTAATTGTCTTCATTGTTAGAAAGTTTCTCCTTAGTTCCAGATTGCTTCTTTCCTTGATTATTTTCCATCCATTGTTTCTTGTCCTGCCTACAGGTGGCAACCTCTCAAATATTGGAATACTGCTATCATGTCACCCCAGTCCTTCTTTCTCTACACTAGCCAAACCCAAATCTTGCAACTGTTCTTCATATGTTTTTATGAAGGCCTTTAATTATCTTAGTTGCTCTTCTGTGCATTTTTTCCAAAGTCTCAACATCTTTTTGTAATATGGTGACCAAAACTAGATGCAGTATTCCGGGTGTGGTCTTACTAAGATTTTATAAAGCAGTATTAATAGTTCACGTGATTTTGATTCTATGCTCTGTTTATATAACCAAGGATTATATTAGCTTTTTTGGCTGCTGCTGTAAACTCTGATTCATATTTAAATAATCGACAACTAGGACTCCAAGGTCTCTCTCACAGTTACTGTTTTTGAGCCAGATTTCGCCTAATCTGTACTTGTACCTTTGGTTTTTCCTACCTAAGTGTAAAACCTTGCTTTTCTCCACGTTAAATTTCATTTTGTTGGAACAAGCCCATTGTTCAAGTTTATCAAGATCTTTTTGGATCCTGAGCTTTTCTTCTGGGGTATTGGCTATTCCCTCCAGCTTAGTGCCATCTGCAAATTTGACTTCATAAGTCATTTATGAAGATATTGAAGAGTACTGAGCCTAGGATGGAACCCTGTAGCACCCCACTTCTTACTTCTCTCCATGTAGATGCAGTATTATTAAGGATGACTTGTTGAATATGGTTTGTCAGCCAGTTACAAATCACTCTGGTGGGGATGCTGTCTATCCCACATTTTTCTAGCATACCAAGAAGTAGGTTGTGGTCTACTTTGTCGAATGCCTTGCTGAAGTCTAAGTATACTATGTCCACAGCATTTCACTGGTCTACTAATTTAGCCACTTTGTCAAAGAATAAAATAAGATTGGTTTGGCAGGATCTGTTTTTAACAAAACTGTGCTGACTTTTATTATAATTTGTTTCTACATGTTTGCAGATCTGTTTTTTTATTACCTTTTCCAGTATCTTCCCAGGTATTGATATTAGGCTGATTGGTCTGTAATTTCCTGGGTCTGTTTTTTTTCCCTTTTTTGAAGATGGGAACCACATCAGCTCTTTTCCAATCCTCAGGTAATTCCCCGGTGTTCCAGGATTTTTGAAGATGTGGTACAATGGTTCTGAGATAGCATCTGCCAGCTTTTTCAGAACTCTAGGATGTAAAACCACCAGGTCCCAGTGATTTATATTTATATTCATCAAGATCGCATAGGTTTTCTTTAACCATTTTCCTTATTTTAATTTTTATTTCTAGTCTTTTACAGTTAGATTTTTGGTAGGCTCTGGTTTCTTTTTGTGTGAAGACTGATGCAAAAAATGAGCTAAGCAACTCTTCTTTCTCTCTACTGCCTGTTATTTCTTTGTCATTTTCTCTCTTAAGTGGACCTACTGTTCCCTTGACTTTTTTCTTGTTATTTATATGTTGAAATGTTTTTTTAATTATCTTTGACCTTCATTGAAAGTTTTTGTTCATTCTGAGCCTTAGGTTTCCTGACATCTTCTTTGCAGATTTGGCTACATGCTGATGTTTTGCCTTACTTATATGTCTCTCTTTCCATTTTTTGTACTTGTTCTTCTTGGATTTCTTGTTTTTCTTTTTCAGTGGTATTGTGCTGGACTGGGCTTTTAGGATCATATTTTTCAGAGTTTCCCATGCTTCTTGAGTTGTTTCCCCCCTTTAGAATTTTCATCCATGGAATTTTTCTTAGTCTCTCTCTGAGTTTGTTAAAATCAACTCTTTTAAAGTTTAAAAGAGTTTATGCTCTATCACTTGTGTTTGCATTATATTGAATTCCAATATGACGTGGTCACTCTCTCCAAAGTACCGGCAATTTCAACTCTTTCTATCACTTCTTCTCTATTAGTAAGAATTAGATCTACCGTAGTATAGCTTTTCCTCTAGTTCCCTCCTCTATCTTTTGGATGACAAAGTTGTCAGTTAGATTGGTTAGGAATCTGTTTGATTGCCCACTTGCTGCAGAGTTTATCTCCCGGCTAATATCTGGGTAGTTAAAGTCTCCCATTACTACTGTGGTATATTTGCTACGTAACATTTGTTAGTTGTTTAGCAAAAAGTTTATCTGTTTCTTCTGCTTGGTTGGGTGGCCTGTAGTATACGCCTATAACAATGTCATTCTTTTTTCCTTTTATATTGACCCACATCCTTGGTTTTGTGGATTTCTGTAGACATGTAGTGATCTTTTATATATAATGCAAACCCACCTCCTCGTTTGTTAGGTCTGTTTCTTTTGAATATTTTGTATCCTTCCATAGTACATTCCAGTCACGAGTTTCATCCCACCATGTTTCAGTAATGGCAACTATATCGTATTTACCTTCATGTACTAGTATTTCAGGTTCACCCTGTTTGTTCCCTAAATGTTGAGCATTCTTGTATAGGCATCTGAGTCTTTTGTGGATCTTGGGTATGTTTCTTATAGCTACTTCTTTTTATCTGGGTTTTCCACCCTTTGCATCACTCTCTACTTCACTTTGTTTTTCTTCCCTACCTCCTTATATGATTGGTTATCTAATGGTTTTTGCTTGGAATCAGGTTCTAAAGGTCTGGAAGATTGGCCTCCCTCTCCCCTAATTTTAGTTTAAAGCCCTTTTGATAAGATGAGCCAGTCGTTTTCTGAATATATTCTTTCCAGTTCTTCTGAGGTTCACTCCATCCCTTGCCAGTAGCTCTTCATGTAGGTAATGTAGACCATGGTGTAAGAAACTGAAGTTTTTTTGACAATACCAATTTTTAAGTCAGTGGTTCGTTTCTAAAATCCTTTGCTCCCTCATTGGATGTTGGCCTTTTGTTGGAAGTACAGATTGAAAACACCACTTGAGCTCCTAATTCTTCAACTTTCTTCCTAGCTGTTCATAATCTCTTGTTATTGTTTTTAGATTCATTGTTGTGTCATTGGTCCCACATGTAGAAAAAGAAAGAAGTAGTAATCCGTGGGGTTGATTATTTTAGTAAGTTTCTCAGTTACATCTTTGATTTTTGCTCCAGGATGACACCATACTTTCCTAGATTGATTATTTGATCTGCAGACTATAGTTTCTGTTCCCCAAAGAATTGAATCTCCTATCACCGATATTTGCCTTTTTTTTTCCCCTCAGGAAATCTGGGATACTACTGTACTGTATTCTTTCTGTCACAGGAATGCTGGGTTATGTCTCATTTTTTGAAACTATTGATGACTGCTCTTTTATAGGTGTCTGCATATTTTCTTCCAGAGGGAGGCTATGTTCAATTCCAAAGGGGCTTCACTTGATACTAAGGTAGATAGTATTGGTTTTGCTCTTGGTTGCTGTTTTCTTCTAAAAGTATCATGTTTCCATCAGTCTTCCTCTTTAGGTTCATATATTGGGTCATTTTTTTTGGAAGCTGTTTGTTCCATATTGTGTTAGGTGTTATCAGTTTTATTTTTCATTTTTCTTCATATATTTGTTCATACATTTTTAAAGAAGCTGTTTGCTCCCTATTGTGTTTAATTTTGGTGTAGTCTTCTTGTTTAGGTTGGGGATTCTTGCTTTGTTCATTGAGTTTCAAAGTGGCTAGAGTTGCTTGTAGACCAGGGTGGCGAATCTATGGCAGGCGTGCCAGAGGCAGCACTCAGAGCCCTCTCTGTGGGCACGTGTGCCATCGCCCCAGTCCTAGGCCTTCAGCTGGGTTTTATAAAACCTTTTCCTTTAGGCCTCCGCTGCCATGTGCAAAAAAAAAAAGGTTCAATCAGTCAATTTCAACTTCTCGTGGGGAAAAAAAAAGATCTTGCAAAGTTGGAATTGATTGATTGAACTTTTTAGTCCCACCTAGGCTGCCGTTACCACTACAGCCACGCCCACCTAATGGGCCACACCCACCCAGCACTCAGTGGGTTTTGGGTTGCAGTTTGGGCACTCAATCTCTAAAACATTCGCCATCACTGTTCTATATCCTTTACTTTTTCTTCTAGTAATTCATATGATTTACATTTGATACATATGTAGTGTGGGTCTTCTGTGGGGATAAGCTCAAACATATGACAGATTTTGCTATAGTGTCAGTCTCTATGTCCATGATTTTTTTGTTTGTTAAAAACAAAATTTATTTGAAATCATTCCTAAATGGTAAATAGTTCTTGATTACTAGCAATGTAAAGTGCAAGTGAGGGTGAGTAAATGGTTAGCCACCTGTTTTTCTTTCACAGCTTTCTGGCATGGCTGAAACAAAGGAAAGGCCTTCATGAGAATGTTTATGTCTGAGGAAGCAAGGTCAGTCATAAGGACACATCTCTTAAATACTAGTTTTAGATTCTCCATTTCAGGTTCCATCAAAATTCCTTTCTTCTTGCAATTTCCTCCATTTTTTTCTACTGATTTCCAATTCTAATTACAGTTTATTATGTCCTGTAGCTATTTCCTTATATTGGATATTTAAGAGCAGAATTAAAGGAAATATCATTTTCCAGTGATAGCATTACAACATTGAATAATAGAATAACAGAAAAACAGAGTTGGAAGAGATCTTGAAGGGCTTCTAGTCCATCCCCTACTCAAGCAGGAAACCCCATACTATTTCAGAAAAATGATTGTCAAATTCTTCTTAACAACCTTCGGTGTTGCATAATATATGTATGTATATTATATGTATGTGTGTGTATATGTATATATGTGTGTATATATGCATATGTGTATGTATATATAATCAATCATCATGCACCTCCAAATTGCATATTATAACCCTGAGTATTGAAGCATTTCTGTTAAAGTGGGTTTCTTCATATGCTTTTGGCCCTTCATTTTTTTTATTTTAGCTTACTAAACTATATAAAATGGTATACAGAGGCAAGATAGTACAGAGTGAAATGCCCCCAACAGCTTTTATGTGTACATACAGGGATGCTCTGAGGAGTTTGAGAGAGGCAGGAGAAGAGAGAAACCTATAGAGAAACAATCTAAGCAGTGAATGAATGTTTCTTGTCTGTCCTTACAGCATGCATAGGGTGTCTTCCAGCAGCATTGTTTAAGGTGATGTGGATCCTTTAGGGCAGTGGTTCTCAACCTTTTTCAGGTTGAGACCCCACTTGCTCCGCCCATGTGTGGTGCGACCCCGGCGCGTGCGCGCAGGTGCACACACGCGATGGGCCGATCCGCGCATGTGCGGTGCGCACGCAACCCCCCCAAAAAATGGCGGCCTGCGACGGGCCGATCCGCACATGCGCAGTGCGCCCGTGACGGCCCAAACCGCGACAGGCCGATCCGGGCATGCAGGGCGCGCACACAACCAAAAAAAACACAACCAAAATAGCGTCCCACGACGGGCTGATCTGCGCATGCGCGGCGCGCCCGTGACGGCCCGAACTGCGACGGGCCGATCCGGGCATGCAGGGCGCGCGCACAACCAAAAACAACAACAAACCCAAAAAAACAAAATGGCGGCCCGCGGTGTCCGTCGACCCCCGCGAAACGGTCGTTCGACCCCAAATGGGGTCGCGACCCATAGGTTGAGAACCACTGCTTTAGGGCAACAGGGATGAGAGATAAGATAATCCATAATATCCTTTACTACAGGATGTCCAACCTTGGCAACTTTAAGACATGGGCTGGCTGGGGAATTCTGGGAGTTGAAGTCCATAAGATTCTCCAGTATGATTGGATGTAGAATTCACCGGTGGGTAATCATAGCCTTCCTGCTCAGATAGGACTAAGTCAAAATTAGCCACGCCTCCCTCTGGGTGTGTCCTTCCAGTTTTTTGACTTAGTCTTACGCTCAGCAGGACGCAAGATTTTAGGCTCCTCATTAGATTAGCTCAAATTGCTTTAAAAACTTAAAAAAATTATTTGGTTTTTTACTTAGTTTATTCCAAATTGTAGTGGCATTAATTGGGTTTGATTCCTGTAAATTTGGAGGACTCCTTTACCCTTCTGCCTCCACGAGGCTATCAGGCTCCTTTTCGGGCCGTTTTCAGGCTATTCGTAAACGAGGTTTTGCCTCAGCCAGCCAATCAGCGGGACCGCTGATCAGAGAACCAACTGGCTTGCGGAGGTGCGAGATCGCCACGAGGCTACGGAGGTTTTTTCTACCAAAGGCTGCCGTTATTCTCCAGCATGGTGGATGTAGAATCCACTTGATTGGGTTATTTCAGCCTTCCTGCTCAGAGAGACTAAGTCAGAGCTTTAGTCACGCCTCCCTTTGGGTGTGTCTTCCCTGTTTTGACTTAGTCTTAGGCTCAGCAGAACGCAGGTTGTATTGGCTCCAGAGTTTTTTTCCTTTTAGCTAGACTAATTAGGTTTTTTATTAGACTATTTTTTTTCCAAATTACTAAAATTGATAGGGTTTTTTTTAGCTTTGGCCACTAGGTAAGGACCTGGTCCTTTTCTTGAGGATCGGAGCTCCGTGAGCTCTGGAAGGGGCTCTACCCCACCCCACCCTCCTCCTTTAGGCCTGCAGGCTCCTTCAAGGCCTTTCAAGCCGGACTCTTGGGTACTTCATTACCTGATCCGAGCGGCTTCACGCGAGCGCGGTCCTCGCTGACTACGACTTTCCTCGCTGATTACTTGCTGAGGAGCTGGCACGAGGGCTGCTGACGGCGTTCCTCCGGATTTTGGCAGAGCCTCTAACCGCAAGTTTCCCTCGCTGCTGGGGGGGGAAAGGCGGGCAACTCCGTTCTACAAGTTCAGGCCCCAAATCCTTCCTTTGTCGTTAGGGATCATTGTGGGGTGATCAAGGCATCGCGGCCGCCATTTTGACCGCGTGGCTGACAGGCGGTCGCCATTTTGGGAGGCCCACAGGCGGACGCCATTTTGGGGCCTAGAGTTTAGGCCTACTAGGCCGCATTCTATCCCTGCAATTTGTCTTGACTTGTGCTGACAGGTCTGAATGGGGGGATTGTTTCTTCGGATTTTCAGTCAAATGCTGGAGTGGTATAGGCGGACGCCTTTTGATCTCCAGTGGGTTAAGGCCGGCTAGGCCGGAATTCTGGTTGCTTACTAGGCCCGAGGCTAGCAGGGCAGTCATATATATGTGATTATATCTGTTAAGCCTATTATTACAGTATTTGTTAGTGGATTGGTACTGGTTAAAGGCCCTCAGACCTGTTCCTTGGAGTGGGGATTTGTTTGACCACCTGTTATTGTTAGTAGTGGCCTTTAGTCACCTGGCCTAATTGGACAGGAGTAGTCTGCTGTCTGACTGTCCTGCCATTTGCCAAGGCTCAGTGTGAGGATCGGTTGCGCTCCATCTCTGACCTTGATCTGCGTGCCTGGGTTCCCCCCACTTCTAGATACCCTTTGTCGGATCTATCTAGATTGCAATGGCAGACAGCTCTTCGCCTTCGGCATCTCAGGTCTCTGGTGCACCCCCTGCGCAGCCAAAGTGCAGATCCACTGAATTGGAAGCAGGGGGGAAGAAAAAGGCCAAAACCAAGCATTTGACTACTAAGGAGACCTGGTAAATCAAAACAGCCGAGCAAGAGGCCTCGAGGAGACATCAGGCACTGGAGAGGGAATTCTCCAAGGCACAGCGGCTCCTATCCAGTGGGGCTGAAACGGTTCCCCCTGCCCCACTGGATGCTTCCATCCTGGAGCCTCCCTTAGCACCTGTGCAAGAAGCCTCTTGGATTAGTTCTCCTCTGGGTGTAACCAAACAGGTAGGCCCTCCCCACTCCTCATCCTCTTCCGTCCATCAGAGCCCTGATGTTGCTCATGTTCCAACGGTGGTTGGGACTGATCCCAGGGTCCAGGGGGACATGTGGTCTCAGAGCCAATTTCAGGCATTCATGCACCATGCCTTCGTTCAATTCATGTCCTCCTCTAGGAGCTCCCAAGTCCCTTCTCAACAATTGCCTCCTCCCAGTTCCCCTCCTCAACCGGGAGGTGCAGGTTCAGATATCTCAATTGGGAGAGGAGGAGTCAGTGGACATGGCCATAGCTGACACGCTCATGTCAGAGGATGAGGAGGCTGCACCAGAACAGGCCTCCAGCTCAGGTCTATTTGACCCCTCCCTATTCAAATCCCTTCTTCTGAAGGCCTGCACTACTACCAACCTGACTTCAGTTCAGGAGGAGAGGCCTTCCACCTCCGCCACACAGGAGGCGAACCCTTTATTTGCAGTAAAGGTAACCGAGCAAAAGCAGATTCCTTGTCCTCTGGTTTTTCGGGATGCAGTGGAGTCTCAGTGGTTCTCCCTGGCATCCACTCCAAAGGAAAGTAGTATGGAAAAGAAACTGTATAATGTTTCGCCTTCCTTTGCTGCCTTATTGGAGGTTCCTTTGGTGGATTCCCCTTTAATTTCTCTGTTCTCTACTTCCGCCTCCCAAGGCGACACAGCAGAGGCTCTCAAGGCGGAAGACAAGAAGTTCGAGTTCTCCTTCAAACGAGCTCATCAGGCCTCGGGGTTGGCCATAAAGGCCGCAACTTCTGCCTCTTTTTTCGCCAGGGCTGCCATCATGTGGCTTCGTGACCTTCAGGCCTCAGTTCCCCCCGATCAGGTCAGAGTTCATCAGACTCTAGTTAAACTAGTGGCTGCCTCCCAGTACATGGCCGATGCATCTCTCCATTCGGCCAAGTGCTCGGCCAGATCCATTGCCGCCACAGTGGCCTCTCGCAGACTACTGTGGTTGAAGCAATGGAAGACTGACCTAAAGGCAAAATGGCGTCTCTCCACTTCCAAGTACGCCAGCAAGGATCTGTTTGGCCCAATCCTTGATCCCTTCATTGTCGAGGGTAAGGACAAGTGTAAAGTCATGGTTCACCCCTCCAAGAAGACTGACAGGCGGCCTCAGCAGGAGTTCCGCAGGCAGTCCTTCCGCCCTGCTGGCTCTTGGGAATGGCGACAGCCCTTTCGGGCAGGGCAGTCCTGGGATTGGCCCAGAAACTCCCGATCCTTTCCCCAGCGACAGGATTGACAACAGGACCGCCTGAACAGTGGAGCCAGGGGTCAGTCACAGTCCAGACGTTCTTTCAGAGGCTCAGGTTGCCCCTATAGGCGTTCCAAGTGACGTTATAGGGAACATTCCAATTGGGGGGCAACTGGAACAGTTTTACCAGGTTTGGGAGCAGACCACCATCGATTCTTGGGTCAGGGACACCATCAGATGGGGTCTGGCTCTCGAGTTTCAGTCGCTTCCCCATGATCGCTTCCTACTCTGTCCGGTATCGCGAAACCCCTCAAAAGCACGATTGGTCACCACTGCCATCACTCACCTTCTAGAAATCAGGGCCATAGAGGCAGTCCCTGGGGATCAAATTGGCAAAGGTTTCTACTCCATCCTGTTCGTGGTCCCCAAATCATCAGGAGGATGGAGGGCGATATTGCACCTAAAAGGCCTGAACCGGTTTCTAGTTTACAGAAGGTTCCAAATGCAGACCCTAAAATCCATTCTGGCCGGCATCAGGAAGGGAGACTTTCTCTCCTCAATAGATCTCACGGAGGCTTACCTCCATATCCCAATTTCCCAGGAGCATCGCAGGTTCCTGCGATTCTGTTACGCACACCGGCATTATCAATACAGGGCTCTTCCGTTTGGCCTGTCTCCGGCTCCAAGGGTTTTCACCAAGGTCCTGGCAGTGTTGGTGGCTCACCTGAGGATGAAGCCAGTGCGCGTACAGTGCTACCTGGACGACATCCTGGTCCAGTCCCGGTCCCTCCCATTAACAAGGTCAGACATGGCTACCACCATTCAGGTCCTACAGGATCACGGTTTTTCTGTGAATTTCAAAAAAAGCCACATAGTCCCCACAAAAAGGCTCCTTCATTTAGGAGCCCTGATAGACTCCGACCTTTGCAAGGTCTACCTTTCCCTGGAGCGCTGGGTCAGCATCCGGAAATTAGTATCTCAGATTCGGGGGGCAAGGACGGTTCCTCTGGTCCAACTGTCACAGCTCCTGGGAAAGATGGTATCCTGCATGGGGATAGTCCCTTGGGCAAGACTGCACTCGAGGAACCTCCAGTGGTTCCTTCTCCCCTTCCAGAAGCGGAACCTCAGTGCCTCCACCAGGAGGGTCCAGGTTCCACCCCACATTCTCTCATCCCTCCAGTAGTGGACTTCCGCAGCCATGTCCAAGGGTACCATCTTCAAGGAGCCCTCCAGGCTCGTCCTGACCACAGATGCCAGTCTGTTTGGCTGGGGACCCACCTCCAGAACCATTTGGCACAGGGACGATGGTCCAGGGTGGACCTCAAACAAAACATAAACTGGATGGAACTCAGGGCGATTCATTTGGCTCTCCTTCATTTCTCCTCCCTAGTGTCAGGGAAACACGTGTTGGTCCTGACGGACAACGTGGCAGCCAAGGCTCACGTCAACAAATAGGGAGGGACTCATTCCTGGGCTCTCCTGCAGGAGGCCATGGAACTAGGTTTATGGGCAGAGGCCAACTTGGGCTCAATCAGAGCAGAGCACATTTCGGGAGAGGCAAACCGACAGGCAGATTCCCTGAGCAGGGCGACTGTGGACCACTCAGAGTGGCGCTTGGATCCGAGGCTGTTCGAGATGATCGCAAGCAGATTCGGCAGGCCATGCCTGGATCTGTTTGCCTCCCCATCCAATGCCCAGCTCCCCATATTCTTCACCAGATATCCGACAAGGGGGGCAGAGGAGACGGACGCCCTCCGGTGCAAGTGGCCGGAGGGTCTGCTTTATGCCTTCCCTCCTCTTCCGCTGTTACAGGCCACCATCCACAGGCTGATCCTGGAGCAGGCGGAAGTAATACTGGTTGCTCCTTATTGGCCGCGACGCTCGTGGTTTGCAGATCTAGTGGATCTGTCCCTGTCTCCTCCGTGGAGGTTTCCTCCGGACCGAGTAGCTCTCAGCCAGGGGGAGCTCCAGCACCCAGACCCCCAGTGGCTTCAATTAGCCGCTTGGCACTTGAGCGGGAGAGTCTTGCCAGGCAGGCCTATTCCTCGGGGGTGATTTCCATGATTCAGGCCTCTAGACGTCCTTCCACAAACCGGGTATATGACGCCACTTGGAGGAACTTCTGCCAGTGGTGCAGCTCACACAAATTGGATCCTCTTTCGGTTACGGTCCCCAATATTTTAGATTATCTGCTGGAGGGCATTTCCAAGGGCTTGTCCACTAACACCATCCGTCGGCAGGTTGCGGCCTTGTCCACGGTTCTTACCTGTGACAATTTGGGTCCGCTCTCACACCATCCAGCTATCTCCGCTTTTCTTAAGGGGGCGGCTAATTCTGGTCCTCCCACAGTACATAGATACCCATCTTGGGATTTACCTACTGTGTTGCAGGCCTTGACCACTGCTCCTTTCGAGCCTCTCAAATCTTGCTCTCTGCATTTTCTCTCCTTGAAGGTTGCTTTTTTAGTTGCAATCACTTCGGCCAGAAGGATTTCGGAATTGACCGCCCTCTCAGTCAGAGATGATCTCTGTACCTTCCATGAGGACAGGGTGGTCTTTAGATTAGACCCCTCCTTTATTCCCAAGGTGAACACCGGGTTTCACAGGTCATTGGACCTAATTTTGCCTAGTTTCTGTCCGAATCCTTCTCACCATCTGGAACGTCAGTGGCACAAGCTAGATGTGCGCAGGGCTCTGCGCCTTTACATCAAGCGTACTTCGACCTTTCGTAAGTCGGAGGCCTTGTTTGTGTCCTTTCAGCCATCCACCATGGGTAGGAAGGTCTCTTCTTCCACATTGGCAGATGGATCAGGGCTTGCATTGCTAGGGCCTACGCGTCCCAGTCACTTCCGGTCCCAGCTCATATCATGGCTCATTCCACGCGCAGCGCAGCAACCTCTGCGGCCTGGTCTACCCAGGCTTCTGTGGAGGAGATTTGCAGGGCGGCATCTTGGTCGTCTCCATCATCTTTTATTACACACTATAAGATTGATAGGTTTGCTGCGGCGGACGCCGCATTTGGCAGAACGGTTCTCCAACAGGTTGTTTCCTCTAGGGAGACACCAGCCTAGACCTTCCCTTCCTCAGGGACATGGGGGGCTTTGGTATGTTGGGGGGCTTTGGTATATTGGTGTGATAGAATCCAATCAAGTGGATTCTACATCCACCATGCTGGAGAAGAGGCGTTGTCTTACATGAACACCTTTTCTCAGCATGGTGGTATAGAATCCACACCCTCCCTTGGATATAGGTCTAGGCTTGCGTATTGTCACTTTTTTTTGTATTTTGGAGTCATTGCATCAGGATCCTTCGCCTCGTCAAAACTGGAAGACACCCCCAAAGGGAGGCGTGACTAAAGCTCTGACTTAGTCTCTCTGAGCAGGAAGGCTGAAATAACCCAATCAAGTGGATTCTACACCACCATGCTGAGAAAAGGCGTTCAGGTAAGACAACGCCCCTTTTCACTGTTTCTCTTGCTTCGACGCCACGAGGTCTGGGAGCAGGCTCGTTCTCGATCGCAGCTGAAGTTGCGCAACGAATTGCAAGTTTATTCCTTCGAGGAAAGGGGGGAGTAATTTAGAGAGTCAGCAGTTTCCCTCCTGATTTAGTTCACAGAAGAGGATTTCTCTTCATTGAGATGGCTAATTATTAAGCTTCTGGGGCATGGCCGCCATTTTGACTGCGGCTACCATTTTGGCTGTTGAATCTGGCGTGGACGCCATTTTGTAAAGGCCTCGTGTCTTCAAGCAGATCCCTTTGGGCCCGCGCTCTACTATCCGGTTGGCTGTAGCTGACCATCTACAGGGGGGTGGCATTTTCCTCTACTTGGAAGATCATGGAGTCTATTGTTATTGCTGTGATTCCTTATTGCTTGTTATTGGTCAATTCTGCTCTGAAGATCAGGTATTAGGTCATTGCTGTTTTAGTGCTTTGAGCGGGGGAGAAATTTTGGTGTCCACCTGTTAATTTTAGTTGGTGTCACGGGCCTAGACAGACAGTTTTAGAGAACTGTCTGGCTGATTTGCCATTGTTGTTGTTCAGATCTGTGGTTGCAATTCCCTCTCTGACAACCATATCTGTGTGCTTGGGCTCCCCCCACTGACGGGTATTTCCTTTTTGTATATCCTGATTACAATGGCAGACAGTGACTCGCCCCAGGCAACATAAGTGACTGATGTTCCCCCCGCATAGGCACAATCAAAGTGCAGATCAGCTGATTTGGAAGCGGGGAGAAAGAAAAAGACCAAGACTAAACATGTGACACCCAGAGAGACTTCCAAAGCAGTCGAGCGAGGGGCCTCGAGGAGACATCAGGCGCTGGAGAGAGAATTCTCCAAAGCTCAAAGGCTCATGTCCAGTGAGGTTGAAGTGGTTCTCCCCGCTCCACTGGACACTTCCCCGTTCGGGCCTACATATGCGCCTTCCCATGTTGCCCCTAGGCCATGGTCTCCTCGGGGAAACCGGACAGGTTGGTCCCCCCCACTCATCCTCCCATTCTTCCTCCATGCAACAAAGTCATGAGGACATGCATGCCTCCACAGTGGCTGGGACCAGTTTAGAGGATCAACAGTGGGAGTGGTCAGATCAGTTTCATGATTTCATGAAGTAGGCATTTACTCATTTTATGTCTTCTTCTAGGAGTCAAAAACCTCTACTGCCTCCACCTCTTCCATTTATTCCTCCTTAACAAATGGGATGTGTTAATGTTCCCGATTCTGGTGTTTCTGAAACCTCTTCACAATTAGGTGAGGAAGGGTCAGTGGACCAGGAGGTAGCCGATTTACCTATGTCTGAGGATGAGGAGGCAGCGCCAGAATAGCCTCAATCCTCGGGTCTTTTTGACCCTTCCCTTTTCAAGTCTCTACTTACGAAAGCCATTACTACTGTTAACCTTTCTTCGTCACAGGACGATAAAACCTTCCACCTCCGCCAATCAGGAGTCCAATCCCCAGTTTGCGTACAAGATTGTGGAGGGCAAGCAGATCCCTTGTCCGTATGTATTTCGGGCTACGGTGGAAAAGCAGTGGTCATCTTTGGCCACTTTTCCTCCTCCCAATAGTACTGAAAGAAAATTATTTAATGTCTCTTTCTCTCTTGCCTCTCTCTTGGAGGTTCCAGCTTTTGACACTCCATTAACCTCCTTATTTTCCACATCTGCTATTCCAGGAGATATGGCGGAGGCTCTGAAGACGGAGGATAAGAAGTTTGAGTTTGCTCTGCGCCGAGCTCACCAGGCTTCGGCATGGGCCATTAAGGCTGCAATCTCAGCTTCCTTTTTTGCGAGAACTTCAATCATGTGGCTCCGCGAACTTCAGGCTCTCATTCCTCCTGACCAGGTTCGCACACATCAAACACTGAG
Source organism: Bothrops alternatus (assembly GCA_034064705.1). Classification (NCBI taxonomy): domain Eukaryota; kingdom Metazoa; phylum Chordata; class Lepidosauria; order Squamata; family Viperidae; genus Bothrops; species Bothrops alternatus. The sequence continues at coordinate 7,003,098 of JARGCV010000053.1, read as the reverse complement.
TAAGTTACTGGCAGCATCGGAATACATGGCAGACGCATCACTTCATTCAGCCAGGTATTTCGCCAAGTCCATTGCAGCCAATGTGGCCTCTCGAAGGTTACTGTGGCTCAAACAATGGCGGATGGATTTAAAATCCAAGTGGCGTCTGTCGACATCCAAATATAGTGGAACACATTTATTTGGCCCTATCCTTGAACCGCATGTCATTGAGGGTAAGGACAAGCGTAAGATCCTGGTACACCCATCTAAAAGGCCGAATAGACAGCCGCAACAGGATTTCCGCAGACAGGCCTTCCGCCCCAGTGGCTCCTGGGAATGGAGGCAGCCCTTTTGGCCCGGGCAGTCCTGGGATTGGCCCAGAAGCTCACAATCTTTTTTCCCTAGACAAGATTGCCAGCAGGACCGCCAAATCTCGGGAGCCAGGGGCCAATACCAGTCTAAATGTCCCTTTCAGGGCTCAGGGAGCCACCCCTTCAGGCGGTCTAAGTGATGCCAGGGACAAGTCTCCCAAATGTCGCTTGGGTCAGGGAGACCATAAAACACGGTCTCACCTTAGAATTCATATCAAATCCCCCAGACCGTTTCATACGGTGTCCAGTTTCAAGAAATCAATCAAAGGAAACATTGGTAACCATGGCCATCTCTCATCTGTTGGAAATCAAGGCAATAGAGCAGGTACCGAGGGAGCAGGAGGGGCAGGAGTTTTACTCCATCCTGTTCGTTCATGGTACCCAAAGCATGAGGAGGATGGAGAGTGATACTGGATCTAAAAGGTCTCAATCGCTTCATAAGATACAAAAGGTTCAAGATGCAGTCCCTAAGGTCCATTCTGGCCAGCATCAGAAAAGGGGACTTTCTAGCCTCTATTGATCTGACAGAGGCGTACTTACACATTCCAATCCTCCCAGAACACCGCAAATTCCTCCGGTTTTGTTACGCGCACTGGCATTTCCAGTACAGGGCCCTTCACTTTGGTCTTTCATCAGCTCCAAGGGTCTTCACGAACGTCCTGGCTGTATTAGCGGCCTATCTCAGGATGATTCTGGTGCGCGTACAATGTTATCTGGACGACGTTCTGGTCCTGTCCAGCTCTTTCAGGTCAGCTCAGTCGGATCTGCAAGTGACTATCAACACCCTACAAATTCACGAGTTTTCTGTAAATTTCAAAAAGTCACACCACCCCCACAAGGCGCCTCCTCCATCTGGGGGCCATAATAGATTCGGACCTTTGCAAGGTCTATCTTTCACAAGAGCGCCGGACAAGCATCCGGAGACTCATTCATCAGGTTCAGAGAGAGAAGTTGGTTCCACTGGTCCAGCTGTCTCAACTGCTGGGGAAGATGGTCTCTTGCATGGGCATAGTTCCATGGGCCAGGCTTCATTCCAGACACCTACAATGGTTTCTTCTTCCCTTCCAGAAACCTCAGTTCATCCACAAAGAAGGCGAGAGTCCCTCATCACACTCTATCCTCTCTCCCATGGTGGGCTTCTTCCGCAATGACCAAAGGGACCCTCGTCAAAGAGCCCCCCAGACTCGTTCTGACCACAGACGCCAGTCTGTTTGGTTGGGGCGCACATTTACAGACTCATCTGGCGCAGGGTCAATGGTCTCGGGTAGAGTTAACTCACAACATCAATTGGTTAGAACTCAGGGTCATACACCTGGTGCTCTGTCAGTTTTCCTTGATAGTGAAAGGGCAACATGTTCTCATTCTGACAGACAACGTAGCCGCAAAGGCTTATGTCAACAAACAGGGAGGAACCCGGTCTTGGTCACTCATATTAGAGGCCCTAGCACTGGGTCTGTGGGAAGAGTCCAATCTGAGTTCCCTCAAGGCGGAACACATATCAGGGGTGGCGAATCAGCAAGCAGACTCACTGAGCAGGGTCACGGTCGATCACTCGGAGTGGAGCCTGGACCCGGAACTGTTCAGAGAGATCTCCTTGAGATTCAGTCATCCTCAACTGAATAAAGAAATACTCACCTTCCCAGGTTTTTCACCAGGTTTCCTTCTCGGGGAGCGGAAGGGACAGATGCTTTCCGATGCACATGGCCAGAGGGCCTACTTTACGCCTCCCCTTCCCTTGATTCCAGCAACCATTCGCAAGTTGCTACAGGAAGAGGCAGAGATAGTATTAGTTGCTCCACACGGCCTCGGCGTCCGTGGTTTGCCAACCTTGTGGATCTATCGCTCTCGCCACCGTGGAAGATTCTCCCGGACCGAGTAGCACTCAGCCGGGGGAATCTTCATCATCCGGACCCCCAGTGGCTCCAGTTGGCCGTTTGGCACTTGAGCGGGAAGGTTTAACCAGACAACATTTTTCATCAGGGGTGATTTCATTGATCCAGGCTTCTAGGCGCCCGTCCACCAACAGGACTTACGATGCCACGTGGAGGAATTTCTGCATGTGGTGCTCCAAACACCATCTTGATCCTCTTTCGATCACTATTCCTAATATTTTAGATTATCTTTTGGCAGGATTGAATAAGGGATTATCACCCAACACCATCCGTAGACAGGTTGCGGCCTTATCTACGGTTCTGATTTGCGATAACACTTTTCCTCTGGCACAACATCCAGCAGTCAGCGCGTTTCTGAAAGGGGCGGTCAATGAAAGACCGCCTCCCATACATCGGTATCCTTCTTGGGACCTACCTAAGGTCTTACAAGCTCTGACTTCCTCACCGTTTGAACCACTCAGATCTTGCTCTCTTCAGTTTCTTTCCTTTAAGGTGGCATTCTTGGTAGCTATTACATCTGCTAGGAGAATTTCTGAGTTGGCAGCACTCTCAGTGCGGAGTGATTTATATACCTTTTTTAAGGATAGGGTAGTCCTTCGTTTGGACCCTACATTCACTCCAAAAGTCAATACTTGGTTCCACAGGTCTCAAGACCTGGTTCTTCCAAATTTTTGTCCCAACCCGTCTCATCGCTTAGAGAGAAATTGGCATAAGTTAGATGTGCGCAGGGCCCTGCGTATTTATATTAAGAGGACCTCGGTTTTCCGTAAATCGGAAGCCTTGTTCGTGTCTGTTCAACCTTCGGCCATGGGACAGAAGGTCTCTTCATCGACCATAGGTAGATGGATCAGGGCATGTATTGCTCGTGCTTATACTTCTCAATCTCTTCCAATTCCTACTCGCATCACTGCTCATTCCATACGTAGCACAGCAACATCAGCAGGCTGGGCCACCCAGGCATCAGTAAAAGAGATCTGTAGGGCAGCGACTTGGTCTTCCCCTTCCTCCTTTGTAAGGCACTATAAGATTGATCAGTTTGCAGCGTCTGACACCACATTTGGTAGGCGGGTTCTGCAGCAGGTAGTGTCTTCGCAGGAGCCACCAGCCTAGACTTTTCTCCCGCACTGGGAGATGGAGAATCCACCAATGGGTTATGACTGTATTCCTGCCCAATCAGATCAAGTCAGCCAAAGTTGCCACACCCCCTTCCTGGACCCTTTCCCAGTTTTGACTTGATCTGGCCCAGGAAAGACATGTAACGTGGCGCGCCTCCACCTAATGGGGCCGGCTGCTAGCTGTGGCCTCCGCCGCCTTGCGGCGAGGCCTCCGATCGGCTTCCGATCAGCTGATCGGCGCCGTTCCCTTGAAAAAGCCCGCGGTTTCCGTTAGGAACCGCGGGGCCCGGTGGTGCACCGATCAGCTGATCGGCGCCCGTTTCAAATTCTCTGCGTTCCCGCAGTGCTTGGGACCAAGGGGAACGCAAGACCCGCGGCCGCATGGGCCGCCGATCAGCTGATCGGCGCCTATCCCGTGGACCCTGGAAGGGGGAACCGCGCGAAGGGTGAGGGGGCCCCCCTCCCCTTCGCCTCCCCCCTTCCTTCTGCCCTCCCCGCGCCAACCGATGTTACCTACCTGGTCTCGGTTGTCAGGTCGTGAGTGGGGGGGAAGAGGAAAGGAGAAGCCCTTTCCTCCTTTACCTGGAGCTGTTTCTAGTTTGCTTATCTTCTAGGGAATCTAGGAGACAAGTTCCCAATCCCTGCTTACTCTGAGGCAATTTTCAAAAAACCTGCTCTAAGCTGATGAAGAATCCACCAATGAATGACTATATCTGCCTAGGAGCCACGTTACATGTCTTTCCTGGGCCAGATCAAGTCAAAACTGGGAAAGGGTCCAGGAAGGGGGCGTGGCAACTTTGGCTGACTTGATCTGATTGGGCAGGAATACAGTCATAACCCATTGGTGGATTCTCCATCTCTGTGCTGAGAAAAGGCGTTCAGGTAAGACAACGCCCCTTCCCTCCCGGTGGTGACATGAACGGCTTTGGTATGTCCCACCGGTGGATTCTACATCCAATCATGCTGGAGAAGGGGCATTGTCTTACCTGAATGCCTTTTCTCAGCATGATGATGTAGAATCCACACCCTCCCTTTAGAGCAGTCTAGGCCAGTGGCATAGGGTTTTTTTTTTGAGCCAGTGCGTCAGACTTCGTTATGGATGCTTCGCCTCATCAAAAACTGGAAGGACACACCCAGAGGGAGGCGTGGCTAATTTTGGCTTAGTCCTATCTGAGCAGGAAGGCTATGATTACCCACTGGTGGATTCTACATCATCATGCTGAGGAAAGGCGTTCAACGCCCCTTTAAAATTGCCAAGGTTGTATACCCCTGCTTTACTAGATATTTCATACACATTTGTTTAAAGAACACTAGCACTTTTCATTAATTTAATAGTTTTAATTTAACAATATTTGAAGAGGTAATATTGTATCTAAATATACAGTTTGGTCAGATTTGGGGACATTTATTTTACTCCAAAACTATTTAATTTGTCTACCTAAGACCCTTTAATCTATTGAAGAAACTTGGGCATTTTAAAAAAATTGTTGTTCTGCTGAATATAAACCAATAGATATTTTACTCTGAGAATCCTCTATTGTTGGAATACAATTTGTCAACATAGTTTATGTCTGTAAGTCAATGGATAAATTCTATTTAAACTGACATAAAAGTATTATATGATTCTGGCCTAGGATGTTTTGCATAATTAATCACAATTCTTTAACTTGAATTGCCAAATTATTATATACCAATTTTTGTTTCTTTGCCATGAAGCATAAGCATAAGCAATTATCTGCCTTTGAATATATGCTTTAAGAACATTTTTCCATGTTTTAATTTTGCAGAATACAGTTTATTGTAAAAAAAACACCTTAAAATCTTGTTTCATCTGATTTATAAAAATCTGAATGTTTTAATAAAGCTGCATTCCGATACTAATGTCAAAAAGCAAAAGAATGTTTTAATTGAAATATATTACTTGGACAGATCTCTAACCATAATTAACTATTCTGCTCTAAACTAAAATTCGGGCAAAACAATTATGTAATACATCTAGGTGATTAATAATTGGATCGTAATGGTTAATAAATGCAACATTATTATCAAAATAACTATTAATATTTTTTAAATGGCTCTGACTTACTTGCTTATTTCTTGTTCTACAACAAGTTTGAAGACCTAGAGATCAGAAGTATATCCTTCATTAATACATATTGTACTCTAATCCAGAGGTCCTCAGCCTTTTAGGCACTAGGGACTGGTTCCATGGAGAAAGGTTTTTCCATGGACCAGAGAGTGTGTGGTTTTGTGGGCTGCCTGCATCCCACGGATGGGGCTTTGCTTGTTTGTGCAGACTGGTTGCTGGCATGCTGTGGCCTGGTACTGGTCTATGGACCAGGAGTTGGGGATCCCTGCTCTAATCTTTTAGATCAGAGGTGTCAACTCGCAACGTCATGTGACATGTCACAACGTAGCACAACTTTTTTTCCATTGCCGGCAATTAGTGTGGGTGCGGTTTCACCATGATACATCCGGCCCACGGGCCGGCAGTTTGACATCCCTGTTTTAGATTTTTTTAAAAAATCCTAATATAGGTGAATATAACTTTCAACTTAATCTTTTTAAAAGAACAAGCTAAATTGGGCATATGTTTATTCCATTCTGTTAAACTGTTGGAATGCTTATAATTACAATTTTGTTTTGACTTGCATAAGCCAAGTCTTTGTTCTGAACGCCTTCAGTTCAAGGTTCCCTGCCACTAGAGCAGAGGTGTCAAACTCAATTTCCTTGAGCGCCACATCAGTATTGCAGTTGCCCTCAGGGCCGGGTGCGTGCGGCCTACTGGGTGGGGGTGGATAGAGTGGGTGTGGCCTACTGGGTGGGCATGGCCAGCTCTACATCATTCGTGTCAAGGGTGCCTGTGGGGGCCTGGGCAGGAGTGGGACAGATCTGAGGGTCTGGCAGAAAGGGGTGGGACCGGGGCAAGCGCCAAACATGGTCCATTTCTTCATTCCTCACAAAGGGTGACATCTCCACAGCATGCACCCAGGGGGCGGGACCGACACACCAGGGGCTGGTTCCTCGCTGTTTCTAGACGGCCTTGTGGAGCTAAGACTGAATGCGTTTCAACATAGATAGCCACCACAAAATTGTACATTGGCTCCCGTCTGGCCAGGGCCAAGGCAGCGGGGGCTGTTCCCTCACTGTTCCCAGGATGGCTTCATGGGCTACATGAAACCACTTTGCGGGCCGCATCCGGCCCCCGGGCCTTGTGTTTGACATGTCTGCACTAGAGCATTCTGTGTTGTTCACTTGTGGATATAAAAGTCTTCTTCCTTCATGTTAAACATACTCTGGGTGGAAAAATACTGGCAAAGACTGCATGGTGACCATTCACACATATTTGGGTGAATTCTTGAGTAGGGCTACTGTTGAAGAATAGGCAATATGTCAGTCTGCAATACACTTTTTTTTTTCTAAAAAAAACCCCCGTCCTATGAGTTACTGGAGCAAAACTGTCAGAGTTGTAAGTTAGCAGAATTACTATGGAATACTTTCTGCCATTCCATAAACCTTAATATGCCAGAGAGCTGCTGCACAATAAGCAGCTAGAAATAGTGTAAATTAATAAAAAGGAAATTTATATGATTATTTATATACCTTACATAAGCTCTAGTAAACTTAATTGTGCCAAATACAGTTTTAATTCTATGATGAGATTCTGAAGGATATTTAAGAGACTAGGGTCAAAATATTGCCAGTTGGTTTATGAAAAGGCTTTGGGGCTTGATTTAAACAAGGAGTAGATAGCCTCTTTTTTACTTCCCTTTTTAAGGACCTAAGAACTCCTTTGACTTAGATTAAAAACAAGTTAACGTTTATCCAAGCCTTAAGTTGACTTGCATATTGTAGTGAATATGCAGAAATTCCACTTCAAGAAGTTCAGTGACTGAAAAGTGACAACCCATCAATCCAGGTAATGGACAGAAAAACCAAAGCCTGGGAAATCAAATGCTTAACAGCCAGTCAGATGAGCAGCTTTCCCTCTTGGGGACTAACATAGAAGAGAGAAAAGCACTATCCATTTTTCATTCTCTTTTGGTATCTCCTCCTCCTATGTATCCAGGTTGGTTGAAAGCCAAGAGTCATATCCTAGCCAGTAGCAATTGGTATAGAGCAATTAATAAAATAGCAAATTAAGGTTAGTGAAGTTTGTTTCAGTATAGATTACACCTTGTTTTAGGGACTGAAATCTGGGCTGCATAGACTTGGTCTGGCATGGTGCTTATGTGGAATTCTGGGCCAAAGGTTATTTCTTCTCCATTTTCTTTTTCTTTTTTCTTTTATGTCTTTTTCTTCAATCATCTTCTAGATTTCTGACCTCATTATATGTAATGAAGTTGTTAAATTTGTGAACTGGTGATAGTTATTCTGGGAAAAGGATTTATACTTTGGTCCACATATCTTCCAGACCAGGCTTCTGAAGAAAGAGATTTCCCTCCTTTCTTTACTTCCTCCAAGATAATTAAGTGGCAGAGAGACTTTCTCTTAAGTAAAGTTGCACCATGCCTATTTGATTCTCCCCAGAAATTGTGGGAAGAAGGTTTAGAGATAAATTTGTGGGAATCTGAATTCCAAGCTGCTGCATTCTAAGCGTCCATGTGTGGTTTTGCACCCCATGAATATATGAAAAAAAACAAACCTTCCAATAAACAGAAACAGTAAAAAACCCCAACTTTTGCCCATTTAGTATGACCACCTGCAATCCTTGGCATATTCATCTCATTAAAATACAAGGAAGTAAATGGGATCTTCTGTTGAAGAGTGCCATCCCTATCTTAAATAACACAGTAGTACAAAGCATGATGGCCATGTTTTTAGTAGTACTCATGGTCTGTTCATGAGACCATTGCTTGCCCAAAGAAAGGGAACTGAAATTGAATTGAGCATTCTGAGTCTAATGGGCAATCTATTTTGGTGTTGTACAGTTCCTAAGTGAAAGAACATAATGCACGTAATTCATACTGGATTGGCAGGACAATTGTATCACAAGGAATATTTTTTGGGCTTTGATATGTTTCCTTGAGCTCCACAGGGTTAATTAACTAAATTATGTGAAATATTTATAGATTAATATTAGATATTATAATACAGTATTAAAGGCCAAAGGAAACTTTTACTGTAAAATAAATTTTAAGAAGTGTATTTTCTATATTTTATATCACTGATTATCATATAGTCTGGAATATTTATAGAAAAATATCTTATAGGATGTAAAAAAATTAACATAAAACCTAAGAGGAAAATAGAACTAAATAAAATCAAAACCAAACCAAATCTTTATTACAGCCATAGACCAACATAAATAAAACCTAAAATCAGGATGAAGAAAAAGTAGTATCAAACTTCCCCATATGCCAGTCAACTTACCTATAGTTCCCAGTTATCCCAAGATTGCATTGTGAAAATTATTGGGCAAAATCATTGAATGTCAGTAGTGTGGTCCCTATGTTGGGATATTGGAAATTTCAAGGCTGGAGAGTGGTCACTGTTTGTCTCCTGAAGTTCTTCTGCTTCTGAAAATATAGGCTTAAGAATTTTGGCCAAATCTGTTGAGATGCTGTCATTGTTTTCTCTATCCCTACAGAAGTCTCCTGCATCCTCAAAACTTGCCCAAAGCCTTTGTTAAAATACTTTTTAAAAAAGTTTGAAATTTTTTTAAAAAGCATTGATTGATGCCTGTAAAATGCCAGTCAAGTATTTCAGGAAAGATGTTGCACAACTGGAATACAGCCACTCATATGTCTTTTTCCTAATGACCAGTTCAGTCCTAAAATAAAAACATATCATTTGAATGCTGTCACAGGTTTACTTATTTTATTTGTGTTATTTGTGATATTGTCCAAATATAATAGTCTGGTCCGACAATTTTGAAATGATAAAATGACTTATACAGGTTAGGTAGAAGTATGAAAACAAATTGTCAATTTATTCTCTATAAGTAAAACTGAATGAAGCTAAGGAGCATTTGTTTTTAAACAGATTCCTTAAGAGGCATCAGAGAAATTCTACTGCCAGTTTTCCTGACGTATAAAATGCATTTCTCAGTATAGAAGTCCTTCATTAGGTGGAGAGATGAAAAATAGCTAAGAGACTATCTTAAATTGAAAGAGACCTTCAGTCCTTCAAGAATGAAGTAACATTTTCCACAGTATCTATATTTAAATGCATAATTTCTATAAAAATATACATTCTGTTGTTTAGGCTAAAATGCATACACATTTTGGATTTTCTTGAGACATGAACAGTGTAGCAGGATTCATAAAACTACAGGTAGTCCTCGAGTTATGAGTGTAATGGAGCCTGCATATTCCACTCGTAACTCATAAACTCGGAGTGAATCTCGTACCTCAAACAAGAAAACTCTCTGCTCATTAAAACACATGCGGATCATTAAGTGAACATGAGGTATCTCAGGGTGGGGAAGGCCATGGGGGGCATAGTGATGGAACTGTCTCCTCTCTGTCGTGGTTCCTGCTTTTGAGGGACAAGAGAGTTGCTGGAAGCCCCTGGGTGCCGTAATATCATGCAAGTTCAGGCACTGATCCTCTTTTAAAGAGAATGGGTGCCTGAACTCTCGCACTGTTTACGGTACCTGCCTCCTGCTCCCCCCCCCAGCTCTGGAGACATGTGGCCGCTGCCCCGGAACAGAAATCTAGGCCTTGGAGGACTGCTCCAAGCCATTTGCACCCAGAACAGAGGTCAGGGGAGGTCCGGAGACTCCATTCTGGGTGGCAGCATGTTCAATTGATCTCCTTGTACCTTAATGAGTAATACGTTTATTAGGTAATAAGTGTTTTGGATTCAGTCCATTTGCATATATACATGTTACGATATTTTAGCTGAAGATTCTATATAAGCCATGTCCTCCATGCATTTGCATATTCTCTTTGTTGTAGATATAAGTTTATTTTAGATTTTCCTGTCAGAGTCATTTAAGGTTTTATTTCTATTGTTTAAGGCTATATAATTCAATATATGACAAGAAATTCCACTCTGAAAAATTCTCAGTTCAAAATAATTCTTTATTTCTTTTTCTAGACACGGAGTATGGATATCCCACAAATACATTCTGGCTAAAAAATTGTATCTAAAACATCTCATTGTTTTTAAATTTCACATTGTAGTAAATTAGTTTGTAACCTCAGTTCTATAATCAGCCTTCAGCTTCCCCACAAACTATAGCACAAAGCTTTCCAAACATCCATAGTCATATATTTATAGCAGTCAAAGAGTCAGGCATCTATTTAGTGAGACTGCATATGCCAAAGGAACAGTTTGTTCATTTTTTTAGCTTTGGGGTTGTTTTTTCTTCATTTGATCCTATGGGCTTAATATTTCCAGATTTTTTGTGAAAAGTAGAGTGAGGTGGCATACTAACATTATTACAATTGACTGTGTTAGGACAAATACTACTTCAAAGAAAAGCTACAGGTGGACACTATAGATTTTGGAGGGAAAGTTGAAATCCTAGGACTCAGATGGGTATTCTCATTCATTCCTCCAGTCCACAGAAGAGACCCACTGCAAGTGAATGACCAGCTGTGTAAATGGTACCTAAAGGAGGGGTTTGGTTTCTAGGTTGCACAAAGAACTGGTAAAAAGGTGTTTGCCCAAAGCATAATGAGCATAATCACAAAGCCTATAACAGAATATTGGCTTATATATAGTTCATAGCTTTCACTGTTTGATTCAAACTAGAAAACAGATGTATAGCTGGTTTTGCTTCAAATGAGTGCATTAAAAGTTTAATTGTACAATTAAACATCTCCAACACAAATCAAAAGAAAGGAAATAGCCCACGGTATTAATCTGGCTAATAAACAGAGTTTAGTCTTCTAATTCTCACTTACTCTAATTGCTCATCCCCAGCAAGGTGTTTTGCATGGTCAACTAGTTCATTGTTTTATTACTTTTGGAATGCGATTTTGCCTACTCGAGCACCATTTGGGATGTGCCAGGAATAACTGATTGCAACCACTTGCTACCTGCGCTGCCATTCTTTTGCAAAACGTACTAGAAGTAAGATATGGGGAGTTGGTTAAATTGAGAAGAGTTCTGCCATTTATTCTCCTAAACCAAGTGACAGGAAGATCGATAAATCTGTCTACTATCAGTGGTTCCTCATCAAATTGAATGGGGGTTACAAAGTTCTCTCTTGGGACTTCTGGTTTTCAGTGTTGTTACTAATTTGGAATGAGAATTGGTACAAATACTCATTAATTTTATAGATCATACAAAAATGGGGAGATAGAAACTATGCCAGAATTTTTTTTAATTCAAATATGCACACACACACACACACACACACACACAGAGAGAGAGAGAGAGAGAGAGAGAGAGAGAGAGAGAGAGAGAGAGAGAGAGAGAGAGAGAGAGAGAGAATGTAGACTTCAGTTAGGAAATAGAAGGTAAAGGTGTAAGGGAGATAAATATTTGTGAAGGGTGTTTGTGAAAAATACCTTGGAACAGTGTTGATTGAATCAGCAGTGTTATATATACTGTTTTAGGTTTCATCCATAGAAGTATGATTTCCAAGTCAAGGGAAATAATTTCATCTATTTTGCATTGGTCAGACTAGGAATGGGACTGTAAGAAAAAAAATCAGTGCAATTGAAATAGTTTCAAACAAAGGCAACAAGTGTGAACCGAATAAAGATACTAAATCCTATGAAAAGAGGTTGAAGGCATTGGATATAATTTTCCTTGAAACAGCAGAGGGATCTAATAATATTTTACCTGTGAACATGTTCTCCATCATTCCAGAGTATAAGAGATAAACCTTTTTAAAGTGTTTAAAATCTTCAAATTTTAATACTCCTATCGAATGTTAGAAAAATCTTCATTAGCGTGACCAGTTCAAGAATGGAACCAGTTACACAATGAGACATACTATCCTTCACTGGATATATTGATTTATAGTTTAGATGGTAATTTTAGGGGATGCTTTAATTTGGATTCCTGTTCTGAATAGGAGATTGATTGGAAGCCCTGAAAAAGCTTTTTCTAAATTTCCTGGATTTTGGTATGGAAAGCATATGACTGAAGAATTACATAATTTCCTAAGAATCTGTTGATCAAAGATATTTGAGAATATTCTAAAGAATATCTAGCCTTCTTTTAAGACAAATGGACAAAGCCATGTTAAAGATTTCATATATGGTGGCAGAGTGAATAGAATTATGTTTGGACATTTAATTAAGTTATTGATTTTGTGAGTATCTCACTGTGATACATATTAGATCATATCCACAAGAACGTAAATCTGCTTTTAAGGGATAGCATTTTGTGTGAATATATGTAATACTGTTCAGTTCTCCAGCACAGGCGATGGAGGAATCCACTAATGCATTTACTCTGTCTTCCCGCCCAATCAGATCAAGTCAGCCAAACCTGTTATGCCTGTCCTGGACTAGGATATTCCAGTCTCGACTTGATCTTCGCCCAGGACAGACGTGCAAGTTTGGCTCGTAGGCAGGTAAATCAGAGTTCCATTGGTGGACTTCCCTTACTCTCAAAGTTTCCTGAGCAGCGCTGGGATCAGCACTGCTTCAGCTTGACTGCTTGACTTCCCTCCTCTCCCACAGACAGCGCTGTAGCATGTTTCCTCCCTTCTCTCTGCTTCAGCTTGACTGCTTGACTTCTTTAATCTCCTCTTCATAATTAAGCAGAACAGAGGCTTCCGTTCTCCTCCTCTCCCACAGACAGCGCTGGGATCAGCGCTGTAACGCATTCCCTACCTTCTCTCCCTATCGGCCTCGCTTTCTTCAGAGCTTGCTACCCCAGCTCTGGCAACCGCACGATGGTCAGCTCGGCCACTTTCAACTCTAGTACCTTCTGATTCCTCTCTCTCTCTCGGATAGAGCCTTGACGGGCCTCCCCTTGAAATTCGGATTCCCTCTTTGCTGGACGGCTCTTTTGTTAGCCTCCTCTTCTCTGCCAGCTGATTGGAGGAGGAATCGGCCCAATTGATGCGGCCGCCATCTTGCGGACTGCGTGGCTGCTGCCGCTTTTCAAACCAAGGGACATGGAGGGGGAGGGGGTCCTCTCCACTGGCCCAGCACTCCATCTCCTCCGGATGTTTTGGTTAAATGGTGGGGGGGGGCGGCCCTAGTTCTTCTCCAGCATGATGACTGAAGAATCCACCAATGGGTTATTTCAGTCCTCCTGCCCAATCAGACTAAGTTAGAACATAAGAACATAAGAACATAAGAAGAGCCATGCTGAATCAGGCCAAAGCCCATCGAGTCCAGCATTCTGTGTCACACAGTGGCCCACCAAATGTACATGGGGATCTTGAGCAGAAAGAGTTGTCACGCCTCCTCATTATCTGGTACCTCCCAGTTTCATCTTAGTCTTTCGCCCATGAGGACGTGATAACTTGACTCTCTTCATTTGGATAGCAGGTCAGACTAGATATTTATAAATCATTGGTGGATTCTTCTTGGAGAATAGGAGAATTAAAGTTCTACTTGTTCCTTCTCTGGGAGGTTTGGCTCCTTTCCCTTTCCCTTAGGGGCAGAGTAGGATCCCTCTTCAAGTAGGGAGGTTTGACCCCTCTCCCTTTCCCTTAAGGGCAGAGTAGTATTCTTCTGGCAGGGAGGAGTGGCTGCCTTCCCCCCCCAACTCAGCAGGCTGCTACGTTTACTTCCAAGTAAGCAAAAAAATAGTACTGGGGGGTGATCCTTCATCCCCATTTGTGCAGTGGCCTCATTCCAGCTTGCGGCCGCCATTTTGAGGCTACGTGGCTTCTCCGACCGGGCCCAGTCGGAGCTTATGGTTAGCAGCCGCCATTTTGAGTCCGCAGGCCTACATTCCTTCTTCGAAGCATTTTCGAGCCAATTTAAAGACCCGTTTGCCGCTCGGAGTAAATTGCTGGGGATGATTGTTTTTTGCATTAAAACGCTGTTTTCTGGCTACCGCTAGAAGAAAGGAGCTTCATTTAGGAGCGGCGAAATTATTGCGCCTAACAGCTTGCTCATTCTATCTCCTGAAAATTGAATAACTAGGTTTTTTTGCAGTTTCTGGCTGAGAACTTTCAAACCGGTATAGGAATTTACCTTTTATTTATTTATTTATTTATTTATTTTTCTCCTTCCCCCTCCCCCCCTTGGATCGTGGGCATCCGCCATTTGGCCAGCTACCATTCCATAGGGAAATGCCTAGGGCAAGCAAGGATGCCATTTTAGGTTTGATTACATACAATTTTAGTTGATATTCTTCTACAACATATATCTTATTCTAAAATCGCAATTGAACCTTAATTCCAGAATCTACTGCCACACTTGAAGACATCAAATCATCAATTTTGGTGGAATCACTGCTGAAGTGAAGGTGTATTAGGCCCTGCTCGCCACACTTTGCCTGGTTATCTGCCACTCTGCATCTAGTGGTTGCTGCAAGATCCTGACCATTGCCACTATTGTGAGACATGTGTGATTTCGTTCCCAATTGACGTCAGGCCGGGTATATGGATTGCCTCGGGCCTAAGTGACGAGCGCTCCGAGTGCCCAGCGTGAGCCCAGGTTTGCCAGTGGGCCGGCTCACGCTGATCCACGTGAAGTCAGTCCCTCTTGCAGGACCTCCTGACGTCTCTTGCAGAGCGAGTCAGTTCCAGAGTCTCGTCTGGGGCGCATCTCAATCGATATGGCAGAACCCACTGAGCCACACAGCCTTTGGACACAGACAACATCTCTGTCCAAGTTGAGCCGACTTCCGAGGCGCCTAAAGGTAAGGCTAAAGCCAAGTCAAAATACGGCAGAAAGGCTGGTAAGGCAAGCAATAGGCAGGCCGACCGAATGCACAGAGCCCTGGAGAAGCAATTCTCACGGGCACAACGCTTGTCAGCAGAACACGGTAGTATTCCTCCGGTCTATGCACCGCCTGAGATGGGAGCTCATCTTCCGTCCACTTCGAGAGCTTGGTTGCCTGAGAATGTACTTCAGCAGGTCTCAGCTCAGACCTGTGATCAGGCGGGACCACCCCTGTTTGGGGAGGACCTGGATCTGCCTGGGCCGTCATCAGTACCCACGGCAACATTCACACCGACTGCTGCGGGGTTACGGCCTCTGCTAGAGCCATCCTTCTCAGACCAGCTCCAAACGTGGATATCGCAGGCAGTGTTCCAAGCCATGGCATCAGCGGGCCACCATCAGGCGTCCCCCATTCCGGGTCCTTCCTCTGCACCAGCTACCTCTTCACGACCTCCATTGGATCGTTCAGGTATGATTTCCCCATCCCGTTTCCCTGAATCCGAGTCTTCCAACCTCTCAGATTATGACAAAGGTGGGGACCGCTGATCTGATTGTGAGGAACCTACACATGACTCTCAGCCCATGGCAGAACTCTTTAATGCATCGCTCTTTCCCTCCTTGCTGAGCAGGGTCTGTGCAGCGGGTAAGCTCAAATCCGATCCGGCTCCAACCCCACAGCCTTCCTCAGATCAGGACACTAATCCCCTGTTCGCTGAGCCGGTAGTCAAGCACCTCCAAATCCCATGTCCCCCCTTATTCCTAAAGAACATTCAGGGACAATGGGAATCTCCGGCAGCTCAGCCTTCTCACAGAACGTCTGAGCGCAAGATTGTGGATATGGCAAAGAATTTGACAGACCTACTGGAGGTACCTAAAGTGGATGAATCATTAGCCCCACTTTTCTCTGCAGCCAGCCTTCCGGCAGATGTCTCAGACGCCCTTAAGGCGGAGGATAAAAAATCTGAACTTGCCTTGCGCAAAGTTCACCTGGCATCTGCATGGGCAGCAAAGGCGGCAACTTCCACCTCCTTTTTTGCCAGGATATCCATCACCTGGCTCAGACAATTACAGGATAGGATTCCATTGGAGGAGGTCAGGATCCATCAGTATCTGACCAAACTCATAGTCACGTCTGAGTACATGGCAGATGTCTCCCTGTACTCAGCCAAACACTCAGCCCGGGCAATGGCTTCCAGCGTAGTCGCTTGGAGGCTACACTGGCTTAAAAACTGGAGGACTGAGAGCAAACACAAGTGGCGTGCGGCCACTGCCCCCTTCACAGGCGGCAGACTATTTGGGGAGGCATTAATGCCATTTCTAATTGAGAACAAGCAAAAGCAAAAAGTCATTTCTCATATAGCCAGGAAAACAAACAGGCGTTTCCTCCCTTATAGTCGCCGTCAGTCCTTTCGGACTGGAACTACAACTGAACCGGGACATTCTTACCGGCCCCCAGCCCCCAAGGCAGAGCGCTCCTTTGACAGGGCGAACTATAGGGACAGATCTCGATACCAGCCCCAAAGTAAGCATTCCTTTCGTGGCAGAGGGGGTCGCCCCTTCCATCGCGGTAAGCGACTCAGGGGAATCCCCCCATTGGCGGAAGACTTACTCTATTTATCCGCCAATGGGAAAACACAACCACAGACTCCTGGATTCTGTGCACCATAAGAGAAGGCCTGTCCCTGGAGTTCAAGTCCATTCCAATAGACCACTTCGTGTCTTTCCCAGCCATGAGAAACTCTATAAAAAGAGGTCTCATGGAAGATGCCATTCAACACCTACTCAACATCAAGGCCATAAAGGAGGTCCCCCTGGATCAGGCGGGACTGGGATTTTATTCCATCCTATTTGTAGTCCCAAAATCTTCAGGGGGATAGAGAGCAATCCTCGACCTCAAGGGACTGAACCTCCACCTACAATACCGGAGGTTCAAGATGCAGACGTTACATTCTATCCTAAGCAGCATCAGGCGAGGGGATCTATTGACTTCAATAGATCTAAAGAAGGCATACCTGCATATCCCAATCCTCCAGGAACATAGCAGGTATCTGCGGTTCTGTTATCTCAACCGCCACTTTCAGTACAGGGCTCTACCATTCGGCCTCTCCTCAGCCCCCAGGGTCTTTACCAAGATCCTGGTAGTACTGGCTGCTCATTTGAGGTTGGTCCCGATACGGGTCCAGTGTTATCTGGACGACATTCTGGTCCAGTCCCTGTCAGCCTTAACCGCCCAGTCGGACTTGGCCCTCACAATCAGGACCCTCCAGAACCACAGATTCTTGATAAAGTTCAAAAAGAGCCAGACGACTTCTTCGACCCGTCTGCTACATCTGGGCGTGGTAACAGACATGGACTCTTGTCACGTGTATTTGTCGGAGGAGAGATGCAGGAACATCAGAGAACTAGCACTCAGGGTACGCAGAAGCAGAGCTGTGTCATTGGCCACACTTTCTCAGCTCCTGGGGAAGTTGATATCCTGCATAGCAATAATGCCATGGGCCCAACTGCATGCACGGGCCCTTCAGTGGTTCCTGCTCCCGTACCAGAGACAACACACCAGTACATCCAACCAGTTGGTGCACATCCCTCATCAGGTGTGTCTCTCTAGGCTGGTGGACTTCCTCGGCCATTCACAAGGGGACTCTATTCAAGGAGCCTGATGTAAGAAAAACAGCCTCGTTTTAAATACTGGAAAAGCCAAAGAGATCATTGTCGAATTCAGAAAAAGCAGGCACAGCCACACTTCTCTGTGCATTAGTGATTCACCTGTGGAGATGGTTACCAGCAGCAAATTCCTGGATGTGCTGTTAACAAGTAGGCTGGCTTGGTCGCTCAACAGCACCTGCATTTTCTGTGTCACATGAGAAAAGCTCATCTTCCTTCCCCTATCCTTACCACTTTCTACAGAGGGACGATCAAGAGCATCCTGTCATACAGCATCACAGTCTGATTTAGAAGCATCACTGCTTCAGACAGGAAGGCGGTGCAGAGAATGGTGAGGATGGCTGAAAAGATCATTAGCAGGTCCCTCCCTTCCATCCAGGACAAAGCACATAAGTGTTGCTTGAGCAGAGTCCATAAGATTGTCTGGGACACTACACATCCTCTTCACGACCTGTTTTCCTTGTTACCTTCTGGGAGGAGGCTCTGTGGTATCTGAAGTAGAACATTCAGATTCAGTCAGTTTTGTGCCATACAGTATTAACCTTGTGAAAGCAAGGCTTTTCAACCAAAGGTACACGTACCACCTGTGATATTTTGCCATGTGGCAGGTGGTACGCGACTGCTAGCCAAGTGTAGCAGGGGAGGGGAATAAGCCTAAGTGAGCCAAGCCTGAGGGAGACACAGCTGCAGCTGCATGACTGTCTGGGGTTGGCAGAAGACCAGGAGCTAGCAGAGCTCCAGCTGATTGGCGCTTCCGGGGCTGGAGGTGAACTGAAGAAAAGAGGGGGGGAAAGAGGAGAGGCTATAAAAGAACATGGTTTTGGTGGGGGAAGGGAAAAAAAGACAACAGAAAAAGTTTAATCCCTTTAAAATGTAATTAGTTTTACCCCCTTTATTTGAGCCTATCTATGGTTTTCAGAAAGTTTTCTTTGAAGGTAAACAGGCTTAATTTAAAGCTAAAGCTTTTTGCAATTGCTGGAGCCTTTCAGTCTAGGATTGCAACATTGTGACACGTGACATGCCTGAGGCAGCTTAAAGAGAAAAAAAGCCAGAGTTTATGTTTATTTTATTTTCTTGCTTTGCACTTGATTCCTATGTCTTTAAGGGTACAGGGAAGGGATTGGGGGGTGCAGTCTTACTACACTGTGGAAGAGCTCAGAAGTGAGAGAGGAAGAAGGGCCAACCAGCTAGCTCAGGAGTCTACAAACTTAGCAACTTTAAGACCTGTGGACTTCAACTCCCAGAATTCCTCAATCAGCCATGAGGGCTGAGAAATTCTGGGAGTTGAAGTCCACAAGTCTTAAAAGTGCCAAGTTTGAAGGCCCCTGAATTAGCTGGTAGTGGTGCATATTAATAAACATGGATAAATTCATCATACATTTGTCAGTGCAAAGCGAAAGGGATTCAGCAAAGGAACAGCCACCGAAGAAATTAAAACTAGTATTTTTTTTTTACTTTTTTTACAGTTTGTAATATTTTATTAGATTATAGAATAAAATACAAAAATATAAAAGCAAATAGTGGGTCACAGTGGGGAGGAAAAAGGGGGGAAAGTGAGGGGGAGAAGGGAAAAAGAACATACTTCCTCTGTTGCAGTAGAAGGAAGCATTAACATTGAACCTCAACTTTTTACTTTTCCATAATATTATAAACTAGCCATTTCTATAACAACAAATGAATCTAATCAGTAAAACCCCAAATCCCCCCCTTTTTTAGTCATCAAGTTTTTGACACCTTGCTAAGCATTGGTGGTACTCAAATATTGTCATGTCCTAAAAGTGGTGTGAAAAGGTTGAAAAGCCCTGCTCTAAAGCTTTCTCCTATTATGTATTCAAGATGGACAGTGATTAATATTTATGTTACTTATATGTAAGGGCAGGGCTTTTTTTGTCATAGAACGCCCAGAACGGAGTTCCGGCACCTTTTTGGGATGGAACCTTGTAGGGTAGGCAAGGCAGGTTGTATGATGTGTGTGAGTTCCGGCATCTTTTTTTTTTTTTTTTTACAAAAACACTGTGTAAGGGTGTAGGTTTATGCATATGTTGTATATAGTATGTTTCAATGTGTGTTATGTATGTGTACACTTTGAGAGCAAGCAACTCAATTTCATTTTTAATGTGTGCCGTTGTGCCCACAGTAAAAAAATGACAATAAAGGTTATCTAATCTAAAAAAAAATCTAATCTAATCTATGACATGGTCTGGAGGAAGAGAATTGACATGGTCTTGGGAAAAATGAAACATTCTGGCATTCTCAGGAACTGTCTTTTCCAGGATGAACAAATGTTTGCACCCCTATTTGTCTTTATGTTTTTAGTTATATATTTTTTTTCCAAATAATTCATTTCAATGAGAATATTGTACTTCAGTGTTCTTCAGTGTTTTTGGACAATGTGTTATTCTTGTGTATTTTCTATTGCCAGTTTGTCTGATACTTGGAATTGAAATGTGTTTATTTTGGAATTTCAATAATACTGAGTAAGATAAATCTTAAAAGAATGTAACTATAGAAAGAAAAACAAATGTCTAGGAGAAATCACTGAGGTTTTGAATAATAATTGTTCTGAATATGCAGTTCTTTTATAAAGTTATAAATATAAAAAGTATACCTCATCTTTTATTATGTCTCCCAATAAAATTGAATGGCTTAAAGATTTAAATTGTCCCACATTTTTGGAAGTTAGAGTTGTAATGAGATATGTCAAGCAGATGGCTTTTTTTTTTTTTTTGGTTTGGGGGTATACAAAATTATCAGCTCTTAATTGGAGGAACTTTTCCTTCTCTCTTCCTCCGTCCTCCTCTTTCCCTCTCTCTATTTTGATAATTTACTTTTAGCATAGCAGAAAATTAAGGATATATCGAGTTGCTACTAATAATTTTGTGGAGTGATGGAGTTTGCAATGTATAAACTTCTGATTAGTGTGAGAAATGTGTTACTTCTGATTACTCTTTGTATTTCTGGTTTGTTTCATGAAAAGTATTATATTTTCCATAATTTTTGTGGAAAATTATGTCAAAGACTTTTCCTTAAAGAAGCCGTGTGCTGATTGCATAGGTGAGAACTTAGTTTACATTGTATTACAGGAAGAGTGAGCAACTATTTGTAGCCAAAAACTTGTGATGAGAGCTGCATGTAATGTAAAGATTATGTGAACTGCAGCTCTGTATTCATCCCATGCACAAAGGACACAGAAGATACACATACTACTCAGTGATAGGGTATAAAATCTCATGTGCCATTTTCTTATATTCCATAAGTAAAATAGCCATGTGTTGCCTCATAATTGAAAATTTAGGCAAAAAGACCTCAAGAGTAAAGGTAGGAGCCTGCTACAACAGATCCAGGTGCTACTTCAATGCCTTAAAAGTAGTTATTTCTTTATTTAACATATGACATCTACAGAAGTCACGCAATCACTGATATACAAATTTAATTTAAATAAAGTGTCAGCAAATGTGTGTGTGTGTGTGTGTATGTATGTATGTATGTACGTACGTACGTGTGTCTATACCTACTCCAAGACTCCACATACAAACCCCTAAACACAGATCCCACCACCTACCTGGAAAAAACCACTAGATCCAAAATAAAAGCCTCCCTCATTAGCGAAGAGATCCAGCAAAGAATCATTCCCAGAGAGAAATCATCCAGATGCCCTAAGCTCTATGGTCTCCCCAAGATACACAAAGAAGGAACCCCACTTAGACCCATAGTCAGCTCTATAGGCTCACCTCTACAAAACCTAGCCAAATTTCTCGCCAAACAACTACAGCCCTATGCAGAATCCATCACCTCACACGTAAAAAACTCATTCCAGTTCATAGACATCATAAAGAAACAAAACTTACAGCCCAGCGACCTACTCGTTAGCTTCGATGTCATATCCCTCTTCACCCAAGTGCCAATCAAAGAAGCCTTAACAGCTATCCAAAACAAATATAACCCCCCCAAACACATCCTAGATCTGACCAACCACTGTCTATCCAACACATACTTCATCTATAAGGGACAAAAATACAAACAAATAGAAGGAGCACCCATGGGATCACCCCTCTCACCTGTCATTGCAAACCTCTACATGGAACACTTTGAAACCCAAGCTCTAGAAAAATCTGACCACAAATCCAAACTCTGGCTCAGATACGTAGATGACACCTTCGTAATCTGGCCACATGGGAAAGAAAAACTGGACAACTTCTTCACACACCTCAACAGCCTACACCCCAAAATACAGTTCACCATGGAAACAGAAACTAATAACCAACTTCCCTTCCTGGATGTCTTAGTCTACAAGAAATCCAATGGCTCCCTAGGACACACCATCTACCAGAAGAAAACACACACAAACCGCTATCTGCATGCACTCTCACACCACCACCCAGCACAGATCAACTCCGTAGCCAAGACACTCATCTCCAGAACCAAATGCCTAGCTGACGAACACCTAAAAACTGAACTACACACTCTCACTAATGTACTAACATCCAACGGATTCCAAAGAAATAAGATTTCCAACTTAATCTAAAAAGAAACTCCCACTAAAATCCAAGACAGAGAACAAGAAAACGGCAAAGCCCTCCTCCCATACATAAAAGGCACCACAGACAGGATCAGCAAGATCCTCCACAAACATAACATCAAGAAAACATTCTGCACAAACAGAAAAATATCCACCATCCTAAGAAACCCTAAAGACAAAATTGAGTTAGAAAATCAAGGAGTATATGAAATCCCATGTACTGCCTGCCCCACCACATACATCGGACAAACCAACAGAAGAATAAGTGCACGCATTGAAGAACACAAAAACTCAGTCAAAAAAGAGGAACCAACTTCTTCCCTGGTCGAACACTTTAAAGCTACAGGACATGAAATTGATTTCAAAAAGACCAGAACTATCGCCAAAACTGAACACTTTAACAACAGAATAATCAGAGAAGCCATCGAGATAGAAAAACGCCCACACAGCATGAACAAACGAGATGATACCTTCCGCCTACCAGCCATTTGGAAACCCGCCCTTATTGACAAACGAGTCCATAACACAAAGAATGACACCAGACCTACACTCACAAAAACTACACAGGATGTCACCACCACACATCCACGCAAAAAGAAAACTGAAACCCACACCGATGATGAGGCACGACCACAAACCAGAATCCAGACCACAGCTACATCATTAACCACCTTAAACCCCTCCAATCCATACATGAAGCAAACTGACACCCACCATGAAGATGAGGCACGACCACGAACGCAAAGCCAAACAGCTATGCAGCTCACCATCTCTAATCCCCCTGCAACTCAGACTAACCTGAGCACAACAAAGCCCCCACCCAAACAGAACACTCCCCCATCCAATCAGAGCACAGCCAACCCCCCATCCAATCAGAGCACAGCCAAGCTCCCAGCCAATCAGTTCAAACCCCCACTGGCAGTTAAAAGGAAGAAACAGCTACAATCACACATTGCTCCTAGAAGCACGAAGCCGGAAGCACCAGCCTGAAGATGACGAATGGGACTTTGTCGAAACGTCGCCAAGACACTTCAAATTCTACGTGGGAGAAAACCCGAAGAACCAAAGACCTACATACAAACACCCACGAAAACCTCAGAAAACAAATATACACACACACACATATATATACACGCACGCACACACACACAATGTGTACCCAGAAAATAAGCCTGATTTTTTGGCATGTGCCTAATATAAGTCCTACACCCAAAATAGGCCCTAATTAAGAGCCCACCCATTCCATCCCACCATCAGCTTGCTTGCTGCTGTAATGGGACAGGGGGCTGCGTGATGCACTGGTGCTGCAACAAGTTCAGGCGAGGCGGTGGGGGTGGAGCTATCACACATACCCTGCACCTGCTTACCTCAGCTCCTGCAGCCAGGCCACTCCCCACTCGGCGATCTCCCCCCACCCGTTCAATGACCCAGCTGCCCACCTGCCTCTTCCTTTTCACTCCCCTCCTGAACCATGCTATGGAGGATGGGCGGGGGAGGCTCAGTAGCCTTACTCAGTCCACTGTTTCAGAACCAGACGGAAGTGACATCGAAAGGCCTCTGCCGCCACTGTGCATCAATTGTGTCCACTGCTGGATGTGCTTTCTTTGGTCCCTGCCAGTCCTGTCACACCCCACAGGTCACCTGCCCAGCAACTGCCTCCTCTTCCACCTGCCGCTTGGGTCCTGCAGCACTACGTCGCGCTGCGTGGTCCCCATTCGCCGGCTGTATTGTATGGTTTCAATGGCGTTAGCTCTGGAGGCCAGTGGTAGGCTCTCTGCATTGTCCCTGGGCTGGCCCCTTTCACGGTTCTGCCCACACAGCCACGGGAGAGTTGACGGCTAGAGTCACAGCAGTGCGGTCTTCAGAGCGCACCCCCGCCAGCTCTGGTATAACTTTCCCATGGCGGCACTAGTGCGACACGTGCTCTTTTGTCCCGTTGCAGCTGCGAGCAACCAGACAGTAGGATAGAGCGGGCGGGCTACCACAAATTAGGCATCTGGAAATAAGCCCTAATGGAACTTTTGGTCCCAACAATATATATATAAAACCGGGTCTTTTTTCAGGGAAACTTTGTGTGTGTGTGTGTGTGTGTGTGTGTGTGTGTGTGTGTACACAGATATATTTGCTTGTGTGTGTGTATCCCACAAAGGTTTACACACACACACACATATATACATACATACACACATACAAACATATATACATACAGATGTGTGTGTGTATGTATATGTATGTACATATATGTACATATCTGTGTATATATGATTTGTGGGTAATACACTATAGGAAAATACATTAAATTAAGATAAAACCATAATAAAATCATCACAATATGAAGTGATAGAATTGCATCAATAGATGTTATAATTCAATATCTAAGGAAGCTAATTATATAACTCGGGTGTCAAACTGCCGGCCTGCAGGCTGGTTGTGTCATGCGGAGGCCACGCCCACCCCAGCTCCGGCAGTGCGAAAAAGTTGCATTATGTCATAACACATCACGTGATGCAGCGAGTTTGAAACCTGTGATCTAACTGCTTCTGGTGTGGTTGCAGCAAGGTCATCTCAGGTGCCTTGAAACTTCCTGAGAGGACCTTCTTGAACTATATGTATTATAATTTGTTCTGGTGCACCATAGTTACATTGCAGGCTTTTGGCCATTCCTCATTTAAAGTACTTTGCCTTAGTTCTGGCATGGCCTGTCTTGATACTATTCAAGTGGCTCTATATTTTGGGGGGCAACTACATTCCTGGAAGTGGTTTGTTGGATCTGTGTCAGTGGTGGGATTCAGCCAGTTCGCACCACTTCAGCAGAACCAGTAGCTAATTTTTTGTTGCCCAGCCCCAGAATGGACTTCCGGAAAATGCATCCACACAGAGAACCGGTTGTTTACATGTTTGAATCCCACCACTGATCTATGTGATCTGTTTAGTTGTAGTTATTAAAAGTTGCCCATCTTAATCACCATTCTTCAGATTGTAAGACTGTGGTATGTTATTCCAAATTGGTTTCCTAGATTTAAGCCCAATGAGAGGTAGAGAGTCTAATAATTTATGTATTGGAAGATCTCTAGGAGTTGATAGCGGGTTTTATTCCACTCTCAAAATGTCTGTTGTTATCACCTGAGATCAAGAGAGGCAATGTTAGAAAGAACGTGGACCCATGAGCAATGTGGATGTAAGGGTTCCAGATATTATTCTCATTGTGTCATAAAGACGAACATCAATCTTGTTGGTATGACAACTTCTTCCTCATACTGGGGTGTAGTATTCGGCAACAGAGTATACGAATGATTGTGCCACTATACGTAACATTTTGACTTATGCTCCCCAGCCTATTCCTGCTATTTTCCTGATCAAGTTGTTCCTGGTTTTCAATTTTTATCCGATTATTTCAAGATATTTTCCAAATGTAAGGAATCGGTCAAGGGTTATTCCAAGATATTTTGGATGGTAATTGTGTTTTATTCTCTTTCCACAAGAAGCTACATTAACTCTTTCTTTGCTGTATGATTGCTTAGACGGAAGGCACATATTTTGGTTTTATTTGGGTTAGGGCATAGCTGTCACTTCTCATAACATTTGCTTAGAGATCTCTGATCTTTAGTAAGAATGTATTCAGCTTCTTCAAAATCCTTGGTTTGGATAGCTATTGCCATATCATTGGCATAGCAAAATTTTTCAGAGTTGGTTTCTGGTGAATCACTAGTATATAGATTAAATAGGAGTGAGGCTAGAACCAATCCTTATGGCAAGCCATTCTTAATGGAGAAAAAATTATTAGTGGTGCCTTTTACAGTAACCTTGAAGTATCTTTTTTTAAATATGTTCTTCAGAAGGCTTATTACTTTAAGACACAGAATAGTTTTCGACAGCTTGAGCATCAAACCATCAAGCCACACTGTGTCATAAGCTGCAGTCAAATCAATCAATAAAAGCTACAGAAATTTTTAGTCCTTTTTGGAAAGCAACTTCGATAAATGAAGAGCCAGAACTTGCTCACAGTAGCTACTCTTAGTGCAGAACCCAGCCTGGAAAGAAAAGACAATCCTATCATCAGTAGTTGATAGTAGTTTGACAAGAGTAGTTGTCAGAAAAACTACTGTATATTATATTTAATGAAACATAATAATTTGCAAACCATAACATTTATTTACCACCACAAAGTGTACTTAGCTGTAGCATGTGATATGTTGCCAATATAACACTTTAAAATGAATTTGTAACTCCAGTGTGTGACTGCTGCTAGTCAGTCAACAGTCTGGTGGAGATGTATTTTCTGTAAATGATCATCTTACTGTCCATTTACTTGCAATAAAAATGAACTTTTCACAGGATTAGAGGCCACAGGTGATCTCTCTTCCAGGAATTAAATGTTTGCTGATTCCAGTTAGGTAACTGTGGTCTAAATGTATCTTTCCTATGGTTGGAGAAAGGACAACATTATGATCCATTCATACAGTTGTGCATGGTATTCAGAATTTTTGAAGGTTACTCAACAAGATCCATTGTCCATCACTGTCCACTGTGCTAGACTTAAAGTCGGAGCTGTGCATATAAATACACAATACACAGAGCTCCGTGTATTGTTGTAAATAGAGCTCCGTAGTGTCTTGTTTGTATCTTTTTAAAGCAATATAATATTTAAAGGTTTTTATTTTTGCTTTTGCTGTTTGTTCACTATAGGAAAGCTGCTGATTACTATAATTTTTTAAATGAATTGCTGAATTGTTTAAGATAGATACAATGTAGATATTTTGAAACTGGGTATTGTTGACTGGTTTGTTAATATATTTTGTCTTTATTTAAACTTTTGACTTTTCCAAATGAATTTTAATAGTTATAATATAGTTTAATTCTGTGAAGTCTTTTTCTGTTTGTGGAAAAGAACTGTATATAAAAGAACTAACTGTAAGTACCACCACTGATCGTAACCTTTATTTTTCCAATCTGTAAAGTAAGCATCTTGATACTGCTTTGAATTGTTGCTCTATATCAGGGGTGTCAAACTGCCAACCCGCGGGCCAGATGCATCATAGCAAAACCGCGCCCACCCCATTGCCGGCAATGGCAATAAAGTCGCGATATGTCACAACACGTCATGTGATGTTGTGAGTTTGACACCCCTGCTCTATATATTATAAATGTAAGGAGTACAGTCATTGTCTTTTACTATGTCACACAGATCTAGTCATGAAAAATACTGCCTGGAATTTCCACTTTATCGGTTATATCATTTTCAGTTTCACAGACAAATGAAAGGATTTCAGAGCTAGATGTAAAATTTCCACAGTCTACAATACACTTCACAGGAGAATGATTAATCATTAACTATAAGCTGTATCAGAGATGGCTAATATAAAGGAGAAGAGGAATAATGCTTTTGGTGGATTTTTTTGCTGAATTAAATTAATCTCAGAAGAAATTATTTCTCTCCATTTGGGTATCTCAGTATTGTTTTGGCTTACCCTATCAACAAAATCAAAATGCTGTTTGTTTTTCAGTTCATAGAGGTATCATAGACTAACATATTTTGCTTTGTGATTGAAAAAAAAGCAGCAGTACACACAGCTTTTTCCAGCTTGTTACTGGCACAACTTTCACATCTACTTATTCAGCTAAGGGCTGTAGATTTCTTTGAATCCCTGCAATTTTGTATTAAGTAATTTCTACATTTGAAGGATTCTGTACAGATAGACTTTCTTTAATGATTGCCCTGTTTAGCAACCAGTTGATATGGTTTTGAAAAAGTAATAAAGTAATTTTATGACCAATCCTCACATGTGGCAGCATCCCGGTGGTCACGTGATCAAAATTTGAGTGCTTCACAGCCAATGATGTTTATAACCATTGGATGACCATCCTAAGATTATATGAGCACCATTTGCATACTTGACAGTTAACTTTGGACAGCAGAATCAATAGAAAAGTCAACAATAAAATTGCAAGTCACAATCACATGATGTCTCACTTAATGACCATGGGTGATTTAGTGAACCCCAGGAAGTCAGGTGATAATTGGGATGCCAATTGACATTCCAATATTTATTTTCAGTATTAATATTGAAAAGAAAGTATTAATATATTTATGTACTATTTTCCATACAGTTGAATCTCAAAATTATTTAAAAATATTACAATATAATATTAAAAAAATGAAAGCATTATAAAATATTAAAAAGGTGGAAGAATAAGAAAACAAAAACAAAATATTGTCATTACATCGTTCCATTCCTTTTTCAAATTATTTTCTAAGTTGCTTCATGTTAATGTGATCATGGCCATTCTCCAGCACTGGAGATGGATAATCCACTAATGGATTAACTTAATCCTCCTGCCCAATCAGATCAAGTCAGCCAAACTTGCCATGCCTATCCTGGGCCTGATTTCCCCAGTTTTTGACTTGATCTTGCCCAGAACAGACATGCAGATTTGGCTCACAGACAGGTAGATACCCATTAGTGGATTATCCATTTTATTATTAGATTAAGAACTTTCCTTCCTTCTGAGTCCTCTGAGCAGCATTGGGACCAACGCTCCTCTAGAGGACCAAATTTTACTGATTCCCACTGGGAGTCAGCTTTCCAAACGGAGGACTTCGTTTGGCCTCTAAATCCCCCCCTCCCCCCTCATTTAGGAAAGGGAGGCTTTCCGCGTTTTTTTCCTCCTTCTTCCTCTCCACCCCCCTCCAACTCTCCTGGCGTCGGGGCTTGCGGCTGCAGGCCCGACAATCTTAAAAAGCCCGGCCCGGCTTGCGGAGGTCATAGGGACCTCGGATTTACTTGCCGCGCCTTTCGGACGCTGTGGCGAGGACCCAACTCTTTTCTGGTGTCGGAGCTTGCGGCTGCAGCTCCGACAGCCTTAAAGAGCCGGTTTGATGTGTGGAGGCTGCAGGGGCCTCAGACTGCCTCGTGGCGTCTCTTGGCCGTTCCGGTGGCTGCGGGCTCTTGTCAGCTCCATTCCTCCCCGGGAAGGGTCCATTAGGCCGGGTGAGTTCTGCACGCCTCGGAGTCGGAGGGGGTGATCGGCTGAGTCACGGTCGCCATTTTGGCGACTGCGTGGCCTCCCAAAGCCTTGATGACTGCAAGGGAAGGTGGGGGGTGGGTGGGAAAAAAGGACTTTTCCACCTATCTGTCCTGTTCTTAAATGCATTAAAGGCCTTCCTTTCAGCCTTTGGGTGCTTTTCTTCAGCGAAGGCCTAGATCTGGACAGGGGCGCTGCAGCCTGTGGCTGCCATCTTGGAAGCTTTGGCCTATCCCAAGACCGAACAAGGCCTCACTGAGGCCTCCATTGACAAGGGCCTTT
The DNA here is from genome assembly GCA_034064705.1 of Bothrops alternatus. Lineage (NCBI taxonomy): Eukaryota > Metazoa > Chordata > Lepidosauria > Squamata > Viperidae > Bothrops > Bothrops alternatus. The sequence continues at coordinate 6,973,497 of JARGCV010000053.1, read as the reverse complement.
CCCTGTTTTTAACAGCCAAGGTTACCTGGGGAGGGAATTCTATCAGGTCATCCTTGGAAATTCCCCTTGTGGTAATTGGAATGTATCGTTCTTCCATGGCTTAGGCCCAAGAGTCTCTATTGGGCTTCCTGGTGTCTCAAACCCTAGTCACCTTGGGTTTGTTAACCACTGCAGTAGTCCTAGCCTCTGACACTGTGCTGTTGCTACCTTTTATTTTGCTGGCCTGGCAACATAGCAAGCCTCACTAGCAGGCCGCAGTCCACTTCAGGTAGAAGCAAAAGTGACTGCAAGTAGAACCGGGGCTTTTTGGATACCACTGGTTCAGTGGCCATGGGGGGTGGTAGGGCAACCTAATTCCAGCCTTTGCCCTACAACCTTATCAGCCAATTGATCCCTTTCCCAGGTGCACCTTCTCGCGCACCTGAAGTTTTCATACCAGCATGGAGGATAACACGGCTTCCCAGTCCAGGGCCACCTCTTCTTCCTCCTCAGTCTGGAAAAGGCACAGATCTCCTTCCCAAGAGGCCGCTGGTGGGATCGCAGCCAAGGTCAGGCCCAAGGCTGCTTCTGGGGAGAAAGCCTCCCAATTGGCTGAAAGACAGGCCAGCAGGAGACACCAGGCATTGGAAAAAGAGTTTGAAAAAGCTCAAAAACAGGCCAGTGCTGAGACTGCTCAGACAGAGTCCACCTTTTTTGATCTGCCTTTAGGTCTTGCTGATTCTCCTCAGGAGGTCTGGGCTCCAGCAGAACCTGCCTCTTTTTATGACCAGACCAAAGAGGTACCTGAGGTGCGGGCCTTCAGGTCCCCCCATACCCCACGGGCCCTGCAGACCCCAGAGGCCACCTTTACACCCACGGTCACGGGACTTAGAGGGGAGGAACTCACCCTCTCATCCCTGGATGATAGGATCCAGGCCTTGGTAGCTCAGGCAGTGGAGCGGGCCCTTACAGTCAAGACTCCATCGGTGTCCAGAGCGGAATCCTTGCTTTCCGTTCCTCTCTCGTGTCCGGTACATCACAGCTCTAGGGACCCTCCTTCTTCCTCCCATTCTTCTGTAAGCGGGGTCTCAGTGACCCCGGAGCAGGATCAGGCGCTCAACGCTTCATGGTCAGAGGAGGAGGAACCAGTTCCGGATCCGCCCCCATTCGGAGGGCTATTTAATCCATCTCTCTTTCTTCCTCTGCTTTGCAAAGTTAGCTCAGTGCCACACGGGGGGCCCAGCCGGCCCGCCCCAGCAGCTCCCACAACGGATCCTGAGGCAGACCCTGTCTTCATCGAGCCAGTGGTCACCCAACATCATGTTCCATGTCCAGCCTTGTTCCTCAACGCAGTTAAGAAACAATGGGCTTCCCCGGGTACCTTCCCCCTTCCAGGTGGTAATGATAGGAAGTTGTTTAGTGTGGCCTCAGAGTTAGGTGAGGTGCTGAATGTACCCATGGTGGATGAGCCCCTGGCTCACCTGTTCTCCCCCTCGGCTATTAGGGGGATATGGCAGAGGCCCTAAAATCTGAGGAATGCAGAGCGGAAATGACCTTTAGGAGGTCACACCAGGCGGCGGTGTGGTCCATCAGGGCGTCCACCTTAGCTTCCTTCTTCACCAGGTCCGCCCTCATCTGGCTGTGTCAACTGCAGGCCAGGATCCCTGTGGACGATGTTCGCACACATCAGGACCTGAGCAAGCTAGTGGCCACGATGGAATACGCTTCCGATGTGACCTTGCACGCCGCTCGGTTGTCTTCCAGATCCTTGGCATCCAACGTGACAGCCCGCCGCATGCAATGCTAAGACACTGGCAGGCAGACGCCAAATCCAAGTGGTGTCTGGTAGCAGCTCCATATCAGGGCAGTAAATTGTTTGGGGATGCCTTAGCCCCATACCTGTCAGAGAACAAGGATAAAAAGAAGATCGTGGCCCATATCACTAAACAATCCGATAGGCGTCATATCCCTTACAATCGTAGACAGACCTTTCGGGCTGCCACTACCACAACAGCCACGCAACCTTCTCGGTCCTTCACGCCCAGACAGGACCGTCCAGCTGACAGACCAGCCACAAGGCCCAAGCAACAATTTCAGTCCAAACGGCCCTTTCGAGGTGGGGGTCGCCCCTTCTGTAAGAAGTGACCTCCCAGTGGAACCTCCCATAGGGAGAAAACTCTTCGTCACTCAGTGGGAGGCCACCACGACAGACACTTGGGTCCTGGACATTCGCCACGGCCTGTCTCTGGAATTCATATCCAGTCCACCAAAAAGGTTCATTGCTTGCCCCCAATCAAAGAAGCCCCCAAGGAGAGGTCCCATGCAGGAGGCCATTCGTCACTTACTAGACATCAGAGCCATAGAACCGGTACCTGCGGCCCAAGAGGGGCACGGATTCTACTCCATCCTCTTCGTAGTCCCCAAGACCTTGGGAGGATGGAGGGCAATCTTGTACCTAAAACGTCTGAACCTTTATTTGGCATACCGAAGGTTCAAAATGCAGACACTTCAGTCCATCCTAGGCAGCATCCGAAAGGGGGACTTTCTCACGTCAGTGGACCTCACAGAGGCATACCTCCACATTCCCATCATCCCCGGCCATCGACGGTTTCTCAGGTTCAGCTACATGGGACATCATTACCAGTACAGGGTGCTGCCATTCGGCCTGTCGTCGGCTCCAAGGGTTTTTTCCAAGGTCCTGGCAGTCCTTGCTGCACACCTGAGATTGATGCCGGTTCGGGTGCAATGCTACCTGGACAACATCTTAATACAGTCGTCCTCGCAGAGGGCTCTGACAGACCTGAGACTGGTGATCAGAGTCTTGCAGAGCCATGGCTTTTCAGTCAATTTCCAAAAAAGTCAGACAGTTCCATCGACCAGGTTGCTCTACCTAGGAGCCATCATAGACACGGTAGAGTGTCGGGTTTATCTGTCTCAGGAGCGCAGGGCCAGTATACGGGACCTAGTTCTCAAGGTCTGAAGAGAGAAGACTCTGTCCCCTGCCGGGCTCTCCAAGCTCCTGGGGAAGATGATATCGTGCATCTCAATCGTGTCCTGGGCCAGGTTACACTCGCGGTCCGGTCCATCCAGTAGTGTCTGCTCCCCTATCAGAAGCAGGGAACAAGCACTTCCACCCGAGAAGTAAGGATTCCACCACACATCTTACGCTCCCTCAGATGGTGGCTCTCTCCAGCCATGACCAGAGGGTTTCTTTTCAAGGAGCCCAGATGGCTCACGGTCACGACGGACACCAGTCTGTTCGGCTGGGGAGCACACTATCAGTTTCAATGGGTCCAAGGGAGATGATCCCGGGCGGACCTGAGACACAGCATCAACTGGCTGGAACTCAGGGCCATACACCTTGCCCTCCGCCACTTTCGCCACAACATAGCGAAACAGCATGTACTTTCGTGATTCCCAGTTCAGGGGGCAGAGGGAGTAGCTGCCCTCCCGACCTCCTGGCCAGACGGCTTACTTTATGCCTTTCCCCCTCTTCCCCTTCTCCCAGCAGTCATCCGCAAGCTCCTACAGGAGAGGGCAGAGGTCCTCCTGGTAGCCCCTTACTGGCCGCGGAGACCTTGCTTCGCCGACCTCATCGGTCTTTCCCAATCACGTCCTTGGAAAATCCCTCCAGACAGGGTATCTCTGACCCAGGGGGACCTGACTCACCCGGACCCTAAATGGCTCCAGTTAGCCGTTTGGCACTTGAACGCAGGCTCCTGATCCAGGAGTCCTGTTCGCCAGAGGTCATTGATATAATTCAGGCATCCTGTAGACCGGCGACGAACCGCATCTACGAGGCCACATGGCAGAACTTTTGCCGGTGGTATTCCATTCATCAGCTACCTTTAGCAAGGTTGACCGTCAAACATTCTAGACTATTTGCTGGAGGGCCTGAATAAGGGATTGGCTCCTAATACCTTGCACAGGCAGGTGGCGGCCCTCTCTACCTGGTTCTCTTGTGACAATGTTAGTTCTCTGGGGCAACACCCCTTGATCCATTCCTTCCTCAAGGGAGCTACAAATACCAAGCCACCTGTGGTCCACAGGTATCCCACGTGGGAATTACCTAGGGTCCTTCAGGCTCTTACCAGGGCTCCCTTTGAGCCCCTCAGTTCATGCGACATGAGGTCCTTATCCCTCAAGGTCGTCTTCTTGGTGGCCATTACTTTGGCCCGGCGCATCTGAGATGGCGGCCCTCTCAGTCAGGGAGGATGTGTGTATCTTCCACCGGGATCGGGTCACTCTGCGCTTAGACCCTACCTTCGTTCCCAAGGTGAATTCTCTTTTTCATAGGACCCAGGACATCGTCCTTCCTGATTTCTGCCCCAATTCGTCCCATGAGCTGGAACGGCGATGGCATTCTCTGGACGTCCGACGGGCTCTCCGTTACTACATAAAACGGACGGCCCCCTTCCGTAGCTGCAAGGCTCTTTTTGTCTCCTTCTCACCTTCCTCCAGGGGTCGGAAGGTCTCGGCCTCCATGATCAATTGTTGGATAAGAACTTGCATTGCGGGGGCATACCAGTCCAATTCCTTGACAATTCCACCCAGTGTCACGGCCCACTCTACACACAGTGCGGCCACCTCGGCGGCCTGGGCCATGCAGGCTTCCATAGAGGAAGTATGTAAGGCAGCCACATGGTCTTCCCCGTCACCGTTCATATGGCACTACAAGCTGGACAGGTACGCTTCCGCCGAGGCATCCTTTGGCAGGAGGGTCCTCCAACAAGTGATGCCCTGCGAAATGGTTCCAAACTTGCCCGCTTCCCTCCCGTAAGGACAGTGGGCTTTGGTATGTCCCATTAGTGGATTATCCATCTCCAGTGCTGGCCTACGTGAATGCCGTTTCTCAGCACAGAGATGGATAATCCACACCCACCCAATTAGGTCCTTAGGCCTAGGATCTGTTCTGTGAGCCAACACGTCATGCTGTCAGTCAGTAGCTGCGCCCTCATCGAAAACTGGGGCAATCAGGCCCAGGACAGGCGTGGCAAGTTTGGCTGACTTGATCTGATTGGGCAGGAGGATTAAGTTAACCCATTATCAAATCGCAACAACTAAGGGAAAACTTCTACAAGATGTTCTATAGATGGCACCTAGACCCGAAAAAAATATCACTCATTTACCCAGGCTCCCAGCCCAAATGCTGGAGGTGTGGGGACGGGGAAGCTACCTACTTTCACATATGGTGGACATGCAGAAAAATCAAAGCATTCTGGAGGAAGATATGGTGGACACTTCAAACCATTTTTAAAAAGCGTATAGAATTTCTACCTCAGGTTTTTTTGTTAGGGATTACAAAGGACATCACTACCTCAGAGACAACCTTATTTCTGAACTTGATTTCAGCAGCGAGATTGTTGGTGGGACAATACTGGAAGAACCCAGAAATACCGCCTATGGAAGAATGGACTGTGAAAGTATCAAACCTGGCGGAGATGGCGAAAATATCAGCATACTTGAAGGGTCGTTCCAATGAACAATATTTGACAGACTGGAAACAATGGATAGACTATATCCAAGAGAAACACCAATCAAACAAAATGCATCTGGCGTTTAGCTAAGGCTCGACGTGAGGAGGGAAGAAAGTATAACAAATCAAATGTTTACAAAAAAACTAACATTTAATGTTGAATGTATATGCTCTAATATTTACCAAACCAGACGTTTACAAAGATTAATACTTAGTGTTATAAGTGGTGATTGTTTATTAATAAGATCTTATGGCTAATGTTGAACATTTTTAATATTGAAAAAGCAGACTGAATATCTACCTCAGGTTATTGAATTACTACCTCAGGATCTAGTATTAGGGACCACACAGGTCAAAAAATGTAGCAGGTGTATAGTAGAGGCTTGAAATGAGGAGTGAAGAATGTATCCCTATTGTTGTATGTTATGTTCTACGATGATCGCTTCTCAAGATTTTGTGTACAATGCTGATTGTTTTAATAAAGGAATTTTTTATAAAAAAAAAAAAAGTTAACCCATTATCCATCTCCGTGCTGAGAAACGGCATTCAGGTAAGACAACGCCCCTTCAGCAAGTTAGTGTTGTTGTTTACATCAGCTGCAGCTTTGGACTCTGTACATAATCTAAATGTGACATATTCATAGGTGAACAACTGTAACTAGGTCTTACCTGTCCAGCAAAGGGTATAGATGGCATACTGGCTAAAGCTGGCAATAACATTTTGCCTACAAAGCTCACTTTGGTTTCCAAAGACAGTGATGATGTAGAAGGATGGCCAAATATATGCTCTATTTGACATACTGCAACCCCTTGATATTTCCAATTGTATGCGTCAGAACTATCCACCCATAAAATTTATTTTTCTGATGGTTTAGTCTTATTCTATTGTAATTTTTATCAAGGATTAGGTTAGGATTTTTATTAATAATAAATTGTTGGTTTATTTTTGCTAGTTTTATTATTTAAATATTATACTGGATTGCAAAAAATCCTTTCTCAATTTTGAACCATTAAGTGGCTCTATATCCTATTCTGATTTTACCTCCTTGTGCCTTTTTTTAGTCCATCTTGCACTGTATATCTGAGCATTCTGATGTCATGTATTGTTGATTAAAACAGCATCTGAGCTATTTTATTAGGATGTGTTGTTTGATACTGTGAGCATTCTTAAGCACTTTCAATATTGGAATATAGATCAATTTTTTTTCTAGTCCTGTGTCCACTATTGTGCTTTCTATGTGCATTTAAATATCATATGTAGCATTGTATTGCAAGATTTTAAATAGTTCTATGTTTTCACCAATTTCTGCAGTTTCATTGTTTAGTGTGTTTTTAGGGTCCATTTCGTTTTACTTTCCAGAACTTCAGTTATCTAATCTATGTACAAGTAGTGACTGCTGACTGACCAGAATTGTGATGATTTTGAAAACTGGTATTTATGACCAATCCTCACAATTCTGGCTATTGTGCCACCCCCATAGTCACATGTTCACAATTTGGACACTTTGCAACCAGCTCACATTTGTTACACTCTACACTTATGTGATCACCTTGTGTCCTTCCTTGACAGCCTCCTACAAACAAAGTTAATGGGGAAGCTAGCAAGGAAAGTCTCTAGTTGTTCTGATAAGCCACTTGGCCTCCCTGTACTCATATATTGCTGCACCATTTATTCACCTGGTCACCCTGTGATCGTGTGGCATTGTGCCATTCATTCCCCCAGCCTCCCTTTGCTTGTGCAGTGCCACACCTCCTGGCCTCCCCAACCATGCACAACCTGTTTTCCAGCACAGGAGATGGAGAATCCACCAATGGGTTTTCTCTGTCTGCCTGCTCTTGAGACCAAGTCAGCCAAACTTGACACGCCCTCTGTTGCTAAGAGAACCCAGTCTTGTCTTGGTCTCCAGGTCTTCGAGACGTTTCAGATTTGGCTCTCAAGGTTTTTCAGGCAGTGGATTAGCCCATTATTGGATTCTTCTCTTTCAGCATAACTCAGCAGTGCTGGGGTCAGCGCTGCCCAAGTTAGCCGCAGAATTCCCTGAGGAAGGGGGTGGGTTTCTTTTCCTTCTTTACTTCCTCCCCCTCGTTTCATCCCAGGGCTCTGGGAAGCGTTGCTGAGATCTGAGCTACTGCTTCCTTTCCTCCTTACCATTGGTATTTTTAGCGCTGGGATCAGCGCTACAATACCCTGAGCAGGTCATTTATTCACTTATCCCTTGCTTCTAGCTTGCTTCTTTGTTGTCCTGTTCATTGCGGCCGCCATTTTAGCGATGCAAACAGACCGCAAAGCAGCCCACGAGACCCTGGGCCTCAGACCTTGAATTCCTGTCCATGGCGGCTACGAAGGGGCCGCACAGCAGCTGGTTACCAGAGACAATAGTCGGAGGGCTGTATCAAGGCTGCAGTTAAGAGGCATTTGGAAGCAATTGCAGAGGAGGCTCCCCAGACTTCCCCATGGGCATCTTTGTCCAGCCGGCTGCCATTTTGGTTTCTCATCTCTTCGCTTGAGGGGGAAGTCTGCCTGCCAGCCTTTTGCCTTCCATTCAACCATCCATTCCTGGTAATCATTAGGATTAAAATAAGTTTCAACACTCATTTTATTCTGACAATTTCCCTGCGAACTTCCATAGCTCAGGCCTCGGGGAGCCCTACCTTCAAAGCCACGCAGCCGCCATTTTAAACACGCGGCAGTCTACCATTGCGGGGGTGCCTTAGTTGTTGGTCACTCACTTCAGACCTTCTGGTTCAACCTTTCCCAGCCTGGCCACTGAAAGATTTATTGGGCCTGCGTTTCAGTTGGCTGCCAAAGCCTCTGCCTCAGATTGTCCCGACCAACGAGCGCATGGTTCTCCTTGTGGCCTCCACATTATCTAGGAGGCACTGAGATACCGATCAGGTGGCCAGCAGTGCAGTCCATCCTTCCTGCTCCAGAAACTATGCTCAAGGGCCTCTCGATCCCCTGCCAGAGCTTCCTCTCAATGCTCCCTGAGATAGCTCTTTTTAGGATGGAGGATTCCACGGTGCCTGAGCTCACGACCACCGCGTCCCCATAATTGGACCAAAACAGGCACACATCCTCCAAACAGGAGGCGGCAGGCAGGATCAGGGCCAAAGCAAAGGCCATTTCCAAAAAGGCCTCTAAAAGGACAGAGAAGCATGAGACCAGGAGGCACCAGGCGCTGGAAAAGGAGTTCTCCAGAGCACAAAGGCAGGCCAGAGCAGAGGCTGAACTGGCAGGTGCCCCGGATTTCGATTTTCCCCTGGGGTCTTCCACCTCTGCTCAGGGAGCATGGTCCCTGCAAGACCAGCCAATTACGCCCCCTCCACCTATCGGGGCGAGTCAGACACCAGAGGCCACCTTCACCCCCATGGCAGCAGGGCTACGGGGGTCAGACTCTCAGGGTCCTCCCCCGGATGATTATCTTGAAACCTTGATCTCACGGGCGGTGGACAGAGCACTTGCCGCGCGTTCTCAACGTTGGTCAGGGATGGAGCCAATGACAGCTATACCTGCATCATATGTTCCCCAATCAGGGACTCCTATGTACTATGCCCCCCTCACCTTCCAGGTCTTCCTATAGCGAGGTCTCCTTGCCCACAGGGCTAGACCAGCCAGATATTCCGTGATCTGAGAAGGAGGAGGATCCTCCAGAACCCCCTCCAACAGGGGGTCTGTTCAATCCGGACCTCTTTGTGCCACTTCTGCGTGACGGCCAACATAGGTTCCCCCCCAACAAGTCCCCCTGTCCACTTCGGATGTGAATCTGATGTTCTTTGAGATGGTGGCAACACAGCATCAGGTTCCTTGTCCATCTCTGTTTCTAAGTGCAAACAGTGGTCTTCACCATGCACCTTTCCACCTCCGAGTGGTACAGATAAGAAATTGTTCACTACACTATGGGATTTGACCGATGCACTTGAGGTGCCAAAGATGGACGATCCTTTAAGTTCACTCGTATCCTCATCCGCAGTGTTGGGCGACTTGGCCAAGGCACTGAAGACAGAGGATAGGCGATGGGACATGACCTTCTGCAGGACACACCAGGCAGCCACTTCAACTATTGGCAGGTGGATAAGGGCCTGCACTGCGGAGACGTACCAGTCGTCTTCCCTGCCAGCTCCAAGTCGTATCACGGCTCATTCCACTCGCAGCGCTGCGACCTCCGCTGCCTGGGCCATTCAGCTGTCCATCGAGGAGGTTTGCAGGGCTGCGACATGGTCTTCACCCTCTCCATTTGTCCGTCATTATAAGATTGACCGTTTTGCCTCCGCAGAGGCCTCCTTTGGCAGGAGGGTCTCTCTACATGGGGCTACCCTTGAAGAGTGTTCAGAGACTCTTCAGCTGCACGAGCAGTTGTGGGCCTTCCTCGTTGTGCCCACATTTCATCAACTCTCCGCATACTGCATTGGTTGCCTATTGGTCTCCGAGCCCAATTCAAGGTGTTGGTTATTACCTATAAAGCCCTTCATGGCATGGGACCAGGATACTTACGGGACCGCCTTCTGCCACATACTTCTCTATGACCAGTGAGAGCGCACAGGGTCGGCCTCCTCCGGGTCCCGTCAGCGAAACAATGTCGTCTGGTGGGCCCTAGGGGGAGGGCTTTCTCTGTTGTGGCGCCCGCCCTGTGGAACCAACTGCCTCCTGAAGTCCGCGTTTCTCCGACTCTCCCGGCCTTCCGAAAGAATGTAAAAACCTACCTCTGCCGGCAGGCCTGGGGATGATTGTTGATTGTGGTGTGACTGATGAGTATGTGTGGGGTTTTATTTTTAATGTTTTTTTGTTCGGATTTAGATTGAAATTGTTTTATATATATGTTGTGAGCCGCTCCGAGTCTTCGGAGAGGAGCGGCATACAAAGCCGAATAAAATAAATAAATAAATAAAATAAAATAAATAATTACATAAATATACATACCGGTATTTATATGTCCTGCAATAAAAAAAGTCCTGTCAAGTCACATAAAAAATATAGTTCTCAAATTAACAGCCGTAATTGAGCTGGCAATTTTGGTTGTAAGTTGTGTCAGTCATAAAGCAGATCACCGCATGACTGTGCCTGATTTTACAACTTTTTTGCGATGGCCAGTAAGCAAATGCCATAGTCACTAAACAAAACCATTGTTTGCTATGGGCTGTTTTTTGCACAATTACATTAACAAAAGCAAATTTACTCTGCTTCATGTGGTATTCTGAGTCCAAATTTTCATTGTTCATAGTACTTATTTACTTGCAACTTGTTTATTTCCAACTTCAGCATTCTGGTCTCCTGTAATTAGTATGATTTGGAGGGGGGGGTTCTGTATCAACAAGGTATTGTAAGTCATTATTAAAGTGTTCAACTTCCACTTTCCCTGCATCTGGAAAGTAGAAGTTGAATACTTTCATTATTGGAACATAAAACTTGGATTACTGTGGTGACTTGACCTGGATTCAGATTGCTTTCATTTTGTCACTTTGAAAGTTGTATCTAAGAACTTGATTTTGTTAATAATATTAATTACTAAATTTCTTCTATGATTTTTATTGTTTGTATTAAAAGATGCAAAGTGACCTGTTCCATTCCCTTATAGTTTCTGACTCCAGAATGATAATACCGGTATTTAATCTTGATGTTTCATCTGTGACAATAGTGTTTGGTTCTGGCTTCAACATATCAATGCTGGATGCAACAACATATCAGCAGCTGGATGTCTTTTTATCTTTATTTACAACTATATAATAAGTAGTAGTATTACTTGTATTTGCTTTCTGCTCTTTCCCAGTAGCTTGCTATATACCTTCCAACCTTGGGGGACTCATTTTCGATTGTCCTAATTGCAATTGCTGGTTTATAGGAAACTACAGAGTGGATTTTTTAAAAAGTTATTTTATTATATGTTTTTTAAAAATACACAAAAATGTTTCTCCCCTCCCCCAAGCCCTAAATACAAATAAAGACCATCTAACAACAAAAGGGAGAAAAAAGAAAACAATAATAAACAAAACAAAGGGGAAAAAATAACAGTGGGTTGAAGTTTCCTTCTCCAGCAAATTATATTTAGCCTGACCTGTTTTCCAAGCCGCCTTTCTGGGAATCTGTACATTCACAGTTAGAGCTTCTAGCATCACCAAAAAATAGCAATGCAGAAAGGGCATAATAAAAGTTATAAGCCAATAAGATAAAAACAGATCTGAAAATTATTATGGAATACTGGAATAAAGTAAGCTAAAACTACTGTTGATATGCTGTGCAAAATCAGCTTAAAATGGACACGGATGAAAAAAGCCTTTTATTATATTAAAAAAATAAAGTTTCTCTCTCAACATATTTCATATTAGGGACTGCCACAGATAAGCTTATACTTAATAGTCTAATAGTGAAAAAGAAAATAGTCTAATAGTGAAAAAGAAAGTAGTCTTTGACACTTCTTATTTACTGGCTGCCTTCAGCTAGTCTATCTCAAATTATCTAAGCACCTTGATTTAGGTTTAGGTAGACATTGGTGTGCTTAGCTTGAAACCCCTAGCTTTTAAAAGTATTCTTTCTACAATATTCTTCACCTGTTGAAGATTTTATACTTTCTTTTAGGGCAGCCCCATACAGTGGGTGCAGTATTAAATAACATAACCTAAGTGTAAGCAATGCAGGTCAACCTCGACTTATAACTACAATGGAGCCTACCCATTATAGTCATAAAGCATGATGGTCATAAAGTGACCCTTGTGACTGACCCGATTCTATGACCTTTTTTGTGGTGGTCATTAAGCAAACCAATTGTTCAGTTTGTAGTATTTTTGCTGAAAACCAGAAGTAAATGCTGATTTTTGGCAAAAAATATTGTAAAATGGTCATATGATCATGGGACTCTGCAAATACAGGCCAATTGCTAGTAGCCTGAAGTCCGGTGATGTAACTGCAAGTAGGGAGTTCCGGCGATCAGAACTTCAGAACTGGGTTGTAAGTATTGCTGGGAGGTCCATTGTAACTTTGAACAGTCACTAAGTTGTAAGTCGAGGATTATCTGTAAATAGTTTTTCAAGGAAAGGTAAGGGTATAATTCATGAACCAGCCAGAGCTGGTACAAGTTTTCCTGGCCACAAATGATGGTCTTTACTGCTGTGAGAAACAAAGAGCCCAGGAATGATTCCAAACCATTCAGGGTAGGAGTGCTATCTATCCATACATGAGGTCGTTTGTATACTAGCTGAGCCATTAAGTTTCTTGTATGTTTTGTCTAAATTAAATGTTCTCTCATTTACTCCACAGCTGCCTTCAAACATTCCTTCAAAGGGGTCCTATTAAGGGTTGGCTATATTATGATGATGCCTCTTGTTCAACTTACTTGTTGACTTTTAATCAGAACTATGCCATAGAGCAGGGGTCACCAACCTGTGGGCCATGGCCCACTACACTCACTTGTGCTAGCGCTGCTGCTATGCAAACGGGGCACCTTGTGGCAGAAACGAGTGTCACGTGGGCACTAGCACTGCCCCGTTTGCATTGCGCATGCTTGCGACCCCACAGGTGTGTAAATGCTTCCCCTCTCTTTCCCTCCATCTGCCAACCAAGAAAAGTTGGAGACTTCTGCCATAAAGTATTCCTCAGTGAATTGCACTTGCAAGTTAATATGATTTTAGGTCATTATGGTGCATTATGGCTTTGGGGTAAATTTTAGAAATGATAGCATCTGTATTTTGTTACTTACTTTTACTTCTAAGGTTGTTACTGCTTTTTTTATGGAAACATTGTGTGTCATTTGAAATACCTGATTACTTTTTGTGCACTGGTTCGTAGTCCTTTGCATGCATAAGTACAGAATACTCTATTTATATGAAAACTAGTGATGAAAGTAGTTCTGACAACTATATTAGAACTATTGCTTTGAATAGTTTGGGGTAACATTTCCTACACAAATGACTCTAAAAATTAAATTGTTCTCCCATGACTAACTTTTTCAGTTGATAATAAGCTTTAGGACTGTGCATGAATCTGGATCAAAAGGCAAACTGTGATTTGGAACATGTGTGGGTGTAACTATAGCATCTGTTGGGAGTATCTTAAACCAAATGTGCTTTTTTCCAAGATTCCATGTCAGCTGCCTAGGGCAGCTGTGCAAGCCCAGGAAAAGATGCAGCTGCTTTAAAGTGTTCCTTATTAAATGCTAGGTACCTATTTACACATTTTGGTCTTTGATCAAGATTTCTGCACAACTCTAATAAAATAATAGCAATATCAGTAATAATATATTCATATTAATACATTAGGAGGATTGGAAGTAATTATAGATTTTACCTAGATCAGCTCTAGGCCCAGTGCAGGAATTTTGAGCTTGCATCTTGAAATTTCTTCACTAATCTAGGAAGTTTCAATTTAAAGTTAGTCATAAATATTCTAAGATACTAAAAAATTATCTTTAAAATACAAATTTCTTGCTGGATCAAGTCAAAAATCCCTCAGTATGAAACTGTCTCCAGTCATTGCCAGCAAAAACAACAGTATTTTTGTCTCTTCAGCTTCCTGCAAGATAGTGCTCCCAGATGTTTTAAGACTGTTATTTCTCTAATTCTCTGCATACTGTTGTCTATTTTGGGTTATCATTATTCTAAAAGTAATGCAGGCATGCAATATTTGCCAAATGTAACATTTCATTACATTTTAATGAAAAAGTGTGTTGGCAAAAAAGAAACAAACTAAAGTCATTACTCTTTTGCACTGAAACAAAAAACTGTTTTATGTAGGTTTGTAGAAGTGCCAGATAGTTGCTGATAAAGAGTTTAGTGCATTTTACATTTACCTCCCAGCCAGGTGGGATGAACTACAATAATTGAGTGTTATTAAAAAAAGGGGAGGGTGTGGGCGAAATGCTAGCACTCAAGGGCATCATAAAAATGGCAAATAAACAATGAAGAAGGTTACTATGGAAATTGCACATGTTTCAGTTAAATCTGTCTGTCTTTGTCAAAACTGGTAGAACTTTGCATGCATGCTGCAGTATATTTAGTGGACAGGATTAAAAGTGCATCTTTAAAAACCTTTTTTGTTTTAAGCCGAGCAAATTAGGATTCTTTCTATTTTATGACAATTTTATTAAAAATTACTGCAGCAATAAAAATAATACAAATTAAAAAAATAGAAAAAAATAAGAATATAATAAAGAAAAAATCTATAAAGAATGACTTTCTCCTTCATCTCAATAAGCATAAACACTTTTAGTAACTTTCAATTCAAAATAGAGCTGGAAGAGATCTTGGGAGGTCTTCTAGTCCAGGGGTTTTCAACCGGTGGTACGAATACTACTGGTGCTACATTGGCACCTGGCAGGTGGTACACGGCCCTGCTCAGCCTAGCCAAATATAGTGGAGGAAGGGAATGAGCTAAATCGTCATTGGCAGGACTTGCCCTGAGAGAGAGTCTTTAGAAGCTGCAGGGCTGCTGGGGCGAGACAAAGGCCCCAGGATCGGCACTTCCAGCTCACCCGGAAGAGAAAGAAGGAGGAAGATGGAGACAGGAAAGCCTATAAAAGGAGGCAGTTTTGGCAGGAGAGGGAAGAGAAGAAAAAAGATGCAGCCTTGGGAGGAGGAGTCAGCTGGAGCTGCACTGAAGAGAAAATGAGGAAGGGGGAGAGAGGGGAGATAAAACAGGCTGGCTGGGAACTGATCTACAACTTGGTGGCAGCCATCCTGGGCTTGCATACAGGTGGCAGCAAAAAACGCAAGAAATGCAGCTGGAAAGGGATCGGCCTCCATGAGGAATGAAGAAAGGCAGCAGCGGCTAGAGGTGAGACACGGAGGAAGGAAGGAAGGAAGGAAGGAAGGAAGGAAGGAAGGAAGGAAGGAAGGAAGGAAGGAAGGAAGGAAGGAAGGAAGGAAGGAGATTGGAATGAGAGGGAGAATGAGAGAAGTCCTGCCTTAGCACTTGGCCACCAGCAGCCCTGCTGCCCTTTCACTATCCCCTTGCCCCCTCCTGGCCTCTTGTGATGATCTCCCATCCTATCACTAAGGACGCTTTGGTTATAAAGCTGGGTCTCCTTGCATGGAGAGGGAGTGGGCCTCCCTCTAACCCATGCATTTTGTGGTCCTGCACCCACCATAAGCAACTTGGCCAAGGAGAGTGAGCATCAGTCTTGAGGAGGTAAGCGCAGCTGGGTGCCCCCTTGGGCAAGTGGGGCTGGACTGGGTTGCTCTGCGGGGTCCTGGGGCTTCAGAGCTGGGTTGGAAACTTGCCCTCCGCTGCCCAGGGCTCCAGGCAGACTGTGCCACCATCTGGGAGTCCCCCGCATAGCCCAAGAGGGACAGTGAGGCTCCTCCGGTGGACCATGCCCTGCCCCCCCATTCCCATCCTCTCCACCCGGATCCTCCTCCCAGCCTCATCTGTCCCCCCACAGGCATCCCCTGATCTGAGTTGGCCATGCCCCCTGGCCATTGACTTTGCTTGTCAAAAGGTTGCAAAAGGGGATCACATGACCCTGGGACACTGTGACCATCAGAAATATGAATCAATTGCCAAGTAACCAAATGTAAATCATGTGAC
Organism: Bothrops alternatus; assembly: GCA_034064705.1. Lineage (NCBI taxonomy): Eukaryota > Metazoa > Chordata > Lepidosauria > Squamata > Viperidae > Bothrops > Bothrops alternatus. The sequence goes on along the minus strand of JARGCV010000053.1, from coordinate 6,957,530 downwards.
CCTGGGGATGCTGCAACGGTCATAAGTGTGAAAAATGGTTATAAGTCACATTTTTCAGTGCCGTTGTAACTTCGAACAGTCACTAAGCGAACTGTTGTAAGTCAAGGACTACCTGTACTTTATCACTGTTTTTTCCTTTTTTCCTTTTTTTGGTCATCAAGTTTTTGACACCTTGCTAGGCGACTGGTGGTACTTGAAATATTGCCATGTCCTAAAAGTGGTACAATTTCTGAAAAGGTTGAAAAGCCCTGTTCTCCAGCATGATTTGATATAGAATCCACCGGTGGGTAATTATAGCCTTCCTGCTCAGCTAGACTAAGTCAGAACTTTAGCCACGCCTCCTTCAGGGATTGCCTTCCAGTTTTGACTTAGTCTACAGCTCAGCAGCAGCAAATTTTGGAGGCTCCTTAGCTAGTTAGGCCTAGTCAGTTATTGTACTTAGTAAATTTTATTTTTTCCCTTTTCAGCTCTAAATTTACAAGATTGATTACAATTTGGATTGAGTCAGCTTCAAATTGGTTAAATTTGGCTAGAATGATAGGCTGTCATGAGTTGAGGCCTTTGGGCCCAAGAGCCTGAGAGGCTCGGGCCGCAGGACTACTGAGGGAATTTTTCCCTCACTTGCCTTTTGCCACTCGAGAGACAATCGGCAGATCCGCTCCCTTACAGGAGCATCCCTGAGGAGGTTTTCCTTCACCTTCTCACTCGGACGGACGAAGCAGGCGTTCTGGATAGCAGCGCTGCTGCTACATCAAAAAGCAAGTGCCCTTCGGAGTGGGGGAGAGCGGCCCAGGTTGCCCTGCAAGGGGTGGAGGGTTCCGCAATAGTTTTCCCCCTGGAATTTGCCGATTGCAGGCTTCGGAGCTTGCAGCCGCCGTTGGCCGCGTGTGAGAGTCGCGGCCGCCATTTTAAGCACAGGCGCGTCCGCCATTTTGGGGGCAGGTGCGGAGGCCTTCTCACCGGCACGGCCGCCATTTTAAGAGGTGCGGCCGCCAGTTTGTTCCTGGGTGTGGCCGGTCATTCACAGAGGCCAGTCGAAGGCCTAGTTGAAACAGGACACGCGCCTGGTTTCCCGTCACTGCCTGCTGAGTCAAGCCCCACCGGGGGAGAGAGCACAAGGATTGGTCTTCTAAAGTGTGAAATTTCTTTCACTTGTTGAAGGGTGTTTTATTGCCTGTACTTTCAGAGTATAGAACTTTAGCTGGTGTACCTTTTTATTGTAACTCACCTGTGTATAGGGGACTTTCATACCACCTGCTGTGATTAGTTGTGGCCTTTAGTCACTTGGCCTTGCAGACAAACTTAGGGATTTGTCTGACTGTGACTGCCATTGCACTAATGCAGAACAAGGGTCGGTTTCCCATCTCTGCCAGTTGGATCTGCGTCCTTGGGTTCTCCCCCCACCGTCTGGGTACCTTCACCGGATTATCCAGACAGCATGGCAGACAGTACTTCGCCCCAGGCATACCAAGGCTCAGGCACCCCCCCATCACAAAAGCGCAGATCGGTTGATTTGGAAGCGGGGGGGGGCAAGAAGAAAGCTAAAACTAAGCACCTGGTTACAAAGGAGCCGTCAAAGGGAGCCGAGCGAGAGGCCACGAGGAGGCATCAGGTGCTGGAGAGGGACTTCTCCAAGGCCCAGAGGCTCAGAGCCAGTGGGGCTAAAGTGGTTTCCCCCACCCCATTGGTCACTCCTATTCCATTTGAGCCACAACTGGAATCTGGGCAACGCCCTAGGGCATGGTCTCCGGGGATCACTGAGCAGGTTGGTTCCCCTCACTCAACTTCATCCTCACCTGAACACCCAGGTTCTGCAGCCACTCACGCTGAGGCAGGGGACAGCTCTAGGGATCAGCATAGTCAGTGGTCACAACAATTCCACTCATTTATGCAGCAGGCATTTGACCAGTTCATGTCTTCCTCTAGGGGTCATCCTTCTCCTCAAAGCCCCTTGCCTCCTACGGTGCTCCCTCTCCGTACGGGACGGGTCGCGACCCAGACTTCTGGCATCTCAGAGACTTCTTCGCAGGTAGCAGAGGAGGGATCCGTGGACCTGGGGATGACTGACATCCCAATGTCTGAGGACGAGGAGACAGCCCCAGAACAGGCATCCACCTCAGGGTTATTCGACCCCTCCTTATTCTGTTCCCTCCTCCTTAAGGCCTGTGCTACGGTCAACCTTTCCTCAGTCAAGGTGGCTAAACCCGCCACCTCTGACCAGGACGAATCCAATCCTCTCTTTACCACTCAGGTGGCAGAGGATAAACAGATTCCTTGCCCAAAGGTTTTTCGCTCCACGGTGCAGACGCAGTGGGCGTCTTTAGCAACTGTTCCCTCCCCCAATAATATGGAGAAAAATTGTTTAATGTTTCCTCCTCCTTTGCATCTGTTTTGGACGTGCCGTCGGTGGACGATCCCTTAATTTCTCTCTTTTCCACTTCCGCCATTCCAGGGGACATGGCTGAGGCCTTGAAGGTGGAGGATAAAAAATTTGAATTTTCTCTTCATCGGGCACACCAATCCTCAGCATGGTCAATCAGAGCCGCCACTTCGGTCTCCTTCGCAAGGGCCTCTATTATGTGGCTCCGAGAGCTCCAATCGAGTGTTCCACCCGAACAGGTACGCACACACCAAACACTGAAAAAGTTACTCACTGCAGCAGAGTACATGGCTGATTCTTCCTTATACGCCACAAGGTACTCAGCCAGATCAATTGCAGCAACTGTGGCCTCACGGAGGCTTCTCTGGCTAAAACAGTGGAGGACAGACTTGAAGTCTAAGTGGCGCCTGTCCACCTCTAAGTACACAGGTTCAAAATTGTTTGGTCCCATCCTCGAGCCACACACCATTGAGGGTAAGGACAAGCGAAAAATTCTAGCTCACCCTTCCAAGAAGTCTGATAGGCGGCCACAGCAGGAGTTCCGCAGACAGGGGTTTCGCCCGAGCGGCTCCTGGGAATGGAGACAGCCCTTTCGTGGCGGGTAGTCCTGGGATTGGTCCAGAGGCTCGCGACCCTTTCCCCCCAGGCAGGATCGCAACCAGGACCGCCCGAACACAGCCAGGGGCCAATTCCAATCAAAGCAACCCTTTAGGGGTGCTGGGGGTCGCCTGTACAGGCGGTCAAAGTGACACCAGAGACAGCGCTCCCATTGGAGGTCGCCTGGCGCAGTTCAGCGACGTGTGGCAAGTAACAACCACCAACGCGTGGGTGAGGGACACCATAAGAAAAGGACTAACCATAGAATTTTACTCCCCTCCTCCAAGTCGTTTCATAAAATGTCCAGTCTCACGCAACCCAGCCAAAGCAAGACTGCTATCTTTGCCAATAGCCCACCTAATAGAGATCGAGGCAATAGAACCGGTGCCACAAGATCAGGAAAAACCGGGGTTTTACTCCATCCTGTTCATCGTGCCCAAAGCCTCGGGGGGTTGGAGAGCTATTCTCGACCTAAAAAGTCTAAATCACTTTGTAGTCTACAAAAGGTTCAAGATGCAGTCCCTCAAATCCATATTGGCCAGCATCAGAAAAGGGGACTTGCTTTCATCCATCGATCTAACAGAGGCATACTTACACATCCCAATTCTTCAGGAACATCAAAAATTTATCCGCTTCTGTTATGCGCACCGACACTACCAATACAGGGCCCTTCCATTCGGCTTATCTTCGGCCCCTCGAGTATTCACAAAGGTACTGGCCGTCCTGGCGGCCTACCTTCGAACGTTGCAGGCACGCGTCCAATGTTATCTGAATGACATTTTAATCCAGTCCAGCTCCCTCCAGTCAGCCCAAGCAGATTTACAGGTCACGCTACACACCCTTCAGGTTCACGGCTTTTCTGTGAATTACAAAAAAAGCCACATCGTTCCCACAAGAAGATTACTTCATCTAGGAGCGATCATAGACTCAAACTCATGCACGGTTTATTTTTCCCAGGAGCGCCGTGTAAGCATCCAACGGCTCGTACAAGCCATTCGGAGACCAAGATTGGTCCCTCTCGTGCAGTTGTCCCAGCTCCTGGGAAAGATGGTTTCGTGCATGGGGATCGTTCCCTGGGCCAGACTTCACTCCAGAAGTCTACAATGGTTCCTTCTTCCCTTCCAAAGGCAGAACCTCCTGTAGTGGGCCTCGTCAGCAATGTCCAAGGGGACACTCTTCAGAGAACCAGCCAGAATCACAGTGACCACGGATGCCAGCCTGTTCGGTTGGGGGGCTCACCTTCAAACACACCTCGCACAGGGCAGGTGGTCAAAACAGGACTTAAAACACAACATAAATTGGCTCGAGCTCAGGGCTGTACACTTGGCCCTCCTTCACTTCTCTTCTTTTCTGGCGGGTCGTCACGTCCTGGTACTAACGGACAATGTGGCAGCCAAGGCCCATGTGAACAAACAGGGAGGGACTAGATCGGCGGCACTCATGCAGGAGGTCCGAGATCTGGGTCTGTGGGCGGAGCCATTCCTAGGTTCAATCAAGGCGGAACATATCTCGGGGGAAGCGAATTGCCAGGCGGATTCGCTCAGCAGAGTCACAATGGATCACTCAGAGTGGAGGCTGGATCCAGCTCTGTTCAAGGAAATCTCGGACAGGTTCGGCCACCCTCAACTGGATCTTTTCGCGTCCCCGGCAAACGCCCAGCTTCCCCGGTTCTTTTCCAGGTTTCCAACAAGGGGAGTGGAGGGAATGGATGCTCTAAGGTGCAAATGGCCGCAAGGGCTGCTTTATGCCTTCCCTCCACTCCCGTTGCTGCAAGCAACAATCTGCAAACTATTACTGGAAGGGGCAGAGGTGATATTAATTGCTCCGCATTGGCCTCGGCGCCCGTGGTTTGCAGACCTTGTAGACCTATCGCTCTCGCCAGCATGGAAGATCGCCCCGCATCGAGTGTCTCTCAGTCAGGGGAACCTTCAACATCTGGACCCTCAGTGGCTCCAGCTAGCCACTTGGCACTTGAGCGGGAGGGTCTAATTAGACAATCCTATTCGGAAGGGGTTATTTCGGTCATCCAGTTTTCAAGACGTCCTTCCACTAATCGGATATATGACGCTACGTGGTGGAACTTCTACACCTGGTACAGCAAGCATAAACTAGCTCCCCTTTCTGTCACTATCCCTAACATCCTGGAGTACCTCTTAGAGAGCATGAATAAGGGTCTGGCGCTCAACACCATCCGCAGACAGGTGGCGGCCTTGCAAACGGTCCTTTCCTGTGACAATCTTGCTCCCTTGTCGCAACACCCAGCAGTAAGTGCCTTTTTGAAGGGGGCTGTCACGGTAAGGCCACCTGTAGTCCATTGCTTCCCGTCCTGGGACTTGCCCAAATTCCTGCAGGTATTAACTTCGCCGCCATTCGAGTCCATGGGTTCTTGTCTTCTTCGCTACCTTTCCTTGAAGGTAGCCTTTCTGGTGGCTATTACTTCAGCTAGGAGAATTTCGGAGCTAGCTGCTCTTTCAGTTCGTAAGGACTTATGCACCTTTTCTGAGGATAAGGTCATCCTACGTTTGGATCCTTCCTTTGTGCCAAAGGCCAACTCTTGGTTCCACAGATCGCAGGATCTCGTCCTCCCCAATTTTTGTCCGCGTCTTTCCCATTGTCTGGAGAGACGATGGCATATATTGGACGTTCGCAGAGCCCTGCTCCATTATGTCAAAAGGACTTTGGCCTTCCGTAAATCGGAGGCGCTATTTGTTTCCTTTCAGCCATCGTCCATGGGTCAGAAGGTTTCTTCGTCGACCATTGGCAGGTGGATCAGGGCCTGTATCACTAAAGCTTATATCTTCTTATCACTCCCGGTACCCTCGAACATCACGGCCCACTCCACACGGAGTGCTGCCACTTCTGCAGCCTGGCTCACTCAGGCATCTGTGGAGGAGATTTGTAGGGCGGCGACCTGGTCTTCCCCCTCTTCCTTTGTCAAACATTATAAAATTGACATGTTTGCTGCAGCAGATGCCTCGTTTGGCAGGAGAGTGCTGCAGCAAGTCGTTTCTTCTCGGGAGACACTGGCCTAGACTCCCACCCGCAGGGACATGTTGAGCTTTGGTATGTCCCACAGGTGGATTCTACATCCAATCATGCTGGAGAAGGGGCGTTGTCTTACCTGAACGCCTTTTCTCAGCATGATGATGTAGAATCCACACCCTCCTCTAACAGTTTAGGCAGGTGTCTTTGTTTGTTTTTTGTTTTGGAGCCACTGAGTCAGACTTGGTCATGGAAGCTTCGCCTTGTCAAAACTGGAAGGCACTTCCTGAAGGAGGCATGGCTAAAGTTCTGACTTAGTCTAGCTGAGCAGGAAAGCTATAATTACCCACCGGTGGATTCTACATCATCATGCTGAGAAAATGTGTTCAGGTAAGACAACACCCCTTCTAGTCCATTCCCCCCGGCTCAAGCAGGATACCCTATACCAGAGGTCCCCAACCTTTTGAGCATAAGGGACTGATTCCATGAAGAGAGATTTTTCCATGGACCGCAGGGTGTGTGGTTTTGTGTGCTGCCTGCATCTCGCGGTGGGGCTTTGTTTGTGTGGACCAGTTGCTGGCCTGCTGTGGCCCGGTACTGGTCCACGGACCAGGGGTTGTGGACCCCTGCCCTATACAATTTCAGACAAGTGACTATTCAGCCTCTTCTTAAAAACCTCCAGTGATGAAGCACCCACAACTTCTGAAGGCAAGCCATTCCACTGGTTAATTGTTCTCACTGTTTGGAAGTTTCTCCTTAATTCCAAATTGCTTCTCTCCTTGATTAGTTTCCATCCATTGTTTCTTGTCTTGCTCTCTGGTGCTTTGGAAAATAAGTTGACCCCCTCTTCTTTGTGGCAGCTCCTCAAATACTGGAATATTGCTATCATGTCCCCCTAGTCTTTCTTTTTTCTGAACTAGCCATACCCAAATTGTGCAATTATTCTTCATATGTTTTAGTCTCCGGGCCTTTAATCATTTTAGTTGCTCTTCTGTGCATTTTTTCCAAAGTCTCAATATCTTTTTTTGTAATGTGATGACCAAAACTAGATGCAGTATTCCAGGTAGAGTCTTACTAAAGATTTTATAAAGTGGTACTAATACTTCACGTCATTTTGCTTCTATGCCTCTGTTTATATAGTTATAACTTCATTTGTTTCTAAGTGTTCTTTGATTATCTTTCCCAGTATCTTCTCAGGTATTGATGTTAGTCTGATTGGTTTGTAGTTTCCAGAGTCTGTTTTTTTTCTCATTTTTTGAAGATGGGAACCACATCAGCTCTTTTCCAATCCTCAGGTAGTTCCCCAGTGCTCCAGGATTTTTTAAAGATATGGTACAATGGTTCTGAGATAACATCTACCAGCTCCTTCAGAACTCTGGAATGTAATCTATCAGGTCCCGGTGATTTATATTCATGAAGATCAGATAGGTGTTCTCTAACCATTTTCTTGCTTATTTTAATTTTTATTTCTAGTCTGTCTTTTACAGTTAGATTTTTGGTAGGTTGACCTATAGTTTCTTTTTGCGTGAAGACTGATGCAAAAAATGAGTTAAGCAGCTCTGCTTTCTCTCTACTGCCTGTCACTTCCTTGTCATCTTCACTCTTAAGTGGACCTACTGTTTCCTTGACTTGCTTTCCTGACTTCATCTTTGCAGATTCGGGCTATCTGCTGATACTGTGCCTTAATTATATGTCCCTCATTCCATTTTTATACTTAATCTTTTTGTCTTTCAGTTTATCAGAGAGTTCTTTATGCAACCATACTGGTTTCTTCTTGGATTTGTTATTTTTCTTTTTCAGTGGTATTATGGTAGACTGGGCTTTTATAATCACATTTTTCAAAGTTTCCCAAGCTTCTTGAGTTGTTTTGTCCTTTAAGATTTTTATCCATTGAATCATTCTCAAGTTCTAAGTTTGTTGAAATGAGTTCTTTTAAATTCAACGACACTCAGTTTGATTTTGTTCTATTGCTTGTGTGTACATTATATTGAATTCCAATATGACATAGTTACTCTCTCCCAAAGTTGCAATTTCAATCTCGTCTATCATTTTAAGTACTGTAAAGCCTTATCACTTCACTCCTGATATCAACTAAAGTTCATTAAGAGTTACCAGAGATAAGATATCTATTTTAATCTTGATTAAATAAACCAACTTTATGTTCTTTTCTTTTACTTTTAATAATCTTTATCTTTAATCCCTTTAAAAATGTTGTAGAACTTGATTTATTTTCATTTTTTCTTTGTCCCCTCTCACAAAATTCTTCAAAGATTTAACAAGCCTTTTTTGAGCAATGCAATCCAAAAATGTTCTTTTAAATACATTTTATCTGTAGAGGCAGACACTGTTTAAATTAACCTCTGGGTCCGCTGCCCTTCAGTATTTCCAGTGTTATTTTGCTTCATTCTATATTTGTAAGTTGAATTTAAGTGTTCTTCTTCTTTAATTATAGTGTCCAACCTTCAAAGTTCCACCTTGACATGCTTCTTTAAAAATAGTTCAAAACAAAAACATTTTCCCATAGGAAGGAGTCTTATAATGAATTCTAAAAATCCTATTTCAAATCTGGAGCCTCAGTTTATTTGAACCTTTCCAAAATCAAAGTTCTAATTATTTGTTTGCTGTTTAGGCAAAAAAAAAAGTTTTAAAGTCTAAATTTGTATTTAAAACTTTTTTTTGCTAGAAATCTCACCCAAAGTTTTCAAACTAATTAATCCAAAGGTTCCTAATAGCTGAAAAGAAGGTAACAAGCAATTTCTGAAAGTGAGTAGAAAAAAAGTATGTGAACCCAGTGTCCTTTTAAAGGTAGTGACTAGTTCAAGCAAGATAGCTATTTCCTAATCCCCCAGAGTTCTTAAAATTAACAGAGACCATTGTCTTGTGGTCTTCTCTTGAGGAACATGTGCATGGAGCACTCAGTGCAATCTCAAGTTCTCTCCTTGTCCAGAAAAGAATTATGAAGGGCAATCTACTTGCTGATACTTTATTTTTTCCTGATTATTAGCTTCACCTTACATCTTCAGTTTGCCATTTCTTCCCTCGAAGTCTGGAATTTTCTAGTTTAACCTTTTCCTCCAAATGTTAACCTGTTCTCAGAATGCATGTTTAAAGTATGTATCCACTTTTAAAAACTTGTTCTGATTTTTCAAAAGCTTCATATTTGTTCTGTATACATAGCTTATATGCAATAGTCATTGCATAATCATTGTTAACCATTTCACATTGAGGAACGTTTTTTGAATCACATTTTTGAATGTGTTTGAATATGTAAATGTATGGTTCTTATTTATTGCTTGACTGTAAGCCACATTGAGTCAAAATAGATAGCATAGAAGTCAAATATAGACTTTCTGAATGTCTCAGATAAGAAAAGGCAGTCTCACAACTGAGACTGGCAACTGCAGCATGTTACAGAGTTTCTGTAGATGTCCTGATCTCTAATCTTCATAACTTAAAGTACTCCTTTTTAAAATTCATGTATCATTCTGTTGTGTGTGTACTTGGCAGAACAAATGAAAAGTATCTCTAGAGAAACATTTCTACTATTATTAAGTTTTCTCCTTAAGAAATCCCTGATTATAATGTGTTGAAATTTATAATTTGACAGTGTTTGAGTTGTGTGGTGATTTAAAATATATTTGATATGCAACTGTCAGTTTATGAAGTTATGTATTTTACCCTATTAAAGATATTATTTCTGTTTTTAGCACCTATCTGACAAATATTGCTATATGGTTAAGCTCTGCATAACTTGAGATTGTTTAGAAAAAGAGATGGAAAACATAAACATACATAAACACAAGTTGTTCTGGAGTTAGAAAAGGAAGTAAACTCTGTGTAAGATCTATTCCTCCTTTATACAACCCAACTCTACCCATTTGTTTCAATATTTATATTGTAAGTTATACACTACAATACAGTCCCAGAGTTGGAAGGGACCTTGAAGGTCTTCTAGTCCAACCCCCTGCTCAGGTAGGACTAGATCAGACATGTCAAACTCGCGATGTCACGTGACATCGTGCAACATATCAGAGCTTTTTCACCATTGCTGGCAATGGGGTGGGCGTGGTTTCCCGATGACGCATTCGGCACGCGGGCTGGCAGTTTGACACCCCTGGACTAGATGGTTACCCAATCTCTTCTTAAAAACTTCCAGTGTTGGAGCATTCACAACTTCTGGAGGCAGGTTATTCCACTGCTTAATTGTTCTATCAGAAAATTTCTTCTTAGTTCTAGGTTGCCTCTCTCCTTGATTAGTTTCAGTCCATTGCTTCTTGTCCTGCCCTCAGGTGCTTTGGAGAATAGCTTGACTCCCTCTTCTCTGTGGCAACCCTTGAGATACTGGATCACTGCTATCATGTCCCCCCTCGTCCTTCTCTTCATTAAACTAGACCAGGGGTCGGCAAGCTGAAACACTGAAAAGAGCCACTTGGACCCGGTTTCCTCACAAAAGAAAAAACTGGGAGCCACATAATGTGTGCACAGAAAAGGGGGCTAGATTAAAGAGTGGAGCCTAAGGCGAGACTTGAACTGGCTCTGCCCCCGTCCAGCTCTGTCCTGGCTTCTCCTCCCCTTGGAAAAGACTGCTCTCCCCCCACCCCACGCTCTCCCTCTCTGGGACTTTCTTCTTTCCGCCTTTTGGTGCGAAGTTTCCCAGGGAGTCTCGGGCACCGTGGGGCTGCTGGAGGCTGAGACCTCTGAAGGCGTGAACAAAGCTATCTTCCATAGCGGCGGGATGGCGACTGCGGGAGCAACAGCCTGCTCATCTCCGGCGGTGGAGCCATCTGATGCTGTTTACATGGTTGTTCGTCCGCATGACTGAGATAGGCAGTGGCCCCAACTCTGGTCCGGGGAAACGAGAGCGGGGTGGCGCTGCCTATCTCAGTCACGCGGACGAACAGCCATGTAAACAGCACCAGATGGTGCCGCCACTGCCAGAGATGAGCAGGCTTGGGGAGACGCGTGGCTGGCTCAGCTGCTCAGGGACGGGCCAGGGAGGGATGCCCCCGCCAGCCGCCATCCCCACTGGGACTGCCGCCTGGACTAGCTTGAGATGTGTGGCTGGCTTGGCTGCCCAGGGAGCGATGCTGGCGGTAGCCACCACCACAGCCAGGACTGCCGCCTGGTGGGGGCAGCAGGAGGAAGAAGGGGAAGAGGAGGGCGAGGAAGCCGCGGCCGCCGCCCCAGCCAGGAGTCCGCGCTGCCCGGGCTCACCCTCCACCCATCCAATGTAGCTGCTGCCAGCCCCTCTGCCGGCTCGGCTGCTCCCCTTGGGCACCTCTCTTGCCTCGGCACCCGCCTGAGCTACCTGTAGGGCAGCAGGAGGAAGTAGGGGAGAAGGAGAAGGAGGGCAAAGAAGCCAGTGGCGTGCTCCAGGAGGAGGCTGTCCTCTCCTACCATTGCTGCATCTCCCTCTTCCCGGCAGCCGGGACTCAGGGACACCTTCCTGGCCAGCAGGGCCAATGGTCATGCTGGCTGGGGATTGCAGGGGCTGCTCTCCCTTGGGCCACGGCTTGCAGGAGGCTGGCCCGCTCAGTGGAGCCTCTGGTGGGCCACTCCCAGCGGGGATCCCAAGGCTTCCCCGTGCGGCTCCACGGCCACGTGCGCCATGGATAGCACCAGCCCAGGAAAGGGACTTCCTGGCCGCACTTCTCCCAGGGGGTGGGCCACCCGAACGCAGGGCCAATCAGGAGCCATGCGAGGGGGCAAGTCCGCATGAGAGAGAGAGAGAGAAGGGAAGGGAAGCACAAGTGCCTCTCTGTCTGTCTTTCATCAAATGGTGGAGGAGGCTCTGGAGCCACAGGTGATGGCTCAAAGAGCCGTATGCTGCTCCGGAGCTGCGGGTTGCCGACCCATGAACTAAACATACCCAATTCCAGCAACCGTTCTTTATATGTGTTAGCCTCCAGTTCCCTAATCATCTTCGATGCTCTTCTCTGCACTTTTCTAGCGTCTCAACATCTTTTTTACATTTTGGTGACCAAAACTGGATGCAGTATTCCAAGTGTGGTCTTACCAAGCTTTGTAAAGTGGTATTAACACTTCACATGATTTTGATTCTATCCCTTTGTTAATGCAGCCTAGAACTGTGTTGGCTTTTTTGCCCGCTACAGTACACTGCTGGCTCATATCTAAGTGATTGTCCTCTAGGACTCCAAGATCCCTCTCACAGTTGCTACTATTGAGCAAGGTACCGTCTATACTATACCTGTGAAATTGGTTTTTCTTGCCTAAATGTAGAACCTTACTTTTTTCACCATTAAATTTCATTTTGTTAGATAACGCCCAATGTTCAAATCTGTCAAGATCCTTCTGTATCTTCTGGAGTGTTGACTATTCCTGCCAGCTTGATTTTGTCTGCAAATTTGATGAGTTTCCCATCTATCCCCTCACCCAAATCATTAATGAAGATGTTGAAGAATACTGGGCCTAAAATAGAGTCTTGGGGTACCCCACTGCATACTTACCTCCATGTAGATGGAGTTCCATTGAGGACTACACACAGCCAGTTACGAATGCATCTTGTGGTAATGCTGTCTAACCCACATTTTTCTATCTAATCAATTAGTAGATTGTGGTCTGCTTTATTGAATATCTTACTCAAATCCAAGTAAATGATATCCATAGCATTCTTCTGTCACCTTGTTGAAGAATGCTATAAAATTTGTCTGGCATGATCTGTTTTTGACAAACCCATGTTGGCTCTTGGTTATGATTTTGTTTGCCTCTAAGTGTTCCACTAATTTTTTGGTTGATTATCTTTCCCAGAATCTTCCCAGGTGTTGAGGTCAGGCTGATACACCTGCAGTTTCCTGCATCTATTTTTTTCCTTTTTTGAAGATGGGAATTACATTAGCTCTTTGCCAGTCCTCTGGTAGTTCCTCAGTACTCCAGGATCTTTGAAAGATATAGTTCGGTGGTTCCGAGATCACGTCTGCCAGTTCGTTCAGAACTTTGGAGTGTAATCCATCTGGTCCTGGTGATTTGAACTCGTCTAGGGTGGATAGGTGCTGACTTACCATTTTCTTGCCTATTCTAACTTTCTAATCTGTTTTTTATGGTACTATTTTTCATAGGTTGGACTGTTTTTCCCTTTGGGTAAAGATGGATGCAAAAAACGAGTTAACTAGTTCTGCTTTCTCCCTGTTACTTGTCACCTTCTTGCCACTTTCTCCCACTAATGGACCAATCGTTTCCTTATCTTTTTTCTTGGTTTTTACATGTTGAAAGAAGGTTTTTTAAAAAAAAAATTTTATAAAAAGTTTTATTGTTTTTTTCCATTTTTTTCCAAAAGCTTAGGACACAACGTGGTGGTCAGGGTGTCCAATCATTCAAAGACAAAATCATATAAATATAGCTCAAATTAATTATCAAAAATTTCCTCTCTGTTTCTTAAATATAGTATTGCTTAGTAAAATTAATACAATTTTAAGTAAAGTTCAATTGAACAAAAATCATCAATCACATGCAATTATAATCTATATCCTGTTTTTAAGCGTTACTAATTACAGTTACCAATTACATTTTAGTAAGTATATAGTTGGGATTTCAAGTATCCTTAATAAAAGATCATTCATTGAGACTAATTTTTTTCCTTCCTTATCACGAACAGCTCTTCCTCTTTCTCTATTACAACATAGTTATCATATTTAAAATAATAGTATAAGTCCAACAAATACAGTTCTATTTTTAAGAATATATTCTATCATTTCATCAGTCTACATCTATAAAAAATCTTTTTAAGCCGTTGATAAAGTTTATATCTTCAAATACTTATCAACTATAATATCAGAAAATTCTGATCTTTCATTCCTACTTAGATCAGGCATACTCTCTTTCTCTATTACAACATAATTCTCATATTTAAAATTACGATATAAGTCAAAAAAGAAAAAAGGAGAGAGGAAAAAACAACAACATACATTTCTATTTTTAAAGAATATATTCAATCATTTCATCAATCTACATCTATAAAGTCTTTTTGTCCTCTAAAAAAATTTACTCCCTCAAATAATTATCAACCATGATAACAGTAAATTTATATCCTTCATTCGTTATTAAATCAGACAAAATTTCTAAAGCCTTTTTAACCCATCAAGTAACATTTTATGTCACATTTAAACCTGACTCTAGCTTTCTTTCTATGCCAATTTGGTTCCCATAACAAGGCTTTTCGGTTATCAAACCTCAAGATTTGATTACAAAAATTTCTAACCAGTTCAAACTGAACAAATTTTCTTTCCCTTTCCGCTTTATTGTAATTCCCAAAAGATTGTGTCTGAATGTCAATCTTTGTTATTTTTGGTAGTTGAACTGAGTCAATTACAGTTATTTTTTGATCATTAAAGTTATCCATCAGTTGTAAGTGACGTTGTTTAAGATTGGTTGATTCAGTAGTTTCCACATTTTTTCTCAGTGTAGATTCACAATTAGGTTGTAAGTATAATGTCTCTGTCTCTTTAAGTTGTATGTAGGCCTGTTCAAAATTACTCTGTTCATCTTCTACTGTTCCTTGTTCCGTAACTTGGTTCAATATTGGAGGGTCGATGTGAGGTTCCAAGGTGGCATCTTTAGATTTTCTCCAAGATTTCCAATAAGTTTTAAAATCTTCTGTAAATTCTAATATTTTTTCCAGTATTAAATCATAGTCAAGATGTGAATAACTTTCAGTCATTTTGGTGGTAGGTTTGCCTATTCCTTTATTAGAGATTACTTGAAAAAGATCCACAAATGTCCGCCTCCAAAGGTCTAATAGCCAGCTTCACCATCCAGCTGTTAAGTTATCTTTTCTATTTTATTATCACATAAAATCCAATCCCTCTTCAAATAACAGGGAGAAGTACACGCTTTTCACCACCAGATGTCCTCAGTGGACTATAAAGTTTTTTTTCAAAGTTAATAAAGTTAAAAACTCTCTTTTCTTTTCTTTTTAAAAAAAGTCAACAAGGAGAGTATCCCCAACATTATCAAATTAAAAAAACCAAGTAACAATGTCCCCTTTTTCTTCTTTTCCCCTGAAATTCACCCAACAGAAGTCCAATAGTAAAAAAAAACCACACACACAAAAATCAATCTTTTTCTTTCTAGCTCTTCTTTCCGTCTAGGCAGCCGCCACTTTCTTAATAAAGGAAATAAAGACTTTTGCAGGAAAAGGATAGTGAGAGAAGGAAAGGTCTCACCCGGATTCACCACGGCGGTTCTTCATGCTTAGTTGTTCTTTTGACTTGTTGGTGCGGCTAGGTGATCGGCCATTTTACGGCCGATCTTCTTCTCCGTCGGCCCTCGGAGAAGCTCAGACAGCTGGAGGGGCCGCTGCTCCTCTGCAGCCAAGCACAGCCTCCTCGACAGTAGTCGCGCCCTCCAGGATGACTTTCGACCCCCACAGGGGTTTACCGGTGGAGGGAAACTAGTCGAACGAGGAGACAAGTCTCCCCTTGCGGCTAGAGGCGCCGCGATCCGGAACCGGAAGTCTTTTTTTTAAAAAAAATTTTTTTGACTTTTGTCACAAGCCTTAGTTCGTTTTGAGCCTTAGCTTTCTTCACTTCAACTTTGCAAGCTTGGGCTATCTGCTGATATTCTGCCTTAGTTATGTGCCCCTCTTTACACTTTTTATACTTGTCCTTTTTTCTTTCAATTTTTCAGAGAGTTCTTTATGCAGCCATGCTGCTTTCTTTTGAGAGCTATTCTTTTTCTTTTTCATTGGTATTGTTCTGGACTGATTTGAGGCAGTTATGATGCAGTTGTTATTATTATATTTTATCTGTTAACATATTTGCTGCCTGTTTTGCCATGGGGCTACTCTAGGTAAAGGGTCCCTAACCCCGGTCATGGCATGCCAGAAACGGAGCTGTGCAAAAAAGCAAAGCCCCATCCATGGGATGCAGGCAACATGCCAAACCATGCCTCTCCAGTCTACGGAAAAACCTCTTTCCCCAGAACCAGTCCCTGGTGCCCAAAAGATTGGGGGCCACTGCTCTAGGTGGCCTACAAAAATATTATATATTATATCATATCAAATATCATATCATATATTATATTTAACAGATATCTTAATTTTAATACCTAATTAACTTGATATTTATTTATATGTTACATTTATATGCCTCCTATATTGACCCTGAGGGATTATGTTGTAGATCTCACATTAACTATCTATACTTCACAAATACCAAGGTTAGTTTTGTATATAATCATTTCTTGGATTACCTGGAGAGAGCAAGGCTACTTGCAGGCTATCAGTCTGTGAACAGTTATTTTCTTTTGACAGTTGCTGTGTTATAAATGAAAGTAGGGATGAATGCATAACTAGTCTAGTAATAAAGATGATATATCAAAAACAGTGCTGTATAGAATTATTCAGTTTTATCTTTCTGTTTCTGTAGTTTTCTAATCCTTGTTACTGACAGATTGATAGAAAGTCTTTATGCCTTTTTATGCCAGTTTGGTGTAGTAGTTAAAGCATCAGCCTAGAAACCAGTCCCACCTTAGGCATGAAGCCACCTGGTGACCTTGAGCCAGTCAATGTCTACTGAAACTCTCAATATCCAGGTCATGGTTGTCCCAAAGGTGCTTTTCAAAACGCAACTAGAACTTCTTGGGTTTTCCTTGAAAATATTAAACTTCTCATCCAAGAAGCTTCTTCAGTTCTTCAGCCAGTCATTTCTATCAATCCTAGGGAAGAGGCAATGATAAACTGCTTCTGAAAAACCTTGCCAATAAAACTGCAGGGACTTGTCCAGGAAGTCTCCCAAGAGTCAAACACCATTGAATGGAAGAGGGAAAAGCCTTTTTAGTACTAATGTCAGTGGAGACCTCCAAAGGGTGCAAATGATAGCAGGATCCTGTATCAAGACCCCAGAATACACTTTATCTCCCTTTGGTGGGGGAGGAGAAGGCCCTGATTATAAGGAATAGGGAGGCCCCTTTCATAAAAGGACAGAAAAGTGAAATATATTTTTATTGAGATGGATGATTACAGATGGGAAAGCTACTATCTGATCTGATGACAGGGAAGGAACCCATAAACTTTGAGTTTAATTTGTTCTGCAGTCAAGAGGAAAGTAAAAACTTAGTGAACAGTTACCGGTATATAAAATCTGACCCCCACCTTGCAGCATTGGCACCTCTTGCCTTTGTGCATTTGCTGCATATGTACAAAGCTAACTATACATACATATAAAAATAAATCTAACTGTTCTTTTAAGAGGATCTTTGTCACCTGAGAAAAAATCAGATAATCAAAGATCTGTAGAGGCAGGAGTTTTAGAGGGCAAATGATGGAGATAATAGCTATAAACCATTTGGAAGGCAAATGTGTTCAACAAACACAGAGAGGAGTCATATTCAAATCCAATTGTCCTGTTCCTAAAAAATGTACGACACAGCACAATATTAGTCTTTTCCAATTGCCTGTTCTAAATCTAGTTTGAAAACAGGTTTTCCAAATACCACTAATTACTTATGAAATTATAAAATCTATTATATCACTTAAAATTCAACATTTAAAATTTAACCTAAGATATATAGTAAGAACCATGATTAACACAGTAAAAATTATTGATTAAAATTGATCTAATACTACGAAGTGAAAATATAGGCTTTAATGGATAGAAACCTCACTACGAAGTGAAAATATAGGCTTTAATGGATAGAAACCTCCATTTTTCAGGTGTGATATAAATCAGTGTATTAGATTATAGTCTAAGAATGGTTTGCATTAGGTTATTATTATCTAACTCAAAAAATAATTATAAAGTGATGTGGACATCAAAGCATATTCTCATAGATTGTTTAACCATTCTTTCAAGGAGGGAATCAAATAATTTCCAATAAAAAGCAAATAATATCCTTAAAGTGATTAACTACTTCACTTTTAAAACCCTTGAATTTCTTCAAAGAAATCCAGCACCAGCACATTGGGATTGCAGCCCTAAAGATACTGGTTCATTCACAAGTTTGTTATTTCTGACCTCTTCTGTTTGGTTAGCTATGGTTATCTTACTATTTAAGCATATTATTGTGACAATATAGCTTTAATCCTGAGATGTAATTCATTTTTAGGTCCTTTCTCTTTTTTCATGACTTTACTCATCATTTAGATTCGAAGGAAAGCTTCATGAGGTCAGTTGTGGGACTTCATGTGGGCTCTGGGTGTTCAATATAGCACCACTCCTTGACCGTGTAACTGTTTAGCCATGGAAAGTTTCATTCTGTCCTTTCTCCTGCCTCACTTCACGGGAGTACTCAGAGCACTGTTGTTAAAGTATTCTAGCCAGCAGAGAGTATAGAAGCCATCATTTTAAGGAGAGCATTGTCTCTATGGTCTGCAAGATGTAGAAGGGGGTACTTTTGGTCTGAGCTTGTTTGCTGTAAAACAAAGGCAGGCTTGAGCAAAAAGTTTATCTGTCCAGGTCTGAGCCGCGGACCTTTGATAGGTTAGAACAGATCCTGTAATTAATTTTTTAATTGTGCACTTTCAGCTTTTTCAAGACCAAGGAGTCTGTTTCTTTCTGTTTGCTCCAAAACGCAAAACGTGGACCTAAATTTTTAATTAGCAAGAGTGGTGAAAAGGGAGAGGGGCTGAATAATATAACAAACCTCAGTGGAGAGCAGCTAAGATGTGTTGCCATGACAACAAGTTCAGCAGGCTGCCAGCGAGCATGTCAATGGGCAGTGCAGGGAGGGAGCTTTCAAACAGTGCCTGCTTGCCACAATGTGATTGGTCACACCTCTGTTGTCTTTGTGTGAACCAGGGAATGCTGGGTAGAGCCCAGAGTGAATGCTCAGTTTGTCTCAAAGCAGCGGTGAGGTAATGCTTTTGAATCTTTGGGGATTATAGAATGCATCTTTAAAAGGCTGCAGAGTAGATTATTTTCATTCCATTTTGGACTAATTGCCTCCCTATGATTTGCAGGGTTTCTGTCTGTACTAATATGATAAGAGGTGGGGAACGTAGGGGATCAGTGTTAAGGTTTATTTGATTGCAGATTGATTGATATTATTTAGGAAGAGCTACTTTCAGCCTCACACCGTAACACTCAGCATAGTTATAAATGTGGTGGCGTTACTCTTTGTAACCCATCATATAAAGGCTGATGTTGGAAAGTTTGGAATTACTTTCTCCTCCCCTGGAAGGAGAAACCAAATTATGTCATGAAGTGATTTCTGGGATTTGGCTAGTTCATTTATATAGCAATTTCCTATAGTCAATTCTGTATCCTGTAAATAATTCCTCTGTGCAGAGAAAAAGTATCTAATGTAGTTTTAGCACCTGTTATGGTCTGGAAATATGTAGCTATTTAGGATGTTAAGAGCAATGATATGCAAATACATTTGGTGTTTTTGTTAAAAACAGTGACTGTTTCTAAGATCAAAAAGTACTATCAAGTTATACTGTATTTCTATTAAAAATAGACTCTGAAATTAACTAGGAATCATATGGTTCTATTTCTGACTAAGCATCGGAAGAGGATTTTGTAATGCTTTGAGCCAATAATTTTTTTTAGAAATAATTGCTGGTGGGTTATGTTGTGCTTTGAGTTACATCATGTTGTGGCATCACTTTCTTGACTGTTTAGTTTGACCACATACATAACCAAATGAAAACAGTTGCTGCACAATTATCAGATTTGCATGTTGCAAGTAGAAATTCACATGTGACTTGCATTAAATACTTAGTTTGAATATTTTTAAAAAATATTTCCCAAAAAAGCTTACCAAATTTCCAGGAACGAAAGAGCACTAGAAACAATTTGATTATTTAGAGCACAAGACTTTAGGGAAAAGAGTGACTTAGTTTCCACACACAATGTTGATTAGCTGCAGTAACTTTCCACATTGTGGTGTGTGTGCCTAAAATGCACATAAGTATTTCATGCTTCTTTTCAATCTGTATTGTGTATCCTTAACTAGGAGATGAATAACCAGTTCAATTTTAATGTGACCCTTGGCAAGACTGATCTATTCCTTTTCCTGTAGCCTGAGAGAGAAACACACAGAAGCAAACATCAGAAACATAAAAGACATATGAGGGGAAAAAGAGAAGTAGAGAAAGAAAAAGAAGTGGATTCTGTTTTGATTTCATCCTGTCTCTGACTATATTTGGTATGTAGCCCTCTAGATAAAATAATTCATATGAGAATGAGGTACTCTAAAGAAAAACAGCTCTTTGTTTCTATTCTAGCACCTTAGTATTTTGGACATGAACTATTCCTTTTTTGCTACCCTTTATTATGGTGAAAAATAACTTTTTAAAAATATAGGCCACCTGGATTAGAATATGAGAAAGCAAGTACCTGTGTGTGGATTGCAATGAATAATTGCTAAAGAGAAAAAAAGTAAAATTATTTGGTTAGGGGACAGTATCCAAAATTGTAAATCTTATATATTATGCTGATGGGACAAAATATCTCAGAATTGCTATGAGTATCAGTGAAGCTAATACAGTAGGGTTTTTGTAGTGAAACTACCTTGCTCTGTGGTGAAAAGTTTAAAAGTTTTAATAACTTGGACTAGCAGTGAGAATTAATATTAGAAACATCCAGGTCATCCATAGTGGGTACATGTCTAAGAACAATGTTATCTCCTAATTCAGTGGTTCTCAACCTTTTTAATGCCGTGACCCCCAACTGGTCGTAAGTCGAGGATTACCCAACCGGTCGTAAGTCGAGGACTACCCAACCGGTCATAAGTCGAGGACTATTTCCCTGCCCGGGAGTGCCACGCATTCGTGCTGCCACCCCCTGCGCCGGCTGAGGCGTAGCTGGCAAGGGGCAGCGACGGCGCAGGGCGACCACCAGCTGGGCCACCAGCTGGCCCAGCCCAAGGGAGGTAAGGCACCCGCCAGGCCCCACACGGGCTAGCAACCTTCCCTGCACCCGCCGGCTTCCCATCTCCCACCCCTGGCCCTCTTTTACTTACATTTTTAGTATTTGCTCAGCAGGGAGGGGTGGAAACTTCCAGACAGCTCGCCTTCGCTGCAGACAACTTGCAGTACCGTTTGCAGACTGGGACTTTTGGCGGGCTCAGCAGGGCAGAGACAGCCTGGACAACTCCTATTGGCTTTCAAAAACCAATAGAATAAGAGGGACTAGCACAGCTAAGGAAAAGGGGGGAAAATGGCGGACTGTGTTGTTTGGCGACCCCCGTGAAATGGTCGTTCGACCCCAAATGGGGTCATGACCCACAGGTTGAGAACCGCTGTCCTAATTCAAGTGAAAAGAAAAATTACCTCTATCACTTTTCTCTCTTTCACATAGGACACTGTCACTGGAACTGCAGTTCTTGCCTTGCTATAGTTTTCTGACTAATAATTTGTACTGTTATAGCTATTATGTTTTTAAAAACAAAAAACAAAAAAAACTGGTTTCTCTCTTCTTATTTAGGAAAAAGAATCTGTGACTTAGCAGGAAATTTGGCGAATGGCCAGGAATACAGAGTGCAGTAAAGTCAGAGTGAAAGATCTCTCTGCCCCAGGGAAGTTAATGTTGCCAGTCAGGTAGACATACTGGTATAGATAATGAAATGTCCAGCAGGGAGAGAAGACACATATATGGATGATAGAAATGTTGAGTATTTTCTAACACTTTCACATATACAATTAGGTTTTTGTGTAGAGAATCTAATCCAAAACAGAAGTGAACATTTGTTCTTTGTGTTCATGTCTATGTATGTGTTTATGCATTTGTGTGTAAGATGTTGGATATTCTAGTGGCCCAAGAAAGAATGTCAATTCAGTCTGTTTTTAGTCAGTACATTTCCAGTATCATATAAACTCATATAATAAATTAACATATTCTCTGAAAAATATTTGCTCTGAAAAATATTTGCTCTTTTGTGTGCTTATTGTAAAAGTTGGTTGTATTTATTTCATCATAAACTTGCATTTAAATTTATATCCATTTGATTTTAAACCTGTTTTCTTTCTTGTCTATTTCAAGAATGTTTGGCATATTCTGTTTATGAATGATTTGAATTCACATTTCCTAGAAATATTTTGAGATTATTAAGCTTAATATAATGCAGTCAAATCTGGTATCTGACTTTGGAGAAACAAAGTTTAAAATCCTACGTTGTGAAGCTTCCAGTTCCTCATAGAGTTGTTTCAGAGGCAAGTATGAGCCTGTATACTTTCAAGGAAGGATGTATATATCTCTCTCTGTGTGTGTTTGTGTGTGTGTGTGTGTGTGTGAGAGAGAGAGAGAGAGTGAGAGAGAGAGAGAGAGTGAGAGTGAGTGTTATTGTTAAGTTGGGTAATTCTGTTTGCAGATTTTTTTTTTATATCAAAGACACATTTAAATACTTCATTAGCTTTCAATGTATATTCTGTTAACTGGACTTACTTTAAAAGGTTCCTTATCCAATCCCATTCATATTTACTAAATAATAAATGTCATTGTTTTCAGCAGGCTTATTTTAAAACATATGTATAGGACTTATTTAAGCTGTACTGGAGTAATATTCAATGGAATACCTGAGAAAATACCTTGATAGTACTGGGAGGAAGTAGTTCATCAAATAATGTAGTAGAAGACAAATATTTGATTATTCTACTACTTTTCTCCTGGTATATCTTTTATGTTTTAGTAATTTTGAGTTCAAGCTGTAGGGAAGGTCTTAAGATTTTTAATAATTGTTGTACGGTCCCAATTATTTTAGATACAGTAGCAATAACATTAATTTATTACTGTAAGTTTCTAGGAATTGTATAAATACTGAAAAATGATACATTTCGTACCCAGCGACCTCCGACCTTGTGCAAAACAATACAAGGCATGAAAGGAACAGATTTGGGAACAAATTTCTTTATAACAAACAGGAACTTTTTTCAAAGACCATGTTGATTGATAAAAGCTAGAGTGGGAGTGGAGAGAATGTGTTGTAACTGTCCATATATCATGGTTTAAATATTAGTTTTGCTGGAGCTGTTCAACTGGTGCTCCTTGAAGGCTCCCTAGTGAGCACAGGATGAAAGAGTATGTTACATTGCAACCAGAGGCATCGTTAAGGTGACTAATTTATTTAATTTCTTTATTTAAAGCATTCATACCCTAGAAAGTCTCCCAGTTCTGCTTACAAATAAAAATGAGACTATGCCTTCAACAGTACAAAAGGGAAAAGGACTCCGGAAGGAATAAGGAAATCAAAACAAATGAAGGCAAGTTACTAAGTCTTATAATGATAGATACAATGCAGAGAGACATTATTTCTCTTCTTCTAGAGACAACCGAAATGTAAACAGTTCAAAAATAAAGGAAGCCAAAAACTGTTAGTTTTTCACAGTTTGCTGTGGTAGATGACAGTACAGACACAGGTATAAAGTCTAGTGAAATTTGCTTTAGAGATAACCCTGTTTTCTTTGTCTACTCCTGATAGTGCCTTTTAAGAAGAGACTGGACAGCCACTTGTCTGAAATGATATCATATAGGGACTCCTGCTTGAGCAGGGGGCTGGACTGGAAGACCTCCAAGGTCCCCTTCCAGCTCTGTTCTGATTCTGATTGATAATTTCCTCATCCCCAGACTTAATATCTACTTCCAGAGCCTTGTTAATATGATTACAAAACAGATTTCATTAAATGAATTTGAATGGCAAATATTAGAACTAGAAACATAGGCAGGCAGGCTTTCAGGGATGCAGGAGTCTGATAAATAAATGTATTGCAAAAACAAGCAAATGAAACAATTATGTAAGAATTTCAGTACTATGTACTAAATGCAAGCCCTATTTATGATTAAATCAAGAGATATATTCTTGTGCCTTTTTTCCTGTCAGTATGGTACAACAGTTTTGAAGTTTCTGTGTTTTAGGGGGGAAGACAATACATGCCTGTCCCTTATTATGGATTAGAGAGATTTCAAGCTTTTACTTGTTGTCTTGCAAGTATTAACTCTTTGCCCTGAGGCTGTCTGCATTGACCATCACCACTAGCAGATCAATCTCAAGACCTATGTTGTTCATTGAACATGTCTCAGTTTTTCTGGGTTGTATCTTGCAGGCAAAAGGAGATGCAATCTAAGGCCTGCATTAAGTGTTGACCAGTGCTCTATCTTATCTCAGTGCCACTATTTGGTTTGCCTTTCTTATCATCAGACAAAATTGTTTGGTCATTTTTTCCCCACATCACACTGTAAGTGCAGAGAATTACTAGGTGAATTTACTGCAACATCAGATCTGGCATCTTCCATATCTTTAAAATCACCAAATACTGGGTTGGGGGTGAGGGGAGATGAGCCTGTTCCTTACCCAGAGAAAGAATCATGGAAAATGGAGCACATGCTGGGCAGTTGCAGGGAGAACAAATGAGCAGTGCAAAGAGAACTGTTGTGTAATCTACAGGATTGTCCTGAAATTAATCAGCTTCTCTATACAACTGCTTCTAAATCTGTATGGGTGGGAGTGGTGGAAAACAGTTGACTGTGCCTAATAGGGGGGGCATTACTTCTACCATATGGCTGAAGTGGAGGCAGCAACCAGTGATTTATTTAATAAAGCATGTCTTGTTTTCACAGTTTTCCAAAAGAGGAGACATAGGCTGCTCTTTGTTGGTGGGTTATGCAGAATGCTGTTCAAAAAATAAGTTGTGCTATGTTTTATCATTCACATTCCTTTTATGTACTGGAATGTTAATCTTGTTAACAAATTGTACTCAAATTCATGGCTAGAAATCACAATTGGCTTCTCTTTGTAATAGGAGTTAACGTTCAGTTACAGAGTATATGCATTTCTCAAGAAAAGTGATGAAATTTCTCTAGAAATAAATTACAACTAGAAATATTGTTTAATTTGATGTTTATAATTTGGAGCAAAATTTGGCCTTTCTACCAGTTGTATCTGTTCCAAATTCAGCTCGTCTTCATTTAGTGTCAACCTTACAAGTAGACCAAACAGGAAACTTGACCCAATAACCTAATTCCACTTCATTGTAAGGGTACACTAACAAAATCCTGCAAGGCTGAAAGTACTTCTCTCACCTTGTCCACTTAACAGTCCAGGAAACCAGAGTGAGTCCCTTTTGAGACCTTTGCTCTACTCACATTCCTGCTACAGGTTAAGCTGTCTTTTATCTATCTGACCTTGTCAGATACTACATACCATTATATTTTTGTGACCACAGTTAAGCAATTCAGTTGTGAAACAAAAAGGTCACTAAGTGAAACTCGTTCTTATGATCTTACTTCAGCTTCCCTTTACACTACTTTACAGACCTGCAAAAGGATTGGTCTAGCTGCAAGGATTGGTCATAAAATTACTTTTGAGTACTAACATAACTGAGTGGCTGTTAAAACTGCCTGTATGATTGCTAAACTACATAGTTCCTAGTGCCCATTTGCAACACTCACCCACCAGCCCATAACTCTCTTGGCTGGCCTGCTTGTCTGGATCTCCCACCTTTTTCCACATCACAACCATGTGAGGTCCTCACTTAATGACTTACATGGGATAGAATTACAATAGCTGTTGGAACTGCAGGGATGGCTGGTGCTAAGGATGCAATTACATGCTTTAGCTTCAGGACCACATCACTTAACAACAGAAATTCCCAATTGCCATCATAACCTGAGGAGTGTACCTGTATTGAAAAGCAGCACCCCAGAAAAGAAAAAAACAAAAGTCCATGATGTTCTGTGTTTACTCCATCCATGAGTTAACTCAGGGGTCTTCAAACTTGGTCCTTTTATGACTTGTGGACTTCAACTCTCAGAATTCCTCAGCCAGCGTGCCTGGCTGAGGAATTCTGAGAGTTGAAGTCCACAAGTCATAAAAGGACCAAGTTTGAAGGCCCCTGAGTTAAACCTTTGAAAACTGTCTCCTGCAAAGAAAATACCAACTTTTCCCTTCTTTCCCTGAAAAGATACTACTCTTAATTTGCTGCAGTGGGAAGCTCTGTGGGTTGCCTCCCCCTCCTCAAATTTTTGAGGGCTACATGTCCTCAGATTGCCTGTCCCTAACTATGTTAAAACATAGGAACATGAAAAAGATTTTATTCTCACCCAGAACAGTGCTGCATACTCAGAAGTGATTTTATTCTACCAGCTTTAAGAAACAGAGCGAATTTTTAAGAACATTTTTAGAAATTGCATACTACAAATAGGACTTGAATGTGTATATTTTAAAACTAGATTTTTATAGTTTAGGTGAATCTGTTATAGTTGTGATTCTGAGTTGTTATATGTGTATTGTAGCATTTTCTCAGCTTTGTTTGGAAAATAACCTGGGCTAGTCTAGACTTAATTCATTATTAAAGAGAAGAACACATTTGGAAAAACACCAGAAGATAGGGAGATATCTTCTTTATTTATGGTCCTTGCCCCTCTACAAAGTATGGGAATATATTTTGCAGGTCAGCATAAAATTAAATACTTCCTAGGAGCAACAACTGTCTATTTCTACAAAAAGTGCTCCCTCTGGTGGTTTATCAACACAGCAGTTTGCAATTCTGGGCAGAATTTATTCTGACTTTTCTTTTAAAAGAGATTTAAAGCATTAAAAAAAACCTCTTGTTTATTACTCAGCAAATTGTATTGTATTTATCTGGACTTACTCCTGAGTAAGTTTGTGGAGAATTGTCCTACATTGCATAATGTTTAAGGGAGTATATGTGGGTGGGTAACATATGGCCAAACTGAAAGGACAATAATTTATAACTATGTATGGCTGATTGTGTGTGGTAGAGTGGGGTGGAGGGGTGTCTATGCATTTTCATAGTAGTTCCTTTATTCCTTGAGAGAGACATTTTACCAAATTCATCTTTTTGTAAAAACTATTTTATTTTGTGATTTTTTAAAATTTTCATTACAAAGCCTGAATAGGAAGAATGAATTTGGGCTTTTAAGACAAACTTTTAACATAGTTATATATAAATAGGTTTAAGGACATCCCTATGAAAAATAATAGCATCAAATTTCATTGTGTGATCGTAAAAATCAAACCATGATTTGATCATTCTGAGAAAATTTCATATCTGTTAGTATTTCATCTCACTGATTGTTATTGCCTGTTAATTTACTCTTTTATGTACATAAATTCTGTTTCTTACGAATTGCTAACTATTCTACTCCACTGTTCTCAGCCCAATACAGAATATAAAATGTTTTTGTGACTTCAATCTCACCTTCTGTAAATTCAGTCTTATTTTTTACCTTTGAGAGTTGCAGTATTTAGGAGCATCTAGTCAACAAATAGAAACCATAGACTGAGAATAACTTCTCAAAATTATCAAGAGCAAGAAAAGCAGGTAATTTCTACCTTTGGAAGTTTCTATCAACATTTTGGCATGATCTTAAGACTTCTCATTGGTTCCATTGTTTCTGACTTCTGGTAAAGCATTGGTGAACTTAAGTCTGCTCTGCTGAAAATGTAGCTAATAATCATGGCAGAATAAGACAGAAAATAGATCCATTTTCAGAATTCTTGGCAAGAGAGGACTTTGAATTGCCCACACACACTCCATACAGTAGTTTCTCCATGAGGAAGATTATAACACAGCAATTTTGGTGAGTTTAGGACTTTGGGCACTGAGGTGTTGTTATCTTTACCCAAAAGGACACAGGTTTTCCATACTTCCTTAATCATTTCTTAGTAATGATTTTTCAGATATTAAGAACCTTCGGAATTGCAAAATTCGTCACATCATGTGAAGTTTTGTTCAGTCCTTGGCAAAGTTTAAATTGAAATTGAAAGACTTAAAAATGTTATTTTTGAATAAATGGCAAAAGGGTGATCGGAATGTTGATTTTGGAAAGTTATAAATGAACTAAGGGACCAGATGAATTTGAAATAAACTTTTAAATGAATTACAGGATCCTTCCTGTGGGTTGTTTAGAATTCTTTTTAAAAATATATGAACATTTGGAAATTAAGAAACCTTTCTATGGGAAAATGTTGATTGGAAAAAGAAAATGATAAGATGTATTTCGAAGGCTAGAGAGAATCAGAAAGAAGAGATTATAAAGATTGCAAATAAAGGAGAAGAGAGCTACTAATACAGAATGGAGCAAAATACTCCAGAATTCAAAGTAAGGGAAGAAAGTACTCAAGATTGCCTATTATAAAAATAGATCTAAAAGAGGTCATAGGTGCTGGACAAGATTAAGACTAAGGTTGATTTGAATGTGAATTTAACAATAACAGGTTACAAGAATGATAAGAAAAAGATGTTACACTGGGTTTACAAATAGAATCAGCTAATGTCTTAATAATTAAAAGGGGTATACAAATAACAAACCAGAAGAGTGATGTGGGAATCTTAATTTGAATTTAAAAATGGGATATGTTAAAGTTTTGAAAAAGCTTCTGAGAGATAATAATAATAATAATAATAATAATAATAATAATAATAATAATAATAATAATAGTAAAGTTGGAAGGGACCTTGGAGGTCATCTAGTCCAACCCCCTGCTCAGGCAGGAAACCCTATACCATTTCAGACAAATGGCTGTCCAGTCTCTTCTTAAAAACTTCCAGTGTTGGAGCATTCACTGCTTCTGGAGGCAGGTTGTTCCACTGGTTAATTGTTCTAACTGTCAGGAAGTTTATCCTTAGTTCTAGGTTGCTTCTCTCCTTGATTAGTTTCCATCCATTGCTTCTTGTTCTGCCTTCAGGTGCCTTGGAAAATAGCTTGACTCCCTCTTCTTTTTGGCAGCCCTTGAGATATTGGAATACTGCTATCGTGTCCCTCCTCGTCCTTCTCTTCATTAAACTAGACCAGCGGTTCTCAACCTGTGGGTCGCGACCCTTTTGGGGCATCGCACGAGCCTTTCACAGGGGTCGCCTAAGACCATCAGAAAACACATATTTCCGATGGTCTTAAGCAGGGCCCTCCCC
Organism: Bothrops alternatus; assembly: GCA_034064705.1. NCBI lineage: Eukaryota > Metazoa > Chordata > Lepidosauria > Squamata > Viperidae > Bothrops > Bothrops alternatus. The sequence continues at coordinate 6,928,746 of JARGCV010000053.1, read as the reverse complement.
CTCTCCGCTCCACCTCACTTGTTTGTGGAAAATATGCTGCTTGGCGGTAGTCTGCACAAACTCTACCAAATGTGCCCTGCAGGGGGCACATGAAGAGCGCAGGCAAGGGCCCATTCTCCCCAGAGACTCATTGTGTAGCAACCAGATTGACTTCTTCTCGTGCACGCAGGTCAGCGAAAGGGAGGCCGCCGCAGAACCCACTCCTGCGCCTGTCAGCTGGCGACCCCCAAACTTGCGCTTGTCAGCCGGGAGGTCTGGCGATGGCCGCCAGTCTCCTTTGCCACCCTGCCTGTCCTCAACTCCTCCTCCGCCCGTTCATGTCGAGCCCGCTGGGGCTTGACAGGGAGAGAGGGAGGGAAGGAGGAAGGGACTCCTCCTCCTCTCCTAAGCTTCAAAGCACGATCGGCTTCCCAAGGGCACCACAATCCTCACAAAAGCAGGGGGGAAGCAAAGGGGGCGGGAAAGCTCGCGGCGGGCTCGAAGGAGCACCTGTCAGCATTGGTGACGAGAAATTCCTCACAAACCCAGGGAAGGGATGGAGAAAAGGAGCTCCCTTTGGGAGGAAACCGCCACCTTCTTCTCCTTGACTTTGCAGTCTTCTGTTCCTCAGCAGCCGGGCTGCCAAAGCCTCTGCTGGCTGAAACTTCCTTTCCTTCCCTCCCTCTTGGTCTTTTCCTCCTTCCCTCCCTCTCCCATTGTCCCTTCCTTTCCTTCACCTCCCTCTTTGTCCCTCCCTCCTTCCCTCCCTCTTTCCTCTTGTCCCTTCCGTCCTTTCTTCCTTCCCTCTTGTCCAGGATCGGGGCGAACCTCTACAGCTGATCTGCGCTTCTGCAGAGCAGCCAAGAAGCAGGTCAGCTGTAGCAGCTCTCCTTTTTTTTTTTAAAAAAAAAATATTTTTATTAAGTTTTATAAAATTTTTACATACAAAAAAAGAGATAATAACTCAACTGATAACAATCATATAACACATTTACCAAACAATCCAAATAACTGCTCGGTACCCCCCCCACCACCACATCCTCCTACATCTAAACTACCCCCTCATCTTTCCATCTAACTACTTACTTTCTCCTTTCTTTACATCTCCCCTCCTCCCACCTCTATCCCCCATCTCACCCTCTTACCCTCTTCCTACATACCTCAACCTTCACTCCTCCTTCCTCTTTCCTCCAATGTGGTACCCAGAGGCCACCCGAGCAATACTTTAGTACCTACAAACATAATCCCATATCACCCCCAAATGCAGTTGAGAAAACATAATGTAACATTTATTAACTCCCTCCCTCCTCCCCCCCCCGGCTTCCCAGAGTGAATACAGAGTAAAAACGCAAGAAACCCCACTAAACTACTATTATATAACTATTTAACTATATACCAAATATAATTCCTTCAATTGATATTTCTTTTGTATATAGTCTATCCATTTCCTCCAATCCATCATAAATTCTTCATTTGAGTGGTTCTTCAAGTATGCAGATATCTTAGCCATTTCCACCAAGTTTGCAACTTTTAATGTCCATTCTTCAATAGATGGTATTTCAGATGTCTTCCAATATTGTCCCACCAACAATCTTGCTGCCGTAATCAAATTCAAAATCAACTTAGTCTCTATAGTTGTACAATCTTTTATAATGCCCAACAAAAATAACTGTGATGAAAATTCCTGAGCACGGAGGAGGGGAGGAAGGAAGGGACGAAGAGGGAGGGAAGGAAGGGACAATGAGAGAGGGAAGGAAGGAAGGAACAATGGAAGGGAGGGAAGGAAGGAAGGGACAAAGAGGGAAGGAAGGGACTAAGAGGGAGGGAAAGGAAAGGAAGGAAAGAAGGGACAATGGGAAAGAGGAAGGGAAGGAGGAAGAGACTAAGGAAGGTGAAGGAAAGGAAGGAAAGAAGGAAGGGACAATGGGAAAGAGGGAGGGAAGGAGGAAGACACTAAGGGAGGTGAAGGAAAGAAGGAAGGGACAATGGGAAAGAGGGAGGGAAGGAGGAAGAGACTAAGGGAGGGGAAGGAAAGGAAGGAAAGAAGGAAGGGACAATGGGAAGGAGGAAGAGACTAAGAGAGGTGAAGGAAAGGAAGGAAAGAAGGAAGGGACAATGGGAAAGGGAGGGAAGGAGGAAGAGACTAAGGGGAGGTGAAAGAAAGGAAAGAAGGAAGGAAGGGACAATGGGAAAGAGGGAGGGAAGGGGGAAGAGACTAAGAAGGAGGTGAAGGAAAGGAAGGAAAGAAAAGGGACAGTGGGAAAGAGGGAAGGCGGAAGAGACTAAGGGAGGTGAAGGAAAGGACGGAAAGAAGGAAGGGACAATGGGAAAGAGGGAGGGAAGGTGGAAGAGACTAAGGGAGGTGAAGGAAAGGAAAAGAAGGAAGGGACAATGGGAGACGGAGGGAAGGAGGAAGAGACTAAGAGGGAGGTGAAGGAAAGAAAGAAAACAAGGAAGGAAGGGACAAGGGGAGAGAAGGGAGGGAAGGAAGGCAAGCACCCACCCCAGTCCCATCCCAGAGACCCACAGATTCCCCCCCCACAGGCACTCTGCAACCTGAGTGATCAGCTGGCCACGCCCCCTGGCCATTGATCACATGACCCTGGGACACTGTGAACGTCATAAGTATGAATCAGTTGTTAAGCATCCGAATGTAAATCACATGGCCCTGGGGATGCTGCAACAATCATAAGTGTGAAAAATGATCATAATTCGCTTTTTCAGTGCTGTTGTAACAGTCACTAAGCAAATTGTTGTAAGTCGAGGACTACCTATACTTCCCCATTTTTTCCTCTTTTTTTTGGTCAAGTTTTTGATACCTCCCCGGCCAGCTGGATGGGGGGTTGGGGGTCACCACAACATGAGGAACTGTATTAAAAGGTCGCGGCATTAGGAAGGTTGAGAACCACTGAACTAGACATACCCAATTCCAGCAGCCTTTCCTTATATGCTTTAGCCTCCAGTCCCCTAATCATCTTTGTTGCTCTTCTCTGTACTCTTTCTAGAGTCTCAACATCTTTTTTACATCATGGTGACCAAAACTGGATGCAGTATTCCAAGTGTGGCCTTACCAAGGCATCGTAAAGTGGTATTAACACTTCATGTAATCTTGATTCTATCCCTCTGTTAATGCAGCCCAGTACTGTGTTGGCCTTTTTGGCAGCTGCAGCACACTGCTGGCTCATATTTAAGTAATTGTTCACTAGGACTCCGAGGTTCCTCTCACAGTTACTACTATTGAGCAAGATATCCCCTATACTATACTTGTACATTTGGTTTTTCTTGCCTAAATGTAGAACCTTACTTTTTTCACCATTGAATTTCATTTTGTTAGATAGTGCCCAGTGTTCAAGTCTGACTAAGAATAATGGAAAAGAATCAAATTCTGAGACACTGTGGGGATCAAAGATCAAGATTGTTAAAAACAAAAGAAAGGAATATAAAGTTGGTTTATTTGATCAAGATTAACATACGTGATATTTATCATAATGGACTGAATGGCAGGAACTTGTAGATAAAATATGAGTTGTGGGAAGAAGAATTTTTGTTGTAGTACAGAAGTACTAAAGAAGTAATGTAGTACATTACTGAAATTGTACTTATGATGAAAGGGGAAAATATGTTCTTGATCACTGAAACCAGATGGCAGACTTTAAGAACTCTTATTATTATTGTAACTTGATGCTCTGATGCATCCAGGAGCATGTTTTCATTGCGAACCAAAACACCAAAAGCAATTTAATGCCTTAAGTCAGATACTGGGAAGCATGGAAGAAAGGAAACTCTTCCTATTTCTATAGCACACTTTTCAAGCTTCAAAGAATAGTAAAGAAAAATCTAATATCTAGTAGGTCAAACATTAGAATGCTGACAAAATTGCTTTCTATTATGGTTGCAGTTTGGGATTCCATACCATAAGACTATTTCAACTTCAGATCAGCAGTGGCTTGTACATATAAATATATACAGATACCAATATGGATGTGATAGTCCTTTAGAGGTTCCTTTTTCTTTCCAACACCAAGGAATATTTGGGAAAATTGCAGAAGAGCTCAGGGCTCTATGTGATTGCCCACCCATTGGCAGGTTAATGCTTAATAAACTAAGCGGAATAGACCCAAATTTGGTACCGTTTGAGAAGCTGGGAAAAGGGAGGCTGAGTTCTAAATAGTAGATTTGGCTTGAGATTGCCAGGGGGTGGGGGAGATGATCCCCGACATATCCCTATGGGATATGCAGTTGAGTGGTGGTTACCATCCCTCCTTCCTCCTGTTCATATGACCTAGTACAGAGTATATGCAGATTATTCTTTGCTTCTGGCTGCACATGCTTACCCACCGATGTAACACAAAGTGTTACACATGCTTATCCACTGATGTAACACAAAGTGAGACCAGGAAATTTACAAATGCAACTACTCTTTCATTATAAAGAAGAAAATAGAAGTGCCTCTTGTCGCAACTGCTGGTGAACGGACTAGAAATAATTGCAGAAGCCATATTTCTTATCTTTTCTCCTATGTTGCAATGTTTAAAATGTTTAAAGAGTTGGATACTTAGATATATTAAATAATAATAATAATATAATAATGCAGATAGATGAATGGGCTTGATGGAGGTCATATTCATCTGTATTGCTACTAACTTCGCTGTACTTTGTATTTTATTTTAATCTGTAAAATGGGATAGTAATTTATGTTGATTGAGAGCTGCACAATAGTTTTGTAAATTAATGAAATTTAGTTCTGCTTTACAATTCTGTGGAATCTATAAGCAGCATCTTGTTCACTAGTACAACTTCTTTATGTAGATATTTTCATGCTGGGTACTGAAAATGAGAAGGTAATAGGGAGCAGGAATTTCTGTTTTGTTTGTTCTGAGTTGACTACTGTTTCTTTCACTTAAAACAGTAGTTATAAGACCTTTATTGGAAGTATTTGAATAAAATGCACTGTCAAGCTGTAAAAGCATTTTATCTTGTGCCCCTTAGTTTTCCATTTCATTTGTAACATAAATATTGACAAGCTGAATATAGTAATTCGATTGAAGTTTATGTTTGATTTTGTGCATATCAGCAAAGAGGAGTAGCATTCAGAAGAAATAACATCTTTTATTAATTAAAAGGCTTCTAACTGTTGTGATTTTATCTTTGAAAGACAATACACCATGGCAAATATATTTTATAATGTTTTAAAGCCAAAGTGCAAAAACTATAGCTGACCAACCTCTTTTCTTCTTCTTTTTGGCAATGGATACTTTTCTGAAATGAATGGGTCATAACACTTCACCTTTTTAAAAAATGACTGATGGTTTAAGGTGAAACCAGTTTCATCTCTTAAAAACTCAGCCCTCCGTATATCCTGGCTATGCATATATTAGAAAAGCAGACTTTGATACACTGTGCAAAATCTAGTATGGCTTAAAACCAATTCAACTGGTACAGTTCTGGTTTAAAAATGTATTTTGCAATTATTAATGAAATTGAAAACTCTCACAAATTATTTGCTTAACTATTGTTATAAAATACTTGTAATTTCCTAGTCCCAAAGGTTATTTGGGATAAAATGTAGCCACTTCTTATTTCTGTGAGAAGAAGATGAGCTAACATTGCTTCTTTGTGAACTTTACTAATGTACTTGTCTTTTAAATGAGTCATTTAGTAGCTTATAGACATCAGTTGAGTGCCTTTAGAATTAATTCTGGCAGCAAAGAAGATGAATGAGGGTTGCGCTGTCATGATACACAACAAGTAGTTATTATCTAAGGTATCAAAAAAAACTGAATTATGATAAGCTTTTAAAAGGCAGAACAATTAGACATATATAAACATTTATTACTTTTTAATTACGTTTTTGATGTGCCATAGCCAGTGCCCTTCTTCTTTGGAGATCTGGTTAGCACCAACCTGATGGTGTTCAGGAAATTTGCCAGAACCAAATGTTCCAAAAAAACTTATAGGAATTCATGGCATGGCAGGCTTCCCTCCCCATAAAAGATTATTTTTGCTGCTAGAGGTTTTTTTTCTCAGTGTAAACTTATGGCTAGAAAGTTGATTGGGTTATTTTAAAACTTCTTCTGTTTTATTTTCTATAATTTGTAAGCAGCTCTGAACATTTTGGACTAAGTAACATATAAATTGCAGGAATGAATGAATAAGAGGGTAGAGGAAGAAATTGGTGCATTAGAAGATCTGTTGTCTTATGCTACAGTAGGAAATTTTGTTCAATATTTTTTATGTTTTAGTCAATTGGTTTAGCTTCTATTTTATACGTTTGTATCTTTAAAAATGTGAGACAAAGTTTCATTTACAAAATATTTATTTTAGCAAGGCTTTTTCTTCTTTATGATTACTTTTTCTTCAGTAATGCTTCCTTGTATTTTTCTGGTCAGTATTAAAAAGAATTTTTATAAGTTCTCTTCTGTTGAGGTTACCTTATTTGTGGTCATTCTGAAATCCAGTTCATTGCTCTTCAGCCCACTAAAACTGGCACATTTATTTCTGAACTACACTGTGACATGCACATTTATGATAAAAAGCATGTAAAACAAATGAGAGTACATATGGTGCTTGATAGATGGCCCCCAGATCCTCTGGGAGTTTTTCACAGTTTTCCCACCTCCCATCTGATCAGGATTCTGTTAGAAGTTTCAACAGATCACTCATTGTCCACTACTAATGTTAGCAAGAAAATAGTCTTAAAATAGAAGTTCTGGGTGGGGATGAAACAAGGTCAAACTTACTTAGTTCCTTGGTATTAGCAGCAGTGGGGAACCAGAAACCTACAAGGAGTTGTAGGTAAAATAGGAGGAAATGTTCTTCTACCATAATGTTCTCAATTCAGCAGTTTAGTGTGCTGGGTGAATGCAGATGTGCATGTGTAATATATACATATGTGAATATTTGTGACCCCAACTGACCATGTAACACTGTTTGCATAGTGGGTTGAAAATGCAATTAATTGGTTCCAGGAGGTGCAACAAATATTAAAAACAAATGCTAAAAACAATGATTGCCAAAGAAACCATGTGACTTCCCCTGTGACCCTGTTTTGGCCTGGAAGGACTTCCTGTCTGTCCCTTTTCCTATATTAGCAACTTTCCCTGCATGGCCAGCTTCCTGTCCATCCTCTGTGACCATCACCCTCTTCCTTTTGCAGTGACCTCTGCATGACCAACTCCCTGTCCATTCTCCCCAGCTGTCCGCCTTTTCCTATCGCCGCGCATCAAGTAACAAACAAACAATACCAGACAACATTTTCACGTCAAAATGCATTGAGTACCAAATTCAACAAGTTTTGAAGCAATTGAGTACCGAGGTACCACTGTAAAATGTTTGCTTATCAATAAGTACTCAATATTCAGTTGAGAGTTTGAATCTAGCCCCTTTAACCTTTCTCAAACATTTAATGAACTTTTGTTTATGTCTACTTATATCAGGCAGGGCATTAGCATTGCATATGATACTTCCTTCTTACAATGTCAAAATATTGTTACACAGATTTGGGGTATATATCTTGTCCCTGTCTCCAAATAAAATGTATTTGGTTTTAAATAAATTATTTGACAATTTTCTATTAAAGTCTCCTGTTCTTACTTTAGGAGTATAAGCAGTCTTTTCATTGATTGGATTAGCGACGTATCTAGTATAATATCTTAAGGTGGCTACCAAATATCTTTGAAAAGTCCAAAAGAGGGCATGAAGTTAATCACCCATTCCTATTGCGGTTTTCCATCACTTTTCTAGCATGTTGTTTTGAATTTGAAAAACAATAGACAAAATGTAGTTTTGAAAAAAAAATAGTACTTTGGCTCCTAAAATTGATTCTGTTATGCACTCATAGTGGATAATTTTGAAATGATAACCTTATTGCTGTTTAAAAATGATGTTATTCCAATATAGCTCTTGTAATATACAGGTACAGATTTGGATAAATAGAAAGTGGCCAGCAAATGTTTGGTTAAATGACCTAAAAGGATAAAACTGTCAATTGTGACATTTTGTGTTAGAATACGTATACTCATTTATTATTTTTTGAAAACCTCAATTTAAGACCATTCATTGATTTTAGATATATTACTTTCCAGTAGTCTCATTGGATTTTTGATGTCACTGATACAATAAGTAAATTGTTCTGTATTTACCTGTTACACTGATTTCACTAATTCACTAATGTTATACTAGAGTTCACTAATTTAACTATACAGAATTTACAACTTAAAATACATTTTATTTAAAATTGTTTATAATTGCAGATGTACTTTGTAATTATACATCTTAATCTCTCTTTCTCTTTTCCTCCATTCAGTTATTAAGCTAAACTGTTGAATTAAATAGGTGTTGCTATTTTAATCTCCATAAAAATACAATCTGCATTTTTTTTGCTTTCAAAACATTATTAGGCTTTACTCTAAAGTTGTAATGGAAGCATGCACGTGTCTCATTGCAATCACTTGAGGATGGTTAAGCAAAATCTCATTTTCTATCTACAGGTGATGTATCGCCAATCAATATGTCACCCATCAGTCAGTCACAATTTATTCCACTTGGAGAAATCCTTTGCTTGGCCATCTCATCAATGAACGCAGCACGAAAACAAGTCACGCAAGAAGCTTTAATAGAGCACTTAACAACCTGCTTTCCTGGTAAAATATATACTAATCTGTCTCTAAACACATGTACAAATGATTAGATGTATAGATAGCCCTGCTTCAATAGCTGTATATATAATTGTTCTGTATCATTCATCTGTAATATCAGTATGATTCCCAGCTATGCATTTGTATGGGCTTTGAACTAAGTCATCTTATTTTTTTAAAAACTGCATTGAATAACTGTTAACCTATATTCTGCCTCCATGATTCTCTTATAATGGCAGAATCTACTATACTTTTAAATTCATTCTCTTCTCTGGTTACTTTTGTCTTTAAATAAAACCTATATTATTTTACTTTTCTTCTTGTTCTCTTGTAGGTCGCATGGACATATTTTTCACATACTGATATTTATTTGAAGGTGTCATATTGTTGTTAAGAATAGAGGTCTTAAAGAAGCCTTAGGCCCATGTACAGAGAAGCTACATTTATGCTAATTTTATTCCTTTAGTGCTAAGTACATTTCTATTTTCAATTCCTAAGATCACACATTTTATTTAAATTGTTTTACTACCTTTATATATGAACTATAATTCTTTCGTAGTAGATCCAGTTAATAAACAAAATGAAACTTAGTTTACCATTCAGATCAACTTTTACTCATTACTTCTAGATTGGCATAATTTCTTAGAACAAATAAGAACACTGAATTTCATGTAAGAAATCACAGAATGTTTTCCCAACTTTCTGGTGACAAGAATGGCATATGATAATTACTAATCTCTGAGCAGTTTACAAATGTCAGCATATTGCCCCCAATAGTGTAGGTCCTCAATTTACCGACTTTGGAAGGATGGAAGACTGAGTCAACCTTGAGCCTGTTAGGATTAAACTCCTGGCAGTGGGCAGTTAGCCTGCAATATTGCATTCTCACCGCAATGCCACCACAACACCTTCCTATTCAAATATATTTGAAATAGATCCTTCAAGTTTTAAAGTAGGAGTTGAAAAAATACTAGCAATTGGAAAACAGTTATTAAAGTCACATGTAGTCTTGACAGCATGCATAATTTTAAGTGCATTCTAATTTGGGGGTGAAATTTTTTAAATGTTCTGATCAATGTAGCTCTGTTTTGTCTGGGTTCTGAAATGCACATGTATAGATTGTGTGATGCCTACCTTAATAGAATATGAAACCATATTGAAATTGTGGTGTGCATAGTTTGCTAAGCAATAGGGGGGGGGAAATCTGAGCCACAGCTATAGAAAGAAGAAAATGTGCTAATTATTTATGGCATCACATTGCAAGCATTATGCATTTTAAATCAAACATATTAAGCAAATGTTTTGTTTATTGAATCTCAATAATACATCTTAGAAGAAAATGATACTAGAAGATTATGTAGTATTTGGAATATGTTGTTTCATGCCTACGTATTATTGGATGGTCTAGGAACATGTGGCTAACCAATCTGCACGCTCACATTAATAGTATAGAAACATCTGAATCCCATTATGAAGGAACTTCAAACTACGATGTTAATTTTGAGGAGAGGACTGAGCATCTTACTCAGAATCAATGTCTCCTTCCTTCCTTCCTTCCTTCCTCCCTCCCTCCCTCCCTCCCTCCCTCCCTCCCTCCCTCCCTTCCTTCCTTCCTTCCTTCCTTTCTTTCTTTTTTAAAAAAACCCAAAAACAAATCTTTACCATTTACAGATACTGAATGGAGGTTCCCTATTAATTCATAAGAGACTTGGATGAAATAGGAGGTAGGAGATACTGACTTATCAAAACAATGCATCTCTGCCCCACTTGGTTCCAAAACTGATCATGTCATATCATATCATACCATATCATATTTTAAAATGTGTTCAAAATAAAATTGATTCTGCTATGGATACAAGGAAGATAAAGAAATGCTCGATTGTGCCTAATACAATTATAATGTCTTTTTGATATAAATGCATTTCAAGAATGCATTAATGAACACATTAAGCTGCAAGTATTGTATATGTACATGAAGCAATTTACAGCTTTAATCTTCTTCGAAAATTGTATTCAATATCTGCCTTCACAGTTCATCTACAATATATGCTACTAAATCTCTTCTTGTCATGATGCTTAACTGGGCAAAACAATGTATCATAGGTGGTCAAGAATTTTTAAACCAGAGTACCTCAAATGGGCTAACTTACAGAATGTGTCCAAAATCCAAGATTTATGACTCCTGATGGAATAACACTTGGGAAAATTGTGACTGTTTTAATGCTACTGGCTGTTGCCACACTGCTGCTACGTGATCTTCATTTTCAATATTCCTTCACAGGTTCCCAACTAATATTCCAAACTCTCCCTTGCTCCCTTACCCACCAGCAGCAGCCACTTAACTGCCTGCTTGAAAGGAAAAGTAAGAGAAGGGAAAGAGGAGGGAGGGAGGAAGGAAGGGACCCCTGTGCACTCGATCACCAATGCAGCTTTCCCGACCTAGGTTGTGCCCCCTCCTACCTGAAACCATAAGCAAACAAGTTCAAAATGGTTGGATTCTGACTGTTTACATATCAGAAAGTTATTAAGGGAAGCAATGTACAAGGTCCTGGGACACCCCACCACAAAAAACCACACTGAAATGTTAAAAATTATGCATGACAACCACAAACTGATAGCCTTTTTAAAAAGTCTCCTGTGGAGTTAAAATTTAGTAAAATGTCAAAGTTTTAGTGAAAGGAATAAATTCAATTTTCTTCTGGACTACTGTATCAGGTTTATTGAGAGAACGTAAATTCCAATTCAGTATTCCTATTCCAACCCCAATTGGGGAGGAATTTTATGCAAATTTATTTTCTAATCTTAATCAAGACCTCTCCCACAAACTACTAATAGTCTGTAAAAACTTTCCGTTTTGGCCTGCAGTGTCAGATATTTTTTTAAAAGCAATATGAGATTTATTCTTATAATCTTCTAGCTCTCACTTTTCCAAGTTTGACTCTTGATATAGTTGTCAATGGAAACCATTGGCCAGGTCAAGGCCCAGGAAAAGATAAATTTGATTCTGGTGACCTTCAGTGTCTTAATAACAGAGAACAGCTGTGACAAAAAAGAAAACATCTTGGGCTTTCTACAAGTGAGAATTATAAACTCTAAAAAAAAAAAAAAGAATTGACCTTTCTGGATTACAAATACTAACTCAACTGTGATTCTAAAGCTGTCTGCAGAGAAAGGAAAACTCTGATTTTTGGCTATCATGGAAAACCAGAGATCTGCAGAAAGAATATACCAAGAAAAAACAAACATTTTCCAGAAGGAGATCTATGCTATGTTGCAACTAATCCAAACAACAATAATCTCAAACCACGAGGAAATTAAATATAACCTTGAAAACCTAAATGAACATATCTCCAATTTAACTTTACAACATAAAAATTCTCAGAAAATAAAAAGAGAGAGTGAACAGAAAAAACAGACAACTGAATACGAGACAGAGGAGAGAGATTTCAAGATGGAATCTAACAATACAGAAGATGACTTGACAATACAAAGTATGACTTAACCCAGATGGGAAAAAATTTACAGGAAACTCTGGACATGGAAAAGACAAACTGCACTTTAAGATTACAAAATAAGTTTGAGGACAAGAAAAAAGATTTGGCAAAATGGATTTTGTCAGAAGAATTATGAGAACTTGAGAGACAAAAAATTATTTAAAAAATCAATAAAGAAAAAAAGGAAAAGATTTTCAAAGAATACAAAGGGGTGAAACCTTCCTATAAAAACATCATCTTACCTGTTTTGCCTTTTGTACCTGCAACAACATTTATAAGATTATGGGAAGACTCTTTGACTCATTGAAGCATATTGAACAAGAAAGATGTTGGGCAAAAAGGGGGGCTAAAGTGAGAATTAAGAAATTAGATGATGGGAATTACCAGAGGGAGTATTTAAAAATTAAACATTTGTTCTTGAATATGGTTAAAGAAATAGAAAGATTTTGAATATAAAATAAGATTAGTTTAAGAAGGATGAACGCCTCAAGTAATATGGTATGCCTTCTTTCTTTTTTCTTTTGTGTTTGGTTTTTTGACATGAGAAATATAAAAATGTTGGGATGGTTTACATAAAAGAAATGTTTTCTCTGTTTTGTCTTTCTTTTTTTCTCCAGCACTGGAGATGGATAATCCACCAATGGGTTTAGACTGTGTTCCTTCCCAATCAGATCAAGTCAGCCAAAGTTGCCACGCCCGTCCTGGACCATAGAGATCCCAGTCTTGACTTGATCTCGCCCAGGACAGTCGTGCAAGTTTGGCTCTTAGGCAGGTACAGTCTTTATTGGTGGATTTTCCATTTCCAAATTGCTGAACAGTGCTGTATTCAGCACAGAATTTGGCCTCCTAGCAGTAATTATTCCTCCTTTTCCCATTCAAAAAACATCCTGCTTTCCTTGATTCCTTATTTGGGGGGGATAAAAAAACTGGGTCTTTTCTAAGGAAGGGGCTCCTTCCTTAACCCCCTCCTCTTTCCCCCCCAGCCTTAGCTTGCTGGATTCAGCCTGTGGACTAATGGCCGTTAGTCCCCAGCTGACATTAATTGGGCCTCATTTCTACTGGAGCTTGCGGCTGCAGCTCCGGTGGCTGAATACCAGCACCGGCGGAGGAGGCTGGTCACGACAGGCCCATGATTCCCCTCAAAAATCCTCACGTCTCTGATTTCTTGGAGCTGTGGCTGCAGCTCCGGTGCCTAATTCCACTGGTGCCTAATTCCGCCGGTCATCTTCCTTTCCCCTTCAGCCTCTGGGGCCTTGCGATCGTGCCTTTATGGCCAGAGGCACGCGCGTGCCAAATAAACCAGCGCTGATCAGCTGTTAGGCGGAGGGGCGGAAGACTCCATTTTTTCTTTAAGTTGCAAGTTTCCAGGCACGGACCTTCTCCTTGGACAAGGGATTGTTCGTTCTGCACCAGCATTGTCTCCAGAAGCCTCTCGGACTGCAGCAAGTCTAGGCGCCTCCCCCCCACGTGGCCACCATTTTGGACCGCGTGGTCTCGATCCTTACCGGCTCATTCCAATTCCACAAGGGGAATACCGGAGGAAGGGGCTCCTTCCTCCTCCTTACTGACTACTCTTCCCTGTTACGGAAAAGGGACATATGTTGGGGGTGATCTGAGACAGGCTGTCCGGGGATAATGAATTCGAGGCCCCACCGGCATCAGGAGGACACCATTTTTAGAGACGACCTCCTCTTTGGGAGCTAGACAGGCCCATTTTACCTTGAGGCTTAATATCTCAACGAGTAACGGAGCCTCCAAGCCTCTTATGACTCGATTTGTGACCTGGTCTTGAGTTCTTCTGCCTTCACCCTCCAAGCACAACGGACTTCAGGTGTACTCTGTTATTATTATTGTTATTATTATAATATTATTATTATACACATTATTGGTCTTGGTCCCTTTCTGGTTTGGTGTCTCTCGGCCTCACCTTGCTCATATCTGGACTAACCCAGCGTGATTCTGGGCCTACTAAATTGCCAACAGCTGTATCTGGATTCCAGGTGTCCCCTACAGTGCACCTGTGCTTATCCACACAGCAGACTATCTGGATTCCAGGCATCCCCTATAGTGCGCCTGTTCTTATCCAGAACAGCTCTATCCAGATTCCAGACGCCCCTGTCGTGCATTTGTCCTTATCCGTGCAACAGCTATAGCTGGATTCCTGGCGTCCCCTGTCGTGCGTCTGTTCTTATCCACGCAGCAGCTTATCTGGATTCCAGGCGTCCCCTATAGTGCGCCTGTCCTTATCCAGTGTATACTACTCTCTGGATACCAGGGGTCCCCCATCGTACTCCTGTGTTATCAGAGAATGGAGGATTCTATGTCTTCTGCAAAGGACGCTTTGCCGTCTTCATCTGCCCCTATGCATCCTAAATCCTCTAGTCAGGAGGTTACTGGCAAGATTGCAGCCAAAGCCAAGGCCAGACCTACCGCCAAGACCTCCAAGAGAGCTGAAAAGCAGACCAGCCAGAGACACCAAGCCCTAGAAAACGAATTTTCAAAGGCACAGAAAATAGCAGGTTGGAGTCCCCCCAAGTGGAAGGGCCAACCTTTAACTTACCCCTGGGGCCCCCACCTACCCCCTGGAGATATGGTCTACAGGGGAACCCTTACCTTCCCCTGCACCGTGCGGGATGGGCAGAGCCCTCCCCATTTCCCAACCCGCTGTTACACGAGCTCAACATGGGACACCTGAGGCTACCTTCACACCTACTGCGGCTGGGCTTCGGCCGAGTGAGCCAGTCCCCTTCCCCACGGAGGACCATTTGGCCTTGCTGGTTGCTCAAGCGGTAGATTGCGCCTTTGAGGCAAGAGCACAAGCTCCTAGGCCAGCGGCTGTCACTCACATGCCTATTCATCAACCGGTTTCGGAAACCTACTACGCTCCTTCTTCCCCATCTGGGTCCACCTGCTTGGGAAACTCATCCCTTCACGAACTTGACATTGAACAGGGGATTCCGATGTCTGAGGAGGAGGAGCCTTCTCCCGAAGCTCCTCCCTTTAGTGGCCTCTTCAACCCTTCCTTCTTTGTTCCCTTGCTCTGCAAGGTCACATCCACAGCCCATCTCGGGGCTGATCCTTCCTCAGCAACCACCACCATTCCCCCTGAATCGGAGGTGGACCCAAACTTCACCGAACCGGTGGCAGCTCAACACCGCATTCCTTGCCCTCCCATGTCTCTAAACGCGATCCGAAAGCAGTGGACGTCTCCGGCCTCCCTTCCCCTCCCAGGTAATACTGACAAAAAGCTATACAATGTGGCTGTTTACAGGATTTGCCCTTCTTGTAAGGGGAGCCGAATGTCAACGCTGCAAATATTGTATATTCTTGCTTTGACAATACACAGAACTGTCTGGTATCTTTGGGGTTAATACAGAGCAGGTAAAGCGCGGAGAAAGAAAGAGGAAGGAAACCTTCGACCTTCACACTAATTGGATAACGTGAGATATGACAGCTAATTTAGGGAGGGAACATGCTGATAATTAGACTGCTCAGAGGAAGAGGACTTAATTCTTAGCATAAATCTGTTTATGCCTGTGCCGACATTTTGTAACAATAAAAGACTTTTAGGAAAATAAAAGCCTGGAAGCTCTTTGAAGTGTTTCATTAGCTGAAACCATAACAACGGCTAAGGATTTTGAGGAGGCCCTGGAGGTGCCCGCAGTGGACGAGCCCTTAGGGCCCCTAGTATCACCCACTGTCATTCCCGGCAACATTTCTGAGGCTCTCAAAGCTGAGGACCATAAATGCGAACTCGCCTACCGCAGGACGCATCAAGCGGCTGCGTGGGCTATTACAGCGGCCACCTCCGCATCTTTCTTTAACAGATCGGCCCTCCGCTGGCTAAGGCAGCTCCAGGCCCGTATCCCAGCGGAGGATATCCGCACCCACCTGGACCTTAGCAAGATGGTGGCAGCCACCAAGTATGCATCAGATGCCACTCTCCAGGCTGCCAGATTTTCCTCCAAGGCTATGGCTTCCAGCGTCACTGGTCGCCGTATGCTTTGGCTAAAGCACTGGCACACCAACACCAAGTCTAAGTGGAATTGATCAGCAGCAACTTATCAGGGAGGCAAGCTGTTTGGGGACGCCTTGAATCCTTATCTCACCAAGAATAAAGACAAACGCAAGGTCCTTAATCATCTCCTTAAGAGATCGGACAAATGGTCCAATTTTTACCCATTAAGACAGCCCTTTTGTGCAGGGGCTAGGTACAACTACACTCAACCCATCCGTCCCGTCCCGGCAGGACAGACAGGATAGGCAGTCTGACAGACAGGCAGCCAGACCTAGACAGCAATCTCAGGGCAAGCGGCCCTTTCTTGGGAATGGCTGACCATTCCGCCGATCCAGGTGACTCTACAGCGGTTCCTCCCATAGGGGGCAGACTCTCCTTTGCCCACCAATGGGAGGCCATCACCACAGACGCGTGGGTACTAAACACCATACGTCACGGTCTGTCCCTGGAGTTCATTTCCAATCCCCCAAATCAATTTCTCTCTTGCCCCTACCCACAGAATCGAACAAAGAAAAGACTAATGAACGAAGCCGTTCAACATCTACAAGCCATAGAACCTGTGCCAGCAGACCAGAAAGGTCAGGGGTTTTATTCCATCCTCTTTGTCGTCCCCAAGGCGTTGGGGATGGAGAGCCATTTTAGATCCCAAGGGTTTAAATTATCATTTTGCATACCGCAAATTCAAGATGAAAACGCTCTGTCCCATCTTGGGAAGCGTAAGTAAAGGGGACTTCCTGACATCTATCGACCTCATGGAAGCGTACCTCCATATCCCCATCTCTCTCGTCCACCACCAGTTTCTAAGGTTCGCACACAGGGGGTGCCATTTTCAATACAGGGCACTCCCATTTGGCCTATCATTGGCTCCCAGGGTATTTACCAAGATCCTGGCGGTTCTAGCAGCTCACCTAAGGATGGTGCCAGTCAGAGTCCAATGCTACCTGGACGACATATTAATCCAGTCATCGTCCACCCAGTCCGCCCTGGCGGACCTCAAACTGGTGGTGAAGCTGCTCCAGGATCACGGGTTCTCAGTAAACTTCCCCAAGAGCCATTTGTTACACAGCCAGACTGTTACACCTAGGGGCGATCATAGACACGGTGGAGTGCCAGGTCTACTTATCACAGGAACGCCGGGACAGCATAAGGGAGTTAGTCCTCCAATTATGCAGGAGTCGAACGGTAACGTTGGCCAGTCTCTCCCAGTTGATAGGGAAGATGATCTCAGCCATAGCGATCGTCCTTTGGTCCAGGCTCCACTCCAGGGAACTTCAGTGGTTCCTGCTCCCCTTCCAGAGACAGAACCTCAGCGCCTCCCAGCAAAGGGTGAGACTCCCACTACAAGTATTGCGCTCTCTCACGTGGTGGCTCTCGCCCGCCCTGCTCAAGGGGTCCTCCTTCAAGGAACCAGATCGGCTCGTTCTAAAGACCGACGCCAGCCTGCTCGGCTGGGGAGCGCACCTTCATTCACAGTGGGCAAAGGGCTGTTGGTCTCGCTCAGACTCATCAATTGGCTGGAGCTCCGGGCCATACATCTGGCCCTTCACCACTTTCACAGCCTGGTGACGAGGCGTCACGTATTGGTCCTCACGGACAATGTGGCTGCCAAGGCTCATATAAACCGGCAAGAGGGCACCAGATCTTGGACCCTATTGACCGAAGCTCTTCTACTGGGCTCCTGGGCAGAATCCAATCTGGTCTCCATCAAGGCCGATCACATTTCGGGGGAGGCGAACACTCAGGCCGTCCTCCTGAGCAGGGCAACAGTAGATCACTCAGAATGGCGACTCCACCCAAGGATTTTCAGAAAAATCTGTCACCGGTTCGGCTTGCCATTGCTGAACCTCTTTGCATCCCCGATCAACACCCAGCTGCCTCGATTCTTTTCCCGGTACCCATCTCCAGGGGCAGAACGAACGGATACTCTTCGGAGCCCATGGCTGGAGGGCTTGCTTTACGCCTTCCCTCCTCTCCCTCTCCTCCCAGCGGTGATCCGCAAGCTTCTTCGGGAGCGGGCGGAGATCCTTCTAGTGGCTCCGTACTGGTCACGGAGGCCTTGGTTCGCCGATCTGGTGAGTCTCTCCCTTGCAGATCCATGGAGGATTCCTCCAGACCAGGTTTCGCTCAGCCAGGGGACCATTCTCCATCTGGACCTCCAATG
The DNA here is from genome assembly GCA_034064705.1 of Bothrops alternatus. Classification (NCBI taxonomy): domain Eukaryota; kingdom Metazoa; phylum Chordata; class Lepidosauria; order Squamata; family Viperidae; genus Bothrops; species Bothrops alternatus. The sequence continues at coordinate 6,910,458 of JARGCV010000053.1, read as the reverse complement.
GCTCCAGTTAGCCATCTGGCACTTGAACGCTCAATCTTGTAACGGGAGCTTTGCTCTCCAGGGGTCATTACGGTAATCCAGACTTCCCGTCGCCGTTCTACAAACCGCATTTACGAGGCCACGTGGAAGAACTTTCTCTCGTGCTCGGTTCAACACTTGTCACTCTCAGACTTTATGATTCCCCATATTCTGGACTATCTGTTAGAGGACTTGGAGAAGGGATTGGTCCCGAACACATTGCACAGACAGATCGCTGCCCTTTCCACAGTACTCACCTGTGACTCCGCGGTTTCCTTGAGACATCACCCCCTACTCCGCTCATTCCTCAAGGGGGCTGCTAACACCAGGCCCCTGTAGTGCACAGGTACCCTTCTTGGGAGCTTCCACATGTTCTTCGGGCCCTGACCAAGTCGCCCTTTGAGCCTCTAAAAACGTGCGACGTGCGCTATCTGTCCCACAAGGTGGCATTCTTGGTGGTGATCACGTCGGCGCAACGCATTTCCAAATTGGCAGTACTTTCTACCCGGGATGACCTGTGCATTTTCCACCAGGATCGAGTGGTCCTCCACCTCGATCCTACCTTTCTCCCAAGGGTCAACTCCCTTTTCCACAGGGCCCAGGAAATCATGCTCCCAGATTTCTGTCCTAACCCATCGCATGATCGGGAACGGCAATGGCATCTGTTGGATGTTCGCAGGGCGCTCTGGTACTATATCTCACGGACAACGGCGTTCCGCAACTCAGAGGCCCTCTTTGTCTCCTTCCGCCCTTCCTCCAGGGGTCGGAAGGTCTCCTCCTCCACGATTGGCAGGTGGATTAGGGCGTGTATTGTGGGGGCGTATCAAGCCGCTTCATTGCCGGTTCCACAACGGATTATGGCCCATTCTACTTGGAGTGCCGCTACCTCCGCGGCCTGGGCCACTCAGGTGTCCATTGAAGACGTCTGCAGGATGGCCACATGGTCTTCACCATCTCCTTTTATACGGCACTATAAGATTGATAGGTTTGCCTAGGCGGAGGCCTCCTTTGATAGGAGAGTTCTCCAACAGGTCGTACCTCAAAGTGCCTCGCCGGACCGGCCTGCTCCCCTCTCTCAGGGACAGTAGGCTTTGGTATGTCCCATTGGTGGATTATCCATCTCCAGTGCTGGAGAAGGGGCTTACCTGAATGCCTTTTCTCAGCACGGAGATGGATAATCCATTCCCGCCGTTGCAGGATACTTAGGCCTAGGGCTAGTTTGATGAGCCAACACGTCTTGTGGTCAGTCAGTGGCTATGCTCGCATCAAGACTGGGATTTCTATGGTCCAGGACAGGCGTGGCAACTTTGGCTGACTTGATCTGATTGGGCAGGAACACAGTCTAAACCCATTGGTGGATTATCCATCTCCGTGCTGAGAAAAGGCGTTCAGGTAAGACAACGCCCCTTCTCTTATTTTTCTTTAAGATATGAGAAATGTAAAAATGTGATGGCTTGTATGAGAAAAAAGACTTAAATACTTAAGTATAACTAATTTTGAGAAAATGTTTTGAGTATTGTGAGGAAAAGAAATTTAAATAAGAATGTAAACAGGATTTATGACGAGGCAATCAAGATAATTAATGAAAATAAACTTTATAATTGATGTGGTTATTATTTGAAGAAACATGAGAAAAATGTTTATATTTAATTGTCATTTATTTAAATAAGAACTGTATTAAATTAAGTTTGGCAAAGGAAAATATTATTGGAAGAAGAGGAAATCAAGTAAAGCTATTATACGGGCTATAGAATTATAGAAATTAATTGTTATTGTTTTGAAATACTAACCCAGAGAACACAATATTTACCGAATATTAAGGTATATGTTAAAAATTAATAAAACATATTTTTAAAAAAGGAAACCATTGGCCAGGTAAATGAATACATCAAGTATCTCTGTAAATGAAATAAGTATTTTCTTCTTTCATGATGCTAATTTATGCCAACATAAATAGTTCAGTTAATGATTGAGAGGGAAATGTCTGTGGAGATTCTCAGTCATCCAAGTCATGGTTATCCCAAAGGTGCTTTTTTCATGAGGCAACTGGACTTTCTTGTTTTTCTTTGAAGACGTTTCGCTTCTCATCCAAGAAGCTTCTTCAGCTCTGACTGGATGGTGGGGAATGGCAGGATTTATACTCCTTGCAGACAGCTGGTCATTTGAATTCTTTTAGCAAGTTGTTGAAGCCCCTGGAGGCTTATCTGTGTTGTCAGGGTCACTTGAGTAGTGCAGATGGATGTGGAGCCTTCTTGGAACTGTTGAAAGGACTGTGTTGTAGACTGGAGATAGATGATGTCATATCCCTCCCCCTCTGTTGAGAGGGGCTGTTCAATTTGAGATAGATGGCTTCTTTGACTGATTTTAACATGAATAGTGATTTTTCTAATAACTGGATTTCTTTTTAGCAGTTGTATCATGGAAATAGGTGTTAAATCTAAAATGTCTTTACATATAAAAGAGCCCTCTGTTAGTCTGTTTTTTTTCTTTCAGTCATAAGGTAGTGATCTGAAAGTCTGTATTATACATAATGGCTGTAACATTTGCCCCAGAAAAGCGCAACTAAGAAATTGTTTGTATTATATTCAATTTATATGACAAACTTCCAGAAATTCACCTACATGCTAGAATTATTATATTGTATTTTATAACTATTAGGAAATATATAATATGCTAAATTGCTTAATCTGGAATATCCAAAAGTTCAGTTTGAATAGCATTTTTTATTATAGTTGCAAATGTCTAAAAAAACAACATCAAAGCAGCAGTGGTCACACAAAAGGAAAACATTCCAAAATATTTTGCTTTGCTTTGATATCTTCATACCAAAGTAATGTCTTGAATTATAGGTTGTATTTCACTTTTATGGATCATATATATAATTTAAGATTCACTAGAGATATATTGGGGATTTTTTAAAGCTCTTGTTAATTTTCTGATGTTATTTAAAACAGCAGAATGATGTCTTTTGATTTCTTGCTTTTGTGTTTTAAGAAAGACTTAATTAAAATAATGTTTATCAGAATTCTCTCAAGTAGAAGAACACAGATTATAGTTAAACATTTGGATATAAATTTGAATTTTATCAATATTTTATTTGTACTTTTAAAAACCTGAGTAATGCTTTTTTTGTTTAAAAATTTTAAGCACAAACAATAAGTTGAAAGCAAACCCATAGCAAGATGCTTTGCCAGGGTATTTTTGTTTTTTGACTTTTTTTATCTTGGGAAGATCAGGGATTATTTGAAGGAAGGGCTTCAAAAAAATATTCAGAACTGTCTCTAATAAAATGCATCTCATTTTTCACATTATTGTTTTTTTTAGGTGTTCCAACTCCAAGTCCTGAAATCCTTCGTCATACCTTAAACATGCTTGTACGAGAAAGAAAAATATACCCAACTCCAGATGGTTACTTCATTGTGACCCCGCAGACTTATTTTATAACACCTTCCCTCATAAGAACTAATAGTAAATGGTACCATCTGGATGAGAGGATACCTGACAGGTCTCAGTGTACCTCTCCACAGCAAGGAACTATAACTCCTTCCACCTCGGGCTGTGTCAGAGATCGAACGTTACCTAAAAACCACTGCGACCCTTGCCATTGTTGCAGAGAAGACATGCATAGCATGCATGCATCGACTCTACAGAGGAAATCAACAAAAGACTGCAAAGACTCTTATTGCCCTCCTTCTCTTTGCCAGGTGCCACCCACTGAAAAAAGTAAAAGTACTGTAAATTTTTCTTATAAAACAGAGACACTTTCAAAGCCTAAAGATGGAGAAAAGCAGTCTAAAAAGTTTGGGCTAAAATTGTTTCGACTGAGTTTCAAAAAAGATAAGACAAAACAGCTGGCCAATTTTTCTGCCCAGTTTCCTCCTGAGGAATGGCCTTTACGGGATGAAGATACTCCTACCACTATACCTAGGGAGGTAGAAATGGAGATTATTAGGCGTATCAATCCTGATCTGACTGTGGAAAATGTCATGAGGCACACTGCACTAATGAAGAAGCTTGAAGAAGAAAAAGCTCAAAGGAGCAAGGCTGGATCATCAGCTCACCACAGCGGGAGAAGCAAAAAAAGTAGAAGTCATAGAAAATCTCATGGAAAATCTCGGTCGCACAGCAAAACTCGAGTCTCTAAAGGAGATCCTTCAGAGGGTTCCCATTTAGATGTGCCAGGTGAAAGGGAATATGATTTCTATGATCCTCTCATGAGGTCCCCAAGGGAAGGCTGCTACATAATAGAACACAAAAGGGACAACTTTATCATGCACAGCAGTCCTAATGTTCTTGAGTCTCATTTTCCTATGACACCTGAATGGGATGTATCTGGTGAATTGGCCAAAAGGAGAACAGAAATGCCTTTTCCTGAACCTTCAAGAGGAAGCTCCCATTCTAAGGTCCATCGAAGCCACAGCCACACACAGGACCGAAGATCAAGAAATGAGAGATCCAATAAAGCCAAGGAACGATCTCGATCTATGGATAACTCAAAAGGACCTTTGGGGACTGCTTCTTTAGGTACCCCTGAAGACATAGCTGAAGCTTGCAGCCAAGATGACCAAACAACTAGTCAAACATATATAGATGATAGTACCTTAAGGCCTTCACAATCACTTAGTCATCAAAGGGCTCTTCTGTCATCTGTAAATTACAAAGAGGTAATTAAACCTGAAAAGACTGTTGGCAGTGCAGAAACTCCTATTTCCTATACCTTGTTAGAACAAAGCAAACCAACTGAGAACTTACCACCTTATAATGAACTCAGTTCTTGTACAACAAAATCAGCCATTGATGATTATTTTCAGTGTAATACTTCCAGTGAAACAGTACTCACAGCTCCTTCACCTTTAGGAAAGAACAAAGATGACAGTGACCCAGTGACTTTGGCAGACAGTACAAAAAATGTCTCTCCCTCAGAAAGACAGTCACAGCACTTAGCTAGAGAACCAGGAGTCCATAGAGAGGAATCACCTAAAGGGCCAAGTAATAGTAGTGGACCAATCGCTGCAAGTCAGACAGCTGAAGTAATTACAAATGGTCGACTAGCTCAACATCACAGCACAGAGTCCAGTAGCCTTGATAAGAGGAAAGAAATATTTAGTAAAGACACGCTTTTTAAGCCTCTCCACAGTACTCTATCTGTCAACAGTTTTCACAAACCTAATGTGCCACACTTAAAATCTCATCAAAAGACACCTTCTGAAACTTTGCCAAGCAGATGTGATAAACTTGAACAAGCTATGGTAACCTCAGTCACACAAGTCATACCAATTTCCCAGAGGCAGCAAGAAACAGCTGGAAACCAAGAAGCAGCTTTTGATTATTACAATGTGTCTGATGATGATGATTCTGAGGAAGGGACTAATAAGAATACAGAGGAAGAGAAGAATCGGGATGATGTGGGCACTATGCAATGGCTTCTTGAGCGAGAAAAGGAAAGAGACTTGCAAAGGAAGTTTGAAAAGAATCTCACTCTACTTGCTCCAAAGGAAACTGAAAACAGCAACAGCCAGAGAGCCACGCATTCAGCAAGGCTGGACAGCATGGACAGTAGTAGCATCACAGTAGATAGTGGATTCAATTCTCCACGGTAAGATTTTAAATTAACAACATTAATTTTCAGCAGCCTTAAATGTAATGTCTCATTACCATAAACAAGTCATGGAAATATTGCAGATTTATAGTGTTTTAGGTTGGAGTTTTCCTACAGCTTGAGGCAGTGTTTAGGGTCTTGGATTTGAGTAGAATGTATCATAATGGCTTAGTAACAGTCACCTAAATAATTAAACTATGACTTCATATAATAAATCAGACTTTCCTAGAATAACATTTACATTGTGGTAGCTTAACTGCTTCCACATGATTGGAAAATTTTATTTCACCTCAGTTATAGATGCCTGTTGTCTTTGGCTGCAGGATCATGCATTTCAGGTGTGTGTATATAGTGTGTTATAGATTCAACCTATTGCCAAAGTTACTGTTTCTCTGTGAGATAAGGCTTAACATAGAGCTATATAAACCATGTTGGTGCAAGTGAAGCACCCCTCTTTGAAGTGTTGAAGCAGGTTCTGTATATTCATGTACAGATATTTTTTGATGATTACTGCTGAAGCCAAGTATTCTAGAGAATGCAACTACTTCATCACTTCGAGGGGCACTTTGAGATGTTTTTTTATAGCCATACTATTTACTGTTTTGCAATAAATAGAATACCTGTCTATCTCTGTCCACTTGTGGTAATAAAGGTTCAGAGTTAAAATAATTTTTATGCTAAAATGAATTGAAAAATATTAAAGAATTTCAAATGTTCTATATTTGTCCCATGGTGTGAGCTCTATTTAAAGATAAATAGGTTGGAGAAAGTTATAAAATAATTTATTTCAGATTTATTCTGTCCCTATTGTTATTACAAACAAAGAGAAAACAATACTAGGAAATGTAGTTCCTTTCATTCCAACTTTTGCAAATTTATTTATTGTCCAGCACAAGAGATGGATAATCCACCAATGGGTTAACTCAATCCTCCTGCCCAATCAGATCAAGTCAGCCAAACTTGCCACGCCTATCCTGGGCCAGTTGTCCCAGTCTCAACTTGATCTTGCCCAGAACAGATGTGCATATTTGGCTCACAGGCAGGTAGATCTTAAATCTATTGGTGGATTATCCATTAGTTCTTTAACTTCCAGCTCTCTTAGTAGCGCTGGGACCAGCGCTCCTCCAGAGGACTCTTCCTTCTTCTGACTCCCATTGGGATTCATTAGCAAACGGAGGCTTCTGTTTCTTTTCTTTCCGTTCTTAGCTCAGTGTTGGGCTCAGCGCTGCTGCAATTCACCCCCCTCTCCTTCCCCCACCTCACCTCGTGGTCGGAGTTTGCAGCTGCAGCTCCGACGGCCCTACGGCAACCGGATTGAGCTCCGTGGAGGCCGCAGAGCCTCGTTTCCCAGCCACTCAGGGCTCCCAAAACACCGCTGATCAGCTGAGGAGGCCGTTTCTCCTTGCTGCCTTTCTCCTGCACGCATCCAGATAGGAGAGCAGCTTGCCGTCCGTTCGGAGCCGAGGGGTGAGCACGGCGGTTGGGACGCAGTCGCCATCTTGCGAACCGCATGTCTGTCGCAAAGTCCTTTGCTGGATAAAAGAGAGGGGGGAAGGGATTCTTCCCCAATCTACTCCTATGGTGGTTGGAGGTTCTTTTCAAGTGGCAAATCATTCCTACTCTACAGCATGATTGGATGGAGAATCCACAAATGGGTTGTCTTAATCTTCCTGCTCCAATAAGACTAAGTCTGAAGTATAGCTATGCCTCTGCTGTGCAAGAGCACCCCAGTTTTAGACTTAATCTTTTGCTCAACAGACGCGTTTTGATTACTCAGACTACAGCAGGTTGTATAATACATTTGTGGAATTTCTTTCCCTTCATTCTGGACTTTAGTTAATAATAGTTAATTAATCAAACAGAAGGGAAACCTTTGATTGGCAAATTTTCCTCTTTGGCCAGGAAAGCCTTACTTATAGGGATTCCCTGCAGGCAGCTGCCTGCTCGAACAGGGACTGTTCTCCCTCACATGAGCCATTCTTCCATCAATTAACATTCCAGGCCATTAATAGCCAAAATTCTTAGCTTACCCAGCTGGCTGGCACGGAGCCTCTGAGCCTTCAGAACGCTCAGATGACATCGGCTAGGCTGAGGGGATTCAGCACGGCACCTCCAGACGGCTTCCTAACTTAAAAATTGACTGTACTGACCCGGCTGGGACTCAATAAGGAGGTAGCGATCTGGAGGCTTCCGTGGGAGCGCCAGCCAGCTGATCGGCGCAAAGTGCAGATCGGCGAAATTCTAGGCACTTCGGGCAGCATTTTAGGTGCGAAAATCGTGCAGCTGCCATTTTGATCATTGCAGCTTCAGGGGCTCCCCTGACAACTACTTGGACGACTGCAAGGTGCGGCTGCCATTTTGGGCAAGCCTCAACAGCTAGGTTGATCTCAGCCTCAGAGCCCCAAAGACAGTTTCTTTTGGCGCGCTCGAATTGCGGCTGCCATTTTGACAGCCGCGCCTATCAGGAATCATCTTTTTCCTCCTTTTACTGACTTACATTCTACTCGATACCTGGGGAGGGCAAGCTTGTCCCTACAAGGACGCATTGCCTCATCATTCACCCCCCACTACCCCTCCTATCACCAATTGCCTTATTGCCCCTCGGAATTTGGGATTCCTAGAAGGAGGTGGCTTCCTTCGGCGGTCACTTACAGCGCTTGGGGGGGCGCTACATACTGTAATCGGCCCTGTCAGAGTGTCTGCTGTTTCAGCCTCACTGTGAGCATTAGCCATAAGGTTCCCCAAAACAATCATATTTGAAAGGGGAATTTACCTGTTAGGATGGCAGATAATTCCTTCCCTCAACTTTCTCAGGACATTACTGACTTCCCCACCAGAAAGAAACACAAGGCCTCTACTACAGAGGCAGTGGGGAAGCCTAAAACAGCTGGCAGGGAGAGAGGCCAACAAGTATCATCAGGCCTTAGAAGGGGAATTCTCCAGGGCAAAGTCACTGGCTCCCGGTGAGGGGCATAACACTACCCCACCTGGGGGTCTCTATTTGAACCCCAGTCGGTCCACTGTAATTTACCACCAGGGGCCTGGTCTTCTCCCAGGGAGGCGGCACAAGTAGAACCTGTCATTTCAGGGCTAGACCTAGAAGCGCAGAGGGGCACTGCCCAGGGCACGTTTCCATCACAGCCTCAGGCTACCTTTACACCCACTGCAGCAGGCACTAGGGCCTGAACAGCACCAGGCTATGATAACTCAGGCCTTCGCCCAGTTCATGGCCTCATCAGTCTCCCAACGACCCCCACAAGCTCCAGCAGCACCTCCACGGTCGTGCCTTCATCCTGGAATGCCAGACTTCACACAAGAGGGTTCCTCGGAATCAGATTCTGTGGAATTCAACCCTTCAGCCCTGCCCCTGTCGGATGACGAGGACGTCTCAATTCCAGACTTGGCTCCCCATGCTGGTCTTTTTTATCAGTCTCTCTTCAGTTCCTTGCTGCTCAAGACTTGCACAACAGCCAACATCACCCCGGAGCAGGAGGCCCAGCCAACTCCGTTTTCATCTAAGGATCCCAGTCCACTTTATGCTGAACCGGTGGTACCACAAAAGCATGTTCCCTGTCCCCCCTTCTTCCGCAACACAGTGCAGAAGCAGTGGGGTAATCTGGGGTCTATCTCCAGTCTAGGGACTTCAGAGAAAAGTTTATTTAATGTGGCTCCCTCTTTCACCTCTTTACTGGAGATACCTCAAATTGATGAACCACTTAACTCTCTTTTTTCCAACACTAATATTCCAGGGGACATAGCCAAAGCGCTTAAGGCAGAGGACAAAAAATTTGAAGCTGCATTGTGCAGATTACATCAGGCATCGGCCTGGGCAATCAAGGCCTCCACATCCATGGCCTTCTTCGCTCGGGCTTCCGTACTGTGGCTCCGTGAACTCCAGGACATGATCCCTCCTGACCAGGTTTGTGTGCACCAGAACCTGGATAAGTTGGTGGCCACATCCCAGTATATGGCTGACGCCTCCCTCCATGCCGCCAGATACTGTTTGCGAGCCATAGCAGCAGACATTTCAGCCTGTAGACTTTTGTGGCTCAAGAACTGGCGGGCAGACCTAAAGGCTAAGTGGCACCTGGCTACTAAGCCTTACGCTGGGGGACATCTCTTTGGTGAAGCCCTCAATCCATACTTGGTAGAGGGCAAGGACAAACGCAAGACTCTTATTAACACCACTAAGAGGGGAGATAAGCATTCAGGTGGTGGGGCCTCACAGAACTATTATCGTAGGCAGTCCTTTCGGGCAGCCTCAAACTGGGACTGGCCCCAGACCTCTCGTCCTTTCTACCAGAAATCGGAGCGCCAGCAGGACCGTCCCACATCCAGACCCCGGCCACAATTCCAGTCCAAGTGCCCCTTTCAAGGCTCAGGAGGACGCCCTTTCAAACGAGGGAAGTGACTCCAAGGACACTCCACCCATAGGAGGTCGGCTGTCCTTTTACTCCAACGTATGGGACTCATGGGTCTTGAACACCATAGCTCAAGGTCTAATGCTGGAGTTTTGGCCCAGCCCATCGGATCACTTCCGAACTTGTCCTACCCCCATGAACAAGAACAGAGCGGTCCTCACGTCAGAGGCCATCTCCCACTTGTCACAGATACGGGCCATAGAGCCAGTACCGGAGGACCAGAAGAGACGGGGGTTTTACTCCACTCTTTTTGTCATTCCGAAGTCCTCGGGGGGCTGGAGGGCAATTTTAGATTTAAAGGGTCTCAATTACTATCTGATGTACAGGAAGTTCAAGATGCAGTCGTTACAATCCATCTTTGCCAGCATCAGAAAAGGGGACATCAATAGACCTGATAGAGGCATATTTACACATCTCTATTCTCCCTGGGCATCGCAAATTTCTGAGATTTTGTTATGCCCACCAGCACTATCAGTAAAGGGCCCTTCCATTCGGCCTCTCCTCAGCGCCCAGAGTGTTTACAAAGATACTGACAGTGCTGGCTGCCCACTTGAGACAGATCCCGATCAGGGTTCAGTGCTATCTGGACAACATACTGATACAGTCTCCCTCCATCCAGATAGCTCGCTCGGATCTCACCCTCACTGTCAGGACCTTTCAGGAGCACAGGTTTTCTGTCAATTTTCAGAAAAGCCATACAGTGCCCTCAACCCATCTCCTGCATCTAGGGATTGTCATAGACACGAACAATTGCACGGTCTATCTGTCACAGGACCAACGGGACAGCATAAGGGCCCTTGTTCATCGAATCCGGAGAGACAGGGTGATCACCTTAGCCTTATTGTCACAACTCCTGGGGAAGATGGTGTCCTGTATACAAATCGTCCCGTGGACACGTCTTCACGCCAAGGAGCTGCAGTGGCTTCTACTTCCGTTCCAGAGGCTATGCATCTGCGCTTCCAACCAGAAGGTTCGAGTTCCGCGTCCGGCGTTGAACTCCCTTCGATGGTGGACCTCCTCAGCAATGTCAAGAGAACAGAGTTCAAGGAGCCAGCCAGAATTACCCTGACCACGGACACCAGCCTGTTCGGCTGGGGAGCACATCTCCAGTCTCAATGGGCTCAGGGTCGGTGGTCCCAAGAGAAGCTGAAAAACAACATAAACTGGCTGGAACTTAGGGCCATACGTCTGGCCTTACGACACTTCAGCAGCAGGGTAGCGGGGCAGCATGTCCTAGAGCTTGCGACCAACATGGCTGCAAAGGCCCACGTGAACAGACGGGGGGACCAGATCCAGGCCTCTCATGGAGGAGGCCCAATTGTTGGGGTCTTGGGCAGAGATCAATCTTGCCTCCATCAGGGCAGAGCATATATCCGGAGTGGCCAACCAGCAGGCGGACTCATTGAGCAGATCAACTGTGGACCATGCCGAATGGTGCCTGGACCCGGGGTTATGCAGGGAGATCGTGGACAGGTTTGGTCCCCCAACCTTAGACCTCTTTGCCTCCCCAGTCAATTCCCAATGCCTGAGATTCTTTTCCAGGTTCCCGTCTCCGACAGCAGAAGGGATGGATGCCCTCCGCAGTCCCTGGCCCAGGGAGCTGTTTTACGCCTTTCCTCCCTTGCCACTCCTTCCCGCACGATCTACAAGATCCTACACGAAGGTCATTTTGATTGCACCACATTGGCTGAACCATCCGTGCTTTGCCGACCTGGTAGAGCTCTCCATCTCCCCCCCCCCCCCGTGGAGGATCCCCTCAGGTTTGGCAGTTGAGAGGCAGGCCAGGAACTCATATTCGTTGAGGGTGATTGCCATGATTCAGCAATCCAGGCGCCCCTCAACAAATAGAATCTATGATGCCACATGGAGGAGTTTCTGTACCTGGTGCTCTGGTCCTGCAGGCTCTCACCAAAGCTCCTTTCGAACCCCTCAGTTCGTGTGACATGAGATCCTTATCTCTCAAGGTCGCCTTCTTGGTAGCCATCACTTCGGCCTGGCGAATTTCTGAGATGGCAGCACTCTCAGCAAGGGATGATTTATGTATTTTTCACCGGGACCGTGTTACCCTTTGCTTAGATCACACCTTCGTCCCTAAGGTACCTCCCTATTTCACAGGGCTCAGGATATCGTTCTCCCAGATTTTTGTCCTAATCCTTCCCATGATCTGGAACGGCAATGGCATTCCTTGGACGTTCGCCGGGCTCTCCGTCATTATATCAAGCGGACAGCCGCTTTCCGCAGCTCTGAGGCACTCTTTGTCTTGTTCCACCCTTCCTCCAAGGGTCGAAAGGTTTCGGCCTCCACAATTGGCCGGTGGATAAGAGCTTGCATTGCGGGGGCGTATCAGTCTGATTCCTTGCCGGTTCTGCGTCGGGTCATGGCTCACTCTACGCGTAGTGCAGCCACATCTGCAACTTGGGCCACTCAAGCTTCCATCGAGGAGGTGTGCAGGGCGGCCACGTGGTCTTCACCTTCGCCGTTCATACGGCATTACAAACTGGACAGGTACGCATCCGCAGAGGCCTCCTTTGGCAGGAGGGTTCTGCAACATGTGGTACCCCGTGACACTGTTCCAAACTTGCCCGCTTCCCTCCCTTAAGGAAAGTGGGCTTTGGTATGTCCCATTGGTGGATTATCCATCTCCTGTGCTGGAGAAGGGGCGTTGTCTTACCTGAACGCCTTTTCTCAGCACGGAGATGGATAATCCACTCCCACCCATTTAGGTTCTTAGGCCTAGGGTTAGTTTCTGTGAGCCAACATGACATGCTGTCAGTCAATAGCTTTGCTCTCGTTGTGACTGGGACAACTGGCCCAGGACAGGCGTGGCAAGTTTGGCTGACTTGATCTGATTGGGCAGGAGGATTGAGTTTACCCATTGGTGGATTATCCATCTCTGTGCTGAGAAAAGGCGTTCAGGTAAGACAACACTCCATTTCATCAGATATTGCCTTCAGAGTTTCAAATACAATTTCCAATACCGACTTTGTAGGACATTATGAGAATTATTTATTTTTAAAATAAAAACTGTGCACTTAAAACTAAATTTTGCCACTATTCCATATTCTACAAAGCTAGTTTGCATATTTTCTTTTTTGTGGATATGTGCATCCTTACTTGTGTTTCTGATTTATCCACATTATGCATCTCTTCCTGGGAATTTGTGACACTTTCAAAACTATGTGCAAAATAGAAATATGCATGCAGTATTGTCAGGTTATAATTTTCTTCCTTTTTTCCTGCAATTTTTTGGGCAATTCTTAGAATGTTACAAAATCGGCCCATTCAGTTATATCAGAAGGGAATACAGTTAGAACAAAACAGACATAGATATATATTTGGCTGTGGCTATTATGGTCAGATTCTACTCTAGAAGTAAGCTAGAGGTTACAAAGTATTAATACCATGTCAAAACTATATCTCTCCAATTGTACTGTTCAGCTATTTTGATTCTTCGTAGTATCTTTAGCTCAACAGCTTCAATAGCAGAGGATAGCTGAACAATAGGCAAGTCAGACAGAAGTTGCCACTTCAATTGACATTAGATCTTCTAACAGCATTGATTTTTAGTATATCTTATAGAGTTAATCTACATTTATTAAACTTTACTAAACACAATTATTTAAAGTAGAAATTTTCCATCTTTCTCTGGCTAACTTAGATCTATGGTATATAAAGTATCTAGTTATAAAACAGGTAAAAAAATCATAGAGGAGAATTCCATTGAAGTTCAGGATTGTCTCTTCTAGCAATAATGGGACCAGAATCTGAGGTTAGAGAGGAAGAAAACAAGTGAGAAAAGGATTGGACAAATATCCCAGATATTACATTTTTCCTACATATTTCCTCAATCTCAAAGAAAAAAATAAATAAGATAAGATAACATTTATTGTCATTCTTTTACTGTGGGCGCAATGGCACACATCAAAAATGAAATTTAGTTGCCCGCTCTCAAAGTGAAACACATGTACAGATATTTAAATACACAAATAATACATGAAACAGTTTATTTGAAACAATTACATGGTTCTCCCCATCCAAACCTTCATAGACTCCAAGAACTGACTTAGCATTTTACCTAACCAACCAGGAATGGTGACATATAACTAGGTATCATCAACATATTGATGATGCCACAGCTTATGTCACTGACCTCACCCAACAATTTTATATAAAAGGAGTAGTGAGAGACCCAAGCCTTGAGGTACACCATACTACAAGGACCTAGGGTGGACCTTTCCTCTCCCACAGCACCAACATGAATTCATACAGAATTAAAATATTTATTACAACAGACCAAATTTCTTTTGCTGTGTACTGGAATTCTTTCATATAGAGTTATACGCAACCATTCCGGTTATGGTTTCATATGCAGTTATGATTACAGATATGATAACAAATTTTCTTCCCATCATATTTTGATGGGAAGAAAAATCTTGTCAGTGATGCATAGATTTTTTATAAAGGTTTCTAAAACTTCTTCAACATAATATTATTGTGATAATTTCTTAGCATGTGACAAATACCAAAGAATATTGCATTTGTTTAAACCAGGAGTCCCCTACCAGGCTGTGGCCTGTTCGCAACCTGGCTGTTTGAGTGGCAGGCTGGTGTGCACACAGCCCCACTCGCATGAGCAGCGGGCCTTGATGCTTGCAGCCCCACTCACACGAGCAGTGTCCCAAAGTCTTCTTTCTTGTGTGAATGGAGCTGCACATGCATGCCCGCCAGCCTGCTGCTCACACAGCCTGGTTCCCCTCCCCAGCCAAGCCGCCTGCTCCCAATGCTCCAAAAGTGGAACGGTGAGAGCAGAGGCTGAGTGGAATGAGCACATCCTGCTCAGCTTCGTTGACTCACCAAGGTTGCCTGCGCAAGACATTAGATTTGCTTTTGGAGCATGGGGCAGCCTCAGTGAAGGAGCATGAGACCGCACCCCCAAAGGCGTCTCCACACCAAAAGCTTTTGCAAACAGATGAAAGGCTTCAGGGGAGCGATTTCACGCTGCTTCAGGCTTTCCATCCATTTACAAAAGCTTTTGGTGTGGAGAAACCTGAAGGAGCCAAGACCGCACCCCAAAGGCTTCTTTTCCTCTTGTGTGAGTGGACCTGCACGTTTCTATGTGCTGGGCTGCCACTCGCATGGCTCGGTTCCCCTCTTCCCCCAGCTGGGCCACCAAGCCGCAAAGTTTGGGAACCTCTAGTCTAAACAACATTTATGCATAATTTTTATTTGGAATGAATCAATATTTTTATTTCTGTTACCAACATTTCTACACTGACAATGTAAAAGCACCTAGAGCATCTATATATAAATGAGAACAGCTGATTTCCTTTCAGTATTCTAAATTGGTACATCATTTTTATTTTGAAATATCCAGTTACGGTATGTTTCCTGGTTTTTATGTTGGCTTCTTTGTAGTATTACCCATATTCCTGAAAATCAGGAGTCTGGTAGCCACATTTCTGACTAATATAAGGCATAGATTTTCATGAGCTACGGCTCACTAAATCAGGTGATTTTTCATCTGTTTATTTGCTTTTTTCCACCATGATGTTTCACAAATGGCCATATTCCTGAAGTGAAACTGAAGATAATAAGAGTAATTCATAGGAGCTGACTAATCTGTTACTGCTCACAAATATATGATTTGAGGTCTATTAAATAGTTAGAACTCTCATCTTTTATATTGAGAAATATGGCAGACATTTTCATTCTGATTTTTCATTGGTATTAGGTCATAAGTAATTTTATATTCTTGCTACAACCTGCATTTAATATGTCACTGATGCATGACATCTTAAAAAATACATACTAGCTCTAGTAGTAGTCTTAATTGCAACAGGACAATTGATTGGCTGGAAATATTCTGTTATAAGCTAAACAATTAATATTGTATGAAATATAAGTAGCAAAATAAAGTAAACTATACTCCAAAGTATGCAAGTAGCAGCTTTACTTTCCTGTACTGATTTTATATATATGTATGTGTGCGTAATATTAAGTCAATTCTTCTTGTGCCATATCCATTATCGGACGTTGGCGATCATGTTGGCGATCCTGTTTTTATCAGCAGCCGCATGAAAAAGTGCTGCTGAATTTTGTCCAAACCAATCCCTTAGATTTTGAAGCCACGATGTTCTTCTTCTGCCTGGATCTTGTCTGCCTTCAATCTTTCCCTGGAGGATTAAATGGAGTATGCCGTATTTTTCTGGGTGTCGCATCACATGTCCAAAATATTCTAATTTTTGTTTTTTAATTGTTTTGATAATTATAAGAAGAATTAGAAGGAAGGTAAAGGAAAGAAGAAGGTTGCTGACTTTATGTAGTGTAGTGAATCACAATTTCTGATAATTCTGTTTTACCATGAATCAATCAGTAGTAGTAGACATTGCTCAATCATTCCGCTCAGCAGAGATAAGTAGATGGGTAGCAGAACCATGCTTTATTTATTGACTTGTCCAAAACCTAGTACTGTATTTATGGGAACTGTGAGGTATTTCTTCTAATTAAGCTAAAAATCAAACAACAAAAAATAATGATTTTTAATTCTGGCTTGGAAGGCAGACAAAATCACCAACACCATGAAGAACAACTTATAGAAATAGTTTCCAGTGTCTCTGTTTATTCAGGTCAATCTTTTTTATTTGATCAGTGTTAACAAGAATATTGGCTTGTGTATACTACCGTAAGTCAGAATACTTAGAAATCCTAATTTACTATGACATACAACTTCTATCAATGTCTTTTGTCTCAAAATGCCAATTGTTTTTTCCTATCCATATTATATTGTGCCTAGCAACTACCAAGTATTACTTGCTATACATGTAATTACTGTTTGCCTTTCATTGCTGATTATGTTTGGTTAAATTCCTCCTTAATATATCAATGTACTAAGCATAAATTCAAACCTTGGACATGGTTGATAAATAAAACTAGAGTTAACATTAGAAATTAAATTATTTTGAAGTCTATAGGGTTCTCTATGCTGCATAAAAACTTGTAATAAAACTCTAATTCATCTATTTTTGTTCAGTCATGCAGGGATACAGCTTATTGAGGATAACTGTGTCCTTGGATGGACAATCCGAAATGCAAAGATGCCACAGTTCACCTGCAGTATTAGCACACTGATTCTCCCAGTTGAATGACAAGTGATAAATTCAGCAACTCTAATATTAGCCCAATTTAAAAAAAAACATTCTTAACTTCAGAGTGTTATCAGTAATTCCAGCATCTTTAGCTCCATGTTTTTTTAAAAGTTACATATTTATAAAGTATCATTGTAGATTAATCCCCAAAGTCAATTTTACAAAGCGGTATGAATATTCAGTATACTGTATTTAAAAAGATGAGCACACATAAACACACATATCTGTAATATGTAACACACCTGTTATATGGAGTAAAATAAATAATTTGTTTCTTTAATGTATAGAATTTATTCTAATTCTGCTTGTACTGCTAAGGCTTCATGTATGTCTAAAATTTGCCCCTCTTTGGGTAGTGACCTTTCAGCAAACATTCTTTAGAATCTTATTTCATCTATGTTTATAGATATGGGGGGAATAAAGCATGGCTTTCCTTAAAAATAAGTATAAAATATGTGTTTTAGTACCTGGGTGGAATTTACAGAATGCACAGAATAGCATATATTTATAATCAGACTCAGAAGGTGCCCTGTTTTTTTCCCCTTGTGGCCGGCTCATAGATATGTACATAGATTACATTGATAATTATTTTTTCTCTTTCTTTAGTACCCGTGAGAGCTTAGCTTCCAATACTTCAAGCATTGTTGAAAGCAACAGACGCCAAAATCCAGCTCTCAGTCCTGCGCATGGTGGTGTAGGTCCAGTGTTCAGCTTCCGAGCAACTGCTGACCCTCCAACAAGCGAAACTGAAAAACTGCAGAAACCCGCTAATTGCTTGCAAGCTTCTGTTACAAGTGTTTGATAGTGCTTCTGCCTCACATCTTCTGTCTCATCCGTATACATCAAAGTTTACGACACTGAGATTGATGTTTACGTGTTTGGAGGGAAAAAATAAACCAGGCATTTTAACTGCATAGTTTTTGTGTCAACTTAAACTGTGCTGCTAGATAGGCTAGGGGCAACAAAGAAATCTTTATTTCAAGGCATTGCTTTTCACATTTTGCGGCTCTGTAGCAACAGAATAGGGACAATATGTACACTTTTGCTTCACTTATTGTAACTGAGCACATATATGAAAGTCTAGACACTGTAAGTGTAATCTGCATTTTCAATGTCATGCAGTTGCCAACTTCATTTAAAAATGCCACAGATATGTGATGCCCCCACCACTGATTAAACTGTTTACCATAGATGTGATATTTTTTTTTCCTTTATAAACTGAGCCTTCATTGAAAGTAAACAGCTAAGGGTCACCTTGAAGGCAAACAATGCCAAACAAGATTAGGAAAGACCTCAGCTCTACCTGTGAATTATTTATATATCTGTCATTTTCACTGTGAGTCTTCATGACATGATCTTGCAAGAAATCATAGCAAAAATAAGTTAAAAGAGGTCATGTTTTAAAAATGTGGGAAGAGGTCTGAGCTAATGGAGAAGTTACCTATTTTTATGTTATTTGAGTTCTTTTAAAGTAAAAAGTAGATATTTGCTAAATCTTATTTCTTAATTTTACATATTTGCAAGGAGGGGTTTAATACTTGTAATAGATGGTGAGTAAAGAAAATACTAACTTTGACTGGGACACATCATTAAGTGATAGGAGAGGTAACAAACAGCAAATATTAAATAGCAAATAAAGTTAAGCAATCACTTTAATGTGTTATCCCAGCTGTTACCCCCCCCCCAATATTACTAATATTGAAAGAATTTGAACAATTAACTAAAAAAAGCTCTTTGTAATACAAATAATAGTGGCCTGAAGAGTTGATTTCTTTCTATGGAAGGACATTTTATATTTCTATTTTATGTAGATTTTAGAGTGCCTAAATTAGGCTATTGAAATGAGCATACATTGTAGAAAACAGATATAGAGACTAATAAATTTCAGGCTTTTTATTGAATTATATTTCTTTGTAAGTAAACATTGTATGGAAATACTAAGTTTAAGAACAATCACAGGAATTGAAATTAAACATATCTAGAAGTGTTGCTGATAATGCTGAGAGATCACTTTCCTGATATGAGCGGTGATAAAAAGACTCATTGATGCATACAAAGCTTAATTAGATTTTTCATCATCAAAAGCTAGGTCCATAAAATACATTTACCTCTCTTATAAAATTCACAAAATTAATAGCAGAAGTTCTGTATGCATTGATTTATTATAATGTATATGTCCTGCAATGGCTAATCCAAAGTAATTTATTTTTGAAAAAAAAAGTATACTAAATTAATGGTTAGAGAGGTTTACAGTTTCAGAAGTAAACTTGAATAATATAAAGGGCCAAATTCTGCTTCAGTTATTTATGCAAACCCACGTTGCAGAGAATTGGTTTTTCAAACAATCATAATTGTGGTGCAAGTCAAACTATGAAATTCAGTAAGATCCGGAGTAGTGTAAATTATTGTGCACATTGACATTTACACTATTTGTCTTTTGTTCTTCAGGTGATATAATCAGATATACCATTAAAGGCAGTATTTTATCAGATACTGGTGACAATATAACTTTTCAAGCTTCACTTGTGTTCTGTGTTGTCTTCTGAAGGTGCACTTTGAAACTGATTTTGAACAGCTTGCAGGTGCTTCTTGAAATAGCTTTATAAATCTTAGACTTACTTGGTTTCAGTTTACATTTTGATCAATTATTTCATTGTAAATCTGGGGGGTTTAAGGACCTATTGAAAAACATAGAAGTACCTTTTGCATTTCTGAACAAGCAGGAACTGCTTCTTCCCCTTCAGTGTTGGGAAGCATTCTACCATGCTTCCTGAGCCATTTCATTTTGAGTTGCAACCATTCTACACTTAGAACAAGCAGTTTAGGAATAGGACTAGCTACTTTATTTATTATCATGTGTAAGTTCTGCTTCCTGCAAAGGTAGAACCCACTGCATGTAATGAAAAATATTATGCTGCTTGATTCTTTGGTCACCACTCCTAAATTTGAAGCTATGTTGTAATAACCCAGTAAGGCATTGCTGGACAGAACTTACTGCTGACACATATAACATTAGCAGTACTTTAATACATGCAGATTCCAGATAGGTTTTGAGGAAGAAATTGTTATCATAATCATTATAATTTGAATTTGAAACATGTTTTGATAGTATGATATGTATTAGTTCACCAAGTAAGAATTGTAGAAACAGATTGCTTAACTTATGGCCAAAATCAAAAATCAAAACACAGTATTAAAATGAGGCAGATATTACCACATATGGAAAATTACTATTTTCATCAGTGAGAAATATTGAAATGGATACCTGTAGCAATTATGCAAAATAAATCATACCACTGTTATATTTACAGATTATCTAAGTTGACATTTAAGGGTTCCCAAAGAAGAGCTTTAAAAAGGTCCTGACTATGTTGGCATGGTTATTGGCCAATAGTATGTTTATGACTTTTTATTAGCATTAATGTAATTCTTGCAACATGTAATATAAACAGAAGTTACAAAAAGAAATGTTCTTATTGTGCATTATTTTTTAAGGAAAGCCCATCTTGAGATTATAGATATATACCCACAGGAGTGGAGCTTGAGTGTTGAGTGACAAACTGTTATCCTGTGATAAAATTATGATGATCTTGTATTACATGGTTGATTATCCTCCTTTACCATATCAGCTGAAAGGTTTACAAAACCAAAATGCGTTGAATTTTTATGTTGTGACTTTAAAGGGTCAACACAAATCTGTCGGCATTTTGCACACTGAATATGTATTATTATAATACAACATATTACTTTTATGGTAAAAAAGATTTTTTACACATATAACTACCTCCATGAATTTGATGAAATGCAGCAACATTTTAAAAAAGGTAATGTTAAGAGCAGCATTTAAAACTTCATGAAGAAAAAAAGGCCATGATGTTCTATCATGTATCAGTGCTTGTGTATGAAGTCATTTTTCATTGCCATGATTTCCTGTTACTGTGCTAAATTGGCTTTGACTTTAGTAGTACAAGTTTTTATAAAAAGTTGTAGAATCTTTTAGATAAACAAAGGGAGATTCAAAATTGTCCTTTGTATTTCCATTTCTGTTGAAATGTTGACCTGATAGAAAGTCAAGTGTTGCTGGTAATTTAGAAGCCTGTTAATAGATACAGTATATGGAATATGACTGGCAGTTTAGGGCTTACCGGGAGACATGCCGGCTATTTTAACTTCCTCCTTTGGAATGCTTTGGCTCCCCTTCTGCTCCATTTGTGGGGAGATAGCATGCCAGAACTTAACTTATATGCTTACAATTAATTGCCCATTGGTGTGATACATTCCTCAGTTTTTGTAGTTAGATATCTTGGGGGTTAAATGTTATAAGTTGAATCCTTTTCACCATGATATAAGTAGTTTGATGTCTTGACATTATGACATCAGGAATGTAGCCACAAAATAAGATGAAGCCACTGGTTTTCATTTTAAGATAATAATCAGGTTGTTTGCTGTTGTTTTCTTTTTAATGAGGAGCAGTTAAGAAGTACATAAAAAAATCTAGAGAAAGGCAGAGGATCAAGAGGCATTTAAATGGCAGTTGCCTTACAACAACTATATTTCTGATGTGTTAGGCATACAGATTGGATTTTTCAGTTCAATGCAGAATTTTTAAGGAGATAATTGGAGGAACATATTTTCAGAATATTTTAAGCTGTTCAGGTAGTACTGGCTTTATTATATTCATGGCCATGGACACAGTGTGCCTAAAACATATCGCAGTCATACAGCAAAGTTATCCAGATTCTGCACCTGCAATCTGAATGCCAATTTGCTCCTGTGCTCTTTTGTTAACCTGAAAGGAGAACTACAACTAGACCCTTTTTAATGGCAACCCTATGCAGATCCATCCTGAAATCAAGAATTAATCCTCAAGGGTGAAGGGCAAGAAAAACCAAATGCACAGATATAGTATAGGGGGTACCTTGCTCAATAGTAGTAACTGTGAGAGGGACCTCGGACTCCTAGTGGACAATCACCTAAATATGAGCCAGCAGTGTGCTGCAGTTGCCAAAAAGGTCAACACAGTGCTAGGCTGTATTAACAGAGGGATAGAATCAAGATCACATGAAGTGTTAATACCACTTTACAAAGCCTTAGTAAGGCCACACCTGGAATACTGCATCCAGTTTTGGTCACCGCGATGTAAAAAAGATTTTGAGACTCTAGAAAGAGTACAGAGAAGAGCAACAAAGATGATTAGGGGACTGGAGGCTAAAGCATATATGGAAAGGCTGCTGGAATTGGGTATGTCTATTTTAATGAAGAGAAGGACGAGGGGGTGGGACATGATAGCAGTCTTCCAATATCTCAGGGGCTGCCACAAAGAAGAGGGTGTCAACCTATTTTCCAAGGTGCCTGAAGGCAGGACAAGAAGCAACGGGTGGAAACTAACCAAAGAGAGAAGCAACCTAGAACTAAGGAGAAACTTCCTGACAGTTAGAACAATTAACCAGTGGAACAACCTGCCTCCAGAAGCAGTAAATGCTCCAACACTGGAGGTTTTTAAGAAGAGCTTGGACAGCCATTTGTTTGAAATGGTATAGGGTTACCTGCCTGAGCAGGGGGCTGGACTAGATGACCTCCAAGGTCCCTTCCAACTTTACTATTATTATTATTATTATTATCTCCCTTCATAGAAATGCAGAAGATGCCAATTCCCAAAATTCATGCTGTGTGGTGCAATCATGAACACAATGAAAACAGTCCCTGAATATAATAACCAGATAAATATAAAAGGGTTCTGTAATTAAGCAACATTCTTACTCTCAGTAAATCACCAGCATTAGCTGTCAATCAAAAATGGCAGCTACTTCTACTTTGGGGGGTAGTGAATGATTTTAATAAAAAGAGCAGGTCATGAAATAGTGGTAATAGGTTATTGTGCCTTGACTTCACAAGTCAACAAGCAAGTGGGAAAACTCCACTGAAATACAATGACTTGCTTTTTTGTAAGTGTTCTTACGGTAGGTTCACAAATCTATCAAGTAAGGGTGCTGCCATCTGCCCTGAGTTTATTGTATATCAGGGTATCTTTGCCTGTCTGCTTATAATGTTTAAAATAAGATCAGTATTAATACAGCAGCATTCACTTAAAGTTATTGAAGAAAAGAAACTGTTATGAAACCTTGCACTAGCTCTTACCAGAGTGCCAAAATGTTTCACTTCCAGCAACATAGCCATTCCCATTGACAAGAACAAAAATTAATACAAGCAAAGAAAATAGTTCAAATATGTTTTATGCAGGACTTGCCTTAACAGGAAGTCGCCAAATTCATTAATGTAGTTTGCTGTAGTTTATACTTCTTTCTGCTCCTCCATGCAAGTGATATTATAAAATAGAAAAACTTTCAATTCTTTTTGTGGATTGACTTTTGAAAAAGAAAAGAAAATCACTTTAAGTCCTAAGCATTCAATTAATTATTGTAAGCATTTTTTTTCAAGGTCTGTGTCACTTCCAAACTGCCCAGCCCTTCTCTGCCCTTTTGAGAATTTAGACATTCTTGGATTACCTACCCAAGAGATGGTCACATCCTCTTCGAAAGCACACAAACCAGCTACAGGAGGTTTTCTTTCCTTATAGCTGGCATTTTAAGCTTTTCTCTGCTGCAGATTTATATACAAGGTGCTATCACTGGGTTTGGGATCAAAGAAAGGCTAGTAAGATATCTCGTGATATTGTTACAGGCTGTCATTCCAAATCTGCTTTCATGTTCATTGGTGCAAATCATGTTTACTTTAATTGAAATGATAGAATATACATAGACTTTGAGTTTTTAAAATGGCTTGAATATTTGTGTTTGTTTTAAAGATAACATTACTGGAATAGAACCATTAATGTCATTATAATGGTTTCAGGTCAGCTCAAGAATAATTAATAAAAATGTTTGTATAATGTGCATTCAGTACACAAAGTGTAGGACAAATTTGGCAGGGGGGTTAAATAATGTATGAAACTAAGTATATTGTACTACAGTTTTTTGCTCATAATGTTGCAGTCTTCCTTGGATCCTCAAAGGCAGAGAGCTTAAACATCAGGTGATTATTAGGAAAACTGCTGATTCCCATTTCTGGTGCGGAGACAGATTGAAAAAGAGATTCGCTGCATAGCATGATGGCAAAATCAGTAGGACAATTCAGTCTTCTGTGAGCCTATGGATAAAATATGGTGCTTCTTCTAACGTGACAGAAGTAAAGGCTACACTCAACACTTCAGAGAAGTGTAATGTATTACTAGCTTATGCAGCAATATAGAACAGTAAATGACTTCTATATGTTGGACAAATATAGTCATTGGGATTTACTTTTATTGGAGAAATACATGTAAAGCTATTGTATTTCATACTTTGGGCCTGCAAGCTCCTATCATGTCAAGTATATGATACACAAACACTTCATAAACTCACCAGAGTGCCTCCACTTTGAGTTCTGGATCATAAAAGGTATTCTAGACAAATTGCTCTTCTGTCTGTGAGAAACCCACACACACCCCTTGATGCTAGTTGATAATCATATGTAACAGTACTCTGATTTTCAAGTTACAATGCTGTTAAATTGGCTATATATCAAACACCTGCCTGTGAGCATGAAAGATCTCAGTAGGGCCCAATGAGTAACTTATATGTCATCAAAAGACTTTCCATTTAAGGGTTCATAATTCTGCAGGTAACCTTCTGTGAGTGACTGAATGTGACTGTTGCATTAGGTTTAAATGAGTAAATAAATGCCAAGTGGGACTTACTGTATGCTAGAAGGGAGTTTTGCAACCAAGACAGCCTTGTACAAATGTGTTTGCACTGAAAAAGAAATATTAAAAATTACTTGGTCTCTGGTTGCTGTAAAGGTCATCCAAGCTGGATGTTCTGTTTATATTGTACAGAATTTCATATGAAATAATTACAGTTCATGAAATGTCTTCCCTTAACGTTACTGATTTATAACAGCACATTTGTGACATGGTTTTTATTGTGTCAGTGTACCATATTGTAAATGATGATAACTTGTCATGCTTAGTAAAATAACTTAAAAAAAGGACAGGGATTTTTGTAAGTCTATATTTGAAAGTCCCTTCATATGGTAATACTGTGTTCATGTTGTTTATGTAGTGTTGTGTGAAATATCCATTTTGGATTGTGTTACTTTTTAAAATATTAAATAACATTTGGTTATATGTTGTGTTTTCAAGCCTTTTTTATTTTATTTTGCAAATTCCAGTGCTGTAAGGAAAACGTGCATACAATTATGTTCTGTGTTTTCAACTCATTTTATCGTGTGAATGTTATACTTTTTTGTGTTAGAATTTTTGTAAAAAAAATTAAGCTTTATGCCACCTAATAATTAATTTATTTTGCTAAATGCCGTCTCTTCCCAACTAGCAGTTGTCTTCCTCCTTAGGAAGAGGGAATAAGCAGACTTTCCCATCTTTATTCCTTAATGATGTGCTTGAAACTTGGTTCAGCCATTCAGGTATGAATTATCCTTAACACCATTATCTTTAAAATTTGACTATAATAATTGAAATATAATCTTCTCACAGATGTTTCAGAAATCATCTTGTGTATTGAAAGACCTGTTTGAGAATATTTAGAAAGCCTTCCTTAGTGAAGAAAAGCTTTCTTTCGTTTATAGCCTACCTCTTCTCCAGGGACCTCAAGGCAACTAAATATTTTATTGTGGCAACAGTCCTTTCAGTTAGGTTGAGAGTTGGTAGCTGGTCAAGCATCAAGAAAGCTTCATGGTCATGTGGAATTTGAACTATTACAAAAAATTTTGCCTATTACAAAACAATTGAACTGTATAATTTAGAGTCATCTGTTGGATTGCTATCATTTGTTTGACAAGAATCACATATCTGACCCTTCCCTGCAGGATTCTGGAAAGAGATCTTTCTTTATATCTGATATGTAATAGTTTATTATTAAAACTAGCATTTTTCTAAAAATTAAGCATTTAGTAAAAAGATAGGTATACAGGAACTGAAGCGTGCAAATCAGTTTGAATTACCCAGTTTCGAGTTTGAAACCATTGTTTTGACTTTAAAACAGCTGTTTTGTATTGGAAAAGTCCTGTTTGGATCATTGTGGGATTGTTTTGAAATGAAACAGATGTTTCAGAACACTTTCTAAAATAATCGAAACGGTTGTGCTCAAATACAAGAAAAGCTATTTTGAATTCAAAATAGTATATTTGGAGTTTACAGCGGTTAGAATTCCATCTGGTTTGCATGCCATTGTGCAAGAATATTTTGGAGTGAAATCATTTTGGCATTTCTGCACACCTTTATGCCAAAATACTGCTTTAATTGTACATTTCTCTCAAGTGTTAAACTACCAAAAAAATCCCCAAACCCTAGATTTATCATGTTCAGCTCTCAGTTTCTTGGAAAGAAAGAACAACCAGTGTTCGTAGGGCATGTGTCCAATTTAATTTGAGTGGTGCACAAAGGTTATATATTGTAAGACATGGACAAAACTATTTTTGCAATTTGTGACTTTTAGTGTTTGGGGGGGCCTAAATGGCATACATGACTACCCTGAAAAATTACCAGCAAACTTGCTGATTATCTCAAGTGAACTCCTGTTCTACTGCCTCAAACATACAAGATGTTCTCTCCCAGGCTTCCAGCTTTATTTGCTTTCACTCTACAACTCACTTCCTGAGACCTGAGCTCTCCCATGCAGACAGCTATGCTATCTCAATCAATTTTCTGCTCCCTAAATGTCCAAATGGACTCTTTTTCACCTTTTATTCCATGTTTTTATTTCCTCCAGTGCTAGTGCAAATCTATATATTCTAATGAGAGAAAAGTTCCACTGAGTTCAATGATTAACCACATAACTAGCTATAGGATTATTATTTCAACTTTTAGAGAATTTTGCATTTCAAATTACATGCTGGAAGAACATATTATTCATTTAATTACCACTTACCTGAAAAAAAAAACCTGAAGGCATAGATTGGGATTACATGGCATACAATAGCTCATGGAATCAAACATAATGTGTCAACGTTATAATAGAAAAATGAGGCCTTACTCTGTTCTGGTGAGTGATATAAATTTGTCATACTGCATTTCAGATGAATATTCTTTTAAAAAGATTCTTAGTACTGATTAAAAACCCTGCAGCTTTTCTGTCATTTTAGTGAGCTTTATTAGGCATTCCAAGCATTCTGTCAATGATCACTGATATTGGCAGAAAGGGTGGTTTCGAGTATAGAGTTATACACAGAGAAGTTCTTGTCCATGTTGCATTGGGGCAGGACATGCTGACTCACAAGCAGGCTGCTGTCATTTGAATGACAGCAGTGGGATTGGGGCTTATTTAGAGCACTCACTGTGTAAGCATTCCAGATAATAATTATTTATTGAATAGATTTCAGTAAATCTCACAGACAGATGCCTGAACCTGTTGAAATCCAAAGCAATTCAGGAGTATTTACCTTTCTAGTTTTGTAAATATCCACTGTCTGCTAATTTTTTTTTAAATTCCCTAAACATTAATTTAAGCAGGTCATGCTAAGAACGACTGCCAAGGTAGACTTTAGGTGACATAGGTGCCCAACAGCTGCCAATAAACAGAAAGTTTAACAAATTCTGCTGCTTGGGCAAAATGGAGCTCAGAAAAGGATGCACGCATGTACATGCAAAACAAAAATGGAGAAGAATGTGTAAGACTTGAAGGGGCTCACATACAATGTTTGGACAATGAATTTGTGAGTTTCATGGTAGAAGTCATACCAGAAAGAAATGAAACAATCCCAAACTGGTCTGAATCAATGACTTCTTACACTGATACCGGTAGTATTATGGCACAGGAGATGATTTGTAAAAAATAAGTTCATACAGTGAATCTACTATATTCTTTTAAATGCAAACCTACACTGTATTAATCTGCTTTTGTGGCTTGGAGATGGAATTTATCTAGAGAACTTCATTACTAAAGAAAGAAAGTCAGTGGTGGGATTCAGCCAGTTCACACCACTTCGGCAGAACCGGTAGCTAATTTTTTGTTGCCCAGGCCCAGAGTGAACTTACGGAAGCGGCATCCACACAGAGAAACGGTTGTTCACATATTTGAATCCCACCACTGGAGAAAGTGTGAGGCTGCCATATCCCAAAGTACATTCCTTTCAGTGCATTTTCAAAAACTGCTTCTATCTTGTTCAAAGGTGTATTATCAGCAAAATGTAGTTTAACAAACCAGATTGCAGGCACAGGAGGCAAATGCAGCCCAGAAAGCTATAGCAAGAAAAAATTTGAGTTCATTTCATAAGGTTGGAGGCAGAGAACAGACTATGATGTAGAAGTCCTTATACTTCCATTTTCTTGAGTAGAGCTGTGGCACTCTTGAATGTGCCCCAATGGAGGGTTCCTTCACGATAGCCGAATTAAAGGAGACAGCATGGATGCAGATTTCCTTGGGGTGAAGCGAACCCAGAAAGAAGGCTGCCTACCCTATTTATTGAATGTTACAGTGGGCGGTTACATAAGGCATCACATGGTTACAACAGCCAATGACAAAGTTATAGCTGTGGCCCATTGCAGGGTTACACTTGCAAAGCTACACCTGTGGCCAATGGCAAAGCTTATACCTGTGGCCGGTAGATTCAAATCTTGGTACAACGTTCCTCCACCTGTTGGCCCCTCCCTCATTTCCTGTTTACTCCAAAATCTCATAGCCTTTTGTTTCAGGCCGCATGGTCAAGCCTCATGGTCTTTTGTGTTCCTTTGTCTTCTTTGTTCCAAGCACATGGCATGGCAGTCTCTTTGTCCCAGGCTTCATGATTTCTTCATCCCACCTATGCTCCATCCAGTTCTTACAGATCCTAGGGCACAGGCCATCCATCATAGCAACATCTCCTCCTTTTTTCTTTTAATAAGAGTCCGGGGAGAAAACGGGACATGGTTTTGTCTTCTGCCAGTCAATGTGAATTTTTTCTGTCATCAGAGGCTGTAGTTGGTTCTTGTCCAGGAAATGAACAGAAGCGGGAGGCCTACAGTTTCAACAGGGAAGGAATGCATTGCACACAGCAACAGATTGTTACACAGAATACTACAAACATTATAATACCAAAAATCAATTTTCTGAGCCATTCACCATTAGGTAACCAGGAAAATAAAGTGTCCCAATCAAACAAAGCACCATCTCCTTTTGATAGAGGATTGCTTTGTACCATACTTTCCATATGAGCGACTGTGGCAGAAATGTCAGGTGCGTTGTCAGAAATATACATACAACAATGGCTTTGAATGAGAGCACACACGCCTCCTGTTGCAGCAAGGAGAACGTCCAATGCATAGCGATTCTGTAAGGTTACCTCTCTTATTTGCCGCTGTTCTTCATTTAACAAATTTATTGAGTGAATAGTTTCATTGAACATTGCAACAGTCCAGTTGTTTAATATATGCAAATCCCTATAATTCATGGCAACACCCATTGAAGGAATTAACGCTCTAGCAGTTTGAACAGACCAACTACCCCCCAAAGTGAGTTCATTGGAAGCTTCAATATCACGTCTGTTGCGCAAGCGGAAAGAGGGTAGTTTATCAAGTTTGTAAAAAACAGGGATTACAGCTCCATATGTACATACACCAGACCAATTCTAGGGTATTGACCGATATGCATTTTTTCCACATAGGATCCAATCTTTGTCAGATGTGAGAACATTGTCTTTTGAGGCATTGTACAGAGTTTCAAAAATCTCACCAAAATCAAACAAGGGAACACAGTCAGCACATGCTTTCTTGTTGTCAATGTCTGTCTTATTATAATATCTAGCTTTATAATCTAGCTGCCAATGGATAGTTATATTACAAGATTGCCAAATACCTAGAAAGGTGCTATTACTGTTTGGCGAGGCTGTGCGGTTGATGCACACTTGGGCAGGGTGGCGCAAAGCTAGAGAGACTCGTAAGGGAGATTTCAAAGTGAAAGAGGGGGAAGTTTCATTCTTCCAAGGGAATATATTGAGGGAAGAGTTGCGAGGCAAGGCAGACACACAGGGCACACCATGAAGGGGGAAGGCATGTTTGCTTTATGCTGGCATGTGCATGCAAATCCAGCAATTGGATGCATTCATCAATTGAGCATAGTGAGAAACATCTTTCATCTATGCATTATCATTCCAATAGTCTGGTCCCAAGTCACCCGTACGGGTAACCAGGGATCGACGAATTCTTGGTGAGCCTGGAAAAGGGGAAGTAATATACAAAACAGCAACAGTTGTTATAAAAATGGTCAAAAAGGCTAAAAAACACATTAAAAAACATCCAGGAACGAGGCACGGGAAGGGATGGGGATTGAGGCTTTAGGGCTGTGGAGTGGGGAATGGGAGGAGGGGATAAAGGGGACAAAAGCACTGAGACATCTGCAGGTGGAGGTTCAGTTTCCGTCATCTTTCCGTTTTTCTTCAGCCGGTAATGGAACTAGATAGGGTCTCAGGTGGCGACCAGGAACCCACAAAACCTTATTGTCCAACTGAATTGCGGCGTATCCATGACCCCACGTGAGTAAAGATTCAGGGCCTTGCCAAGTCAGATCCGGTAACTGGCGGTAATACACCTGTGGTTTTGGAGCAGAAGAAGAGGGAGGGGGAGAAAAATGGCGCTCTGCCGCAGACGTCTCAGGGGAACCTGTCATGTTAAGAAAGTTAACAGTGAACAGGGCTTTATTAAGGCGATTTTGAATCGATGGGAGGCCAGGAGATATTTTCTCCCCTTTTCCAATTATAAGAAATAGAAACACAGACTTCAGATTATTTTTTTTTTAGAGAGAAGACTGAATTAGCATAGGAAAGCATGTTCTGAGTTTTAAAAGGCTCAGGATTCTCTTTCTGTTTCCTCTGCCTTTTAAAATAGACATGCAAACAATTCTTCCACGTAGAGAATTTTTGAACACATAAGCCAATTTTTAATCCAATTAGCAATTTTAGCGGTCCGTTTAAGGAGTGAGAGGGACATTGCCAAATAAACATTAACTCCTTAAGTGAACGCAATTTGTGAAATTTTCTTAGTTGCATAATTGAGATCCTGACAATTACACCAAGCTCGTCAAGATGAGCCCTCTGGTCCTTGGAGAATTCTGCCCACATACTCACAGGGGGTAGGTCCTTGCTGAAGACGCTACGGGGGTGAGTCCTCGCTGGAGAGGACGCCACGAATGCGCGAGATGAGTAAGAGGGTGTCAGGGATGTTGTAGAATACAACACCGGCCCAGATCACATCTGGGTCACCATTTGTGGCACTCTTGAATGTGCCCCAATGGAGGGTTCCTTCACGATAGCCGAATTAAAGGAGACAGCATGGATGCAGATTTCCTTGGGGTGAAGCGAACCCAGAAAGAAGGCTGCCTACCCTATTTATTGAATGTTACAGTGGGCGGTTACATAAGGCATCACATGGTTACAACAGCCAATGACAAAGTTATAGCTGTGGCCAATAGCAGGGTTACACTTGCAAAGCTACACCTGTGGCCAATGGCAAAGCTTATACCTGTGGCCGGTAGATTCAAATCTTGGTACAACGTTCCTCCACCTGTTGGCCCCTCCCTCATTTCCTGTTTACTCCAAAATCTCATAGCCTTTTGTTTCAGGCCGCATGGTCAAGCCTCATGGTCTTTTGTGTTCCTTTGTCTTCTTTGTTCCAAGCACATGGCATGGCAGTCTCTTTGTCCCAGGCTTCATGATTTCTTCATCCCACCTATGCTCCATCCAGTTCTTACAGATCCTAGGGCACAGGCCATCCATCATAGCAACATAGAGCGAAAGTAGAATTTTAAGCAGATTAGTAGAAAATGAAAGAGCCCCATAAAAGAAGCTCTTTTTATTAGTCTCCTGCACTGCACTTTAAATTTCCGACACTGAATTTTTTTCAACTCACTCTGTTTCTGCATGATTTTTGCTCCCAAAGGCCATTTCTCCCAAGGGTCACATTCTTACAATTCTGCACCTATGTATTTTGCCTCCTTGACACAATGGTGACACTGCATTACATAGGTTGGAATCTGCAGAGTCATATGACTGTTATGAATATCCTTACTACCATTGAAATCTGTAGGCAGGTTCCTCAGGTCATCGTCTGAGAAATTCTCTGGGATCATTGCCTATAATTATTGAAATTCTAGTATCAGATATCCAGCAAAGTGTTGCAAGTTGTTCAGGAATCCATCACCCTGATGGGACTTTTCCAGAATGCCCCATATGGTGAAGTCAGATTTTTGCCCCTCCCCAAACAGTCTTCAATCTGTGGCATTTGAACATATTATTAATTGGTAGGTTGCTTGGCTGATAGGGAGAGGGGAATGTAGCAGGATAATAAAATAGGAAAGGCAGCATTTTTTAAAGGGATTTTTGTTTTATTCTTGCTGAACAGGAAACTTCCCTGCCTTCCAAAGCTAATAGCCATATGCAAGAAGCTTTTCACTCTAGTTATCCTGAATATGTCTGTTTAATAAAAGCACATCTGGGAACACTTGAGCAAACCACTTCCCAAAAGATTGGGGGTTTTCAATATGACTTGAAAGCACATTAAAGAGTTTAAGAACTCTAGACAAAGGGAAAGACAGGGCAGATTGTGAAATTGCTAGAATGAAGCAGGGTCAGTGATTCTGCCATAGTAACTCCTTTTTGTTAGTTTCAGCTGCCAGGCCTCTTGGCAATGGGGGTTGCATGCACTTGTGCTATTCGTCTTGCAGCTCCCTGAAACTGGAGAATAGCTGACTACTGCATCTGATTGATGGTTTGGCTTTCAAGTTTATTTCACTCTTCACTCGATTTTGGCTCTGGTTTTCATTTGTTTGTTGGTGAAGCATTGTTAGATAGCTGCAGTTTGGGGCATAACAGGGATTCGTTTCAATTGAGGGCAAACAAAGTGAGTGACATTTGGTGACAGTTAAGAGTGGTAGGTAGTCTGAAAAAAACTAGCAACATGATCATCAGAGTAGATTTTGTGACGAAGAAGAGGTTTAAACTACAAACCAGTATCTGACCATTTGGAAGAAAAACTGGGATGCTCTGCCATAGGCAGGAGTCAAGACTGACTTATACCAAAAAAAATAAAAATGGCACGGAACAAGCAAAAATGAGAAAAGGATGGCATTCTTAGACATACTGATTTAAACGAAAAGAGAGAAAATAAGACATGGATAAAGTGTTCAAGTTCAGAAAACAACAATTTAATATGAGGGGGAAAAACAGAAACAACTATAAAGAAGTGAAAAATATGTGAATGCAAAAATAGACTGTGAGGCAAAGGGTGTTGATAGCAGCATCTCTATTGAAGGAAAGGAAGAGCTAACTGTCCAGAAAGTCCTTTTTTAGAGCATTCAAGACAACATATGAAGCATAAACAGGAGGAAGAAAAACAGTAATCAATTTTAAATCCTAGAGTCAGGCAGAAATAATATGATACAAACAGTATCTCCTTTGTACAGAGTTATGAGTTAATGTGAGTTAGAAATGTGTTCATCTATAGGATTTTGATCATCAAAATGCTGCATGTGGTTACCTAAAATGATAACCATAAGTTATGATGGACTATTAAGCCTAAGATATCACCTGTCACAGTGCCTAATTAAACAGAGGAGAAAATGAGGATTTTTTTCTATCTTTATTCAAAAAAAGATTAAAATACAAATACAAACCTTCAAAAAATATTTTTTAAAAACACAAAAAACCCCACAAAACAAAACAAAAAAATCCATCAGAAGGAAAAATTCTGATTTGATCTTTTACTATTGTTGAGACTATTTCTTGTGACAATTTACAGTACTATCCCTCTGCCTGATTCCAAGAATTTCAAACAATTGTGAATTTATTATTCACATAGAAATGTCATTTTTATATGGATTTGTCTTAGATCATCAGCTTTACTAACTGCATCCAGACTTGCCAAAAAATTCTTGCTTCTCTTCTTGCAAGTTGACTCTCCCTCCTCCACCACCAAATTTGGCTTAGAACAGCTTTTCTTGCCAATCAAAAAGTATTCTACTTGCATTTATTCAAATTCATTCCTTATTCTCCTAGCCTTGACTTGCCTTTTCCTCTCCTCACTTTTTTTGTAACTGCTCCTTTTTCACCATTCGTATTAAATTTCTCACAGTCTAAAATTTAGATTATCGCTTGCTTAGAAGAAAGATGTGGGCTTTTCTTTCTATGACTACCCATTTTAAAGTACAATGAAAGACAGTGCAATGCACTTTAAAGTACAATGGAAGAATCACTATTTTGGATAGAAATCAAAAGGTGTGGAAATAATGGAGTTTCTTAGAGTTTGTTTCTCTGTCCTCATTTTCTTTTCCTAGAAATGCTCTTCTCTTCCTTCCCTTCCTCCATTTTCTAATTTATACATCCTATTCCAGAATATCACAGCTGAGGCAAATCAAGTTTTCATATTGTGGTAAGCAATACTGGAAAAAACACAGTAAATGTATATTTGTGTATATTAATATATAAAGAGGAAAACATTCTGTTTATAAAATTCTTCCCTCAGGAGAAATACCAGTTGAGGATGGGTTATGCTCAAGGCATGAAAGAGAACTACCATAGTCAAATTTTCAGGAAACTATCAACCAATTCAGTCTTAATTCTTCTAGTTCTGATTAATTTTATAACTTCTCCCCCCAAAAAATGAAAACTCACAGGTCTCATTTCCTTTTGCTTTATTTTAGGAGGAAAACTGATCTTAATTCTTTCAGTCAATTTCACATTACCAATAATAATTACCGAACGCAATTCAAAGTGTTGGTTATGACCTATAAAGCCCTACATGGCATCGGACCAGGTTACTTACGGGACCGTCTGCTGCCTCATGAAACCCAGTGACCGGTTAGGGCCCACAGAGTCGGCCTTCTCCAGGTCCCGTCAGCTAGACAGTGTCTCTGTTGCGGCCCCGGCCCTCTGGAATCAACTCCCCCCAGAGATCCGTATTGCCCCCACCCTCTCCACCTTTCGCAAATTACTAAAGACACATCTTTGCCGACAGGCCTGGGGCAGTTAACACCTTGCCCCAGCCAGTGTATGTTTGTTGCATGTCTGTTTGGATGATTGGTTTTTGATTGAGGGGTTTTTATAATGTGTTTTAATGTTAGATTTCTATCCATGTTGTGAGCCGCCCTGAGTTCCTGGAATAGGGCGGCATAGAAATCCAATAAAATAAATAAATAAATAAAACAACCATCTTTGGCTTGATTTTCCTGCCTACATTAACAGCCTGCATTGAACTTTTGCTTTGTCCTCACTCGCAGGCATTGTTACTTCCAAAAGTGAGCAAACTGGAAATTAAACACTTAATACTATGTAGGATAAGCTGGAAAACTTTCCTGGGGCTCCTCCAAATGCTGTACTGGTTTTATTTGCTATTTTCCTTGTTTTAGAGTGCCAAAATGACATTGGGAGCTAATTCCAGAGAAGCAGCAATCCACACAATGCCCTGGGTCCATATTCCGTTACTCTGTCAGCCTTTGAGCTTCTCTAATATCCATAATATCCTTTAAAACGGGGGGGAGCAACTATGGCCCTTTTATGTCCTGTGGTTTAAAACATTCTGAGATTGCTTCCCATTCAATAGTCAAACATTATTATTTGTCCATATGTGTATGCTACCTGTATGCATGTGTTGCATTTGGTGAAAGAACTGCAGACACATGAAACACAAAAAAACGCCATAATTGTTATTATTTCCCTGCCTTTTAATTCCTATTTAGCAAGAGTGTCTGTAGGATGTGGTCAAAAAAATCAAGATAGTGACCACCTATTTTTATTTGCATATCTTTGATAGGGGTGTTGCTTTTCAGTGCTTGGGTATGCATAGTGTGCTATTCCTATTTTATAAAAGTGCAATCAAACATGAACACCATCAGATACAGATGTAAACTCATGCCCACATTCTTCTCTCAACTATAGGTTTCCCTGCATATATGGCAAACAGCATTTGAGCACATGTTCATAATGTGGGTTGGAATTTAGAATGTATTAGTGGGAGCTCAGACCTTATATAAACTATACTGATTAGCTATGAGGAGCTGGACTGGGCTAAAAGTAGCAAAACCCAGATGGAATTGTTTCTTCCTTACAAATCAACTGAAAATTCCCATTCTATTTTTAGAACTTTGGATGTAAGTCAAAACCACTTTTATACCTCTTTATGGCCAAGGGGTGCCATGACCTGCAATAAGCATTAGAGTCTACAGATAGTGGTGGCCTCAGTTTCACTTTAAGGGACATGAATGAAAGCCCAAGATCTTTCCTTTCTAACATCATGATATACTTGAACTCCAAAATCTCCAAAGCCACCATTTAAATAACTAATATGGTCCTAGACTCATCCTACAGTGCCTTCCCCAACTGCTTCTTTTAATTAATAGCAAGACAAGGAAAAGAGCTGTTTTATCAGACTATTCCATTCCATGGAAAATGTATTCTCAATTTTAAGCTGTTTGTATTGTTAATCCCTGGTTTTGAACATTGGAAACTATAGAATAGCATCTGGATTCAATCAAATAATTGTCTTCTTGGTTGAGATTACCAGATATGGCAGAATATACTTTTTTTAGTTTTGGTTTATTAAAATACAGTCATAGACTAAACATAAGTTTAAAAATTAATTATGTTGTATCTGTCTTGGCCTTTTGGCTAAGATTGTGAGGTACGGAGATGTTTTATTGGTTCTGGTGCCTTCAGGTCTGTCTTAAATCCTGACAACAATATTAACAAAACCATGCAGTTTTCTCTGCAACATTTTCATATGTGGTTTGCCTTTGTCTTTTTCCTAGGACTGAGAGAGAATGATCAACCCAAAATCACCCAGCTGGTTTCTATGCCTAAGACAAGGCTAGAACTCAGAGACACCTGGTTTCTGATTCTAGTCCCTTTAATCACTACACCAAACTGCCTCTCACTATACCTATGATAAAATTTCCCTATGGGGAGGGTACAAGTTTGAAAGTGGATTAGACTCAAATTATCTACTAGTGCCTTTTTTTTATTCAAGACGCTGAAAATTGCTGAATACAAAAACCTGGATCTTTTTTTATTGGTTTCTACAAAAGCTCTGAAACAGATCATCAAAATATTTTAAATAATATAATAAACCAGTAGGACTTGTCATTCCCATTGCCTTTCCTTTATCTCGCAATGACATTGCTTACAGTTTAACTGTTCTGTCCTCCTTTCCCTTCCATATTCATTTACTGATAATACAGTTTAAAAGGAAAAGAATATGCATCAAGTTGCATTGTGTTTTAAACCTCCCATAATTTCCTGGTTTTGCTATAAATTGGTAGAAATGGTGAGCTTAGATTAGATTTCAATTTTCTAATATATTCTAACATTACTGTGCAAATAGAAAAGTTGAATAGTAGTTATTGTAAATAGGGACTAATTTTCAGATTGCTTCAGAAATGTGTATTTATATTTATTTAACTTTATACATAGAAGTATAGTCCTATAAATCCAGAAGAGGGAGCTCTGAGTTAGATAATAAAGGGATAGATATAGTACTACTGTATATCTATCTATCTATCTATCTATCTATCTATCTATCTATCTATCTATCTATCTATCTATCTATACATACATACATACATACATACATACATACATACATACATACATACATACATACATATATATATATATATATATATATATATATATATATATATATATATATATATAAATTTATATATATAAATATATATATCTTATATCTAGGATATAAGTTGAGTTTTTGCCTGCATTATTATTTACTATTAGTATTATTCTCTTATACTCAAACAAGAAATCCAGCATCTATAAGAGAAATATTGCATGGACAAAGAGGTTTTTAAGCCTTCAAGAAGTAAAACAGTCATGTCCACATTTCAGAGAGTCATTATTCCACGAAGTATTACACTGGAAAAAGTGCTTGCCTGAGAGTGATGATGACCTGAGGGGGTGATCTTAGTGATGGATCCATTTCTAATGGTGAAACCTATCAATCAGGTATCCAGGTTGTATACAACCAAATATGTTGCTTATATTGTTACATCTCATAAAAAATTATCTGAGTCAATAATAAAATAAGTCAATGGCATAAAAATTGAGTCTCTCTGGGAGAGGGCATAGTGTCAGGGATTCCACTAAATAACCTGACTCCTGTATTTGCATCAGCTGCAGCTACTGGACTAAGAATAAATGTATCTCAACATATAGCATAATATAATGATAGAAGCATTGGGTTACCAGTCCGTAGACTGCAATAGCTAGGAAGAGGCATCATTGGCATACAGCTGGTCATGGAAGTAATTGAGCCTTTGGTGGTATCTCCAAATAATGCACTTGATCTTTCTGAATAGGAAACAGTAAAAACACAACTCATTTACTCATCTATCTGAAATTGAAGGGAAGTCACAGGGAAAGAGGGCATCCATTTATTCTCCATAGCACCTGAGAGCAGGATCAGAAACAATGGGTAGCAGCTTGTCCGAGAGAGATTCCAACCTGGAAATAAGGAGGAATTTCCTGACTGTGAGAACAATTAATCAATGAAACAGCTTGTTTCTTGGACTCATGGGTATCCCATTGATGGAGGTTTTCAAGAAAAGTTGGACAATCATTTGTCAAGGATAAGAACTCATTCCTTGGTCAGGGGGTGGACTAGAAGACCTCCAAGGTCCCTTTCAGCCCTATGATTTTATGAAATCTTTCAG
This sequence comes from Bothrops alternatus, assembly GCA_034064705.1. Lineage (NCBI taxonomy): Eukaryota > Metazoa > Chordata > Lepidosauria > Squamata > Viperidae > Bothrops > Bothrops alternatus. The sequence goes on along the minus strand of JARGCV010000053.1, from coordinate 6,871,595 downwards.
AACTACTGGAACACAGGAGAACTGTCAGAGACAGGAAAAGAGCTGATATGATTCCAGTCTTCAAAAAGATAGAACCACCACCAGATGGATTTGCAATTGGCTGGCCAGCTGCACTCACCGTTTATCCCTCAATGGAACTACATCTACATAGGGAGAAGCATGCAAGGGGTATCTCAAGGTTTTGTTTTTGGCTCAGTGCTCTTCAATATTTTCATAAGTGACCTAGATGAGGGGTTTGAAGGGGTGGATGACTAAGTTGGAGGGAATTGCTAACACTTTGAAAGACTCAAGGAGACATACTAGCTTTGAGCTCTATCCAACATGACATAGTGCAGTGGTGAGAAAAGTAAGGTTGTGCATATAGGCAGGAAAAAAACAAATGCAACAAGTACAGGATAGGCAGTACTTGGCTCAACAGTAGTGCCTGTAAGAGGGAGCTAGGTGTCCGAAGTATGAATCAGAGGTGTGCTGCAGCTTCCAGAAAAGCCAATGCAGCCCTAGGCTGTATTAATAGAGGAAAAGCATCAAGATCACAGGAAGTGGTAGTATTGCTCTATACTGGTCTATTGAAGCCACACTTGGAATATGGTGTCCAGTTCTGGTCACCAAAGATGCTGAGGCCCTAGAAAGAGTGCGGAAAAGGGCAACAAAGATGATAAGGGCTTTGGAGGCTAAATCATATGATGAGCAGCTAAGAGAACTAGGTATGTTTAGCTTAACCTAAAAAAGGCTTAGGGGAGACCTGAAGGTACCGATAAAGGAGAATATTTGTAGCTCAGGGATAAAATGTTTTTTTCAACATGTTTTATTACCCAACCTAGATAACACCAGTAGTGTACTGTTATCTATTTGGGTAGTGAAATGCCTACAAGAAAACAACCAAGCTCAGAGAGTACCAAGGACCCCTCAAAAGGCTGTCATGGGGAAGAGAGGTCGATTTATTTTCCATAGAACCTAAAGCAGTGATGGCGAACCTTTTAGAGACCCATTGGGTGGGCATGGCTGCGGTGGTAACGGCAGACTGGGTGGGACCAAAAAGTTCAATCAATCAATTTCAACTTTGCAAGATCTTTTTTTTTCCCCACGAGAAGTTGAAATTGACTGAAACTTTTTTTTTTTGCACATGGCGGCGGAGGCCTAAAGCAAAAAGGTTTTATAAAACCCAGCTGAAGGCCTAGGACTGGGGCGATGACGTGCATGCCCACAGAGAGGGCTCTGAGTGCCGCCTCTGGCACCCGTGCCATAGGTTCGCCACCACTGACCTAAGAGCAGCACAAGAAGCAATAGGTGGAAGCTCAAAAGAGAGCCCTATGATTCTATGATTGTCCATCTTGTTAGGATTCAGTCTCGATTTATTGGTCCTCATCCACTAATTCATTGCACCTAGACATTGATTCATGCAGATGTTATGGAATGTTAACTGCTATCAACATTTTGAACCTTGAACATTCGATGAGAACTTCCATTGGCTTCATGTGCACCACTCTTAATTGCTATCGGTTGTTCAGCGTAGAAATATGATAGGGAGGCATACAATAGATGGTAGATGGATGTTTAAGAGTCCTGGGGACAAAACAGTGCTCTGGAGTACTATGTAGCATAGATGCCAGGATACAGAGGCACAGCCACCCGTTATTACTAAGAATGTCCCTAAACATAGAAGAAAAAGCACTCTGACATAATATCTCTAATCCCAGCTCACAGAGACATTTTATCAATAAGAATACCATCATGGTAAATAACAGCTGACCAAATCCCCTGGAACCAGATAAGCTTTTTGAGGAATGGACAAATCCCTTCCTGACTTCTGAACATCTATTCTTTGTATGAGTCATCATGAAGATTTGTAATTTTTTTCTCAAATTGTTTTGCATATCTGTCACAGCAAATCTTTAAGTGTTTTCTGGAGGAAATGTCAGTATGTTCTTAGTCAGCATAAAGAGGAAGGGTGCTTTAGAGCCATTGTTGGCACTTAGTAAGCATGACTGAATATACTGCACCATGTTATGTCTAATCAGCTTCAAAATGAGTCATACCCCATTTGCACTCTTACCTTTTTTCATCTGCAGGCCCCCAGAAAAATCACGGAGAAACCCTGATGTCATAGTGCTAAAGAAAGGGAATACTGTCAAAGGACCGTCCTCCATGTCCATAAAAGGCATTACTACAATCACTGACTCCAGTACCCTCAAAAATTCACCAGCTTCCATAAGTTTCTGACAGCAGAGTGTCTCATCCCTGAAGAATAGGAATGCCATCATGACAGAACAATAAAATAATAGAGTAAAAAAATTGAACGTGAACTTGGAGGTCCTCTAGTCCAACCCCCTGTTCAAGCAGGAAACCCTATACTATTTCAGACAAGTGGCTGTCCAATCTCTTCTTAAAAACTCCCAGTGTTGTAGCAAACTTGAGAAATGAGACCAAACTTCACTATTGTCATTTAATCAGGACAATGAGTTAACACTAACTACCCCGATATCCCTAACTGTCCATCCCACTCAGCATAAAGCAAAAACTAAAATTAGGTTTGACTATTCATTGCCCTGATTATAGCTTGACAGATCCATGAATGTCATAAGGGCCATGAAATTCCAAGCAGGCCCCAATAGGACTGTTTCAGCATAAATGTCAACATTGCCTTTCAAAATTAGCTTCTTAGAATTTCACAGACTTACATCACACTGGATACCACACTTACAACTTAATCATGGAGGAAAGTGAGTGATAAGGTGGTGATATACTAATGATATCTCTATTCTGTTGATTCAACAAACTAGTAAAAGCCCACTCTTGAAGGGAAGCCATTCCTGCAGGGCACAAAAAGGTCTTTAAACTCTGTCCCCACAATCAAGAAACTAAATCAGCTGAGCTGAGTCAAATCCATACCAACCAGCTCATCTGGAGTTGTAAAGCACTTACCAAGTCAATTCCTTCATTCATGCTCAAGTCATAAATCACTACTGTAAAGTCTTCTAATAGCAACTTCGTCATAGTTTTCATGGCTTAAATTTTATATTCTGAAGATAACTGAAATTCTACATTCAGATTTTGGAACAATTTAAGGCAACTCTATAGATTTGGTCTTGATTGCAAGACTTCTATATGTTAATAGAATGAAGAAATAAATTGCAAACTCCAAAAGCACATGTAGTTAATGATTATTCAATGACCCAAAATATAATACTTAATATTGGTCTAAGGACAGTTATGTTACAAAAATTCAGATTTCAAATAGTATTTGACAGGATCTTTATTCTCTCGAACCAGGCTACTGAGTGCAATAATTTTCACCTAGTTTGCTGTTTGTTGAAAAATTCACTCTGTCAGCCTTCTGTCTCTCACCTGTGTTTTACGCTTTTGCACTTGTGTTGAAAATGAATAAAATTAAGCTAATTAAAAATCATAAAGGAAGAATTTAGAACACATCAACTAAATAGTGTTAGGTATTGCATGAACATATTTTAGTGTTGATTTTCTATGCACAATTCTTTACATAATGTTGAATAATCTTGTATTACATAAATACACACCTTGCCAAAGTCATCTGAGTTGGATACATTTGGATGTATCTTTTAGGATTTTAGGGTTTATTTATTTAAAGACAGAATACATGCTCCTATATGATCATTTTGTATGAAGAAAGTAACCAAGGAGAATAGAATTAGCTAAAGACATACTATAATTTATACAAGCTGAAAACATTTATATGTAGCAGACATATTCCAGTAAAGGTTGTTTCTAAAAACCCAGCAAAGATAGGGTTATTAAAATAATTATTTTATTTAATAATATCATTCATACTGATCCAACAAAGGAAAAAAACATCAGATTTAAATTTTTGCCTTGGGAAATAATTTCTCTTGAGAAAGTTATATTAATTTGTGGCCTATTTTAATGGTGAAGCTGTGCAATCTCTCACTGAACACTTTATTAAATATAAACACTGTTGACATTTTCTTTTTTCCAAGGAAGACAGTCAGTCCAATGTCTTCCTTAGTCATGGTACATAATTACAATTTATCTTTAGATCATATGCCAGAATAATTTTTTATAAAAAGTGGAAATGTTAGCAGATTGCTTCAACTTCTGTATGATATCTGTGTTTGAACTGAACACGCACAATCAATGGTGAAAAAATCCTAGAAAATGGCTGTCAAGGCTGATTTGAATGCACCTCTACTTGCAACTTGACAACAGACACAAAGGCAGGGGGAAGGAGAATGCTTGGAATGTATGCGGAGCTGATAGGCAGGTGAGGAATTTTGTGAGCTGTTCACAGCCTGAGAAATTGCTGATACTTCAAGGCCGTGCAATGGGAACCTTCTGAAGGCGCAGACTGTTTTCCCAAATTAAAAAGGTCAGAGTCTAAAATGGCTACATTGGCATGTATATCATGTACAGGAAGGCAGGATTCCCAAGAAGAGATGGCGTAGAGTAATATAGCAGATGGAAATGGTATAAGTGGATAGATTCCTCTTCTAGGCACTTTTGTGATGACTTAGTCTTGCATTAGAAAGTAGATACTGGATAAATCTGCCATATTTACTGGCGCTATCCACAGTGGAAACTTCTGCAGTCAGAAGATAAAAATTATCTCCTAAAAATGCATACAAAAGTTTATGAGGAAGAGGTTTCTACAGGGGAAAAAATTGCTTTCCCATCTTATTTGTTTCAATTGCAGTCAGGTCAACCACAGGCAAGAGTTACTTCATTATTTCAATTTCTCCATACCAGGTCTGCAGGGAGTGAGTCAAAAAAGTCAAGATGGTTTCCACAATATATAATTAAAGCCTATCCTCCCCCCCATCTTATATGCATTGTGCTAAACATAAAAGACTCAGGATTTTGACTGCATGGTTGTAGCCACTTCTTGCCTTTTTTTAACCTCTTGAGACCACCCATGCCTCCCCATATACTGATAAACCTATGCCCTCCACATTAGATCTGGAAGGAGAAGCCTGCTTCAGGTCCTGTCAATTAAAAAGGGCCAGCCTATGGGATCCAGGAAGGGTGCCTTTTTCATCATGGTGTGTATCCTTTGGAAAAACCTTGCCATCTGAGGTTAGATTGGCCCCAACCCTCTTGACCTTTCAGTGCTGAAAACTTAGTTGTTTGCCCAGAAGAAAATTAGTGAAGCCTGGCTGATTGATGTCATTCTGTGGTTTTTACCCTTGGCTGTTGTATGATTTAATAGTCTTTTATATTATAATTATAATTTATATTATAGTTTCTGTTTTAAACTTTGTTCATCAACCAGGACTGTGGAAAGGGAGGTGGCCACCCAAACAAAGAAATAGTATAGCTATTGACCTCAGTGTAGAATGTAGGGGAACTAAAAATGACATAGATGTAGGATGGGAGGTGGTAAAGATGCGGTGGGCAGAAGGTTTTCTCCACAGGGCGGGCAGTTCATAGTCTTTACAAAAAGGGAAATCCTGCAGAGCACAGCTTCTGGATTTCTTTCCAAAATCTTGGCAAGCCATGGTCATAGGAGGCACCAGTAGATGTGTAAGATGGTGTGTAACATATTGAATTTCCGTTTGTGTGTGCATGCATATGCATGGGCACTAAAATGTACAGCTTAGATATATTGGGTCTAGAACAGAATATTCAGAAAGATTTTTATTTTTTTCTTCTTCTATAACCTCCAGTTTGATGTAGCCCAATTCCGAGCTTGACCCTTCTTTTGTCAGCATCTCTTCCCATGCTAAATTTGATCCTGTACTGTTAAGTTTTCAGAGAAGATAGAGAGACAGATGGACAGAGTCCTGACCCTGCTTGCATAATTTCTTTCCAGCCTTTTGTTAGGCTGAGAAGAGAAACAGAGTCCTGCATATTCTTCTTCACAATATTCACTCTCTCACAGTTCAACAGTATTCTAATTATCAGTGCCTTTCTAAGTTCACCTTCCCAATCCCACCCATTCATATTTTAATTTATTTAGTCTCTATGTATGTCATAGCTTTATAAAATGAATTGCTGATTTAAAAAAAAATCAATACACAACTCAGTTCAAAAGACATAAGAAGGTGGGCTTCTTCCAAAATCCAAGTTGTTCTTCTTCAAATATGAATACCTCATATTTGGGGGAATGGTGCTACATATCCCTAAGCTTCCATAGTCACTCCGCAAACATGTCTGAAAAGTTCTGTCTCAGAATCATTTTGCTTAGCAGCAATCAAAAGCAGGTTTTATTCTATGAGCACTGTTCAAAATAATGCCTTGGTTCAAAATTCCATTCCACCAATGTACAATCTGGGCTAATCCAACTATTATTAAAAAAGTTTTAATAAACAGATTAAAAATGATGTGGGGGGGAGACAAAGAAATAATGAAACATTTTGATCACAAGAATACAGAAGATTAATTTGTATGTTCTGTTTTTTCTGTTTGTATGTCTTGTAAAATTGAAACTTACAATTCAGTCATTTTAATGAAGGTTTTGAATGATTTTTTAAAATGGGAACAGTGCTTCAAAGAATTTAGTCTGCTCTATTAATATAGTATGCAGACCTTTAAACAATAGGTCTTTGTTTTCCAACTACTGCAAATGCTTAACAAGAACTAAATTGCCTTCTGTATTCAATAGCCAAATAACAAAAGATTGGTTTTCTTTTCCTCCGTTCCAATTGATCCAATGATTCACTTGAGATTTAAAATCACACATCAATGTTTATCCGTTATTATGGAATTCTTCTGCCTGGCTTTATATGTGTATAGGTGTGTGAAATGTACTCAGTGGAGTACATTGCAGATCCAAGCGCTATGGCCTTTTGTAATGGACAGGTGGACAATTTGTCAATAAGCACATTTTCTAAGTGTTGTCCAGGATTTTTTTGATATGGCACCAAGTGTGCCAATAGGGACTATTGGGACCATTATTATCAGCCCAAATCGATTCCCTAAACTTCGGAGGCCTCTTTATTGAACATTCAGCACCACCATTCACCACTACACTGCATTGGTCAGTCTCTTCTTCTTCCCTCAGCTTGGTGACTAAATGGCACGCATTGAAAGGATCTGATTATGTTGAGACCACAGAAGAAATAATTGAAGGAGATAAAGCCCTTTTCATCTTTTCAAAGGGTTGCCACAAAGAAAAAGAATAACTAAAGGAAGCAGATTCAGGCTAGCATCAGAAGGAATTTCCTGACCTATCAGCTACTGGAACAAGCAGCCATATAAAGTGCTGAGGTCTTTGCTGAAGGTCTTCTTAGAGAGGTTGCCAAGAGGCTCCAGTGGATTCTATACAATACTATGTACTATTGATCAGTTACAGGCTGTCATCTTCCATGTATGTATACTAGGAAAAGTCTTGGGTGGGGCACAAGCACTGTCTAGACTCTAGAACTTTTAAAGTGCCATTTAAGTCTATTTTTCCATTGCTGTTCATACAACTGGCTCCAAGATGCACTATCTCTGGCAAATTAGCCCACCAGATTGACTGTTAAGAGAATTATGGACAGCATAGAAATAACACATCATGTTTGTTTATATCCCTCAAAGCATTTGGCACCAGGATTCTCAGAAATGAATTTATATCATTTTCTTCCAACAGCATTTTCCATTTCAATGGCAGCATTGAAAGGAAGGGGAAAAACTAGATACACTGACTGACATTGTATTCAGACTGGTGTTACAAGATCTGTTATACAAGCAATGAAAACAGAATAAGTCCCAGCACAGAGCTGCTCCATTGGAACGACAGGGCCAAATTCGCATTATCTTTCAACATACAGGCCACTCTCGACCAGGATCCATTGTTTGGCAGTGGTGGGATTCCGGCAATTTTGCACATCACATTATACACATCAACTGATCTGATTGGTGCAGCTCTGAAGTTAGACTTGAAGTCTGAAACAAGACAAAGAGGCATTTCAGACCAGCAGTCCTTGCCAGAATGCTTCAAGCACATCTGTTGTTTAAAAAAAGTGAACATGTTGCCTGTCATGCACTGCGTCTGCAGGGAGTGTGTAAAATTAAGAATGCATTGGATAATGTATGACACAGAGCAAGCTAAGAACCCATCAGATAAAATAATAAAATACATCAATAATAATATCATAGTGGTTATACATAATTCAGGAGTTCCATCATTAACTTTTAGTGCCAAAGTTAATAAGCATCTTTTCAGCATGTATGAAGACCATCACTGTACCTGGTTTAATTTGGGGGATGGGCAGGGGAGGTTTTCCAGCGGGTGAATGGTACAACAGAAAAAAATCATGACCCATTAAGGCCAAGAGAATAGCCAAAGGACAGCATAACAAGAGGCTGAGGAATGTTATCGGTAGTATTATGGAGCTTATCTATCCTGGGAATGGTGCTTTAAAATGTATGGTCAGTATAGAAATATATAGTCAATATAGAAATGTATAATAAATATAGAAATGTGTATTAAAATAACTCAATTTTGAACCTCTTCCATTAGCAAATCAGCAGCAGTGTAATTTGTGTTAAGTACACAAAAAGCTGGCACAATGGTCCCAATTAGGATCGAATCTCTTTCCCCAGACTTGGTTAAGTTAAGGACAATTGTACTGGAGTTTTATGGTGAAAATGAATTTATGAAGATGATTAGCCTTAAATACATTTGTGCAACTCTGACTCTAGAAATCAGTGTTGTCTGGGTTGATGTCAGGTTAAATAATTTAAATTTCAAATTTTGAAAATATATGCTTTCCTGTTCTACCAACTATAGCAAGTCATATATGCATTAACGAAAAAAAGACTTTTTAAATTATCACGTGTTAATGGATTGTAACTGCTGAAACAAATTTTAATGGCATGGCTGGCTCTCATGTTGGCAAAGCAAGGAGAATGTTATCTGAGAATGAGTCATAAAAGCTGGAAATGGATAAATTCTGAAACCATATTCTTTACTTTCCTGGAAAATCCAAATCTGTCCATCAGTTATAAGCAACCCTAGTCAGTAAATATACGGAAGAAAGGAAGGGAGGAAAAGCAATATGGTCATTATAATAGTCAGTTGTCCTACCTGGCCCATATGCAAAAAAGATTCCTCTCATATCTAGGAATTCATTATCATAACCATGCCATCCGTTCTGCCAAGCTTCTCGTTTTCCGGTGCCGTTATCCCAAAATGGAAGTGATTCTCTGCTCTTCAGAGTGAGAAAAAAATTATTTACTATATATATTGTAGGCATAGAATGATTAAATGATTGCAGTAAACAGGCAGTCCTTGACTTACAACAGTTCATTTAGTAACCGTTCAAAGTTACAATGGCACTGAAAAAAGTGACCTATGACCATTTTTCACACTAATGTCCATTGCCACAACCCCATGGTCACGTGATTTACATTTGGATGCTTGACAACTGGTTCATATTTACGTCAGTTGCGTTATCCTGAGATCATGTGATTCCCCTTTTTGCAACCTTTGACAAGCAAAGGCAATGGGGAAGCCAGATTTACTTAACAACTATGTTACTAATTTAACAACTGCAGTGATTCACTTAACAAATGGGGCAAGAAAAGTTGTAAAATGGGGCAAAACTCATCTAACAAATTTCTCACTTAGCAACATAAATTTTGGGGTCAGTTGTGGTCATAAGTTGAGGACTACCTGTAATCCTCAGTGTGACACACCAGGTTTTATATTATTTATTTGTGTGTTTGTTTGTATTCCACATTTATTATTTTTACAAATGAGGCAGCAAACAACCTTTCTCCTTTTTTCTCCGCAACAACCCTGTAAGGTGGGTTGGGCTGAGAGACAGTGAGTGGCCCAAAGTCACTCAGCTGGCTTTCATGGCTAAGGCAGAACTTGAACTCATGGTCTCTTGCTTTCTAGCTTGATGCCTTAACCACTAGACCACACTGGCTCTCATCTTATGATACAATCTTGATATAACAGGAGGACACAGATAATTCAGAATCCTCGGTGTCAACTTCTACACTGCTTGAAATTGGAGATGATTGCAACTTCATAGGCAACCTGATATATAAAATATTATGGTAATCCAACCTAGAATATGGATCATTGCAGACAGCTAATCTGATCAAGAAAAGCACAGATAAGGAAAAAAACGTAGTAGTTTATATTCTTGGTAACGGAGTGTAGTCTTTCTTTGAGCTGTTCCCAGAGATTTATGTTAGCACATTGCAGCTGTAACAAATAAACCACATAATGGCTGAGCACAGTGCATGATTGTGCTATGTTGATGAGATCTAGCATAGGTAGCTTTAAAATGAAGGTGCATATTCATCATCAAAATTTCATTACAGCCATACAGCAGATAAGAGTCAAACAGGTAAAAATGAGGACTTCCGGTTCCGGAATGCGGCGACACCAGTCATGTCTGGAAACTTCAGGCAGTCTGGAGTTTCCTTCACTGGTAGACCCCCTAGGGGGTCGAAAGTCGCTCTGGAAGGGCGACCACCGAGGAGGAGGGCGGCTGGTAGATAGGGGAGGGCGGCAGCTTCCCACAAATCTCCAGCTTCTCCTTAGGGCCGACGGAGCAAAGATCGGCCTGTAAGATGGCCGATCACCCTGCTACACCAGCTGAAAGTCACATCATCATCTAAGCGTTAACGACCCACTGCGGATGATCCAGGTGAGATCCCTTTTGTTCCTCTCCATACCCCTGCTGTTTTTGCCTGTAGAAGCTGTTTGTATTATCATTTCCCCGTCTGGAGAAAGCGGCTTTAGTAATCGTGGGAACAAACGCATTTTACAAAAAGGACAGAAAAAACAAATATTCATTTAAAGACTATACTCTATTCCTACTTACATCATGCTGTAGAAAAAACTATTTCTTGTGTTTTTTGGAGCAGTATTATATCGGCAGAGTATTTCTTTTTCTATTCTCCCTTTAAAAGATAGAAAAAAAGGAAAAAAAACCTGGCGTTTGAAGACACCTACTGGTCAAAAGTTAATATTGGATTGTTGTTTATTTGGAGATGAGAGAGCTTTGGCCTTCAAACTGTTTTTCAAGAAAAAAGATAATTTGAGCTAGCTGTGTGATCTGTGGGGGTGGATAATGTTCAACTGTAACCTTCACTAAAAAGGAAAAGGACTCTTCTTCAACTATTGCTAAAATGGAGAAGCCCCAATCACACTTAAACTGTAAACTTATACTGGAAAAGATCTATGAGGCTAAAGAAGAAATATGTACTACAATAAAGGAGGCTACTACAGAACTAAGAGCCAGAATCTTTACTTTAAAACTTAAAACTGACTCCCACTTGACTACTCTACAAAACAGATTATACAAGAAAAGGTTTTAACTGAGGATAAGGAGAATCTTATTTTGCCTTACAAGCAAGACCAGGAAAAGCAAAGACCGAACTTTGGACTTCTGAAGCAACGAGGCTTTATGGACAAGAGAAACAGAGGATTAAATCAGAGATCAAGATGGTCGGTATTGAATCAAATGACACTACAAGCAACAAAAAGAGACCTATTATCTGGAAGGGAAGCTCTGTTATGGAAACCTACCTGGCAAAAGAGGAAAGTTAGAATAAGATTAAAAAATGAAATTTAAAATTTCTTAAATTGGATTAAAGGCAACCTAGAACTATGGACTGGATGTAAGGACTGAGATTTTGAGTTTGAAGTAAAAAGATGTTTTAGAGTTGGAGTGAATCAATAATTAATTGAATGTTAATTAAATAATATGTTTGTCCTATAAATAAGTGAAATTTAAACTTTACTTAAAGGATTGAAATGATTTAAGGTTTGATATTAATTTGTTAATTCAAAGAGATTGATTAAGTGAAGGATTAGATATCTATAGAATAGTTTGATAAATACATATATTTAGATGTGTCTAGGATAGATTAATATTTTGTTTAAAAGTGAGATATCTTTCTATATAAGGGATTAAAGACAATTTAGAATATTAGGAATGTTCTTTTAGAATGTTAGCTTTATTTCTATGAAAATTATGATGTAATGGAATGACGAAAATTGAAGAGATGTATCAGATTTGAAGTGAACTAATAGTTAATTGAAATTTAATAAGATGATATGATTTTCTGATGATATGGACGTTATTAGTCATGATAATTAATTGGAGATTTGAATTTTGTTTAATAGAATGACATGATTTAAGGTATGATATTATTTTTTTTAGCTTGAAGAGATAGATCAATTGATAGATTTGATAGGTACAGGATAGATTAATATTTTACTCTAAATAAGGGAGAATAATGGAAGAAGAAACAAATGAGATTTTGATAAAATTAAGAAAGTAGAACATATGTGGAAGGGATATTTGAACTGAAAATGTTTTTATTTAAAGTTAATTTGATTATGATAGAAATTGATGAAGCTTAAAAACAGGTTCAGGTTGAATAAATTTAAGCTAGAATTGGATATTCTAAATATATTATGCTATTTGAGGGAAAAAGAGAGGGAATATTTGACATATTGATTATATTATGTATATACTGTATGTCTTGTTTTAAGATTTTTGATTACCCCAACACCACGGTGTGTCCTGAATATGTTGCTTTAAGAACTTAAAAAACCAATAAAATTTGTTTTAAAAAAAACCAGGTAAAAATGAGAATATATAAGACAAAAAAGAGAAGAAATTAAAAGGATACTTATATATGGCTTACACAATGCCCCAAGTCACATTAAGGTTTCTCTGGTTTTTGTCTAATCCAACCAATTCCTTTTGATGGAATTAAACAAAAACTAAAGACAAGAGAAGTACATACTGCAGAGTTCTTAGAATATCTAGTCCAGCTGGTCATTATAAAGATCATGTTATAATATGGTATTAAATAATAGCAATCTTTTAAAAATGTGTATCATTCAAAAGAGCAATAAAAAAGTAGAGAAGGGAGAGCTTGTGGGGAGCAGTGCTTAAATAAAGTCTCCAGTATAGGGTTGATTTAATTTACAAATATTCACATTATGTCCCATCCTTCGTTTATATGTGTGCTTTATTTTATTTTTGCATGTTACTCATATTTGTTTTTTTTTTCTTGTGGCTAATAGCTTAAAAATACTACTTTGTTGTTATGTATATGGTCATCATTAATTTTTGAAGAGATTACAACATCTCTTTTAGCTGCCTTTTGGATTCCATAATTTAGGTATTCACTCTCTCTTTGGTGTTTCCAGATCTCCATTTCCCATTTTGTCACACTCTATGAATGCACCAGGTTCCTCACCTCACCAACTATTTCTAAGGTGGTGATTGTCAGAAAAGTACAACTTTTTCTAGTGCAATCACACTAGCCCTACTTAGAAACGGATCCTACTGAGTCATTCCCCATGATCTGAACAGAAAAAGATGGCTCCTTAATCAGTCACCTCAGCTGAATAGCTAAATGCCTTTGGTAACACATGGGATCACTATTTATTTGTATGTTCCCAAACATATAGTTTATTTGAACCGCTGGTCTGACAAGGAAAGTCACTGTGTTCTGGGTGGCACTCTCATTATGTACTGTAGTGACAGATTCAGGCTGAACAAATAACTTTCAGTTTTTTGGCTTTGACAGTATTGCTGAAAGATTTAACTTGTATTATGGCTTGCTGGCTGCAGAGAGTACAAATTAGGTAAACCTTGGCAGGCCAATAGGTTAATGCTAGCAAAGATGACAGATGCTGTTTCATCATGTACAAACCACTGGTGGTTAGCTTCCTGGAACTGAATTCAACAAAGCAGCCCTGTAAGGAGGGGACCGCCAACATTTCTATGTGCTATTGAATTGTGCATTCCCAATGCAACTCTATGATCAAACACGCATCACTTTGATCTATTCCCTAAAACAATCTGCCAGCTATAAGACAGTTCCTAAATAGGAGTGAGTCTGTAGGAAATTAAGATTCATTCTTGAGTCTGAAGTGAAGCTTGAAGATCACATATCCAAAGCATATGAATTTATGCTTGCAGATGACCGTTTCAATAAAAGAGACTTTCTTTGTTTGTCAAAAAAAGATTAATTGGTTCTTCACAATAAGTTCATGATATTCCTAGAAACATAAAAGAAGAAGATAAGCCTCATCTGAAAAGCCTGAAGCCTGGGAATTGGTGTCCAGCTCTGCACTCACCTGCCAGTACAGCATCGCTGGAGGTGAGCTTGGCAAACGGGCCCTTCCCCTCAACAAAGGCTTGTAGTGAGGCATTCGAAGCAGAAGATGTCAAAGATTGGACATCTGTCCGAGTTCGACGTCTCTCACCCAGAGCGCTGGAATGGAAAATTACCTAAGGGTTAACCAGGTTCGGGAAGACGGCTTGAAAGCAGCAACCCTGCTGTGCGTCTGCGGTCAGGACACTTTCAATGTAACCGAGAATCTGGTAGCCCCGGCACCGCTGGAGTCTGTCACCTATACAAACCTAAAAAACATGGTGAAGGATCACTTCCACCCCAAGCTTTTTGTGATCGTGTGGAGGCATGCTTTTGAGCAGAGGGATCAGAAGCCAAGCGAGTCCGCTGCTGAGTTCATTGCTGCGTTGAGACAAGCTGCCAGGCCTTGTGAATTCAAGGACCTGGAAGAACGCTTATGAGACCATTTTGTCTGCGGCCTGAGAAGCAGGGAGCAGCAACAAAAAATCTTTGCTAAAGCTGAAGTCACCTTCCAAGATGTCTTATGTGAAGTTGCAGCTGAAGAAGCAACAGGCGGTGCTCTGAACGCTCTGCAGCTTGCCAGAAACGCTCCAGCTGTCTCGACCGTCCATCAAGAGGTTGCTCAGGAAGTCCAAGATTCAGATCCTGAAGAGGAGGTGGACAGACTTCACCAGCCGGTGGTGAGAAGACCGCGAGAGAAACTAGACAAGGCCCCAGCAGCCCTTCAGTGTCTCTGTTGCGGAGGACACCACAAGCGCACAGACTGCCGGTTCCACTCCGCCATTTGCCGGGCATGTGGTAAGCAAGGCCACATTGCCACCATTTGTTTGGGTCGCCAGCAGGTGTAACCTCAGGAAGAATCCCTTTGGAAAGGTACCAGGGTCCCCAGCACAGGGTGGGTTTCTGCGTGTCGCGTAGAAGCATCTTGCGAACAGGGACACACAAGCCCCTTAAAAAGAAGCTTCGCATTGATGTACAGTTACAAGGGGTTCCCTTATCGATGGAGCTGGACACTGGGTCCGCTCTATTGATCATTTCACACAATACTTTTAAAAGGATTTGCTGCAGTAGTGGCCGTCGAGTCAAACTCAGGCCATCGAACCTAATTCTTACTGACCTTCAAAATTCAAAGGTTAATGTATTAGGAGAAGCCACACTCAAGGTGCAGCGTAAGGCTTTCCAAGGCCTCTTAGATGTGATTGTTGGGGGTGATCGTACGAGTCTAATTGGACTTGACTGGTTTGAGGCCCTGGGAGTTCAGGTGACTGGTCTGAATAGTCTGCAAACTCCAGGACTTGCAGAAGTCTGCAAAGAGTTTGCTGATGTGTTTAGTTCAGAGCTTGGTTCATACAAAGGGCCTCCCATTGCACTGCGATTAAACCCAAACATCGCACCAGTTAGGATTAAGCCTAGGAGGGTGCCATTTGCCCTCAAAGGCAAGATTGATGCTGAACTGGACAAGCTGCTCCAGCAGGGCATCTTGGAACCTGTGGACGCAAGTCCATGGGAAACCCCAATTGTGATGCCTTTAAAGACTAACAAGGAAGTCTGAATTTGTGCGGACTATAAGTGTACTCTGAACACAGCTTTGCAACAGCATGCATATCCTGTACTAGTAGTGAGTCATATTCTGGCCTCCCTTAAAGGGGGAACACTGTTTGCAAAGCTTGATTTAGCACAGGCCTATCAACAGCTACCTGTTGATGAGGCAATTGCTGAAGCCCAAACAATAGTGACCCATAGGGGCGCTTTTAAAGTAAAAAGGTTACAATTTGGGGTGAATGTTGCTCCTGGCATATTCCAGAGCATCATGGAGCACACGCTCAGGAGTATCCCGGGGGTTTGCCCCTACTTTGATGACGTCCTCATTGCAGGGGAATTTGGCTGAAAGATTAAGGGCTGTGTTGATGAGGTTCCATCAAGTGGGCCTCAAATTAAAAAAGAACAAATGTAAAATTGGTGTTACTTCTACAGAATTTTTAGGCTTTAAAATAGATGCTCAAGGCATCCACCCTGCAGAGTCTAAATTGAAGGGCATTCAGGAGGCCCCAAGTCCCAAGTCCAAGAGCAAACTTCAGGATTTCTTGGGACTTCTTAACTTTTATCATGCTTTCCTTCCCCATAAGGCTGCTGTGGCTGAGCCGTTACACCGGCTCTTGGACAAGCAAGCTCCATGGCAGTGGATTGAAGTCCATGACAGGAGTTTTAAGGAGGTCAAGGCCTTGCTCTCATCAAATGTGGTATTAGCCCATTTTAATGAGCAACTGCCTGTATGCATCGCTTGTGATGCATCCCCTTATGGGGTGAGTGCTGTACTCAGTCAACTGAAGGCTGATGGGACCCAAGTCCCTGTGGCCTACTATTCAAGGACTCTGTCATCTGTGGAGTGTAATTGTGTTCAGATTGACAGATAAGCCTTGGCCATAGTGGCTGGCATAAAGAAATTTCATGATTTCTTATATGGCCACCACTTCACGGTCTACACAGACCATAAGCCTTTGCTGGGTTTGTTTACCACAAACAAACAAACACCACACATTATTTCCCCATGTATGCTGAGGTGGTCTATTTTCCTGTCAGCATATGACTACACTTTAATTCACAAACATGGAAAGGAAATGGGCCTCGCAGATGGCCTCAGTAGATTACCTCTAAAACAGATAGAGGCAGATCCTGCTCCTGCTATTAATATTCTCTCCATTCAGGAGTTGCCTGAATCTCCCCTCAATGCTAGGGATGTGGCTGCAGAAACTGCCACTGATCACACGCTTGCACGCGTGCTGACATGGGTGTTGTCAGGATGGCCTGACACATGTCCAGATGCTACATTTCAAAGTTTCTGGCAAAGGAGACACACACTATCTACCTTTAATAGGTGCTTTTTATGGGGGAGTAGAGTAGTTATCCCTGCCTCACTGAGGTCTAGGGTCTTGTCCTCTCTGCATGAGGGACTTCTGAGAATAGTGCGCATGAAAGCGCTTGCGCACAGCCATCTCTGCAGGCCTGTGCTTGATAAAGTTATCGAAGCCCAGGTGCACGGATGCCAGGTGTGCAAACAATCCCGGCCTGAAATGCCTCAGGCCCCTGTACACAGATGGGAGGAGACACAAACCCCTTGGTCAAGGGTACATTTAGATTATGCTGGGCCCTTCCAGGGGCAATTCTTCCTTATCCTTGTGGATAGCCATTCCAAGTGGCTAGAGGTTGTACCTGTCTCCTCCACTACTACTGCTAGGAACATCCAGGTGCTAAGAGGAATCTTTGCTTCCCATGACCTTCCTGATGTTCTCATTTCTGACAATGGTCCTCAATTTACATCTTGTGAGTTCCAGGCTTTCCTTCAGGGCAACTTGATACGGCATGCAACATCAGCTCCCTTCCACCCTTCCACCAACAGGCAAGCTGAAAGTATGGTGCGCACCACCAAAGACGTGCTCAAGAGACTAACGCATGGCAGCTGGCATCACAGGTTAGCAGACTTTCTTCTTGCACACTGCACCACACCTTGCACTGCCACGGAGAAGAGCCCAGCTGAACTCCGCTGGGGCCGCCACCTCATCACGAAGTTAGACAGATTGCACCCCGACCGGGTGTCTTCCCAGGTGTCACAGCCACAGGCTCCTCGGAGACTTCTGGTGGGTGATCCGGTCTGGGCTAGGAACTATGGTCCTGGACATCTCAGGGTTCCTGCTATCATCTGTAAGATCTCTGGACCTCTATCATACGAAGTGGCCTTGGGAGATGGCCGCGTCCTGCGGTGCCACATCGATCAACTGTGCTGGCGGTTGTCTCCTGTTGATTCCGCCCCTGCCTCCACTCTCAGGGGGAGGGGGCTCAGGAAGTACGTCACACTTCAGGTCAACATTCGGAGACCCCGCCTCATTGTTCCTGGGAATTACCGCAGGTCGCTAGGGACTTCCCAGGGGAAGAGCAAGGGCATCCTCACGGTTCAGTTATTGCGCTGAACAGGGAGTCATGCGTATCCGCAAGAGCTCCAAACAGGAATTCTCCTGAGGAGGGGTTTGCCATAGAGGTAGCTCCTGACCCTGGCACCTCAGCCACAGGGGACTGGAACTATTGGGGCATGCCTGCAATGCAGGTCACGTCTGAGACTGGTCGTGGGCTCGAGGGTCTAAGTTCCCTGGAGCCATCCAGGGTAGTTGGGGAGTCCTCAGCCACTCCAGAGGGTTGGGGAATTTCCTCTGCTCTAACGGAGCCTGGGAAGAGCCCCGGCAACTGTGCCAGCATGCCTCACCAGGGGTCACCTGCAAAAATTGTGCATAAAAGTCCTAGTCTAGTGAGCCCACCAGACGGGCCAGTAGGCCAGGCACCCTTAAGTACAAGTCCTGGTCTGCCTAGCCGGGCAGGTGAGCTGACAGGCCAGGCACCCTCCCTGACTTTGCGTAGGTCACAAAGGGCTAAGGCCCCTCCTAAGCACCTAGGTGAATATGTGAGGTTCCTGTCAGCACAAGGAAACCTTACTAGTCTAGGATAGGAGTTGGACCTATGTGGGGTAGAAGATAGACACAGGAAATCCACATTAAAGTGTGGGTTGTTACAGAGCCCTATTATTTTATAAGAATATTGCCTGTGTGTGAGCAGGAATATTATTTTATTTTTTTTATTTTTATTATCATGACTGTGAAAAATTGGAAGGTGTGTTCTATCTAAGGGGGAGGGGTGTTATTTCCTGGGCCTGATGAGGGAACTCAGCCGGCCCAGAAATGTTGCAAATGGTCCCGGGAAACCTAAAAGCTGCCCGGGACCAGACTGGCTAGGGTCGGACTACTGCACATGCACAAGGCGCGAAGAAAGAGGGATTCTTATTGGCTGGACTGCCTGGGGTTGGAAAACTATAAAAGGCCTGCGTGCCTGTTTTGCAGTTGCTTGGAGTGGAGTTAAGGAGAAATAAAGAAGTTTGGTTTACGATGTGTCGTGCTTCTATGCCTCGAATCCCAAAACACAAAACTTTCCTTCTATTTTTTTTCCACAGTGGCCAACATCCATACAGTAAGCCTACATTAGCATTGGAAAAAGCACTGAAGTTCCTGCCCCTATATAGATTGACTTTGCTCATGGTTGGGGGGGGCTTTCGATGTGTCCACCCTGTTTGTAGATTAGCTTTAATTTCAATCTTAATGAGTGACTCTACCAGAAACAACTCCTCCCATTGCTTTCAAAGCCATTGCAGCTACCATTATTTTAAAATTGTAGCACAAATAGAAGCTGAGAAAATTAAAAAAAACACCCAAGGTTAATTTATATTATTAGCTCCAGTTCACCAAACTATAAATTGGAAGTAATCACTGACTAATTGAATTATTAATCAGTGATTTATTTGTTGGCATCATTCATGAAACATTCAGCATTGCTGAAAAAGTAAAGGTAATTTCTGTTATCAGTAGAGGCAATGTTTGTATGGACCTGGCTATAGCTAAAATTATGTGTCTTACATTCACCAGAAGAGAATTATGCATAATAATATCGAAATTATGCATTATTATTCATAAGTTATGCATTTTTATCAGCACAATCAAGACAAATGATCCTTTCACTAAGCATTTTTTAGAAAACGGGACAAGATTATGTCTGACCAACATGCACACATTTATTTGATAACAATCAGAATACTTTGACCAAGAAATTCTAGAACATGTCAATACTCTCAAGAACTATTCTGTTTCTTTTCTTTCTATAATAGCTATTGTTTTCCACTGAACACACAACTTTGAATAAGTATGTACCACTAAGAGGATAATGCGATCTCTGCTGACCCTAGTCAACTGACCCAATAGACCTAATAGACTTAATAGTGACTTGTATTTGTAGTATGTTTTATTTATTTAATATATTTATCAAATTTCTACACTGCCCATAGAAATTATAAATAAAATCAAGCAGTACTATAACAGACATAATTTTAAAAAAATCATTTAAAAACAATAAAACAAAACTTAACATTTGAACAGTTACAAGTTTAAAAGGGCAACCTTTATTGAAAAATATCTTTCAATAGTTACAGCTGAAATTGATCTGAAACTTGAATTTTATATGTACATGATGACCACCAAATTTGTTTGTTTTCCAGATATTTCTTAACCTCTGATGAATGTTGGTAATTGAAGAAAAAGAGGCAATTATACGTATGATTAAAAAAAATGTAGCCCAACTGCTGTTTTTAAACTTCTGGTTCTGATTTAGAGATTTCACATGAGTTTTACTGCTATCTCAGAAATGTTTTATAGAATAAATACAGAAATTAAATATCTAAGGTTAGAGAATTGGTGAATATCTTGTTTCATCTGATACCTATGATTTAGAATGCTATCATTTTGGCACCAGAACAAACATTTTATAAGAGATTTTCCCAAATTTTTATTATATTTGATAACATTCACCATTCAGCCTGTTCTTATTCACTTTTGCTATACTTGTATTTTTCTATATTACTACTGATAGTTTACAAGATATAGTATTTTTATTTCAGTATTATATGGTGACCTGGCAGCAAACACCGATGGCAACAATTTATACTTTTTCTAAGCAACTATTCTCTTTTCAACAGTTTATTTCACAAAAAACTTATTTCTACTGAAAAATATGAAGAGCAGAAGTGTGATTTATCACTTATTAGAATAAATCATTTCTGTTTATATCTCATGTAAAGGAACAAAGGATGGGATATACCATGTCTTGGGATGCAAACCCAAGGATGAGCACTAAATGGCAACCATAAGAAAAAGAAGCCTTCTAATTCTTTGCAGCTGCCAACTATCTTCTGAATGTTTTGAAGACCAGGATGGTATGCCTAAAAGTCTTTCAGGCAACTGAATGGAGGGTCTTTGGGAGTAAGGGACTGTAAAGGGTGCGCTGCCAGCAAATTGGCAGTTGACTAGTCTAACAGTTGGGAGAACTATCTAAAGTTGCCTTGGTGGCTAGGGAACTCAACCTCCTCCTCCAGACTATGTAACAGCCATTTTATAAGACTGCCCATCCTTTGCTTTCAGAATTCCAAATGTGTGCACAGGAAACCTCTATTGCAATTCTAGAAAAATAAAATGGAAAAATATGGAGGTAATATAAAGTTGGATCACACCTGATGTCAGTGTGTATTAATATTTCAAATTTCAAATTTACACAGTTCTATAGAAAAAACACTATTTTATTGATAATAGACCCAGGTTCATTATATAAAAGTAAAGGTCCATCAGTGTGTGTGTATCTCTGTGTGTGTACATGTGTAAGAGAAAGGGAAGGGGGGAAGAGAGAGAGAGAGAAGCATTTTGTGTATGCACTGTTTACCTTTCCAATAAAATACAGCATGATTGGTGGCATTCCAGCTTTTCAGTAAACTTTCCAGATTTAGTAGTAACTTAGTAGTCCAAAGCAAATTGATTTCTAAATAGTTCATGGAGAATCCCAATTGATAAAAATCAGGTTGTAAGAAGCACTTACCTCTGCTATGAACCATCTTTCCTCAGCTACCAGTGTCAACGGAGAGACAAATTTTCCTTTTTTATAATAAAATCTATCAGGGATATCCTCTTTCCTATAGACTGTCATATGTGGCACATTTTTCAGTTTGTTATATATCTGCAAAGGAATAAAAGCATGAACTTGTTTTCAGTGTTCAGAATTATTCCACACCAATCATACTGAAAATCAAATCACTTGTGAAGAGTTTCCTTTAAATATTCCTACTTTGGCTTCTTGCATTCTATTAGGAAAAATTCCCAATAATAAACCAGTGAAAAGTGGGAAATTAGAGGGTAGAGAGTTTGATTTTCTTCTCTTCTTTTTATGGTTTTTATGACACGAAGCCTTCAATAACAGATGCATCAAAACACCTTGTATGGTTAAAAATGACAGAAATTTCAAGTTGGAAGGGGCTGTTTAACTTTGCTGGACGTGTTTTAATGCTACCGTATATTGACCATTCTGGAAATATCTCAAAGTTGTCCTGGTTATATTGAGCTGGGAGGCATCTAAAATGATCTAAACAGCCATTTTAAACTCAGATCAGGATGTTTTAAACTACAAACCAGGGGTCTGTACTAAATATGTTTTACATACAACTGTTATTACGACTGAGTAATTTTAATACTCAGAACAAAAGTAATTCTTGTTTAACAGGAACCTTGCCTTGGGATAATTGCTGGCTATTCTGAGAAATCTTGGAAGATAGAAAGTTTGGTACGGTAGTTAATGCACCAGGCTAAAAACCAGGAACCAATGAATTCTATTTCCAATGTAGCCATGAAAGCCAGCTGGGTAACTTTGGGCCAGACATTTTCTCTCTCAGCCCAACCCACCTCACAGGGTTGTTTTTGTGAGGAAAATAAGAGGAAGAAGGTGTGTTGGACATGTTCACTGTCTTGAGCTATTTGCAAAAATAATAAAGGCAGGATATAAATGAATAAATAATAAATAGAAACCTTGGTGCCATCTTAGGTTTTTGGTAGTCTCAGGCAACTTAGTTGAGTTCTTGGAAATTATTACATTTCCCCAAGCTCTTTCCAATATAAGAGAATATATAGGTAGTCCTTGACTTACAACAGTTCATTCAGTGACTGCTCAAAGTTACAACAGCACTGAAAAAAGTGAGTTATGAACATTTTTCACACGTATGATTGTTGCAACATCCCCATGGTCACATGATCAACATCCAGACACTTAGCAATTGACTCATATTTATGACAGTTGCAGGGTCCCAGGATCCTGTGATCACCTTTTGTGACCTTCTGACAAGCAAAGTCAATGAGGAAGTCAAATTCACTTAGTAGCCATGTGATTAACTTAACAACTGCGGTGATTTACTTAACAACTGTGGCAAGAAAGGTCATAAAATGGGGCAAATGTCTCGCTTAGCAACAGAAATTTTGGGCTCAATTGTGGTTGTAAGTCAAGGACCACTTGTACATAGGTCAGTGCTCTTACGATTACCTCGTCAGGAAATTAAATGCCTGCAAGCAAACAACCAAGCTCAGAGTACATAAGGATTCCAAGCTGTTTATATAAAGATAAAGGGAAAAGGGAGATGGGTCTTCTTTGTGACTGACACTTTAACTTCAAACTTAGTTAAGGAAGATTTTCTTCTTTCTTCCAGTGACAGTGTTTTGGAGGAAAAGGGTAGAGATTTCAGTGGGAAAGAAAAAGAACAACGTCACTATTTTTTAAGTTTGTAACTACAATAGCCATCTCTTTGCAAGAAATGTAGCTTGGAGCACCTTGACAGCCTTCGCTACTTTCATACAAATTGACAAAAACCATAGATCAGTAAACCAGCCAGTTAAAAATATATACCATGTAAAGCATATTTACCTCTACTCTATGCTACAGTAAACCAATGTAAACCTATAGTAAGCATGCTTTCATAATAATTCCAATAGGTTGATGGAAATCCCAAATTCCAAAGGAAATCCATAGAAATGTATAGTTCTTTGTTGATGCAAGCAAATGGCTGCAGACATCCCTGCTGAAAAGCGTGGATAAGATTAGCCACTCCCAGAGAAATGACTGCATGAGTCTTGTCTTTCTGTTTCTGGCTGAAATTTGCATATGTGAAACAGAAGACATGGACAATGTAGTGGTATATCTTTTTAATTTTTATTTTTTTTTAATTTTAGGCAATTTTAATTAGTTATTAGTTTTTATTTTGGCACTGCCTTTTGCTGAAGTAAATAAAATAAATCTGTATGTAATCCCTCCATATATGTGTGTGTTGTCTGTCTGCATATATTTGTGTGTGGATGTGTGTGAGATATTTACTCATTTCAGTATTGGGAACAATTTTGGGATTGATTTCAACCGGAGTTTGATATTTTGGGTAAACTGGACTTTTGTCTGAGCTGATTTTTTTTCCCCAGCTCCCTTTTCTTATCAAAGTCATCAAATTCAGAGATTCTTCCTTTCGGATAAATACAGTATAGACAGTTTATAGTATATTCCTATGAAGATAAGGAAGAAGACACTCCACTCTGTTATTAATGTGGAAAATATGAAAACTAAGATTCCTGGCATTCTTCTCCACATTCTTGTCCTTTGCAGAACATACTGGACTGTTTGTGAATGCATAAACCTATCAAGACAACTTGGTATATTAAGCCTAAACATCCAGAAGTAGTCTAAGAAAAACAAAAGGTCACTGTTCTTGCCTCATTTTCTTTGCCTTTCTCTGGCCACAGGCTTACAACTGGCCCTCGGTCCTTCACTTTTATAACATCACTCATGTTGATGCAGTTTTTCAGTTCAATCACTTTGTCCACCCAATAAATATCAGTCATCCCATGATCAGAAAAGAAAACAACATTTAAATCGTTCTGCAAATTCTTGTCCTGTCAAGAAAGTTAAGAAAATAATTACAGTATGAAAAGAAGACCATTTGCTCTCTCTCTCTCTCTCTCTCTCTCTCTCTCTCTCTCTCTCTCTCTCTCTCTCTCTCTCTCTCTCTCTCTCTCTCTCTCTCTCTCTCTCTCTCTCTCTCTCTCTCTCTCTCTCTCTCTCTCTCTTTCAGCTAACAATTTCACTAATAGTTGCCCTGCTGTTGTTAGGTGAAAATGCATAGAAGGCCAGCTACATTGACGGTATTCAAACAAATGATTTCTGAAGCCTGGTCATTTTTTTACTTGATCTGAATATTTGAAATCAGAGGAATGAAATCAGGGGAATCAGAGGAATGCTTTGGAAGCACAAGTTGTGTTTCCAAAGCTTGAGGCAAAGTTTTCTCTCAGTCCTACTCAATTGACAAAATATAAGGAGGCAAAGAGAAACTGTTTACCCATCATTTTATTTGACAGCTCCTTTTATTATACCTACTATTAATTAATTAATTAGATTTATTTGCAACTCATCTCATCTTGATAATTAAGAAGAATTAATTAATTAATAAGAATTAAGACTATTATATAATTTCTTCCAGTTAAGCATTCCCAGGTAACAGAGAAGTTGGACACAAACTTGTAATTTTGGAAACTTGGGGATCTTTATGTAGGATCTTTTAACAAGAAAAAAGTCACACATGGAAACAGATAATCTTCACTTTATTACCACATTTTTGGTATGTTCCATTTTCTGCTTTCCCAAATTAGTTTTTTTTGGAGATAATGGACCCTATCCATTTGGGGTTTCTAGAAAAACATGGAAATCACCACTCTGAATTATATAGCTTATGGTACTGAAGGAGTATATACAGTATGTGCTACCATAATTATTTCACAAATGTGAAGGCCCTTCCCAAAGTCAAAATCCCATGCTTCAGTGAAGGAGAGCCAAAATCACATGAGAAGAATTATTTAGAAAATGTCCACAAAAAATATTCTGAGAGTGGAATCTAATACCGTAGAGATTCACTGGCTTGGGAAAACTCCCCAGTCTGAATATAGCATCCTAGGATATACATGTTCCTTAATATTCAGAATAGAAGCAGTAAGTAGCCTATGAAATAGTCTTTACTGAATAGTTTCAAATATTTAATAAAAAAGTTGAAGAGAGTAAAAGAAACATCTTTAAAAGGATATTGTAGCTTCTAAATGACAGAAACCTTGATAAGCTTAGACATCCTGAGCAAAACGTTATCCACTGCTTTTACAGCATTCTTCCTCTGATAAGATGAAGGGCCAAAACGATGACCTTCTACATCAATCCGTTCATAGTATATGGCTGCCATATCTGCTGCACCATTGCTGTAATAGGAACATCACCACCAAAGAATTAAATGTAACATAAACTTACTTCTAGTGTGCCTTTTCAACATGCTCTCTTGGCATGTTTTCTAAGAGAAGCGTTAATTCTTTTAATTCTTCTTGTTTTATTTTCAGTCTAAAATAAGCCTAGATAGACATCCCAGCTCTAACCACATGGCCTCTTCCCCAGTTCCTCATTAGTTAATTAGCATTGTTGTTCCTATCTGATTCTTTTAAATTAGATCTGAGGAATCAGTTGTCCTACAGAAGCAATTGAACTTTAACTGCCAGTGTTTCTGACTTTGGCCCTTCTGAAGGAGATTGCACAGAATTATAATTTAAGCATTTTTGGGAAGTAAGAGTTTCCTTTTCACTATTTTAACTTTTAATAGATTTTTCAAAGTTCCTGACTGTGCAAGTACCTGTAGGTGAGGCCTTGCTTAGACACTTTTCTGATGTTCAGATGAATCTGAACTGGGAAGGAAGAACCTGCTTCATGAGGTTACTTCCACTCCCCATCTTGCAGATCTAAACACACTGTTGTGGCATTGCTTGAATATTTCAATTAAGTCCTTATCAAAGTCAGATATAGAAAGTTATGGGATATTCATGATTAGATTTCCAATCATAGATATCATCTACTTTCTGAAAGTAGTTCAAGGAATGGAAAAGGTGTACCAATTTCTTCATCTTTATCATTCCTCTCCCATTTGATTCATGGAGGTAAGCATGCAAAACAAATTCAAAATATGCAAACTTCAGAAAATGGTACAATTTTTTTTAACTTCAGTGTATTATCTCAATGCATGATATAAAAGTTTAAAAGGAAACCTGGAAATGGAGGACGGTTTCTCCAGGTCACCTCTAATCAACCTTTAATTTCAAGTAAGTGTATGAAGGTAAGTCCTGTCTGATTATGTCTCTAATTAATCTCCAAAAATAGAATGACGTTACCTAACATGTTACTATTCTATCAGTATCAAAATAAAATATAAGGAAATATTTTCAGAGATAAATGTTAATACTGTACTTACAGAAAACATGACTATTGCATTTTGTGTTGCCTTTATTTAAAATAAAATACATTTTGTGTTGCCTTTATTTAAATAAAGCAATATATATTAATTGTCCTTTGGCACTTTTTGTAAGGCATTGAGAAACATTTCTTTGCAAGTACAAGGCAATATGTTAACAATATTATACAACATTTGTGATTCATACTCTAACCCTTGAAGCAACTTCTTTTGAGGTGAAATGCTAGGTTAAAAAAAATGATTTGACCAAAATTTTTCAGATCCCACAAAGTTTAAATAAGTCTTGCATGTAGGCCCCATTATCAGGCAAAATAAGGCAATAGCAAATCAATAGCACAATACAAACCCTTTGATTTGCGTCTACTTCATGTAACTTCATCTACTTAATTTTCAAGTTACTGTTTGGATACCAATAATTGAGGCTCCCTATCTTAATTAGAGATTCTGAACATTGTCCCTCTCTATTCACCTTAAAAGTGAAGCTTGCAACTGGAAATAGAATGTCTGAAAGCAAATTCTACAAGAGAGATTTTCAACATGGTGACCTAATTTAGACTGGATGCATGTTTTCAATTTAAGTCCCACAATCATTATTTATCCAAAATAAAACCAGCCAGTTTCAACATGAGTTATATGATGTCTAATTTGGTCTGACAGTGATGCTGTTATCTCCTCATTGTCCTTTATAATTGTTCATATGCAACACATACTGGATCAACTTACACCTCTGTTTCCCAATGTTCATATGTTGGCTGGGTATATTAGCATACTAAACGTGTCTTTTAAGGTTCATAGGAACAGTAACTTTGTCAAGTAAACATAGCAGGAAAAGTTCCATCATGAAGATTTTTTGCATTATTTGAATTCATTTTTTTCCTGTACTACCAAACAATACTATATAGAAAATGTAGATGATTTTATGCTATTCTCAAACTGATACAACAAGATCAAATATTTTTCTGTCAAGGAAATAATTAAAATGGTTTGGTGATTTTACCTTAAAGACTCAATGGCATTATTTACAGCATTGGAGAAATTGGCATCCGTTGGAACATTTTCATATGGTATACAGTAGTTGGGTCTGATTCCAAGGATTTCAACCTCACAGCCTAAGAAGAAACATTTCATTAGTTAAACAAAGATGATTAGGGGACTGGGGGCTCAAACATATAAGGAACGGTTGCTGGAATTGGGAATGTCTAGTTTAATGAAGAAAAGGACAAGGGGGGGGACATGATAGCAGTGTTCCAATATCTCAGAGGCTGCCACAAAGAAGAGGGGGTCAAGCTATTGTCCAAAGCGCCTGAAGGCAGGACAAGAAGCAACAGATGGAAACTAATCAAGGAGAGAAGCAACCTAGACAAAATGCTTTTAATCTTCTATGTATATTTTAATTATTTTAATGTTTTAATATTGTTTTAATTCTAATTTTTTATTGAACTTGTGGATGATGGGGGGGATTGATTGTGGAGTGAATCGGGTTGAGTGGATGGGTGGATGTGTGGATTGGATGGATTGTGGACCTGTGAGAAATGGAAGGGCCGACCTGTCAGCATTTACGGAAGCTAGAGAAGTGGAGGAGCCTTGCTCTGAGGGATCAGAGGGCCAGGCTATACCGGTCCTATGGGGAAGAGGCAGATACAACGGGAGGCCTGGGGTAGGCCGCTCTCGGGGAACAAGGCCTCGCTGCCTGAAAGCGATCTCTCGTTCCGGCCCCTTGAACCTCTCCCGGGGTACTGGTAATGAGCGAAATCCGGACCCTGGACTCAGGCTGCTGCTGCTCAATGCCAGGTCAGTGGTAAATAAAGCTCTCCTCATCCGGGATTTAATTCTGGAGGAGGAGGCTGACCTGGCATGTGTGACTGAGACCTGGCTGACCCCAGAGGGAGGAGTTCCCCTCTCTGATATGTGTCCAGCTGGGTTTCAGGTATAGCATCAGCCGTGACCCCAGGGAAGGGGGGAGGAGTGGCGATTATAGCTAAGGAGACACTCGAGCTGCGCAGACTCGCTGCTACTGAGATATCAGGTTGTGAGTCCCTCCTTATGAGGTTGGACCTAGGTATACAGGTGGGCCTGTTGCTTACGTACCTGCCTCCCAGCTGCGTTTCTACAGCCCTGCCCACGCTACTCGAGGAGGCAGCCGGGTTGGCGGTTGAGTTCCCCAGACTTATTGTCCTGGGGGACTTCAACGTGCTGTCACTCGGTGAGTCCTCAGGGTTGGCGCGGGAGTTCATGGCCTCCATGGCAACCATGGACCTGACACAAGTAATTGAGGGCCCAACTCATGAGGGGGGACACACACCTGATCTGGTTTTCCTCTCGGAACAGTTAAGTTATGATCTGAAGCTAAGGGGCTTAGAAGTGTTGCCCATGTCATGGACAGATCATTTTCTGCTGCAGCTTGAGTTTACGACACCAATCCTCTCTCGCAGGGAGCCGGAACCGATTAAATGGTTCCGCCCCAGACGCCTGATGGACCCTATTGGCTTTCAAAGGGCGCTTGGGAAATTGCCGGATTCGCTCGTACACAGTTCGGCAGAGTCCCTAGTGATGGCCTGGAATACGGCCACTACGGGGGCTCTAGACTGGATTGAGCCGTTGCAACCTCTCTGTGGTAGCAGACCCAAGAGATCTCCTTGGTTTACCGAGGAACTCAGGGGGATGAAGCGCCAGAAGAGACGTTTAGAGAAGCAATGGAGGGAAAGCAGATCCGAATCTGATCGAACCAAATTGAGAGCTTATATTAAGACCATGGTATCCTTCTGTGCCAGTTAGAGGGGCTTGGAGTGCGGGGCACTGTTTTACGGTGGTTCACCTCCTACCTCTCTGGCCGGTCACAGTCGGTGTTCGCAGGAGGTCAGAGATCGGCTCCGATGTCTCTTCCATGTGGAGTTCCTCAGGGGTTCGTTCTCTCACCTCTGCTTTTTAACATCTACATGAAGCCGTTGGGTGAGATCATCTGTCGACACGGGGTGAGTTATCATCAATATGCTGATGATACTCAGCTTTATATCTTTACCTCATGTCATTACAGTGAAGCAGTGGAAGTGATGAACCGGTGCCTGGAGGCTGTTGAGGTCTGGATGGGTGCCAACAGGCTCAGACCCAATCCCGACAAGACGGAGTGGCTATGGGCTCTGCCTCCCAAGGACAATTCCAACCGTCTGTCCATTACCCTGGGGGGAGAAGTTTTGTCCCCCTCAGAGAGGATTCGCAACTTGGGTGTCCTCCTCAATCCACAGCTAAGTTTAGAATATCATTTTTCGGCTGTGGCGAGGGGGGCATTTGCCCAGGTTCACCTGGTGCGCCAGTTGCGGCCCTATTTAGACTGGGAGTCACTCCTTACAGTCACCCATGCCCTTGTCACCTCGAGATTCGACTACTGTAATGCTCTCTACATGGGGCAACCTTTGAAAAATGTCCAGAGACTGCAAGTAGTCCAGAATGCGGCCGCGCGAGCTGTCTTGGGTCTCCCAAGACATGCTCATATTACTCCAGCTGTCCGTGAGCTGCACTGGCTACCAATTGGTCTCCGAACACAATTCAAAGTGTTGGTTATGACCTATAAAGCCCTTTATGGCAATGGACAAGGATACCTGCGGGACCGTCTTCTGCCTCATGAATCCCAGCGACCGGTTAGAGCGCATAGGGTTGGCCTCCTACGAGTCCCGTCTGCTAAACAATGTCGTCTGGCGGGGCCTAGGACAAGGGCCTTCTCCATTGCTGCCCCAGCCCTCTGGAACCAGCTTCCCTCAGAGGTTCATACTGCTTCCCCCCTCCTAGCTTTCCGGAAAGTGCTGAAGACGCATCTATGCCAACAGGCTTGGGGCATATGAGCTGTGCTCTGCCCCTCAGCCCTAGGAGTGTCCCTCCATCGGCGACTGCAAGCTGATTGTGTTTGTATGTGGTGTGAGTGTGGTTAATTTTTAAAGTTTTTTATTGTATTCTTGTTGTGAGCCGCCCTGGGTCTTCGGAGAAGGGCGGCATATAAGTCTGATAAATAAATAAATAAATAATAAATAGAACCGAGGAGAAACTTCCTGACAGTTAGAACAATTAACCAATGGAACAGCCTGCCTCCAGAAGCGGTGAATGCTCCAACACTGGAAGTTTTTAAGAAGAGACTGGACAGCCATTTGTCCAAAATGGTGTAGGGTTTCCTGCCTGAGCAGGGGGGTGGACTCAGTGACCTCCAAGGTCCCTTCCAATTTTATTATTATTAAACCTTGCTTAAATTTTAAACCTAGATTGTGTGATATAAATTCAGGTTGTTTCTTGGATGGATTTTGGCTCTCAGGCTGAAAGTTCTTTTTTTAAAAAAAGTAATAAGAATAGAAGAATTCATATTAAAAGCATCAGTATAAATATTTACACTGAAAGCTAACAATTGACAATCAATTGACAATCAAATCCACGTATCTGCATGTGCATGTTAGTCTATAAATAAAAAACTGTATAATGCAACTTGATTTCTCACAAATTGGTGCTGATTTTATTTGAATTATCATTGCACTAAATTATTTATAAGTAGGTATCTCAAACTCCAATCAGAAAACTCCACTATTGAAATTAATATCTTTACTCAAAGATGGCAGCAGATGCAGGTAGTATATGTCTCTGTTGTGTGCACATACACATACACACACTCAAACAAACCATCTTTGTCCTCAGTTGAGTTCTACATGATCTTTAACAATTTGTTTTCTATTAGAAGTAAACTAATGTTATTTTCAACATAGTTTCTTGGATAGCCAAGAGTGTTGATTGCATAGTTTGCATATTAGTTAGCACATTTTGTTTTTCTGTGCCCAACATCCCTTCTATTGTTCTTTGACCCGGAGGTCTTTAACAATTTGTTTTCTATTAGAAGTAAACTAATGTTATTTGACAAAATTGGTTGTCAAATTAATTTTTCAAAAACTAACTGTAAGTCAAAGAACAGCTTTATCCAGTTCAGTACTTTTTATAAAACTAGTGTATCAGACACTTGACTTTATTTCCCCATACAGTCTTCTTAAAGCTCTTTGAACCAATCCACTTTCAGACATTACAATTCTTTTTCAATAAATATGTTACACTGAGACTTAGAAACTAATAGCAACAATGAAACATCAAGTATGGATAAAGAGAACCACCACAATAATATGTATTGGTGCTCCACTCACTTAAAAATATAAGAATTTAGTTTTTAATAATTCAGATCTTCTGGAATCATAGTGTTGTGATAATTATTTCCATAGCATACAAACAGATAAGATAGAATGAAGGGAAATGTAAAAAAATTTACAAACAGGTTGGATTTCATAAATTGGGGCAATTTGTTCCTCCTCTGAGGGTAGCAAATATCCTTCAGTCAAAGGTTGGAGAGATGGTGGTTAAAATAAGAAACCATGGTTTGAAAGAATTCTTTCCTTTCTAAACTACAAAGAAGCTATTTCTAAAAATCTTTATCGTACAATATTGGACCTGTCTATTTTCCATGAAAAAAACATGTTGAAAGGTGATAATCATGTAACAGAACCAATTTAACAGAACATTTATATTCAGATTTCAGCTGCCCCATTAAAACAGTAGGCTTTAGATTTCATACTGACTCTTATGTTGCTTTTTCAGTGCCAAGGCCTAATCCAGAAATTAGAAAAAAGTTATTTCAAACGCAGAAGTGCATTTTGTAGAACAGCTTCACCTGCATTTTGAAATAGTTCTCATCTACTTTCAAATTATCAGGAGTTCAAAATATTTCAAGATCAAAGTAGTACCACCTTGAATTGTACTGAATAATTTCATCTGAATAATTTGACCTTTTGGGGAGAAAAAAGCTCTTCCATTTCTCTCACCTTAAAATGAAATACATGGTTTCCTGTACCTTTATTGACTGGACTCTGAAACATGAAACTCTCATCATTTTCAAATTAAATTTATAAACCCTAGTTCAGTGGTGGTGAACCTATGGCACGAGAAGAAATGAATTGCTGGATTAAAATAAAATTTTAAAAAATCTTCATGGCAAATACGCATTTTTCTGCATATGGATGAATGAATAAAAAATGTTGGTATACCTTAAAAAATATTTCGATTCAGAAAAGGGAAACCTATATGCAAAAGCTTTCTTCCAGACACTCTAAACAGATGCTGGGAAAAAATAGTTTTTTCAGTTATGATTTTGGAAACAAGGCTTAGCTGAATTTTGTTCCCATGGCTTCACCTTCCTTATAGAGATTATAACCTTATATGATAGAGAATATACAATATTAGTCAGCCAGCTAAAGAGAGTTTGGCAGTACTAACCAGGCCAATAATACATAGAGACCTTCCTCTTGGCTTTTGTCATAGTGACCCACAAGGGCTCGGATCCATCCCACCAAACAGGCAGGAGGCTGTCTGGGTTCATGCCAATGTCAAAAGATAGATTTGTCGCTGGGTCCCACATATAATTTCCAGTCATTTGATGGACTTCACAGTGGCGACCTGGAAGAGAAAAAAGTTGCTTTATACTGATCCCTTGTTGTATGGCATAATAAGAAATATATAAGATACAAAGAGAAATTATAGTAGGTTTTCATTTGCAGTACAATCTTGGCTTATCAGTGAGCTATTATCAGCTACAAGGAATTCCATTGGACTCAATCAGTTAACAATCTTGCTTGTGGTTGTTTGGTTTTCTTGGCGCACTGAAAATGTTTGGCAATTGAGTAATGAAATGTTTGTAAGCAAACAATCAAGCTCCAAGAGCACCAAGGACTCCACAGTTCAACTTTGACCTACAAATATTTTCTTCAGTTGGAACCTTGCCTTTTTCTTCATTATAAATTTACTTGCCTTAAAAAATTTTTTATGTGTGTTACTTATATTTTACGCTTATGTTTTATCCCCATTTTTCAAATATAAAAAATTATTTTTTAAATTTGCTCAGGAAATGTGTATTGTGCAAAAATTATGGTGTTTTTTTAAATATTCTGACAAAGATAAGTATTAAGTTGTTTGTTTTCCTGATCTTAAAACAGATTAGGTGAGACCTGGCTGAAAAAACAGTAACTGTTGGAGTCCTAGTGGATGATCACTTGAATATGAGCCAGCAGTGTGCAGCAGCAGCCAAAAAAGCTAATATGATCCTGGGTTGTTATAAACAAAGGCATAGAATCAAGATCATGCAAAGTATTATTATCGCTTTATAAAACCCTAGTAAGACCACACCTGTAATACTGCAACCAGTTTTGGTCACCATACTAAAAAAAAAGATGTTGAGACTTTGGAAAAAGTTCAGAGAAGAGCAACTAAGATAATCAAAGGCCTGGAGACTAAAACATATGAAGAACAGCTGCAGGACTTGGGTTTGGCTAGTCTAAAGAAAAGAAGAAATGGGGGTGACATGATAGCAGTATTCTAGTATTTGAGGGGCTGCCACAAAGAAGAGGGAGTCAAATTATTCTCCAAAGCACTAGAGGGCAGGACAAGAAACAATGGTTGAAACTTATCAAAGAGAGAAGCAACCTGAAATTAAGGAGAAACTTCCTAATAGTGGGGACAATTAACCAGTGGAACAGCTTGACTTCAGAAATTGTGGGTGCTCTGGTTTTGCATGATAGCGACCGGTCATGGGCTTGTGGATTCTCCACACCCCTGTGGCTAATTTTGCCCTGCCTGGGGACCCTAAATGGGTCTATGTCACCCCGGAGAGGCGACGAAGAAAGAAGGGTGTTCCAGCGATTCTGGAATGGTAGCAGCCGTTCCATTCGGCTTGTGGAAAGCCTTCTAACCCGATAGGAGAAAGGCTGGCCGTATTGCATCAACCAGCCCAAGCTACTAGCAACCGAAGTCCAAAAGCACTAACCAGCACAACTGTGAACAGCATGCTTCAAACTGGGTGAGGAATTTGATCTTCTCTTTTCTATTCTAAGTAGTATGTTATTTTTTATGTTTCTTTACTCTTGTTCTCCTTTTTTTTCATTGTTTTATCTATTCCTTAAGAAATGTAAAAGTGTGAGATGATTCATATGGAAAAATAGAGTTAAATTTTTAAATGTAATTAATTTTTGAGAAAATGTTAACCAGTAAGAATACATACAATTTGGTGGGAGAAACAAATTAAAATAAGGACTGTAACAGGATCTATGATAAGACAATCAGAATGATTGGATAGAAAAGAAATATTATATTGATGTGATTATTATTTTAGGAATATTGGGGAAAAATATATATGTAATTGATATCTATCAAAACAAAAAGAATTGTATTAACTCAGTGTTTGCAAAAGAGGATATTTTGGGAAAAGAGGAAATCAACTAAAACCATTATGTGGATTATGGATTATAGAAATCAATTGATTTACAAATGTAACCAGACAACACACTGTTCACCAATTATTAAGTGATTTATGTTTTAAAAATATCAATAAAATATATTACAAAAACAATCGTTAGCACTCCATCACTGGAGGTTTTTAAGAAGAGACTGGACGGTCACTTGTCTGAAATGTTATAGGTTCTCCAGCTTGAGCAGGGAGCTGGACTAGAAGACCTCCAAGGTCCCTTCCAGATTCTATTCTATTCTATTCTATTCTATTCTATTCTATTCTATTCTATTCTATTCTATTCTATTCTATTCTAAACTTGTAATGCAGTTTAGTAGGGAAACGGGAAAAAATTATCATTTTCTGTTTAATGTTTCAAGTCTCTGGGTACTGCTAATGTTACTTTAAAAAGTTTTTAAAGGTTAATTTTCTCCTTTTTTACCTGATATGATAATCTATTCCAATTGAAAAATATTGTAAACTCTAAGAAACCTGTGAAATGAATGCAATGAATGAAAGAATGAATTACTGGAAGTTTTGATTCATTAATAGCTCTAGACTCCAAAAAAATTTGTTACGGTAGCTTCAATAAATCTCACTCTCTAAAAGTGGGTGTTGTTATTAATTTAATGGGTTAATACAGAAGACCATATACTTCTAGATTATATATTTGATTTTTTAAAACATTGTTGTAACTGCATTTGAGCAGAATTATTTTCTTTAGTAATAGAAACTATATTTAAATTCTGTTTTATTTATTGGTATTTTTTCTATTTCTCTAATACTGATTCAAAAAGATTCATAGTAATTTATAGTAACTCAGCAAAACCTGCATCTAATTAAAAAGCACACAGCAAATGTAATGAAAATCAAAATGTTATACAACATAAATAATATGAAAAAATAAATATAGCCAAAATACTGGATAAAATTGGAATACAAGAGTTAAACTGAAAATTTAAAACTGCAACAATTATCTGGTCACCAATCACTCTATGGGATACTTACATCTTGAGCAATTTCAGAAACATGTTTTGTTAATCTGAAAATATTTTTTCTATCAATTCTTCACGTTCTATATTTTCTAAGAACTTACAGACTTTAGGATTTTCAGAATAGAACCAATGTCAGGATTAACTTCAGTATAATCTAAAGAATTACTTGTTTGAAAAACTCTTGACGAAATAAAAACCAGCCTTTGAATAAATAGGTTATTTTCCCATCTAGGCCAATTAAGTTCTTGGTAAGACAACTGGTAATTCTGGTATGTGGGGAAAAATGCACGTGCAGCAAACTGCCATGCTTCCCCCCCACACAAACCTCATAATCTTTTGATACCTTTGTCCTAATGAAGCAGACAGATCATCCACTTTTGACTTAATGTCTCACCTACCTAAATATGATTAAGTTACTTACTATCTCTTCCTGTAGATAATATGCTTAAGTTCCTTCCTATCTCTTCCTGCCTTTAATTAGTTCCTTCTCCTGTTTGCTCTTGATCAGGTAATGTGTTACTAGAAAACTTTATGTCAGCACCTAATGGTAAAGCCTATGTATGTAACAAGTATATAAGAAGCAATAAACTCAGAGTTTGTCAAACTGTGTCCTGCAGCTTCAAACCTCTGCTCAAGACATGCCTGCATCTTTCTCTTAGTGTCGTACATCTGGCACCCGAACAGGGACAGCCCCCCATGGAGCAACTGGGACAGCCCCGTCTTTCAAGGAAGCAACAACCAACTTACTTACCAACGTCTTGAATAGACCCCTAAGTGCACTTTCGTCCTATGGGACCCGTCAATGGTAAGTAAGAGTTGCAATCTATCTCAGCACCAGCAGAAACAGGTACAGGAACTCAGATTCCTGGTACAGGAACTCAGATTCCTACTACACAAATCAGGCGTGAAAGAGCCTGAGGCAGACATAAGGAAGCTGGTGGATGAGGTAGGGAAACATTCCCCTTGATATCCTAAGTGCTGAACGCTTAGGTTACGAGATTTGGAAAAGACAGGGCATACTCAGGCTCCAGTACAGGTATTACATCAATGGCATTAGTGCCACCAAGCAGTGGAAAAATTTGGCTCAGATGCTTCAGCAGGGCAACAATTAACTACAAGCCCCACACCTGATTAGGATCAAGTAAAAACTGTGCCTCCGAAAGCATTTTTAATTGGATTTTCAGCTCCTTCTGAAGAGGCTAATTCTTTTGCCTCCTTACAGCCATCATACACTCCCATAAGGAAAATATTAGAGGAACAACCTTGAAATAGAAAAAATATATATGGGGAGGAATTTAAAGAAACAAATTAAATCAAAATGTACTCCTCTGCAAGGTGTTTTGAACAATTGGAATGTTTTGAAACTTCAAGTAGCTGTTAAGTTTAACACTGTCAGACAATGTCTGGTAGTGCTTTGTGTTGATGTGTAGAAGTATAAATAATATTTAACAAAACAACATTGAAAAACTTTGTAAATCTCCGGTTGTCTAGTTTATCTGATAACAACTAAAGCCACGGAAGAAAAAGAAAAGAAAATTCAAAGAACTGAAAGCAAGTTTTTTTTCTTCCCTTTCCCCCTTTTTAATCTGGCTCTATTCAATTCCCCTTTGTCAGAGGTGAGGAGAGGAGGCTGCTACTTTTCCATCACCCTTCACACCTTCAATATTCCTTATAATCTTTCCCCAATGTCTTTTGAAATTGCTGGGATAAATTAGAAGTAACCATAAATGTTCCCCTCCTTTTTAATTAAAAGGGGAAGCCTGTTTTAGCCTCAAACCACAAATTGATTTGTGTGTGCTTTGTTTATATATATGTGTGGCCACCCAGAACATTACGCTTGGGCTTGGAATGGTGAGAAAAATAGGAGATGGTTAAAAACCATATGTTTGGTTGGAATCATCTCATGATTTTTCTCGCTTCTTGCAGGACAAGCCATATGTCTAAATAAATGTTGTTTTAATAGTATTTGTGTATATATGTTTGTCTGTGTTCTGTGTTATTTCCAAGACTTGGAAGAGGGTAAAACCCCTCTCTGATAACATCACACAAAAGGCCTTATTTAAAAATAAATGGTTTGCCTGGAGAAAGTATGAAATGAAATATTTGTATCCATGGAGAATGTGTGAGAGAATTTATGGAAAATGCATGTGAATGAGAGAAAACTATTTTTTAGTGGTGAGAAGTTTGTAACAAAAAATTTTCCTGTCTCTTTTGTTTTTCAACTGGCTGTGTTGCTTTAAGAGCAAGAGAGACAGAAAGAAGGGGGGGAACTGTTCGTTTTAAACTTTTTTTTCCTCTCTGCTTAGAATTCTGGTTTGTGAATGGAGATGAAAATTAATGCCCACTCTTGCAGTTTCAGATTACAAAAGTTTTACTCAAAGAGGAGACAGTAATTGTTGGACAATTTTTTGGGGGAAAAATTGTTGAGTTTAAATTGTTTAGTTAGACCTAAATATCTATCAACCAAAAGAAATGACTCTGAATTGTTTTGCTTAAGATTTGTAAATGTTTAACCTACTTAATGGAAATTTGTTTCCATCTGAATGGTATTTGATTAACTTGGAATTTAACTTATTGACCAAAGAAAAACAACCTGGAGATCTCATTTCCACTTGCAGCATTTATCACAGTTGAGCAAATTAAGTACTTGAGTACTCAATTTGTGGACAGAATTCCATATAAAAATGGTCACTTAACACTTTTGATATTTCTTACTAGTAAGCTACTATCAGGAGTATTAGCTGTGTTAGAAGCGTAAAAAGTATATTGTATTGAATGGCTTTACTTATACCATCCCAAAATGTTTTATCTTTTATCCAGGCTGTTGCTAAAATAATAACCTTAGGACACAATCGAGCTTGTCCTTGAAATGGGACTGATTTAATTAATATTGTTCTTCCTATCCCAAAATTTGATTTTCAATTTTATTTTCAGAATAACTTATCTCTTTAGTGTCTTTAACTGACTATATAGGCTGTATTTCATATCATCTGCCTACACTGCAGTGCAATCCTCACCACAACGCTCAGAATTATCTGCTGCTATTTTAGCTTTCCACACCTTTTCTCAACAGATTTTTAACTTAATCTCTTACTCTCATTATGTGTGCCAACTTATTTTTAATTTTCCAGGTGCTTACATCACGCCCAGGATCGACCCCAATCTTATGGCTTTGTTTTTAACTTTATAGCAGCTATCCTTTGTTTCTCACATATGTATTGGTCCTTTAAGGACTGCCTTCACAAACAAATAAAAAAAGAGGGATCAAGGGTACCTAATTTGGCATGGATAAGTCATCAAGTCAATAGTCCTAATAACTTTAAATCAGCTAAATATTTCTTTTCAAAAAACTACTGCGTACCAGCGTCACTTTCAGCAGAAAGCTGTGCTCCCTAACCCATTGTTATGTTATCGGCAATTGCCTGATAAAACCTGGTTAGGTCCAATTCCCTTACTAACTTGGGGCCGAGACTATGCTGCTGTGCTTGCTCCTACAGGCCCTCTCTGGATTCCAGCCTGGTGTGTACGACCAGCCAAAGATGTCATGGCATCAAGTCCGGAACCCAATACTGGAAATGAAGCAGGTGACTCTTCAGACAGCACAACATCCCTTTCACTCTCGCCATCGCAGTTGACCAACAACCTGGGGCGATGTGAAAAACCTAACATCTAAAGCACAGATGGTTTTACAGCAACAGGGAAAAGAACCTACACCAGAGAATTTATGCGCTGCCATATTTGTGGTTTTGACTGCAAATTCCTTAGTCATTCTTTGCCTCTCTTTCCTTCTTAATTGTTGTGTGGGGGCTCAAGCTCTCCCACTTCATCTTTTAGAATCATGAATGAAATATAATATTTGGGTGCAATTAGCTAATGTCACACAAGTGACAGACTTTTGTATTTCTGAATCATATGATATGGAAAATCTAATCTCTACCTGTCTTATACCTTTGTGTGTTCCAGCTTCAGTTTTAAAAAAATTATACTGGTTTAAGCAATTTTCTATCAGTCAATGAATTTTATTATGCAACTATGTCAAGCTGGGGTCATGCCTCTTATATGTTACCCCTTGATGCTATTGTTTTGTATACACCAATTGTAGCTGTGCCTACAAATCTTACTTGTGCAAAAATTGTCAATTGTATTACTTCATCTAAAAAACCTCATTGTATACATGTCAGTCAAAGAATTTTAAATTGTATCTCCTTTCAAGAGGTATCCTTTAATTATGCACATATATGGTTATTCGATGTCTTTTTTTCTCTACTTTCAATTTTCCACACTAAACTACCATTAACTTACCTCAGGAACAAGTTATGTTTTGTATAAACAAATGCAAAGTTAGATGTCCCCTGACTAAGACCCACTAACTACTCCAGCTTAGGATAATGTCCTCTCTAATAAAACAGAGAAGAGTGAGATGTGGGGGAAAATGCACGCGCAGCAAACTGCCATGCTTCCCCCCCCCCACAAACCTCATAATCTTTTGATACCTTTGTCCTAATGAAGCAGACAGAAGATCATCCACTTTTGATTTAATGTCTCACCTACCTAAATATGATTAAGTTACTTACTATCTCTTCCTGTAGATAATATGCTTAAGTTCCTTCCTATCCCTTCCTGCCTTTAATTAGTTCCTTCTCCTGTTTGCTCTTGATCAGGTAATGTGTTACTAGAAAACTTTATGTCAGCATCTAATGGTAAAGCCTATGTATGTAACAAGTATATAAGAAGCAATAAACTCAGAGTTTGTCAAGCTGTGTCCTGCAGCTTCAAACCTCTGCTCAAGATATGCCTGCATCTTTCTCTTAGCGTCGTACACTGGTATTGTCAGTTCTGGGTGTTGTCATCTTGAGAAGACAAGCATAAGAGAGTTGAATTAGGAGCTAAGTTACTTGACTTAATATTTTTCCAACAGAGCATTATTGTCTGTAGAACTTTCACTACTGTCATTACAAATCACTGCCATCATTATCTAACATTCAGAAATGATCAAACTGCTGTATTTTGCATAGCAGCTTGGAAACAACCCTCTTTCAGGAAAGTGGGATTGGAGTCTTGATAAGCAGCCATAAACTGGACAGTACCTGTTAGGTATTGGGTTCGAATGCAATCACAAAGACACATGGTGAAATCAAAGTTCTTTATTCTTGTCTCTGCTCTCTTATAACCAACAAGCATCAAAAGTAAAGCAGGCTCTTTTAAGGACGATGGACCCGGACTACGGCAAACAATATAACAAGCTTGTCTTGCATGCGCGCAAGGCTGGCGCCGCTCAGTCTGGTCCCGGGCAGCCTTGGAATGCCCGGGACCAATGCAACATCCCGAGCCTGCTTTTGCAGGCTCAGGACACAACACCCCTCCCCCCTAGATAGAACATTCCTGATAACCATACAGGTGTCTATTCCTGGCATGAGTGTTATACATTCTATTAATCAAATGCAATGAGCCTGAACATTTCTGAAATCAAAAAATATTACACATTCTATTTGAATGCTCCTGTATTCAGGGTCCTCCTGAAATATCCCTTATTGACTTGACAGCAACTTCACAAATTCCCTAAGATGTTTGGGTGGGCACTTGGCCTGCTGCAACCTTCTCAGATCAGATGGGATTGCCTGGCCCACCTGTTTGACTACCAGGCAAGGCAGGCCATGGCGTTGCTGCCTCAAATTCCCAGGTGACCCTGGTGAGGGTGCCTGGCCTACCTGCTTGCCTACCAGGCTGGGCAGGCCAGGACTTTGCTGCCCAGAATACCTGGTTGACCCGCCCATCTGCTGGCTGGCTGGACCCTCTAAGTCCAGACCAGCATACCTTGGAGGGGTGGAAGTCCCCGGATCCACAATGGATCCTTCTTGGGAACACTGTTCCTCGAACCCAAGGCCAGCAGATGGAGAGTGTTGGGTATTGGAAGTGCCCCAGTAACCAGTGCCCCCCGAGCACATGCCCAAGGTGCCAGAGTCAGGAGTCACTTCCCTGGTAACCCCCCTTGCTGATTACCTCCTTTTGGGAGCAATTGCAGAATCGGACAAGCGCCCCTGTTGGAATTCTTCTTCTCTTGCAGTTGTGGATTGTTAGGATACCCCCGGTCAGTCTCCCTGTCTGGAGCACTATCTGTCATGTGTGAATACTGTGGATACCCCCAGTGTGACTCCCTGTCTGGAGTGATGATGGATGTGTGGGATGACTCCCTATCCCATGAATTCCTGTCAGGAGCACTTGTGGAACCCTGTGATGACTTCCCAATAGCCTCAGCAGCGGCTAGTGCTGACCAGTGAAACTGATCCCCAGAATGCATGTTCTGGTCCTCCCCCCCCAGAGTAGAGCCAGGAGCGGAAGGGTGAGAGTCCAGTCTCTAACGCAGTTGGTCTATGTGTCTGCGCAGAACGCAGCTATCTTCCAAAGCCACTTCGTATGACAAAGGCCCCAAGACCTTGCAGACAACAGCTGTGACCCAAAGATGACCAGGCCCATAGTTCCTTGCCCAAACCGGATCGCCCACCTGGAGTCTCCTAGGTGCCTGGGGTTGTGACACCTGTGAAGCCACCCGGTCAGTGTGCAGCCTGTCCAGTTTAGTGATGAGGCGGCGACCCCAGCGGAGTTCAGCAGGGCTCTTCCCTGTGGCAGTGCGATGTACAAGAAGGAAATCTGCTAACCTGTGATGCCAGTTACCATAAGTCAGTTTCTTTAGGGCATCTTTGGTCGTGCGCACCATCCTCTCTGCCAGTCCATTGGAAGATGGATGAAAGGGAGCCGAAGTTGCAAGGCGGATCATGTTGGCTGGAGAAAAGCCTGGAACTCAGAAGAGGTAAATTGAGGGCCATTATCTGAAACCAGAACATCTGGAAGACCGTGTGATGCAAAAATTCCTCTCAACACTTGGATAGTCCTGGCAGTAGTAGTGGAGGAAACAGGAACAACCTCTAGCCACTTGGAACGGCTATCCACAAGGATAAGGAAGAATTGCCCCTGAAAGGGCCCAGTGTAATCTATATGTACCTTAGGGTTTGCATTTCCTCCCACCTATATACTGGGGCCTGAGGCATTTCAGGCCTAGACTGTTGGCACACTTGACACCCGTGCACCTGAGCCTCAATGGCTTTATCGAGTCCAGGCTAGCGCTTTCATCCTGACTATACCAGGATGTCCCTCATGCAGAGAAATCAAGATTCTAGACCTCAATGAGGCTGGAATCACTACCCTGCTACCCCATAACAGGCAACCCTTAAAGGTGGACAACTCATGCTTCTTGAGCCAGAAGCTTTGGAATTCAGTATCAGAGCACTTGTCAGGCCATCCCGACAGTACCCATGTCAGCACGCGTGTAAGCGTGTGATCAGTGGCAGTTTCTGCAGCCACATCCCTAGCATTGAGGGGAGACTCAGGCAACTCCTGGATGGACAGAATATTAACAGCTGGAGCAGGATCTGGTTCTACTTGGTTCAGGGGTAGTCTACTCAGGCCATCAGCATGGCCCATTTCTTTCCCAGGTTTGTGAACTAATGTATAGTCATATGCTGACAGGAAAATGGACCATCTCAGCATACGAGGAGAAATAATGTGTGGGGTCTGTTTATTAGTGGTAAACAAACCCAGCAGAGGCTTATGGTCAGTAAAGACCATGAAGTGGCGACCATATAAGAAATCATGAAATTTCTTAATGCCAGCCACTATGCCAAGGCTTCTCTGTCAATTTGAGCGTAATTTCGCTCTGCAGAAGACAGAGTCCTTGAATAATAGGCCACAGGGACCTGTGTCCCATCAGTCTTCAGATGGCTAAGTACCGCTCCCACTCCATAAGGAGATACATCGCATGCGATGCAAACAGGCAGTTGCTCATTGAAATACGCTAAAACAGCATTAGAAGTGAGCAAGGCTTTAACCTCATTGAAACTTTTTTCATGGACTTTAGTCCACTGCCAAGGAGCCTGCTTGTCTAAGAG
This sequence comes from Bothrops alternatus, assembly GCA_034064705.1. Classification (NCBI taxonomy): domain Eukaryota; kingdom Metazoa; phylum Chordata; class Lepidosauria; order Squamata; family Viperidae; genus Bothrops; species Bothrops alternatus. The sequence goes on along the minus strand of JARGCV010000053.1, from coordinate 6,827,597 downwards.
CCTGTGTAGTGGCTCTGCTACTGCAGCTTTATGTGGGAGGAAGGCATGGTAAAAATTTAATAGCCCCAAGAAGGCTTGCAGCTCACTCTTAGACTTAGGGCTTGGGGCCTGCTGGATAGCTTGCAGGGTGAATGCCTTGAGCATCTATCCTGAATCCTAAGAAGTCAGTAGAAGTGACTCTGATCTTACATTTATCTTTCTTTCGTTAAGGCCTGCTTTTCGAAAACGAAGTAAGACAGCCCTTAATCTTTCTGCTAAATTTTGAGATGACTCCCCAGCAATGAGGACATCATCAAAGTATGGACAGACCCCTGGAATACCTCAAAGTGTGCTCTCCATGACACTTTGGAATATGCCAGGGACTACATTTACCCCAAATTGCAGTCTCTTGACCTTAAATGCCCCTCTGTGAGTTACAATAGTCTGGGCCTCTGCAGCTGCCTCATCAACAGGCAGCTGTTGATATCCTTGTGCCAGGTCAAGCTTTGCAAAAATATGCCCCCCCCTTGAGGGAGGCCAGAATGTGATTTACCACAGGTACTGGATAAGCGTGCTGTAATCTGCACATATATGTATGTCGCCATTAGCCTTTAGAGGCGTTACTATGGGGGTTTCCCATGGACTTGAGTCCACAGGTTCCAGAATGCCCTGCTGGAGCAATTTGTCCAGCTCAGCATCAATCTTATTTTTGAGGGCAAAAGGTACCCTCCTAGGTTTAACCCTGATTGGCGTGATGTTTGGGTCTAACCTTAGTGAAATGGGAGGCCCCTTGTAGGATCCTAACTCTGAACTAAACACATCTGCAAATTCCCTGCAGACTTCTGCAAGACTCAACTTTGCAAATGGTGCAGCCCAGTTACCTGGATCCCTAGAGCCTCAAACCAATCAAGTCCAATAAGACTTGTATGATCACCCCCAACAACCACATCTAGGGGACCCTCAAAATCCTTATGCTGTACTCTAAGGATGGCCTCCCCCTTAACACACACCATAGAATTCTGAAAATCTGTGAGTATTAGATTGGATGGCCTGAGTTTAACTCCAAGGCCACTGCTGCTGCATATCCTTTTGAAGGTATTAATGGAAATAATGGAGAGAGCGGACCCAGTGTCCAACTCCATTGATAAAGGAACCCCTTGCAACCTTAAGTTGATGGACAGTTTCTTCTTAAGAGGCTTATGTGTTCCTGTTCTCAAAATACTCCTGCGCGATGCGCAGAAACCCACCTTATGTTGGCTGGGGACCCTGGTACCTTTCAGATGCAATTCTTCATGAGGTTGGAACTTCTGGCGACCCAAACAGATGGATGCTATGTGGCCTTGGCTGCCACATGCTCTGCAGATGGCAGAACGAAACTTGCAGTTAGCTCGCTTGTGGCGACCTCCACACCCAAAGCATTGAAGGGATGCTGGGGCCTTTTCCTGACGTTCCTTCTGCCTCCTTTCAGCTGGCTGGTAGAGCCTATTCACCTCTTCTTCAGGATCCTCATCCAATCCTTCTCGAACGTCCTCTTGATGGACTGTAGTAGTCTCTGGAGCGCTTCTGGTAAGCCGTAATATCTTCACAGCCCCACCTGCTGCTTCCTCAGCTGTCACCTCTCGTAGTGCATCTTGGAAAGAGATTTCTTCCTTAACAAAAATCTTCTGCTGCAAGTCTCTGTTCCTTAGGCCACAAACGAATCTATCTCGCAGCCTCTCTTCCAGATCTTTGAACTCACAAGGCCTGGCTGCTCTCCTTAAAACCGCAATAAAATCTGTAGCAGATTCACCCTGCTTCTGGTACCTCTCTCTGTTCAAATGCGTGCCTCCAAGCAATAACAGACAACTTTGGCTGGAAGTGCTCTTTTAACAGCTTCTTTAAGTCAGTATATGCCACTGACTCCATAGGTGCAGGGGCCACCAGATTTTCTGCAATTTCAAAAGCCTCCTGTCCACACACACACACAACAGAGTTGCAGCCTTCAAGCCATCTTCTCTAATCTGATTTACTCTGAAGTAGTTCTCCACCCTGGCTACATAAGAATTCCATCTTTCTGGGTGTGAAATTTCAAAATCAGCCAAATGCCCAATCTTTGCCATTCTTAGTTGCAAACTTCATTACTTGCTCTTCAAACTTTTCTAAGGACTCTGTACTGGCAGGCTGGAACGCTGATTTAGACGCCGTCTTCCCTCTGCAGGACTTCTTGGTAAGTCCTCAAGACTTCTCCATTCAATTGCAAACGAATCCCACCTTCATCGCCAGTGTTAGGTACTGGGTTCGAATGCAATCACGAAGACACATGGTGAAATCAAAGTTCTTTATTCTTGTCTCTGCTCTCTTACAACCAACAACAATCAAAAGTAAAGCAGGCTCTTTTAAGGATGATGGACCCGGACTACGGCAAACAATGTAACAAGCTTGTCCTGCTTTGCGCATGCGCACAAGGCTGGCACCGACCAGTCTGGTCCCGGGCAGCCTTGGAATGCCTGGGACCAATGCAACGTCCCGAGCCTGCTTTTGCAGGTTCCAGACAGAACAGTACCTGTGTGGCAGTTTCTGCTGAAGAACACCATAATTCATTCAGAATCAAGATCACATGAAGTGTTAATACCACTTTACAATGCCTTGTTAAGGCCACACTTGGAATGCTAGATCCAGTTTTGGTCACCACGATGTAAAAAAGATGTTGAGACTGTAGAAAGAATACAGAGAAGAGCAACAAAGATGGTCAGGGGACTGAAGGCTAAAACTTATAAGGAACGGAATTGGGTATGTTGTCTAGTCTAATGAAGAGAAGGACGAGGGGGGACATGATAGCAGTATTCCAATATCTCAGGGTCTGCCACAAAGAAGAGGGAGTCAAGCTATTCTCCAAAGCACCTGAAGGCAGGAAAAGAAGCAATGGATGGAAACTAACCAAGAGAGAAGCAACCTAGAACTAAGGAGAAATTTTCTGACAGTTAAAACAATTAATCAGTGGAACAACCTGCCTCCAGCAGCTGTGAATGCTCCAACACTGGAAGTTTTTAAGAAGAGTCTGGACAGCCATTTGTCTGAAATGGTATAGGGTTTCCTGCCTGAGCAGGGAGTTGGACTAGATGACCTCCAAGGTCCCTTCCAACTATATTATTATTATTATTATTATTATTATTATTATTATTATTATTATTATTATTATTATTATTATTATTATTATTATTTTGGAAGAAACAACTGCAAGCAAGTCAGAATCAGAAAGTGATAAGTTGCACCTTAAGTATAAATCAATAAATCTGGCCTTGACCTCGTTTATTTTGAGCAATACCAACTCTTTTCTAAGTCATGTGTATTTATTAGCTAGTTCATCAACCAAATTCCCTTTCCTTTCTGACTTTAACACCATTGCTGTTAAACTGGAAATCGCAAGAAAGTGTGTTGCTGATTACTTAAGATTTCTGCAGCTCAGTCAGAAGAAGCTGATATTTGGCTTCCGGTTTGTGATTTTGGTGCTGGCGGCCGTGCAGGGTGATTGCTCCCTCCGCCATCCAGTTTTCTCCCACCGGGGGACCCTAAAAAGGGTCAGAGGTTGCCCTGGAAGGGCGATGAACGTGAAGAGGACTCCTGAGCAATCGTGGAAGGGCGGCAGCCCTCTCGTTTGATCCTGGGCAACTCTTTGAACTGATGGAGAAAAGATCAGCAATTAACATTTGCAGTACCACACTTGGAGTACTGTGTACAGTTCTGGTCACCGCACCTCAAGAAGGATATAATGGAACTGGAAAAGGTGCAAAAAAGGGCAACAAGAATGATCAAGGAAATGGAGCGCCTCCCTTATGAAACCAGATTGCAACGCCTTGGTCTCTTCAGCCTTGAAAGACGGCGTTTAAGGGGTGACTTGATCGAAGTGTATAAAATCATGCATGGGATAGAAAAGGTGGATAGAGAAAAATTCTTTTCTCTATCACACAATACCAGGACAAGGGGGCACTCCCTAAAGCTCATAGCTAAGAAAGTGAGGACAAATAAAGGGAAATATTTCTTCACCCAGAGGGTCGTTGATTTATGGAATTCACTTCCAAAAGGGGTCGTGACAGCTGTCAGCCTTGACAGCTTCAAGGCAGGGCTAGATAGATTCATGGATGCCAAGTGTATCGGTGATTATTAAAACGGATGTCCATGTGCCGCCTCTATGTTGGTTGAGGCAGGCAGGATTCCCTTGGGTACCATTTGTTGGGGGTCAAGGGAAAGGGAGGGTTTTGCCTTCTCTTTATGCTCAAGATCCCCATGTACATTTGGTGGGCCACTGTGTGACATAGAATGCTGGACTCGATGGGCTTTGGCCTGATTCAGCATGGCTCTTCTTATGTTCTTATGTTCTTAACATGGCCCAACACTAAGCCGCTACCAGCCGGGGCCAAAATTACTAACAAGCACTTTGAAAGCACCGCAGAGGAATTGGGTGAGATCTTACCTTCTTTGTACCACAAGTATCTTCCTGTAAAAAGCTTCTTAATTGCTTCCCTCTGTGAGGAGAGAGGGAAGGGAACGTTTTCCTCCCACACTCTAAAATGGTGGCATTTGTCTACCTCCGGGACATAAAGCCTGGAAAAGAACAACTAAATAATTGGATTTGCATCTATTTGATATTCAGGAACCCAAAAAGTTCCTACTTTCATGGGGATTTGCTACTCTATCTACTCATAAAAAAGATGAAAAAAGAACTTAAATAGGACAAAAAAAACCTAGCTTGGGATTTGAAAAAGATTTTAAAAGCTATTGAAGACATCTTGTGGCGAAACTTGGTACAGCAAGTGAATATTCTTGACAAAAAGACCTGCTCATACCCCAGATCTGTTCTTGGTATTATCTAAAAGAGATTAAAAGCTGAGAGAACAGCTGGGCGGTGATATTGCTTTTTAGGACTGTGGAGGTGAATACTCACTGACTCTCACTTAATAAATAGCCTTCACTAAAAGACCATTTATAGCCATATCAGAAATTGGAGGAGGACCAGCAACAAATTTTGGCTAATTACAAACTTATACTTGAAAAAATTCTTGAAGCTACTGAGATAATTAAAGCTAGACTGAAAGACAAAGGCACCAGCTTAAACCTACAAAGCGAAACCCTGATTGCAACCAACAAACTTAAAATTAAAAAAACAATAGAAGCGGAAGAAATTAATACCAAGACAGAGGACTTTAAAGAACAACAAGTACAATGTACTGAAAATCTAGACAACCAAACCCTGATTGCAAGTAAAAAATTTACAACCCAAAAAACAACAGAAGCGGAAGAAAGTAATACCAAGATCGAGGGTGATAAAGATCAACAAGTACAGCTTACTGAAAACCTAGACAACCAAACAACAACCATAAAATTGGATATGACTTTCTACTTACACCAGAAAAAACCTGAGGAAGAAGACCAGATTGAATTAAAGAGCAAATATGGGGATCTGGGCCACCAGGGCGACAACTTCTTTGATTCAACTAACATGCACAAGAATGAAGAGAGAGCTGTCTGATGATCTAAAGACATTGGTATGGAAACCTGGTTGGCATAAAAAGAAAGCTAGAGTTAGATTTGAAAAATGGGGTCTTTTGATTTATTATAGAGGATCCTAAAGTCTCAACTAATGGGCTAAAGGGAGATTTTGAGGTGAAGGGAAATATGATTATTAGATTTAACTATTGTTGGAAAATGATAAAAAATAAAGGATTAATTGGCCTAATATTGAGGATTTAGATTTATAAAAGAAGCTGATATTTGTCCACTTTCACAAGAGCAACTTTTATAGTTCACAGTGTTGTTCTTAGATACTGTTTAGTAATGCAAAGGCAGCAAAAGAAATTTCTCATCCCATGAAATACAGCTATTTCTTTGGTGGGATGTTCCAATCAGATAATAACAAGTAGGCATTTTAAAAAGATGTGTTGCCTCTTAATTGTAGGCTCTTAATTGTGTGCTATTTTTGGACATATTTTCTATGGCTTGCTTGGCATTCCTACTGTTCCAACCAGATTTCAAGAAGGAAAAATGAACTTTGAGAACAGGTCATAAATGCTGGTTCTGAAGGAGTCCTGTGGAAATGCAAAGGACTTCTCTATGGGACGAAATCCTAAGTAAATAATTGCAAGTCTTGAAGGCATTGCTCTCTCATCATAGGATGCAATGTGCCTATTACTGCACCAGTTCAGACTCAATTAATTATGATGTTATGATGCTCTGCAAAGATTTTTATTTTGCAAGCGTTACATGGGCGAGCACTGGTACATGTACTTTGTACCAGTATGTTAGAACTGTTCTAGGAAAGCAGATACATTGCAATTTGCTAAGAAAGAATTGGTAGATAGAAATGGGAATGAACATACTTGTCCACTGAAAAAACAAAGTTGAAGTTGCATCTCACAATGTACATGAAGTGCTCTTCAGGCTCAGAACAAGGAGTAATTAGCAAACCATAAACAGATTTACTATCATTTAAAAATAGGACAACATACTTCTTGTCCTACGGTGATTTTCCAAGTTTAGTTTTTAAAAAATGCCAATTTTATTGATAAAGGACTGGTGATCTCATTAAAGTATTTTTACAATATGCTGAAATTTGAATATTAATTTTTATCAATGAGCTAAATATTTCTCATTTGTCTGTTTTGAAAAACACATGAAGAACCATTTATATTTCTATGCTAAATTGGAAAAACATCTTGCATTCTATAACCATTTAACTGCTTTGAATAATTCCAGGAATTCTCTTTTCCAGATAGGACAAGTCTAATCAGGACTTAATAGTGCAATGAACTCATCTTTTTAATCCTTCTAAACATATCAGAGTTGTTGATGAGCGGACAGTGCTTAAAATTTAAATGAATACAAATAATTAACTGAATTGGCACTCACATTTATTTAAAAAAATTGAGTGGCATTTTCACCTTGAGGATTTTCAAACTGAGATGATAAATTCTAAATAATTGGTGGGAGGGTATTTATACAATAGCTTGCTTTCTTAGTATCAAGCAGATTTACTTTGTACAGTTTGTTTCCACCAAGTTCGTTAACCTTTGCCAAGACAAATATTCATCAGATACTTTTGTCTGCATTGGTTCCCACAGGCAGAGTTATGGAAATCTGAGTGCGGCACTTCAGGCTGGTGGACCTGATGAACACAACAACAGAAAATTTAAGAAGGTACTCACCAGTCATCAAGGTGTAATAGTTTGGATAGGAAAGACTAGGAAAGTCAGGGGTTAGGTAATCCACTTTCACTCCCCTGTTGACAATCTCTTTGAAGCCAGGCAAAGACTCGAGTGCTTCCTCAGAGATATAATCATATCGAACCCCATCAAGCAAAAACAGCAGGAGCTTTGGCTGTGCAAGAGATGAGCGTACCAGGGTAAGGACTAGCAGGAGATACACAACATGCTTTGCCATGTTGCTGGATGGAGGCTTGCCAGAATATTCTCTATGCTCTTAGTCCTTATGCAGTTGCTCTGGAAAAAAAAAAGCATATGGAGGTTGTTGTTTTTTTCTTCAAGGGTTGGCCCTCACAGTTCTCTGGACTTACCCCAGAGTTTAAAGGTATAGCAGCACAAATTGAACTTGCCAGACTTCCCAAGTTACAGCCTAGTTACCAAGAAGCTTTGAACTTTGCTACTATGGTTGCTTGCACTCCAGTAGTGAATACTAATTATAGAACAAAAGAAGCACGAAAAAGAGTGAATCATAGAGACCAAGCTGCATGCCTGCTGATTGACGCTGCTACCCTGCCATACAAAGAGTTAAAAAACGCCATTAATACAGTGTCTTGTCTTCCTAGATGTCAGTTTTTCAGAGCAGTGAATAAATTTGAAAATGTAATGGGGTAGTCTTAGCTTTACAATCAGCAACTAATTATAATTTTAACCTGAAGGATGATTTGATTTGATTTTTAAAGTTTGAATGTATTTGTTAAGAGCATATATTTATAATTTTAGGAAGAGATTTGTTTACTAATGGATGAATGTATGGGAGATATTTTTATCCTAGTGATTTCTTGTGTTTACAAACCATTTGCTTTGTCAAGTGGCTGTTAAACATCTGATGTGCCTCTTGGCATTTTCAAATTCTTGTCTTGCTTCCATTCGTGAATACACACACGTTATCATAATCAGCAACCACAACTGTATATAAAATTCCAAAAATGTGTGGAAACATGTAAACCAGGATTGAAATAAATGAGTAAACATTGTATTTTGGACAGCATTTTAATGATCATGCAGCTAGAATTATATGATGATAATATATTTTGTAAAAATTAAGACATTTCTAAAAATGTTTAATTGACTGATAAAATGCAATCACTTTTTCATTTTGCTGAGAAAAAAAATCCAAACCATACAATATGTCAATAGTAAAAGCCACTGACTCCATTTCACTAGTGTTATCATAGCTATTAAGTCCTTTGATCGGTTGCGAATGATGAAGGCTCATTGTTGTTGTTTTTTAATATTAAACATGTTTATTGAGATCAATGATAGTAGCTCTTTATTCATCGCCTTCAAAACACCAACAACTTCCAAGGCACGCAGGCCTCTCTTAACTGCTCAGAGACCCGGGCAAAAGTAACGAAAAACAGATGGCTTTCGCGCCTCGTGCCTGCTCGCAAGGCCAGCGCCACTCAGTCTGGTCCCGGGCAGCTTTTGCAAAGCCCAGGACCGTTGCAACGTCCCGAGCCTGCTTTTGCAGGCTCAAGACACAACATGCCTCCCCCCTAGATTGGACATGCATGTACACCACACATGTTACTCCTTTGGGATAGTGTTATAAATTCTAACAATTAAATGCATTGAATGTGGAATACTCGAGGTTGCTTTCCAACACCCTCTTTTGCTTATTTTGGATATAAATGTATCTGAAATCAAAATATAATACAACAATCTTTCTAGTAAGGACTCTTGCCCTTAGAACCCCTTGAGCTTGACAGCAGCTTCACAAAATCCTTGAGATGTTTGGATTGGCACCTGGCCTGCTGCAACCTCCTGGGACCAGGGGAATTTACCTGGCCCCTCTGCTCACCTCCTACTCCTACTCATGTCTCTTGTGCTTTGCTGCCTTAAGTTTGTTGGGGACCCCGGAAGTTTTGCCTGGCCCCCCTGCTCGCCTACCAGGTTAGGTAGGCCAGGACTTTTCTGCCACCAAGACCTGGTTGACCCGGCCCTCAGCTGTGTGGCTGGACCCTCTATGTCCCAGCCAGCATGCCGTGGAGGGGTGGTAGTCCCCGATTCCACAATGGACCTTTCTTGGGGGGGGCTATCCTTGAACCCCCCCGGCCAGCAGTTGAAAAGTGCTCGGTATTGGGAGTGTCCCAGTGCTTGGATGCCTCTAAGGCTGTGACCCAGGTGTCAGAGTCAGGAGATGACTCCCAAGCTACCCCTTGTCCAGTTGACCTTCTTCTGGGAGCAGTTGCAGAATTGGGCCTTTGTTCCAGCCAGAATTTTTGTTCTCTTGTGTCTTGTGAGTTATTTGGATACTCCCTGTCTGGAGCACTATCTGTTGTTTGTGAAGAATTTGGATACCCCTGGAGTGACTCCCTGTCTGGAGTGATTGTGGATGTATGGGGTGACCCCCTATCTATTAAATTCCTGTCCTGGCCACTTATGAAACCCTGGACTGACTGTTGAAATTGATCCTCAGAATGCATATTCTAATCCTCCTCTCCCCCCCAGAGCAGAACCAGGAGCGGAAGGGCGTGAATCCAGTCTCGCACGCAGCTGATCTATGTGCCTGCGAATGATGCGGCCGTCACCCAGTGTCACTTCATATGACAACGGCCCAGAGACCTTACAGACCACAGCTGTTACCCAGAGGTGACCAGGCCCGTAGTTTCGTGCCCAAACTGGATCTCCCACTTGCAGTCTCCTTGGTGCCCTTGGTTGTGACACCTGTGAAGCCACCCAATCAGGGTGCAGCCTATCCAGTTTTGTGATGAGGCGGTGACCCCAGCACAGTTCAGCAGGACTCTTCCCAGTGGCAGTGCATGGTGTGGTGCGGTGTGCAAGAAGGAAATCTGCTAACCTGTGATGCCAGTTACCGTAAGTCAGTCTTTTGAGAGCCTCCTTGGTTGTGCGCACCATTCTTTCTGCCATTCCGTTGGTGGAAGGGTGGAAGGGAGCCAAAGTCACGTGATGGATCAGGTTTGCCTGGAGAAAAATCTGGAACTCAGAAAAAGTAAATTGAGGACCGTTGTCTGAAACCAGGACATCTGGAAGGCCATGAGCTGCAAAAATTCCTCTCAACACCTGGATAGTCTTGGAGGTAGTAGTGGAGGAAACAGGAACAACCTCTAGCCACTTGGAGTGGCTATCAACAACAACCAGGAAGAATTGCCCCTGAAAGGGCCCAGTGTAATCTATATGTACCCTAGACCACGGGGTTTGAGTTTCCTCCCACCCTGAGGCATCTTGGGCCTGGACTGTTGGCACATGAACCTGGGCCTCGATGTCTTTGTCGCTGTCAGGCCACCACAAATGGCTGCACGCAAGCGCTTTCATCCTGACTATGCCTGGGTGTCCCTCATGCAGAGAGGTTAAGGTCCTAGACCTCAATGATTCAGGGATTACTGCCCTACTGCCCCACAACAGGCATCCCTTGAACGTGGATAACTCATGTCTCTTGTGCCAGAAACTTTGGAACTCAGTATCTGGGCATCTATCCGGCCACCCAGACAACACCCATGACAACACTCATGGAAGTGTGTGATCTGTGGCAGTTTCAGCAGCCACATCCCTAGCATCGAGAGGAGACTCAGGCAGCTCTTGAATGGACAGAATGTTTACAGCAGGGGCTGGATCAGGCTCCAAGTTGGGCAGGGGTAATTTACTCAGGCCATCAGAATGACCCATTTCCTTTCCAGGCTTATGGATTAGCATGTAGTCATATGCTGACAAAAAAATGGACCATCTATCCTTATTTTGATGATGCATCACAGGCAATGCAAACAGGTAGACTATACGTTTGCAAATGTTGCAGGCCAGTAACTTGGATTCCCAGAGCCTTGAACCAATCAAGTCCAATAAGACTCACGCGTTCACCCCCAACAACCAACACATCTAAGGGACCTTCAAAATTCTTGTACTGTACCCTAAGGGTGGCCTTCCCCTTAACATACATCTTAGAATTCTGAAAGTCTGTAAGAATGACATTGGATGGACTGAGCTTAACTCGGAGGCCACTGCTACTGCAAATTTTCCTGAATGTGTTGACGGAAATTATGGATAGAGCGGACCCAGTATCCAGTTCCATGGATAAAGAAACTCCTTGTAACCTTACATTAAGGGACAGTTTCTTCTTTAGAGGCTTATGTGTGCCTGTCCTTAAAATACTTCTGCGTGATGCGCAGAAGCCCACCCTATTTTGGCTGGGGACCCTGGTACCTTTCAGGTGCAATTCTTCATGGGGTTGTACCTTCTGATGACCCAAACAGACGGACGCTATGTGGCCTTGCCTGCCGCATGCTCTGCAGATGGCGGAAAACCTGCAGTCAGCTCGTTTGTGTCGTCCTCCGCACCCGAAACATTGAAGGGCTGTTGGAACCTTCTTCCTTCTTCCAACTGCCTGGTAAAACTTGTTCACCTCATCTTCAGGATCTGTCTCCACCTCTACTTGCACGTCTTCCTGGTGGACCGTGGCTGTTTCAGGGATGCTTCTGTGGGGCCTCATATTCTTAACCGCCCCCCTGCTGCTTCCTCTGCTGTAACCTCTCGCAGAGCGTCTTTGAATGAAATATCTTCTTTCGCGAAGATCTTCTGTTGTAAGTCTCTGTTTCTTAGTCCACACACAAAACGATCATGGAGCCTTTCTTCTAAGTCTTTAAATTCACACTATCTGGCTGCCCACCACAAAGCCGCAATAAAGTCTTTGGCTGATTCACCGGCCCTCTGGTCCCTTTGATCAAATGCATGCCTCCAAGCAATGACGGATAGTTTAGGTTGGAAATGTTCTTTCAGGGACTTCTTTAAATCAGCATATGTGATTGATTCCAAAGCAGCAGGGCCCACCAGATTTTCAGCAATCTCAAAGGCTTCCTGCCCGCAGACACACAACAGGGTTGCAGGCTTCAGACCATCCTGTCTGATCTGATTCACCCTGAAATAATTCTCCACCCTAGCAATGTATGATTCCCATTTCTCAGGGTGGTAGACGTCGAATTCCGATAAGCGGTCGATCTTCGCCATCTTCAAGCACACTTCACCACTCACTCTCTTTGAGAAGGGGTCTTTCAGCCGAACTCACCCTCCAACGACGCTGTACTGGCAGGCTGGACGCTGATTTTAACGCCGTCTTCCCTCGTTGAGGACTTCTTGGTGAGTCTTACAGCTTCTTCTTAAAGCTTGTAAGAGATCCCATCCTCGTCGCCAATGTTACGTCCTCCCAAAATGGTGAATTATGAAGACGCATGTTTCACTCAGTAACAGTCTTTATTTGTTCTCAGCCAAAACACCAACAATGAGCAGAGGCATGCAAGCCTCCTTTTATATGTCTGGATCCCCGGACCAATGGTGGCAGACAGGTGCTCTTTTCCCGCCTTGCGCATGCGCGCAAGGCCGGTGCCACTCAGTCTGGTCCTGGGCATCTTTCCAATTGCCCGGGATTAATGCAACGTCCCAAGCTTGCATTTGCAGGCTCAGGACACAACACCAGGAATTTCACATATGTCAATAGTATAGATCTTAAAAACAGAGCTCACTAAGGATAAGGAATAGACAAAACTTTATTACAAATTGCACTATAAAGTGGTCTGATCAGTTGCCTCACTTGGTCTTTCAATGATGGATTGGTGCTTGCACTCATGAGAGTCCAAAATAAAGAAGTAACCCTCCTTCCATTACACCGAAATAAGCTGTTGTAGAAATATAGCAGGTTAAGCAGCAGTTTCCCCCCATCTTACTCCTTAGGTTCTTCAGAAATTGCGCTGGATGTGATCATGGACTGGATTCTTCCCCTGAATTTCTTCTCAGCCTAGTCTTCTCCAGTCCTGGACAGAAAGAGAAAAATAGCCTGGACAGTTTGACTTAATTCAAGAAATAGTTAGATATATAAGAAGACGTATTCATTTCCTGTATATTTCTAAATGTCTTCAAACATCACTGAAAACTAGAGATCTTTTAATGAAACAAATGACCTGCAGAAAAACAATACACTTAAGTTTATCCAATCAAACCAGGCTCTGTGTCCTAATAACAGAGCAGGAACTGAAAAATAAGTAATACGCAGTTTCCTCAAGATCTTAGTTTTTATAGCTACAGACAGATTTGCATCTTATCACAATATTCATTAATAAGGCAATTACATAATTATTGAATTAACTATATCAAGTACCCAGCCTATTTAACATACAACAAATTGTTTATTCCCTAATACATGTCTTTGCTTCTCATCCTTTGTTGCTCTGTATTCATTGTTTGAAGAAATAGGTGGATTAGCTCAGGCAAAAGTTTTATGAGTTGGTGGTTAAATGTTTACTTCCTTTGTGCTTTTCGGGGTCAAGGTGCACTGTGTCCAGGATCTTTATATTAAAATGAATCACTTGGTTTTCATGCTTCAAAATCTGGTGTTCTGGTAGCAGGTGATCAGATGTTTGATGCTATAGTACTCCTCAACTTACAACCATAATTGAGACTGGAATTATGATTTTAAGCTTTTTGAGGTCATAAATCAAGGCACCCATGTGACCAGAAGTAATTTTTCAGACTTTTTCACAGCAGTTGAAGTGAACATGGCAGTTGTTAAACGAATCCATTCATTTGAATGGGCAGTTTTTTTCTTGAAAATTGTGAATCGCAGTCATCAGACAGCAGAACACGAAGGTTAACAACATGCGGTCACATGCCTGTGATGGGGAGATGGTCATGTATAACTGATTAAGAGGCAAGGTTCCACATGATAGAAAATTGTTTACATGTGAGATTTGAGTCAATTTTTTTGGCCCTCTCATGGCCCCCAAATTCTCATGAAACTTTAGAATTCTAAGAAAGAGAATGGAAAAAATCTAATTTAAAGATAGGCCTATTCCTTTTTAATATCATCAGGATATGTTTTTAATCAAAGGTGGTTGGACTGTGGATCATGATCCCCCAGAAGTTTGCGAGCAATTTAAAAATTGTTTTAAAGATTGTCATGTATATAGAAGTCAAACTCATACTTTTAGTATTACTGAACTTAGGAACTGGTTTTCTACATGCTTTATTTTCTTAGCAAAATCCTAGGGTTTTATGACCGACTATCAGTACCATATTCTTTAAATTACTATTCATGTTATAGAGCAGGCTTGTCAAACTTGCGACGTCACGTGACATGTCACAAAATATCGTGACTTTTTTGCCATTGCCGGCAATGGGATGGGCATGGTTTTGGAGTGACGCATCCGGCCCGTGGGCCGGCAGTTTGACATGCCTGTTATAGAGTATCATTTTGAAATATCCTTTTCATATTTGCATATTTTTACAGAATGTTTACATAAATATTTGTCGAAGGTAACAAATATTTGTAATTGGCTTTGACTGATGTTTGATTAACAATGTATTTGTGTGACAATTTACAATTGTAGAAAATTAAACCATTTCATTGAGATAAACAAAAAAGCAATCCAATTTAAAATAATGCTTTTTAATGGGGTAGATACATTTTCCCACTTTTGCAAAATGAAATGGACAGAACTTTTAGATACTGGCAATATCACTGACAGATTCAGCTTCTCTGGAAAATATTTGTACTTCTGGTCTGTCAGGTAGCACGGTTCATATATTCATAGCCTTTGTCTGTAGAACTGTATGTGCTAAGGAATTTAGTATATTTTTATGTTATTTTAACAGATGCCAAACTGACACAAGCATACTCATAAATAAAATTTCCAACATTTTGGATCAGTTTACAAAATTGCTATATAAAATTAAGCAAAGAGGCTCTGAGCATATTTGTTTATTAACAGTACTTTTAAACTTGCTGTATCACTGGATTTATACACATCACAGTCACAACAGCCTATTTCTATAGTTGCTGCCATAAGTAGCCAATATTGGTAAAAAAATAAACATAGCACGAGAAAATAAAGTGGATGCCCTCAAAAATAAAATCCAGATATGAAAAATCATGCAAAAGTGGGAAAATGTATCTACCCCATTAAAAAGCATTATTTTAAATTGGATTGCTTTTTTGTTTATCTCAATGAAATGGTTTAATTTTCTACAATTGTAAATTGTCACACAAATTCATTTAACATTTTAGGGGGTCACAAAGTTTAAAATCTTCAAGTGATCTACAACATCCCCACACATAGTCTGTGTTTACATATGTATATCAAGCAAAATCAAGCTCGTCAACTTTTCAGTCTGTTCCTCTATTAAATAATTAGCAGAATAACAGAATAACAGAGTTGGAAGGGATCTTGAAGGTCTTCTAGTCCAACCCCCTGCTATATGGTACTCTATACCATTCCATACAACTGGCTATCCAATCTCTTCTTTTTTATATAAATATTTTATTAATTTTCTATTTTTACAAACAAGTGCTTAATAGACAACGTGTTAACTGGGTCCATTAATAATTCCGTGGTACATATAAGCTTCTTCAAACTAAATCTAATATTATGCCATCCAATACCTTCTCTCTTCTTCTGGTAATAAACATTTTTCCACATTAAGCAAATACAAATACAATCTTATCTATCTAGACTTCTGGTTCTGGACCGCGGCGCCTCTAGCCACATGGTGAGACTTGTCTCCTCATTTGGCTAGTTTCCCTCTGCCGGTAGACCCCTGTGGGGGTCGAAAGTCGCCCTGGAGGGCGCGACTGCCGTCAAGGAGGCTGTGCTCAGCTGCGGAGGAGCGGTGGCTCCTCCAACTGTCCGAGCTTCTTGAGGGCCAACGGAGAAGAAGATCGGCCGTAAAATGGCCGATCATCTAGCCGCACCAACCGCAAGTCAAAAGAACAACTAAGCATGAAGAACCACCGTGATGAATCCGGGTGAGACCTTTCCTTCTTTCACTATCCTAACTTTTCCTGTAAAAGTTTTTATTTCCTTTATTAAAAAAGCGGCAGCTGCCTAGACGGAAAGAAGAACTAGAAAGAAAAAGATTGATGTTTGTGTGTGTGTGTGTGTGTGTGTGTGTGTGTGTGTGTGTGTGGTTTTTTTTACTATTGGACTTCTGTTGGGTGAATTTTAGGGGAAAAGAAGAAAAAAGGGGACATTGCTACTTGGTTTTTTTTAATTTGATAATGTTGGGGATTCTCGCTTTGCTGACTTTTTGGAAAAAAAGAAAAGAGAGTCTTTAACTTTATTAATTTTAAAAAAAAGACTTTATAATTCACTGAGGACATCTGGTGGTGAAAAGCGTGTACTTCTCCCTGTTATTTGAAGAGGGATTGGATTTTATGTGATAATAAAAGAGAAAAGATAACTTGACAGCTGGGTGGTGGACTTTGGAGGCGGACATTTGTGGATCTTTTTAAAGTAGTCTCTAATAAAGGAATAGGCAAATTTACCACCAAAATGACTGAAAGTTATTCACATCTTGACTATGATTTAATACTGGAAAAAATATTAGAATTTACAGAAGATTTTAAAACTTATTGGAAATCTTGGAGAAAATCTAAAGATGCCACCTTGGAACCTCACATCGACCCTCCAATATTGAACCAAGTTATGGAACAAGGAACAATAGAAGATGAACAGAGTAATTTTGAACAGGCCTACATACAACTTAAAGAGACAGAGACACTATACTTACAACTTAATTGTGAATCTACACTGAAAAAAATGTGGAAACTACTGAATCAACCACTCTTACACAACGCCACTTACAACTGATGGACAACTTTGATGATCAAGAAATAACTGTAATTGACTTAGTTCAACTACCAAAAATAACAAAGATTGACATTCAGACACAATCTTTTGGAAATTCCAATAAAGCGGAAAGGGAAAGAAAATTTGTTAAGTTTGAACTGGTTAGAAAGTTTTGTAATCAAATCTTGAGGTTTGATAACCGAAAAGCCTTGTTATGGGAACCAAATTGGCATAGAAAGAAAGCTAGAGTCAGGTTTAAATGTGACATAAAATGTTACTTGATGGGTTAAAAAGGCTTTAGAAATTTCGTCTGATTTAATAACGAATGAAGGATGTGAATTTACTGTTATTATGGTTGATAATTATTTGAGGGTGTTAATTTTTTTAGAGGACAAAAAGACTTTATAGATGTAGATTTATGAAATGATTGAATATATTCTTTAAAAAAAATAGAAATGTACGTTGATGTTTTTTTCTCTTTTTTTCTTTTTTGACTTAAATTGTCATTTTAAATATGAGAATTATGTTGTAATAGAGAAAGAGAGTATGCCTGATCTAATTAGGAATGAAAGATGAGAATTTTCTGATATTATAGTTGATAAGTATTTGAAGATATAAACTTTATCAACGGCTTAAAAAGATTTTCTATAGATGTAGACTGATGAAATGATAGAATATACTCTTAAAAATAGAACTGTTTTTGTTGGACTTATATTATTATTTTAAATATGATAACTGTGTTGTAATAGAGAAAGAGGAAGAGCTATTTGTGATAAGGAAGGGAATAGTCTCAATGAATGATCTTTTATTAAGGATACCTGAAATCCCAACTATATACTTACTAAAATGTAATTGGAGTATGACAACTGTAATTAGTAAAGCTTAAAAACAGGATATAGATTATAATTGCATGTGATTGATTATTTTTGTTTGATTGAACTTTACTTAAAACTGTATTAACTTTAATAAGCAATACTATATTTAAGAAACAGAGAGGAAATTTTTGATAATTAATTTGAGCTATATTTATATGATTTTGTCTTTGAATGATTGGAGACCCTGACCACCATATTGTGTCCTAAGCTTTTGGAAAAAAATGAAAAAAACCAATAAAATTTTTTATAAAAATAAATATCAATCTTATCTATCTAGTTATAATAATATTTCTATTTCTAGCAAACTATTCTTAACCATATTCAAACATCTAATTGATAATATAATATCCCCTCTAATGTCAAAACTTCTGTTTTCTTCAGTCTCACTATAGCTTTCTTCCTTTGCCAACTAACTTTCCAAGTCAGTGCATAATTGTTCCTCTATTTTTGTGCATATTATTTGGAGCAAAAGAAACAATTTAGTTAAAGTATTTTTGGAAGAGCTAGCCCACTGATATTCATTAAACAGCCTCCCTCCTTCTCTAATTCCCCACAGTTCTGGTAACAGCTCTGTCTTCCATTCCATCAGTTTTCCTTCCTTATCCTCCAGTATGCTCTGAAATCTTGGCTGATAAAATGTCTTTTCCATTTCCAATATTATCATTATGTCTTCTAATTCTTCATTTGTCTGAGTCTGGCCATTAGTTTTTTCCTTTGGGTCCTCTATATTTGGGTTAGCTTTCTCTAGTTTTCCTTCTATTTTCTGGGTTGCTAGTTCCTTCCCTGTGGTTATTTTCTGGGTTTGTAGATTTAAATTAGAAAATTGTTCTTTTATCTCCTTTGTGTTATTTTTAATCTCATCACGAGCTAAGGCAATTGTTTCTTGTATTGATTTCAACATGGAGAGAATTTCTTTCTGTGATTCATCAGTATTTTCTTGGTGGTATATCGAACTGAGGCTTCTGGAGACAGACTTAAGGATGGTTTTTTACCATTTAGGTTTAAGTATGGAACATCCATTTTATTTTTTGTAAATGGCCTTTGTAGAAATCTGTTTGAAAACTTAAGAAGTTTCAGTTAATTATTATTGGAGCTCCAGATTATCCAACCAACTTATCAATCCTTTCTTAAATCTCCCCTAAGCAGATATAAGTAAAATTCAAAATTTTCTGTCCAATGAGAAATATATCCTTTCTGTTCAGAGAGAAGAAAGAACCATTAAAAGCTGTTTATCAGTCAAGATTTATAATCCAAAATGTTCCATCATATCAGTCAATAATGTATATTTCTTCTATAGAAAACTAGTTCCACAATACAGTTCCGAAAGTCAGTATTTGTATTCGCAGTTCAGATAGGCCAATTTTAGAATAGTTTATCGTCTCTGCCACACAGATATGCAGCCCCCAAGCCTTTTCTTTCTCAGCTGCAATCTTCAAAAGTAAAAGATTCCAAGGCCAGCCAGACTCTTGTCTAAATCTGGGCTCTGAGCCAGGTTTCTTTTAGAAATAATAAGTTGTAGTGATGCCATTTTCCAGTTTTGTTTTGTTTTTAAATCCAAAACTTATATTGCAGACTTTTCAAGTCTCTCTTTTTTTAAAAAAAGAAAGCATTTTTGTCTTAAAAGCATTTTTGTCCCCAAATTTCCAAGCCAATTAATATATATCAGCTTAGTCTTGTAGTTTTCTCCATTTTCCCCAAGTAATTAAATCGCTGCTTTTCTTTTCCTAAGGGAATGGGGCAGAAATTCCCTTTTTCTCTCTCATCAGGGGGAGTGCTTTGGGCAGTTTTTCAGGAAGAGGTCTTAAAATCATAAAGAGAGGATCAGGTCTCACCCAGTTTCATCCATGTTGCTGTAATGTTGCTTGTTGGTGCTTGTTGTCTTCCACTGTCAGCAGCTTAGGACTGGCTATGAGAATGTAGCCAATCTTTCCCCCACCGGTTTGGAGGAATTCCTCAGATTAAATGGGAGGGCTGCTGCCCCTGCGATCAGCGAGGGTCCCCTCCTTGCTTGTTGCCTTTATGGGGCGACTTTTGACCCTTTCCAGGGTCCCCCAGTGGGGCGAAATCAAATGCGAAAGACAGAGCTCCATCTTCCTGCATCCGTTCTGCCACAACTTCAAAACTGAAAGCTGCTATCCAGTTTCTTCTTAAAAGCCCCCAGTGATAAAGCACCCACAGCTTCTGAAAGCAAGCCATTGCACTGGTTAATTGTTCTCACTGTTAGGAATTTTTTTCTTAGTTCTAGGTTGCTTCTCTCCTTGATTAGTTTCCATCAATTGTTTCTTCTTGCCTTCCGGTGCTTTGGAAAATAGATTCCCCCTCCCCTCAAATATTGGAACACTGCTATCCTGTCACCCCTAGTTCTTCTTTTCACTAGACTAGACAAACTCAGTTCCTGCAAAGATTCTTCATATATTTACCTTCAGCCTCCTAATCATCTTTTTGCTCTTTTCTGCACTCTTTCCAGGCTATCTACATCTTTTTTATAATATGGTGACCAAAACTGGATGCAGTATTCTAAATGTGATCTTACTAAGGCTTTATAAAGCAGTACTAATACTTCATGTAATCTTGATTCTATCCCTCTGTTAATGTACCCTAGGATTGTGTTTGGTTTTTTTGGCTGCAGCCACACACTGTTAGCTCATATTTAAGTGATTGTCTGGTAGGACTCCAGGATCCCTCTCACAGTTACTGCTATTGAGCCAGATTTCACCTGATCTGTACTTGTACATTTGATGTTTCTTGCCTAAGTGCAGTGCTTTTTTTGTTAAAAAAAAAAAGGTGCTAAAACTCACACAAGTCATACAACCCGCCTTGCCTACCTTACAAGGTTCCATCCCAAAAAGGTGCCGGAACTCCGTTCTGGGCGTTCTATGACAAAAAAAGCCCTGCCTAAGTGTAACACCTTACTTTTCTCAAGATTGAATTTCATTTTGTTAGATAGGGCCCAGGGTTCAAGTCTGTCAAGATCCATCTGGATCTTGAGCCTATCTTCTGGAGTTTTGGCTATTCTTGCCAGTTTAAGGTCTTCTGCAAATTTGACGAGTTCCCCTTCTATTCCTTCATGTAAACTGTTTATGAAGATGTTGAAGAATATTGGGCCTAAAATGGAACCTTGGGATATCCCACTGCTTACCTCCTTCCATGTAGATGTAGTTGAGGACTACATGTTGAGTGTGATTTGTCAGCCAGTTACAAATCCATCTGGTGGTGATGCTGTCTATACCACATTTTTTAAGCTTACCAAGAAATAGGTTGTGGCCTATTTTGTCAAATACCTTACTGAAATTCAGGTATACTATGTCTACTGTATTTTGCTGTTCCACCAATTTAGTCACTTTGTTAAAGAATGAAATAAGATTTGTTTGGCATGATTGGTTTTTGACAAACCTGTGTTGGCTTCTGGTTTTAACTTTGCTTGCTTCTAGGTGTTTACAGATCTGTTGCTTATCTTTTCCAGAATATTCTCAGAATTGTCAGGCTGATTGGTCTGTAGTTTCCTGGATCTGTCCCCCCCCTTTTTTGAAGATGGGAAGCACATCAGCTATCCCCCCCCTTTTTTTGAAGATGGGAAGCACATCAGCTCTTTTCCAGTCCTCTGGTAGTTCCCCAGTGCCCCAGGATCTTTGAAAGATATGGTTCAATGGTTCTGAGATGGCATCTGCCAGCTCCTTCAGAACTCTGGGATGCAATCCATCAGGTCCCAGTGATTTGAACTTTTCTAGAGTGGACAGCCTTTCTCTTACCATTTTCTTGCTTATTTTAATTTGTATTCCTAGGTTGTCTTTTACTATTATGTTCTTGGAAGGTTGGGCTGTATTATCTTGTTACGTGAAGACAGATGCAAAGAATTAAGTAGCTCTGTTTCTCTCTACTGACACTTACTTCCTTGCCATCTTCTCTTATTAGCGGGCCAATTATTTCTTTGACTTTTTTCTTATTTTTTATATGTTGAAAGAAACTTATTTTTGACATTTGCCACAAGTCAATCTCCCACTTGATGCAGAGTTTGTCTCCCAGTTTATGCCAGGGTAGTTAAAGTCCCTCATTGCTCTCTCCAAATGGTTAGCTGCTATCGGTTCCCTGTATTTTCCATCCATGGATTCTGATTTTATTCTCAAGAGCACCAATTGCATCATTTTCCATTGCAGTTACTTTTATGAAGAAACAATCCAGTTGTATAATTCTGATCATAAGAACTGGCAACATTATGAGTGTCCTACTTCCAGGAAACAAATTATTCTGTATCTCTTTTTTACCTAAATTATGGTGTTTGGTCCTTGTACCTTAATCACCAGCTAAACCAGGTTGGAGAAATCTATATTGGCTAGCTTTTGTCAAAGGCCAGGATGTCTGAGTAGTGTGCAGCCACTAGGTGTCAGCATTCTTTAAACATACTTTTCAGTTTCTCTCAAAGCATCTCAGAGGTGTGTATAACTTAAAGTTGCCAGGTCCGGATTGCAAAGATCCTAATTTCTACTATCTGTCAGAAAAGAGATAAAGATAAAATTACTTATTTATCGCCATCTACTGATTGTCCAAATTTGGTAGCTCTAATTCAAATCCTTTCAGAAAGGAAATAGCTTTTTCTCCTTGATTGTAAAAGAGGAATTGAGTTTCTGTGCAAATCTCTAATGCTAAGAAACTAAGCCTCAAAATTTTTGCCTCTTCTTCTTGTCCTAATGATGCACAGAAATTATAATCAGATAAACATACACCAGCCTACAAGGTGATTCCAGTCCTTATTTAGCAACATTCAAAGTTAAAGTGATACTTAAAAAAACCTTAGTGGCCAGTTCTTTCATTTACAACCTTTGCAACATCTCTCTGCTATTATTTTCACTTGTTTATTTACCCCATACCAAGATTTCCTCATAGAGAAAGCATGTAGTTCACTTGAAGGAAGTAGCAAGAACCAAAGGAAAACTGAAGTTACACCATAGACACGATCATATGCTTTTCACTTAGCAACTGCCTCTCTTAGTGACCTAGTTTTTGGGCCTCTGTTGTGGTCAGTAAATAAGGACTACCTGTAAGGAACATGATCCATTCTAGCTTGTCCTACAAATATATTGAACTTTGGGAATGAGGTCTTCTCGTGATTAGAATATTTTGGAGCAGTTCCTCCCTAGCATTGATACTGGTACGGGCATCCAACTACATTATCTATACCATATCTTTCAAAAAGAAGAAATGGTATTTCCAACCCAGCAAAGGATAAGAAAGTAGTTGCTCAAGAATCCTCCCATCAACTAGCAATTCCAAGA
This sequence comes from Bothrops alternatus, assembly GCA_034064705.1. Classification (NCBI taxonomy): domain Eukaryota; kingdom Metazoa; phylum Chordata; class Lepidosauria; order Squamata; family Viperidae; genus Bothrops; species Bothrops alternatus. The sequence goes on along the minus strand of JARGCV010000053.1, from coordinate 6,804,669 downwards.
ATTCAAATTAATTCCATCAAGGAAACCTTTGGAATCAGGGAGAGAGCCCTGTGCCTTCTCCAAAGGGGAAAGCTGCAGGTCAAATAATGCAGTACTTGAAAACACTTGATATTTTAGTTCATCTTTGAGCGAGGGAAAAAGGACAAGGGAAGCAGAATTGTTTTTGTGGGTTCCATTCCCTAAGGAGGTACATCTGGCAGGAGCCAGAAAAAGGGCCTTCTCTGTGGTGGCTCTCTCCCTTTGGAACATCATCCCGGGATGTAATTAGACTGCCCCCCCTTTGACAGTCTTTTGGAAGGCCCTGACAATGTTGTGCCAGCGGATCTAGAGAACCCAGAGTGCAAGGGAGCCCATCAAATGGCTTATTTAATCATGTGCTGTCACAGGGAGTGGGTTGTTTTTTATTGTTTTTATTTTATATTTTATTTTATTGTTATTTCTATTGTGTGTTTTTACTGTTTGTAAGCTGCCTACAGTCTCTGAGAGGGAGCAGGTGGTTGTATACATTTTCTAAAATAAAATAAAGAAAATTCTAGAAGGGCATTATCTCAAGGTAACCAGGATCCATAGCAATGGCTGTTCAGTCCAAGGCCCAAGAAGAATGGGCCTTACTTCAGAATGTAGATCAGATGAATGTGCCTTCCATGCTTTAACGATTGCAGACACTGTGAATTGCCTTTCTGGGTGCTACAAAAATGAATGGGTTGAATTGGTGTTTGTCTTGGTGATTAAAAAAAAAACCCTATTCTTGGAGTCTATTAACTAGATTCTAGGTCCAGCCGGATAGTTATATTAAAGTGCAATTTACCAGTCCTATCAAGAATTGGCAAAGAATGCTCCATAAATTTCTTGCTCTGATTAGCTAAGCCCTATTTTAGCTAAGTAATGAGGCGGGGCAGTGGCGCACATGAAGATTGTGAAAGCCAAGGGCCTGTTCTCTATCTCCTCCAACTCAAGACAACCAAACCATGCCTCAGCAAGGAGGAAACATATGTGTACCAGCTTTAAGTGGACAGTAGGATCCCCATCACTGTATGTTGAAATCAATCATATCTATGGTAAACAAATCATATTCATCATCATAAGTAGGAAAAAATTGTCTTAGCAGAAAAGGGAAAATATTCATTTTTAAATCAGAATAGCTAAAGATAATTTTAAGCTGCTGAGATGAGAGCACAGATGAGACAAATGAATGTGATGAGAATTTACTGCAGAGTTATTCTGCTTGGCAACTTTAAGACATGTGGACTTCAACTCCCAGAATTCCCCAGCCATCTGGGGAATTCTGGGAGTTGAAATCCACACATCTTAAAGTTGCCAACATTGGACACCCCTGACTTGCTGGTTTCTCTTCTGTGATTAGGAGAACCTGAAGATGAGTACTTAGAAAAAAAAATTTTCCCAGTTCTCCTTTTCCGTAGATATGTTTATACAGTTGTTCTCTGGAGGGCTTGAATGGCAATCCTTGTTCTTTCTCTATCATCCTGACAGCCTTGAGGATACAAATTGCTCAGATATCTCATATGTCATGTGTCTCATATGACTTCTTTTCCAGGAAATATAAATGAAAGTAAGGTTTCTATAGAAATTACACACCATTTTAAATATAAGTCTTCCTTGGATTGTTTTAAAAAAATGCCAGCATCTTTGCTATTTCCTCTCCTCCAACTGGGTGCTTGGCTGACATCCCAACCACTGTTTAATAAGTGAATAACTGTTGTCATGGCTGCTATAGCAAAGAAAACACAACCCTTGGATTGAATGAGCATGATTCATTCTTAAGTTTCTTTCCATCAACGGCTCTTCTATACTCAGAGGCAAAATGGCGAGCAGCCAGATTTTCTACGATCCTCAATGATATGGAGAATTTAAGAGACAATGAAGGCCAGAGAAGGAGGCAAAGAATGCTTTCAGCCTTTCCCTCCATCTGCACAGTGTATTTCTATTTTAGTAATACTAGAAAAAAGCTAGTATTTTCATCTGACACAGTTGCAGTTACTAACTAAAGATGTCTATCTAAGCATACATAGGAATATGTGATGTGATTGTAACCAAAGGTAAGAATAATTCAACTCTGACTTTTAGATTCTGCTAATACTGACACTGACCTTTTAAATTGTTTGTCCATTCTAATTAAGAGACAAATATTTATTAAAAATAGAGAAGGAAACATTTGTTTTAAATAAGCCAGAAATGACTGCGCATTCCACAGTTTATTTACAGGGACACTTTTAATATTTTGGACTAGTTCCCAGACTCATCTTTCTATTTTTGGCTCTGCTTGGTTCCAGTGGTAAGTGAAAGTGAGAATAACGTTGCATTTCCAGATGTAACTGTAATAATTCTTAGAAGATATACCTGGAAATATTTCTTCCAAATGGTGTAAATGATGACTGTTGCCAAGAGATTAAGTGAAGTAAGAAAAGTCTTCTTCTTTGTATTCCCCCACTCTTCCCATTTACAGATGCCCCTGACTGCACGTATCCACAGGAATACCAATTTTAGGCTTTGGGTGAAAAGGGTAGAAGTCTATGGCTGAGGGTGGCATTTTGAATCCCCAATATGATGAAAGAATGGAGAGAACTTGGCAAAAACTAAAATACATTATTGTCCTCATAGACATTTGGAGGAAGAGCAGAAATGCCTTGGGGGGGGGAATACATTGAAGGGCAAGGAGTTCTCCAGCTATTCTAACTAGGGAAGAAACAACATGTCCATTTATCATTTAAGGTTGTTTTATTATTAAATTTCATCCCTACCTCTCAGTTTATATAAACATTCAGCCCACTAGGAAGACCAGATCAAGAAATCAACTCCACAGAATTCCTTCTCCTTCTTATACTTTGATAAATTAGGGAGGTGTCTATCTGAACTGCTTACACACACTATCTGTCTTTTGTGGTTTTAAAAATATTTTTATCTCTTATTCCCCAGATCTTGCATCATGCATTTCTCCATCAGGATTATCTTCTTTACCCTCATAACAACTTACAATAATAATTTTAGTTTTTGCCAGGTTCTCTCCATTCTTTCATCATACTGGGGATTCAAAATGCCGCCCTCAGCCATAGACTTCTACCCTTTTCATCTGAAGCCTAAAACTGGTATTCCTGTGGATACGTGTAGTCGGGGGCATCTGTAAATGGGAAGAGTGATTGTACAAATTAGATAACTGTTATACTGGGTTTCATTTCAGTCATGACACAACTCAGGTAAATCACATCATTTTCCGAATGAAATCTTGACATATGTGACGCCATGCTTTCTCCTTAAGAAAGCAGAAAAACACTACACATTTCTGATATTATAAAGTTTCAGATTGTCTGGAATATTTTTCATGATAGCTGAAACTTGTGAGGGCCTCTTTCCTGCCGATATTTGTCCATATGATTGCAGGAAAACCTATATTGGTATAATGACTGTCAGGTTGAAGGTAAGCAGCTCCAACATCAGATACATCAGTACTTCCTGTTATGGTTGCACTTCTAAAATGAATTCAGTTTCTCATTTTTTCAATAAATAGCCCAAATTGTCCCTTTTCATGCCAATCTCAATGACAATTTGCAATGATTTTATCATTTGTATTTATGAATTGTATATCTTTGTTGCATGCTCATTGTTTTTAACCAACCCTAAAGCTGGCATTTTCATGACCTTTCTTTTTGAGAAAGATGTAGGATTTGAAATAAGGAAACTCAGTCAGGGGGAAAAAGTACAACATGAAAATATATTGACATCGTTTGCAGAATATCTGATTAAATAGTTCCGCCCCAAACGCCTGATGGACCCTATTGGTTTTCAAAGGGCGCTTGGGGAATTGCCGGATTCGCTTGTACACAGTTTGGCGGAGTCCCTAGTGACGGCCTGGAATACGGCCACTACGGGGGCTCTAGACCGGATTGCGCCGTTGTGACCTCTCTGTGGTAGCAGACCCAGGAGATCTCCTTGGTTCACCGAGGAACTCAGGGGGATGAAGCACCAGAAGAGACGTTTAGAGAAGCAATGGAGGGAAAGCAGATCCGAATCTGATCGAACTAAATTGAGAGCTTATATTAAGTCCTATTTGGAAGCGATCACTACGGCAAGATCTCAGTATCTTTCCGCATTGATCGTGTCTGCGGAATCTTGTCTGGCTGCCCTGTTTAGGGTGACCCGCTCTCTCCTTGATACAGGGAGGAAGGAGGAAACTTTGCAGGGCAATGCCGAAGAATTTAACATCTTTTTCGCAGAAAAGGTCGCTCAGATCCGGGCTGACTTGGACTCCAAGTGTCGGCTGACAATGAGTCAGTTGAGATGACAGAGGCCCGTCTTAGTCCTGTTTAATGGGAGGAGTTTGACCTGGTAACTCCTGATGACGTGGACAAGGCCATTGAAGCTGTGAGTTCTGCCACCTGTTTACTGCACCCGTGCCCCTCCTGGCTGGTCTCAGCTAGCAGGGCGGTGACACGGAGCTGAGTCCAGGCTGTTGCTAACGCTTCACTGAGGGAGGGGTCCTTTCTGGCTCCCTTAAAGGAGGCACTTGTGCGCCCCCTCCTCAAGAAGCCTTCCCTGGACCCGGCAGTTTTAAATAATTATCGTCCAGTCTCCAACCTTCCCTTTTTAGGGAAGGTTGTTGAGAAGGTGGTGGCACTCCAACTTCAACAGTCCTTGAATGAAACTGATTATCTGGACCCTCAGCAGTCTGGGTTCAGGTCCGGTTACAGCATGGAAACTGCTTTGGTCGCGCTGACCGATGATCTCTGGTGGGCCCGGGATAGAGGCTATTCCACTATCCTGGTGCTTCTTGACCTCTCAGTGGCATTCGATGCCATCGACCATGGTATCCTTCTGTGCCGGCTGGAGGGGCTTGGAGTGCGGGGCACTGTTTTATGGTGGTTCACCTCCTACCTCTCTGGCCGGTCGCAGTCAGTGTTTGCAGGAGGTCAGAGATCGGCTCCGAGGCCTCTTCCGTGTGGAGTCCCTAAGGGGTCTGTTCTCTCACCTCTGCTTTTTAACATCTACATGAAGCCATTGGATGAGATCATCCGCCTACACGGGGTGAGTTATCATCAATATGCTGATGATACTCAGCTTTATATCTCTACCCCGCGTCATTACAGCGAAGCAGTGGAAGTGATGAACAAGTGCCTGGAGGCTGTTGAGGTCTGGATGGGTGCCAACAGGCTCAGACTCAATCCCGACAAGACGGAGTGGCTATGGGCTCTGCCTCCCAAGGACAATTCCAACTATCTGTCCATCACCCTGGGGGGAGAGGTTTTGTCCCCCTCGGAGAAGGTTCACAACTTGGGTGTCCTCCTCGATCCACAGCTAAGTTTAGAACACCATCTTTCGGCTGTGGCGAGGGGGGCATTCGCCCAGGTTCGCCTGGTGCGTCAGTTGCGGCCCTACTTGGACCGGGAGTCACTCCTCACAGTCACCCATGCCCTTGTCACCTCGAGATTCGACTACTGTAATGCTCTCTACATGGGGCAACCTTTGAAGAATGTCCGGAGACTGCAAGTAGTCCAGAATGCGGCCGCGTGAGCTGTCTTGGGTCTCCCAAGACATGCTCATATCACTCCTGCCCTCCGTGAGCTGCACTGGCTACCAATTGGTCTCCGAACACAATTCAAAGTGTTGGTTATGACCTATAAAGCCCTTTATGGCAATGGACCAGGATACTTGCGGGACCGTCTTCTGCCTCATGAATCCCAGCGACCGGTTAGGGCACACAGGGTTGGCCTCCTACGGGTCCCGTCTGTTAGACAATGTCATCTGGCGGGGCCTAGGGCTAGGGCCTTCTCCGTTGCTGCCTCAGCCCTCTGGAACCAGCTTCCCTCAGAGGTCCGTACTGCTTCCTCCCTCCTAGCTTTCCGAAAACTGTTGAAGACATATTTATGCAGACAGGTTTGGGGCGTGTGAGCTGCACTCTGCCCCTGGGCCTTTGACTGTGATTGTGTGTTGTGTGAGTGAGGTAGGTTGCTTGGTTTTTATGTTGTAAGTTAGTGATTTTAACTGATTTTATATTATGTTTTTATACTTGTATTGTTGTTGTGAGCCGCCCTGAGTCTTGGGAGAAGGGCGGCATACAAGTTTAATAAATAAATAAATAAATAAATAAATAAATAAATAAATAAATAAATAAATAAATAAATAAATAAATAAATAAATAAATAAATAAATAAATAAATCTGAGAGGTTGGCTTTCTTTGCTATCTTCAGAGACATTTTAGAGTTTCAGGATCTTCAGAAATATATTATCTGTTAAACTCCCTTCAAAGGGGGCTTATCTCTACCAGAGTACTGCAGGAGAGTAAATATATTTGAATTGTAAAGTTCTGTTTTACTGAATAGATTTAACCTTTTATTTGTTTTGATTGATCTTATAGTGTTAATTCTGTACTTTTGAAAAAAAGATGAGTGCTAGCTATAAAAGTTTTTAAATGTTACATTATTATTTTGTTTATTGCTTACCTGAGGAAAAGAGGGAATGAATAAAGATGCTTTAAACATGTGACTTGCTTAAAATAATACCCATTTATTGGTAAATGCTTTAGTTGGTTGGGAAGTTGATTGTTCCAAGTTTTTTTTTTTTAAAGTGGCTGAGCTGTTTAATTGTAGCTGGGAGTGTTTCAAATACTCTGTTGTAACCTTTGAACTGATTTAGTGCAAATGGCTTATTTTAAAATATGATTATTTCCATCATGCAATGTTTGCTGAGGTTGCATCATAGGTGCTCTTTGTTTTCACAGAGAGCCAGAGTTATAAAAGAAGAGGAAGGCAAATATGGAAAAAAATGACTCTGTTTCTTCATTTGTTTTGATACACAAAACTGCAACCTGTCTACTATTTCTATATATTTTCTGGTATTTTTATTTCCTGAGACCTACAGTACATGAAGATTGGCAGTATTAGGCTAGCTGGATAATTCATTACTTTAAATCAGTGGTGTCCAACTTTGGCAACTTTAAGACTTGTGGACTTCAACTCCCAGAATTCTGGCTGGCTGCTGGGAAATTCAGGGATGTCCATAGACTTAAAGTTGCAGAGGTTGGACAACCTTGCTCTAAATAATACATTGTCCATGGTTTTCCCCAAATTATCAGGCAACTTATCCATATCTATAAAGATACTTAACATAGTAGGAATGATGAGTTATTGGTGGAACCAAAATGCTACAGGACCTTAGTTTGCCAAGAGAGGCTTTAATTCTTCTTTCAGGGAAGGGTGCATTTCTGTCTGTACATTTATGTATAGGTATTGCATTTCCTCGTGAGCCTCCAGAAATGCTGGATTGCACAAAGGAGCTTATATTTACCCAGCCGATCTTATTTCTTTAAGAATTTATCGTTAGCACAAAGGTCATTCAGGTACTAAGAAATCATATGCTGTTACCATGGGAAGGCAATGAACTGTTACTATGGCAACATGGAATAGCTGAGCAAGTTGTTGTGTAAACTGAAACTGCAAACATATATTGTCAACAACATTGGTGGTATTAACACTGTCCTTCTCTTGAAAAACATAGATTCTTGAATGGGTTTTGCAATATTATTTTAGAGACTACTTAGTAAATATGTAGGACTTGCTGATTACAGCAGCTAACTATTCTATTTTTATAAAACAGAGCTGTAAAAATTCAGCTATTGTCCACCTGTCCTTTCAAAAACAGCATATAGCCTGGTGTACTTTAAACCCTAATAAATGTATCGCAGCATCTTTTGTAGATGATACTCCACCTATCTACATATAAAATAATATTCTGTTGAGTTATGAGAACAAACACATAGCCACAATAGGGAGTGTAGTCCCAGGAGCATAGGTACACTTCCATGGCTATCTGAGAAATTCTTGAGTTACTGGAGTTTAATTATAAATATTGAATTAAAAATAATTAAATGGGAAATCTGGCATGCTACAAATAGTTTCATCTTTATTTACATCATGTGATCAATGGACCTCACACCAACCCCATATCCATTCTTAGAAAATAAAAGTGTGAAGATTAAACAGGATCAAAGAGGAACAGAAAAGCAAAAGGTGATAATTACTCAATAGAAAAAAAATGGAAATCATAATTCTATATTTTTTATTTCATTTCTACTTTCTTCTTATTTTCTATATTTTTTTTCTTAATCTTTTAATACAATATACTTTTATTTCATTGGAAAATTCAGTGTGTGTGTGTGTGTGTGCGCGTGTGTGTAAGTGAATATAACGTAATTCTTTCTTTAAAATCTACTCATCTGAATTTGTTGTAGTAGTTAAGGCACTAGGCCAGGGGTAGGCAACCTTGGCTCTTTTATGACTCGTGGACTTCAACTCCCAAAATTCCTGAGCCAGCATGGAATTCTGAGAATTGAAGTCCACGAGTCATAAAAGAGCCAAGGTTGCCTACCCCTGCACTAGGCTATAAACCAGGAGACTGTAAGTTCTAGTTCCACCTTAGCCATAAAAGCCAGCTTGGTGACTTTGGGCTGGTCACTCTGTCTGAGCCCAGCCCACCTCACAGGGTTGTTATTGTGGAAAAAATAGGAGGGAGGTGTGTTTGATATGTTTACTGCCTTGAGTTATTTGTAAAAATAATAAAAGTGGGCTATAAAGGAGAAGCCTGCTTTGAAACCCAAATTATTCAAATTTATAAGAAAATATTTAAGTTTATACCGTGTTTCCCCGATAGTAAGACACCCCCGATTGTAAGACGTATCAGGGTTTTCAGGGGGTCGGCTAATATAAGCCGTACCATGAAAGTAAGACATATTACTCCTGCCCACTTCCGCCTCCTGCTTAAAATACTTAAATACTTAAAATACTTAAAATACTTAAAATACTTAATATACTTAAAATACTTAAAATAAAACTGACAATTGTTTTCCAATCAATATAAGCCGTACCCTGAAAGTAAGACATAGTGGGCTTTTGGGGATAAAAAGAAAGTGTGACCCTGTCTTGCTTTAGGGGAAACACGGGTATTAATGCACTGCCTGAAAGACAATTATTCTGAATATTGCTTACATACACAAACAGTATTCAAAGGTTTTAAAAAAAAGTATTTAAAATTGGGCTGTCATCTGGCTTTCAGCAGGAATTATTAAAACAAAAGTTTTATTATGCTTTAGCTCTGCCTTGGTCATGGAAAGATATGGGAATTCAGAAGTCTTCTACTATTTATTCACCTCTTTTTTAAAAAAAAAAACAAAAACATTATTACACTGAGAAAATCAGAAAAACATGTCCAAAGTTTTTGGATTTTTAATGCCAGCAGGGAATTGACTCCCTAAATTAAAAAAAATATATTCAGCGAGCCTGCTTTAAGAACATTATTGTAAAATTGTATTGTAAGTTGATAACATTTTGCATTTACATAACCTTTTTTGCAAAATACCATGAAAGGAAAAGAGAGAACAAGGGAAAGTATGTATATGTGCACAGATGAGTGGCAGCATATTTCCAAAGAAGTATTTCCTTGTTTAACTTTCATAATCTCTATTAAAGCAACTTCTGGAGAAAGGAAAAAACTCTCTTTTGCATGCTGTCAGATACTGTAGTTCTATAGTTTGCATGTAGAAGCCATGCTGTTTCAATGTAGAAATGGGAAATTTTCTGTTCATTTTTGTTTTATAGGAGACAACTTCAGATCATCTTAATAATGGCCTAGTTGTCGGGACAGCTGATTTTTATCAATATATGCCTTGGTCTTCTACAAAACCAAAATGAAAAATTTCCAGAATGAATCCTTAAAGGATTTGGATTGTTTAAACTCACTTTCTGAATTGTTTATGAAGTTTTTTTTAAGTAGGCTTTTATTGTTTTCTATTGTTTCACTATTTTTTATTTCTATTTTATTAATTTTCCAGGAAAATGGGAAGGAATAATGCTGATACAAATGTACATTTAAAAGAGTGTAGAAAATATAATAAATAAAAAATATGCAATTAAAAAAGTAATACAATATGAGTGGATAATGAGCAAATAACTAGCAGGTCTAAAATAACAAATAAATACTTTATTTATTTATTTATTTATTTAATAAATAAATGTATTCATTCATTCATATATTTATTCATTCATCTTGTCTGATATGGCTATCCATCTCTCCAATGCAACTACAGAAAGAAGAATTGAAATAAAACATACATTTTTTAAAAAATACCTAGTGTAAGAGATGTCGTACCCATTTCCAAGCAAAAGATGTATTTAATAAATTGTAATGGTATTTGGTTAACACAAGTGAAATCAATAAAAGTAAAAAGAAAAGCTATAAATAGTGAACAATACATTGAAAGAACATTGTAGATGATACATCAAATTAAAATATAATGTCTTGAAATCAAACTTGTGATGTAGCACTAAGCTAATCTTTTGGATGTTTGGTCACTTCAGTCAAAGAGCTCTAAAGCTGAAATTACAGTTAGCTTCTTTTGTAATCAAATACTTTATGTGAGTTTTCATGAATGAATACCATTTGAAGTTTACAAAGTATTTGGTACACTGTGCAATTACCATCCTTTCTTCCACTTGCTAGCCCAGAACAAGTGCAGATTAATATAGATAGGATAAAGGATTGTTTTTTTTTCAATACATACATTATAATTTGCAGATTTCTGTCAACTCTACTATGAGCCTGGCTGCAGCCATCTTTCTCTTCATTCTAGGTTGCCACACAGAATGGAGGGAGGGGTGTTTGCCCAGGTGCTTCGCTAGTCATAATAATCTTCTGTCCCATGGGAACCCAGGTCATTTACTGCTCCTGCGATCAGAGATTGGGCGTTGTATTAGAAATCCCGCCAAATGAATGTATTGGGGAACATAGTGATGGCATAGTTTTGTAGGTGGGACATTATACTTTGTAACTGGGAACTTTCAGTGGGAATTTCAGAATTGGTTTCACTTTTGATCGTCCCGATACTTTGTAAATAATAAACATGTTCTTTGAGGAATTTTAAAGCCTCGGAGTTCTGCTTTATTTATCACTGTCTGTTGGAACTATGACAGTTTCTTTGATGTGATTGAAGTCCTTTCAGTTTTAAAAAAGAATGTTATTTCTGAATAACATTTTCTCTTAATATAATTCTATCAAATCTTGCTATATGTGAGTGAAAAGACACTACAGCTACCAATGCATTGATTAGTACTTTCTTGCCTAAAGCAAATAACAGTTAAAAAGAGATTAGACCCAGGCAGAGGCACTCACAATTGTGTCCATAGTAGCAGCATTGTCTCCCATCACCAATTATCTCAAGTTTCCAGAAACACATTTACTCTTTTCAAAATGAACCTGGCATTTTGCAGAGAAAAACAATTAACACAAATATTTTATTTTAAAAAGACCAAAGCTACTTAGAAATAATCATTGTGGAAATAAGGCTGAGAGTATTTTCTTCCTCTTCTGTAAATTTTCCATTTATTGTTGTATAAATACAAAAATGTACTGTCTTTCAAAATCCCAGCTACATTACCTTGAAATGAACTCATACCAGGACTTACTAAGCCAATTATTGCTGCCATATAAACTGGACCTGTTCCTGCATGAGGAAGTTCTTAGATGTATCCAAAAAATGTTCTAATGCCTGAATAAGGAGGAAAGAAAGTTCATCTGAAAATACAGGACTGTTTAGAGGAACTACACAAATTTCAAAGGTATTTCTTAAACCTAACTTTATAATGCAATGCATGTAATGCAATGCAATCTCGTATTTACCTTTGGAATTCTTATTATTGCTCTATTGTAAAATCATAATTACTTGTGGAATAAATTAAGCTTGTGACTGTTCCGGGTGAATGAATAATATTGCTTTTGTTAATCATTAGAGAGAAACCAATAGTAATGAAAAATTTCACTTTCTGTCAGAACCCATATTCTCACATATTGTCCTTTTCGGGTTCTGCCATTCTCCTGGGGGAGGGTTACTTCCTCTGCTTTACTCTATCCACTTTGATGTATCTGTTTTGGGGCATGAATAGAATGTGCCTCCAGGCCATCTGCCTTATTTCCAGGAGGAGGGAGGAAGCTGTGGAGACCTAACAACCTTGAGAAGAGGTGCTTTATCGATTCATTCCCACAGCAAAGTGACATCTATGGATTGGCCTGTTTGAACTGACTGGATGGACAGTTGGGGTGGGGTTTCAACTGCTCCTTTAACCTTTTGATTCAGGTGGGGAACTCTCAGATCCTGCCTAGCTTTCCTGCTGTCTGTACCTGTCAATAAAATTTCCTGTTGAAATGATATCTGTTTCAAGAGTTCTGCTTTCTTGGTAGAAGTAGTACATTAGATAGGATCTGCAAAGTGGTCAACCCGGAGGAAAACTTCCTACCGCAGGGACAATGCAAGACAATGTGAGAAAGGGGAAAAGTGAGGGCTGGTGGGAGCCCTGCCCCGAAAGCTTGTTTGAGCAACAGCAGCTCAGACTCTGCCAGCTCATCTGATGAAGCCAAGACCTGAGAGAAACTGAGATGGTCGATCGGAGTGAAGAAGAAAGATAATTGGGAAGCAAAAGCCAGAAAGGTGACCCTCCACCGAGGCAGCAACCAACCCGGGTGGAAGTGGGAGATGGAGAGATCACTCAACCTCAGCGAAGAAGAGGATGAAAGGCCAACCCTATCTGATTGCTTCCTTAGGCAGGCCATCAACATGATAGTGGAAGCTTTCAAGAACCTCAAGGAGGAGAAAGCAGATTCCTGCTGCGATTCGGTAACAATGAGACTGGATGAGGGAGGTCCAGGAGAGTGAACTCGTCAACCCTGGCCTTCCACCAGCACTTCAGAAGCCACAGGGGTAATGGCTGAAGCCGCTGCTCTAGCCTGAGCCACTCCAGCTGGGGGAGATGGATGTTGGGCCAGAAGAAGGAGGGCTCGAGTGTCCAATTGGAAATCCTGGCCCTGGGAGTGAAATATGATGGGTCACCACAGCAGTTGGGGTTCTTCTTGGCTCAAGTCTTGAGCTACATGCACAAGTATGGGCAAGACATGCCTAGTGAACAGTGGACGGGTCAGAGTGGTGATCATGGCCCTAAAAGGCACAGCTGCCCAGTCGATGGTGACCCTGCATAACGCCGACGTAATTTTAACCAGTTCATGGCAGCCCTGAGATGGAGGTTTGAGGACCCTTTGAAAGACCAGAAAGTGAGAGAGCACATTAAAACCATGAGATAAGGTTGACAGCCGGTGGCGGAATATACTGAGGAGTTCTGATATCTGGCCAGCTGCCTTAACTGGCCAGAGGAAATCCTAGTGGGCCATTTCAAGAATGGGCTGAATGATAACCTTTACCAAGCAAGCATCGCTCAGGGAGATTCAGCCTGCCTCCACAGCTGGTGTGTCATGGCTGAAGAAGCAGAGATCGACCTGGCCCGTAGTCAACGATGGGGTGGTTGAACCTGGAGGCACATGTTTCAAGTATGGGAAAGAGGGCCATCAAGCTGCCAAATGTTGCTCAAAGACTCCAGTGTGCAAATCAGACCAGTCCGGGGAAGAGTAGCCCAGAAAGACCCTGCAACATCCCTGGGAGACTGACATGAAAGGCACCGAGGTCAAGGTCCAACCCTCCAAAAGTCCAGGAGGGTGAACTCTGACCCCACCAGGGAGGCCACTGGAGACTTCTGATAGTGATTCTAATGATGAGCCCCTGGTAAGTGGACCCATCACAACCCTCACCAGACCCATAGAAGTGTTCAGCCCAGGAATGGAGCACAAAGTAACCCTGAAGGCTCTGTCAGGCTATAGCCTGGTAGGGAATTTGGGGATTCCAGTGAGGAGGCTGAAGAAGCCAATCTCCTTTGGCCAGCTAGATGGGTCCATTGCAGGGGGAGTTCCAGCCACACTTGCCACAAAACCAGTTGAATTCATGATGGAGGATCATACAGAGACTGACTTTTATTGTAGCCCCTAGCATGGAGTGGGCCCTGATTTTGGGAATGGTATGGCTAAAGATTTGGAACCTGAGAGTGAATTGGAGGATGAAAGAACTAGGATTCCTGAAAGGGAGAGCAACTATGCAGGGCAGAGAGCCTAAAGCCAAAGGGAAGAAAAAATTGGAGGTAGCGGCAGCCGCCAGGGAACGGAGACTGGAAGACATATCGTAAGAATACCAGGACCTGGCTGAGGTTTTCAGTGAAGAGCAGTCTGATGAATTGCCCCCCCCATCGACTGACTGCACTATTGAGATTCTCCTGGGAGCTAAATTGCCTAAGCCCAAGCTCTATTCAATAACTCCAGGGAACTCGAGGAGCTGCAGAAGTTCATTGAAAAGAATTTGCCGCAGGATTTTATTCAACCGGTGAGGCCAAAAACGGCCGCCCCTGTGCTGTTTCATGAAAAGAAAGACAGGATGCATTGCCTGTGTGTGGATTATAGGTCTTTGAATGTGGTGTGCGAGAACAATGTTTATCCCTTGCCACTGATGAAGGACATGTTGGCCCTCCTTTCCAAGGGGAAAATTTTCTCCAAGTTCGACCTGAGAGAAGCTTATTACAGGGTGAGGATTAAAGAAGATGAGTGGAAAACGGCATTTAACTGCCCGCTAGGGTGTTTCCAGTTCCGAGTACTTCCCTTTAGACTGCAAGAGGTGCCAGCAGTAGTCATGCAGCTGATAAATGAGGTCCTCCATGAGCACATGCATAAGGGAGTTTTGGTGTATTTGGACGACATCCTAATATTCACTGAGATGAAGGAGGAACATGTCTGGCTAATCTGAGCTGTCCTAATCAAGCTCCGCTCGGCCCGCCTCTATGCTAAACTCTCAAAGTGCAAGTTTCACAAAGAAAAGATTGATTATTTAGGATATCACATCTCCCACTAGGGGATAGAGATGGACCCAGAGGCCATGCGGGTTGTGTTAGAGTGGGTACCACTGTGCACAAGAAGACAATTGCAAAGCTTCCTGGGGTTTGCAAATTTCTACTGGCAGTTCATTCCCTCTTTTGCACAGATTGCTCTCCCCATTACTGACTTACTGAAAACCAGGGGGGAGAGTAAACCAAAGCCCAATCAACCATTGAAATGGACTATGGAGTGCCAGGCAGCTTTTGAAAAACTAAAAAGGCTTTTTTCAGCCGAGCCAGTGCTTAAGCACCCGGGCCCAGAGAAACTGTTGATTATCCAGGCTGACACCAGCGATGTAGCAGTGGGAGCAATACTGCTCCAAGAGAATCAGGAGGGCCAGTTACAACCCTGAGCTTACACCTCCAGGAAGCTTACTGAGACTGAGCAGAGGTGGGCAGTATGGGAGAAGGAAGCATGCACTGTGCTCTCTTAACTTGGAGACATTTTTTAGAAGGGAGCAAAATCCCCTTCCAAGTATGGACTGACCACAAAAACTTTGAAGCACTAAATTATCCCCCAAGCAAGCCTGGTGGTCCCAACGTTTCCATTGATTTGATTTTATTATCAAGTATATCCCTGGGGGGAAAAACTTTCTAGCTGATATTTTATCAAAGATGCCACAGTACAACAGCACAAAACTTGAGGTGGTCGAGCCCTTGATGACATCTAAACAGCTACTGGCCCGAGTCACAATGAAGGCACAGGCAAAGAAGCCAGCCACCTTAGACAGCACAGTGGGAGCAGAGTTCAGAGAAGCATTAGAAAAAGATGAGTGGTTCCTGAACCACAAAAACCTTTGCTCAATGAAAGATGGACTACCCTGAGTGTGTGTGGGAGGAAACTCTATGTGCCAAAACCCCAAAGAGTAAAATTCATGCAGCTTTGTCACGATTTGAAGGTAGCTGGCCACTTTGGGTTCATAAAGACCTCCACCTAATCAAATGACAGTTTTGGTAGCCCTCCATTAAAAAGAACATTGAAAGCTACAGTATGTAGCTAGCTGCCCTGTCTGCAAGGCAGCAAAACAGAGGCAGGGGGAAACACCAGATCTATTACAGGCAGTTGTCAGTCCTTCAGCACCCTGGAGAGAGATTTCTATGGATTTTATAGTGGAGCTGCCGGAGAGTGCAGGGAACACTGTCATTTGGGTCGTGACAGACCTATTCTCAAAACAAGTCCATTTTTTCCCTGCAAAAAAATCCCCACAGCCAACGCCTTGGCTAAGTTATTCGTGCACCACATCTACCAGCTGCATGGTGCTCCACAATGCATAATTTTGGATAGGGGGGTCCAGTTCACGTCAGAATTTTGGAGAGCGTTTTTGGATCTATTAGGTACTAGTCAAGGCTTGTCATCTAGTCATCATCTGCAAATGAATGGAGGGACGGAAAGGTTGAACTCAGTTCTAGAACAGTATCTGAGGTGCTTTATAAATTATCAACAAGATAACTGGACTGAACTACTGCCTTTCACGGAGGTGGCTTACAACAACACAGTACATTCCAGCACTGGCTATACTCCATTCCAAGTCATGACAGGACAGAGTTTTAACCTGATGCCTGAGCTACCAGTCAATGAACCCATGATCCCTTCTATGAAGGAGTGGATCAAACAATTACAAAACACTCGGCCAGTGGTTAGAAAAGCCCTAGAAGAGACTAGGAAGGCTTACAAAACACAAGCTGATAAAAAACAAATGGAACCAAAACCATTTAAAGTGGGGGAAATAGTATACCTCTCCACCAAGTTTCTAAAGTCCCTACAGCCATCAAAGAAACTAGGGCCTAAGTTTGTGGGACCATTTCCCATAAAACACATTACTAACTTGGTAACAGTGGAGTTGTAACTTCCTAAAATACTAAGACAGGTTCACCCAGTATTCCATTGTAGTTTACTGAAACGGGAGTCATATTCACCCTTAAGGCCAGCCAAAACTCCCCCCTAACCCATTAAGGTAGAGGGCAAACAACATTTTGATATTAAGGAAATTCTAGTTTCCAGAAAGTATCATGGCTCCACCCAATACCTGGTAGCCTTGAAAGATCTCCCAGTCTCCCAAAATGAGTGGATACATAAGAAGCATGTTAGAGCCCCTAGACTGTTAAAAAAAGTTCCATACCAGTTATCCTGATAAACCTGATTAATCCTGATGTTTTATTTTTTTTTCCCCTGTTGTTATTTTCTTTTTCTCCAAGTGAACCTCTCATTCTTCTAGGGGGGGCGACATGTCAGAACCCATATTCTCATATATTGTCTTTTTCAGGTTCTGCCATTCTCCTGGGGGAAGGGGGAATCATGGGGACTTCCTCTGCTTTACTCTATCCCCTTTGATGTATCTGTTTTGGGGCGTGAATGGAATGTTCCTCTAGGCCATCTGCCTTATCTCCAGGAGGAAGGAGGAAACTGTGGAGACCTAACAACCTTGAGAAGAGGCATCTTATCAGTTCATTCCCACAGCAAAGTGACACTTATGAATTGGCCTGTTTGAACCAACCAGATGGACAGTTGCGGTGGGGTTTCGATTGCTCCTTTAACCTACTGATTTGGTTGGGAAACTCTCGGATCCTGCCTAGCTTTCCTGCTGTCTGTACCTGCCAATAAAATTTCCTGTTGAAATGATATCTGTTTCAAGAATTCTGCATTCTTGGTAAGAGTAGGAAAGCAGGTCCTTACACTTTTTCTGAATTGTTGTTTCTCTTGCATTGTTCTCCAAATTTGGTAGCCTGCTAGAGTTGACAGTAAAACCCCACAAAGTTTCAAATGTACATTTATAAAGCAGGAGGCATGACTGAAAATACAGGTAGTTCTCAACTTAAAATCATTCATTTAGTGGCTCTCTGAAGTTACAATGGCACCTATATATATATATGTAGGTCTTTGGTTCTTCGGGTTTTCTCCCGCGTAGAATTTGAAGTGTCTTGGCAACGTTTCGATGAAATCTCATTCATCATCTTCAGGCTGGTGCTTTTGGCTTCTGCTTCTAGGAGCAATGTGTGGTCTAAGCTGTTTTTTCCTTTTAACTGCCAGTGGGGGTTTGAACTGATTGGCTGGGAGCTTGGCTATGTTCTGATTGGTTAGGGGCTTGGCTGTGCTCTGATTGGCTGGGGGGTTGGCTGTGTTCTGATTGGCTGGGGAGTGTTCTGTTTGGGGGGGGCTTTGTTGTGCTGGAGAGGTTCAAAGTGGCCAATGTTGCAGCTCTGGTCTGGCTCCTGGTCTGTGGTCTTGCCTCATCATTGGTTTGGGTTTGCTTTTTGCGTGGATGTGTGGAGGTGGCATCCTGTGTGGTTCTGGTGTCAATCTTAGAGTTAGGAATACGTTTGTCAATAAGGGCGGGTTTCCAAATGGCTGGTAGGCGGGAGGTATCATCTCGTTTGTTCATGCTGTGGGGGCGTTTTTCTATCTCGATGGCTTCTCTGATTATTCTGTTATTAAAATGTTCAGTTTTGGCAATTGTTCTGGTCTTTTTGAAATCAATTTCATGTCCTGTGGCTTTAAGGTGTTGGACCAGGGAAGAAGTTGGTTCCTCTCTTTTGACTGAGTTTTTGTGTTCTTCAATGCGTGCATTTATCCTTCTGTTGGTTTGTCCAATGTATGTAGTGGGGCAAGCAGTACATGGGATTTCATATACTCCTTGATTTTCTAACTCAATTTTGTCTTTAGGGTTTCTTAGGATGGTGGATATTTTTCTGTTTGTGCAGAATGCTGTTTTGACATTATATTTGTGCAGGACTTTGCTGATCTTGTCTGTGGTGCCTTTTATGTATGGGAGGAGGGCTTTGCCGTTTTCTTGTTCTCTGTCATGGATTTTAGTGGGAGTTTCTTTTTGGATTAAGTTGGAAATCTTATTTCTTGGGAATCCGTTGGATGTTAGTACATTAGTGAGAGTGTGTAGTTCGGTTTTTAGGTGTTGTTCGCCTTCGCTGCAGACAACTCGCAGCACCATTTGCAGACTGGGACTTTTGGCGGGCTCAGCAGGGCAGAGACAGCCTGGACAATTCAAGAGAGTCTATTCTATTGGCTTTCAAAAGCCAATAGAATAAGAGGGAGTAGCACAGCTAAGGAAAAGGGGGAAAAATGGCATAGCACAGCTAAGGAAAAAGGGGAAAAAATGGCAGACTGCATTGTTTGGCGACCTCCGTGAAATGGTCGTTCGACCCCAAATAGGGTCGTGACCCACAGGTTGAGAACCGCTGCACTAAACAAATGGTTTTAACTGTAAGTCAAAGACTACCTGTATATGTCACTCCAGTATATCTTTCTTTCTTACAGTAAGAAGTATCAAGTAACAAAACAATTTAACCAAAGCAACAACAGCAAAATCTGTATCAAATAAAATTACTAAGACTTTGGCTACAAAGTAACAATAAATATCCAAAATAAACCAGGGTGGATTCTCAACTGATTCTAGATCCTTCTCATATTTTTAAAAAAATCTCACATTTCTACAGGTCAGAGAGCAAGCTAATCTCATTTCAGATTTATTATATGATAAACTATATCATTAACAAAAGTTTAAATCAAACTGAGTAAAAGAAGAGAAACCTTAGAAAACAAACCAAAGAAAAACAAACATAAGAGTCCAGGGGTTTCATATTTAAATAAATACCAGACACAAATCTGGGGCAATCTTTTCACAGTTCTCAATTATTTAGTTACCATTTTCTGTTGTTACTCTTGTAGCCTAGTCAACATGCAAATTCTTCAGTAGGCAGATAATATAACCCAGTGCATTCAAGTTTTCAAAATTTATCTAAAATTTGGTATGCCATCTCTACATCAAAAGATGCAGTATCATTAATAAAGCAAAAATAAATGCCGTTTTGGAATTTCCTTCTCCATCCAACAGGGTGATTTTACAGAGGGATGCTGAGGGTCCTGCTTCTTCTAAATCCAGTTTGTGCAGCTGGCAGCCCTTGTTCCAAATACCATTAAAGTCCAGATTACACAATCTTGAACATCATTTTTCTAGTATATTAAGGAATGTATTGATTAACATGCCAAAAATCATAGTTTTTCTTTTAGTTTGATCTTGGGTGTGTTATTTCTGCCAAATGCAAAGATAAATATGTCTGACAGCACTTTGCTAACTCAATGATACTACATTAGATAAAGGTTTAATCAAGATATTGTGTAATTTTGTGCTATCTTCTGTACTTTGGACTAGCAAGATACAAAAATAGATTCATCATTAGGAAAGGGTAGAGGCAAATTTACGGAAGATAAGGATGTCAGTGTCGTGACAGTTATTAACTTTCATGAGTATCACTTTTAGTAATAGTTACCAAAGAACATGAACCGCATGTATAGCTTTCTTGGCTAAATTTGGGAAAAATAACTGGATTTAATGCGATCAAATATAGTTTTTGTGCAGATGTGAATGTGTTTCTTATCATTGCAAATAAACTTTTGTTACAGAGTAGAGTCAGCGTCAAATTCTTTTCATCTTCCAGCAAAAAGGAGTAATAGATTTTAGTCAGTAACTGCTGGAGCTAATTGCTTTAGTCTGGAAAATTTTGGAGCCACTATAGTGCATCATCTTAAATTAATGCTGAGTTCACACATTACTCTAAACCATAGTATTATGGTTTATTTAATTTTGACATAGTATGTTGTGTAAACTCAACTATTGTGGCTTATGGACAGTACAGAGTAGCCTAGAGGTTTATAGATGTAAAACAAAGAAGCAAATAAAAATCCAACATATTTTTACCTGAAGTAATAAGAAGACTTAAAATGGTCTGAGGGATGTCTTCTTTCAATTCCTAGAATGCTTATCATGTCCAAACATTCAAGTACTTTGACTAGTAATCCCACATGATACAGAGCAGTTAAGATGTTCTGCCATTACACTACCACTATTATAAGAACTGTTAATATGCATGGATAAAAACCTGTTATCATGAGCAGCCACATGTCTGTTGTACATACCCATTTGACTTCTGGTTTCCTAATTATGTTCTGGTCCTGCATTCTATAAATGAGCAGTCCTGGTACATTCTTCAAAATGATAGGATAAGGTTGACCTTCAACAAGTATGATTTTTTTTAAGTTCTTTTTATTAACTATTAACAGGGAAACCTACACACACATATACTTATGAACTTGATAAGAATACACTCAAGAACAAGAAGAGCAAAAGTCAGCAAACAAAATAGGAAAGATACATTAAACTACTGTGTGCTACATAAACAACTGAGTTCCCTGAAATACAAATGTAACGGATATAACTTTTAAGTTTAGATTTGTACCCATGTTTTTAAAATAAAATGATTAAGTGGCCCTAAGATGACTAGAAAATTCTTCAACTACTTAGAAAATTCTTCAAAAGCAATTCAAATATAAAAGTTATTTTCAAGGTGAATATGCAACAACTGAGAGTATAGTTAAGAAATAGGAGTGTAGAGCTCAAGCAAATTCTGTTTTATAGGAATTTGCCAGAAACTCCTAAAAATTATATCTACATTTATACATATTGGTTGCCAGTCTGCTTCCAGGTCTAATCCAAGGTGTTTAAAGGCTTAAAGCCCTTCATCTGAGGCACTATACCAGGGGTAGGCAACCTTGGCTCATTTATGACTTGTGAACTTCAACTCCCAGAATTCCTGAGCCAGCCAGGAATGCTGGCTCAGGAATTCTAGGAGTTGAAGTCCACAAGTCTTAAAAGAGCCAAGGTTGCCTATCCCTGCACTATACCATCCACACTCTTGTTTTAACCTTTTATTTATTTAATTGTTGTTAAACTTAATTTTAATGCTCTTAATGCTTATATATCTATGATTTTATACTATTTTAAGTAACTCAGAATCATGTAAGATAAGACAGGTGACATACGGGTAGTTCTTGACTTACGACCACAATCGAGCCCAAGATCTCTATTGTTAAGCAAGAAAATTGTTAAGTGGATTTTGTCCCATTTTATGACTTTTTTTGCTGCAGTGGTTAAGTGAATCATGCAGTCATTAAGCAAATTTAGCTTCCTCATTAACTTTGCTTGTCAGAAGCTGGCTGGAAAATTACAAATGGTGATTACACGACCCTGGCACAGTGTAATTGTCATAAATACATGCCAGTTGCCAAGCACCTAAGTTTTGATCCCCTGACCACGGGAATGCCGCAATAATTGTAAGTAGGGAAAATAGTCATGTCATCTTTTTCAGTGTCATCATAATTTCAAACAGTAACCAAACAAGTAGTTGCAGGTCAAGAGCTACCTGTATAAATTTAATAATAAAAAAAAAAAAGAGTGGCCCGATTGGAAAAGAAGACAGTTGGAATCAGGAAGCTGAAATACTAACAATTGGAGATCTCAAGACATGTTTTTTGTAAACAAAAGTGAAGTGATAGAACTTACCATGAAATAAATACAGAATTTTTTTTAAAAAGTCTATGCCCGTGGTGGCGAACCTATGGCACGCGTGCCACAGGTGGCACGCAGAGCCCTCTCTGTGGGCACGCGCGCTGTCGCCCCAGTCCTAGGCTTTCAGCTGGGTTTTATAAAATCTTTTCGCTTTAGGCCTCCGCCGCCGTGTGCAAAAAAAAAAAGGTTCCATTAAACAATCAATTTCAACTTCTTGTGGGAAAAAAAAAGATCTTGCAAAGTTGGAATTGATTGATTAAACTTTTTAGTCCCACCCAGTCTGCCATTACCACAGCAGCCACGCCCACCCAATGGGCCACACCCACCTAATGGGCCACACCCACCCGATACCCGACGATACGTAAGTGGGTTTTGGGTTGCAGTTTGGGCACTCGGTCTCTAAAAGGATTGCCATCAATGGTCTATGCTACTGTCTACTAAGAATATAAAGCTGATTGGCTTGTTTAATGAACTTACAACTGAACTGAAGAACCTAAGGCAGTATATTATTTTTTCAGGCTGCAGAACTGATAAAGATGGGAAAGAACAATAGAAACTGTAGTATAGCTTTCTTGATAACAATACAAAACAGCATGCTAATGCCTTCTGCGATTTTTCTGGAGGATCTCCTTTTTGTGAAATATTTGTTCAACCGGGGCCATATCTCTGGGAGTGGAGATCTGTCACCCAGTTACTAATCAGGACAAGCCCTGTTTAAATTTACCTCTTTCAAAGTCAGGTAAAGTCAGTTAAAGGCTACTGTCTAATCCCAGGCATAGAGGCAATGACAATTTTAGACAAGATCCTGAAACTAAGAACCATAAAGAAGCACAACTCATGCATTTCAGGAATGGGATGCGATTAGATGGCGGCTGATGAAAACACAATTATGTTTGAAAATGTTGAAAGAGTAATAAATCAATGGATGAGATAGATGAAAAGGATCAAAAAGATTAGGATGTCAGCTCTACAAATGAGCATGGCTGCAACCATTTTCTTTCTCATTCTAGGTTGCCACATAGAACGGAGGGAGGGGGGTTGCCCAGGTGTTTCGTTAGTCAAAATAATCTTCTATCCGTGGGAACGAAGGTCATCGGCTGCTCCTGAGACTAGGGACTGGGTGTTGCATAAAAAGCCCACCAAATAATCATGTTGGGGAACATAGTTGCTTGTATAGTTTTATGGGTGGGACATTTAGCTTTGTATTGGGAAATAGTTACTTGTGAATCCAACTTCGTTTCCACTCTTGACTGTGCTGATACTTTGTTACTAATAAACATGTTCTTTGAGGAATTTGCATGTCTCGGAGTTCTGCTTTATTCGTCTCTGTCGGAACCATGACAATAGATTTGGAAGAGCTATTGTAAAGATAGGCCAGGAAGGCAAGTAGGAATCAAACCCAATTTGAAACCTCCATTATGCGATGACCATGTTATCATCAGCAGTAAATACAGTACCATTATTCTCTAGTCAAACTCAACAACCATGATCTTCATTAAATATTTTCATGTAGACAGGAACAAAATGGGAATAAAACTATTTTTTCTGTTCTATATAGGTAAATGAAATCATGAGGAAGAAAAAAAGAAATCAGTGATAGCAGTAAAATTATGTGTTATTTATTTGTAGCAGATGCATTCTTGTAAATAAATAACATGAAAACATTTGTGCCCCTTTATGTAACTTTTTATATTGGTGACTGCTGCACTTTTGCCAATAACTGGTAAAATAATTAGTAATGAAATATCTCTTTCTCTGAGTTCAGGAAATGAATTCAGGAAACTGAATTCAGTTTCCTATATGTCTTCTGCATATTAAGGAACACCAGCCTATTTTACCTGGGATTAATTGTTCCATTGAATAAACTTTCTTAAATTCCCAGAGCTGCTTTAATATATATTTTATATTACTAATTAAAAACAAATCACTGGCATTGTAATAACTATTCCATCTCAACAGTATTTTAAGAAATTTTGAACTACGAGTTGTTGGTTAGAATCTTGTGATCTATTAAACAGCACTGTGTTGTACTTCTTTTGGCTGAGCATATGAATGACTCAGCATGGCACGTGCATCAGGTCCTAATTTGTTTTAGTTGTATTTTAGTTGGACCAACACTTATGGCCAGATCAAAGAAAGACTTGGTTTGCAATTTCTTAACTTATTTGCATTTTATTTTTAGCATACCATACCAGTTTCTAATCTATCCACAGATGATTAAAGCAAATGGTAGCAAATCAAACTGAACTTTTTAAACCAACCATGTTTATTTTACTATTTTCTAAAACAAAATTTTATTTCAACATTCCTATTTGGGGAGTGTTAAAAACCGTACTTTAAAAAATTTAGACATAAAACAATCTACAACCATGTTTAATGTTTTAGAGAAACAAAGGAATTGTCTTTGAGCCCTGATGCAAGTAGATTGTTCAGGTTAAAATGAATAGAAAATAATAGAAAAGCATATGAAACAATTGTTTTCTTGATATGTTTTACACTTGAATTAAAAATTGGTTTCTGTAAAAAAAAAAACACCTTCAAAGACCAATTCTTAGCCTTTGCATTTATGTGGATTTGCTACATTATCAGGTTTTGAGGATTGAATAAGCCAGTGAAGACTGCATGATAGTTGTGGACATCACAGGAAATATGAAATCTTTAATTTTTTTAGAAAAGTATAGTTACTGATCTCATAATCACTGAATCGTACAGAATGTTAGTATTCTTAGTTGCAATATTGCAAGGTTTTCATTTCATTTCATTTCATTTATTAGATTTCTATGCCGCCCTATTCCAAGAACTCAGGGCGGCTCACAACATGAATACAAACATAAGAAATCTAATATTAAAATACATATAAAACCCCTTAATTAAAAACAACCAATCATCCAAAAACAGACATACGGACATACATACACTGGCAGGGCAAGGAGTTAACTGCCTCAGGCCTGCCGGCAAAGGTGGGTCTTTAATAATTTGCGAAAGGCAGAGAGGGTGGGGGCAATACGGATCTCCGGGGGGAGTTGATTCCAGAGGGCCGGGGCCGCAACAGAGAAGGCTCTTCCCCTAGGCCCCGCCAGGCCACACTGTCTGGCTGACGGGACCCGGAGAAGGCCGACTCTGTGGGCCCTAACCGGCTGCTGGGTTTCATGAGGCAGCAGACGGTCCCGTAAGTAACCTGGTCCGATGCCATGTAGGGCTTTATAGGTCATAACCAACACTTTGAATTGTGTTCGGAGACCAATTGGCAGCCAGTGCAGCTCGCGGAGTGATGTTGAAATATGGGCATTTCTAGGTAAACCCAATACTGCTTGCGCGGCTGCATTCTGCATTACCTGAAGTCTCCCAACGTTTTTCAAAGGTAGCCCCATGTAGAGAGCATTGCAGTAGTCGAGCCTCGAGGTGATAAGGGCATGAGTGACTGTGAGAAGACACTCCCGGTCCAAATAGGGCCGCAGCTGGTGCACCAGGCGAACCTGGGCAAATGTCCTCCTCGCCACGGCCGAAAGATGATGTTCCAGATTTAGCTGTGGATTGAGGACACCCAAGTTGCGGACCCTCTCCGAGGGGGTCAAAAACTCCCCCCCAGGGTAATGGACGGACAGATTGAATTGTCTTTGGGAGGCAAAACCTACAACCACTCCGTCTTGTCGGGGTTGAGTTTGAGCCTGTTAGCACCCATCCAAACCCTAACAGCCTCCAGACATTGGCACATCACTTCCGCTGCTTCACTGAAATGACACGGGGTAGAGATGTAAAGCTGGGTATCATCAGCATACTGATAACTCACCCCATGTCAACGGATGATCTCACCCAGCGGTTTCATGTAAATATTAAACAGCAGAGGGGAGAGGACCGATCCCTGAGGGACCCCACAAGGGAGGAACCTAGGGGTCGACCTCTGACCCCCCTGCACACACCGACTGCGACCGACCAGTGAGGTAGGAGGTGAACCACTGCAAAACAGTGCCCCCAACTCCCAACCCCTCCAGCCAGCGCAGAAGGATACCATGGTCGATGGTATCGAAAGCCGCTGAGAGGTCAAGTAGCACCAGGATAGTGGAGTATCCCCTATCCCAGGCCCGCCAGAGATTTGGGGCAAGTATGCTGAAATCACATGATATTTCAAGCAAAAATGCAATCTTGTGAGATTTTTGATACCCAAAGAACAATCCTTGTAGACCACCAGAGATTGTCAGGCCCTATTTGGGAACCATTTCATATGAAAAATATTTCTGTGCATAATCAAAAGCCAATATAGACTTCAAGTAACTATTTGAAAGAATAGCCATATATTATTATTTACAATAATAATAACCATAACTCCAGTATAAGCATAAGGTAGATCTGTCACTAGATCTCGATGTGCACCAAATAAAGAAAGCAATATTTTCAAAAGAACAATCGTTGAATGGGAGATGTCCAACACTGTGTGAGCAATCCTACTTTTCTTCATACAGCCATGCTTTTTCCAAATTGGTTCTAAAACTGGCCCTGTAACATCTGTTCCACCACTGATGCCCATTTGACTAACCAGACAAAACCCTTGTATGTCTTCAGTATTTCTAGGCTAAGTATCTTTTCATAAAATGCATTTTCTATATTTGTCTCAAGTTTTTACTGGTTTTAAAAATAAACCAAATATAATCTTCAAGTTTGAAGATGTTTTATGTCTCATCTAATTTGTTCCTGTCCTTCCTGTATCTTTAAACATTTTCCACTGTTAATGCCTGAGATTTGTTTGCTGGTGTTGGATGCTGCTCATCTCCATACTTGGGTTAATCTCTTAGACCAATTATAGAGGATAAGTGGGAATCATAACCAGAACCTTAACCCTATAGAACCTTTATGTTTAATTACAATTCAGAATTAAAGCTACCATGTTGTCTACCAGTTAACATTAAAGTTGCTCTAACAATCTTTTTTCTACACTTTTGACTTTCCAAAACTTGTATAAAGATATTCTGATTGGCAAGTTGGATATGAACTAGGATGTGCTTCAAAAATTATTCTGAAAAAGTGCTTCATGATATTTGGGGTGGGAGCACAGCCCTTCTTTAAAGCAGTAGGATCTATTTGTGATGAGGAAATCAGAAGGAATTTTATGATGTCTTTTGATTTTCCAGCTCAATTGCAAAGTATCCCAAACCTCAGCGCATGTATTTGAAATTCTGGAAAAAAATGACACATTGTGTACTTTTAACAATTCATAAATTAAATATGAAGTATTTTATTTGAAAGGAGGCATGAGGCCATTTAACATGTTTCATGTTTGAAAACTAGGAAATATTATTCATTTTATTTCAGGACCTGCTGAATATAATTCTCCGATTGAATTCCATGGCATTTTGTTAAATATTTGTGTTTTCAATACAATTTTTTTAGCCCAGACATTCATCATTCTCTCCTCCTTGCTCAAGCTTGTTGCTCATCAAAATATTTCTCAACTTACCCCTTATATGATTTCTGGTCATTTCATAAATGTAGACAAAGTATTTATTTAAAATTTAGCTATATGTAATATTTATTATCAATCCACAGGATACTTCGATTGCTACATAAAACTCATTATTTCACCTTTACAAATTGTAAAAAGGAGAGAAAAAGAAGAAGAGCAAGAGAGGAAGAAAATGAAAAAAAGAAATGTGCCACAAAGACGTGATAGTTGTTGACAACCAAACACTAAATTGTAAAATTATAAATTTGCTGTAGAAAAGATAAAAAACTTGAAACAATTATATTCACTTTAGAATTTTACTTTGAATAAAATATTCCACTGTATAAAAAAATAAAAAAGTTTACTCTGGTTAGAATTAGGGTAATTTTTTCTTTAAAACCTAGGAATTTGCATAATATATCTGTAATAGATTTTCTTCTATTGTACCACACAGATTTCAAGCATAGCAGATTAGACACAAATAAGACAAGCACTCTTCAGAACAATCTGTGAAATGTACATGGGAGGTTTTACCTTCCTTTTTAATTCATATTTCCAGATTCCAAGGCTACATATGTCAGAAAAGCCTTCGGAGAGATCAAACCTGGAGCTTTAAATGTGCCATTAATTAATAAAAGGCCTTTTTTGCAAGTGCTATTTTTAATAAGGTGCGAAAGCAGACTGCAATATTGCTAGTGCTGCATTATGTACATATTAACAATAGATTCTGCAGAAAAAAAAATCCAGCGAGTTCACATTTTCTCTTTCATTCCAAAGGTTTGGAGTTCATTAGGGTGGCTGCAAGAAGTGAAGTGCTTCTGTTTGGAGGGATGGTTGGGAGGGATGCTTGATGAAGCTTGGCGATACATTTCTAAGTGAACCTCCATTCCCTGGGCTGTAATCTTGGAACTCCGACATTCTGATGATCAGAGTCCTGAGTTTAAGATGCTCCAATGTTGGAATTGAACACAGTCATATTCTGTACTATCCAGGTTTTCTTTAAATTTGTAGAGCATTCACTAGATATGCTCCTCAAAGCCGAAAGATACCATCTGCCAGGAACATATCAGTGAATGGCTTAGCTGCTCTTGACTCTTGACTGGGTGATATCTGAGGTTTTCTTGATGACACTTGCCCGATTTTCATGATCTGGAAGCCTGCTAGTATAGCTGGTAGAAGCTGAGCAAACTATTTGTTGGAGAGGGTGATCTGGAAAAGAAGGCCATGAGCTGCTATAAGGCAAAGGGCAGCTTTCTTCTTTGATGGTCACCTGGAGGTCAGGTTGGTTAGAAGTCACAAAGGTGGCCATACCAGGAAGTGGGTAAGGTGGATTCCTTGTGCCCAAATTGCTATAATATTGTTTCCCACCGATGTTTTTCTTTTCCCACTGAAGTTGACTCTACAGAGAAGAATTGATCAAGTTACTTATTTTGTTAACTCAATTAGAATATTTTTATTTATTTATTTATGGTATCTGTATCCTGTGTTTCTTCTGGAAGCTCCAATGCATACATGGTGATCTTCCCTCATTTTAATTACAGAACAACAATCCTGTGGGTTACTCTAGTTCAAAGTCATCCAGACAGCTTTTTGATCAACTGGGGACTTGAAACTTGGTCCCTAGTCCCTAACCCAAAATCCAGTACCCAAGATAGTATACAGGTACCGGTAGTCCTCACTTACCATTTGTTCAGCAACCATTAAAAGTTACAACAGTAACTGAAAAATGGATTTACATCTAGTTCTCAAAGCTATGGAGATCCTAGTCTCCCTTTGATCACCTGATCACAATTCGGGTAGTTGGCAAGCAGCATGCATTTATGACAAGTTGTAATGTCCCACGGTCACATGATTTCCATTTGCAAACCTTCACAGTCAACTTCCGAGAAACAAAGCTACTGAGAAGCTGGCAGGAAGTTGTAAGTGGCAGTTATGCGATATCATGCTTAACGACCAGAAATGATGTTGTTAAATTGGCATGGTCACATGACATTTTGCTTTAGAAATGTGGTGCTTAGCAACGAAGTTGCTGATCCTAACTGTGGTCGGTAAGTGATGATTACCTGCATTGCACTGACACATTAAAAAAAATCTAATATTTTGCTCAGGTTATCTGTTTTATAAAAGAGCAAGCATGCTGACACAGACAGAATTCTTGCAGTGGTGTGTGAAACACAAGGTAGACTTTTCATGTCTCAACTGTACATCTTGTTGCAACAAGTTCAGTTTGTGCCATACAGGTTTTGTTGCTTGGGACAATGATTGTGTGCAAAGAAAAGGGCATTTTTCCTCAATGCATAAACTAGTGGAAGGACCAGTTGGACATATTTACTGACCCTACTCCCAGCATCGACTTCTGATCTCCATGCCTTTAGGGCAGTGGTTCTCAACCTTTTTCAGGTTGAGACCCCACTTGCGCCGCCCATGCGTGGCGCGACCCCGACGCGTGCGCACGCGTGACAGAAAAAAAACAAAAAAACAAAAAAACAAAATGGCAGACCACAACGGGCCGATCCGCGCATGCGTGGCGCGCACGTGACAGCCCATGCGCGGCGTGCGCGCGACAAAAAACAAACAAAAAAACAAAATGGCGGACCGCGGTGTCCGGCGACCCCCGCAAAACTGTCGTTCGACCCCAAATGGGGTCGCGACCCATAGGTTGAGAACCGCTGCTTTAGGGAAAGCTCTGCATCTGTATACAGGAGCACTCAAGTGTTACAAGAAAGTTTGAACGGGGTACCTACTCAGTTATGTAGTTGCCCTGTTCAGATTTTCTATCAAACACCGATAAAGCTTCTATACAAATCAGCATCACAGCTGATTAATGAAGAAGTATATGCAGGTAGTTCTCAACAACCACAATTGAGACCAGAATTTCCATTGCTAAGTAAGGCAGTTGTTAAGTACCCAATTTCATGACCTCTTTTTTGTCATGAATGTTGAGCGAATGACTATAACTGTTCAATGAATCATGCGGTTGTTAAACAAAGCCAGCTTTCCCCAATGACCTTGCTGGTTGGAAGCCTGCTGGGAAGATCACAAATGGCAATCAAATGACCTTTGGATACTGCAACTGGTGTAAATACATGCCAGTTGCCAAGTGCTCAAATTCTGATGACATGACCATTGGGATGCTGTGACAGATGTAAATCACTTTTTTCAGTGCCACTGTAACTTTGAACATTTGTTAAACAAGTGGTTGCAAGTCAAGGACTTACTATAGAAAATTTAAGGGTCAGGTCCCTTCAAATTCATGTCTGTTCCAATCTTATAGCAAATACAGCAAAACAAATGATACCAGCCAGGAAAAAAAACAGCAAGGGCAAAGTGAAATTTCCGCTTTTTGTAGCTGAAATTATTTCTTTCCATCCTGGAGAAGTTGCAGATTTCAACCTACCACATGGTTCCATCACACACCTCCTAGTTTACCCTTTGCTCATTAAATTCAGCAGAAAGCAAGAATGCTCAGCTTTGGCCCTAGCTTTACAGAAGAGAGAAATGATCATCTGAAAAGCAGACAGAGGTGGTTTTTTTTTTAAAAAAAAATCAAAAATAAAGAGGAAAAACTACAATGAAAAAAGAAATATTTGTTTCCTGATTGTTTCTCATTCAACTTGTGAATAAGACTGGATAGAAATGCTATTCATCTCCCAGGTACAATGTGCATGGTTAGGAGAACTTCCTGCCATTGTGTTCAAGCACGTGTGAACTCAGGAAATCCAAAAGACACAGCTTCTGACTAAGATATAACAAAAAGGTTTATACTAAAGTATCTTCCCACTGTAGCTTTGTACATATAAAAGATAATAGGCATTAAAACCTATGAAGACCAAAGTGGATGTTTAACTTTTCCATTAAGGTTGTGTGGCTCAGTGAATAAGAGACCATAACTTTAACCTAGGGTTTGATTCAATTGCAATAAAATCTTGGCTGAAAAGAATGAGAAGAAGCAAGTTGAAGTGGAAAATGTATATTGCACCAAAATAGATAACTCAAACCATTAATTATTATGGTTGTGTAAAATATTTAAAGGACATGCTTTGCAAATGTGAAAACAATGCAATCCTTTGGAAGGCTATTTTGGGTTGCCTATGCACTTTTGTGTATCCACAAACAATTGGCTCACCAGTGAAAAGCAGCAGCTATTGTATATGCATAAATCCATACATTACCACTCCTTGAAATGTCAAAATAGCTGCAACATCTGGAAAGTTTATATTTTTTACATTTTACTCTGAGATGACTTGTTTGTCCCCATGAGCTTTGCAAACCACTGCTAGCCCATATAAGTATTATCGTTTCTATATTCACTAGGCTCAATGTCTTATATAGAGATTCAATGGCTAAAACTGCATTATAAATGAAAATGCAAAAATAGAAAAGGAATTGACTTAGCTTTTTGTGTGTTGCATGTGTGCATGTGGTATCAGAAGTCCTATGATGGGAAAAAAGGCATGCAGCAGCCAGACAGGAATCATAACTGCTCACTAATGCTGAAATATCAGTCCCAGGCCTGCCCATCTGCTCTGGAAAATGGTCTCCTGGCTCTGAGCTAGATTCCTTTAGCTACTTCTTCAACTCAACCTAATCTACAAACTGGGCAAGTAAGTATTCAGATACTATGTAACTTGCATAGTACTGAACATCACCAAACCGGGTGCTATGACACCCCTAGAGGTTACTAGATCTCACATCTGTTACAGAAAAGTCACTGCTGTCAAAGATACAGTGAAGTTCTCAATGGAGGTTCTCACTGGGTTCACACGTTGTGCTAAGCCAGTTTGTTTAATCAAGATTTGATGAGTTAATCAAAATTGCCTGACCTCCCAACACAGAAAGTCAAAACAAAGGAAATCACATTATTTTTTAGCTTGATGTGTAAGCCTGTTCTGTGCCAGATGATCTGGAAATTAAATTTAACTATGGGTAATTAAAGTTTTGGGTATTTTCAAGTTCGGCAGCAGCTTTAAAATATCTCTGCCCCAAACAGCCACATCTATTATTTAATATACTTGTTGCATCTCTGTTGGACCCACCATGATCCTTCAGTAGTCATAGCATTCCAGATTTATTGGTGTCTAAAAGCTGGCTGTAATGATGAAGAGTTGCTTTTAATATATCTAAAGAGCAATGGGTGAAAAAAAGTCACATTCCTTTTGGCTTCAGTTCTCTTGTCTGCTGCTTATATATCTAATATTTGAGTTTTAATTTTTTGATTGTTTTATATATGTTTAATGCCTGTTTATACTTTTTGTATTTTACAAGCTGCTCATCTTTTGTCGACAGGAAAACCTGACTACAAAATTCCTAACCATATGTGGGAAGATGGGGGAAATTATTTTGCCAATATTGTGGCTGAACTTGCTCTTTGGTCATAAGCCACATGTTGCAGCAGGAGGGGAAGGGAAAATACTGCCTATGTTATTAGTGATAGAATTTCAAATGGCTCTTGTTAAGATGCTTAAACCTTTTCCTGTAATTTTTACAGAGTAACCTCATCAGAAACAAGGAAGTCTGAGAAGTTCAGTCATGACTTCTGGACAGATTTCAGCTTATTGGAGGATAATGTGCCAGCCATCACACTCTTGGCTTCTTCTTTAACAGGGCCTAGCTGTTTGAAGGAGCACATCTGTAGTGTGACTGCTGAGGAAAAAGGAAAGATTCCTCCCTCCAGAAAGCCTAAGTAATTCCTATTTTTCATCTTTTTGGAAAATGGGAAGATTTTTTAATGAAGAGTTTTGAGGTAGTCCTCAACCTATGACCACAACTGAGCCAAAATTTCTGTTGCTAACAAGACAGTTGCTAAGTGGCCACAGTTATTAGGTGAATCACTGCAGTTGTTAAGTTAGCAACTTGGTTGTTAAGTGAATCTGGCTTCCCTATTTTTACTTATCTGGTCACAAAAGATGATCACATGACCTCAGGACACCGCAACTGTCATAAATATGAGTCAGTTGCCAAGCATCTGAATTTTGATCACATGATCACAGAGATGCTGCAAGTCGTAAATGTGGAAAATAATCGTAAGTCAATTTTTTCAGTGTTGTTATAACTTCAAACAGTCACTAAATGAACTGTTGTAAGTCCAGGACTACTTGTATTTGGCATTTCTTAATGGTACAATCATTTTAATGCTGCTCATGCAGTAAATTTAATACAGCTTCCTTCCTCATCTCTGTTACTATTACTGTATTAGTAGTATCTAAATGTTATTGTACAGTTTTCATTCATCATAAGACATCATGCAAACCTTTATAAAGAACAGAAAGGATATTGACTTCTAAACATCAATAAACCAAACAAAGTTCCTAAAAGCAATGGAACAACCTATTTATAGCAGTAAAAAGAAAACCTGGAAATGTTTTACTTACTTGTGCCTTTTCTTCATCACTTGGCATACTATCTGTTGTTTCACTTTCTGCTGGACACAGTAGAGATAAAAATATGAATTCTAAAGAAGTATGAATAGCCAATATAAACAGAAATTCATTACGGTTATTTTGTTTTAACCATGATCGGCTACATTTTCTCATATACAAGAAATTATTCTATATCTGTCTAATGAGATTTATGTAAAATCAGTTAGGTCATATTAACCACTGGAACTGAGGGAAAAAGTAATCTAAAATGAGTAGTCATAATTTTTTTTTTAAAAGCAATAGAATTGCTTGCATCTGAGGGCCAAAGGCAAACACTACTACTATGTGTAAACTTGCTTCAGGATCAAGAGGTTATTTTCAACTATCCCTGCATTTGTAGCCATGATTGTACATAGAGACTCTGCACATTACTATGGCTTACTTGCAAGTAATGTTATTGGCTCCATGCCCAAGAAACAGTAAAACTTATTTTACTTGATAATGTTTATCTAGACTTAAGGCTGCTTTTTTCAACTGAAGATACATTGATTTCCCAGTAAATTATGTTTTACCAAACATTATTTGTCTTTGGCTGTATTATGATATACCTGAAAGACGAAATGCATGACAAGATTTTATGCATAATAGTAGATAAAGACTAAATCATTGGTAAAGCAGCTGCATTACATACAATAGACTGAGTCTTAGATTTCACATAGAGAAATACAAAAAAGACCCTGATCTGAATTCCTGGAATCCATATAAAAGACAATGATTATGGAACTAAAAATTTTATTGACTGAGTTTTATTAAATTTAATTTTAAGTACTTTTTTTTCACTATAAAAATTCTTTTATTAAAACAATCAACATTGAACATAAAAACATATTATGCAGCAATCATCATGGCACCTGATATACAACACTAAGTATTAGTCTTTGAAAACGTCTGAATTAGTAGGCCTTTTTCCCCTCCTCGCGTCTAGCCTCAACTATACTCCTGTTACACTTTATTTGTTTGGTGTTTCTCTTATCTGGTTCAATATTAATGTGATCAACATTAAGCATAAGATCCTATTGCTAAGCAATCATCCTAGAACATAGCATACAACATTAGGTATTAATCTTTGTAAACATCTGTTTTAATAAACGTTCTTCCCTCCTCCCTTCCATCTTCAAGTATACTCCGAATACATTTTGTTTGATTGGTGTTTCTCTTATATATGGTCTATCTACTGTATCTAATCTATCGCATATTGTTTGTTTGCGCTTCTGAATTGACTTCATCCCATTACTAGTGCAATCTTTTATAGTCCCTAACCAGAGATCCTGAGGTAAAAGTTTCATATCCTGAGGTAGAGATTCAGTCTGCTTTAACAATATTAAAGCAAACAACATTAGTCATAAGGTTATGTTAAGAGGCATTAGTTATAGAACATATACATTCAACATTGGGTGTTAGTTTTGTAAACATTTGATTTGTTAACCCTTCTTCCCTCCTCCCATCGAGCCTCAGCTAAACGCCAGCTGCATTCTGTTTGATTGGTGTCTAAGGAGCATTCAAATTTAGTTCCTATATCTGATTTCAATACAGCTTTCTTTCTTAGAAGAAAATTGTTTATGTTGATTACAATGGTTTTCCCAGAGCATCAATAAAATCACTTCCAAGTAACCTATGCAGAAAAAGAAACATTTGCTAAAAATTCTAGTATTACAAAGCTACTGACCTGCATAGGAGACAGGAGAGATCTGTAGTGGATATAATTGACTCATGGAGCTGGGCTGGTCATCACATTCTGTTGTTACCTCTACTACTTGGCAAATATCTGGAGGATTGGGAACTATCATGTGATCCCCAGAACCAACCTCAAAGTGTGATTCTCCTACAACTGGATATGACAACAAAATATAATAATGGTGATGACATGCAGCCATATGAACTAATAGCATATTTTCAGTGATTCTGAATGCACTACGGTTTATCATATTTTTATACCATAAAAGGAGAAAACGTCAGAGAATCTAGTTTACAAAATCCCACAGTTCAAAGGGATGTTGTGGATAAGGCATATGGGCAGTGAATATATATTTAAAAAATGGTTTGCTGAGTCATTCTTTCCCCATCACCACTCGGAGTCAATCAGCTTGTTGAGAATATTTTATTACAACAGCACCTTAACCACCTCACACATACAGTGTGGGAGGGCATCTCAGAATTTTGATAGTGGATGAAGCTTGTATGTACAGGAAGAGTACCTTTTTACTACTTCAGGCAACATGGTCCAAAAGGGAAGAAAGGAGGGAGGGAAGAAGGGTGATCATTAGCAAAACCATAGTTTTCAGAGGCCATCATAACCTTGCCACTGAACTAATCAAAGAAAGGGAAGAAATCTAATAAATTAATTACTTAATCAATTAGTGTACTAAAATTGTACTTTGTGAATGAGAATAGGCATTATTTTTTCTTTAGTTAGAGAAGTATTCTAGCTTTAAAAAAAATGACCCTGTTTTGAAGGACTCCAGCACATTTGTGTTTTTCAATACCTTTCAACACCTCCAATTATACCCAAAGAGTCGCTAAGTTCATTCCAACAGGAGGAAGAGAGAACAAGATTTGTATTTTTCTTTGACTATCCACAGCACATTTTCTCTATCCCAGCTTCAGGATAGATGTGTAGTATGTGTTCGAGAAACACTGGGTTTTATAGTTCTACAGTCATATTTACAGTACCCCTTGGACCATTTTTCTAATACGTCATTTGGAAATTGACAGGTTAGAAAGGATGGGTTTTGGAAGCCCCAAGGGAGAGAAGGAAAGTTTCCAAAGTGAGAATTTTCCCACTCAGATCAGAATTCTCTCGTCACCCAGGTGAAAAAATTCCGAAAATCTTATGTTCAGGGTTACCCATCCAAAATCTGCTGATCTGCAGTCTTATTTGTGTTCGGAAAGATACAGTGGAACTTAGGGGCACTCATGATTCATAACTCTAATGGGTCTGCTCTAAGCAGGACTATATCTGTAACTAAATAACTGCTAGACAAACAGTTAAATTTTTTCTTTCACATTTACCATTTCCCAGGAGTTTTGTTCAAGATTCCTAACTAAACCAAGACCTAATTATTCTGTTGCTATGATACATCTGATATATTACTGAACTTCAAAAGTCAAAATCGTTGGTCTAGAAGTTTGCCATGCAAGGAAAAGAATGTGCCGGTCTACCGGAGCTGCTTACCTACAATGTTTATTGTACTGTCGACTTCAGTTTTTATTGCAGAAGACAAGCAGTAATTAGAAAATTCTGGACTTGTTCCATTACTCAGCTGATAAGAGCACTCCTCTGGTTCTTGCTAGAAAGAAAGCAATGGAAGGATGATACATTGGTAGGCACTCAGAAATATATGTCATCTCCTGACTAGTCATCAGCTAAACCTATCCCATACCATTCCTTTGGCATTCTGCAGGTCAAGTTAAAGCAGACTAGTGTCTCATGCTGTCCAGTCTCAGAACTGAAATACCAGCCATTTTATTCATAAAAATATTCTGCATTCAGAAAAGCAATGCATAGTTTATTCAGAGGCCTTCTAAGAAATATGCTTTTCTTTAAGAAATTAACTTAGGTATCACCATCTCCAACAACTCTTCTTGTTAAATATTTATCATAGCCTTCTAAATAAAACTCGTGGTTCTAAATAAGATGCATGAACTTAGCAAATTTCTACTTCCTACAAAATCAAATCCATAACACTTAATTAAGCACTCTTGGGCATCAACCTCAGTGCAAAAAACCAAGGTCTTACATCTACAAAATGTCCTTTGATAGTAGTACATGTTCTTTCTTCACAAGAGAAATGCAACATGGACAAGGAAATCCCCTTTTTTAATCAATTTCTAATCATATATTTGGTAGTCCAGGACAAAAAAGAATTCTTGTATTTGTTTTCATCCTTTTAGTTCAGTTTTTCCCCCCATATCCTTCAAAGGAAAAAGAAAGTAATAAAAATAAAACCCTCCTTCATTTTGATCAATGAGAGGTTCCTCCAATTTCTAGTTGCGGATACAGAAGGTTGTAGGTATAAACTATGACACCATGAAAATGAAGAAAATGTCCTAGTCACCAAGTTAGACTTCTTAATATGTTCATAATAAAATACTTATTCTGCTAACTAAAAGTATAATTTTTAATAACAGAAATAATCATTATATTGAATAATGTGCCCTTCCAATACTTGTGCCTTAGTCAGAGTATCTAACAAGTCATTACAATTACCAACCATAATGTCCACCCACAGCAAAAGTACAATATAATAAAAACAGAGATAGATGCAGCAGGAAAACAGAAGTCACAACTGATTTGGGTCTTTCCAATAAAACAAACATCTGCTGCCTGAGGAGGAAGCTTCTTGCCTCCTCATAAGGCCAAATTCTATGTTTCTGTTTTTGTTCCTGAAGCCTGCAAACATACTATTGAAACTGTGTAGATAACTATCGACACTGCAAAGTGCAGTTAGATAACTGTATAGGCTGTTACTAATGACATATGTGCTGACAAGAGGAAGGGAAAGGTCTCTGCCTTGTTTAATTCTTTGTGCAGACTATATTATGAGAATTAATCTTTCAAAAACAAAACCAATTATGTAATACACAGGCAACTGGCAATTATCACATTGTGTCCTCCCAGAGAGATGTGAGTACTACACATACTTTTTTGATGCCATAAAATCTCCTGGGATAACAGAACAGATGGACGGGTGAATGCAAAACCACTACCTATCATGGTGCTATTTGCCAAGAGTTCAGTAACTAGAAATCTGAATAACCAAGAAAAATGTCAAAATTTTTCATGAGCCAGCAGAATAGTCTCAATCCAATGATTAGAAACATATTTTGATAAGAGTGTCTTTATCAGTCTGCTACACTTTGGTTTTCATTTCAATAATCATGGATTTGAGAAAAGGAGACTCCTTATTAGAAATGCAAATTGGAAGAAGTACATTATATTTCTTCCAGTCACATGGGGAAGGGAAAATGTGAGCGTCCTCTCCCATAGACCATGCTTCTGAAAAGGATCAATCTTCACTTCCAATTACTTAAAATAAAAACCAATTATATTAAGCATATGTTGCAGATGGGCCAAGTATTTTGTCTGAATGCAGTTTATTGAAAAAAAAGTCTGTTTAGTCCTTTTGATAAAAAGTGTTAATAAACTGAAATAATTTTTCAAAATGTTTTGGGAATTTCTGTATCATAAATTCAGAAATGGTATACATCTTCTTTAGCTTTGAAATGGTAACAAAAAATACCTTAATTTGTTTAATTTTATCTTCCTTGTCAGACTTGGGTTTCTTTCCTGTAGAAATGTAAGAAAAGATATTTACAGTCATTTCCTGACAAAAATTAGTCATCTTGGCTTAAGTCTATTATTTGCAAATAAAAGATTTTCATCTGAATTTAATATAATAATCAGGTCAATAACGCTTGAAAAATACTACTTGTTTAAATCATACTGAAAATACGTGAAGGTAGACAAACAGAGCTGACATTATTTTCTAAGATCCCCCATGTCAATGAGGAATGAGATCCCTCTCTACACTGGGATTACTGCCAAAGTTGGTCATCATGTGACAGCTCTTTTAGTAAGCTCCTCATTCTTATTTTAGTTACTTTTGTATACTTGTAAAATAGTTCATTTTTATCTAATTTTTATCTAATATTAACTATTAATTAGTAAAGTTTTACTAGGAGTAGTAATTTTAGGATTTTAGATTTAGGCTTAGATAGGATTAGGTTTTAGACGACGAGTTCCGTAACTTATCAGCTTCAAGCACTTGCCGATGAAGTGGGAGTATGTTTTAAAATCTTTTAAACAACCCAAGGAAGCCAAAACAAAAGCTAATAGTAAAAGCCAAAGGGGACTCGAAAATAAAGTTTAAAAGGAGGCATAAATTGGATATACAGTTGGGAGGAAACCTTAAACATAACATGGCGGCAAGACATCCAAACAACCAAAGATAAAGGACTTATTTCAGATAGTGAACACTGCAAGTAAGCCTCCTTTTTTTTCTCTTTTCCCCTTGTAACCTCTGCAAACAAGTCCTGCTCCTTACTGGATTGGGAGGAGGATGACTGCCTTTCTGTGGAAAATGAGGCTCCACTAGGAGACAGAGGGGAGAACAAGGATAATATTAAGAGCAATTTTAAAGGAGACTTGGACTTGATTGCCAAGAATTGCCTCTTGACAGCACAAACAGTTATTGCTATATTTGATCAGTTCTTGGAGGCAAATAAAAAGATTGAAGAATTAAAATTTCTAATGGGAAACTATCTCTCTAAATTAGATAATGAAGAAATAGTGAAGCCCATGCTACGAAACTTACTACTACTTTATGAACAGCCCACATGGATCGGGGGCTTCAAGATGGAGAAGACACGGAGGAGAGGCTAGTTCTACAGAGACATAGGATTATACTCCACGTTGCTGATATTTCTTTGAACAGGGGCAGGTGGCATAACAGATGAGTAATATTTAACTCTCTTTCCCAAATCTTACACTGCAGGGTATATCCTCTCTACATTGGGAGTACAATAGCTAGTATTATTGGTTTTTTTTCAGTTTCTGGAGTTGTCTTCCAAAATAATAATAATACTTTTCTAATCACCAGCTGCCAAAGCAAGGGAAAAAAAGAAGCTAAAATTTTCTGAAAAATCTTATGAGACTTTGGCATCTCATGTAAAATTTCCAATTTTAATTATTATGTCAGGAAGGTGAACAATGTATCACTGGGGCTATCATGGTTTTGATCCTACTGCTTTTCTTTGACACTAATTCATATCATTATTATATTATCAGAAGGGGATGAATGCCGGGGTCCTTATCATCTTTTACAATATTTTCTCTTCTGACTAGCAATGAAAGACTTTTCCCCATTTTCTGAAAAGGGTCATTTTTTTTTTAACTGGGGGTGCTAGGAATTCATTCAGGACTGTCATCTGCTGGACCGTGCACAGCTTTCCTTTTCTTCTTTGGTTATCAGTTTTAAGAACAGAAAAAAATATGGAATTTGATGATGTCATATGAAATGCTGATGGAGCCAAGACTATTTGCACTCATCTGTACAGCTGAAGGGAAGGATGGAAATGACTTTAAAGACTTCTTTAAATTTTTCTTTTTTCTTTTTTGCATAAACTTAGTAGATGTGCCTGTGACTAAATAAAGAATGCCTGCCTATTTATCCACATGCGCCTAATCTGTCTTTTCCCAGATTTCCCCTCTGGTTTCCTACGTGTGTTGTGGCTGTAAGCTTTATTTGTTTTGAGCAAATGGAAATTCTGTGAATTGGAGTCTCAATTTATCGGGAAGTCTCTTAAAAAGCAGTTAGCTGATGTCCAACAAGTCACTAATTATCATAGTCCTTTCGTTTACCTTTCTTAGAAGGCCTCTCAGATAACGGCAACATCCGATACACTCTGAAAGCATTGTTGCCTTTCTTGATGCTTTTGTCTTTAACTTCTTCTATATCTGGCAAGGAGTTCATCGCACATCGAAAATTGGCCTTCCATGTTTTTGGATCTGCTTTATCGACTCCTGGCTGGTACTTTCCTAAGCAAAAAGGGAAGAAGAAAAAATCTTGGTAACCAGAATTTATCTTGAAGTGGAAGA
This sequence comes from Bothrops alternatus, assembly GCA_034064705.1. Taxonomy (NCBI): domain Eukaryota; kingdom Metazoa; phylum Chordata; class Lepidosauria; order Squamata; family Viperidae; genus Bothrops; species Bothrops alternatus. The sequence goes on along the minus strand of JARGCV010000053.1, from coordinate 6,763,059 downwards.
AACTGTTGTTGAAACACCGGTTTAAAAATCAATGATTAATTTGACGGGGGGGGGGGAGGAAATGCAGTGCAAACAAAGGCCACAGAAAGACAGGAACTGTGAAAAACTGATACAGAATTTTTCTTTAAAATATTTGTGTAGAGCTTCCCATTAAAGAGTCTCAAAAGCAGTTTCAATTAAACATTGAGGGACATTTTAACAGAATAACAGAGTTGGAAAGGACCTTGGAGGTCTTCTAGTCCAACCTCCTGCTCAAGCAGAACATCCTATATCATCACTGACAAATAATTGTCCAATCTCTTCTTAAAAATCTCTAGTGATGGAGCACCTACAACTTCTGAAGGCAAGCTGTTCCATTAATGCAGGGGTAGTCAACCTTGGCTCTTTTATGACTCGTGGACTTCAACTCCCAAAATTCCTGAGCCAGCTGTGCTGGCTCAGGAATTCTGGGAGTTAAAGTCCACGAGTCATAAAAGAGCCAAGGTTGACTACCCCTGCATTAATTGTTCTATCAGTCAGGAAATGTCTCCTTAATTCTAGGTTGGTTCTTTCCTTGATTAGTTTCCATTCATTGCTTCTTATTCAGCCTCCAGGTGCTTTGGAGACTTTCAGGTGCTTTGGAGATTTTCTGATATAAGCCCATAACACTATTGGCTTAATCTACCAAAAACTATTCCTACAGAACTGAACAAAAACATTGAAGAAATATAAGGGTTAACTGGGCTGCACACTGCCAAGAAGGGTTCAGCATTAGCTGAAGATATCCTGGATTGAACCTAAGTTGTTCCATCACCTCTGTGGATGTGGTATCAACTGACAACTACTCCCAAGGCAGACTCTCTGGAGCCCATTGAACCTCTCCACCCTTACACATGTGCCCTTGAATCCAACTTCCGGAGAAGTTGACTGTCTTCTGCACCTGCCCAAAGATCAAGTATAACAAAACGCTTTTTGTAGGCCACAAGCGTATCCCCATATTCAAGTATGGTAATTCTTAAGAAGTGGGGATGGAGGGCCAAATCACCTCCAGCATATGGATAGGGAGGATTTATTTTCATTTGGTTTCACAACTCAGATATTTGCGATAGAGGAGTCAGAACCAATACCTTTTAAAGACTTTACAGCTACACAGAGTTCTAGATCAGTGCTTCTCAACCTGTGGTCCGTCGACCCCTGAAGGTCCATGATGTCATCACAAGGGGTCTGTGAAGGCTTGAATAAATGTTATGATTTAAATCTTGAGTTAAGTCTTGGTGGTCCATGGCCACAAGAGGTACTTAAAGGGGGTCCGTGGTGAAGAAAAGGTTGAGAACCATTGTCTAGATAAGCCAACCAGCAAGGTTCTCATTGCTAGTCCATATTTACCCACATGTGGTCCCAGAAAACTTTTTTCAGGAGCAAAGCAACAGACACACCAGATACTTAAGGACTTTGCTATATTTCAAGGACTCTCTATCCCAGTGTTTCTCAATATCAGCAATTTGAAGATGTGAGGACTTCAACTCTCAGACTTTCCCAGGCAGCCATCCTGGCTGGAGAATTCTGGGAGTTGAAGTCTACACATTTTCAAGTTTCCGGGGTTGAAAAATACTGCTCCATCCATTTGAAACAGAGAGGGCATTTTAACTTACTCTACTATGTTTAGGGTACTAATGAGTATGATCACACAGAACAGCAAAACAGAAAGTAGTATCAATGAGAAAAATACATCAATTCAACGAGAAACTGCCCCAGTAAAAATAAGTTTCCCATACCAGTGTGAATGGCCCAATTCCGAAATAAAGGAGCATCTTTCTCAACATCCCACCCATGACGTGCGGCATGCATCCAAGGAATCTGAAAAATCTTCTTTTCCTGGGGGTGGGGGGTGGGGAACAAATAGGAGACATAAAGAATTAGCTCACAAACTTAAATCTTAAGATACTTAAAGCAAAGCTAGACCACTCAAAATGTTTAAGGACACATCTGTGGATGCTGCCAGGCCCTTTTAGATTTCTTTATATACTTTAAATATTTTATTTTTTTAATGGCAATTTTTTTAATGCCCGTAGCATTTACTTTATTTATAATATTGCTTTTTTGGTTCACATACCACAAGCAGCATTCTTAGAAAATGAACAGTGATTGTTGCAATCCACTTTTTAAAAATAGGGTTTAGAAGAAGAAAGAGAAAGAGAAGCGGAGATGATAAGAGTATTCTGGGAGAGCAAACAAGAGATGATACAATTTTTAAATAGGCGTTTCTCAAACTTGGCTTGTGTGGACTTCAACTCTCAGAATTCTGTTGCTGGTTGGAGGATCGTGAGAGTTTAAGTCCACACATCTTAAATTGCCAAGCTGGAAAAGCATTTATTTAAATCTTTAAAAATGAGGATGCTAATGAGACAGCTCTTTGTCATTTCAAATTGTGGTATCCTCCCAAAATAATATACAATTAGTACATGATGCATGAATCAATTAATATTAAGATTGAGGTACTTTAACTTACTCTACTATGTTTAGGGTACTAATGAGTTGTGTTATTACACTTGCAAAAACAACATTTTTTCGATTTTATTAGTTTCTTGAGGGAAGACTTACCTCTAAAATCCTCCTCCTTTTTATAGATATCATGTAACTGTATACCTCCTTGTTTGATACAAAAAAGGGGGAGGCAAAGTTTCTGGTTACAAGTGAATCAGGTGACTGGCTTACCTCTGCTCTATAAATCAGAATTATAAACAACGGCTTGACTAAAGTGAGCATAGTGTTTGTTATTAAGGCTAAACAAAGCATTTGAAATGAGTGCTTTGTAGTGTGTTACCATGAGTGAAGCTCCCCTTTCCTGGAGAGTTAATGCAGTCACATCTTTTGGAAGACTCAGGCATATGTGCACTTAGTCCCAGAAGAAATTCTCTGTGTGCATGGATGGACACACACACGGGGGGGAGGGGGGGAACTTCTAGGCAGAAAAAGCAAAACAAAACTTTCTAAAGGATGTGGCTCTTTTATTTTGCTTGTAGTAAAATACTATTCAAAACATTCTTTTGAATGCTCTGCAGACTTGCTTTAGAAAAGACAGTCTGGTTTATTAAAAGTATAGGCTCGCCTTACCTCATTTAGCCATTTCAGCCCTGGGATTTTGTTTGAATTTATTTGTTCCTCTAGCCATGGCCGCATTCGCATTCTTTCCACAGGCATTGTTTCCTCTGCAAGAAGAGGAAGTACTGATTATTTTGAAAGCCAAATTCATATTTCCTTTTGATTAAATACTCAAGCCAATGAAGGCTGAAGGTTTTGATCTACAGTAAAACAATATCAAGGCCCTCATATCAACAGATTGAATCTTGGTTAATCTTCCCTGAATGGTTATTTAGTCCTTATGAGCATTTACCTTATACTCTCAATCAATGAAATGTCTACATATGATGACAATTTTCAACACTCCTTCAGCTTAAGAATATCCTCATAAGAAAAATTAAGCCCTCTTTGAATCTTGCTGATCTCAAGGGAAGAGCTAAGTGTACCCCCAACTTTTTTCCTAAGACATCAGTGAGACTTTTGGCATAAATATTTATACACACATAATTGGGAAAATATGTTAAAGCTAAGACTGGTAAGGTTTTTAACCTTATACCCTATAAGCTTATACACTAATTGGGAGTTATCCAAGGAACTCAGTCCAAGTAGTCATTGGTGAATGAATGTGGATCAGATTGTTGGGCCCTTTATACTTTGCCAAGAATACATCAATCTATTTTTATTTAGTTTATTGAGATTAGAATCATTTATCAGGTACCATAAACCATAACAGTGTTCAGAGAGCAAAAGGGATCACAAATTATGTACCTGCAATATAGTTCATCGGTAAAATGATACCGTAGTAATTTTAGACAGCATATAATTACATGCTTACAATATATGATTCAGGAATGTCATAACCTCTGGATGGATGTTGTCATGCTTCAAGAAAATAAACTGATACGCTAGGCTAGGTTGAATACAGAACTGACTTCACACCAGATCAACAGATATGTCGACATGTAAGTTCTCCAGTACAGGAGATGGAGAATCCACCAATGGTCTTCTCTGTCTGCCTGCTCTTGAGACCAAGTAGCCAAACTTGACACGCCCCCTTTTGCTAGGATCTAGTCTTGACTTGGTCTCAAGCTCTTGAAGACGCATCAGGTTTGGCTCTCAGGTTTTTGCAATTCAGTTAGCAGACCAGAGATCCATTGTTGAATTCTTCTTGCATTGATTCAGGTATTTGTACTCCCCCCAGTTAGGATTACACTTTAAAAGATCTTCCCAACCATTTTCCCTCAGGAACGCTGGGATCAGCCCTGCCTCAAATTGGCTGATTTGAGGCTTGTGGAGTGAAGGGGGGGGGAGAGTAATTTCCTTTCTATCCCCAGGGCTCTGGGGAGGGGAATCCCTTCAACATCGGCTCCCCTGTTAATTCCCCTGCACAGCGCTTTGCGCTGCAGTCAGCTCACCCCCACAGCTTAAATCTTACTTTTCCAAGCCTCCGGAGGCCGTTTCCAATGGCCCGAAAGTTGCGGCCGCCATTTTGGACAGCTGACGAGCCCAAAACTCAGACGGAGGTCTCCTTTGCTTTTGCAACCAGTTTCTGAGCAATTTAATTGAGGCTTTTCGAGACAGGGGTTTTTCACAGCAGTACCCTAATCGATCTCAGGAAGCCTCACCAGAATTCGCCATGGCCGCCATTTTGGGCGTGCCACAAGGTCGGCCTTGCATTGCCATCAGCCAAATTATTAACTGAAGGCCTCAGCACATTACAGGGCCTTTTCCAACAGAACTCCAGGCCCATTAAACAGCCTAGCCATCTCAGAAAGTTTGGCGGACTCCTATGGCCGCCATCTTGGGAGCATCATGAGGCCCTCCCTCAGGCCTATGCAGCAGACCTCCCGTACTGACTACAGGCCTCAAGCTCTCCCACAAGGCCTTTCCTATATTCTGACTAATTTTCAGCACATCTGAGAAATTATTCTAGCCCTGCCCAGCAACTGCCATCTAGGCCTCATTAACTGCACCATTAATTACAGCACCAATAATTCAGCAGCCATTTTGAATTCACATTGCCTTGGCCAGGCCTCCTTTTCAGGCCCTCTGCACCCTTCATTGGGCCATCTGGTACACTTTGACTGGCCACCTAAGGCCTCCAGGTGGAGCCCAGAGCGGGTCCCCAACCGTGCCTTTGGCATCAGACTCAATTGCCGTGACCAAAGCCCAGATAGATTGTTTTCTGGTCAGGTGGTCAGGGGAGCAGTCTTTCGCTTCCGCCAACCGCTTGCCTGCCAGAGCTCCGCCTCAGTTTCCCTGAGACAGCTCAACCAGGATGGAGGACTCCACGATGCCTCAACCCATGGGCACTGCCTCCCCATGCTCCAGTTACGGTCGGCACAAAACCTCTGATCAGGAGGCGGCAGGCAAGCCCAAATCCAAGGCTAAGGCCACTCTCAAGAAGCCTTCCAAGTTGGCAGAAAAGCAAGCCAGCTGTAGGCACCAGGCTCTGGAGAAGGAGTTCTCCAGAGCGCAGAGACAGGCCAAATTAGAGACGGATCAAATGGCTGCCCCTGAATTTGACCTTCCTTTAGGTCCTTCAACTTCGGCCCAGGGCGTGTGGTCTCTCACAGGGACGCCCGCCACACTTAGTTCCCCTTCGGAATTGGGTCAACACACAACAACCATCTCAGGTTCAGCTCCAGAGGCCACCTTCACGCCAACGGCTGCAGGGCTCAGGGGATCAGACATTGGAGACATTTTCTCCAACGGCCGCCTTGAGGCCTTGCTATCCAGGGTTGTGGACCGCGCTCTAGCAGAACGGTCCTTCCATCCACCCGGACAGGGGGCTTCCATGTTGGCCATGCCACCTTATGTCCCTCCTACGGGGTTCCCTATACTTCAGGAACCCACATCTCCTGCACACTCCTCCATGAGCGGTTACTCATCCCTGCAGGGTGAGGAGCAGCCAGACTTTAATCTATCAGAGGAGGAGGAACTTCCCCCTGAACACTCCCCATCGGGAGGCCTGTTCAATCCAACTCTGTTTCTTCCTCTGCTTCGCAAGTCCACATCAACGGCAAACATAGGGTCCGATCAGTTCCCTCAGCCGCAAGCAACATTGGATTCCAGTCCAAACCCGATATTTTTTGAAACGGTGGCAGCCCAACATCACGTTCCATGTCTCTCTATTTTTCTTAAAGGGATTAAAAAGCAATGGGCCTCCCCTTCCTCCTTCCCTTCCGTAAGCGGGGCTGATAAAAAGATTTTTAGCACCTCCACAGACCTCACTGAGGCCCTGGAGGTCCCCAAGGTAGACGAAGCCTGGACCCCTCTGGTATCCCAGACTGTGGTCGCTGGGGACATGTCAGAGGCGCTTAAAGTGGACGACAGAAAATGGGACCAAACTTTCCAGAACACCCATCGATCAGCGGCATGGGCGATTAAAACGGCCACTTGTGCGTCTTTCTTTATCTGGACCACACTTTTATGGCTTTGTCAGCTTCAGGCCAGAGTCCCTGCTGAGGACATTCGGACTCACCAAGAGCTAAGCAAAATGGTGGTGGCCACTGAGTATGCTGCGGACGCGACGCTTCAGTCGGCCAATTTTGCCTCTAGGTCTTTAGCTTCCAACATTACATCCAGAAGAATGCTATGGCTGAAACACTGGCAGACTGACACCAAAGCCAAATTGCATCTTGCAACTGCCCCCTATCTGAGCAATAATATTTTGGGGGAGGCCCTGGCCCCGTACCTTGTGGAGAACAAGGACAAGCGGAAGGTCATGGCTCACTTGAATAAACGGTCTGACAAACGTCCCACACCCTATTTTCACAGGCAGTCCTTTCGGCTGGCAGCAGGTTCAACAGTTACTCAGCCCTCCCGCTCATACACACCCAGGCAGGACAGGCAGCAAAACCAATCTGAGAGGCCATTTCAAGGGGCAGGACGCCCCTATAGGAGGTCCAAGTGACTCTTACACCGCACTTCCCATTGGGGGAAGGCCGACCCACTTCTTCCATCAGTGGGAACTCACATCCACGGACACATCCACGGTCTTACAAACCATCCAGTTTGGCCTGTCCCTGGAGTTTCTAGCCAGTCCCCAGGACCGCTTCATCACCTGTCCCACTTCCCGGGATCCACTCAAACTGGGACTTATGCAGGAGGCCATTCAACATCTTCTAGAGATTCAGGCCATAGAACCGGTACCTCCGGACCACATGGGAGGGGGATTCTACTCCATCCTTTTCGTGGTCCCCAAGGCCTCAGGAGGATGGAGAGCAATTCTAGACCTCAAGGGTCTGAACTATTACATCACATACAAGAAGTTCAAGATGCAATCACTTCAGTCCATTCTGGGAGCAATCAGACAAGGAGACTTCCTGGTGTCAATAGACCTCATGGAAGCATATCTCCACATCCCCATCCATCCAGCTCACCGGCGGTTCCTCAGGTTCTGTTACAGGGGCAGTCATTTCCAGTACAAGGCGCTTCCTTTTGGCCTCTCCTCGGCACCCAGGGTGTTCACCAAGATCCTGATTGTACTAGCTGCCCACTTGCAGAAGGTACTGGTACGCGTCCAGTGTTATCTGTATGACATCTTGATCCAAGCGTCCTCCTTCCGGGCAGCCCAGTTGGACCTGGAACTAACTATTCAGGTCCTCCAACAGCACAGATTCTCGGTCAATTTCCAAAAAAGCCAGACGGTTCCCTCATCCAGGCTTCTGCACCTGGGAGCCATCATAGACACCACAAACTGCATGGTCTATCTCTTCCAGGAGCGGTTGGTCAGCATCAGGGACCTGGCTCGTCGGGTAAACATGGACCTCACCGTTCCACTGGTCTTACTCTCCCAGCTTCTGGGAAAGATGGTCTCCTGCATAGCCATAGTTCCCTGGGCCAGACTCCACTTGTGGGATCTTCAATGGTTCCTCCTACCATTCCAACGAGTGAATGCCAGCGCTTCCAACCACCAGGTCAGGCTCCCGGTCTACACCCTCAGGTCTCTACGCTGGTGGTTCTCACAAGCGGTGGCCAAGGGGTCACCTTTCAAGGAGCCGGACCGCATCACCATTACGACGGACGCCAGTCTATTCGGTTGGGGTGCCCATCTACAGTCTCAGTTTGCACAGGGCCGTTGGTCCCGTGCAGACTTCAGACACAACATCAATTGGCTGGAGCTCAGGGCCATCCATTTAGCTCTTCGCCAATTCCGACACTGGATCAGGGCCCGTCACGTATTAATCCTCATGCACAATGTGGCGTCCAAGGCCCATGTGAAACGGCAGGGGGGTACCAGGTGCACGTGCCTCCTGTCCGAGGCATGGTTACTGGGTTCCTGGGCAGAATCCAACCTGGCCTCTCTCAGGGCTGAACACATCTCGGGGGTCAAGAACCAGCAGGCAGACTTTCTGAGTCGCTCTATGGTAGACCCCTCGGAATGGGGATTGCATCCGGATCTTTTTTCCGAGATCTCCCACAGGTTCGGTCATCCGATCCTCAACCTGTTTGCGTCGTCAAACAATGCCCAACTCCCTAGGTACTTCTCCCGTTATTACCTTCCAGGGGCGGAGGGGACAGATGCCCTGCGGACTCCGTGGCCGCAAGGTCTCCTTTATGCCTTCCCTCCCCTCCCGCTCATTTTGGCGGCCATCCACAAACTGCTCCAGGAGCAGGCAGAAGTGATCCTCGTGGCCCCATACTGGCCACAGAGACCCTGGTTTGCCGACCTGCTGAATCTTTCCTGGTCTTCTTCATGGAAGATTCCCCCGCATGATGTGTCCTTGCACCAAGGGGTCGTCCAACACCCGGACCCTCAGTGGTTACAATTGACCGTTTGGCACTTGAGTGCCACATCATGACACAGGAGTTATTTTCACCAAAGGCAATTACCATGATTTAGGCCTCTCGTCGACTGGCGACCAGTCGCATTTATGATTCTACTTGGAAAAAGTTTTGCCATTGGTGCAGAAGGCAACAACTGCATGTCTACAAATTAACCATCCCTCAAATAGTAGATTACTTTCTGGACGGTCTGGACAGAGGCCTGGCCCCTGCGACCATTCGTAGGCAGGTGGCAGCCCTATCAACATTACTCACTTGTGCGGATTCAGTTCCTTTAGCTCACTATCCTAGAATACAAGCCTTCATCAAGGGTGCATGCAACACCAGGCCTCCTGTGGTATGCAGGTATCCCTCTTGGGAGCTGCCTCGTGTGCTTCGCGCTCTAACAAAACCACCCTTTGAGCCCATTGCTACTATACCATTGTGGACCTTGTCCCTTAAGGTCACATTCTTAATCGCCATCACGTCAGCCAGGCGTATCTCCGAACTGGCTGCTCTCTCGGTCAGGAATGACATTTGCATCTTCCACTGAGACCAGGTGGTCCTTTGGTTGGATCCCGCTTTCATGCCCAAGGTCAACTCACTCTTCCATAAGGCACAGGAAATCATTTTACCAAATTATTGTCCCAATCCTTCCCATGATTTGGAGCGGCAGTGGCACACACTGGACGTCCGCAGGGCCCTGCGGCATTACATCAAACGTACAGAGCCTCTTCGTAGATCTGAGGCCCTCTTTATTTCTTTCCGTCCGGCTTCTCTTTATTTCTTTCCGTCCGCTGGCACTATAGGCAGGTGGATCAGGACCTGTATCGCAGAGGCGTACCAGTCTTCTTCCCTGCTGACTCCAAGTCATATCACAGCCCATTCCACTCGCAGCGCTGCAACATCTGTGTCATGGGCCACTCAGGCGTCCATCGAGGAGATTTGCAGGGCTGCGACATGGTCCTCGCCCTCCCCATTCATACGCCATTATAGGATTGACCGCTTCGCTTCCGCGGATGCCTCCTTTGGTCGGAGAGTCCTTCAGCAAGTAGTCTCTGGGGAACGTAGATACGGCCTTATCTGTTTCCCACCCAACGGGACAGTGAGGCTTTGGTATGTCCCATTGGTGGATTCTCCATCTCCTGTACTGGAGAAGGGGCATTGTCTTACCTGAATGCCTTTTCTCAGTACGGAGATGGAGAATCCACACCCACCCTTAGGTGAATTAGGCCGTTATTAGGGATTTGAGAGCCAACGCCTAGTCCTTGCATCAGCCACTTTCGCCCTCGTCAAGACTGGATCTCCTAGCAGAGGGGGCGTGTCAAGTTTGGCTACTTGGTCTCAAGAGCAGGCAGACAGAGAAAACCATTGGTGTATTCTCCATCTCCTTACTGAGAAAAGGCGTTCAGGTAAGACAATGCCCCATTTCAAGAATTAGAGCATAACCTTGTTTAGTCAAAAAGACACCAAACATAAATTAATTAGTAGAGCATTGTTCTAAAACAAAACAAAAAAGACATGTTTTCTCTTGGTTTACCATTTTATACATTAGTTCCACTACATCGAATAGCTGAAGAGCTTCAAAGAAGCTACTATTCCTAGAATGTTTAAGGCAGGGGTTAGAAAAATGCATCTTCCCAGAGGCTGTCAGATTACACGTCCTTTCAGACCTAGCCAGCACACTCAATTCCAGGGATAAAGGAGGAGGTAGTTTAACAACCTCTGGAGTACCATATGCCTACTACTCATATTTTATGAGAACTGATTTTCAGGAACGACTAAAAAATTGTTTCACATGCAGTGTTAAACTAAAGTATTAATTTCCCCTTCTTTAGAGTGGGCCTGAGGAATCAATTAGAAATGTCCCAAAGATGCTTTTTCAAGAGACAACTGGACTTTCTTTATTTTGTTTGTTTTTGAAGACATTTTGCTTCTCACCCAAGAAGCTTTTTCAGTTCAGAACTGAAGAAACTTCTTGGATGAGAAGGGAAATATCTTCAAGGAAAAACAAAAAAAAGTCCAGTTGCCTCTTAAAAACACACCTTTGGGACAACCATGGCCTGCATGAGTGAGAATCTCCATAGAAATCGATCAGAAAGTTACTTCTGCTTTTAAACTAGCTGAATTTTCTATAGGGAAGCTATGTTTCATTTAAACTATATTTGCTACAAGGAGATTAGGCTTTAGCTGTAATTTATGACTTGGCTTATTAGTAAGCTGCAGTTTAAACTAAACAGAATGGTCACTTTGGAGGAAGCCTAGCTAAATTAAAACAAAAAGCTAAGATTTCTAATGTTTCTGCCACAATGTCTAGGAAATACAGGTGTGCAAGGCCAGGCTTCCTGCTCTCCATGCACTTAGGTTAGCACAGCCATCCTTATAGCTTTGTTGGACATACATCATAAGGCCCAGTTGGTGTGATGGAATTTAGACCTGCAGCAGCAGAGGGGGAGGATTTGGCCAAATCAGAGCTTTCTCAGAAAAGGACCGAGATCAAGAGACTGAGTTGGATGAGAAAGTAGGGAAGAGGTTCAGAATAACCACATCCTAGAATCTCTCAGGATATATTTAGTATCTTATAGCTTTAGTTTGGCAAGATTTTGTTCACTAAGGGTAAGCAAATAAAGGATTGGACTGCCTCTTCTCTGGGCTCAGGCAGAACCAGGCAAAAGGGTTCAAATGACTCAAGCTATTCAGAGGTATCATGGAAATGGATAATTGTTATGAGTGCCGCCTATGCTTGTTCTTACAAATATGAACAGCTATATAAGTCATTTAAAATAAATAAATACATAAATAAACGGTTCTCTCCTCACTTTCCATACCCTGGAAATTAGCTAAGAAAAGTGTAGCTACATAAGTTAAGCAGAGCATCTCAATATCTTCTCTTCAGGTCAGAAGAATTACTTGAGACAATTTCATAAGCAAAGTTGTCACAAGTGCGAGAAACCCTGTTTATGTCCTTTGAGCATTTCCAATGATCTCATACTATCACCGTCAGCAATTTGCTAGAAGAAGGAAAACATCTAGTTCAGTGATGGCGAACCTTTTAGAGACCGAGTGCCCAAACTGCAACCCAAAACCCACTTATGTATCATCGGGTGCCGGGTGGGCATGGCCCATTGGGTGGGTGTGGCTGCTGTGGTAACAGCAGACTGGGTGGGATTAAAAAGTCCAATCAATCAATTCCAACTTTGCAAGATCTTTTTTTTTCCCCTGCAAGAAATAGAAATTGATTGAACCTTTTTTTTTTTTTTGCACACAGCAGCAGAGACCTAAAGCAAAAAGGTTTTATAAAACCCAGCTGAAGGCCTAGGACTGGGGCAACGGCGCGCATGCCTACAACTGGCTGGGTTTTGAAATCAGCAAATTCAATGACCTAAATGCAGTATGGTTTAAGGATAGAAGAACAAGAGTCAGCAGAAGCATGAAGAGGAAGAAAGTTAACATCAGCAACATTAGTCATGCTTGCTGGTTCCCTGTGACTTCAATGCCAAGGCAAAAGTTGAAAGGTCCACCATATGCTTTATTGTACATGAAATAAGTGATCTACTCTGTCATAAAAACAAGGTTGTCCCTTTGGAATGGCACCAGGCAAAATAGCTACCACCCCTGGGGTGGGGGTGGGTATTTTCTTGTCTGCTGACACCACTGTAATCATCCCACTTTCTGAGACTTACTTAGTATCCTTACCCATAATATAAATGAGTATATTTTGCATGCACTTAAAGGGCTCTAGGGATTTCAGTACATTCACCTGCCAAATAGATATTATGACCCAGGTAAAACATAAGAGTGCATTCAAAAGCTAGGGGGAGGTTGAACTGAAGAAGCTTAAGCTACCTTCTCAAGTGACAGCTGTACAAAACACAAAGTCAAAGATGAGACCCTGCAGACTGTTATAACTGCTCTTATTAAGCATCCCTGTCACCATCTGCATTTAGGCATTAGCATAAATGCAAACTAGACAAGGATTCAGGTTAGTCCTATATGTTGTCAACTTGCAGTCTCTCTGACTAATAAACATATTACAATATAAGGTAAGGTTGTTGCTTCATGTTGGTCTCACCTGAAACAAGCCTTTTGGAACCAGATCTGAGGACAGCCATTAAAGTGCACTGTTCGTGGTGGCTCTTGGCTCTGAAAAAAAATCAGCAGTGGGAGCCACAGAATTCACCCTTCAGCAATTCTGGCCCAGTCTAATTAGGAGATATTTACTAACCTGAATCTAAAGAACCCACAGCAGAGAAACGATAACCTCATGTACACTTTCCTGAAGAGTAATTTAATTTCTTCTTTGTCTACAGGGCAGAAGAGCTTAAAGAGCAGTTTTCTTTTCTTTTTGGCTCTTAGATGAAGGGAAGTCTATCTGTGTTCCTGTTTTCTGTTTCAATATTCATTTTACAGAAGTTGAGTTGATGACTTTTATGGAAATTTTAGCCAAAAAACTCTATAAGTTAGAATTGAAGCCTGAGACCCAAATCTGACAAAACACACAAATTTCCACAAAGCACAATAAAATATCAGTTTCATAGAAAATAGATAATGGACAGAGAAAAACTAATTCAATCAATTCAAAGAAATGTACATTTTCTTTGAAAGCTAATACAACCACCTATTATAGAAACTAATCTCAGACTTTGTTTGCACAACACACCAATTCATAAGCTGGTTTATTTGCCTCTGGTGTAATCTATGTGGTGTGAAGTTAGCCATTACAATTGGTAAGCTATGGTGTATTACTTAGCATATGTAAACTTTAGCAATTGTGTTTTACTCAACACTAATGGTTAACAAAATCATGGTGTAAATCAGCCACAAGCCAGAGAATATAGAATATGCTTTCTTTATCCCCTCAAAGGAATTAGCTAGAAGCCTAAAAATTGTATTTGTTTGATGATATTATAATGCATGTCACATCACTTGTCCCCTGTTGCCAATTCCCATGGGTCCTCTTTCCCGCTGTCCATTCTCCCTGTTCTTCCTACACACACACACACACACACACACACACACACACACACACACCAGTATGATGGTTGCTTTCTCTTAATCATCTCCACACCTACAATGCAGAAGAGAACATAAGGTAGTACCAAGATACTTTCCCGATTTCTCCTAAACAGCTGCAAACTAAAAACAATTCTCTATTGACTCAGCAGTGCAGATAATCCACTTCTCATCAAAAGTCCCACATAGTAGAAACCCAGCCATAATATATACAAAAAGGTAGTAATGAAGACCCACAAATACATCCATAAAAGACGATGTATAGTTTAAAATAGCATCGTTACTCAATTTTGTTCATAAGCAAAATTGTGGCATCAAGAGGGCAGTGGTCACTTACAACAAAGAAATAATTGCACACCAGAGCATTGTAACAGTTTATGATCTTGTCTGACAGTTACATGATGTCTTCTCCTCAGTATGAGAAAATAAAAACACTGAATGCCCAAAAGTGTCAGATCCATGATAGTTCTAAGGAGACTAAATACATATAAAATAAACATGAATAAAATAAAAATGAAATCTATTTACTAGTAATACTTTCAACTGGACTAATTTAATACCTCCAGTGAACATAAGCCTTCTGTTTGGTTAAAATAAAATTTGCTAATAAATTTCACACTGTCAATAATCACCCAGGACTTATCTTTGATGAGACTGAATTTATAATAAGTTGAAATGTTCTTCCACTAGTTTCTAAAGATACTATTTTTAAATCATACTTCTATTTATTCTCTTGTATTGAGACTGACCCATGTTCTAGATAGAAACCTAAAAGTTATTATTGGTGGTTGATGACATGTATCACTTCAAAAGGAAAAGCAGATGGTGTAGCCCTAACATGAAGTCAAATGCTACTGGGTTCTATAATAATGTTGGTCAAGCGATTTGGGTATCTGGCGTTATGTCAAGAGGTTTTAATGGTGCTTCTGTATGAAATGTGGTATGATTAAATTGTCTGCACTCTTCACAATATTTAACTGTTCAAAAGAAAGGGGAAGTTTGAGAGAGAGTTGCAATTAATAAAGCAACTTGCTCACATTCATCCTGAGATGTACAGTTCTCACTGGACTGTAGTGCTTCTAGTCTTTGTTGCTACCAGTATGTCTTTTGAGAAAGACTTTTTCTAGGACACATATCTACTCGAGAAATCAGGTTTACCTCTTGTGCCTTCGGAGTTTCTAATGCAGTTTTCAAAGTTTCTTCAATATTTAGCATCAAATTTTAATTTCCAATATGACAAAAGGAGACAATCATTTAATATACAGAGTATATTGTAACAACTGAGCTGTGGTGGTATTGCAAGCTAACTCTATTCACTGCCAGAATCGAACCAGGAGTTCTGGCTCAAGGTTCATTCAGCCTTCCATCTTCCGAGATTAGTAAAATGAGGGCCCAGATTGTTGGGGGCAATATGCTGACTCTGTAAAATGCTTAGAGAGGATTGTAAAGCACTATGAAATAATATATAAGTCTAAGTGCTATTGCTATTGTTAGCTGTAAAATTTAATTATCTTAAGATTCTTTTTTTCCCTTGTCCCTACCTACTTTCTCACATGCAGTCCTTGCCCCTCACTCATGACCTATTTAAAAAAAATAATACCTCTGCTTTAGGATCAGTACTTTTTCACACATCTTCAACACAAAGCTGGATAACCAGCAAACGCTCTCACAGTAGATTGCACAATGACTCAAAAGTAAACTACTAATAAAATCAGTGGAATTTTTTCTTTGAGTCAGACCAGACTGGGAAGTCTCTTGCTGTAAGAATTTTTTAAAAGCTTGAAAAAAGCAAGAAGTTTACACAAATTATAAAGACCAAGCAAGTGTCTTATCAAAATTGGAAACACAAACTGAAACCAGTGAACAGAAGAAATAAGAAATGAAACTGGACTGGGTATTATACTTAGATTGGTTTTAGTCAGCAACTGGAAAAAATAAGTTAAACCAAACCATAGCAGCAGCTATGACTGCTGTCAGCTTTTTGTTAGTTTTGACACTGTTTCAGTTTTATTTAGGATTCTCTAACCTCCAGGTGTTTTAAGATTACTTTCGGTCCTGTTATACAGTAAATACATCTTCTATAGTAATTGCTTTAAGGTCAGGGGGCAAATTATAAAACTCTCCAAAGAGGTGTTTGGCGGGTTCATAAGAGGTAAACTACAGGCAGTCCTTGTTTAGCAGCTGCCTCATTTAGTGACTGACTGCAGTTACAATAGTGATGAAAAAATAATTTTGTAACCAATCCTTGCATTTATGGCTTTCACAAGTCCATACAGCAAAAAAAAAACAAACAAACCTGAAGTAAGACCATAAGCAGTCACAATTTCATTTTGACCACTTCACTTAATAACCAAATTGCCAGTCCCAATTTTGGTCCTTAAAGGAGGACCATCTGTATCTATTTATTAAGGCACAGCCTTAAAAATATGGGCACAAGTCTTCACTATTATGTAGGTGACGGATCTTTCTTTCCAGAGAATTTAGATTAGGACCATCTAAAAATCATATGTACATTTCTTTCTTCTCTGCCCCACATTTAAATAAAATGCTTTATAAAACATCTCGTTGCTTTTGTTCCTTTTGTTGCTGTGAACTCTTTTTATAATCTCTGCGCAGTGAGAGCCTTTTATGGAAGATAGTCTTACTTTCCTGATAAGAACTGAAATGGAAGTTTATTTTTTTATCTGCCACATACACACAGGAATAATTGGCACAGTGAAAACACAAAATAGAGAACAGGATTTTTTAGGATAGCAGTGTTGGGCCAATCATCCTGACTTTTTTGACCATACCCTGTGGACATCCTTGACAAGGAGCATGTTTATAGTAACAAATGAATATTATAGAAATGAATACTGAATACTTCTAATAGGTTCACTAGACAGATATGAAATAAACATTTCTTTGTTCTCCATTCCCAAGTGGAGAATATTTTTCCACCATGAACAGCAGTAATTTTGTGGATGGCAAATACTTTTGACTTAAAAACCTAGCAAGCTACAAGCCAAAGTGTTAGATTCCACCCTCATCTTTACTTAAAGAGTGCACTCAAGGTCCAAAGTATGCCCATCAGACTCCAGGTTTCCTACACCTGCTTGGTGTACCTCAAGTTCCTACCAACTTGTTTCTTTTCAGCTGTATTGGGTCCCATTGAGTAATGGCCCAATGACCTGTTCAGTGATAACGGCTGCAATGATTGTTGTAAAATGAGCATTTCTGAAGGAAGGCTCCCAAGTACTGCAGAAAGAGAACTCTACAGAACTCAAGTACCCGCCTGCTTCAACTTGTCATAAAACCTCCTTTTAATCAAGTTTTTTTTACACTCTCACGCAATTTGTGTTAAGTCCTCCCAAAATGGCGAATAATGAAGACGCATGTTTCACACAGTAACAGTCTTTATTTGTTCTCAGCCAAAACACCAACAACGAGCAGAGGCATGCAAGCCTCCTTTTATATGTCCGGATTTCCGGACCAATGGTGGCAGACAGGTGCTCTTTTCCCGCCTTGCGCATGCGCACAAGGCCAGCGCCACTCAGTCTGGTCCCGGGCAGCTTTTGCAATTGCCCAGGATTAATGCAATGTCCCAAGCCTGCATTTGCAGGCTCAGGACACAACACCTCTCCCCCCTAGATGGAACACCCATACTGGCTCACAATTCCTTGGAAGGAATGTACTACGTCCCTGCACTCAGCATGGACTGAATACCTGTCTGCCTTTACTCAGGCTATAATACCCTGTCCTGGTGTGGAAACATTATCACAAATCATAATATAACAAAATGAAGTTGTTAGCTACTTGACTGTAGGATAACTCCCCTTAGTACCTGACAGCAACTTCACAAAATCTGAAAGATATTTGGGCGGGCATTTAACCCTTTTCGACCTCCTCGGACCAGGAGAGTTTGCTTGGTCCCCTTGCTCGCTCACCAAGCTGGATGAGCTAAAATGGGGCTGCCCTATTGCCCCTGGTGATACCCAGCTCCACAATGGACCTGTTTTGGGAATAACATTCTTTACTCCCAAGGCCATCACACGGGGATTCTGATAACTCCCTGCCCCCTGACTTCCTGTCCCGAGCACTTGCGGAATCTTGGGATGTGGAACTTCTGGCCTCCTCAGCGGCCAGTAATGACTGCCGAAATTGATCCTCAGAATGCATGTTCCCAGGAATACCCCAAAGTGTATTCTCCATGACACTCTGAAATATGCCAGGGGCTACGTTCACCCCAAATTGCAATCTCTTTACTTTGAAAGCTCCTCTATGAGTTACAATGGTTTGAGCTTCAGCAGCTGCCTCATCCACAGGCAACTGTTGATATGCCTGTGCCAGGTCAAGCTTTGCAAAAACTCGCCCCCCCCCCTTGAGGGAAGACAGGATGTGGCTCACTACAGGTACTGGATAAGCATGCTGCTGTAAAGCCTTGTTTAGTGTGCATTTGTAATCTGCACATATACGTATGTCCCCATTAGCCTTAAGAGGCCTTACTATGGGGGTTTTCCAAGGGCTAGAGTCTACAGGCTCTACAGCTTGTCCAGTTCAGCATCAATCTTACTCTTAAGGGCAAATGGAACCCTTCTAGCCTTAATCCTGATGGGTGTTATGTTTGGATCTAGCCGTAGAGAAACTGGAGGTCCCTTGTAGGACCCAAGCTCAGGACTAAACACATCTGCAAACTCCTTGCAGACCTCTGCCAGGCTATACATTTGCAAATGTTGCAGGCCAGTAACTTGGATTCCCAGGGCTTCGAACCAATCAAGTCTAATAAGACTCGCACGTTCACCCCCAACAACCAACACATCTAAGGGACCTTCAAAATTCTTGTACTGTACCCTAAGGGTGGCCTCCCCCTTAACACACACCTTAGAATTCTGAAAGTCTGTAAGAATGACATTGGATGGCCTGAGCTTAACTCGGAGGCCACTGCTACTGCAAATTTTCCTGAATGTGTTGAGGGAAATTATGGACAGAGCAGACCCAGTGTCCAATTCCATGGATAAAGAAACTCCTTGTAACCTTGCATTAAGGGACAGTTTCTTCTTTAGGGGCTTATGTGTGCCTGTCCTCAAAATACTTCTGCGCGATGCACAGAAGCCCACCCTATTTTGGCTGGGGACCCTGGTACCTTTCAGGCGCAATTCTTCATGGGGTTGTACCTTCTGACGACCCAAACAGACGGACGCAATGTGGCCTTGCCTGCCGCATGCTCTGCAGATGGCGGAACGAAACCTGCAGTCAGCTCATTTGTGTCGTCCTCCACACCCGAAACATTGAAGGGCTGTTGGAGCCTTCTATGGACGACCCTTCTTCCTTCTTCCATCTGCCTTCTTCCATCTTCAGGATCTGTCTCCGCCTCTTCTTGCACGTCTTCCTGGTGGACCGTGGCTGTTTCGGGGAAGTTTCTGGGGGGCCTCATATTCTTAACCGCCCCCCCTGCTGCTTCCTCTGCTGTAACCTCTCACAGAGCATCTTGAAATGAAATATCTTTTTTAGAGAAGATCTTCTGTTGTAAGTCTCTGTTTCTTAGTCCACACACAAAACGATCACGCAGCCTTTCTTCCAAGTCTTTAAACTCACACGGTCTGGCTGCCCGCTGCAAAGCCGCAATAAAGTCCTTGGCTGATTCACTGGCCCTCTGGTCCCTTTGATCAAACGCATGCCTACAAGCAACGACGGATAGCTTAGGTTGAAAATGTTCTTTCAGAAACTTCTTTAAATCAGCATATGTGATTGATTCCAAAGCAGCGGGGCCCACCAGATTTTCAGCAATCTCAAAGGCTTCATGCTTGCAGACACACAACAGGGTTGCAGCCTTCAGACCATCCTCTCTGATCTGATTCACCCTGAAATAATTCTCCACCCTAGCAACGTATGATTCCCATTTCTCAGGGTGGGAGACGTCAAATTCAGATAAGCGACCGGTCTTCGCCATCTTCAAGCACACTTCACCACTCACTCTCTTTGGGAAGGGGTCTTTCAGCCAAACTCACCCTCCAGCGACGCTGTACTGGCAGGCTGGACGCTGATTTTAACGCCGTCTTCCCTCGTTGAGGACTTCTTGGTGAGTCTTACAGCTTCTTCTTAAAGCTTGTAAGATATCCCACCTTCGTCGCCAATGTTACGTCCTCCCAAAATGGCGAATGATGAAGACACGTTTCACACAGTAACAGTCTTTATTTGTTCTCAGCCAAAACACCAACAACGAGCAGAGGCATGCAAGTCTCCTTTTATATGTCTGGATCCCCGGACCAATGGCGGCAGACAGGTGCTCTTTTCCCACCTTGTGCATGCGCGCAAGGCCGGTGCCACTCAGTCTGATCCCAGGCAGCTTTTGCAATTGCCCGGGACTAATGCAATGTCCCTAGCCTGCATTTGCAGGCTCAGGACACAACAATTTGCATAACAAGCATGCAGATTTAATGCCAGGACTTATTTTGCTTCCTGCTGAGAAATATACACAACAATCCACAAACCAATAAACATGGAACTACTGTTAATAGCATCACTTTTGCCCATTGCCCAAGCAGTCACTAATTAAGAACTCTGACTTGCTTTATTTGGAATGACAGATAAATACAATTATATCACTCTGTTTAAATAATACCTCAGCAATATTTTAAATAAAATCATGGTTGCAAAATCATAAAAAGCATAGTAAGGGGACACTCTCTTGCCTTATCAACTCAAATTGCTATCCAATTTGATGTGACTACCAACCGCTTCCCAATCCCAAATGTGAGTCTCTCATCAAAACTCGTTCATAGTTATCCAAGTATTTTGGGACGCACACAAGTTGTCTGCACTTCATCTATAGATAGCGATGGGCTTCTTCATTCTAACACCATAGGTACATCTGCAGTATCTTCTATCTGAGCCATACAACCAAAGATGGCCTCAAAGCAATGCTACTATCAGAGATGGCCTAACAGGGATAAAGACAGACGCCATTAGTGCTTATGTTGGAACTTATATGTATAAGCCGAAACCTATTTTCTTAATATTAAGATATCTATCACTTGTGGAAAAATCTGGAAAAGGCTTGAACGATCCAGTATGGTGATTCAGCATATTTGGCACTGTATAGGGCAGAAACCACTTGCCACTTAAGTCAATGCAAAGTCATATCAATGTTCTTTGCAATAAATGGTTGTCATGTTGAAAGCAATATATACAAAATATGAAAAGACCCCTAATGCAAGAATTACTTATTTTCCTCTTACTTCTGGAGCCAACACTAAAGTATTACACATTTAGGGTTGACAATTAGGTTTTAGATAAACCTAGTTCAGTGCCAGCTTGGGCGAGTCACACTTTCTCATCCCTAAGAAGTAGGCAATGGCAAATCAGTTATGAAATGTTGCCAACAAAACTACAGGAGTTAGTCTAGGCCACGGGTGTCAAACTTGCCATGTCACATGACATGATGCGACGTATCACAACTTTTTTTGCATTGCCGGAGCTGGGGTGGGCGCGGCCTCCATATGATGCACCCGGCCCACGAGTCATGACTGCCTTGAAAACAGCAAAACAAAACAAAACCCTCCACAAAACATAATTGACGACAGTGCTATAAGAAACTGAATGAACCTTTAAAGGGATTAGGCTTGCACTTTTTTTCTAACTTATAGAAATTCTCGTCTTTTCAACCCTGGCACAAGCTATCATTTGCCTCAGCATATGAAGTGAAAGATCACGACTAGGCTTTGACCTAAAAAGTAGGACTGCAAACTGAGATTTAACCATGTGTGCAGGCCTGGGGATGACTGCGATTGTGCGTGCATGATGAATGTGTTTGGGGGGTCTTTTAAATGCTTTGTAGATTTGTTTTTTTGTTTTTTTTTAAATGCTGTGATGTTGTTTTTGTTCATGCTGTTAGCCGCTCCGAGTCCTTTGGAGAGGAGCGGCATAAAAATCTAATTTAAATATATATATTTAAAATTGTTAACAAAGAAATAAGGGATTTCTGAGATAGCTATTTCGAGTTATTTAACTCTCTTCAGTCAGAACTCACCCTTTCCGGGATTCGAACCTGGGCAGTCTGCATGCTAGGCAGAAGCTCCCATATTTGGGTTTACAGGGTGCAATCTAAAAAATAACCACTTGACACACATATTCACTCCCTGAATATTAACAAAGCGGGAGAGAGCCTGTGGCTTGAGACTAAAGCTTCTGCCTAGCATGCAGACTGCCCAGGTTCGAATCCCGGAAAGGGTGAGTTCTGACTGAAGAGAGTTAAATAACTCGAAATAGCTATCTCAGAAATCCCTTATTTCTTTGTTAACAATTTTAAATATATATATTTAAATTAGATTTTTATGCCGCTCCTCTCCAAAGGACTCGGAGCGGCTAACAGCATGAACAAAAACAACATCACAGCATTTTAAAAAAAACAAAAAACCAAATCTACAAAGCATTTAAAAGACCCCCCAAACACATTCATCATGCACGCACAATCACAGTCATCCCCAGGCCTGCACACATGGTTAAATCTCAGTTTGCAGTCCTACTTTGTAGGTCAAAGCCTAGTCGTGATCTTTCACTTCATATGCTGAGGCAAATGATAGCTTGTGCCAGGGTTGAAAAGACGAGAATTTCTATAAGTTAGAAAAAAAGTGCAAGCCTAATCCCTTTAAAGGTTCATTCAGTTTCTTATAGCACTGTCGTCAATTATGTTTTGTGGAGGGTTTTGTTTTGTTTTGCTGTCTTCAAGGCAGTCATGACTCGTGGGCCAGGTTCGAATCCCGGAAGGGTGAGTTCTGACTGAAGAGAGTTAAGAAACTCGAAATGGCTATATCAGAAATCCCTTATTTCTTTGTCAACAATTTTAAACAATATATATATACAGCTAGCAATGATTGTGTTTCAACCAAGCTACTTCCTCAATTCAGCAGCTCAAATAATTAGGACACAAAATATTTAGGCTTGGGTTAAGGACTGACAACTGATTTTAGATCTCCAACCTTCTATCTGTTCCACTGCATTAAGTAAAGTTCTACAAAATCAGAGAGGGTGCAGACTACTGCTTTTCAAAAGTAAACCATTAGAGTGGGAACACAATTACTCAATGCCACTCTGAAGCAGACAAAAGCCCAAAGTCCATTATTACTTATCACACAATCAACACTTAGAGCTTAATCACCCCATCCATAAACAAATATGCAAAGCTGCCAAGGGGAATTTTACTTGACAAGGTACACTGTACTTCCTCCTGATTAAGGAGCTATTCTCCTAAGTCCAATTGATCCATAAGCTGATTTTTTGCTGTTGTTGCTGCTCTTTTGCAAATGAGTAGGGAATTTCTGATGTACCTAATGACTCACATTCCCAGAAATTGTGAGAATTAGTTCAGACAACTAAGTTATAGTATTGCATGGTAAGATTTGGAATCAGTGTTCTAAGCTCCTTCATGTAGCTCTATTGCCATTTTGCGAGTCATCAATCATCAATCCCCTTTGGAATGTTTATTAAAAATATAAAATCTTGAGCATATAGTCATGGCTGGCTGGAGAATTCTGGGGATTGAAGTCATACAACTTAAAGTTGCCAAGTTTGTAAAACACATTATTTTACATTCTGGGTAACAATGTAGGAGGATGGGAGGTTTGGGGGCCACAATTGTTAGGCTAGCTGATTAGATTTTCCAAACAGTTCAAGCTTCAGAACTTAGAGACAGTCGTATGCCTACAAGTTTGGCTATGTTCAAATAAAACCAGTGGACTTTGACCCTCTACAAACTCTGTGCAATTACTGTTTATACTACTCTATTTTTTTCATATCTTTCAAGTTTTACCAAGAAGTGCCAGCTGTAACTTTTAAATGCCACTTAGAAAATAGAATATTTTAAGTTCATCATCCACAATGATGGCACTGAATTGGACAAGGATTTAATAATAAATAAAAATATCATACCACAAATATCATTGCTTTATTTACCACCAAAGACAGCCAAAAATGGAAGTAAAATATAGTAACCTAGAATTTAAAAAATTATAGATTTATAGAATGACTGTAAGATCACATATCTTGATAGCAATCTCAGCTGAACAGAATTTAGCTGGAGATATTGGTGACCAATATGCTAATACAAAATGCACAATTTTCTCTTCAGACCAGTACAAGTTCTTATTAAGGAAGGGCTTTAAGCTTTAAGCACCAGATGGCCTAAAATGAGCAGTGGATCAACACATGAGCAACTCTTTCTAAAGCTTTATCCAAACATGGACATCAGCATTCTGCAAAATGGAATACATACAGTGAAGGAAAAAATTATTTGATCCCCTGATGATTTTGTACATTTGCCCACTGACAAAGAAATGATCAGTCTATAATTGTAATGGTAGGTTTATTTTAACAGTGAGAGACAAAATAACAACAAAAAAGCCAGAAAAACGCATTTCAAAAAAGTTATAAATTGATTTGCATTTTAATGAATGAAATAAGTATTTGACCCCTTCGCAAAACGTGACTTAGTACTTGGTGGCAAAATCCTTATTGGCAATCAGAGGTCAGACATTTCCTGTAGTTGGCCACCAGATTTGCACACATCTCAGGAGGGATTTTGTCCCACTCCTCTTTGCAGATCCTCTCCAAGTCATTGAGGTTTCGAGGCTGATGTTTGGCAGCTCGAACCTTCAGCTCCCTCCACAGATTTTCTATGGGATTACGGTCTGGAGACTGGCTAGACCTCTCCAAGACCTTAATGTGCTTCTTCTTGAGCCACTCCTTTGTTGCCTTGGCCGCATGTTATGGGTCATTGTCATGCTCCAATGCCCATCCAAGACCCATTTTCAATGCCCTGGCTGAGGGAAGGAGGTTCTCACCCAAGATTTGACAGTACATGGCCCCATCCATCGTCCCTTTGATGCGGTGAAATTGTCCTGTCCCCTTAGCAGAAAAACACCCCCAAAGCATAATGTTTCCACCTCCATGTTTGACGGTGGGGATGGTGTTCTTGGGATCACAGGCAGCATTTCTTCTCCTCCAAACACAGCAAGTTGATGCCAAAGAGCTTGATTTTGGTCTCAGCTGACCACAACACTTTCACCCAGTTCTCCTCTGAATCATTCAGATGTTCACTGGCAAACTTCAGACAGGCCTGTACATGTACTTTCTTGAACAGGGGGACCTTGCAGGCACTGCAGGATTTCAGTCCTTCACGGCATAGTTGTATTACTAATTGTTTTCTTGGTGACTATGGTCCCAGCTGCCTTGAGATCATTGACAAGATCCTCCCGTGTAGTTCTGGGCTGATTCCTCACCGTTCTCATGATCACTGAAACTCCACGAGGTGAGATCTTGCATGGAGCTCCAGACCAAGAGAGATTGACAGTTACTTTGTGTTTCTCCCATTTGCGAATAATAGCACCGTTGTCACCTTCTCACCAAGCTGCTTGGTGATAGTCTTGTACCCCATTCCAGTCTTGTGTAGGTCTACAATCTTGTCCCTGGTGGACAGCTCTTTGGTCTTGCCCATGGTGGAGAGTTTGGAATCTGACTGCTTCTGTGGACAGATGACTTTTATACAAGTAACAAGCTGAGATTAGGAGCACTCCCTTTAAGAGAGTGCTCCTAATCTCAGCTCGTTACCTGTATAAAAGACACCTGGGAGCCAGAAATCTTGCTGATTGATAGGGGATCAAATACTTATTTCACTTATTAAAATGCAAATCAAATGTATAACTTTTTTGAAATGCGTTTTTCTACATTTTTTTGGTTGTTATTCTGTCTCTCACTATTAAAATAAACCTACCATTACAATTATAGACTGATCATTTCTTTTGTCAGTGGGCAAATGTACAAAATCAGCAGGGGATCAAATAATTTTTTCCATCACTGTACCTTCCCTCAACACCCCAGAAGACAAGACATTAAGCCTTACTAAGATAAAAGCTGTCTATTGAGAAATAGAAAATATTGCAGAATTACAGTATTTAAATGTAGAGAAGGAGCTTCCTTGGAATGGTTCAAGGCCTCTCTGTCTTTCTGCTTGTCTCAATCAGAGTTTTTATTTGATCTCTATTCAGATAGTCTTTGTTTAGCAACCAGAATTGGAACTGGCAATTTATTAAGTGAAGCAGATGCTAAATGAAACTGCAACTTAGTCAGCTTTATTTGCTTTACAGACCTGCAAAGGTCATACATGCATGGATTGGTCATAAATTTTTTCATTGCTGTTGTAACCACAATCAACCACTAAATGAAGTGGGGGAGAGGGGAACAATCTATCAAGAAAGATGGAATGAACCATGGATCCATCCTGTAAGATTAGTTTCAGACAAAAAGTTTTTAAACAGTTTTCCCAGACAGATAGCCAAACTCAGGCAAAGAACTATCTCCTGAAGAAACTGCATTCTTAGTGTCAATGAGCCCCTAACTCCTTGAATATGTGATGCTATTCATGGTAAGGGTCCAGGCAATCCCCAATGTTCATTCTGCAAACTGGCTATACACTGACTAAATATGATAGAAAAATGACCTATTTTCTACATGCAATTAGAGATGGGCGTTTCCAAATAATGGATTCAGAAATGGAAGGCCACCCTTCATCAATACTGATTTGCAACATTACATAAAATCTGCTACTCAAACCAGAGGCAGTAAAACATGCAGAATCCAAATTTTGGACACACTTATAAAAGTTTTTCTAGGGGTGTGAACCTATCTATTTCCTTTTTGTAAAGAACTCTCACCTCCTAAAAAGAGATGAGATAGCCCTGTCACTTATTCTATTCACATTAAAAATATACTAAACAGAAAACATAGATCCCTGCATCTTTTAAAAATAATTCTGTACTAGAAGAGAAGGCATTTCTTAGAAAGTTGTTGATGGTGAGACAATGTATATATTTTATTGTGTGTGATTACTAAGTCGAGCAGTTTTCTCAGCAAGGTTTTTTCAGAAGTGATTTGCTATTGGCTATTTCATAGGGCTGAGAGAGTGACTGGCCCAATGCCACCTAGTTGCTTTGTACCTAGGGCAGGATTAGAACTCAGTCTCTGGGTTTTTAGCCTGATGCCTTAACTGTTCCATCAAACAGATTCTCAGTGCTGTGAATAACTTGCTATAAAGAATATTAACAATATGTTGACAGGATGTTTTTTCTTGCTTTAATGGGAGAGAATGACTCATTCATTTATGTCGGTTGCTGTCCTGGTCATGGTCTTAAAGCATTTCTTGTACCTGTACTACCAAGCAGTTTTGAAAGTACATTTTTTTCTAAAATTGTAGGAACCAATATAAAATATGTCTCATTAAGAAAAATCATTCCAAATGGATTGTGACTTGTGATTGTACTTCAGTATCATTGGCACTGAAAGTTCTGTGAATGCAATGTTATGTTTCTATATTTATGAGCAATTTCTATTCTGTTCCGCAAAACCTGATGCTCCATAAGCAAGATCAAGTTGCCTAAATCTCTTCATGTGGTCAACAAACAGTGAATGTACTTTTATTCCACTCCATTTCCTTCTTTGATTCAGAAGATTCACCCACAATAGAAACACATTTGTTTTCTTTGTTTAAACAATAAACATTGTTTTCAATATACCAAACTTTATATAACCTCACAGTTCTCAGGTTTTTCCAAAACAATAGAACCTTTAATAACTGCATCCACATTTAGTAGGTATAGGATTTACAATCTAGCCACTCCCTAGAGATGAATTTATTTACCGTGCAAAGACTTCAATATCCATTTCCATAAAGAATGTTTATTTTATACAGATGAACAGAGAAATATCACATTAAAATAAGCATTCATTAATTAATTGCTAGAGTATGCAAAGATTCTCACACATTTTAGATGAGTTTGTCAGTCAACACGAAGTTTGTGGATGCCAGAGTCCTGCTCCATCCTTAAGGCATGAAATCTTGTCACTGTTTCCATGCTTGGTCTTCAAAACACAACAAAAACTTAATGTGGCTTTTCTTTTCTCTCCTAATGCAGTATAAAGACTTCTGCTGCAAGCCATTAAGCTAAAAGCTTGAGAAGAAGTAACAGACTGTCCACACATTTGTGCTGGCTTCTGAAGGTCTCTACTTGATTTATTCTCTCTAAAGCAACAAAGTCTGACATAGCATGGGATATCTACCACATCAAACAGGGTAAGTAGAACTATAAAATCCAGAACTTCATGTCCACGTTGATGGGAAACTAAACGTGACTCAAAGTAAACCACTAATATCCTTAAAATGAGAGAAGCAAAAAAAAAATCAAGCTATTTTCAACTGATGTTTGACCCAAAGTAAATCAGTAACATTCTTTAAATGGGAGAGATAACTTCCCCATAAAATGAATTTCCCACAGATGTTTTAAGATGGACTGAAAACCACCCCTTTGCTACCTTGCCTTCTATTTATAACCTCCAACAAACATCAAATGTAAGAGAAATATTTCCTCCAATGGTGGAAATAAAGCAGATCTGGTTTTACCAAACCAGGTGTTGGTATTAATTATTTGGTATCCATGAATTTGAAACCTAATTATCATCTAAGAAAGAAAAGTATAAGATGTTGTTTTCAATATTTTTTTAATATTTTGTAAGAGTTACAGAACTTAAAGCTCATTTGTTCAACCAATTATTTGTACTTTTATCAATAAGATAAATTGCTTAGCTTGGAAATTAATTTTTTTTACATAGAACATCCTCTAAATAAGTCTTGTATTAGGGAACAAGATGCTATTTTGATTCATCATTGTATTACTATAGATATTTATCATGTAATACTATTATTTTGCTATAGATTTTCCTAAGAGTATTCTAATATATATGAATATATTTAAAATATATATTTATACCAGAGTTGTATAAACAAAGTCATAGCTTAGTACTGTTTAAAAATTATAAATATTTCTATTTCATTTTTGAATACACACATATAGCACATAAATAACTTTATGTACAAGGAGTAAAGGGGTTTAAGGAAAGGACATAACTTAAAAATGCTTAATGAAATCTAAGAAACACAAACGAAGCTGCATATCTTGCCATAATGCCGGAGGTAATATGTCTTCCTCCAAACAGAAGATTAAATCTGCTTTTTCAGTTTTCAAATTTCAGATGTGTCCACTTCATTATACAGTTATTTCACAAGTTGTCTTACTGACGTCAATAAAGCACCAGAACTTTTTCTAGACTGAAGCCATAAATGTTCCTTATCTTCCAACAATTGAGTCTTCCAGCTGAATAATCTTTTCTACACAAAAAAGGCAATGGTACACATTGCAAGATATAATTTGGAAACCAGAAAAAGATATGGTAAATTATTTAGCTTTGTTCTTATGCACATCAATTCATAAGAAACTTATTGTATTGAAAAAAATAATTATAGAACATTAACTTTAATGTTCCATGCATTTTAATGTTTGTTTTATGTATAGTGTATGGTAATAAGGAAACACATTAATACTAGATTTTAATTGCTGCTTGCAAAGCTAACTGCAGTTTCATATCAAAAATCAAAACGCACAAAACTACGGGTAACCTATTTTTAGACTCAGTACAGTCAGTACTCAAAAATATTTATTTCAAGTATAGTAGTGAAAACAGTATTTGCATGGATTGTGCTGTTGGCATCCCCAAGGCTGCTTCCATTCATATCACTAGCAGCTAAAACCCACCAAAGCGCTTAGTTGTGGTAACACTATGTGTGTTTCAAGATATGTAAAGCCTCTATCCAGGCAACAGTAAGACTTGCTATTCCCTTCTTCTGGTATCTTTTTCCAATCTAGCCTGGCATTTCCTAGTGGTCTTCTATTCATGGACAAACCAGGTCCAACCCTGCTTTGCTTTTTGAGGTACCTAATTCAAGATGGAAAACATACCTAATTCACCTCCTTCCTCTTATTTTCCCCACAAGAGCAACCCCACAAGGCCTTCTTTCGTGCCTAAAGCGAGACTAAAACTCACAAACTCCTGCTTTCTAATCTGATGCTTAAATCACTTGAACCAAACTGGCTCTCACAACTGGCTTAATCCTCACAAATGTGCAATACTTAAAGCATGGTGAAAGATACCCCACATCAATTCAATCAGCGTGAGAGTTTGATCTAGTGCACTACATAATCATTTAGAGCCATTTCTAAAGGACCTGCATTCAGAAAGAACTGAAGCACAACAGACTTCCCCGAAGTCCGTGCACCTGATCTAACTGTGTTCTAGTTAGCACCTGTACCAGATGTGCTGGCTTTAACCTTAGCCTTCCTGGAAGGGCAACCTCTACCATTCCCAGCCATATTTTTTTCAAAGCGTAAGGAGCCTGAAATGTAACACAGGAGGCATCAGGCTAGGAAGGACTCTTCCGCACTTCCCACTCGAAAAGCATCAGATCAGCGCCTGGGAGTCGTCGGGTTACCCTTGGGGCCTTTCCCATTCCCTGCTTCCTGGAAGCCAACATAGCGCGCGAGCGGTAAAAGTAGCAAGAGAGGCGTTCTATCGCCGAGGATCCGTTCCCCGATTGGCCAGATGAGCATCTACGTCATGACTTGACCCGGCCGCTGAGAAAAGGAAGTGACCCAGCTGGCTTGTGTAACAGCCGCCTTCTCGGGATATTTTTTTTGGGGGGGGGACATTATGCTGACACAGCGGCCCTTCCTGGTTCTCCCAAAGCACCAATGGCTTGTTAGAAGAAAATTACCGTCTTACCCCTGCCCCTCGGCAGGGCTGCTCCGCTCGGAGTTCTTCCTCTCGGTTGCCTGCAGCGAAGGCTGGCGCGGTGCCTCGGGGGACAGCAAAATGCGCCCTTTCCTGCGATGCACACTTATGGCCCCCACTCCTTCCGTGTCCGCCTTTCTCTTGCAGCACAAACATCAAGAAAAATTGGGCAAAAACTCTCCCCGCCCGGGACGCTTTTGGCAGCGCCTCCCAACAGGGCCTGATTCCGCCATGAGCCGGTCCAAAGTCCTGCAAGGGTGGGAACCGAGAAGGCCAATGTCTCCCCCGACCTGCACGCGTTTCCCTGGCCGAAAACGGAAAAGCAAAGCAGAGGGCTGCTGGCTCGCGGGCTCACCTCGGTTTTCCGATTACCAGAGGGACTATCCGCCTGGCCAGTGGATGGCAAAGCAAGCGCCCTTTCCGCAACTCCAAGAGCTCGTCTCCGCTGGGGTTCAAGCAAAACTGTCAGGGGGGGGAGGGAATCCTCGCTCGGCGAGAATCGTCTCGGCTGTGACATTCCGAGAGTTTTTCGCACTCCGAAAGCCCGTTTCTCCGCGCCCCGCCGACGCCGAGAGGAAAACCAAAGGGACGCTGGGGTTGGGGTTTCTGCCACTGACATGTTTCGCCGCCGCGCCAGCCGCCCCCACCCCAGGTCCGTCCTCGACTGCGGAGCCTGAAAGAGAAACACGTCCTCCCGTGCCTCTCTTCCCTGCAAATCCAAAAGTGAAATTAAAAGCCCGGCTTTCTCTTGTCAGTAGCGGCGCCTAACATCATATGACCCGCCACGGCCTTTGCATTTGGGATAAAACGCGTCCAGCATATGCGTAAATGCAAAATCAGATGAAAGAAATGTGTACGGTTATTGGGTCTTGGTTTCTGGTTGTAAAAAAAAAAAAGATTGTTCTGTATTTACCTTACCAATTATGTGTTTCCCGGTATTTATGTAATTCCTCAAGGTTGTCACGGTTGCCAAGAGACGCAAAATGGAAAGGAAAACCGGCGACGGAATAAATCGCGGGATCAAAACTAAAAGTTATTCCTCCTCTGTATTTGGCGGGGATTAGTCCTGACGCCAGATCGAAAGCAAAACAAGGCGAGAAGGAGCGAGGAGTCCAATCTTGGAAATTCCTCCTCCTCCTCCCTTCCCTTCCTCCCCCCCTCCTCCCCCCCCTCTCCGAGGCCTGTTTGTGCAGAAGGGAGGTGGGGGCTGGAGTGAAAGAGGTGCGGAAGTTGGGCGCAGCTGCTCATTGGCGGGCTCGGCCGCTTTCATCATTTCTCAGAAAAGCCGATTTCATTTTCACTTCCCTTCAGCAACAGCGACACCAGCACCGGGGAGGGGGCGGAAAGTGGAGGACGAAAGACAAATTTCCGTTCCTTGGCTAGAAAAGGCGGAGAGCTCGAAAGACCTCGGTCCTGCCGCCCCATTTTTAAAAAACCGGGCTGCTCTCTTCCAACCGCCAGAGCCTCGGTCTCTGGAGCCGCGGATGACATGGGAGCATCTTGCAGCATTTCCTTACACGGAGGAGGGACGTCGCCGGAGAAGCCCGAATCTACAGCTGCACGACTTGGCGTTTGGCTGGAGAGAAACGATCTCGTTGGTGCATCGCTCAGGAAAGAGCTAGAAAATCATCCTGTGCCAGCACTACGCGATTGGGCTGGGGTTTTTTTGTTTTTGTTTTTTGCTCGGAGACCAGTGGCTTCCTCACCTAGTGACTGGCCAAGAACATTTCCTGTAGTTCTCGTTTAAGGAAAAATTGCTTTCATTTTTTCTGTCAAAGGAGAAAGGCATTTCAGACAAATGTTCATGGAATAAGTGAGATGTTTTTGTCATTTAGAAGCCTTCTTGAAGGATCTGCATGAAGATTCTGGCTTTTAATTGCAAAGTTATTTCTCCAGAGGTCTGCAAGCCTCCCTGGCTTTACTTAAATCCTGAAGAAAGACATCACTAAGGATTTTCTCCCTTGGAACTTTTTCAGTCTCAATTCTTCCATCATCACTAAAAAATAGTAATAATAATACATTCTTCTGAAACTTCTTGCAAATTGTTTGAGCATTTTTCTCTTCCCTTAATCAGTTTGGAGAAACACTTTGTTCAATTTTGATACACACCAATTTGAGTGAGAATTTCCAAAGGCCATTTCTGTGCACTGCCTTAGACGCTCTTCCTCGAATGGGTGAGACCAATGTCTGCATCTTGGTGGTGTCATCATATTCAAAAATAGCTGGGAAAAATCTGACTGTAGTCCAATTCCCACAAGCTTCAGGCTATTGGTTTGGCCAATATACCTCAGTATACCTACGGTAGTGGCCACTCCTGGTGAGGCAAATAACCAAGCCCTTAAGGATTGGCTATTCAGTAATTGCATTCACTTTTCCTTAAAAAAAAATAGAATAATCTTATTGGTTCACTGGGATTATGCATTAATTTAATTGTATTAAAAATACAGTGTAAAGGAAATAATATCATGTACATTGTGCTACATATAGGTAGTTCTCAACCTATGATTGATCACTCAGTGACCAAAGTTACAACGGACCTACTTAAAATCTGGATTCAAAATTCTGATAGTCACATGACTGAATTTTGGGGGCTTTGCAACTGGGCTGCATTTACACAGCATCCCATAATCGTGTAACTACATTTTAGAATGATTTTGCTGTTTTTGGCATCCAACTATAGCAAACCATTGGTTTGCTTCATGATTGCAACATTGCTTAACTTCCCCTAAAATGTCATAAAATCTGGTTGGTCATCTGATCAACTCATTTGATTTAAAATCTTGATCATCATGATTTAAAATTGTGATGGGCAGTTTCCATTATGGTCATAAATCGAAGACTACTAGTGTAGCCGTAGTCTAGTTTTTAATCACATCATTAGATCTTGACACGTAGAACAATGTTGCTTAGTCTTTCCACTGCAGAGATAGTTAATAAGTAGGAAGGGAACCCATGACAATAATCAAAAAGTTAAAAAAATTTTTTTTGCCACCCCCTCTCCATTCTCATCTCCACTTATAATTATTCCATTATGAATAAACATTTTTGATATGTAACTAAAATACATTCATATCTTTAAACCTTACTGATCTTATAATACCATATTAACAAACTTAGAGATATTAAATTGAAATAGGGCAATAGAAAAAAAAGCCAATGTTATTTGAGTAAATGTTCTCTCTTCTATTTTACACTTGCTACATAATGAGTTTAACAGCATACTGCTTTTAAAGTCCTCCGGGATATCCAATAAAAGTGAAAACTAATGCTTGGCAGATTTGGTATCATTTTAAGATCACAAGGAACATACTCAATACTCCTACATATTTATCCATTGCTTTATTAATATTCAGTTCTTTAGTTTACAGTTCTACCAAATAATAAATTATTTATACTTTTTGCATTTAAAAATAAGGTATCAATCAAAATACCAAGTTTGAGTTGCCAAAAATATTTTATGAAGTGAATACTAAATGCATATGATTTATCCTTCAAAGAATACTTAATCATAGGAATCTAAAAATACTAGTTCTCCAAAGTACATTGAGGACTCTCTGAAGCCTTACCATACATGCAATAAATATAAGTCACTTTTTTCAGTGCTGTTGCAATTTCAAATGGTCACTAAGTGAACTGTTGTAAGTTGAGGATTACCTGTATTCTCTTCCCCCTCTTTAAAATAAATGTCTATATGGTAGGCATGTATCTGGTTGAGCTGAACCATATACAGGTTACCATAAACTAATATTACATTATTTGGAAAAATGTGGATTGTTGGTAGTGATCTCTAACCAGAGTATGAGAAGCTAGTAAAATGCTGTAACTGTAGATTCTGAGTCTAGAAATTAATCTGATTAATTGTTTACCAAAGACCCTATTTTGATCATGACATCTGTGAACAGTTACTTGAAATGAAGCTTCCCCCGGATGTTTATATATCCACCATAGGAAATGTTCTTTGTATAGAGGGAAAATGTTTCATCTCTTTAAAATCTCAACAATTATTTGGAAAAACAGTGTTGCTCCGTACAAGAGAGGGAAACCAAGATTCTAGTTTTCACCTTCCACCATAGAAGCACATTGGGTACTTTGGACAAGTTTCCCTCCCTCAGCTTAATCTGCCTCACAAGATTGTTGCTGTGGAGAAAATAATAGAAGCAAATGTAATATGATGTCCATGACACTTGAAGGCAGGATATAAATATTATAAATAAACTATTAAAAATAAAGACTTTAACTGATTAATTAAATCAGATTTTTAAGGCTCTTTCAGAAAAGCTTGAAGGGCAGGGAAGACATAGCTGTTTTAATAAACCACAGAGAATGGTTGTGTTTGTCAAAGTCTGAAGCAATTCTTCACAATAATTTTCAAAATACATTCAGTTAAAGTTTGTAATTAAAGTTATATACTGTTTATTTCAAAAAGATTTCCACTATGTTCAGCAGGGCAGACTTCAAGTACAAAGTATAATTACTTTAGTTCATCTAAGTAAATGTGTTGCTATTTGCAAAATATAATTTTAGAACAAGGATCTATGTATTAACATGTTTCATGTAATATATTTCATCCAACAAAATATAACTCATGTCATCTCATTTCATTTTTCATAAGGTCTTAAAATTGATCCATTCTAGGGCAGGGGTATCAAACTGCTGGCCTGAGGGCCGGACGCGTCATGATGAAACCGTGCCCACCCCATTGCAGGCAATGGGGAAAAAGTTCCGATACATCACACAACATCCTGTGACGTCACGAGTTTGACATGTCTGTTCTAGGAAATTGAATTGAATACTTTATTTCGCCAAATGTGATTAGACACATAGGGAATTTGTCTCTGGTACAGAAGCACTCAATGCACATGAAAGCAACATAATAATAACAAGAGCAACAACAATAAAATGGGGGGCGTAAAGAAGATAATAAGGATAAATAATAATACTACAGTCACTATATATGGGTTAATAGACATTAGGCAGCATTGAGAAAATTAGGTGTGGTACAAAGGAAAACACTCCCTGAGTCTAGTTGTTTTGGTACACAATGCCCTAAAACGCCATCCTGAGGGAAGGAATGGAAACAGTTTATGTCCAGGGACCGCCTTCTGACCCACCTAAAATACAGGTCTTCTGTGGAAGGCAAGCTAGTTGCAATTGTTATTTCTGCAGTCCTAACTATTCGCTAGAGTCTGTACCTATCCTGTTTGGTTGTTGCATCAAGCCAGACAGTTATAGAAGTACAAATGACAGACTCATAATTCCTCGGCAAAATTGTATCAACAGCTCCTGGGTCACTCTGAACTTCCTGAGATGATGTAGGAAGAACATTCTTTGTTGTGCCTTTTAAATGATGGTTCTAATATTGAGTGTCCATTTCAACTCCTGGGAGATTATAAAACTCAAAAATGTGAAAGACTCTACTGCTGATACCATGCTGTTGAATGTAATCAGAGGTGGTAAAATAGAAAGGCTCCTCCTAAAATCCATCCTCATCTTTACAGTTTTAAGCATGTTCAGCTCCAGATTGTTACAGCTGCACCACAGGGCAGTTGGTCAACCTCCTGTCTTTACTCAGGCACAAAATAAGTCTCAATGAGCTTTATTTTGAGCCATAGAAAGCAGCTGCAATTTTTTAAATACGAAAGCTTTCCAATTATACAATGTTAAGCATAATGAACTATTATGTCTTTGTATAGAAGTTTCTTCATCATCATATTTTTCCATGCATATTGGTTTCATTTTAAAATGTTTCAGATTGTTTTATTTGCCTTGAATTTGAGGAATAAGACAAATTCACATTCATACATATACATTGCACAAGTAATGGCCCACTCATAATCCACCACCAGTTGTAATATATTATTATGTCTGTCTTTTATCTTTATGTTTATTATTGTTTTTAATGCTGTAATGCTGGTCTGAGACCATAATAAAAATTGATTGATACATTGCCCAACATTATTTACAACTTTCAACATTATTTACAACTTTGTGAGTTCTCCAGATGATTGTTTCTCATCATATTTCTCCCTTTTTTTCTTAGAAAAAAATGATTTTTATTGCTCTGATCACAATTGCTGAAAATTGATGGCACAGCTTCCTGTTGTGTGAAACACATGAAAACTAGTGGAACTAGTGTGAAATATTGTGTTATCTCATTTAGTCAGTGGAGCAATTGATTAATAAATAATTAAAATTTAGTTTAATAATATTATATGTATAGAAATGATAGGATACAAGCTGTTTCCATTGAGAAGGATGAAAGTCAGTGGACTTTTACAAGGATCTCTTCTCCATGTACACTGGAGGTATTCACATAGTATAATGAAAAAAGTCAAGATTGCAGCTGCAATGTACAATCAAACCTATGTATACACAACACATGAAACAAACAGCCACCATCTTGACTTTTTTGACTATAGGCTGAAGATACTCCTGATATACCTGATGATCTCTTCTTTCTTTTTACTTAGTCTAAAGGTAAAGGTTTTCCCTGTCATGTCTGACTCTAAGGGATGATACTCCTCTCCATTTGTTAGCTGAGGGAGTCAGCATTGTCTAAAGACATTTCTGTGGTCATGTGGCCAGCATGACTATATGCCGAGGCACACGTAATTTAGCCTAGCTGTTACATCTCCCTCACCTTCCAGGTTCACTTAGATTTTTGCTCGCTTCTTTATAAGGGAATGTTCAGGCAATCACTTATTTTAGGGCTGTGATGTCAAACAGGCACCCCGGCTCTGCAAAGGCAAAAAATGTCATGATACGTCACAATACGTCATGTGACATGATTGAGTTTGACACCCATGTTTTAGGAGAATGCAAGTAATCTTCCATTTCCTCTAAGTGACTTTTACTCATTCTCTTTCAGCCAACTTTCCCTCTAGATTATTGAGATGGGACTAAAATGAAGGAAGACTGTGTGCTACCTCGTGCTCTCAAGAGAACAGTTGAATTATCAAAAATCTTAAATGCAGCCCATGATTATCAAAGCAGTTGCTTCTGGGACAGATGAACAATCTTTGGAGACAATCTATAGCATCATTCTGTGAAATGACAGCTATGAGAGTCTTGTTGATTCATAAATAAAAGAATGTTTTGTGTGGAATTCAGAGTATTTCCTTATGTACAAATAAATCCCCAGAAAATTATTTCCCTTATGGCAGAACAGAAAAAAAGCAGAAATCCACATGGCAAGACAGGCTTATGAGATCAGCCATAAGCTCTAGATACTCATGTAAACCAGCTTAGTCCTCCCGTCTGTGTGGAACTAAAGTATAACACTGGAGTTAAGACACAACACATCGTGGTAAATTTCTATTTGATATATGTAACTGAGGCTTTCCTACCTCTGACTATTACATCCTTCTGTTTATAAGTTCTGGGAAAAAAATTTCTAGCTTTAATTATCAGGGTTTTTAAATTCTTTTTTCATTCTTTATGGTGAGATGGAAATAGTTTGCTATTTAAAAAAAATGAAAACCAGTGAAGGAGCAGTTAGAGCTCCTCTACCAGAAAGAAAATTGCACAAAAATTATTATATATCTTCGTCCTCAGCCATATATCCAAGGAAGAAGTTGATGTGATGTTTAAAAATGTATACTATATATGCTTTGTATACATTCACATGGTTTTACATTACATTTAGCTCAATGGTTTCTGATCTTATGTGAAAAAGCTGTTCCAAATTAATTTCAAATGTTCCACAGATGGATAGTGCCAGTTCAAAATCTGCTTGTGATATTTGCAAGCTCATAATATTGGTAACTCAATATCTTGAATAGTTTTCTACTCAACTACATGTAATAGATATTTCTTTTGTTTATTTGTAATTCATTTTCTCACTGAAGAGAAAAATTTCCACTAAAGAATACTCACCTCCTCCATGTCATTTAAGGGAATTGTGGCCTAATTTAGTAGGGATGAAAATGGCAAGATTTCTGTTTATTTTCTGAAAGTGATGATCATGTACGTGAAGTGGGACTTTAAATTTTTTTCCTCTCTAATGGTGTGAGAAGGGTTTTGGTTATTCTACTGCACAGGTGTCAAACCTGCGATGTCATGTGACGTTGTCGTGACATATCGTGACTTTTTTCCCATTGCCAGCAATGGGGTGGGTGCAGTTTTGGCGTGATGCATCTGGCCCATGGGCCGGCAGTTTGACACCCCTGTTCTACTGGAATGGATAAAACAGATGAGCCATTATAATAAATTCTAATTCCCCCATGTAAAACATCGTTTTGTTTAGAATTTATCCCTATTTTAGGCTACAAGTCTGGTAAAGAAGCACTGGAAAAAGTATCTTGTTGATGACAATGTATTTTTCCTGATAGGTTGCATGAAGTCAATTCAAAATGTTAATAGTTTAAGACTTATTTAAAGTTCAACTTTCTTACAAGAAGGATAACTAAATATCTATCTTCTATCACAGTTTTTTCACTGTTAAAGGTTGACGGAGGAGCTCTTCTTGATGATCCATCTAAGGAAGTACCATGTTTGGGTTTCAATCTCCATCAAAACCAGTAGCAAGGAAACTACGGTATTTTTAGTCTTAAATACTTTTAGGACATCTACAGCAGGACTATTAACAGTTAATGTAGAATTAATTTTCCCCCCAAGAGGGGTGACACTTAATGCATTCTTTGAAGAAGAAGCTGTACCATAAGAAATAATAAAGGATTCTGCAACAATCTCAGGGAGGTATACAAAATCATACGTTCTAGTTATGGTAGATAAATTAGGATCCTTCTAGCAGTTTATGCATATTTTCCATGGAAATTAAATTTTAATAGAAACAGACCGGTTATTGGGAACTTTGTGTAACAGGGATAGAGTTTACATTAAAGATTACTTTATACAGGATTTCCACCCTTGCTTCACAATATTTTTATTTAGTTTGGTTTACTTCCTTATCTCTAGTGACACCCTGTGGATACAGAGGACACCTCAGTTACATGGTTAATAAGTGATCCTTTATACGTACTAGCTATGATGTTGGCACATAAGAATGTCAGTACAAATAGTCCTCAACTCACAACTATTCATTTAGTGACTGTTTGAAGTTATAAAAGCACTGAAAAAAGTGACATACTAGTTTTTCACACAACCATTACAGCATCCCCATGGTCACATGATCAAAATTTGAATGCTTGGCAATTCATATTTATGACAGTTGCAGTGTCCCAGGGTTGTGTGATCACTGTGCAACCTGCCAAGCAAAATCAATGAGGAAGCTAGATTCAATTAATGTTACTAATGACTGCAGTGATTCGCTTAACTGTGGCACAAAAAGTTGCAAAATGGAGCAACATTCACCTAACAACAGAAATTTGGCACCCAGTTGTGGTTGTAAGTTGAGGATGTAAAGTATATAAAGAATTTAAAGAGTTATATCTTGCTTTGTGAAGTAAAAAGGGGGAAACACTCCCCCCTCAACCTTTGTAATTTATTGTACTATCAACACAAAATCAAGCATTGGAGTCAGGAGGGCTGTGATATAAATTTGGGTTCCTGATTCCTATTAATTTCTGTTGTTTATAACCTTATTGGTTGTTTCTTTACTTTGATGTTTAATGTACACAATTCAGAATCATAGATATTCAAGTTGGGAGGTCATATTAATTTATTAAGCACACTAAGTTTTGTATCATTGTTTGCATATAATAAAATAACCTTCCATGACAACCGTGCAAAGGCATAATTGTACATTAAGATGATTCTACTGCCTGGATACCGGTTGATACTGTTTCCCTGAAAATAAGACCCACCCAGAAAATAAGCCCTAGCCTGATTTTTTTACGTTATGCCTAATACAAGCCCTACCCCAAAAATATACCCGGGAGGGTGGGCGTGGCCTGCACAGGAGGCGGCCAGCGCATGGGGGCTGAGTGTCCAGCAACAGTTGCATCCCGTGCACCACAAGTCTGAGCATGGAGGCAGATGCGGGGGGAGGCAGGCGATCTGGATGTATGGTGTGGCCGCCTGGCTCACGGGAAGCTCACATAGTGGCACTGGCACCAGGCAGAAGCAGAGGTATGGGGGGGACGCAAGTGATCTCAGTGCGCTGCCCACTCTGTCCCACCATCTCTTGGCTTGCTCACTGCTGTGCTGGGGCAGGCGGCCACGCTGTGCATCGAAATTGCCTGCCTTCCTGTGCCTTGCTTCCATGCTCTGACTTACCTGTGCTGTGCCAAGGGGCCAACGGGCTGCAGTAGGACCCCATTGCCCCCCACGCACTCGCTGCCTCTTATGCACACGTTGGGAGTGGGGTGCTGATCACCCTGATACTGTGTTTCCCCAAAAATAAGCCCTAATGCATCTTTTGGTGCAAAAAAAAAATAAGACTTGGGAAACACGGTATTCGTATGTTTCTACTTTAAAAACAGACAGTCACTCAGTTGATTAAAACAATGAATATGATTTATTAAATTGTCATATGAAAATTCAAAGTCACAAATGTAATTATTTAATAAATTAGACATTTCTTGAAATGGGGATAACTTTCTGATATTACTTTTGTATAAGATGGAGAAATCTTTTTAAAGTTTAATATCTGCATGCTTATTCTACAACTAATTTATTTAGCAATAAACTGAGAATATGCAACTTATCAAGCAAATACACCATGGGCTTACTACTGAAGTATCAACCTACTGTTCAGCAAGCACTGTAAGGGTAGATATTTCTTAAATTCTAGGATCCCTGTTACTTAAGATCTTCCTTTCTGTCAAGCACATAGCAGTTGATCTCTTACCTGTCCCACCCACTTGCATTTTTTGTAATTGATAAGAATCAATTGTTTTTTTACTGTGGTATTGGTAACCAAAACAAAGACCAGCAGAGTAAACTCAATTGTCCTGATAAAAATGTACATCCTGTGCATCCTTTTCTTTCAATACATTATCAGGAGAGGTAGCTTTGTTTTGCATGTATTTATAAGTATGTTTTTATGTTATTTATTTTTATCCCACTTTTATTATTTTTATAAATAATTCAAGGCAGCAAGTATCCCTAATATTCCTTCCTACTTTTCTCACAACAAACTTGCAAGGTGGGTTGGGCTTAGAGTGATTAGCGCAAGGTCACCCAGATAGTGTGCTCTCAGAATTCTAGCCTATCACTCTGAAAAATCCTAGTGAATATATGAAGATCACTGGAATGGAGGCAACAGATGCCCTGATCTTTAAAATGGAAAAAAATGGAAGTCTTTAGCAAATCTTTAACCAGGACAAAATTAAGTTACAGGAAGATAGATTTCTGTTAAGCAGTATGGAAAATTTAACAGCAAACACTGTTAAAAAGTGAACTAGCCTTACCTTTATTCCTGAGTTTATAAGAAAAAAAGAGACATGCATTGTAGATGCTCAAAGTCTGAATTTCACAGGAAATGTATACTTAAGTTTTAGAAGCCCCTCTCTTTTATTCTATTTTAAAATTATTCATATTTCTACAAACTACACATTCAAAATTAGAAATGAGAACTCACACTTTTGCATGCCTTTTAGAATATGGAAAGTGTATATGCTACAAGTTAAAAACCACACACTACTGCATTACAAACTGAAATCCAGGATCCCATTCTGACTCAAGTTCTAAACACCTTTTGTCATCTTTTAAGCTTAAGTCCATTTAAAGGTATTGCTGGTATTCTAAAAGAGCAAAATGCTCTGAATAAAATCTAAAAGTCTGTCACTGAGCATTTTGCATTCAATAGCAAATGCACAAAGAGTCAGCTATAAGGAATTTGATTCTACTTTCAATAGATTAGTCCTACTTATATTTTAGTCTTTACACGATTTTGGAAAACTTCTGTTGTGTAATGATATTACAATCCAGTCTTAAATACTCTGATTGGCAAGAAGTTCCAATTAATACCAATATAAAGTATTTGAATGTATGTTTATTTACAAATAGACTGTAACATTAACAAAATTAACTATTTATTCTGAAAATGGTACATTTTATTACTTTTTATCTGCAAATTATTTTGTCAACCAAAAGTTACTGAATCTTTCATAATTTTTATTGAAAATTACTCCAAGTCAAATGGATTTTTTTCATTTTCTAAATCATAATTTCTCTCTCACTAAATCTGCACAATTCTGTACTATTGTTCTACTGACTGAAATAGTTATCTTTATAAATCTTAATGCCACCAGGGCATCAGGAAATAAGCTCAGAATAAACACAAATTCTGCCATATCCCTTCTTTTAGTTTCTGTATCAGTAGATAAAGAACTCTTCAGAATGGAAAATAAAAATCTTTTGTTAGCATAGACACAATACATGGGATCTGCTTCTTTCCATGAAAGTCAGGTCTATTTGAATAGGAACTGAATTCTGCAACTTTGCCATTTACACGTGTTAGGATCTGCATAAGTTCAAGTTTCTTAGCATATTGTTTCAACATCACACACAATGACTGTATAAACCAGGAACCTTCTAAGGAATTCCTCCATGAATAGTAACCTAAGAGAAAGTAAAAATAAATTGTATTGTTCAAGCAATAATTATAAAAGCCAGCCATAGAATTTGTTCTCCACAATGTTACGCAATTATTAAACCAGTAGCATAGAATCCAATGAGAGCATGTAAAGCAGTATTCTGGTATTTAAAGCATTTGATCACATTCTACCCAAAAATATTTATTTGACATACTTCATTTTCCCCTTCCTCCCACCAACTCTTCCAAGTATGTTTTCTTAAGGAAAATGGAAGGATGAAAGAAATAACCTCTATTTATTTCCAAAGACTTCAATAGAGGTAATCGTTCCATTGATCAGAAAACTCAATGATCACGAAGTCATTCACAGAATAATGTCTTTCCCTGTTGTAACCCGACATGAAGCTTGAAACAGAAATTGATCTGAGAAGCTTTCCAAAAAATATCTGAGTTTTTTTTAATTTTTATTTTTTAAACCAACAAAACATAACACACATACACACACAGTGTGGTCCTCCTTTTTTTTAAACAGCAATTTCGTAACGGTAATCTATTATTTACATTTTTCCCCCTTATTCTTCTTTAGATATATTTGTCCTTGTTGTCCCGTTGTTTCTTGTTTGCATTTTTCTTCCTTTATACTATACTTCATATTAAAAATAATACATATTATTATTACTATACATTATTATACACACATTTTCCACTTTTGATCTTTCCACATTTATTCTCCTCTATTATTTCTAGTCTCCAACCAATCATACCATTTATTCCATATTAAATAGTACTCTGTCTTCCTTTTCTTTTATCTCTTTTGTTAATTTATCCATCTCAGCACAGTCCAGGATTTTCCTTATCACTTCTTCCTCTGATGGTATATTCTCATTTTTCCAGAACTGTGCGTATGCTATTCTTGCTGCCGTTATTATATGTAGAATTAAATACCGTATTTCTTTGCTATATTTTCTGTTTAAAATACCCAGCAAAAAGATCTCTGGTTTCCAGTCTATGGGTTGGTCTATTATTTCTTTGATCCATCTTCTTGTTTTAGTCCAGTATTTTTTCGCAACTGGGCATGTCCACCATAAATGATAATATGTTCCATGTACTTTTTTACATTTCCAACATGTTGGCAAATTGTTCTGGAACATCTTGGCTAGCTTTGCTGGTGGAAGATGCCATCTGTAAACATCTTCAACTGGTTTTCCTTGAATGCCGCTGACATAGTCAATTTTATGTTTATTCCCGTATTTTTTCCCATTTCCCCAATTCTATATTATATCCAAAATTTTTTGCCCGTCTGATCATTGTGTCTTTGACAACCTCGTCTTCCATTTTATATCTCAATAGGTATTTGTATAAATTGCTAATTAATTTTATTTCTGTTCCATGTATAATTTTATCCAATTCTTGCGGCTCTTTTTGTATTTCATATAATTTTTTGTCCTCTGTATATTTGGACTGAATTTGTGAAAATGTCCACCAGTCAATCTTTCTGACTATATCTTGTTCCAA
The DNA here is from genome assembly GCA_034064705.1 of Bothrops alternatus. Taxonomy (NCBI): domain Eukaryota; kingdom Metazoa; phylum Chordata; class Lepidosauria; order Squamata; family Viperidae; genus Bothrops; species Bothrops alternatus. Next base: position 6,718,613 of record JARGCV010000053.1, on the reverse strand, counting down.
TTCTTGTTTTGTTTTCAGATTTCCCTGTTCGTTTACTAATTCCTTGTATCTAATTATCTTATTTATATCCAGTAGGTTTGGATGTTTCAGAGCTTCTGTTGGGGATAACTACACGGGAATTCTTATATAATGTTTTTGTTTTACTTTTTCCCAAGTCTGTAGCAATGCATTCCTAACTATGTGTCTTTGAAAGTATCTGTGTATTTTGTATTTTTCGTCCCATAGGAATGCATGCCACCCCGCTTACAAGTCATGTCCTTCTATTGTTAAAACTCTGGTATTTTTCAATTCCATCCATTCTTTTAGCCAAGTTAGGCTCGATGCTTGGTAGTATGTTTCCCACTCTGGTAACGTCAATCCCCCTTTATCTTTCATATCTTGCAAGAGTTTTAATTTAATCCTGGATTTTTTCCTTTGCCATATAAATTTAGTGACCAATTTATTTAATTCTTGAAAGAATGTTTTCCCTAATTTTATTGGAATAACTTGGAACAGAAATAATATTTTTGGCAATATATTCATTTTGACTGTAGCGGTTCTCCCTAAAATTGAAATTTGTAAATTTCCCCAATTTTCTAAATCTTTTTTTATCTGGTGTAATATTTTATCATAATTATCCTCCACGATCGAGGAACATTTCGCTGTAAGCCAGATCCCTAAATATTTTATTTTCTTAGTTATACTTATCTTTGTTTTGTCTTCCAGTTCACTTTCCTATGCCTTTGTAAGATTTTTGGTTATTAATTTGGATTTATTCTTATTAATCTTAAGTCCAGCTACCTCACCAAATTCTTCTATTTTTTTAATCAATTTAAGGCCGGTTTCTAATGGATCTTCCAAAATAAATAACAAATCATCAGCAAAGACTTGGACATTATATTCTTCCTTCTTAATTTTTAAAGCCTTTATTTCTTGGTCCTCTCTGATTTTTGTCAGGCGTATTTCTAATGATAAAATAAATAGAAGAGGAGAAAGTGGGCATCCTTGTCTTACTCCTTTGGTTGTATCAATTTTTTCTGTCATTTTATCATTTATAATTACCCTAGCTGTTTGTTTAGTATATATTTTTTCAACCATATTTTCAAATTTTGTCCCAAAATCCATATAGTATAATTGTGTTATAATAAACTTCCAATTCAGATTATAAAATGCCTTCTGGGCATCAAGAAAAACCAGTGTAGCTTGTCTTTCAGGGTGGACTTCATAAAATTCTAAAGTATTCATTATTATCCTCATATTATTTTTTATCTGTCGTCCCATTTTGATCTGGGTGGATGTAATTATTCAATTTTTTAAAATCCTTTCTGTTATTATTGTTGCAAATGTCTTATAGTCTATATTCAGTAGAGAAATCGGCCTATAATTTTGAATTTGTTGCAGGTCTGAGCCTTCCTTAGGGATAAGGGTGATGATTGCTTCAGTCCAAGTTGTCGGTATCTTCGCCTCCTCCAGCACCTCATTATACATCTCCAACATTATCCATTGTAGTGACTCTTGTGTATTTTTATAAAACTCAACCAGAATTCCATCTGGGCCTGGTGATTTATTGTTTTTTTGTTTTTTCAATGCTGTTTCTAGCTCTATTGCGGCTATTGGTCTATTCAACATTTCCTTTTGTTCTTCGGTGATTTTGCTCATTTTTGCTGCTTCTATATATTGTTTGACTTTATTATCTGCTATATCTTCCTGATGATATAGCTTTGAAAAGAAATTTTGTATTATTTTCTTTTTTTCTTCCCGTCTATATTGTACTGTTCCACTTTCATCTTGTAGTTGATGTATTGTTCTTTTGCCTTTTTATTTTTTTAATTTATAGGCCAACCATCGACCAGTTTTATTCGCATTTTTGAAATAATTTTGTTTCGCCATCCTAATGTTCTGTGCCATTTCTTTTTGTGTTGTCAGGTTAACCTTGTGTTTTATAATATTCCATTTTTCTTTTATCTTTTTGTTTTGTGGATCCTTCTATAGGTCACCTTCTATTTTTTTTTTAAGTTCTTCATGTAATTTTCCTTGTTGAAGTCTCCTATATTTATTTATCTTAGAATTGTATGCAATTGTCAATCCCCGAATGTAAGCTTTTGTAGTATCCCACAAATTTTGTGTTGATGTCTCTTCCTTTTTATTTACCTGAAAAAATAATGTCAACTTCTTTTCTAGCATCTGTATAGATTGTTTATCTTTACACAGTCTTTGATTCATTGACCATATTTTTCTCTGTTTCTGGCCTTTATTGGGTTGTGATCCGCCCAATCATTAAGCCCTATTTCAATTTCCTCTATCCCTTTTTGTACGTCTGTTGTTGCCCAGGCCATATCGATCCTTGACCAAGATTCATGCGGATACGAATAGAACGTATATTGTTTGTCTGACCTGTGTGTCTCTCTCCATATATCCTGAAGGTTGAGTTCTGTTACCATGTCAAAGAACGATTTTGGTAATATATTTTTCTTCTTTTTGTTCTTTTTACTACTCTTATCATCTTTCTTAACATCAATTATTGCATTTAAATCCCCAATCATACAAATATTTTCGTAATCCAGATCCACTAGTTTCTTATGTACCTTTTAAAAAAATTCATGTTGATTATTATTTGGTGCATATACTGCTGTTAATAAGATTTGTTTTTGCTCTAATTCTATTTCCAACATTAAAATTCTCCCCTCTTCATCCGAATATATTAATTTTGATTTTATTTTTTCTTTGTTTTGTGCTAATGTTGTGTATAGTGTTCCTAATTTTACATTCTCTAGTAGTTTTCTATAATCCTTTTTTATGTGAACTTCCTGAAGACATATCTCATCTGCATCCAATTTCCTTAATTTGTTAAACGTTTGTGCTCTTTTTCTTGGTATATTTAAACCATTAATGCTTACAGAGAAGAGCTTAATTGCGTCTCCCATTTTTTACTTGATCTATTTTTTTATGCTTCTTGTCTCTATTACCCTTCCTTTTGCTCCTTCTCTTTCTAACCTTTCTCTTTCTTGTATCTTTTGTGTTTCTCTTTCTCGTTCAACTTCCTCTAATAAATCTTCATCCTGACTTTTACTCTCCGTCTCTTCCTGTTGTGAGTGTCCCTAGACCAGCTTGGGAAGTATCAGAGGATGAGGATCAGCAGCCAGGTCCCTCTGGGTGTTTTTCCCTCCCGGCAGCCGAGGATCAGCAGCCAGGCCCCTCTGGGTGTTTTTCCCTCCCAGCAGCCGAGGATCAGCAGCCAGGCCCCTCTGGGTGGTTTCCCCTCCCGGCAGCTGAGATAGACAATGAGGAGCTTTGTATGCATTCTGAATCAGACTCTCAAAATGATGAGTCAGATTTAGAACAAGAAGATAAATGGATTGATCCGAGGTTCCGAAGGTTTGATAAGCGAAGGTGTCAGTTAACTGGAAAAAGGAAGTAATTGGGGAAGTGACGTATCGGACACTATATTAGAATGGGAAAGAAAGACTACGCCTTTGTCACGAGCAACGTTAATCAAGGAGTGGGCTGAAAACTTTGGCAGTGCTTTGGAACTCAGTTTTCTGGTGTTTTGAAAACCTACCGAAGAATAATGAGGTCTTGGACAATGTGATAAAGAAAGAGTGAGTAATTGGAATGTGGGAGGAGAGCATGTTTAATCTAAATGTACATAGATCTGATTTGGCCGTTCAGGCCAACATAATGCCAGCAGCTTGCTTTGAAATGAATCCTTTTGAAATGTGTTAAATAAACCTCTTAAAGACATATTTACGTGGATTTTAATGAGCTGCGAGAGGCCAGACATAACACTTCCCTACTTTCTTGTTCTTCTCCCTGCGTAAAGTAACGTTCATAAAAGTCCTGTGCTTTCTCAAGTGTATCTATCTTATCATTTTTTTCCTGCCATGTTAGAAATATACCTTCAGGTATTAACCATTGAAACATAACTTTATATTTAACTAATTGGGTCGTTAGAAATTGGTATTCTCATCTCTGATTTCATATTCTACGTGGTATTTGTTTTAATACAATTATTTCTTTACCCTTATATATTATCGGTTCGTCTCTTGTTTTTTTATATATTTCATCCCTTATTGATCTTCTAGTAAACCTTATATGCACCTCTCTCGCCAATCTATGCCTTCGTGCATAATTTGTATATACTCTATATATTTCGTCTATGTCTCTTCTTGTTTCCTGTTTGTCCTTTCCTAATATCTCCGCCATCTTCTCTCCCAAATCTTCTTCCTTTTCCTCTATGATATTTTGGAATCTTAGAAAGAATGAAGCTTTTTGCATTTCCAAGAAGGCAATAGAGTCAATCAACTCCCTATTTACTTGCTCAGATTTCTGTTCCATCCTTTCTATTTTGCTATCAGCTTGCTCCATTTTGGTTTCAACTTTTTGAATTCTTTGTTCATTTTCCATCGTTTGTTATATACTCCCTATCTTATTCATGTTTTTAATTTCATCCCTCATTTCTCCAATATCATTCTTGATTTCTTTGTGATGTATTTTCATTTCTTCATGATTATTTGCTATTGCCTCTTGGGTCATCATCACTGTTTCTTGAATCGTTTGTAGTGTTATCTGCATGCTCTGAGGGTTCATTGCCAATTCTGCTTTTTCTTTTTCTTTCCCCAAAATGGTCACTATCATTCTTTGACCTGCAGAAGAGGCCATTATAGGTGTGGGATTTGTAGCTGTTTTTTTGCCTACTTCAGTTGTTGTGGTACTTGTCATTTTTATTACTTAAATAATATTTTTCCACATTTGCCTATACCAATTTATGGCAAGTTGTTTTTGTTGATCAAGTTGGTTTTCAATCTATATAGTCTAACCTTAAATATGTAAATATATATATAATATAGATAGTAAAAAGTATATATATATATAATATTTCTAATTATGTATCAATATATATGACTATAATACCTTTATAGAATGTTATTCTTAGGGTTAACGTTAAAAATAAGATTACAAATAGAGTTATACCTTTCCTTATCCAACTATTATATAGCATAATTTATAATATTCTTAACAGCTCTTATATATATTTCTATAACACTACACACAATACATATACATATACTATTCTCTAAGTATTATCATCACTCTTAATTTCATTCACTATCACTCTTATTTGAATAATCACCTTTCTCTATATTTCTTTACTATTCTATAATTACTTTCTCACGTCTATTTAATTCAATTACTCAATTATGCTTATTTCTATTTGTTAATACAATTCATTTGCTTCATTCCTTTTAATACATTGCCTGACACCCATTTTCTCCTTGTAGCTTAATCACTGCTTGTATACGAGTGCTACAATATTGCATCAGCCTTTTATCTCTCTGTCTCAATTTGATGTATCCACAGATCCACCAAGTATCATCTCTTATTTCTTCTTCTATGTATCCAGTATTTCCAAAACATCCACTGGTCACTTTACCCAGATATATGTCAGTTAAAGTCCAAATTTCAATGCTATTTGCTCTTCAAAAATAAGTTCCACTAAGTAGTATTAAATTTCTCCGTTGTCTCACTTCACCTTTTAATCCTTATGTTAATTTTTCAAAGTCCTTCTTAATCACCCTTTGTTGCCTCCGGCTGTCCTTTCTCCAGTCCTTTCTCTAGTTTCAATCTCTACTTCTTGCAGCTCTTAAATTCCAGTCTCTCAAGTTTTATAAACTTTACTGTGGGCTCTCTGCTTCTTCACGCTGCTCTCATTCTGCTCTATCGCTCCCTTCTCTGCCAATTTTAAAAGTGCTGCTCCTGTCTGCTCAGGTGTTTGCTTTCCACCTGGCTTCTCTGAAGCTTCCTCTTTAATTTACCAATCTCTCTGGGATCGGTAAAGCCCTTGCAGGGCTCTTAGCGAAGATTTTTCGGGATTTAGAAGCAGAGGTCTGTTCCTTCACCTGCTCCACCATGACATCACAGCCAGAAGTCCCCCCAAAAATATCTTGAAAGACAAAAGACTGGACAGAATGAGGAAAAATGCTTTCCAACAAAATAGGCTGAACATTAAAATATGTCCTTTAACTCCTCTTGTAGACACAATAGATATAGTGTTGGTTCTACCAACCAGTATAAGGCAAGAAAATTGGTCTTGATGGCGAGAATCCTCTTTATGTATTGGTCAGAGATGATGTACATATTATCCATATCAATAATGCTAATTTCTTCTTACAAAGGAATAAAAATATGTTCCTTTCCTGTCGAAATCTGACAAAGGCAACGTGCATCCTGAGTAGATTGTGTGGATTGTAGATCAGCAGGGAAGATCACCAGAGGAAGTGTCAGAATAGGAGATCATATTATATTATATAATTAAGCTCTGGCAAAGCTGGAGAATATTGCATTTGTGAAAATGAGAAAACACTTGAATTATACAAATTAGGATATTGAAGAGGACCGAGCTTAATAGATCTATTCAAGATAAGATTATAAATCCAGTGAAATTTAACAAAAGTTGCATTTTCCATTAATTTATCTTACCCGGTGCAGTAGAATAAGCATATAGGAAGTCTGCCTCTACAGGTATTTTCTGACACATTCTTTCATCTGAGCTGCTGTCTGTTTCAACTCCAGAATCAAGATCTGTTCCTCTACAAGCCTACCCAATACAAAACAGAAAAATATCATAAATATTTCTAACATTCTTCGCTAACACTGATGGGATATAAATGGGTACATACAGAGTAGAGGTGAGCAGTATTCCGATTCAAAGCAGAAAAATTATTTTGGATCCAGCATGGATGCATTTGCTGTATCTCACAGCAGCATCTTAAAGAAGCCAAGTCTTCTCCTGGTCTCACAAGGCAGCTCTCTGGGTCCAGACAAGTACCATGCAAGACCAGGAAAAGGCATGGCTTAAAACCATATGAGCAGAGACTGTGCCTCTGTGGGCAAGGGACCATCCAAACTATAGCACACGTCCCGTTATACTGCATCTTATGTAAGGACTCAAAGACTCAATTTAGAACACCTTATCTAATAAAATATCCGGGAAATACTGATTTTTTTTACATGCCAGATCAATATGAAGTAATTTCTCTGAATGTGGTTAATTCTGCTATGCTATATGTAAAATCAGGCAATATATTATTATGTCTGTCTTTTATTTTTACTTTTTACTATTCTTATGCTTTAATGCTTTTATTTGCTGGTCTATGACCATAATAAAGATTGATTGATTGACATGGCTTAAGATGTTGTTGACAAATACAATGAGCCATATCCACATCATCTTTGAATATAACAGTATTCCTAAAACAGAGAGAATAAGTGCACTTTTATATACAAAAGGCACATAAACTGTAATATGCAAAACTTAAGTTCTATATTAAATTTGGAAGTTTTATCATTACTCTCCAAATCATATTAAAATTTCACACCATCTTTAGAGTGCCCTGCTGCAATGGATAGATGAAATCATGTGCATGATTTCAATTTGGGTCAAGCAAAGTTTGATTATTTTAATTTCTAAAGGCGAATATATGAAAACTTCTAGTTATTTAAGGATTATAAATTAGATTGCTTTACTCTGAAAATAAGTCCACTAAAAGAAAATAATGCATTTGGCTTAATTTCCTAAAGAAAGGATGTAACTCTTTTGGGAGGGACTGATAGACCTGTCAATTCTTGTGTAAACGCACATGAATAAGGGGTCCTTGGTGCTCTCTGAGTTTGGTTGTTTCCTTACAGACGTTTCATTACCTAAACCAAGTAACATCTTCAGTGCTAATGACTAGCACTGATGATGTTACCTAGTTTGGGCAATGAAACATCTACAGGAAAACAAACAAGCTCAGAGAGCATCAAGGCCCCCTGGTTTAAATCCTGAGCCATGAATATTTTCCTTTATTGATATATAAGAATAATTTGTATTACTATACTACACAAGGATAATTACAACATCTAAGAGGGTTCAGTGCTTCCCTACAGATGCCAAAAGGATTCCACTTCATTACTATTCCCAATTCAATGTGTATGTTGGGGAAGTCTTTTATTGAAGGATTTCTATCTTTCTACTTTGTGTTTCTTATTACCTGGATAAAAAAGAGCTTTGGCTTCCCTCGCAGAGTCTTACACCTGTCTCCTCTGAAGAGGTTGGTTAACATTTTCAGTTCTAGAGGGCCATCTGTGCCATAAATCAATCCATCCTCCCCATGGCTTAGCAAGACACAAACAAAACTATTTCTCTTTCTATGATCGTCCTTGGCAACTTAAAGAGAAGATAATGTTTACATTGTGATCAGAAATTCCTAAATAACAATTTTCTTCAAATTAACCAAGAAAATTATATTTGTTAAAAAAATAAGACTTTTGAATGTTAAGATATAATTGGTCTGTAGAAGCAGAGAAACATTGCTTTTTGCACTTCCAAAAACAATCTATAATTTTGCTATCTTCATCAGGATAGTCATAGTCAAGTACTTTTCTTATTTTAAGTATTCACATAACTTTCAAGATGTAGTACTGGTAGTTCTCGGTTTATGACCATTTTTAGTGACTGTTCATAGTTACATTGATGCTGAAAAAAGTTATTTACAACTGGCCCTCATGCTTAAGACCATAACTGTGTCCCTATGATTACATGATCAAAATTTGGGTACTTGGTAACTAGTATGTATAGTTGCTGTATCCCAGGATCACATGATTGCCATTTGCAACTTTCCAGCTCCAACAAGCAAAGTCATTGTGGGAAGCCAGATTTGCTTAACAACCCTGTGATTCACTTAATAACCATGGTGATTTGCTTAATGACTGCAGCAAAAGCAAAATAAATAAATAAATAAATAAATAAGGCATGACTCATTTAACAACTGTCTTGCTTAGTGATGAAAGTTCTGGTTCCAACTGTGGTTGTAAGTCAAGGACTACCTGTACATAATTTGACTCTAGTCTATAGCAATAAAATGTTCTACATTGAACATTATTTTATTAAAACCAGAAAGTAACAAAAATTATGAGGATTGAATGAAACAAAACACCTTTGGATACAGCAAATTTTATTCTGAAATGTAGATCTGATTGGATTTAATAATACCAAGAGTCTTCAAAAATCTGTACTTTCTTACTGATATGCCATACAATTCCTTTAATATGAGGCATAGACTTTTATGTTTCAATAAGAACAGATAGCCCCAAACTTAAAACATTAGCTTGTTCTGTAATATACTTCAGTACAACTGATGATACATGATAAAGTGACTACTCACTGTTTTGCAACACATCAATAATTTGTTTACATGAAAGATCATTATAAGTTTTCACATTATATCCCAATGTTCTGAAAGTGTCTAAAACAAGTGCTGCGTCTGCATCTGTACCAGATCGAAGTGTCATTCCTTCATGTTAAAAAAGAGGGGAAAAAGTCGTAAGACATCTTGCATTTTGAAAACACTATAATGCAGCAAGACTGTGTATATTACAGGCAGCATCTGCCCAGCTAGAGAATATATAAAATGTGAAATAACAGTTATACATGTGACATCAGACAGATGTCACATCATACAAGGCCATGAAGGTATTTACAGTTGAGTATCCTGGCAAGGCAGAATTTCCAGTTATATTTACTCTTTAAGCCATTGAGAGTTGTGGTGAGTGGCCAAACAAACAATCAAACCTTTTCAGAACAGTCTTTTTAGAATTTCATGGTGAGCATACAATGATCTAATAGGCAGCTGAGTCCTTTGGGACACTGGAAGGAGAGGAGGGTTCACTTAACGTGTCTTTATTTCCACAATCTAGGAATGCTGTATCTGTATGTAATGCCCTTCCATAGTCTTCTTTTAGAAATGGCTAGCCTGTTTGAACTTGTGGAAGTGGGGCAGATGTAGCTAACAGACACGGGGTGTAGCTGTGACACCCTACAGACTTCGAACTTTCATGTATTTTGAAGAATGGCTGCAGAATAGATTATGAGAAACTTTTATTTAAATGCCAAGCAAGTTGTCAAGGGAATTAGACTTCACTTCACTGCAGTGTTATTTCTATCCCTTTGTACTCAGGGAATTATTTCTCTTTTAAAAGACAACAAGAGGTTCTTCCTTAATTATGTATATGTATATGGCTGTACACGACTGTAATTTACTGATTCTAAATCTGCAACCTTTGTTACTAAGAGAAATGAAGTTGGCTTGATCTTCTCTTCTGCTTTCCTATCCTTTAGCCTCTTCTTTACCATTTGATGTTTCTGTATCCATAACTTAAATGTTCCTAGAGATGAACTGGGATATTGGAAATTTGCTCAACACATTTCACTGAGCATGAATATTCCTTTTTTGGATCACTGGGAGGGCATATTGGGTGTCTTTAAAGCTGCGATCAGAAGTGCATGCTTAACCATACAACATAGGTTGATGGCCTTTGGAAATATAACTCCAAAGACTGACACTGTAGAGAGAATGCAGGTTCTAGGAAATATATTCAAAGAAAAGCATTTGACTGCTCCAAGTAAATTACCTGCTTATATTTTAATTTTAATAAATAACATATTTACCAGTATTTGGAAGGAAATGTTTATTGTTGACTAGAATGCATATCCCCATTTCTGGACAGTCCATTCTATAACTTTCATCTGCTTGTATCACAGAATCAACAGATTTGCTAAAAGGAATGCTTTTCCTATGAAGAAATAAAACAATGAAAAGCTAATGTTGTCATTCAAGAAATTTACCAATGTTAAGATAAAGGTTGCTGGCAAAAAAAATACTAGTTATACAAATGATAAGGAATCAGATCTGAAGAATGAGTGAAACAATTACGCATCTCAAAGCTATTTAATGCAAAAAAATTGAGTTAATTTTTGATACATAAAATCAAAATAATGTACGAGATATTACTGAAAAGAAATGAGATGTAGAGATTGTGTCAATGTACACAATAGGGCTGTGCGCATCCCAATGATTTAGAAGATGTGATTTGGACCCAGCACAAAAACACACCTCTTTGTTATTCATTAAACAGTCTAACTTTTTCTAGCTTTCATGAAAGTTGAAAAAATGTTTGTTTGCTTTAAGGAACAGAATCTTTTAAAATGTTCATGTGAAAATTTAAGTGAAAGACAGTGTGCTTTAATGAATAAAAAAGAGATGTTGCATTTACAAAGTCCCAAAATCTTCTTATGATGAGTGTGTACCCAGGCTCAAGGAAATATAGTGAACTTTTAGTTATAAAGATACTGAACTAAGTTAGGATTAATTTGTAATTACCTGACTGTTTGTTTGTTAAAGGAACAGAATCTTTTTTAATGTTCATGTGAAAATTTAAGTGAAAGACAGTGTGCTTTAATGAATAAAAAAGAGATGTTGCATTTACACAAAGTCCCAAAATCTTCTTGTGATGAGTGTGTACCCAGGCTCAAGGAAATATAGTGAACTTTTAGTTATAAAGATACTGAACTAAGTTAGGATTAATTTGTAATTACCTGACTGCTTATTGTTTAATATATTCTCTTATTTATTTACAAACTGGCACTTCCCAAAGTACCCAAATTTTCATGTAGAATGTAAAGTAAGAGTGCTGCTACAATCCTCATAGCTTTATTTCTCATTGCTTTTGCTAGAGAGCAGTGGTGGTGAACCTATGGCACGGGTGCCAGAGGTGACACTCAGAGCCCTCTCTGTGGGCATGTGTGCCATCGCCCCAGTCCTAGGCCTTCAGCTGGGTTTTATAAAACCTTTTCTCTTTAGGCCTCCACCACTGTGTACAAAAAAAAAAAGATCAATCAGTCAATTTCAACTTCTCGTGGGAAAAAAAAGATCTTGCAAAGTTGGAATTGATTGAACTTTTTAGTCCCACCCAGTCTGCCATTACCACCACAGCCATGCCCACCCAATGGGCCACACCCACCTGGCACCTAACGATGCATAAGTGAGTTTTGGGCTGCAGTTTGGGCACTCAGTCTCTAAAAGATTCACCATCACTCCTATAGAGTAATGAGTGGTAGGAAGTGCCAAATGAAACATCCGCTACTGATTGACATACTCTTAGTTGATGCCAGGCTCATTGAAGGAACTGGATGCAATGTGAGTAACTATTACTTTTGGCTTAAATAGGTCAGTGAGATTTCCCATAAACCAATTCTTTAACTAGAAAAATAATTGTAAGCACACACACACACAAACACACATGACCCAAGAGACACCCCCCAAGAAACCCTGCTTACCCTTCAGAACCAGGTAAAGTCTTTGCATCTGTTATACTTTGTGGTGATTTCAGGACATGGTTTTCGTCTGCCATAGTTGTTTCTGTTTGTAAATAAAAGAAAAATATAATTTTAATTGTATAATTAAACAGTGAGCACCTTTTGCTTCCTTGCCCCTTAAAATGTAAGATAGATACCCAACTAGGTTTGCCTTTTGTAATGAATTGAAGACCTGTTTCTTCCTCTATGCCTTTGGTACAGGATGCTATTCTGGATGGTTAATAGTTTCTCCTCTGGCATCCAGGTGGAGGAGTGTTGGGGGAGGTTCTCTGTTTTTAATCTGGTAAACCAGATTAAAGTCACTTGTGTGAGATGGGTAGTTATATACATGAATAATAAACCATACTCTAACAAACCATTGCAAACAGTATGTGATTTAGCAAAATGTGACTTTGTATTGTAAATTCTTGCACATATGCACTTAGAGTTACTTAACAACAGTGGTGGGATTCAGCTGGTTCGCACCACTTTGGCGGAACCGGTAGCTAATTTTTTGTTGTCCAGGCCCAGAATGGATTTCCGGAGGCAGCATCCACACAGAGAACCAGTTGTTCACATATTTGAATCCCACCACTGCTTAGCAAGCTTTGTGGATTGCATCCTTGCCTTGTTAATCCGTTTTGAGAAACAAGGTCAATAGTTACGTCTACCGATCTATGATAGATCAATACTTGAAGGGATCACAGGATGCTATTTCCCTTCTCTTCAATTGGACTGCCCTAACTTTACATGCCAGATACCCTACAGCAGGAATCTATGCAAACACTTTCTGAATCTCACTTTCTGAGATTCCTGACAGCAAGCAAAAGAGTGTGACATTTAAAAGAGGTTCTCCTTCCCCTGTGGGTCTGTTCAAGGCAGAACAGTGATGGAGCACATGGACACTGTCAAGGATGGAAAGCTATGAGGATGTGAACTGATGTATCTTTTTTCCTGTGACTGTCTTAATATTTACTCCAGATATCTTGAGGCCATTTCATCTTTATTTGAGCCTAAAGTCCAGAACATACAAAAACATATAGATTTAATTAGGGGAAATTCAGTTAATACACAGAAACCAAGTTACTTATAAGAAAACTCAAAGAATACAAAGAACATTACCTGCATGAGTTAAATGAATATTGCTTAAAAAATACTAAATTTCACTGGAAAAACAGTATTTTCAAAAAGCAAATTGGCCATACATTTTCCTAGGAAAAAGAACTACTAACTTTCCCATAAGTAGATATCTGTTCTAATTCTGTAGAATCTGATACATGCTCTGTCAGCAATTATTTATTTCTGTTCCACTACAGTGATACTAACATACAGAAGCAACAAACCTCTTGAGAGCACCATGCTATTACCAACTAACCTCACTCATGTATCAAAGCATTACCTCATCCTGGTTAGCTAATGCACTGATGTCATCCTCTGTCAAGCAGAATATACATTCCTCTGGGGAAGATGATCTCATTTCTCAAAGGGGAAAAGAAATCTGTCTAGGAGAAGCGTTAAGTTTACACTTGTCTGCTTTTTGGTACTACCACTTGCTCCCTGAGTTTCTTTGACAGAAACACAATTAAGAAAGTTAAGATGGTTCTATGAAAACTTAGCAATAATACAACTAACATATCTGATAATCTAGGTCAGGGGTATCAAACTGCCGGCCCACAGACCGGATGCGTCATGCCAAAACTGCGCCCACCCCATTGCCGGCAATGGGAAAAAAATCATGATACAGCGCAACATGTCATGTGTTGATCTAGGTCAATATAGTTTTTTTAATGTAATTTAAACTTAAAGATAGCCCTTTTTATACAATAATAGTTAGTGTTGGCTTCCTTAGAGAGGTATTGAAGAGAAAATAAAAATAACTTCTAGGTCAGGGGTCCCCAACTCCTGCTCCGTGGACCGGTACAGGACCACGGCATGCCAGCAACCGGTCCGCACAAAAAAGCAAAGCCCCATCTATGGGATGCAGGCAGCACACAAAACCACGCACTCTCCAGTCAACGAAAAAAATCTCTCTCCACAGAACCGGTCCCTGGTGCCCAAAAGGTTGTAGACCTCTGTTCTAGGTAATATTTGAAACCACGATTTTCCATATTCTTCCCCAAACTACTGCTTGCCTAGGATAGTATTCCTCTAGAAATTGTAGTGTTTTAAAATACTTTTTCAGTAAGATGTTTTTCATTCAGCATTACTGTATCAATTTATAATTTTAAATATAGTAAATGTGATATATCAAGAAAAATAGAATCCAGATTCCCAGCTAAATGAGTAGGTCACAAATACTACCGTATTAACTGTAAAGGAACCAAGGAGGTATCCATGACAGGACACTTTTTTTCAATTGTGGACTGGACTGCATCAGATTTAAGAGGCACGGAGAGGCAATCTACATTTTACTTGAGATATTTACTTGCTTTATGCTGGCATCCCTTTAATTCATAAATTGAAAGATTCTTGAAAGCAAAATTAAGAAAAGGTAGAAATGCAAAGAATGCAATCATAGAGCATTCTCAACGATGCAATATATTGGGAAACCAGAAATTATTTTTAATTTTGGATTATAAAATCCTTATTGAAAGCAGAGTTGAAATAGGCTGGGCATGGCATAGGTTGGGTGTGGTCTTTTCCAGTCTTTATGGTTTGAGGCTTTAATTATTTACAGGAACTGGAGGCAGACTTGATTAATCTGCCTAATCTCTTAGATGAAGGCTGGGAGTGGTCCTTTTCCAATCTTAATGGTTGAAGGCTGTAATTATTAACAGAACCTGTATGCAACCTTGATTAATCTGCCTAATCTTTTAGGTGATTGTTACATTTTAAAAAACAATGGAAAAAGATGTGTTCCAGATACATGTGCATCCAGTATGGTGTAGGAGTTAAAGCATTGACTACAAAAGGGGAGGCACAGCTTCAAGCCTTCAAAATGTGCTAGATCAGGGGTTCTCAACCTCTGGGAGTTGAAGTTCACAAGTCTTAAAAGTTGCCAAGGTTGAGAACCCCTGTGCTAGATAATAGACCAATTACAGTGCATTAATTTACCCTACTACCCAGAATTGTCATTGTTGGGATAAAATGAAACCATATAATCTGGCTGAAATTTTAGAAGGGAAGACAGGATATAAATCAAATAAGCAAATAAATGGTTTGTGATGAACTTCTTACAAAAATCAGATAATTTAAGGTTAGCCTCAAAATACAAATAAGTGAAATAATAAAACCAGCTAGCCCTATATAGTAACTTTGTTTAGCAATCATCGGCAGTTACAAGATTGATGAAAAAGTAACTTTATTACCAATTCTTGCAAGTCCATTAAACAATGGAAAGCTAAAATAAAATCATAAGCATAGATGCAATTTCACTTAGCAACTGCTTTGCTTAATGACTGAGTTGCTGGCTCCATCTGTGGATATATTAAGTCACTTCCACTCTGCGTAACTTTCATTAGTAGCAAGTAAAGCTACAGTGCCCAGATACTACTAGCATATAAAAGGCACACATAGTAAACTGCTCTTAAGATTGTTGCAAAGGTCAGGATGTCAACCCTGCTAACATCCAATGTTCTTTTGAAGAGTTTCATCTGTCAGAACCATGACACAGGAAATGTCATCTATTGGCATTCTAAGAGTTTTTAAAAGTCACCAATTTTATCTCCATGTGTTCTCCTATTAGATCTCTTTGCACCAGCTATGTAAAGGCACTATATGAAATTTTCTCTTGGTTATGTCATCAAATATTTTAGTTTCAGAACTCTGCAAAATTAGAAAATACAATAAAATCCATAATTTAACTCCTGAAGGAAAAGGAGACTATAAATCTAACTGTCCTTAGTTGAAAATGCTAAAGAATTTTGAGGGAAGCAAAATATTTAGAGAACGGCATTCTCAAAGCGGCTTTTCATATAGATACTGCATGCAGTATTAACATTTTCTTAGTAGCAAGTGCCCCTTGTTTTCACTGGGCTGTATTTCTGAATAAACTACACTAAGATTGTGCTGCAATTTATCAGACTTGGCTCCAAATTAACTTGTTCTAAAGATCTGACAATTCTTCGGGAAAAGATATTTCTAGAACTATGCAAAATATTTGGTCCTGCATTTCTGAGGAAGCACTTCAGTGGTGTTCTTCACACTGCAGGATGTAGTTTTGATAGGCAATTTCAGTGTGAACTACCTCTTGAGACTTTTTATGAACTCATAAACTGCCATACATTCATTGTAATTTTGATCTATATACAAGGCCTGTCAAACCCAAAGTCAGGAACTAAAACCAATAGTGAACCCAAAATTGTTAAGTTTTGTTTTGCAAGCCATGCTCTTGGGATGCCGAAATAGAGATGAAGAATCAGTGTTAAAGGGTAGTTTAATTTAGGGTAGCCAATCTATCAAACGCCTTAATACTTTTGAGAATTAAACTCCTCCTCTTTTAAGAATACAGCTTTGAGTATTAAGAGGCTTCCTTTTCTTCATTTAGTTAACTGTAGTCCGTTTGGTGTTTATTTTTTTAATATTCAATGCTGGTCTGTGACTGTAATAAAAATTTATTTTTAACATTCATTTCTCTTTCTCTTATTGAAACATCATGAAGCAAAGGACAAAGACAGACAGGAAGGTAGTCCCAATCCATTGCCAAACCAAAATCTTTTAAAAATCTTTTCTAAACTGTTGCACAAGGGGTCTCCGGATGGCATCAAAGAAAACGGGTATGACTTTTGTGGGGTAGAAGTAAGCAAGAACAATTAACCACGATGGCGCCAATTAGCAGCTTCTAGAGAAAGGAAGAATGGCGATCCAAAAGAGCAGCAACAGGAACGTGTTCCGCCTCTCTTGGAGGGCTAGCTTGGTTGGAAGCAACCTTTTAAGGAAAAAATACTTTATTTCCAACCGGGACGCAAGGACCACCGCACCGGGCTAGGGAAGAACTGCTCGAGGGACTCTCTCCCCGTCCAGCACCAGTACCAGCACCAGCACCAGCCTGGGAGTGAAAAAATGACTTAGGTGGGACCCCCCCCCAACCGGGGGCAGGGTAACTGACCTCTGGTGACTCCTCCTTCGCTCCTACGGTTTTACTCTCTTGCCGACCGCTTCCAGGGCTGCCTCCAACCGCTGTCTCTAGCTCAGTTCCCCAGCCCAGCCTCGCTTTTAACCCCGCCCTGGAGGAGGGAGCAGAAGAAGGAAGGGGGGAAAGGAGGAAGAGGTTGCCGCTGCCTAGTATTGACGACGACCCCAGCAACAGGGACGTTTGTCCAATCGCAAGCGCGGGCGCGGTTTTCTTCCTGCCGTCTTTCGAAGCTTGGCTGGCAACCGCGGCCCTCCCTCGAGAAGGGGCTGCCTGAAGCCGCCCCCTCTCCCCGCCGAGGTAGGTAGAGTCCTCCGTTTCATCCCAGTCGCTGGGACGAGTATAAGATGATGTAATCACGCGACCTCCGATTCTTTTGTTTTCGAACTGCATGTTGTTTTTGCAAGTTGCACGGGCCTTTGAGTTTTTCTTTAGAGCTGGCAAGGAAGTGAAGGTTCAGAAACTATGCTACCCTCTTTATATATCCATATAATTAGGCGGAGAGACACGGGAGGACACCTTTTGTGAAGAGGCACTGCTTTAATTCTCAACGCTTATAGGAGATGCACATCCAATTTGGTGTGCACAGTCTAATCAAACTACCAAATATAACTTGATGAGAAATTGCAAACTATGGGCTCATTTGCAGAACAAAACGCCTAGCATGAGCATGGCCCATTAATCATTTGCAGCAGGCGGAATGCAAGTTTGTATTCGCTCTCAGCCGATCTGAGCTGGCAGCCTCGTCTACTCCTTTTCTCACTATGTATCAAAAGTGCTTTCCCGTTTGTGCAGTCAGGAGTGTTTTGGTTTAGTCATCTGCTATACTTCAGTTCGTTTTGGGCAAATGCCTCCATTGTACTTGGCTACTATGCAGTGGCCCCTCCCTTCCACTTGCTTGTTGCTCTTCTCCATAGTTATTTCTCTGGGTTACTTGTCTCCCGAAGAGCCTTCAGTAGCTGAACCTAATGGACCAGATAAACAATGGGCTCTTTCATTACAAATTCACTGATGGAAGAATGAAAGGCTGGATTTTCTTTTTATTTTACACCTCCATTGATGAAATAGTGCATCCCTCCTTGTTTCTTAAACTAGCTGAAATTGATGGTATTTCTGCCCGTCTCACTTTCTATCCCAGGATCATGTTTCTATAGTCATCTCAGCATGCATTTAGTTTTAATGCATTTTTGTAAAATTTTGGATTCAGAGTGAATACACACACACTCATTACAGAATAAGTGGGTGGGTTCTCAACCTTTTCTTCACCACGGGTCCCTTTAAATACCTTTTGTGGCCATGAACCATGGCCACGGACTACCAAGACTTAACTCAAGATTTATATCATAACATTTCTTCAAGCCTTCGGAAACCCCCTGGGATGACATTGTGGCCTTCCCAGAGGTCCGCGGACCACAGATTGAGAACCACTGGAATAAGTGACTAGATATGTACATTGTGGTTGTGAAAATACACTTTTCTGTGCTGTCATTTCAATCATAAAAATGTCAAGATTAAACCTTATATTTCTTGTGATTTATGTTACCAATGTTCAGGCACAATCCTAAAATTGCAGTTATAACTTATGTACCTTGATTATATTTATTCCTTCACAACTATTTTTAATATTTTTTACTTTAAGTACTACAATATAAAAAAGAAATTGTAAAAAAGGAAAAAAAGCAGAAAACTAGAAAAAACGTATTACATATACTTAAAATCCAAGTTTTAAATGCATCATTAAACCTTTATCACAGGAAATAATATTGACTAAGGCTGCATTGTTAAAGATCCAGTTCTTACTATAAAGTGAACACATATTGGCAATCCAAGACTAAAACTCAAATTAAGTTCTTTTTCCATCACTGAGGTATAAATGCCAAGAAAACTACATGAACTTGTCCAGACAATCTCCATGAATCAGACACAATTAAACAGAAGGGAAAAAAAGATAAGTTAACTTACAGTTTAATAAACAAAAGCTAGCAACATTTTGGACATATATAGTATTTTTCTTTCTCTATTAGAGTAACGTATTATTGTATTAATTATTCTATATGTATTTTCTATTAAGATAATCTAATCTCACTTCATCATTAAATTGAAAAATGCATCAAGGATAACAAGCTTCTATTGGTAAAAATTCAGTAACAGGTAGGCTGTAACAGCATATTAATCTAGTACTTCATGTATTTTCCTGCAGATATTTTTCTTTACTTGTGAAAACTAAAGATTGAAAGCTATTGATTGCTGTGCAAGAAAACTGTCATGAATATTGGTAAGTTCATTATTCGAAAGCCTGATAATGTTTATAATGAATTTGCTCACAAGTAAAAAGGCTTGCAATTAAGTTTTGATTTCTGTAATGTATATTCTACGAAAATCTGTTTGAAAGAGTAGAAGGTTAACTGGAAAGATTTTTTTTTAAAAAAACTATCTGTTTCCTGCCTCCAATTTAATTACCACATTTTTACTGTATCCTAATTCCTTCAATAAGTGAAATAACATTTTTAATATGTTTTCACGTATATACTGGGAATTACTTTGAGCCTGCCCATTCCACTCGTAACTCAAAAACTCATAGAGTGAATCTCGTTCGAGGTACAAGATCATTCCCCTGCTTGTTAAAACACACGTGGCTCGTTAAGCGAATATGAGGTATCTCAGGGTGGGGAAGGCCATGGATGGCCTAGTGCCCCCAAGGCCTCCCCGACCCACTAAGATACTGCATGCTTCCCCCACCCTTCCTTCCGTGCTGGACTTACCTGGAAAAGACCCGTCTCCTCTCTGCTGCGGTTCCTGCTGCTACCCAGATTTGAGGCCGGGGAATGCTTCTGTGAACCCCTGCGCGGCCTGAGCCGGGCTCTGGAGGCCTATTCCAGGTTGCTGCCACCCGGATTTAAGGCCAGGGAACACTTCTGCAGTTCCTGCCACACCTCCGTTCTTGGCGCAAACTGCTAGGAAAACGCCTCTGAGGCTTGGATCAGGCCCTTGAAAGCTCTGTTCTAGGTGGCAGCAGCTTGGAGCAGTCCTCCGAGGGCTGGATCCAACCTCCGGAGGCATGCAGAAGTCCCTCCCAACCTCCGTTCTTCGTGCAAACGGCTAGGAAAACACCTCCAAGGCTTGAATCAGGCCCTTGGAAGTTCTGTTCCAGGTGACAGCAGCTTGGAGCAGTCCTCCGAGGGCTGGATCCAACCTCCTCCCCCAACACAGCGAGCTCCGGCGGGCTGGACGTGGGTGCGAGGGGCCTGGCCTTCTCCCTCAGTTGAAGGCTTTAGGCTTGCTGTCAGACAGAAAGGAGTTGGGGGCAGGAGCAGGAGACAGGCACCTTTCACATAGAGAATGAAAGTTTCTGAGATCAGTGATTTGGCGCAATTTCAAACACGTGAGATCACGTACTCCAGAAACTTCCATTCTCGGTGCAAAAAACATTTCCAAGCCGACTCTCCTCTCCTTCAAAGGGAAAGAAACTGTGGCAGAGAGGATTTTTGCAAGGTAAGTGAGTCCGGCGCAGCAGGAAGGGAGTCTCCAGAGAAGCAGTTGTGAGGAGTGGAGAGGGGAAATAGGGTGAATGTTGCAGTGCCACTGAAGTAGCTTGTAAGGGCGAATGACTGCCGTGGTGCTGCAATATTTGTAACTTCGGGACTTGCTCGTAAGCACTAGGGGGCGCTCATCACGTAACTTCGAACAAGCGTTAAGTGAATGCTCATAACTCAGGGATTACCAGCACAGGGAGGTTTTTCTTTCCCATTGTAGGCTATTGGCTTTTCTTTATTTGTAATCAGATTTCAATACTTGGCTACAAAATTGTTGCAAAAGTAGCCAACAGTATATGCTACTAGTTACATATTGTGACTATTTATTTATTGGATTTGTACCTGCCACTATCAAAAGACTCTGCACTTTGCAGTTTAATTATAAGAATAATATCCTAAAACATACACACTGTAGTACAAAATTACAGACAATGGCAACAAAGCTCCATCCATAACATATCGATCATAGCATCTCGACTTTCAAAGGCACTCAAAATAATTTAGCTTTTAATAGCTTACACAGAGATCAGTGTAATTTCCTTGGGCAAACTATTCATAATGCAGATGTATTCACTGAATAATAGTGCTTGTATGCCTTATCCCCCTTACTGCAACAAATAAGTACCAATACATTTCCTGACACATGCATATATATGACAGGTCAAATCATGCTTAGCCCTGTTAATGCAGTACAAAGCTATACAGCTTTTTATAATTGCACCAAGAACCGAACAGAGAGCTGTTGTCAGGTCAGAAGTGTAATGCTGTTGCCAACATATGCCAACCAGCATTTGGACTATTGCATTTTGGACTAGTTGTAACTTTTAAGTGGTCTTCAAATATAGCTACTTCTTGAATACATTGTAGTGATCAGCAGGAAACACCATTATGTGGTCCTCCCAGTCTAAGTAAACCTGCAACGGGCACAACAATCAGAGCTGCTGCCACCCTCTCACTCTGCAATATCTGTTCTGTTCTTTTTGACAGAACTCCTTGATGTACAAACAGTAGCTCTGTTCTGAATAGGGTTAGGGTTGATAGTGCTTTTAATCCCCGATCTTTTCAAATGGTCCAGAAAGATGCCAGACTAAATTTTACAGAAGGCCCCCAAAAGAACTAAAAGAACCAGAAGGGATATGCCACCCTCATCCAGCTTCTAAAAAAGTCCATAAGAATGGCCAATATTGTCTCATTCTATGTCCAACCCTACATCCTAACCGAAAACAGTCCTACTAATTCACTTTCTCTATTACGCTCTTGAAATGTGCTGTAATTATATCCCAAGGGAAAGGATGCTAGCTTTTAGGACCAGAAGACTTTCAGCATCACTCTCTTCTGAAGCCAGGTTGGATCCAGATCATCACACACTTCTGATTTTCAAATTCAGGAGAGGATCCAACCTATAAGTGGCCAGAAATAGCCAGAGAGCACATTAACATAGCACCTTAACTCTACAAAATCAGTGGAAAACTATCCAAACACCCTCTGGAATTGATTTTGATCCATAAAATCCTGTGGCAGACCATGTTTATTGGTTTATTCATCCCATATAGAACAATTAATCTTCTTTCGACTAGGAAGAGATCTGACAAAGGGTCATAAAAATAACTTCCATATCGAAATTTCTAAACATCTAAAGCAGCGGTTCTCCACCTTTTCCGGGGCTCGACCCCGGCCCGCATCACGCATGCGCGGCGTGACGGGTGCATCGCGCATGCACGGCGCGACGGCCCGCATCACAAAGGGAAAAAAATGGCGGACCAAAAAAAATGGCCGACCCCCCAAAAAATGGCGGGCCCATATCGCGCATGCGCGGCGCGACGGCCCACATCGCAAAGGGGAAAAAAATGGCGGACCAAAAAAAATAATAAAAAAAATGGACGACCCAAAAAAAATGGCGGGCCCGCATCGCGCATGCGCGGCGGCCCACATCACAAAGGGGAAAAAATGGCGGTGTTTGGCGACCCCCGTGAAATGGTCATTCGACCCCAAATGGGGTCGCGACCCACAGGTTGAGAACCGCTGATCTAAAGCAAATACAACATGTGGCTTCCTAAATCTGGAGAAGTGGATTCCAGCCTAACATATCTGGTCCAGGATTATATGAGACAAGCCTGTGGTTATCATGGAGGCCATAAGCAATATCTGACCCAGCCTCACACCCATAAAAGTTGACATCAGACAATACCAACACCAAAAGATCTTTGTCTTATATAGGGATCCTGCCAGACTGCAGGAAGTTCCCCAACTTGCTCCAACAGCCAATTTAAATACAGGCATTTGGGAAAATAAACATCTAACTTTCTTCTACATCCTGGACTACATTGTATAATATGTTTGTAAATTACCATGAAACTTCTTCACAATTTATACATTTACATTTTGATAAATGTAATCTTGCTATTGGATTGAATTGGGATTTTTCCTGGAAAGGTCTAAGTGTTTACTGTTAATTGCTTCAGGTTCAACCAAGAGAAAGTGGGAAGAAAAACTGAAGAATGTTGAGGAACTAGCATCTTGCTATATGCAGAGGCCTCTCTGTTCGAGTTACAAGCCAAAACTGTCCAATGCATTGCAACCATCATCAGTTTGGAAACTATTCTATCGGCAAACTCATGCATTTAACTTTGCCAAGACTTGTAAAGAGGTACAGTAGTAATCAATAGGGTAGCATTTTTGACTATTGGATGTTAACAGCTATTATAGGATTTTGACAATTTAGAAATTAATCTCTCATTATTTTTATTTATGAAATGTTCCATATTCATAAACACAGATTTAGTCTGACTTTACTGTACAAATCCTTGGATATTAAAATATGAGCTAATAAGCTTAGGGAACAGTCACATTTTAAATTACATAGTGAAGAAAATATGAAAATTAAAATACACGAAGCCAACTTGCTTCTATTTCTTTTGAAAGAAGTCAGAAATGGTCAATAACAATTAAGTATCTCCTTTAATAGAAATGGCTTAATACTGCTTACAGAATTGCGGTCGAATCCGCATCACTAAAAAATGAAAGAGGTATAATTATGCTTAGATAAATTTTTAGATTATTACAATTATCTGGAAGATGCAGGACCATCTGTATATTAAGCAGAAACCTAGTACACTGGAGGATTTAGATATAATAATACACAGCAAATAATAAAAATAAAAATACATATTTAAAATTGTTTACATGTGAAGTTCTTGCATTGTCAAACATAGGAGCATGTTAAAAGCCCAAAGAAGACAACAGAACTAAATTAATAACTAGCTTTGGATAATATGATTTTTAGAAAAGCATATGTAGTTATGTATGTCATTGATGTTATTTCAAAAGGATGTTCATGTATTTGCTTTGGAAAAGTGTGATGGAAATAATCAACGGCTCTATCTTGTGACAACATATACAGAACTTTGGTTCTACTATAGGTATGTACCTGAAGATCAAGAACAAAATTATTTATTGATGCACATTCTGTCTAGCAAAGTTTTTTCCAAAATGTATGTAGAATTGCAGTCTTTAGTATTTGTGGGTTATTTTTCCCATTATTATGAGATAGAATGAATTTTATCACACTTTTTTAAAAAATAAAGCTTAAATTCAGACTAGCTAGCATTTTGCTGTGATGCTGATCAAACTTCTTGCACATCAGACTTCTTGCATTAATTCTTAAACAGCTTCTTGAAGTACAGGTAATCCCCGAGTTGCGAGTGTTCCTTAGTGAACGTTTGAAATTATGTGATAAGTGCCCCCTAGTGCTTACAAGCAAATCCCGAAATTAGGAATATTGCGGCACCACGGCAGTCATTCCCCCTTATGAGTGACCACAGTGGCATTCACCCTGGTTATTCCCTCCCTCCCCACCCCTGCCCCGGTTTTCCCTAGGTGCCAGGCTTTCAGTACTCAACCTGCAAAGATCGAGATCCTTTGCTTTCTTGGCTGCTCCAGGCCTTCGGTGCGTTCACAGAGAAGAGAAGCCTAAAGTAATGCAAGATCATGCAAGATCAGTGGTGCGAGAGCTCATGCTACTGATCTCGCGTGATCTCATGGTACTTTAGGCCTCTGTTCTGAGTGCCTCTGGAGGCTGAATTCAGGTGCCGGAAGCTTTTTCCAGGCCGCTGCCACCTGGATCTGAGGCCAGGGGATGCTTCCGTGGTCCTTTGGAGGCCCGATCCGGGGACTGCAGGCCTTTTCAACATCCTGCTGCCCGGATCTGAGGCTGGGGACGCTTCTGCTGCCTATCTGGGCACCGGAGGCCTTTTCCAGGCTGCTGCCACCTGGAAATGAGCCTCCGGAGGGATGTGGAAGCGTCCCCCGGCCTCAGATCTGGGTGGCCGTGACCTGGAAAAGGCCTCCAGTGCCTGGATCAGGCTTCTGGAGGGCCATGAAAGCATCCCCCAGTCTTAGATTCAGGCAGCCACAGCCTGGAAAAGGCCTTCGATGCCCAGATTGGATCTCCGGAAACGTCCCTCGGCCTCACTTCCAGGTGGAAGCAGCCTGGAAAAGGCCTCCGATGCCTGGATCCAGCCTGCGGAGGCATGCAGAAGCATTCCCCAGCCTCAGATCCGAGTGGCAGCAGGAACCGCGGCAGAGAGGAGACGGATCTTTTCAAGGTGAGTCTGGTGCAGCATGAAGGGATGGGGAAGCATGAAGTATTGGGGAAGCCTTGGGAGCCTGTTTCATCACTAGGCCCTCCATGGCCTTCCCCACTCTGGGATACTTCATGTTCACTTAATGAGCCACATGCGTTTTAAAGAGCAGGGAGTGATTCACTCCTATGAGTTTTCAATTTACAAATGGCTCTGTTACATTCGTAAGTTGAGGACTACCTGTATTTAAAAAACACTGGGAGCATTCTGTTGTAGGAATAATAAATAACATGGATATATTTTAAATCTTCACTCTCAAACGTTTTGGCTTATGTAATATTTGGCACATTTGAGGTTTTATGATTTTAAGGTGGTCCTTTAAAAATGAGAAATGCACTAACAAGTCAAAGACAGGATAAAAATAAATCTGATATATTACATTTAATTTAAGTAAATATAGTTAATATTTTTCCCATGCATTTAATGATTTTCCCTTTCAGTCTCATTTGACAGTTTTTTGAAAGGCCTTGGGGATATCTAAGGCTTAATCTGAATAGCTAGAGATAATGTGTTCTTGATATAGTGACTCATGAAATTCTGCCTAAATATGCAGCTAACATTTGGCATTGTGGTTTTCCAGAGTTGTCAAGTCAGAAACCAAACAAACATGGAAGATTATACAATTGTAAAATATTGTATAAAATATCTTGTATAATGTTTCTGCAACATTCATACAATTCTACATGTGTGACCTGATTAGTATTCTTGAGATGGTTCTATAGAATAGATTACAGAGTCCTACTATGTTTTAGTCAAAACTGGCTGAAGAACCCAAGACCTTCCAGATCAGGGGTGTCAAACTGGCGGCCCATGGGCTGGATGCATCACGCGCAGGCCACACCCACCCCAGCTCCGCAAAGGCAAAAAATGTCACAATGTGTCATGATACGTCACGTGACACAATCGAGTTTGACACCCATGTTCCAGATGTTACTGAGTTACTGAATGGCAATTCTCATATCTTTCACCATTATCTGTATTAACTAAAACTGCTGGTAGTTGGGAGGGGGTAATCCTTAGTCACCAGTACTATACAGGGGAGAAGTTGAAATAGTTTACCTAATTATGATGACAATAATATTTCTGGTGTTCAATATAGCAAACATGAAACAAAACTGAAGCATTGCTATGAAGTTATCCCAGAAACAGCTGTTTGCAAACTTTACTTTGATTTGGAATTCTACAAACCAACAAATCAGGAAGCCAATGCAAATCAGATGGTAGCAGACTTAATTAAGGTAATTTTTTTTAAAAAATGCAATTACCGACATAACAAGAGCTTACAATTGTAATAATAGATTAATGTCAGAATTAATAGTCAATGGAAGCTGAAAAATTGTCTATAAATTTAAGTTTAAATCTGAAAATAAGTTGCAGTATAGTTTTAGAAAACAATATTATTTGCTCGGGGAGAGGTGATATATAAGAATTATGTAACTTGTATTAGGTTATCTTAAATTTTTACATATAAAAATGAATTTTGTGAATGTAAATGGGGAAGTGCATAGAATAGGTTCAGAAGAAGGAATGAAAATTAAATCAGTAGTAGAAATGCATCACCTTATGTACCTGAAACACAGTACAGTCAGGCTCAAGATATATTCTGACATCTGAAAAGGTGGCCAACTCTTTCTGGGCTTAGAAGCAAAGCAAGCTCAGACAAGAACAATACATGGAAATACTAGAGTGATAACTTGAAAAAGAATCTATAGTGTACATGAAGTGTTCACAAAGTTACCAGGAAGTAAGCTTGGTTTGAAGAAAATTTTATTTTTGCAGTGTCAGACAAGGAAACTAAATACAGGTAGTCCTTGACTTAACACAGGGATTTTCAACCTTGGCAGGTTGAGAACCCCTGACTTAACAACAGTTCATTTAATGACCGTTCAAAGTTACAATGGCATTGAAAAAAGTGCTTTATGACCATTTTTCACGCTTACAATCATTGCAGCATCCCCATGGTCACATGATCAATATTCAGATGCTTGGCAAGTGGTTCATATTTATGACGGTTGCAGTGTCCTGGAGTCATATGATCAGCTTTTGCGACCTTCTGACAAGCAAAGTCAATGGGGAATTCAGATTCATTTAACAACCATGTTATTAACTTAACAAATGCAATGATTCACTTACGAACTATGGCAAGAAAAGTCATAAAATGTGGCAAACTCACTTAACAAATGTTTCACCTAACAACATAAATTTTGGGCTCAATTATCGTAACTCGCTTGGCATGATTAGGAAGGGAATCGAAAATAAGTCAGCAAGTGTTGTATTGCCTCTGTACAAATCGATGGTGAGACCACACTTGGAGTACTGTGTACAGTTCTGGTCACCGCACCTCAAGAAGGATATAATGGAACTGGAAAAGGTGCAAAAAAGGGCAACAAGAATGATCAAGGAAATGGAGCGCCTCCCTTATGAAACCAGATTGCAACGCCTTGGTCTCTTCAGCCTTGAAAGACGGCGTTTAAGGGGTGACTTGATCGAAGTGTATAAAATCATGCATGGGATAGAAAAGGTGGAAAGAGAAAAATTCTTTTCTCTATCACACAATACCAGGACAAGGGGGCACTCCCTAAAGCTCATAGCTAAGAAAGTGAGGACAAATAAAGGGAAATATTTCTTCACCCAGAGGGTCGTTGATTTATGGAATTCACTTCCTGAAGGGGTCGTGACAGCTGTCAGCCTTGACAGCTTCAAGGCAGGGCTAGATAGATTCATGGATGCAAAGTGTATCGATGGTTATTAAAACGGATGTCCATGTGCCGCCTCTATGTTGGTTGAGGCAGGCAGGATTCCCTTGGGTACCATTTGTTGGGGGTCAAGGGAAAGGGAGGGTTTTGCCTTCTCTTTATGCTCAAGATCCCCATGTACATTTGGTGGGCCACTGTGTGACACAGAATGCTGGACTCGATGGGCTTTGGCCTGATTCAGCATGGCTCTTCTTATGTTCTTATGTTCTTATGACTATCTGTATATGTTTTTATATATCTGAATCTAAGTGGAGATTTTGGGAAAAGAGATTACATACTTTAACCTACTACATACTATGTGAATGACCACTGAAGTATCAACTATAATTTAAGAAAACAGTTCAAAAGTATTTGGATTATGTAACAATTATTTTTTTTGTCAGTTATGACAATCACTTTTTTTAAACTGCTACAATCCAAAGGGCTGTGTGCATGCATCCCATTCCCATGCTCTATTGTGTCTGTAATATATCTGTTGATACAATCAAAGTGAACAGCTGAGAAGCTTGCTGTTTGAGGGAAAAGAAATGGCAGATGCTTCCTTGTAAATGGGTATGTATAAAGGGCTTGAGGGAGTCTTCTCTACATGTAATCTCTAGGCTACCATGCTTACCCTGGGACCATTTTTATCACAGCAGCCCACACACTCTTGGAAGATAGAGCCAACCTTTTCAGATTTTTTTCAGGTCTGTAGAGGATGCAAAATGGATGACTTGCAGAAGTTTATGGCAGCCATTAAAGATTCCTTAAATTCTGAAACATGGGCCAGTTTTTCCTATTTGGCATAGAATGTGAAAGGACAAAACGAGCACTTTGAGCCTCTTCAAGGATTACTGATTTCACTCCTCAAATTCTCTTTCCAGTTTCAAAACTTCTTGTCCCACCTATTATTAGGAGATAATGAAGCCACAGCTACATTCTCAGTGGTTCACAGAGATCAATTTTTTTTTTTGAAAAAGTTCTCAAAACCATAAGAATGTTATAGATTGCTGCTGGTATATGGAACTATTTGTTTTGATTGTTTGCCTTTACATATGAACATACATAAATATGAAATGAAAAAGTATCTTTGTGATTGTTTTTTTTTTTTAGTTTATAGGTAGAAAACTAGATGAATATTATGGAATAAAATGCTCAGCTGAGAATATTTTGAAATTGGATTCCAGCACTGAAGAAAAATATAGCTGTCATTTAATATTTCTATTTGAAAATGCTGCATTTAAGAATAATATCCACATAGGTAAATATTTTGTATTTCAAATGCATGTTCCAATCCAATTACTTTTATAAACTTTATATTATTCAGTTTGTATAATTACGTGAACATTTTACAAGAGAAAATTACAGGATTTATGGTGATTTTCCACATGTTTATATATTGTTTTTCTCTATTCTGGTTATTCTAAAGGTAACTTTTTAAGAACAATTTTGCAACCCGCTATTCTTTTAACTAAGAATAAAGATGCAATGGACCTCCCAAAAATCAACTCTGTTGATCAACGTTATAAAACTACCATTGATTTGCCTACATGTCTTGAAAACGACAGTTTAGTCAAGGATGCGTCTCAGAACTGGAAACTCAACTCTTACAAAATATCAGAAAAAGGGACGTCAGAAGAAAATCCAGATCTTTCTTTTTTAATAGTGAATAATAAACAAGGAGAAAAGCAACTGTTTGTGGATCTTGGTAAATATTAACCTAAATATTGTAGTTAGGCATTGCATAGCATGCCACAATTGTTTTAACATGGCAAATGTTTCTTTCCCTGAGACTTGCAGCTTTGAAAACCGTAATTCATGGCTTGTGTAGGGTTTACTACGGAATTAGCATATTGGGACAAACACAGAGCATTTTCATGGTGTAACATGATCAATGGATATGTTCTTAACTATGAAACTCCAATGTGCCTGATGACATTTTAAGATATAAAAAAGCAATGAACAGCTATTGCAAATATATATGAGTTGGACAGCAGTCAGGTATTGATTAGTTAAAAACATGATTGGCTTGTGTCATGTGAATAGCTCCGCTATTTTCAAATGTGACATTCACAGGAAAATAGCTGGCAAATACATCTGAAAGTCTGAATCTAGTATTTTGTATTTTTCTCTTAGTCTATATAGAATAGGTTATGCACTCTGGGGAATATTTGTATATTGCTTAACCAATTTTTTTCAATATACTTCTATGTTTCAGAATTCTAGCACAAATTTGAGTGTTACATGACATCTGATGCTGCAGTGTAGGCCTGGCTCAATTTCTTCTCAATGTATGAAAATGAATCTTATAAGGGGGCAATAGAAAGAATACCTGTAGGGCTTCTTTCGTACAATTATATGCACCTACAAATACAGAAAAATTACAGGCAATTATATCATTTTTGATATAATTTTTTTTTGAAGAATTATTATGTGTAATATAATCTTCAGGTAATAGAGCAGATATTCATTTTATAATAGATTTTTAGAATTGAACAATCGTCAAATTGGGCTTGCACACCTTATATCCTTAAATTTATATTTTGCTGCTTAATTTCCTTGTGTTTCCATTTATGAACATTTATTATTTGAGAAAAAAGTAATTTCAGTGTCTACTAAGTGTTGCTTAAAATATTGTTCCCCAAGCATTCAGAATGAAGAACACGTCAAAAGTTCAAAATTCAGAATAAATGTTAAATTCTGAGTCATAATAACTTGATTTGTGTTTAAATCAGTGCTTTCTGAACTTTTTCCTTCATTACCCAAAAGTATTTTCAGAGTTCAACTAATAGTCAGAAAGTTGAGACTGCCCCAGGAGCTGTTAATACAGATCTACAGAGGAATTATTGAGTCTGTCATTTGTACTTCTGTAACTATCTGGTTTTGTATAGCAACCAAATAGCACAAATACAGACTTCAATGAATAATTAGGACTGCAGAAAAAACAGTTTCAACCAGCCTGCTTTCCACTGAGGACCTATATACGGTACAGGTCAGAAGGAGGGCTGAGAATGTATCTATGGACCCCTCACATCCTGGACATAAAACTGCTTCAACTCCTCCCTTCAGGACACTGCTATAAGTATTGCACGCCAAAACAACTAGACACAAAGACAGTTTTTTTTTCTCTTGGGCCATCACTCTGCTGAATACTTAATTACCACAGTACTGTCTTAAGTCTAAGGATATTTACCCATGTAATATGGCTGTATTACTGTTATCCTTCTCATCTTTTCCTATTGGTATGATTATATTGCTTAGTTGTTTGTATGAAAGCTTATACACTGGAGACAAATTCCTTGTGTGTCCAATCACACTGGTCAATAAAATATTCGTAACAGTGTAGGAGAAGGAATGGCAGGGTGGAGAGAAAAGAAGGATCAATTTAGAAACCCTTGGAAGTCATAAGTGAACAATGTCCAATCCCCCCTTGAGTGCTCCTTACCCTTATCTGACTAACCAAGTGCTGACCGTTAATTGATAAGATTCATGTGCAATAAATAAATTAGCAATAAATCAGCTTAATTGAACCTTCATGTGTGGACCTGGTCTTTTGCGCCTGACAAAGTTTTGTGTTCTTTATGAAGGCAGGTGTGGAAAATCCTACTTCATACATGTAGGTTTTTGGAAATGGCACCACAGCCTCCCCATCTACCACAGAGCATTGTGAATTGTTAACAAGAAAAACTTCAAATAATCCTTTTTTCAATTAACATGTTGCATTGACTGACCTAAGCTCAGTCATTTATTTATTTATTTTGTACCCCGCCTTTATTATTTTTACAAATAACTCAAGGCAGCATTTGTTCTGCAAAACCATTTTAATGGGTTTGTGTGTTGTGGTCCAAAGAAAACTCACTTTTACCCAATTTTGGGTAATTTACTTGGAAAGCACTCATTTAAATAAAAAGCCATCCTTCAAAGTATTTTTTTTTTTAGCAAATTTGTTTCAGAAAAATGGTTTCTTTAAGAAAGTATGCCACATGAAGGAGAATCTTTGGATTCTGTATTTCTTTAAAAAATGAAGGCAGTTGTAGTTTAACTTTTGAACACATACACATGTATAATTTGCCTAATTTTTGCTATGTTCTTTTCATATTTAAAAGAATGCAATGATAAATTGAAGGCTAGAGTTAAGTATGGTTAAACATACAGTACTTATGCAGACTGAAATCCATAGTCTTAAAAATGCGTGTTGAAATAATTTGTATTCATGGATTAAACCCCCCCCATACTTTCTTTATTTTTCTTTCCTTAGGAGTTTATACAAAAAATAGAAATTTTCGATTATACATGTCATCAAAAGCAGGACACACTGTCATTTTGAATATTGCAGAAGATAACAAGTTTGTTCCTAAACCTGTAAACAATTCTTGCATAGATGAACAGTATTTTTTGTCCTCCTTGATCTGCAATGTAAGGTAGTAATCTCAAATTATTGCATTATTTCTTTTTAATTATTATTGAAGATGTTATTTCATTTGTAGCAGCAGTGATTTCCTTTGTCTGTTGTCCTTTTGTCTTTTGAGAATGCTTGAGGCAATAGTATTTGAAGCAACTGTGTTACACAGAATCATACTAGACTTTAAGCATGCTAAGAGTTACTAGTTTGAGGAGTTGGGTTTTCTCAGATTCGGATCCTTGAAGATAAAATGCTCTGTCATAGAAGAAGGAAAACCTTGTCCGAGTCTCCTTCTCTTCTATTTCAAGTCTGCATCTTAAAATTTCTTTAAGTCAGCTTCTGTCATTTTATATGTAGTATATATTGCAATGAAAAGACTCTTAGAATACTTTGCAAACACAAAACATTATTTTCTAATGAGCAACTATAGAATGGAAAAGATGAACAGAGAAATATGGCTAGGAAAAAAATATGCTTATAATTCTTGTTGTTTTCTATCAGATTTTCAGACTACTTAAAAATTTTGACCTGTGACAACCAAGAGCATTCAAGAGAACCATCCCTATATTTAGAAGACAAAATATCAAGGAACTGTCTGGGTATTTCTATTACATTAAATTGAAATATTGGTTCTAGTAGTTGTATGGCACTGACATCAGTATTTGACTATATGTAAATAAATGTAATTTTCAAACTTAACTGTGCATCAGGAGTGCATTTTCATCAAAAAATTCCGTGGTTTAATTTTCTATAAGGTAATTGATGAAACAATATTGCAGATTTGAAAATGTGTTTTGCTTCTGAGCAAGACTAAGGTTCTTGCAATTGTAATATTGACGATGGCTAATTATGAAAAGCAGCTTAGAAATTACTTACAAGTAGTCCTCGACTTAAAATTGGTAACTTAGCGATCGCTTGAAATTACAAGCTACCTGAAAAAGGGGACTTACAACCCAGATTTGAAGTTCTGACTGTCAACACCCCCTTCCCCCCAGACACATGACTGCAACAGGAGCTTAGCAACACCACTGCATTTATGGCAGTTTGTAGCATTTCATGGTTATGTGACCACATTTTACAACAGTTTTGCTGAAAACCAGTACTTCCAGTTTTTGGCAAAACAGTGCCCATACCAAACAATGGGTTCGCTTGTGGCTCCCATGTTCATTTAATGACTGCCACAAAAATGCTGTATAATGGGTCTGTCACATGACTGAACCACTTTTACAACTGTTGCGACTTATAACTATAATGGGCAGGCTCCATTACAGTTGTAACTTGAGGACTCTAATGCAGTCTTAACTAGAGAGGATCAGTGCTCACGTTAATGAAATAAGAAACCATACTTTTAACATTTTTAAAGTGCTTTTGTTTTAAAACACCAGGCATATTGTTGCAAAATGTTAACCCACTGTATGGCTTAATCATAAATGTGCCTCCCAGTGCCTCATTCATACACAGTGCCCTTTGAGTTTGAGTCAAGAGATGAACTAGCAAACATATTTTGATGTATAATGCAAATGTGCCCTATTGAAACCTAGCTGGTTCTTACTATGATTATTTTTTCTTTAAATTTGCTGATAATAATAAAGATATATATATATATATATTTACAGCTCCAATAGAAGGACGCCATTGTTCACCTTACCCAGAAACTGATAATTTTGTTCGCAAGTTAATCAAGAAAGATAATGTTCAAGGAGGTAAAAAAATTGTACCCAGGAGAAATATGTTTTCTAAAGGCACTTATATTGTTTTCAAGAAATAGACTGTCTTGTTTTTCAGAGATAAGAAGATGGAATTACTTTTCACTTGAACAGCTTATTGTATATGATATCTCCAACTATCGGTGGTGCAGAAATATTGGCAGAGCT
This sequence comes from Bothrops alternatus, assembly GCA_034064705.1. Classification (NCBI taxonomy): domain Eukaryota; kingdom Metazoa; phylum Chordata; class Lepidosauria; order Squamata; family Viperidae; genus Bothrops; species Bothrops alternatus. Next base: position 6,684,207 of record JARGCV010000053.1, on the reverse strand, counting down.
CACAAAAGTAATAATATAATGTAGGTTCACTTTTTTGTTACTCTTAATATCTACTTAATGTTTTGGAACCTAAATTATATTTATTTCATGGTATAGGCTTTTGTAATTATGTTTAGAATTTGCAAAGAAAGGGAATAGCAAGATTTGATGTTTGTTGGAATACAGGGAATAAAAGTTTGACTGGTGAACATTTTTAGTCAGCATCAGTACATGGCAATGAACATTCTAAATCTAATATATGGGTGTTTCTCTATGTTCATATACATGTGTATGCATGCATGCAGAGTTCAGTATGAATAGTTAGTAAATCAAATTTTATTCAGTAATGCTTAATCTTACATGAATGCTCGTCCTATTTTTCTTAACAGTAACAGAAAAGGGAGAAATTAATTTCCTGGTACGGTATACAGAAATCAAATATTTATTTATTACAGAATAAACTTTGTCATTCTAAAATCATTTATATTTTAAGGATTATAATAGATTTGAAAAATGAAAATTGGTATCAGAAATGTCATGATCCTATTTGCAGAGCTGAAAACTTCAAGTCAGAATGTGAGTACATTCTGTAATTATCACATTATCATAACCTATTTTAAATAAATTATTGCTAATATAGTTTCACTTATATTCATGACATAGGTTTTCCACTACCAGCTGAAGTATGCTTGCCCTTCCTTTTCAAAGAGGTATATTTTTCTCTTTTAATACTGAAATTCATCATAAAATAAGACATGCTTAATCATAGAAGATAATTTCAAAATAGGAACTGATATATGTAATACATTAGCAGAATTATATATAAATATACCATTTTATCTTTGTTTACCTTATAAACAACTTAATTATCACAGCCATAAAACTTTACTAAATGTATTTTGTAATTATAAGGCTATATTTGGAAACCTTACTTTAGCAGTATGTGCTGCATCAGTTGAAGCTTGTTGGAATCTGATTTCCAGGAATAGGTGTACAAAACTGTAAATGAGTGAAGTTCAGCATGAATCCTTATAATTTGTTCAGTGTACAATTAAAAATAGATTTGTTCCTTCCATTAAGCAGGACAAAGTAAATAATACCAGTAACCTGGAATAGGAATAGTTGAGTAGAATATTTCTAGCCGAACTGAGAGATATGGAAGACTGCATTTAACTCTTTTAAACTGGAGTTGTCCTTCTATATTCTGCTAGTTTTAAGCAGCTTGCATACAGTTCTTTAAATCTGAAAAAAAATGTGTACTGTTCTGTGCAGAACAACATTCTTATGGAAACCACCTATTTCGAACAATAATTGCATTATCAAAAACCGTAAATATAACTACTTTGTTTTCTAGAATAAAGTATCAGTACTTAGAGTTTATTTTCTACAAAAGATGGAGGTTATTCTATTAACCAAGTTTTGTTCCTCCCACTTGCTTTGATAAAGCTATAATTTTTTTCAGCATATCCCTATGGAAACAAAACAAATTAATACGGGCTGGAAAAGGGCACTGCAGGTGAAAAATAATAATAAAATATACAGTGGCTACAAGTTAAATTCCACCTCTCTCTATTCATCAAATATGGGACACTGCGTAGATAATCACAGTTCATCCTCAATAGCAGTGTTTTTCAACCTTGGCAGCTTTAAGATGTATGGACTTCATTTTCCAGAACTTCTCAGCCAGTATACTCTACTATCATTCATCCACCCACCCGAATCCTAAATACAGGATTCTGTTGCTCAGAACTAGATAAGCCTAGAACTTTGGGTTAGGTTTAGTCAGTATGTAATTGGTATGCTATAAGGCAATCTCACCAAAAAAGTATAATCTAAAATTGTAAATTTTGATGTTTGCTCTTTAAAGGATGAAGATTATGTAGGTACAATAAGTGAAAATAACACTGAAGAAAGAGCAAATACAGTTGATGTTACAGACGTATTGGACAGCATACCTTTTACTTCAATGCAAGAAAATAACAAGCTAAACAAGAAAAGTTCCAATGTTGAATGGGATCATGAGCTTGACACCTACCTTTTGGAAGCTTCTGAAGATGTGGAACTAATTGAAGCTACTGATATTTTTCATACCCAGAAGAACTGTACTGTGAATGAAATACCTGATGAGCTCCTAGCAGGTGTTTTAAGAAATTATGAAGTAAAGGGAAGAAAGGAAAATTAGAAAAATCTTGTGGGTGAATTAAATATCACACTAGCACAGGGATAGGCAACCTTGGCTCTTTTATGACTCATGGACTTCAACTCCCAGAATTCCTAAGCCAGCCATGCTGAGGGTAAAGGGAGAGGTTTCCAAGTTGAGCCATGCTGGCTCAGGAATTCTGGGAGTTGAAGTCTATGAGTCATAAAAGAGCCAAGATTGCCTACCCCTGCACTAGTAGATACATTTGGCAATACTGAAAACCTAGCAAAAAATTAATTTGATTATTTATCTAAAACTACTGTGGCATTATGTGTATAATAAATTTTGTGTCAAGCTACAAACCCTACTGTCTTTAGGACCGCCATAGTGTTTCTAGGCTTATCTACAGTTACGAAGGGGGGGGTGGAATTTGGGATCCACAAGTGCTCCTTATCAATGTGAGAGCTGAAACCACCAAGATATTTTGGTTGGCTAAAGTTTCTTTTCATAACAGTTGCTGGAAGATTAATTGGACAATGTGACCTGTCAGAGAGGGGAGGGAAAGTTTTACTCTTTTAATTATCTGTTTCCCGGCATATTCTCAGAGCTAGGTTCCTTTCTATCTTACTGATTTGCTAATGCCTAATACAGCCAAAACTTGACACTAAACTAGCTCTCTAAACCAGGGCTTTTCAACCTTTTCACCCACTGTACCACTTTTAGGATATGGCAATATCCGAGTACCACCAGTCGCCTAGCAAGGTGTCAAAAACTTGATGACAAAAAAAAGGAAAAAGTGATAAAGTACAGGTAGTCCTCGACTTACAACAGTTCGCTTAGTGACTGTTCGAAGTTACAGTGGCACTGAAAAAAGTTCCCCCCAAGCCAAAGCTGAGCAAGACATCTGACTGCCCACCCGGCGGTGATCTTCCTCCTGTCCGAGGTTTTCATTGTTGTGAGCATTTCTGTTGAGGATTGGCAGCAGGGGGTGGTGTGGGGAGGGTTTGGTTTTTATTCCCCCTGTCTGCTGGGTGGTTGCAGCAGGTTTTGGTCACTTCACATGATCCTGGGATACTGTGACCATCATAAATATGAATCAGTTGCCAAGCATCTGAATGTAAATCACAAGACCCTGGAGATGCTGCAACATTCTAGCTGATCGGCGCTTCTTCTGGGCTCAGCAGAAGCGCCAGGATCAGCGCCGAGCTCCAGCTGGAGCCTGGCGCTGATCTTGGCGCTTCCACTGAGCCCTGACAGTCCCGAAGAAGCGCTGATCCTTGTGCTTCCACTGAGCCCTGACAGCCCTGGAGCTCCAGCTATCTCTCACTCAGGCTTGTGCATTGCTGCCACCGGTTCAGCTCATTCCCCTCCCCCACTACCACTTTTCTAGGATGTTCGCGTACCACCTGCCAGGTGCCAATGTATCAGAGGTGGTATCCGTACCACTGGTTAAAAATCCCTGCTCTAAACAATTCTAATTCCATTAAGGGATCCTGAACCTCTTCGCCCTTCTGGTAGCCTCCAGAGGGGTGGTGAAGATTCAGGAGATGCCTGAAATGGAGCAGCTGTCTGGAGCCGGTTCTGGATCGACCAGCGGGACTCCATCTGGGGCCGAAAGCAGCTTCGTAACCCCACCAGCCTTGACATGCTCTAAGGAGAGAGTTGAATAAAAGGAGCTGACCCCAGCCCTGGAGTAGACAGGTGGAGCAGTGGCATTCAACTGACCCAGATTGAAGAGGTGGCAAGAGGGGCTGCAGAAAGCCGCTGAAGTTGAATTCCCATTGCACTACCCTCGGCCCGAATGGGACAGAGAGCTGCAGTGGTGGGAGTGAGGAGCCTCGGAGTAGACAGTACCCAAGGAGTGCTACTTGTCAAGGTGCGGCAGCTGATTGGTGGAGTAATTGAGGCAGAAGTTTAGCAATCTAGAGGTCCAAAGAGAGCCGGTCCCATGGTTGGATCCTAGACCCCAAGGGGGCTCAGCTCTGTTCCCAGCATCGACATCAGCCCCTTTATCCCAGCATTTAGCAGGTGGCTGGAGGATCAGTTAGCACGCAGCCAGGCCTGCCTCTCCAGCCCAGTTGCAGTCTGGGGCAGAGGGCCCACAGCCCACCACTGGTGCCTGCTCAGCAGATTGGCGACCAGCGCTGGCCCCCAGGTATGGAGTTCACCCAGACGGCCACTACTGTTGAGGGTACTATTTGATGGGAACCTTGAGAAGCTGGTATTCTTCCTCAATCAAGTCTGGACCCACTTTGACTGACCCTGATGACGAGGCCTGGGTGAATGTCATAGTGGCCAACCTAGAAGGGGAGGCAGCATAGTGGGTGACAATTCTCCATGACAAAGGCGCCCCCAAGCTGGCAGATCCAGATGTGTTTCTCTGTGGCCTCAGAGCCCGATTCGGGGACCCCGCACAGACCCAATGAGTGGAGGTGGAGGTCCAGAATGTCAAGCAGGTGGGTAGACTTGTGGCTCTATACATTACAGACTTCAGGAAGGTCGTGGGGAAGCTGAGACATTGGTTAGAGCAACTCTTAACCCATTACTTCTGAGAGGGACTGAGCCGCGACCTATTTCACCTTTGTCTGGCTCGGGGGATCCCAAACTGGCTCAATGACTGGTACCAGTTAGTCACCATTGTGGAGCTAGATTTGGTGTACAAGGGCTGTGAAGATTTTGGACCGCGACTGAAGAAGAGCCAAGAGAAACACGCTTTAAGGAAAAAGCAAGCAGCAGCAGCAGCCCCAGTTCCTGCAGGGCCATCCAATCGCACCCCCATCATGTGCTTTCACTGTGGTTAGGAGGGTCACAGGGTTACGATGTGCCCAGCACCAACTCCCTGGATGGCTCCTGCGGCAGTGACCTCTCGAAGCCAAAGAAGCCACTGAAGAAAGGGAAGGAGAAATCGCAAGCATCAACCCAGATCATTGAGGTCTCCCCCACCCAGAAAGCGAATGGGAGGGAACTCCAACTGAAGAGATGTCGCCGATAATCCTCTATGACAGCGAGAGCAAGGGAGAAGATGACTTGATGGTGAGTGGACCTGTCCACGACCTTGAAGTTAGGGTAGACATCAAGGCATCCTGCTCAGGCTATGGTAAAGGCCCTCATAGACTCAGGCAGCACCCATTGCCTAATCTGTCAAACCACAGTGCAGAGGCTAGGATTACATGTGAGGAAGTCAAGAAACAGAAAGAGTGAAGTTTGAACAGGTTGATGTCACGCTGATAGGAGGCAAAGCTACTTCCCATTTGATGGAGCCAGTGCAGTTAGAGTTGGAGGACCATGTCGCTTTATGGTTGCCCCAAAGATGGCAGAGGACATGATCCTGGGCCTGGCTTGGTTAGCCAAGTGGGGGCCTGGATCTATTGGGAGAAAACCTCTAAACGTATGATTATGAGCAAGAAGGCCCAGAGCCCTCCGAACAAGGAGAGAAAGCAGCCAGAGAAGGGAAGAGGCGTGAAAAAAAACCGAGTGCAGCAACGGAGCGTCATGGAGGTGTTCAGCGAAAAAGAGTGCAACCCCACAAACTACACTATTGAAATTCTGCCTGGGGCGAAACTTCTTAAACTGAAAATGTACTCCATGACGATGAAGGAGATGAAGGAGCTGAGGGAGTACATTGATAAGAATTTAGCAAGAGGGTTTATCAAAGCAGCGAAATCCCGAGTAGCGGCACCAGTACTATTTAAGAAAGATGGGTCGCTAAGATTATTCTCTGGGATCAACAGTGTGTGCGTGGAGAACATGTATCCCCTCCCTTTCATGAAGGACATGTTAGGACATTTAGCCAAAGGGAAGATATGCACGAAATTAGACCTGAGGGAGGCGTACTACTGAGTGAGAATTAAGGAAAGTGATGCATGGAAAACAGCCTTCAACTGCCTCTTTGGTAACTACGAATTCAAAATGATGCCACTTAGACTACAGGAGGCCCCTGCTTTGTTCATGCAACTCATAAACAAGGTGCTGTCTGAGCATCTTTATAACGGGGTTCTAGTGTATCTGGCTGACACCCTCATTTACACTGAAACCACGGACAAAGACATGAAGCTTGTGCAATAGATGGTGAAAAGGCTATTGGAGGCTAAGCTGTATGCCAAACTGTTAAAATGTGAGTTTCACAAATCTAAACTGGACTACTTGAGCTACTGTGTGTCCTGCAAGGAGATAGAGATTAACCCACCACTTTATGGCAATGGACCAGGATACTTGCGGGACCGTCTTCTGCCTCATGAATCCCAGCGACCGGTTAGGGCGCATAGGGTTGGCCTGCTACAGGTCCCGTCTGTTAGACAATGTCGTCTGGCGGGGCCTAGGGCAAGGGCCTTCTCCGTTGCTGCCCCAGCCCTCTGGAACCAGCTTTCCTCAGAGGTTCGTACTGCTTCCTCCCTCCTAGCTTTCCGGAAAGAAGACATCTATGCCGACAGGCTTGGGGCATATGAGCTGTGCTGTGCCCCTCGGCCCTAAGAGTGTCCCGCCATCAGTGGCTGTGAGCTGAATGTGCTTGTATGTTGTGTGAATGAAATTAATTTTTAAATTGTGTTTTTAAATTGTTTTGTTGTTGTGAGCCGCCTTGAGTCTTGGGAGAGGGGCGGCATATAAATTAAATAAAATAAATAAATAAATAAACAAATAAACCCAGGGAATGTGAAGTCCATCTTGGAGTGGCAAGCCCCTAGCACCTGCAAGCAGCTGCAGTTTCTCAGGGTTTGCAAATTTTTACAGGCAATTCATCCCCTCTTTTGCCACAATTGCCTTATCAATCATTCAGTTGTTAAAGACTGAAAAAAAGGGGTGGGGAGAAGCCCTGGCCGAATCAACCCTTGAACTGGCCAATGAAGTGCCAAGCGGCATTCAAAAGGTTAAAGGGACTATTTGCCACTGAACCAGTGTTAAAATACCCAAACCCCAAAGAGCCTTTTGTGATCCAGGCAGATGCCAACGACGGGGCTGTGGAAGCTGTCCTCCAACGCAGTGAGGAGGGGAACCTACAGCTGTGCATATACACATCTGGCAAGCTACATAAGACAGAACAACAATGGGCTGTGTGGGAGAAAGAGGCTTTTATGGTGTGATAGGTGCTACTAACTTGGAGGCAGTTTTTAGAGGGAAGCAAAGCACCCTTTGAAGTGTGGACTGATTATAAAAACTTAGAAGCCTTGAACACACATCCCCCGCAAGCTTTCTCCTAAGCAAGTCAGATGGGCACAGTATTTCAAAAGATTTGATTTTGAACTAAAATACATTCTGGGGGGGGAAGAACTTCCTGTCTGATGCCCTGTCCCACATACCCCAATTAAAAAGCACTCGGCAGGAAGTGGTGAGCTCCGTCATTCCCAATAGGCAACAAGCAGCGCAAGCAACAACCAGACGACAGGAGAAAGAGAGCTCACCCCCCACCGATACATTTGTCCAACAGCTGAAGCAAGAGCTGCAAACTGACTCCTGGTTTGCGGCTTATTAGAAAGAATTGACCATGAAGGATGGACTGGCATGGAAGGGGGACAAATTGTTTGTCCCAGACTGTCTGTAGCTACAAGTCCTACAAAGCAGTCAAGATGCTAAGCAGTGGGTCATTTTGGGTTCCTGAAGATGCTGCACCTCAACAATCGTCAGTTCTGGTGGCCAAAGATGAATAAAGACTTTGAGAACTATGTAGGGAGTGGTGCGGTTTGTGAGGCCAGCAAAAGATTGCCAGGGAAGAATCTGGGACTGCTGCAGCAGGTGGGTAATCCAATCAGACCCTGGGAGGATAGCCATGGACTTTATAGTGGAGCTGCCGGAGAGTGGGGGGAGTACCGCGATTTGAACTGTAATAGACCTGTTTTCCAAGCAAACCCACTTCATCGCCTGTGCTGGACTCCCCTCAGCCCAGAAGCTAGCGAAAATGTTTTTGCAGCATTTAGCTAAGTGCATCATTTCAGATTGTGGGGTCCAGTTTACTGCTAAGTTCTGGAGGGAGTTTGTAAGGATGATAGGGTCCTCCTAGGGCAGTGGTTCTCAACCTTCCTAATGCCGTGACCCTTTAATACAGTTCCTCATGTTGTGGTGACCCCCAACCATAAAATTATTTTTGTTGCTACTTCATAACTGTAATTTTGCTACTGTTATGAATCGTAATGTAAATATCTGATATGCAGGATGTATTTTCATTGTTACAAATAAAACATAATTAAATTCTATTCTATTCTACTCTGTTCTATTCTACTCTACTCTATTCTGGTCTGGTCTATATTCTATTCTATTCTGTTCTGTTCTACTCTATTCTACTCTCTTCCATATTGTCTATTCTATTCTCTCTTCCATATTGTCTATTCTACTCTACTCTACTCTGGTCTATATTCCTATTCTATTCCTATTCTATTCTATAATTAGACAATTTAGGATCGTCTTCTTCCTGGTTATTCGAAAAAGATTCAGTTATAGAAATGACAACCTTCTGATCATTCTCTACATCTCCCAGCTTTGCATTTGGAGTGAAATGAATCCCAAATTGCCCTTAGTATATTTTATTATTTTATTTCAAAACGGTCAGAGAGGCGGGTAATTTCCCTAAGAACCGCCCGCCGTGGCGCTCGAGGAGCTCCTGTCTCAGCCCCGCCCCTTTCGAGGAGGAGAGTTTGGGTGGGGAGGGAGCAGAGGGAAAGCGTTCTCTTCTCACAGAGGAAATTGGCCTTGGTGGCTCACCGTACGCGCAGCCTTAAGCAGCGTGAGTTGGAAGAGGGAGGGGTTCCCCTTTCCATCCCTGCTGTGGTGTTTGCAGCTTTGTGGGTTGGTACTTTCACGCTCGCGGGATTTGAAACCACAATGGCTCAGAACGTTCAGAGTGTTACATTGTCTCTCATGCTGCCCATCACTTGCCACATTTGCCTGGGGGACCACACGGAGTGAAACGTGTTCGGTGCTGACGCCCCACTCTTGCAAAATGCAGTTGGGACACAGGAAAAAGCCCCCTCGGTGGGGAAGAGAAGCGCTTCTCTTCTTTTTCTCCCCCCCTCCACCCATTTTGCGTGGCTTTAAATGGGCGATTATTTCTGAATTCTAGCTTTGTCCCTAGCTTTGGAAACGGCTCGCCGAAAACTTTATAAGCGGTGTGTCAAGCCCCTGGGCTTGACATGAACCGGTAGGGGACAGGGAAGGAGCAGCCAGCGGCCAGCCAACGTCCGTATGCCGCCCCGGGGTGCCGCCCAACTTCCGAGGACCAGCTGGGAGTTGGCGAGGCTGCCATGCACCGCGGCCACCTCCCTCCATTGACACGGACGCCCGCCGCACTGAACTGTTGTTATAATGGCATATAACAACAGTACACAGCAGCACTGGTTTCACTCCATTTAAGTTACCCACAGGAGTGGAATTTGTGCCAATACCAGAGTGCCCACAGGAGTCCCCGCCTTGAGTACCCTGAGTGATTTGGTGGGTTCGTTCCAATAGGTCTGGAGTGATGCTAACAAGGCTTTAATTAAGGCACCCGATACACAAGCAGATAAAAAACGAGTTCCTCAGGAAATTTTCCATGTAGGAGATAAAAATGTATCTGTCAATTATCTTAAGTTGAAAAAAACTTGCAAGAAGCTGGGGCCAAAATACATAGGTCCTTTCTCTATTGTAAAAGTAATTAACCCAGTGACAGTAAAGCTAAAACTACCAAGGTTGTTGAGAAAAGTGCACCTGGTATTCCATTGCATTTTGCTGAAGCCATACAGGGGACCCACAATGAGACCAGTGAGGAAGGCAGCCCCATCCCCAATAACGGTAGAAGGGGAAACACTTTATGAGGTTAAACAAATCCTTGATTCTAGAATCCACAAAGGGAAACTGAAGTACTTAATCCAGTGAGAGGATTATTCGATGTCAGAAGTTAGATGGGTAAAAGCCCAACACAGAAAAGCAGATTATTTGGTAAAACGATTACACACTAAGTACCTCCAGAAGCCAGAACTGGTACAAGGAAAAAATTAATAAGCCATGGTCTGTGTTCCTTTTTGTTTTCCAGGTTCCCCTTCCCTTCCAGTGGGTCAGCCTGTCAAGCTACAAACCGTACTGTCTTTAGGACCACTGTAGTGTTTCTAGGCTTGACTACAGTTATGGGGGAGGGGGAGAGTTTGGGACCCATAGGTGCTCCTTATCAATATGGCAGCCAAAACGCTGAGATGTTTTGGCGGACTGAAGTTTCTTCTCATAACAATTGCCGGAAGATTAATTGGACAATGTGACCTGAACTGTCACAGAGGGAAGAGAAAAGTTTTACTTTTTAAATTATGTTTTCCGCCATATTCTCAGAGCTAGCTTCCTTTCTATCTTATTAGTTTGCTAATCTACTATATAAATAAAAATGTAAATGTTCGTTTGTTCAAAATGTTAAATCTCCGAAAGTTCTTCACCAATTACTTTGAAATTTTGACACAACGTTGCATTCGAATACGCGTGTTTTTATATACCTACCATTATATAGATGTCACACCTGTGACAGATAAAAACATGTTTTTGAAAAACAGCGCCAGCAAACCAGACAATCTCTGTATCTGCACAGACAATGGAACAACAAAAAATATTGTATACCCACAAGCATTGTGAAATTAAACATATTACAAACGTGCGCTTTCTCTTTTCTTTCTTTTCCATTTAACCAGACTGAGCCACAGCAATGTGTGGCTGGGTACAGCTAGTGCCTAATAAAGTTACATTAGAGAAAGAAATGTCTCTGGTGTTTTGCTTTGTTGGGCTTCTCAGACGCAACTTACATTTTGTATGTTTACTGTGGTTGATGAAGAATAAAGACAATTAGAATTTAGAAGTAACTAGGTTCTAGAAAGGTGAATTTTAGGATTTCAGAAAAGGATTTTATTGAATTGCCAAATATGTTAATAGTAATGCAAATACATAAATAGTAATGTAATATATTCAGAGCTGACAACTAGAAGCATACGCTCTAAGTTTTAATTTTTCAACAACCATCTTCTTTCTTGGAAAGCAGCATATATGTACTCAACATGCAGCTACATATGCCTTGCCAGATGAAACATTACTGCAACTAAATAATAGCAAGATTATTTCTCTGTTGGGAAGTCTACTTTTATGAAATAATAGGTTAAAGATCACTTGTTCTCACACAAAGTAAATCTATTTAAATTCTATATGATTCAATGGTCTGTTTTGTTGCCTCATTATTTGTTCTTTGCCAAACAAAAGATTTTTATTTTTGAGTTACTCATATCTAAATATACCAGTAAGCATGCCAAAAGGAATTTATGGAGTTTACATCACTGAAAAAAAAACTCCAATTATTTATAGTTTTCCTACTTCAACTTCTACTTTATATTTTAATACATTGTACATCTGATAACACAATATAATTTTTAGTATGAATACTTAGTTTTTAGCAATTACAAACTTTCCTGTAATTTTGTGTTAATATTTTGTAAGTGACTTTCTGCTCCTAAAATTCTTCGTGACTCCATCAGAAGTGCAGGAAGACTGGAAATGCCATACTATGGAACAGGGAGAGAAAAACAAGACATAGTTTAAAAGCTTATAAAATACTACGCCTGTGTTAGAAATTCCTAATATTTGGACCTAGTTTATTACTTGCTTTCTGAATTCATGTTCCCTTGCCTTTCCCATTACAAGTCAAACTGATACAACTCTACAATCCTTCTTTGCATATGCTCCTTCTATCACCTTAATGCCCTATTATTTTTATATATATATATATAAAGCATAGGTTTATGCACATAGGTTAAAGCATCTGCTTAGCATGCAGACTGCCCAGGTTCGAATCCCAGAAGGGTGAGTCTGACTGAAGAGAGTTAAGAAACTCGAAATAGCTATATCAGAAATTCCCTTATTTCTTTGTCAACAATTTTAAACAACATATATATATATTTGTGCTTGCTGGATGGCTCTGGGTTGAGCTGAAACAAGCAAAAGGAAAGAATGATTCCTTCCTCCCATATTTGGGTTTACAGGGTGCAATCTAAAAAATAAACACTTGACATATATCCTTACTCCCTGACTACTGACAAAGCGGGAGAGAACTTGTGGCTCAATAGGTTAAAGCATCTGCTTAGCATGCAGACTGCCCAGGTTCGAATCCCAGAAGGGTGAGTCTGACTGAAGAGAGTTAAGAAACTCGAAATAGCTATATCAGAAATTCCCTTATTTCTTTGTCAACAATTTTAAACAACATATATATATATTTGTGCTTGCTGGATGGCTCTGGGTTGAGCTGAAACAAGCAAAAGGAAAGAATGATTCCTTCCTCCCATATTTGGGTTTACAGGGTGCAATCTAAAAAATAAACACTTGACATATATCCTTACTCCCTGACTACTGACAAAGCGGGAGAGAACTTGTGGCTCAATAGGTTAAAGCATCTGCTTAGCATGCAGACTGCCCAGGTTCGAATCCCAGAAGGGTGAGTCTGACTGAAGAGAGTTAAGAAACTCGAAATAGCTATATCAGAAATTCCCTTATTTCTTTGTCAACAATTTTAAACAACATATATATATATTTGTGCTTGCTGGATGGCTCTGGGTTGAGCTGAAACAAGCAAAAGGAAAGAATGATTCCTTCCTCCCATATTTGGGTTTACAGGGTGCAATCTAAAAAATAAACACTTGACATATATCCTTACTCCCTGACTACTGACAAAGCGGGAGAGAACTTGTGGCTCAATAGGTTAAAGCATCTGCTTAGCATGCAGACTGCCCAGGTTCGAATCCCAGAAGGGTGAGTCTGACTGAAGAGAGTTAAGAAACTCGAAATAGCTATATCAGAAATTCCCTTATTTCTTTGTCAACAATTTTAAACAACATATATATATATATTTGTGCTTGCTGGATGGCTCTGGGTTGAGCTGAAACAAGCAAAAGGAAAGAATGATTCCTTCCTCCCATATTTGGGTTTACAGGGTGCAATCTAAAAAATAAACACTTGACATATATCCTTACTCCCTGACTACTGACAAAGCGGGAGAGAACTTGTGGCTCAATAGGTTAAAGCATCTGCTTAGCATGCAGACTGCCCAGGTTCGAATCCCAGAAGGGTGAGTCTGACTGAAGAGAGTTAAGAAACTCGAAATAGCTATATCAGAAATTCCCTTATTTCTTTGTCAACAATTTTAAACAACATATATATATATTTGTGCTTGCTGGATGGCTCTGGGTTGAGCTGAAACAAGCAAAAGGAAAGAATGATTCCTTCCTCCCATATTTGGGTTTACAGGGTGCAATCTAAAAAATAAACACTTGACATATATATATATATATATATATATATATATATATATATATATATATATATATATATATATATATATATATATATATATATATATATATATATATATATATATATATATATATATATATATATATATATATATATAAATTTTTAAAAATTACAATCTTTAGAACTTAGTAAACAACATGTTGTCTGTGTTTACATATTTAACATTAACTTCTTCAATATAGATCTATTCAGTACTGTACACTCCAGAATTTTTTCTTCCTTGATCTTCCTTTCTCCCCCATATTTTTTCCCTTTTCCCCTCATTAAACAATTACAATTCTTAGTACTATTCATGTACACAAAATTAAATATAGACATCTTCATCATATTTTACTAATATTATAGAGATAACAATATCAATTCATAAATCAATATTCTGTTTTTCATGTTCTTATTAAAGTTTGATTTTCCACCAATATTTACAGTATCTTTATAAGTTATGATTTTCTCAATATTATGTTTACATAACTAAAAAATTTTTTTATACCAATCCTTTTTTTCAAATTTCCCATATCAAAAGGGAAAAAATGCTATTTTAATTCTAAATCATATCTTCCATTATAAAAAGGGCGTTGTCTTACCTGAACGCCTTTTCTCAGCATGAGGAATGTAGAATCCATGAATGGGTTGTTTTAGTCTTCTAGCCCAATCAGACCAAACAATCAAAGTTGCCACGCCCCTGCAGGGTCTGACCATGCCCCAGTTTTGAAAAGGGCGAAGCTAATGATTGTGTGACGTGATGGCTCCCGAATTGCTGACACTAACCTAACTGCTAATAATAATAATCAGGGAGGGGGTGGATTCTACATTCCTCATGCTGAGAAAAGGCGTTCAGGTAAAACAACGCCCCTTCTCCAGCATGTAGGGAATGTAGAATCCACGAATGGGACATACCAAAGCCCCTATGATCCCACAGGTGGGAAGCAGGTTGGTTAAGTGTCGGTGCTGAAATGGACCACTTGTAAAACCCGACGGCCAAAGGCGGCCTCTGCGGAAGCAAACATGTCGAGCTTGTAGTGGTGAATGAATGGTGAAGGGGACGACTACGTAGCCGCCTTACAGATGTCCTCTATGGACGCCTGAGTTTGCCACGCCGCTGATGTGGAAGCGCTTCAAGTAGAAGGCGCTGTCAGGCAACTAGGGACAGGTAAAGAGTAAGCCTGGTAAGACTGAGCGATACAGGCTTTGATCCACCTGGCTATAGTAGAGGAGGAAACCTTCTGTCCCTTGGAAGCTGTGTGGAAAGATACAAATAATGTCTCCGATTTGCGAAAAGGAGCTGTCCTCTTAATGTAATAATGCAGTGTCCTGCGTACGTTTAGAAAATGCCACTGCTTCTCTAGTGTGTGAGAAGGATTGGGACAAAAGTTTGGTAGTACAATTTCCTGAGTCCGGTGAAACCGTGTATTCACCTTGGGAATGAATGAGGGATCTAATCTAAGCACCACTCTATCCTGGTGGAAGGTACATAGGTCTTCCCTGACTGAAAGAGCAGCCAGCTCTGATACACGCCTCACCGACGTAACAGCCACTAGGAATGCCACCTTATGTGACAAAATATGAAGAGGACAAGACCTGATAGGTTCAAAGGGAGATCTTGTGAGTGCCTGTAGAACTCAAGGTAGTTCCCAAGAGGGATACCTGTGTACTACCGGAGGTCTGGTGTTGGAGACTCCTTTCATAAAGGACCGAACTCTGGGATGATGGGACAATGGAGTGGAGTTGGCACAGATGAACACCGTAGAGAGAACGGCCACCTGCCTACGCAAGGTGTTGGGCGCTAAACCCTTATCCACTCCATCCATGAGATATTCAAGAATCACTGGAATATTGATGGAAGATATAGACAAACCCTTATGGGTACAC
Source organism: Bothrops alternatus (assembly GCA_034064705.1). NCBI lineage: Eukaryota > Metazoa > Chordata > Lepidosauria > Squamata > Viperidae > Bothrops > Bothrops alternatus. Next base: position 6,668,930 of record JARGCV010000053.1, on the reverse strand, counting down.
CAGTCACAGAAGTTCTTCCAAGTGGCATCATAAATCTGGTTCGTTGCCAGCCGTCTAGAAGCTTGGATCATAAATATTACTCTTGAAGAGTAAGATCTGCGCATCAGGAACTGGCGTTCAGATGCCAGACGGCTAGTTGTAGCCACTGCGGATCCGGGTGCCGTATGGACCCTTGCGTTAGAATTACCCTCTCTGGAGGAATCTGCCATGGGGGAGCTACGGCGAGGTTCACGAGATCCGCAAACCATGGACGCCTTGGCCAATACGGGGCCACAAAGATTAGCTCTGCTTGCTCCTGTAACAGCTTCCTGATGACGGCCGGGATCAAGGGAAGAGGTGGAAATGCATATAGAAGGCCCGCCAGCCAAGGACTGTGGAGGGCGTCTGCTCCCTCCGAACCCTGAGATGGGTACCGAGAGAAACCGAGGGAACTGAGTATTCGCTGGAGATGCAAACAGGTCCATGTCGGGTTGACCGAAACGGTGAGTAATCTCCCGGAAGAGATGGGGATGCAGACGCCACTCTGAATGATCTATCGTAGATCGACTCAGAAAATCTGCCTGGTGGTTCTCCACCCCTGAAATCTGTTCTGCCTTTAGGGATCACAGATTCCGCTCTGCCCATGACCCCAGACGCTGGGCTTCGGACATTAAGGTCCGAGATCGAGTGCCACCCTGTCTGTTGACATGGGCCTTTGCTGCCACGTTGTCAGTCAAAACCAGCATGTGGCGGCCTGCCACCTTCCTGTGGAAATGGCGACATGCCAGGTGTATGGCTCTGAGTTCTAACCAATTTATGCATTTCTTGAGATCCCATTGAGACCACCGCCCCTGGGCGAATTGAAGATGTAAATGTGCCCCCCATCCAAACAGACTGACGTCCGTGGTCAAGGTTACTCGAGTCGGATCTTGGAACAGGGACCCCTTGGACAATGCCGGGGACAGCCACCAGATGAGGGACATAAGCGTCTGTGCTGGGACTCGCACCCTCTGTGGAAAACAGCCACCCCTTGTTTCTGGTAGGGGAGCAGAAACCACTGTAGTTGTCTCATGTGAAGCCTGGCCCAAGGCACTATGGCAATACATGAGATCAGTTTCCTTAACAGCTGTGAAAGCAGAAGTAGGGTCACACGTTTTTCCTTGCGCACCTTGGTGATTATTGTGCGTATACTGACCTGACGCTCCTGAGACAGAAAAACTTTGAACTGGTTGGTATCTATTATTGTGCCCAAGTGCAGCAAACCGTTTGTTGGGATCAAATGGCTCTTTTGAAAGTTGACCATAAATCCATGATCCTGGAGTGTCCTTATCGTCAGTGCCACGTCTGATCCGGCGTTCAGTGCCGAGGACGACTGGATTAGGATGTCGTCCAAGTAGCACTGAACGTGGACTGGCACCAACCTGAGGTGGGCGGCGAGAACCACCAGGATTTTGGTGAAAATCCTTGGAGCTGATGATAGGCCGAATGGCAAGGCCTTGTACTGATAGTGATGGTTGGAATACTTGAACCTGAGAAACCGTCTGTGACTTGGATGTATGGGAATGTGCAGCTTCTGTCAGATCTATGGATGTGAGAAAATCCCCCAGCTGAATGCTGCCTAGAATAGAATGAAGAGTTTGCATCTTGAATTTGTGGTACACTAGGAACGAATTTAGGGCTTTGAGATCCAGGATTGCCCTCCATCCTCCCGAGACTTTTGGTACCATGAACAGGATGGAGTAAAAACCTAGTCCCCATTGATCTGAGGGTACCCGCTCTATTGCCTTTATGCTTAACAGATGATGAATGGCTTCCTCCATGAGACCTTGTTTCACGGGATTTCGCGATAGGGGGCAGGTGATGAAGCGCCGGGGGGGGGAGGTTTAGAAATTCCAGACAGACCGTCTCTGATGGTAGTGAGAACCCATGTGTCTGTGGTGGTGCTTTCCCATTTGTGGAAGTACAGTGTTAGTCTTCCGCCGATGGGTGGAATCCGCCTCGAGTCACTTTGACTTTCGGAATGGACGACCTCCTCTGCCACAAAAGGGCCGCTTAGCCTGGAATTGTGGCTTTGGCTTGTCTCTGTAGCCGGACCGGTCCGAGGAGTGGTCCGGCCCCACTTGAAAGGGCTGATACCTGCTCCAGGAAGTTCGGTCTGAACCAGACTTAAATGACGGACGCCGATTGTATGGTGAAAAGCGTCTGCCCGTCTTTTTGACAATGTGAGATAGTACTTTCATCTTCTCTTTGTTTTCAATTAGGTAAGGAGTAAGAGCCTCCCCCAAAAGGCGACCCTTTTGATATGGTGCCACAGCCACTCTCCATTTGTGCCTGGTGTCGGCCTTCCAATTTTTAAGCCAGAACAGCCTGCGTGCAGCCACGTTGGAAGCTATGGCTGTAGCTGAATATTTGGCCAATTGCAGAGACACATCCGCCATGTATTCCAGTACGGCCCTCAGCTTAGTGACATCCTGGTGCACCCTTACCTCGTCTGGGGATATCCTAGCCTGTAATTCCCGGAGCCAGATTAGTGAGATTCTGGCGAAGAAGGAGTTAGATGTTGAGGCTCTTATAGCCCAGGCTGATGCCTGATGAGTCCTGCGGAAGGAAATCTCAAATTTCTTGTCCTCGGGCTTAAGGGCCTCCGACATATCTCCTGCAATTTTGGTGTCTGACAGTATGGGAGCAAGAGCCTCGTCTACTCCCGGAACTTCAAGGACATCATTGAGGGAAGGGACTGTATCCAAGAGTTTACGATCTATTTCCCCAAGAGCAGAGAAGGTTCCAGGAGATCCCCATTGATCCTGAATAGATTTTAAAAACATGGGGGGACAAGGTATCTGTAGGTTCTTTGTGACCGGTTCCAAAAACAGTGGTCAGAACTCTATCCAGAGTCCTGATTGGCCGTTTGTGGTTTCACCGGTTCAATCTTTCCAGTGACATAAGCTTTGCGCAAGAGAGAATGGAAGGAATTTGGGTTAAACACCCCAACTATAGAAGTGGGCTCCGCCTGAATGTCTTCCTCGTCTGACCACATGCCCTCTTCGGGAATCTGCGCAGAATATTCCGATACCTCGCTTCCCTCAGATTGAAGTGGAGAACCATGATCTGAGATCACATACTCCCTGGGATGCATAGTTTCCGTGGGCGTAGGGTTTGACGGACCTGGGGCCGGAATGGCCCTCCCCGAAGATGCCATTGCCTGAGCTACCGCCTGTGAGATCATGGCCTGGAGCTGGGCAGCGAATGAAGGATGTTCAGGGGCCCGAAGGCCCGCCGCCATCGGAGTGAAAGATGCCGACGGAATTTGAGGAGTGGGAACTGTAGTAAACCCCCCCTGAGACTCACATGACGAGGATGGGCCGGGCTCGGCAACTGGAACTGAATCTTGGATCTGCATTCTCAAATCTTGATCAAAGAGAGCCAGATGGTCCCGATCGTATCCAAGCAAGGAACTCTGGTCCAGGTTTTGCTTGGGGGACCAAGCCCGTGGAAAAGGAGAAGGACGATGGTCCTCTGATGTGGACGCACGAGGAGAAACAGAGAGAGGTTGTGTCTCCGCCGCCCGTTGCTGGGCCTTAGAAAATTGTCATTCCAGTGCCTTGTGCCTGCTATCTGCTTGCTTATCAGCCGCTTTAGAGGTCAGTTTGACCTTGGACTTGACCTTTGCGGGTGCATCTTGACTGGGTGACTTGTGTTTTGCATTTCCACTGGAGGTGGAAGCCTGTGAAATGGTGTTATCCGCCATATTGAAAACAAGTAATAGGACACAGGTTTTCACCAGGAGATCCCTGGATCAGTCCTGGTCCACAGGAGAAGAAAAAAAGGTAGGTTTTCACCAGGAGATCCCTGGATCAGGGCTGGTCTGCAGGAAAAAAAGGCTATGGCCCACCTGAGTAGTACAGGCCTTCACAAGGGTCAGTGAGGTCCGGCCCGCCGTTAAGCATGGAGTCACTACACGATATAAGCCGCGCTGCACTCAGGGGCTGTCCTCCCCTTCAATTTTTCAGGCTCACTGTAATAGCAAGACAATTGGGCCAATAAAATATCAAATGTCAATTAATGATAAGTCTATATAAGAATATAGATATATATCTTGTTTATTTTAATTTTTATGTTATTTTTTTATGACCCTTGTGTCTTACTTAGTGACGGCTAGGACAGTAACTGCCGACCACTAGATGCAGACAGCGGAAAAACAGGAGAGGCAAGCAGCAGTCCAATCTGTGACACTGGATCTTTGAAAGGGACAGGTAAGTAACACAGTATGGTCTCAATACTACAAGTCAGAAAGAGTGAGAGACACAAGTTATTTTCCCTATGGCCACAAGGTAACTTAAAATGGCGTCTACCAAGAAGCTAAAGCAGAGAGGTAAGGAGGTCTATTCCATAGGAGTGAAATTAAGAGCTCCTATGCCCCCCCCACGTAAGAAAAATCACCAAATAAATCAGATTGCTTTACAACTGAGAAGGATGCAAATAGGTCAGGCAATCTATTTAATGGCGTGCGATCGCGTGGAACCCAAAATGGCGGCTGCGACGATCTGATCAGAGAAAGCACAATCTGAGGAAAAAAAGGTCCTCTTCTGAAAGGAACCCAGTAATGATTTTGGCCAGACAGTCCCCCTTGTGGATTTTTAGCCAATTTGGAGCTAACTAGCAACCGAAATAAGGAAAGAAATTGAACAATATGAAGATCGATCTGCCTAGAGGCTCAAAATGGTGCCCGCGGCTGTTTGAATAGGTAATGAAGCCAGAAAAGCCAAATCCGAGTTTTCAGCCGAAAACTAGCAATTTTGATGCTTTGTTTCAACAGCGATGATCATTACGGGGGGGTAGGGGGTGGATTGCAATGCGGAGGCAGCGATCGCGATGATTAGCTGTCTGCCTCTAAAAAACTTAATGGAGAAGGGAATTGGATTAGATTAAGAGGATATGGTGCAGCACTGAGCCCAGAGCTGAACCAATCCCCCCCAAAAGGGAAAAAAGGGTAGAGAATCCACAAATGGCAATAACTACCTTTCTCAATCTAAATCGGGAGCCAAATTCTCATGTCTCTTCAGGGCTGAGACCAAATGAAACTGGGGCATGGTCAGACCCTGCAGGGGCGTGGCAACTATGATTGTTTGGTCTGATTGGGCTAGAAGACTAAAACAACCCATTTGTGGATTCTACATTCCCTACATGCTGGAGAAATCTAGTTATATATAAGGGTCATCCATTCTTTTAATCATATTCAAACAGGTATATTAAACAGATAATGCCCCCTCTGATAAATCAAATCTTTTTTTTTTAAGTCTAACTCTCGCTTTCTTTCTTTGCCAAGTAGCTTTTCAGGCCAAGGCAATTAAATTGCCCCAAAATTTTATTTCTATTTTTGTGCAAGCTGCTTGGCATAAGAAAGGCAATTTAGGTAGAGTATTTGGGGGGGGGATTCTGTCCATCCACATTTCCTAGACATTTCTCCTGCCTGCTCTATGTTCCGTTTTCTCGAATCTTCGTTATCCTCAGGTATATTTTGGAGAAGGAAGGAAGGGATCTTTTATATTTTCATTGTTATAGGTAGGCCTTGCAGTATTTTATTTGTATATGGCAGTTCCTATTTCCCTTCTCTTATCTCCTCCATCAATAGATCCATTTCTTCTGCTTCATCCTCTTATTTCTGGTTTATTTGTTCATACTTTGTAGTTGTTGTCTGGGAGCTGGTATTTGTTTTTTCTTGAGGCATCATTCCTAGAAATCCTCTAGTATCACAAGTCTCAGTAAGAGTGGAACAAGATTTCTTCTAGTTTTCTGGTCTTTATATATAGCCTTTATAATCCAGTCCTAATAGCAATATTTTACAGTAATCCTTTGTCTCAAGTATCCTGAAAATTATCAGTCAGGCAAGGTTGTAATCCACAATGTTCCGAGGGTTCAAAATGTTCAACCTCCCTGCAGCCAGACATATTCAAAAGTCAATTTTTTTCTTTCTCTCCCACTAGCTCTTGAGATTAAAAGTCCAAGAAGGTCAGGATGATAAATATGCCAAAATATTTTCCTTTATTGCCAGCTGTTTCCCCTTAGGCTGGAATTCACCAAGCAGCCAAGGATCTATTTATAGTGCTGTACTCAAATCCACCACTAGATGTCATTCAAAGTCCATTTTCCACTCTTAAAAACAAAGGGTTGATTTCTTTTTTTTATGTATTAATAATTTTTTATTTTTCCAAACTCTCCCCCATACATATGCCGTGATATTTATCAGATGTTAACATATATTCTTTTTACATTCATAAATAAGATACTTTTAATAAAATGAAATAAATACATACACATGACTTTTGGTGTTGCTTGCCCATTTCCCCTTTCACTGTATCCATACTCCTCCTTCTCTACCTTCTTTCTCCCTTTCTTCTCTTCCCTACTTCCCTCTTCTTCCTCTCCTCTTTCCTTCACCACTCTCCTCCCCTTTCTCCCCACTTCTCCTCCAACCTTCCTACTTCCTTCTCCCCTCCTTTACTCTTTTCTTTCTCCTCTCCTTTCTTCCCTCTCATCCCTCTTCAGGGATAATGTCCGAGCAACTCCTCTCTCCAAATTTCCCTATCTGTATTATTTATTTATTTATTTATTTATTTATTTATTAAATTTCTATGCCGCCCTATTCCGGGAACTCAGGGCGGCTTACAGCATAAATAGAAATCCAATAAAAACTAAACTGTACATATATAAAAATATAAAAAAGAAGAACCCCTAAATTAAGAACCATTCATTCAGCAAACGTACACACAGACATACACTGGCTAGGGGCAAGATGTCAACCGCCCCAGGCCTGCCGGCAGAGATGGGTCTTTAGTAGTTTACGAAAGGCGGAGAGGGTGGGGGCGATACGGATCTCCGGGGGGAGTTGATTCCAGAGGGCCGGGGCCGCAACAGAAAAGGCCCTTCCCCTAGGCCCCGCCAGGCGACACTGTCTGGCCAACGGGACCTGGAGAAGGCCGACTCTGTGGGCCCTAACCGGTCGCTGGGTTTCGTGAGGCAGCAGGCGGTCCCGTAAGTAACCTGGTCCGATGCCATGTAGGGCTTTATAGGTCATAACCAACACTTTGAATTGCGTTCGGAGACCAATAGGCAGCCAATGCAGCTCACGGAGTGATGCTGAGATGTGGGCATTTCTGGGCAGGCCCAACACTGCTCGCGCGGCTGCATTCTGCATTACCTGAAGTCTCCGAACGTTTTTCAAAGGTAGCCCCATGTAGAGAGCATTGCAGTAGTCGAGCCTCGAGGTGATAAGGGCATGAGTGACTGTGAGCAGAGACTCCCGGTCCAAATAGGGCCGCAACTGGTGCACCAGGCGAACCTGGGCAAATGTCCTCCTCGCCACAGCCGACAAATGATGTTCCAAGTTTAGCTGTGGGTCGAGGAGGACGCCCAAGTTGCGGACCTTCTCCGAGGGGGTCAAAAGCTCCCCCCCCAGGCTGATGGACGGATAGATTGAATTATCTTTGGGAGGCAGAACCCATAGCCACTCCGTCTTGTCGGGGTTGAGTTTGAGCCTGTTGGCACCCATCCAAACCCTAACAGCCTCCAGACATCGGCACATCACTTCCGCTGCTTCACTGAAATGACACGGGGTGGAGATGTAAAGCTGGGTATCATCAGCATACTGATGATATCTCACCCCGTGTTGTCGGATGATCTCACCCAGTGGTTTCATGTAGATATTAAACAGCAGAGGGGAGAGGACCGACCCCTGAGGGACCCCACAAGGGAGGAACCTAGGGGTCGACCTCTGACCCCCCGCCAACACCGACTGTGACCGACCAGTGAGGTAGGAGGTGAACCACTGCAAAACAGTGCCCCCAACCCCCAACCCCCCCAGTCGGTGCAGAAGGATACCATGGTCAATGGTATCGAAAGCCGCTGAGAGGTCAAGTAGCACCAGGATAGTGGAAAATCCCCTATCCCGGGCCCGCCAGAGATCATCCGTCAGCGCGACCAAAGCAGTTTCCGTGGAGTAGCCGAGCCTGAATCCTGACTGTTGAGGGCCCAGATAATCGGCCTCATCCAAGGACCGCTGGAGCTGGAGTGACACCACCTTCTCAACAACCTTCCCTATAAAGGGAAGATTGGAGACAGGACGGTAGTTGTTTAATACAGCTGGGTCCAGGGAAGGCTTCTTGAGGAGGGGGCGCACAATTGACTCCTTGCAGGGAGCCGGAAAGGACCCCTCCCTCAAAGAAGCGTTAACAATCTCCTGAACCCAGCCCCGCGTCACCTCCCTGCTTGCCGAAACCAGCCAGGAGGGGCACGGGTCCAATAAACAGGTGGCGGAGCTCACAGCTCCAATGGCCTTGTCGACTTCATCGGGTGCCACCGGGTCAAACTCTGTCCACACAACAGGATCAAGACGAGTCCCTGTCATCTCGACTGAATCATTATCAGCCGACACTGCATTCCAATTGGAGTCAAGGTCCATCCGAATCTGGGCGATTTTATCCGCAAAAAACTTATTAAAGTCCTCAGCACTACCCTGCAAGGGTGCATCAACCCCCCCCTGATTAAGGAGGGAGCGAGTTACCCTAAACAGGGCGGCTGGGCGGGATTCCGCAGATGCAATCAAGGCGGAATGATACGCGCATCTTGCCGCCTTGAGCGCCACCTGATAAGTCTTGATATAAGATCTTAAAAGTGTTCGGTCAGATACGGACAATAAGATTAATTTTCTCTTACATTAATACTTCTATTTATCTAACCTTCTCGGTATACACTTCTATAAATATTTATACAACCTCCAGTTATTCAATACTGTGTCGCCTGGGTCTCCCTCCTTATCTGCTCCTTCTTCTTCCATCTAAATTGATGTTAACTATCTTTTAACCATATTCTCTTTTCAGCCAATGTCATTCAAAGTCCATTTTCCACTCTTAAAAACAAAGGGTTGATTTCTTATATTTCACCTCAATCATTTTTCTTCCAAAAAGAAAATCTTAACAATTTATTTCAGTTATCAGAGTTATCAAAACTGTAACTTTGTATTACTTTCACTTCAGTCTTATGTATTTCTGTCCCCCATAAAAAATTTAAAACACCGCTTCCGTTCACATCCAGAGGTTTTAAGCTTATTGGGAGCCAATCCTAGGAAATTCAGTTGTAAAATAGTAAAGAAAGATCAATATTCTCACCCAGTCCAAACATGCTGTTTATGGTGTGCTAATTAAAGCTTTTGTTCTTCAATTGTCAGCAGCTAATGGCCGGCCGCAGGGGTGTGGCCGGTCTTTGCCTTGCCGGTTTAGAGAGCTTTCCTTGGATCAAATGGAGATAGCCATCTCTCCGTGATCGACAAGGCACCCCTCCTTCTTCACTGCCTCTTCGGGGCGATTTTAGGCCCTTTTTAGGGCTCCTAGCAGGGCGAAATAGGGTGCGGAAGGCAGAGTCTTGCCTTCCTGCGTCTGTCTCATCGCGACGCAAAACCAGAAATCAATGACCTATTATTTCTATTAGTGCTTCTAGGCACCTCTTTTTCTTGATGGCCTTTTCTTTCTTGTTCTGTCTTTTATTTTCATTCTTTGTAATTTTATGTCTATTTCCTCTGTTATTTGGGGGAATATTCTGATCTAGATTTGAAAACCTGCAAAAGTTTTTGGTGAGCCAGTTTGATGTACTAGTTTAAGGCCCAAGCTAGAAACTAGGAGACTATGAATTCTAGTCTTGCTTTAGGCATAAAGCCAGCTGGTTGATTTTGGCCATTCTCTTTCAGCCCAAGAAGAGGGCAAGAGGAAATCACTTCCAAAAGGGATACCAAAAAAATAGCATGGACTTGTGCAGGCAATTGCTACAAGTCAAGATTGTTTTCATTTTCCCTGTCCTTGTAGTTAACAAACCAAAACCCTGACATTTAAGATATATATGGGCTTATGATTAATGTCCATGCTGTTTTTGTGATGAAGGCCGACAGGCTGCCCATATCTCAATTGTGTTTGTGGGCTATCTCTGACATGTACTTTTATGCATTTCTGAAAACAAAACCTTATCATAATACGCAAGACTATATTTTATTCAAATGTTTTTATTTTTTTTAATTTAGTATCCTTGAATCCAAGAACTCTGGAGCCATTACAAGGCTTGTTGTATTTTTAGTTTCAGGGGAATATAAGCATCATCCTGCATAGAACTTAAGACCTTTACCAGAACGTTAATAAAATTTTAATAAAAATTATCTGCCTTGTTTATACTTGTATGCATTATTGGATATATCAATATTCCCCATGTCTGTAGAACTTTCCTAACTTCCTAAACTTGGATCTCTGGAAAGGTTAAGAGGCTGTTAATAATGTTTAATTCCTCAACAACCATTTTTAAGGAACCTAAACTAGACTCCGCACTTAGAGATTTACACATCAGAAATAAAAAGTTACTGCACTCCATTATTGTACTCGAATGAAAAGTTACTGCACTCCATTATTGTACTTGAATGAAATGAGATGAAGAATTTTACATTTATCTAAGACTGATAAAACTTAAAAGTTAACCACAAAAATAATCAATATGCCACTTGCTTTTCCAAATCAAATATGATTATATCAATACTATATATTCCCATAAGAATATTGTCAGATATATTATTATATATAACAGATGGTTATATGAAAATAAAGGTTGCTTTGAGAGTCATTCTTCATGGATCATGAAGGAGTGCATAAATTTCAATACTGAATACTGAAATGTGTACCATTTACATTAAAAAAGGTTATTTTTTTCAGATACAGGTAGTTCTTGAGTTATGATAGCAATGGGAATAGAAATTAATGTTGCTAAGTGATGCGATTATAAAGGGCAACATCAATCCCAGTTGCTGTCATAACCCCAGGATGCATGGGTCATTAAGCAGGAAGAAGTGGGAGTCCCAGGAAAGGGTGCCATAGGGTCAGATGCCACTTGAGGCTATGGAGGACCTGTGGTGTGAAGTACAGATGGGCCAGGAGTGCTATTGTGTATGAGATCCCTTCTTTGGGGAGAAAAATATAGGGGAGCAACCTATGGGGGGTTACTTGTGACCTACCCTGCTAACTTCTCCACTGACTTTGCTTGTCAGAAGCTAATAGGGAAAACTGCAAATGGTAATCTTGTGAGTGGCTCATTGCAACATCATAGTCACCTGTGGGGTCACTGCAACATCCAGAACTAGGACAATTGTTAAGTCCATCTTTTTCAGTGCCACTGTAACTTTGAACAGACTGTGAAAAAACTGACATAAGCTGAGTACTATATGTACTTGAAAATGATGCCAGGGATGAAGAATCATGGCATGATTATCTTTTTTCACACAGATAAGTCTCTGTTGAAGCATACCCCAAATATCTGGAAAAATTACATCTCCTAGGAACAATACAATTATCAGTATTTGTTATCTGAAATATGCAAGGGTTAGTAAAAGGGTTAGTTAAAAGATAAGGAGCAGTAGCTACAGCTGTGATACTTCTAGTATGCTAAGCCATTAAATAGTTACTTACTACTAGTTTTTCTTGTGAGTTTTCCTTTTCATCCTTCATTTGCTGAAGACTCTTTAAATCTTTAATAAACTGAACTGCATTCCTGAGACAGGACATTTTTTCTTGCAGTTTGCTGTATTCTTTCTTTAGTTTCTTCAGTTCTAGTTCATTTCTAGCAAAAATAAATGTTTGAGCATTATGTTTTGTTAAGGTTTCCTTTTATTTTACAGAAAACTGTTTACATAACGGAAGGAGCAGGGTGATAAGCTAAACTATCACACAGCAAGAGGGTAATCAATATTTGATTCAGCCCTGATAAAAATAAGGGGGTACATCGACTTACTGCATCAATATAAAATCTAATTGGAAACCCACTTTTTAAGTCAGGGTGAACAACTCTTTCGTAGCATTTTTTTCCTTCATCGGCTGAAGAACATGGGACACTCTTGGTGACACTGGAAGGGATAGGTCAGATGTTCTGGGTGTTTTGCAGTGTGAGATACTCTATATTAGTAGTGCAATTTCAGATAGTTGGGGTGTATGTGTCGAATTTACATTATTTATCTCTCAGAGACCTACTATTTTATGTTTGTGTTAATTTTTGAAAAGCAAAAATACTGCTTACAATGGAAAGGAATGAATCTTGCCAGATGAGAAACTATTAATACTGTTTGAAACCTGTTTGGAGGAAGCATCTGGAATTTAAGTAATACTCCTCTTTTAGTTTTGAAAAAAATCTTTACCACATTCATAAATGTGCAGCTTCAGTTTTCTGATGCATTTGATTTAATGCAGCATAGTTGTTATAGGACATCTGAAATAAATACCAATCAGTTGGAGCTAATGAAATATGTGCTGGAGCAGGGAAAATGAATGTATCACTGGATTGGCACAAAACAGGATTGTAGGATTCAGTGATAACTGAATCTAAAACTTAATTGCAAAGTTTTTAACATACCTAAATAGGTTTCCTTTAATTTCTATTAAACGTTTTCTTTTCTTATTTGTCTTTCTGACCATCTGAAATGCCAGAAAATAAATATTAAATATGAAAATTTATCTCAGTTATCAGATTTATCAAAACTGCAGCTTTGTATTACTTCCACTTCAGTATTATGTATTTCTGTCCCCCATAAAAAAATTAAACACCACTTCCATTCACATCTGGAGGTTTTAAGCTTCTTGGGAGCCTTTCCCAGGAAATTCAAATTACAAAATAGTAAAGAAAGGATCAGTATTCTCACCCAGTCCTAACATACTGTTTATGGTGTGCTAATTAAAGCTTTTGTTCTTCGATTGACAGCAGCTAATGGCCAGTTGCAGAGATGTGGCTGATCTTTCCCCTGCCGGTTTAGAGGGCTTTCCTTGGATTGAATGGAGAGATCGCTGTCTCTCCGTGATCGACAAGGCACCCCCTCCTTCTTCATCACCTCTTCGGGGCGACTTTAGGCCCTTTTCAGGCCCCCCAGCAGAGCAAAATCGGGCATGGAAGGCAGAGCTCTGCCTTCCTGCGTCCCATCTCGCCACGACGCAAAACCGGAAGTCCCTTAATAGTTTTACCTTTTGATACTGCATATCATCACTGCTATTACTTCTTTAAAATACAGGTAGTCTTGACTTACAACTAGTTGCTTAGCCACCATTAGAAATTCCAACAGACCTACTTAAGGGTACTTAATGATGTGAATTCAAAGTTCCGATGCTTCCTCACGGAGTCATGTAACTTCACTTCAGGAGCTCAGCAATCAGCCCACATTTACAGCACCCCCGGTCAAGTGATCATGTTTTACAACGATTTTGCCAAAAACTACATTTATTTTTAGTTTTCAGCAAAACTGTACCCATAGTAAACCACCGGTTCACTTAATGCCTGTGCTGTTTGCTTAATGACAACAGTGGTTCAGTTAAAGACTGGCAAAAAGGTTTTTGAACTTGAGTCAGTCACTTTACGATTGTGATGGGCAGGATCCATTAAGGTTGTATCTCAAGGACTACCTATATAGACATACTGTTTATTATAAAATTTAATCCAAGTTAGAATCTTTGAAGAAGCAGGAAGTATTTGGAACATAATTTCAATACTCTTCCTTGATCAACTTAATCAACTGTAGGTATCCTTACCACTGAAATCCCTTCAGCTATAATTTAACTGCTTATGTAATGGGGATAAGATTATTTATTTAAAATATTTATATTCTGTCTAATAATAAAGAAAAATAAGATTACAACCTACATGTACATAGTTCTAAATAAAAATGTACCACACTGTGCTTAAAATTATATAAAGCCAAAGTCATAGATAACAATTCATCAACTTTATTAAAATCACTAACAGTAGCATTCTTCAAAATATTCACATTGAAGTTGATTACCAAGGATTATTGGTAAAACTAAGTGCGTTTTCAAAGGCAGAGTATTTTAAAATTTAAGTGTGATCATTGGGAGAAAAATAACCCTTTCTGGAATCAACAGAATTTTACAACATTAAGTACAGGTAGTCCTCAACCTACAAGAAGTCATTTATTGATCCTTCGAAGTTACAATGGCACTGAAAAAAGTGATACGTTTTTCACATACTTCTCCATGATCATGCGATCAAAATTCAGATGCTTGGTAATTGACTCATATTTATAATGGTTGCAGTGTCCTGGGGTCATGTGATCACTTTTCCGACCTTCTGACAAGCAAAGTCAATGGGGAAGCCAGATTCACTTAACAACTGTGTTGCTAACGATTGCAGTGATTCAGTTAACAACTGTGGCAAGAAAAGTCATAAAATGGGGCAAAACTTACTTAACAAATGTCTCATTTAGCAACAGAAATTTTGGGCTCAATTGTGGTCATAAGTTGAGGACTACCTGTTTACACATATAAAACTGAGCAAATTAGTATGCATAAAGCCTTCAATTTGTATTAAAGTCACAGACAGAATATATTCTAGTCTAGCTACTAATCTGAATTAATGAAATTTCGTATTATTACATCCTATTCCTTTAAATATTGTCCACTAAAATCTAGTTTTTAATTTGTTGGAAGAAAATCTATACAGTTTAAAAGAAGATACACTGGCCACTTTACCTTAGTTTGTTTCAATTTTGTATTTTTCAGTTTCTCAGCATCTGCAGACTAATTAAAATATTCACAAATTAATAATATGGCATAACTTCTTGGTAAATAATTACAATACCTGACTGAAATTAGTAAAATTCATATTTTCTAATAACCAGAATCTAAGAAGGTTATTTAATTCAAGAAAATAATAATTTTAAATGTTTTTGGATTTTTACATATACATATCTAATTTTATCCTTTTTCAGATTCTATCTAATTGGGAATTAAAGTGATAGGATCTGGCTGGATATAATGCATAGGAGCAGAAGACAGTATGGGTAATTAAGAGAATTGTTACACATAAAAACACTGCAATTGACTTTTTTCTCCTACCTGGATGCTTTCCAAATTTTCAGTTTATTATTCTAACATACACAGTGTTATATCATGGACTGTTCCAATGTCCAATGACCTGCTGTATAAAATTCCTAAGCACTTTACTTGCTCCCCCTCCCAGACACATTTAATTACCATTCCTTTTCTACTAAAGCAGTGGTTCTCAACCTTGGGGTCGCGACCCCATTTGGGGTCGCGAAACCATTTCGTGGGGGTCGCCGGGCACCGCCGGCCGCCATTTTGTTTTTTTTATTTTTATTTTTTTAAATTTTTTTTAATTTTTTTTATAAATTTTTTTGGCGCGCGCACACCGCGCACGCTCAGATCCGCCCGTCACGCCGAAAAAAAAAATAAAAAAAAGTAAAAAAATAAAAATAAAATAAAAACAAAATGGGTGGATCCGCGCATGTGCAGTGCGTGCGATGGGCCGATCCGCGCAGGCGCAGATCCGCCCGTCCCGGCCGCCATTTTGTTTTTTTATTATTATTTTTTTTATTTTTTTAAATAAAAACAAAAAACAAAATGGCGGCCCGCGACGGGTGGATGTGCGCATGCGTGGCGCGTGCAACGGGCCGATCTGCGCATGCACAGATTTGCCCGTTGCGGCCGCCATTTTTTTTATTTTTTTAAAAAAAATTTTAAAAAAAACAAAAAAAAAAAACAAAATGGCGGCCCACGACGGGCGGATGTGCGCATGTGTGGCGCGTGCGACGGGCCGATCCGCGGATGCGCAGATCAGCCCGTCCCGGCCGCCATTTTTTTTTGATTTTTTAAAAAAATTTAACAAAATTTTTTTTTGCGCGCGCGCACACGCGCACACCCCCAGGTCAGGGTCGCGGCACGCATGGGCAGGGCAAGTGGGGTCTGAACCTCAGAAAGGTTGAGAACCACTGTACTAAAGGGTCTGTAGGTTATTTTAGTGATTCGTCTTTAATTACCGCCCCTGTAACACTTGCAAAATACAGAATTTTCCTCAGTCAAAACCTGTACGTACAAAGTCGGTGAGTTCATCTTTGAGCCTGGTATGAAATTTATCAATCACGCTTTTATACTTCTCCTGTTTCACTTCTTTTCTGAAACAATATATACAATATATATCACGATAAATCTATGCTTAAATAGACACATTAAACTAATTTGTACATGCAGTGGTGCAAATTGTCATTGAATTTTATCCTACTAATGGTTGGTACTTAGACAGCAATGCCAAATACCTAACATTTTCCTGTTAAACAATATTATAACTTACAATGCTGAAAAATTTTAAATTATCATTCTTGGGTTTGTACTTTTGCTGCTAGTCAGCATGTTTCCTACAATAATTCTGATATCACGTAACTGCTGCTGCCTTCTGGTTTTTGTTTTTTTTTCAAATTTCCCAGCTTTCATGCAGTCCTGATATTCTTTGACAGTCTTCTATCAAAGTAGTGACGAGGCCCAAGCCTGCTTAAACCCTCTTCAGGATCCAGAGTAATGCTGATAAAAAATATTATTTTAAATATAACAATTTGCTATGACACATATTTTTTCAGAAAAAAACCTATTATTTAAAGTAGTTCTTTTATTATGTTTTTACAATATCTCCAAACAGCACAATCAAAAGAAAAGATGCTTACTTGAATTCTGTTGTTATCTTTTCAAGCTCCTTCAAAACAACTTTTTCCTTGGTAACATGTCTGGTAACTTTTGTAGGCTGCTTTGGAACTTTTTTTGAAACTAAATGAAGTGAAAAACAGAGTATTAATACATTTGGTGATTATGGGTCCAAACCTATCTAAGCTTCCCAAAGATACACAATTTAAATTGATGCATATGAAATGCTAAGTCCTACAGTTTTATTCAGTTACTATAAAATCAAGATCAACAAGTCTGATACTACACACAGAAGTGAAAAATCATTCTAGAGCCAAGGAGAAAGGAAAAATGATTTACCTGGACAATGTGTCTCCCCTTCTGGTAAAACATTCTTATTTACATGGGATCGAGTCCTTTTTTTGGGTATCTATTAGGTCAAAGTTAAGGAACATATTAGTTGCTAGCAACCTACGTTATTTCATTTGGCAGGCACACCTTTTGTCAAACTTAGTCAAACTATAAACTTTGTCTAGATGTACACTGCTTAAAATTTTAGTTAATTTTCATAACACCTATAGTAAATACAAGGAATATACTATCAGAATACGCTTATATACTTCTTTGTAATAACACCCCATTAACTTTGAATACTCTATAGCTGCACAGCAGCAAAAATAAATTAAAAAAATATTTTTACAACTAGTGGCCACTTTTAATGATAATGTGGTTTTTAATAATCACTGAAGTATGTGCTAATTGTTTCATTTTTATAATAGACTTTTATAACTGATATGGGACAGATTTTTTTATAAAAAACTTTTAAAGATATAGTGATCAACAAAACATTAAAACCAATTAAATAAGGCTTCTCCTAGAAAGTGGGAAAGTTTCTAAGAAATTTTTTATATAAAGGTAATTATTAGGAATTACTATGCTGAAATAAAGATAAAGAGATATTAATAAAATAATATTAAAGGATTCTTTAAGAATCTTTGTTTTGTCTATTTTTTTAAATCAATGTGATTTCCTACACCAATTACCGGTACCTGTTAGCAAATACTTTTTGTTTATTTTCCTAGGACATATAAAATGTTGCAAGACCCATTTTTTTCGTATTAGCTGCCAGGTTACTTAAAAAAAACATGCAGGAAAACGAAATTGTATGTTTTTTAATTAATGGTATTTAAAATAGAATTTGTAATTTTGCCAAAATCTATTATTTAATTTGATATCTTACATTCTAAGTATTTCTTAATGATCAGTTTGAAGATTTCTGCAATGTATGTAAATTTTGCTGACCAGTGTTGAAAATTATTTAGGAATTATTTTAATCATTTTTATATATTCACTAATTTCTACTAGTATAAGAAAAACTCTTCAAGTTATATGAAATGTATACAAAATAAGCAGAAAATCATGCAGAATAAGAAATGGATTATATAATAGAACTTCATGTTATCACTGCTTACCATTTATTATAATTAAAACTGAACCTCTTTAAGTAGCTATCTCTGTTGAGCACATAAACATAAGTAACCTATACAATAGTATCCTAATTATATTACTAATGACACCTGTACAACAGACACTGTAACAGGGTCTAGAACAGTGGTTCTCAACCTTTCTAATGCCACGAACCCTTAATACAGTTCCTCATTTGTGGTGACCCCCAACCATAAAATTATTTTCGTTGCTATTTCATAACTGTAATTTTGCTACTGTTTTGAATCGTAATGTAAATATCTGATATGCAGGGTGTATTTTCATTGTTACGAATTGAACATAATTAAAGCATAGTGATTAATTACAAAAACAATATAGCAATGCTCTCTGGAGAAGCTTACGCTTCCTTGCTCAAAAATGTTGGGAGGGAGGGAAGGAAGATTGAAGGGGAAAGGAAGGAGATGGAGAAGGAAGGAGATTGAAGGGGAAAAGAAGGAAGGAAGGAGAAAGAGATTGAAGGGGGAAGGAAGGAAGGAAGGAAGGAAGGAAGGGAGGAAGGAAGGAAGGAAGGAAGGAAGGAAGGAAGGAAGGAAGGAAGGAGAGAGATTGAAGGGGAAGGGATGGAGATGGAGATGGAAAGAAGGAAGGAAGGAAGGAGATGGAGAAGGAAGGAGATTGAAGGGGGAAGGAAAGAAGGAAGGAAGGAAGAAAGGAGAGGGAGATTGAAGGGAAGGGATGGAGTTGGAGATGGAGATGGAAGGAAGGAAGGAAGGAAGAAGAGAGAGATTGAAGGGGAAGGGATGGAGATGGATGGATGGATGGATGGATGGATGGATGGATGGAAGGAAGGAAGGAAGGAAGGAAGGAAGGAAGGAAGGAAGGAAGGAAGGAAGGAAGGATTGATCGATCTTTGGAGAGTCATGTTTTTCCAGATCGTGATGAACTGCAACTCCCAGCATTCCCCACTCTTCCACAATGCTTTTTAGGGCTGCTGGGGGCGGAGCACAGCCAGGCAACCAGGAGGCGTGGGGATTGGCTCAGCGCCGCAGCTCAGCTCAGCTCAGCCAGCAGCAGCAGTGCGTTGCCCAAGCAGGGTGGGAAGAGGGGGTAGTGGTGGCAAGTCATGAAAGCAGCGTCCACACGTTCAGGGTGCAAACGCCTTGGACAGTTTGGCTCCCCCACCCCTTTATTTACTGATCTGCCACAAGCTCGTGCAAACAAGCCCCGAGGAGTTCTGAACGAGCGGTCGTTTAAAAAAAAAAAAAGCTTTCAGCAACGAGGCAGAAAGGGGAACTCGCTCACGTTTTTTTCCCCCTTTCTCAGCGACTGGGAAGGCAGTCTCTTTCCTCTCTCTTTCTCTCTTTCCTCTTTCTCTTTTTCCTCCCTCTTTCTTTCTCTCTTTCTTCTCTCTCTTTCCTGTTTCTCTTTCTCCTCCCTCTTTCTTTTCCTCTGTTTCTCTCTTTCCTCTCTCTCTTTCTCTCTCTTAATGGCAGTATCGTGGGAGGTCTCCACTGCCCCTGGCCTCTGCGCGTCCTCAGCCGAACAGGCGGGGAGGGGGAGCAGGATGGGAGGCAGTGGTTCTGGTGGTGGTGGCGGTAGCACGGCAGCATCGTTGGGGTTCCTCACCGCCGGTCCGGCCGCCACCCTGCCGCATCCTCAAAGGAGCGGGCAGGGGGAGAACGGGAGGCAGCGGCTCCAGTGGCAGCGTTGGCAGCATCATTGGGGTTCCTCGCTGCCACCGCCGCCGCCCCCAGCCCGGCCGCCGCCTCCTCAGATGAATGGGCGGGGAGGGGAAGCAGGACGGGAGGCAGCGGCTCCAGCGGCAGCAACAGGGCAGCATTGTCAGGGTCCCTACCGCCCCCGGCCCGGCCGCCACCCCCGCTGGGACTCCGCGCTGCCTGGCCTCACCCTCCGCCCATCGATGGAGCTGCGGTGGAGGCAGCGCCCGCTCAAGCCGCCTGGGAGAGCAGCAGGAGAAAGGAGAGGAGGAGGGCGAGGAAGTAGTCACCCTAGCCGGGACTCTGCGCTGCCTGGCCTTGCCCTTCGTCCATCCAATGGAGCCACGGTGGGAGCTGGTGCCGCACAGCCCCTACCAGCCCCTCTGCCAGCCCGGCTGCTCCCCCCCCAGGCACCCCTCTGCCGTTTTGGGGGCAGCAAGAGGAAGAAGGGGAGGAGGAAGGGGAGGGCAAGGAAGCCGCCGCCAGCGCTGGGCCCCAGGAGGCAGCTCTCCTCTCCTACCTTTGCTGAATCTCCTTCTTCCTTCCCAGCAGTCTGAATTCCGGCGCACCTTCCCGGCCAGCAGGTCCAATGGTCGGGCTGGCTGGGGATCGCAGGGCCTGGTCTCCCTTGGGCCGCGGCTTTCCGGAGGGCTGGCCCGCTCAGCGGAGCCTCCAGCGGGCCACCCCCAGCAGGGATTCCGGGGCTTCCCCGGGCGGCTCCAAGCCATGAGGCCCTGGCCGCGCTTCTCCCAGGGGGTGGGGCACCTGGGCGCAGGGCCAATCAGGAGCCCTGCAGGAGGTAAGTCCGCCTGAGAGAGAGAGAGGGAAGGGAAGCGAAAGTGCCTTTCTCTCTCTCTCTCTGCAAATGGTGGAGGAGGCCATGCGGAGCAGAGTCTCGGTTCCTAAGACCATCGGAAATGTGTGTTTTCTGATGGTCTTAGGCGACCCCTGTGAAAAGGTCATTCGACCCCCAAAGGGGTCGCGACCCACAGGTTGAGAACCACTGGTCTAGAAGTATTCAGATTCATAATTAAAAACCTATGGCTATCAGCTCATAAAAACTATTTTATCATTCATGGATTCAGGAAAATATGAGACCATTCAGATTAGCGCTACCAGGACAAGAGAACATTAAAAACAGAAATAGGCTGTAACATATGGTGACTGCAAGGAAATGGTATATAATACCACATACAGTCAACAAATGACATTGTAGATAATATTTCACTGCAGGGAAGCTATCAAATTTTGAACATACAGTAAGAAACAGTATGTTTAAAAAAACAATTACAAAAATAACAAATTATAGGAAATTTCAACTTAAAAACAATTAAATTGGTTTTGCTTGTAGTTTTGAGTCATGTAATTTTAAATTCTATCCAATTGTATATACAATTGAGATTGAAAATAAATGTAAATTATATGTTTCAAAACATTTGCCTATAACAGATTGTATTTTACTCCCAATAAAAAGGAAAAAGTATTATCTAAACTTTTTACTTACCATGTTCTTTACTGAAGATTCCTCTTCTGAATCTTCAGTTCTCACCATTGTTTTCAGAATGCGAGTTTTTCTGGTAAACATAAAAATATTACTATATATTTTATCATGGAATTTTAAACACTGGAATGGAAACTTATTAGAATCTTTTTTTGCAGCATTATATTGACTAAATAATTTCACTGATGGGCCAAAGAGATCCATATGCTATTTCCAGATAAAGATTTACAGTTAAAAATAACAAGTAAGCAACATAATTAGTAGTGATAAAATATGGAAATTCAATGGTACATATGCCATACTGAAAAAAGAAAATGTGGTCACAAATGTGCATTCGTCAGGGATTAAATTTAGTTATACTGAACAAGCAAATATAGAAGTACATTATGAATTGTAAGGGTTGGATTACATAGCAATTAGACTCAAATGGACAGATAGAACACAGAAGAGATGTTTCCAAACTTACAAGTCAGACATACCTCTCCAGCCAATTATATCTACAATCTATAACTTTGCCAAAAAACTGACACATGAATTTGTACACCTCACAGAAGTAAACACTCCATCAAATCCTGACTATAGCGCTTCCAAAGGATCAAAAGACCTGACCATAGATGAAGATGAAACTATGGTCTCATTTGATGTTATAGCACTCTTCATTTCTATAGACCCAGACCTAGCAAAAACCAAGACAGCTACCCAACCTAACCAACTACACCAAGATTGAAATACCCAGAATCACGGTTCTTATCAATCTTTGCCTGACCACATACTTTCAGTTGAATGGACAAATATATCAATTCAAAGGAACTCCTATGGGATCACCACTTTCAGGACTCATAACTGAGACCATAATGCAATGCCTGGAATCTATAGCACTCCCAACTAGAGAAAACACATGAAACTATGATTCAAAATTTATTTTATTAAAAAAACGATTAAAATGCCAAAAAAATAAAAAATAGAAAAAGGCAACCCTCCCCCCAAATAAACAAGACATTGAAAAAGAAAAAAGAAAAACACCTATATACATATTATTCCTCCTTAGCTGAATACGGATTAATACATTAGTAAAAATTTAATTTCTCGCCCCTTGCTAAATAGGCCCCAAAGATTTTAGACTATCAAATCCATTTGCAAAAGGAATGTAAAGGTTTTAGATTCCTTTTCTGAATCTAATTTCAGAACATGACTCTAAATATTTTTCACAGCTATTATCATTTCATCAAACTTTTTAAAGAAGCTTTCAATTAAAAATTATATGTTACCAAACGGTCTTTTTAGCCAGCTCTGTTCATTTGTAATTCAATGCATTGTTGGTCTATATAAGTTAGACAAGAAACAAAAAACACTAAAGCAAAGTGAAGAAATAAATTAAAGGAACAGGGAAGATATTTTCTACATATGCCAATCCAAAGTTAATTTTTTTTAAAAAAAAAACACCTCCAAATATTTTTCAAGTTAATAAAATATAAAAACCCTGTGATAAAATTCTAATATTGATGTAATTCAAATAAAAGCATTTCACTATCTAAGGACATGTCATGTTTCCATACAGAAATGCAACAGTTATTTAAGACAACATAAATCAAAAGGAGGAAAAAAGAAAGATAAAATCCAGGAAGAGGTTAAAGAAGGTCAGCATTCAATCAGCCAGTCAACTTTTAAAGACAAAAATCAAAGTAAAGCAATACATTCAAAATTCAAAAAGTGAAAGTTAATACCCAGGCTTGCTTAGAAACTGAAATGCTGAAAGGAAGATGGATGCTCTAACTTTCTGACTTCTCCCAAAGGGAATTGAAATCTTCAAGACTCCCCTTCCCAGATGGTTCCATGCTGTCCAAACTCATCTAGGTCATTCCTAAGTGCTCCCATTCAAATCCAGGGAGCAGTACTGCCAGAGAACCAGTTCTGGCAGTAAAATCAGCAGATAGTCAGCAGGAAAGGAGTTCCTAACATTCAGGTGCCATCTTGGGAGGTGTCATAACATATGAAACTATCAACAACATCTTCAAAGAAATAACATTCACCAGGAAGAAACAACAACAAACAACAATATCTTTGCTAGATATCCTCATAAGCAGAAACACTGATGGCAAGTTAAAAACACAATTCCATTATCAATCTATCCACACCAGCCTAGTGCTCCCCTACCTAAGCAACAACCTAACTTCCTACAAGAGAAACTACATATTCAGAGAAACACAAGCACAGGCAGCAATCCTGAACATCAGAAAAAGGAAACAGAGCATCCAATGTCTTCCAACAAAATGAATACCCACACAAGTTTATCAAAAAAAGCTGACCATTCAACCTACCATAGGGCAACCAACACAAGCTGCAAGTAAATGATAATATTGAAATACATCAAAAACATCTCAGAAACCACCAACAAACTATTACATTGGCACTTGGCAGGTGGTACGCGACCATACTAGAAAAGTGATAGCAGGGGAGGGAAATGAGCTGAACCAGTGGCAGCACCGCACAAGCCTGAGCGAGAGATGGCTGGAGCTGCAGGGCTGAGCTGAGCGGAAACTCCGGGATCAGTGCTGCTTTCCAGCTGATCGGTGCTTCTTCGGGGCTGTAGGGGCTCAGTGGAAGCGTCAGGATCAGCGCCAGGCTCCAGCTGGAGCTCAGCACTGATCCTGGTGCTTCTGCTGAGCCCTGAAGAAGCACCAATCAGCTGGAAAGCAGCACTGATCCTGGTGCTTCTGCTGAGCCCAGAAGAAGCGCCGATCAGCTGGAATGTTGCAGCATCTCCAGGCTCTTGTGATTTACATTCAGATGCTTGGCAACTGATTCATATTTATGACGGTCACAGTGTCCCAGGGTCATGTGAAGTGACCAAAACCTGCTGCAACCACCCAGCTGATGGGGGAATAAAAACCAAACACCCCCACCCCACCCCCACTGCCAATCCTCAACAGAAATGCTCACAACAATGAAAACCCCGGACAGGAAGAAGAGCGCGGCCAGGCGAGCAGGCAGGTGTCTTGCTCAGCTGTGGCTTGGGGGGCACTTTTTTCAGTGCCATTGTAACTTCGAACAGTCACTAAACAAACTGTTGTAAGTCGAGGACTATCTGCACTTTATCACTTTTTTCCTTTTTTTTTTTTGGTCATCAAGTTTTTGACATCTTCCTAGGTGTCTGGTGGTACTTGGATGTTGCCATATCCTAAAAGTGGTACAATGGGTGAAAAGGTTGAAAAGCCCTGGACTATTACAACTACATGACATCACTGTATCACATAAACCAACTAAAGCCCTCCCAAAACATCCTAAGTAAATAAACCAAAAGCCCCAGCAGCCGCAGAAGAAATAAAACAGGAATCTCTCTACAACAAACAGTGTAAGGATTGTAACAGCCACTATTTAGGACAAACAGGCAGAAGAGTAGCACAGCACATTTACAAATACCCACTAGCAATCAGAAGAGGCCGGTCTTGAGACTGCTATCTGGGCTGAGTTTGACTACGTGACACCTGATGACGTGGACAGGTTGCTGGGAGGTCTTAGAGCAACCACATGTTTATTGGACCCGTGACCCTCCTGGTTGGTACTGGCCTCCAGTGAGGTGACGCGAGACTGGCTCCAGGCAATTATCAACGCCTCGTTGAGTGAGGGTGTCTTCCCCGCCGCCCTGAAAGAGGCGGTGGTGCGACCCCTCCTCAAGAAGCCCGTCTTGGACCCGGCTGTTCTATCTAATTACCGTCCTTGTCTCCAACCTTCGCTTTGTTGTGAAGGTTGTTGAGAGTGTGGTTGCTCGACAGTTCCCTCAGCACCTGGAGGAATCGTCGTACCTGGACCCGTTCCAGTCGGGCTTCAGGCCAGGTTACAGCACGGAAACAGCTTTGGTCGCATTGGTGGATGATCTCTGGCGGGCCTGGGACAGGGGTTGCTCCTCTATCCTGGTGCTATTGGACCTCTCAGCGGCTTTTGATACCATCGACCATGGTATCATGCTGCGCCGGCTGGCGGGGCTGGGTATAGAGGGCACCGTGTTTCGGTGGTTCTCTTCCTTCCTCTCTGGCCGGACGCAGTTTGTGTTGACAGGGGGTCAGAGGTCGACCCCGAGGCCCCTTGATTGTGGGGTACCTCAGGGGTCCGTCCTCTCGCCCTTGTTGTTCAACATTTATGTGAAGCCACTGGGTGAGATCATCCGAGGTTTTGGGGTGGAATTCCATCAGTACGCTGATGATACTCAGCTGTACATTTCCACCCCGAACCACCCAAATGAAGCTCTTGACGTGCTGACCCAGTGCCTGGAGGCCGTGCGGATATGGATGGGGAAGAACGGTCTCAAGCTCAACCCCTCCAAGACCGAGTGGCTGTGGTTGCCGTCGTCCCGGTACAACCAGCTGACTCCATCGCTGTCTATCGGGGGCGAGTCAGTGGCCCCCACAGGAAGGGCTCGCAACTTGGGAGTCCTCCTAGATTCACGGCTGTCCCTTGAGGACCATCTGACGGCCATGGCCAGGAGGATGTTTTACCAGATTCGTCTGGTACGCCAGTTGCGCCCCTTCCTAGATAAGGACGCGCTACGCACGGTCACCCATGCCTTCGTCACTTCCAGACTGGACTATTGTAATGCTCTCTACATGGGGCTCCCCTTGAAGTGCACGCGGAGGCTTCAACTGGCACAGAATGCGGCCGCGCGGGTGGTAGTGGGGGCACCCTGGCGGGCACGAATGGCCCCCATCCTGCACGAGCTGCACTGGTTGCCGGTGGCTTTCCGGGTGCGCTTCAAGGTACTGGTTACCAGTTTTAAAGCGCTCCATGGCATAGGACCCAGTTATTTACAAGACCGCCTTCTGCCAGTAAATACCTCCCATCGACCAGTTCGCTCCCACAGAGAGGGCCTCCTCAGGGTGCCATCGGCTAAGCAGTGTCGGCTGGTGGCGCCCAGGGGGAGAGCCTTTTCTGTGGGGGCACCGACGATGTGGAACGAGCTCCCCCCTGAACTCCGGACGTGTCAAGATCTCCGCACCTTCAGAAGAGAGTTGAAGACTCATCTCTTCAATCAAGCCGGCCTGGCCTAGATTTCCTCGGGTTTTAAATTTTTAAACAAGGCTGTTCGGGTTTTAGAATTGGGTTTTTTAACAGGTTTTTAGTAACAGCCTTGTATTTATTTAATTTAATTTAATTTTAAATATTTATTGTTTTATATGTTTTATTGGGTTGTAAACCGCCCCGAGTCCTACGGGAGAGGGGAGGTATAGAAATTTAATAAATATAAATATATAATATATAATATATAAAAGATATGACGAAAACTCCTTAATTTTATAACACATGGACATACTCAACCATAGTTTCAACTGGGAAACTATGAGCATCCTAGATCAAGCACCAGAGAATTCCTGGAGGCCTGGCACTCAAACAAATCAGCCATCAATAAGCACATATAAACAAAATCTATATACCACTCAAAAGAGATAATCAAAAAGCTCCAAAGGAAACAAAAAGACCAAAACAACACATCACCCGTAATCAACACCCATACAAGCAGAGATTAACACCAAGATTAACCCTAGGGCCTAGATCAGGGGTAGGCAACCTTGGCTCTTTTATGACTTCACGAGTCATAAAAGAGCCAAGGTTGCCTACCTCTGGCCTAGACCAACAATCAAGTAACAATACTCCAACCAAGGAATTATCAATGCAGACAAACAAGCTAACAGTAAAAAACAGCCCAATCAAGGAACCTTCAAAAACATTCCCACCAACACTGACAATGCAAACCACTAGTACAGAGTTCTCCAACCTTTTTGGCTTTGCAAACTGGCGGAGGGAGGAGAAGGGATGATTCCGTGCTAGCTGTAGGCAAGCGTGCACAGCTCCATTTGTTCAAGTGGTGGGCTCATGCTCTACTGCTCATTCAAATGGAGCACATATGCGCTTGCCTGCTGCTTCCATGGCCCAGTTCTGAACATCTCACAGCCTAGTAGTGGGCCGTAGCCTGGGGGCTGGGGACCTCTGCACTAGTATATAAAAATAAGATCAAACTCCACTCCCTCCTTGCACTGATGTTACCTGGTTTGGTAATGAAAAGTCTGCAAGAAAACCACCAAGCTCAGAGAGCACCAATAACTTTGGGCTGTTAATGTCATATAAAAATGTACAAATACACATAAAAAACAATATAAAATGACAACCCAGATTAAAAAAATTCAGAAGTACCAAAACAACTATGTCTCAGCTCTAACTAACCATCTGATTCCCATGCCCAGGAACAAATCCAAGTCTTCAAGGTTTTCCGAAAAGCTGGCATGCAAAAAGTCCAAAATCTTCTGACTTTTGTGAGAAAATCAAATCCTGAGGAAGTTGGCCAGAAATGCCACCTTTGGGACTCTATTGTAAGAACTAAATATTTGGTAGTGATGATACAGAGGAAGTACAAAAGGTTAAGCAAGATTTTACTGCCTTCACAACTGTAATTTAAGAAAATGGTTATGCTAATGAGAGATGTGCAAGTCCTTACAAAACTTGGACCCTGTCCGACTCAAAAAGTATAAATGTTTTAAAGAAAAAGCAGTACATTTGGAACATACAGAGAAGCAACAATTATAAAGAAAACATGTTGGTAAGAAGTCTTATCTATGTAGAGACCAAACTCAAAGCCAATTCAAAAGCACCAAAAATAAAGAATATAACTGATTCTTTAACTTAATATTTGTACTTTACTAGGAATTTTAGAATGAAGTATTAGATGTGCTCAAAACACTTCTCTATTTGGTGACATAGCTTCAATGAAGTTATATAAGTGATTAATAGCTGGATTAAGTTAGCAGAGCTGGACACACTAATAAATTCATGTACACATAGAAAATCAGTCTAGAGAAAATAAACTTATTTTTGGAATACCTTTTCTTTACATTTTTCTTTGGGGACTCTGGATCAGAGAAACTGCTGGCAGACTCATTCAGTGTTGAATATTGATCGCTCCCATTATTAGCCTCTTCTTCCTCCTCGTATACAGATAGAGCAGTGCTATGTAAAGGATGATCTAGGATGAAAAAGTACTAATTAACTATAACAATGTAAAAGACCCTACATGTCTTATCACAAAAAATCTCAAAACAAGTTTCTGTGTGAAATGCATGAAGCAGTTTCACTCAAGAGAAAGACATTAGGAAGAGGGGGAAAAACACCAAGATGCAATAATCCTTGTATAAAAGTGTTTGGTAACTATAGTTCTTTGAAGCAATCACACAGAACAAGATACCATGAAAGATTGATATCCCACCTTGGTTTTTCTAGGGTTCTAGCTTAGTTTGGTCCACTAGACATTGAGCAAGTAGCAATGCCTGGTCATATGAAAGTGAGAATAGAATTTTTAGCCCTCAGGTAATATACCTGGCATAGCTGGCAGGATTTAAGAGTAGGCATTAGGACAAATTAATGGAAGAAAATGTTTATGCTGATGAGAGATGTAAAACTTATCATCTCTTATAAAACTTGGACCCTGTCCCAAGAGTATGGCTGGAATAAAGTAAACAAAAATGTTATCAATAAAAGGTATTGCTAATATGAGCATTTTACAGAGGATAGTCTCGAGGCGAGATGGGTGGCAAATAAATTTAAACAAACAAACAAATAAAAATAAAGGTGGTATCTGCCATGCCTGTTTCTGTGAAAACAGGGAGTGTGGAATTAGAGAAGGGAGGGCAGTAGTCTCAGGAAACTGCTGTTCAGTCTGGCATTCACACAAGAATTCCAGAGACTAGACACTGAGCTGTTTACAGCCAACAATGCTGACCTGTTTAATACGGGCAGCTCCACCAGCCTTGTGAAAAGCACTACTTGCACAGTTGGGACCTACTCAAAGTTTTCTAAAGGGAGAGATATCTTTGAACAACTGAAAGATGTACAAAGCAATGACCAAGAAATAGCATCTGTGCGGCCAGTGTTCAACTTCCAAATTAGCAAAATTTGACATACTTCATTGTATAGTTTTGCAATACGCTAATGTTAATTTTTAATATCACATTTGGGTATATTATTTAAAATTCTTTGTTGTAAAACACAGCAATTTCTTTTATTATTCAATTGCTTATTAATGCTAAAGCTAATCCAGATGCTGTAGCTATCTTGGTAGGATTTTATATTTGATCTCTCTGTATCCATAAAATTAAATAAGTATATTTATAAAAATGTACTAGACATTATAATATACATGTATTTATTATTATTAATATTAATATTATTAATAATAATAAAGTTGGGAGGGACCTTGGAGGTCATCTAGTCCAACCCCCTGCTCAGGCAGGAAACCCTATACCATTTCAGACAAATGGCTGTCCAGTCTCTTCTTAAAATCTTCCAGTGTTGGAGCATTCACAGCTTCTGGAGGCAAGTTGTTCCACTGATCAATTGTTCTAACTGTCAGAAATTTTCTCCTTAGTTCTAGGTTGCTTCTCTCTTTGGTTAGTTTCCATCCGTTGCTTCTTGTCCTGCCTTCAGGTGCTTTAGAGAATAGCTTGACTCTCTCTTCTTTGTGGCAGCCCCTGAGATATTGGAAAGCTGCTATCATGTCCCCCCTCGTCCTTCTCTTCGTTAAACTAGACATACCTACCGGTAATTCCAGCAACCGTTCCTTATATGTTTTAGCCTCCAGTCCCCTGATCATCTTTGTTGCTCTTCTCCGTGCTCTTTCTACAGTCTCTACGTTCCTAAAATACATACTGCATCCAAAACTGGATGCAGTATGTATTTTATATTTATTTAACTTGCTTATTGGAAATGTAACACAATCATATTTGTATTCTGCATTTATTCAATCTACACACATCTCAGAACAATTGCTATCTACAAATTGCAGTTGGAATAATATCTTATATTTATTCATTACAACTATTTTTACATTACCAGCTGAGCATAATTCTTGGTCACTTACAATAAATATAAAATCCAACATCAGTAAGCAAAAATAATAATTCAGAGTGCAGATGGCTACCCAATGTGCCAATCAGAAAGCAGACCATTCTAATAACTATGTATGAACGTCTTAAAAATGTTACAGACAATAACTAACCAAATAAGTCATCAGTTTCCTCTGTTTGTCCGGTTCCAGGAATTTTCAAAATACTTGAGACATCAGGCTCCTCATATGAAAACAGCTTACCCTGAGAGTCTGGCTTGGCTTGATATCCCTGCAAGGAAACAGCTTATTTATTTATTCAGTTTATATGCTACCATTTCACCTGCAGGTAACTTTAGGCAATTATTTAAAAAGTGATAAAAACATTAGTGCATCAAACCAATATAGTAATATTAAATTAGCTTAACATTCACAAAGATGGGGAGAGGGAGCAGAATGCATGGGGGGGGGGGTTGTCTTATCATGGTCTGTTAACCACCTCAAGAATTATATGTCCCCATTGGGCTTCCATGCCAGTTAGCACAGCCAAGTCTTCAGATACTTTTGGAAGGCCAAAAGGGTGGATATAGATTTCACCTCAGAAGTCATGATGTTATAAAGGCTAAGAACCACAGCAGAAAATGCTTTTTTCCTGGACCCAGCCAGCCAGACTTCCTTGACTAATAGGGTCTGTAGCATTCCCTTTCTACTGGGTAAGTGGGGTGGGGGCAATCCCATTGGTGTAAGATGGTTTAGGCAACCTGGATCCATGCCATGGAAGGCTTTAAAGTGATAACCAACATCTTGAATTGAACCTAGAAACAAACCTGCAACTGGTGATACAGGCCACCCTAGGGGCCCAAGAACTGTCTACAAGATAGCATTCTGTGCCAGCTGTAATTTCCAAATACTCTTCAAGTAGCCCCATGTACAGCATGTTGCAATAGTCCAAGTGTGAGATGACCAGGGCTTGAGTGACTGAGTGCAGGGACTTCCAAAGCAGGAAAGGACCAGCTGCCTCACAATCCAAAGTTGCACAAAGGGTCTCAAAGCCACGACTGCCACCTGCTCTTTAAGCAGGAATTGTAAATCTAGGAGAACCCACAAGTTGCATACTGGGTCTATCTGGGGTAATATAAGTCCATCTAGAACAAAAGATGTTAAAGTCCTGAATTTCAAAAGCTCCATGCACTTTTTTAACATAGCAATGTTAAAAAACATATTGTCTAAGCTCTTCAGAAAGTTAAATATTTAAGAGGCTATTACAAATAAGTAATAAATTCAAATTAGGAAAAAGTTAGCAGGGGCCATATGTAGTACTACCATTTAGAGCTTTGCACACGGCACCCATTAATATTTTAGAGCTGCTGCATCTATTCCTGAAACCATGAAGTTGTTTTTTTATTTTCTTTAATATATTTTGTAGTTGTGTAAGTTCTACTTGTTTAATATAATCCCTAATAAAAATTATTGGAAATTATTTAAAAAAAAACATGGAGTTGTTTTCTATAGCTGCTATATAATCCCAGAGAACCATGTGATTGCATTAATGTTCACACTGCAAACAATTTGAAAACAAAGTACTAAGTAGTGAACAGCCCTACTTCAACTATGTCACAAAAATTGATGATCTAATATTTTATGTTTAGAAAGTCATTGCAAAACTAAATGGCTCAAGAATTAAATAAATTTCTAGAATTCCTACACCTGAATCAACTCAAGGTTCTGCATTAAAAAGAAGGGGTAAATACCTATGCACACTTTAAAACAAAATGCCACTTACTGCCAATTTCTTTTTGAAAACTTTTGTTGCTTTTCTCTTTGACATCTTGTTACTAAAAAAACAAACAAAAGAGGAAAACAAGCTTAGATGGAATTACTCCCCTTTTCTTCTTTTATATTCCAGGCATTAACCTTGTCGAAAAACTAGCTTCCAAATTAACTTGGCTATGTCCAAAGTAACCTCTAATTTAAGCCTGACCAAGCAAAAAGCCAGGCCAGGTGCCTGATTCTTCCCTACTCCCACACTCAAATCCTAATGGAAAAAGAGGAAGGAGCATGCACTCCCAAGACACCAACCCAGGTAATTTTCACCCAAGCTTCAAAGGCGTGGAGTGAGCTCCGTTAAAGTAGCGTTTTTGTTTTGAACTGACCCATTCTCTCCTTGAACGGAGAAAGGCAAGTGCAGGAAAGCCCCACCCGAGAAGCCTAAAGGAGATTTCTTCTCCTACCACCAAGGGCTGAATTAGTGTAAGGTGCTGGCCTAGAAAGCAGGAGATTGAGTTCTAGTCCAGCCCTAAGCATGAAAAAAACGCTGGGTGACTTTGGGCCAGTCACTCTCTTTCCGCTCAATTCACCTCACAGGGTTGGTGTGGAGACAATAGGAGGGAGAAGTATTAGGTATGGTCACCACCTTGCATTACTTATAAAGTAAATAAAGGCGGACTAAAATCAAATAAATAAAAAGCAGGCATGGCCACTCGCCCCCATCCCCCAAGTACCATTGCTTCCTCTGGGGGGAGATGGGCGGTTCCTAAATTTGATATATAAATATTTTTTATAGATAATCCTTACACAGGTCGGACCTTCTTACGCCGATATGCTACTGCCGCAGTCGGGAGGTCTCCCGCCCTCCCCCCACCTCGCTCACCGGTGCCTCGCGCACCCCTTCCCAACGTTCAGAAGCGCCCCGCCTCGTGAGGGAGGAATAAAACGTGAGGGACGAAAAAGAAAAAAAAAAAAACACGCGCAGGCTTAACTTCCTGACTACAAACTGCTTTTTTTCGCGCCGAAACTCAAAACTTACTGCCAGCACGTCCCATTGCATACTCGAAAGGGGGGGAGAGAGGAAAAATTGAGCTTAGCATCCCTAAACCTGTTCGTTATGACATCTGCAAATTACTTCTTACTATTCTATATAAAATTTCACAGTTCGCAAAAAGGGGCGAAAGAATATTAATATGGTTTTTTTTCTGAAGGGATACCCCCTTTTTTCTTTAGTAGATAGTTTAGTCCATTGTCTGTGAGTTAAATTTTTGAAGTGTAACCCTATTACCACGCATAGCTGCGAGAATAAAGGAAGGGCGCCATCTAAAGGCCAGAAGATAAGACAACACGGATATTGCGAAGAAATTGTCCTGTAATTTTTACCTGCTTTTATCTGGAAACTGATACATTGTACTGTAGCTACTAGTAGCTTTGGAGACTGGCAAGGAGAGGGAGGCATGTCAAGGGGTGGCATGGAGAACAGTCGAAATTTGTAGTTCTTCCGCGTAAGCATTTTTTCCATATTCAAGAAAAACCTAGAAAAACAAACAATTATAGATACATTCCAATTTTGCTTAACTATTTAATTAAAAAACATATCCCCATGGTACCTCATTTCAAATTTTAGACAACATCTGTAATGAAAAAGACACTAGAATATCTGAATTCTTCTAGTATTTATTTTTGTTCTATTAATACAAAAAGAAAATATGTTGTTATCCAAAGTAAATCACTTGGTATGGTAATTTCTCTCTTCTTTTCCATGCAATTATATTTAGAAGTTTAAGAACCTCAATTTGAAAAATCTAGATATTCATCTGTTTTCACTAGATTCATGCATCCCGTTAAATCATAATCTATTATTTGTTTGTTTCTGGTTTGGTGTTTTGTTTGAATCCACCCATTTTATTTATAGTACATGGTTTATAGTCTAGCATAGTATGTGAATCTAGTGATCTTGGCTTATTCAACAAATCCATGCTTGACTCTGCTCCTAAGTTGCTCAAGTATCTCACCCTGAAGGATGATATTCAAAATGCAAAAAGGCCAATTGTATTAATTCAGTACAGGAAGTTTTTTACAGGATATTCTCACCAACCCTTCCCACTTGCAGAGGTATTCCGGTCAAATGTATTGCATTTCCTATTGCAATTGTTTTGTAGTACAGGGGTCCCCAACCCCCAGTCCGTGGACCAGTACCGGGCTGCGGCATGCCAGCAACTGGTCCGCACAAATAAGTCAAGCCCCATCCGCAAGATGCAGGCAGCACACGAAACCATGCGCCCTCCGGTCTGCGGAAAAACCTCTCTCCACGGAACCAGTCCGTTGTGCCCAAAAGGTTGGGAACCTCTGTTGTAGTATGAACAATTATGAAGAAGGATTATAGAAAAGATATACAATATAAAAAATACATGCAATTCCCAAACAATCATCTACATTTTCAAGCTGCCTTAACTGCGATGTGACCAATTTAGAAATTGATCAGGAGGCCATAAGACTTCTCCAGCATTTGTAACCAGATCAGATACAAAACTAGAGATTTAAAATATATAAACTATTTTGGCTCAATTTCATTGGGCAATTGAAGGGCATATTTGATCAATTCAAAAAGCTATAGAAAGTCCTGTACTATTTATGTATTCTACTGCATATTCACCTTTCTCACCTCTACTTTGGCACCTTTTATATGTATGGACTCCCAGTTCCAGAATTCCCCAGCTAAAGTTGGAAACCTCACATCTGAAAGCTGTCAATATTGAGGAATGCTATTTTGCTGGACAATTCTGTAAGAAAAAGACTTAGTCTTCATATTCATATTCTTATTAATGGAAGACTCTACTATCCAGAAATATCTTCATTAACATTAGTGAGAGGGAAGTGGTACAGAATCTGTTTCCTGCAATCCCTTTTACTATTTTCTTACTAAATCAGTCTGGAATGTTGTGAATGCATTCATACTGTAAACCTGATTCACCAAGAAGGCAATTAGAGCATTAATGACAGCATATATTTTTACAACTGTCTCTGCTGCTCTACAGCCTGTTTTTCCTTTTTGTAGAATTTGGTGTATGGCATATTGTCTTTCAATTGATGACTCTATTAGGGTAACTGTTTAGCTTTTATTAGAAAGAAAATATTCCCTTCTCCAGCTGAAAATGATGCAATTACAAGATAACAGGCACTTCTTTCAAGAAGTATAAGTAATTGCTATTTTCTCAAAAGAATGAAAACATTCATATGGCAGAAATATGGTGTAGTAGTTTAGGCACCAGGCTAGAAACTAGGAGACTGTGAGTTCTAGTCCTACCTTAGGCATGAAGCCAGCTGGGTCACTTTGGGCCAGTCACTCACTCTCAGCCCAAACCACCTCACAGGTTGTTGTTGTGCAAAAAATCAGAGAAAGGAGTGTTAGGTATTATTTATAAAATAATAATGGTGGGATTTCTAAAGAAAAGCCCTAAAACTTTCCTCTCCTGTTGCAGTTATTAAAAAGCTATAGGCTCACATATACACTTTGGCTGATGTGAGATCTAAATAAGGAACAAAATATCTCATGATCCTAACAGTGGGTATTTTATCTTGAGATTATATTAACACAAGGCATGGAACACTTTCAATATAAAAGAATACACATAGGCACCAGCCTGGGACTATGTGCATCATATACACTATTATAATATTTTTATCCAAACTTTATAAGTAATTCAAGGCACAACTATCCTGTGAGGTTGGTGGGGCTGAGAGTGAGTGACTGGCCTCAGGTTGCCCAGCCAGCTTTCATGCCTAAGGCAGGAGTAGAACCTCCTGGTTGCTAGGCCAGCATCTTTACCACTACACTAAACTGGCTTATTCTAACTTTGTCTTATATATTCACATACAGCTTAGCTTAATGCAGAGACAGTGGACTGTAGTCCTGACTACACCTCTAGCCAATATGGCAGTTGTACATCATTAATATCTATAATACAACCAAAAGTAGAGTTTCTCTATGCTTAGGTCAATACTTCTATTTTACAAGATTTCCAAAACAGAACAGACTTTTGCTAACATGAACAGAATTTATTGTAAATTATAAATCATGGATTTATACTCTTTGGATTATGGTTATTGATATTCACATTTGTTTAAGCTTAATAGTAATTTTAGTCATATAATATATTCAGTTACTCATTACTAAATAACTAATGATATATTGAGAAAGTATAACCACCATGACATTTCCGAATCCCTTCTTGGTTCAACCATTCATTCATTCATTTATTCATATGCATTTAATACTAATATAATTTTTCCTATTTAATTTCCGTTTGAAATACCTAATAAAAAAATTAAAATACAAGACAATGAATGTCCCCAGGTTCCCAATTTCGATTCAGTAAAACTGATACTTACATGGAAGCATTAGTTCCTAGTTCATATTGAATGAAATTAGAGAGGGGAATGGAATTGTAGTAGATATGTTTATGTGCAATCAGCCTTGTATGATTTCAAAATATGTGATACTATTGCTTAGTATGGTTGGTGTAACCAAATAAGAATAGGCTCATATGCTGGTTACAAGCTGAGACTGCCTCTAAAATTCACAATATACACTAATTAAACTATCTAAGTCCAACCTTGGCAACTTTAGGACTTGTGGACATCAACTCCTAGAATAACCCCAGTCAGCCTTTAAGTAAGTTGGGTGGTTTAAATTTTCTATCAATCCAAGCCCAAGTTTCAACAAAAATTGAGTTTCTAGGCCAAGGAGGGACTGTGCATTACAATATTTTGCCAAATTTTACTCAAAAGTAGTTGAAGAAACTTGGGTGGCAGCTAAATTACAAAATATTCTACCATAGGAGGGTGGAAATGAGACCATGAGAATAGGTAGTCTCAGCAATACTCCAGAAGTGTAAGATGTTATACTCATACCCTAATTTGTGTAGCACTATTTAATAATTGTTGTTGGGCTGTCTCCTTTTGTTCTGATGTCTATATTGAATATCTAACATCAATTCCATCATCTGAACTAAAAATATACCTACATACATGTATGTACATATACATTAATGTTTAGCTGATTCTCTGCTGAATTGACTTTCTAAATTATAAAGGCCTTGTTTTATTTGCAATAAGAGCTTTTGAATGAACTGAATTTTTAACATCATCCATTTTTTTATCAACCATAATTACAGATACCACTTCTAGAGAATGCTATTAAAACATTAGAATATTACAAACCAATTTAAAATGAGACATCAGAATGACAATAACAACATTGCACTGGTGTGTCCATCCTTTTTTATGTATGATTTTGTGATATGTCTATAAAAGAGGTAGGGCTTGTATCATATCAGTACAACACTGCATTTGTCATATGCCATCTACATATGCCTTTGGGTATAATTGTTTACATTTTCTACAAGCAACAAGCTTCTTCTGCCCACTATAGAATTACTCCATTTCACTAAAGAGTTGATTTCTTTCTGTTTCAGTAAGAAACTATAGGTCAGTGAAATATTTTTGTTCCCCTAAGGCAGTGATGGTGAACCTTTTAGAGACCGAGTGCCCAAACTGCAACCCAAAATCCATTTATCACCAGGTGCCAGGTGGGTGTGGCCCACTGGGTGGGCATGGCTGTGGTGGTCATGGCAGACTGGATGGGTGTGGCCAAGGTGGGCATGGTCACCTCAATGTTGCTTGTGGGCAGAGATGCTTGTGGGGGCCGGGCAGGGTTGAGGGAAATCCAGGGGGTTTTTGGCAGGTGGGATGCTGGGCAGGAGGCTCATCCTGCGGGGTGAGGCGAGGTGAGACAAGGCAAGGTGGGGTGCCATCGTCGCAGGGCAAGGCGAGGCAGGGGCTGGGGTGGCTGCTGCCTGATACCATCGGCCCCCGCACACAGAGGCCAGAGAGGCATGGGGGCTGACAGTGTCCATCAGCAGCCACACCCCGCCAGCCCCTCGACCGGCGCACTCTGGGGCTCTGCAGCCCACTACCAGTAGTTCAGAGAAGCCGCCTCTGAGCTGGATGGATAGCCGACAGCTGAGGAGGCAATGCAGTGGGTCGTGCCCAGGAAAAGGAGAGCATGCGAGGCCAGGAGGGATGTGATGGAGGGGAGGGAAACCACCCGTGCTGGGATGCATCCGGCCACGTAGGACCTCGTGAGTTAGCGAGCGGCTGGTTGAAGAGGGACGGTTGCCATCTCCGGGGCATGGCGCGTGTGCCCCCAGAGAAGGCTCTGAGTGCCGCCTCTGGCACGCGTGCCATAGGTTCGCCACCACTGCCCTATGGAACTGCTTTTATCCAAGTTCAGGTTTGCTAGTTTCTAAAACGTTATTAAGACGAGCTTTCCCCAATATTAAGCTCTTGAGATATATTTAGATTAAAAACTCTTCATTCCCACTGTCACAAGAATAGGGTACTGCCTAGGAATACTAAGGTTGTAATCCATAGTCCAGTTCCAGAAAGAGAAAACTGGTTAAGATCAGAAAATTCTATTTTGCTAATGTGTCAAAATTATTTCTTTATGATAAAGCTGTGTAGGAAACTATTATTTATTGGCTGATTTGCCTTCCTCTTGCTTCCTGTACCAACTGGGACATAAAATAGTCATAAAGGTCCAGACAAAAAGAATGGGAAACAAATAGGAATAATCAGGCAATAATTCCTATTATTATTTTTAGGTATGAGTGCATAATGACTTTTTAAAATTGCAGTATAAAAACATTTACTCAAATTAAATGCAGAAATATTTTATTTTGGCTTCCTTATGGAGTTTTTTTGGATGGAAATTTTTGTTTATAAAATATAGAAATAGCCAACACTAAGCAAACTTTTGAACTCCAATATAACAAATGAATTAATACTTTAAGAGTATGGGCTTGAATAATGGTGTGCAATAAGGACACCCATGTATGAAATTATGCAACTGGGTAGTGCATTATAATCACACACTCTTTAGTGCAAACTTCATTGTGCTTGTTTACATATATTTAACACAAATTAATTACTGTTTTATGGGAAAACTCAAACCTGGGTTACTACAAGGCATTTCAATTCCATCCATCCCTCAGAAAAATATACAGATGCAGGTAAAAGGTATGTTCAAGCATCCTTCCCCATTCCAATAAAATGACATCCAATAAAATGACATATATACTACAGTCCATTATCTGTCTGTTACAGAAGCATGGTTATTTTTGTATCCTATCAAATTCTCAATATTCTTTGCTCAGTAAGAAGCAGAAGCTAACTTTGTACAAGATTCCAGTAAATTAAATGATGAAGATTAAGCTGTACTGCTTAGGCAATCTAATGGTTGGCAATGTATGAGCATGCCTTAGTCCCAGCTTGTACTGAAATTCCATCCACATCCATGCGTATTTTATAACATGATGCCATTATGGCCCAACTATCCCTGTAGCTCATGAAGCTGACATCTTGGATTATATAGGAAATTTTATCTGGAGTCTCCCCCAAATTCTAAAGCTAAAATATATGATCATTTATTCTGTGGTTCATTGCATTAATACCACAACATTAAATAAAGCTTTGAAAAAGTCAGTAAATAATGTAGGCAGCCAAGATTCTGCCCAAATTTTACATCCAACCACAAATAAGTTTCAGTTTCCTATCAGTGTTCCTCTGCTATGATGCAATAAAAATCTCCATATATCAAATATTTTGGAAAACGATTACCAGCTGTACAATGTAATATAAACAATTGAATGTGGTAGCAACACACATATCCCTTTACATGCCTTGAGAGTCACATTTTTGGCTGAAGTCTTAAATAACAAATCACATAGACAACATGTACAGTTTTAAGGCGCATTGAGGAAGTTGTATGTCACTGTAAAAAATGGTCTGCGACACAAGTGGACAGTAAGGCAGAGTTCAAATTTTCTTCAGTTTTCCTATGTTGAGTACCCCTTTGTGTAGAAGTTAATGATTGCACTGTTTCCTTCCACATATTTGTTATAGTCTGTTCATAGATATGATGGCTAATAGCAAATGCCATTCTCTCTAATAGTTTTACATCTGGACATTAGCATAAAGTTCTTCTATTTGAGAGCTGAAATATTTGCGTAGCTCAGGTCTCTTTGCCTTTAAGGTTGGCGTTAGCAGGCCATTCTCAATAGAGAACAGTTCTGAGTGAAGGGCAATGCCTTTGATCTGAAAAAAATGGAGGTTAAATCAGACTTTGCAAATTTTTTGTTTAGAACAATGTTATACATACATTGCAATTAGATTGAAAGAACAGAAGTCGTATCTGAACCAGTTTATTTTAAACCAGCGGTTCTCAACCTTTTTCAGGCCGAGACCCCACCTGCGCCGCCCATGTGTGGCGCGACCCCGATCTGCACCGCGCATGCGCAGCACGCACGCGATGGCCGAGGGGAAATGGGGGGGGAATGGCGGACTGCGGCGTTTGGCGACCCCTGTGAAACGGTCGTCCGACCCCAAATGGGGTCGCGACCCACAGGTTGAGAACCGCTGTTTTAAACAATAATGATGCTCCATATCAGTAAGGATTTAATATGGGTGCTGAATTAAATAGACTGTTTATTGAAACCAATCACCCATCTTTTTAAGAAAAAACAATTTTCTCTCTTTCCTTTAAAATAAAATTCTAGTCTTAATGCAAGGGTAGGTTAATTTTTTCCTTAAAAATTAGATCTTGCTAATTTCATTGTAATTAGCCAGTTAATGTTTGTAACTCTAGAGCCCAAAATGACATTGAGGTAGAAAGGTATGGTACAGGCAGGCTAATAGTAGGCAAACATTTCAGATTCTCACCTGTTCAAATGACTTCAAGCCAAACTCCTTTCCTATCTTCAACATATCTTCCAGAATGTATTTTTTTATATCCTGTTGGGATTCAGAGAATAGTGTTACAGAACAATATGACAACAATATGAATCTTATTTATTATTTGTAGACCACAAATAATAAAGGCTCATTGCACTTATTTAACTTAAAAGGACTAATTGGAAGATACCTTTGCAAAAAAAAATCAGGACAGATGATAGGCCATGATTTATTCTTTTGCAATACAATCTCTACACACAAGTCAGGTATGTCTAGATTCTAGACTGTGATAGCAAGACTAGAAAGCCCAAAAATGACCCAATCCTAGCCTGTGGGTCACTCAAGATGGTTAAGAATAATTATTTTGCCAGTATTTTAACAACAGTGTGGGTTGATAGCAGGGACTGTGTACTGAGTTTTTTGCTCTGACTATGCAAATTCACCAGTGTTGCAGTTATAATGATACCAACACAAAACATGAGTTAACTCCTTATTTAAGTTGTTTTATGTTTTAAGTGATTGACTGTTTTTCTGTTTTGTGGGTTTCTCGTATTACTTGAACTTAATTATATTTTCTTTCCTTTTCCCTTTAATAATAGATTTCCTGGCATTTCATTGGCAACCATGGCTTGGCATCTTCAGAGGCAAGATGGTGTGCCAATTTCTTTTGCTTACTATTCTTTTTTTTATGCTTTGCATAATGATTACTAAAACACAATCATATGATAGGTGCGTATATATGAATGTAATATTTTAACTGTCAAGTGAAATCAGGAAATCCAAACAGTTCAAATGAATATAAAGGTTTATTGCAAGCTGAAATTCTCTACAAGAATCTGAACTACTAAGGGTCAAAGCAAATTAGTGGTAGATAACAGAATTCAAGGTGGACTGGTCTCAGATCCCTTGTGGGCGTAATGGGATTTGAGACTGATGATGCATTTGACCCCTCCCTCGGGCTCAGCCTGATCATCTCCTACATTAACTCTTTTACGTACACTGGAAACTGCATGGATAAAGAAAGTTTTAAAAACAAGCAAACTTGCACATACTACTAGGGATTGTAATCAGAAAAAAATCCACCTACTTTGTTTTTGCACAATTCTTCATAAGAGCCTCCCAGGCCTTTTTTCTTAGCCCAGATTACCAATATGTCTGGATCTGGTACCACAATTCCTATTAGGAAAGCCTGAAGAACAAATAAATACTTAAACTATTATTACCGGATCAGCCACTTCACAAAAGTTTTATTGGCAAAAGATGAAGCCAAGTTGCACCTTTTGCCACAACAGAAAACAATAGTTCTGTGTTGCAGTACCAAAGTGGTGGAAGACCGCCCCTTGGAGATCAAATCAATCTCTTTCTTTGGTCTATCTTCACAGCAGAAGAACATTTATTCATGAAAAATGTTTTTATTCACTTTAGATATTTCTAAGACATTCTTAGAAACAAATGCCTACCTGCAAACTTTCACCATGGACAAACACCTGGGCAACAGGCTCACTCCTCAAATATACATTCTCTATTTTTTCTGGTGCTATATATTCTCCTTGTGCAAGTTTGAATATGTGTTTTTTTCTATCAATTATCTTCAGGGTACCATTCTATAAAACCAGTAGAAAAAAAATTCAATTCATAAAAGGTTCATGCTTTACATTATCTCATAATCAATGAGAGCTGAATGCAAGATCAATTCTGAAGAACATTCAGTTAAAAGCCAAGATTACCACTAAGAAATAATTTGTTTGAACAGCACAGGTAGACTATCTCTGTAAGTTATGTCAACGGCCCACAGCTCATGGTAGTTGTATTTTTGACACCAACATAGGAAAACATAAAACATTTATTTATTTATGCATACATCAAATTTGTTTGCTGTCCAATTTCATTTTGCTCTTATAATCTTATTCAGGTAGTCCTCGACTTACAACCACTCATTTAGTGACAGTTCACTGAAAAAAGTGACTGATGACCGGTTTTCACACTTACAACTACTACAGCATCCCCATGATTTTGTGACCAAAATTTGAGCACTTGACAACTGGCATGTATTTATGACAGTTTTACTGTCCCAGGGTCATGTGATCAGTATTTATAACTTTCCCAGCTGGCTTCTGACAAACAACGTCAATGGGGAAAGCCAGATTCCCTTAACGATTGCATGATTCACTAATAACAGTAGTGATTTGTTTAACAACTATGGCAAAAAGGTCTTAAAATGGCACCCCATTTAACAAGTGCCTTACTTACAACAGAAATTTTAGGCTCAGTTGTATTGTAAGTCGAGGACTACCTGTACGATCTTCTGATAGGAAAAGAAATGTTCAATTGCCTTGAAAGTAACTTCATAGCATTTACCAAGGAAATTGTTATAAATGTTTACAATAAATATCTACTAAGATGCCTTCCATCACACCAGCTTGTGCTGATCTGGGACTGGCGATGCACATATGAACTTTCAACAGTTTTTCTGTGACTGAACAGATTCACTTCCAACTTAGCTGCAGCACAAGAAAAATACACAGTGAAAATAGGCTTTTTGCTTATGGCCAGGTCTATAAGGTAGCCTTTTCCCATATCCTGTTGGCACTGTAGTCAGTATCTATATCACAGTACTTGTGTGTATATGAAGGCCCTAATGATATTAAATAATGGGACAACAGCATGAAAGGTTGGACAGCTGCATGCTGAATTTTTATTGCAAGCCCAGTTTTCCAATGAAGCACATAATACTGAGAAAGGATTGGACAATTATATTCAGCATTGCTAGGAATCTGATATCTAAGCTGCAAGTCATCTCAGTGTTTATACTATGGAAAAAACTGACAAGGCAGTTGATGATACCATGTTTTACAAGACACTTGCACTATAAATGATCAATAGATGGAATGTCACAGAAATATTCAAGCTTGCAACAGAAAAATTCTGGCATTAAAATAGTGAAGTAACCCATTGATTAAAGAAATGTCTTCTCTCTGTTCACAAAATACCCTTGATTATAAATTGGCTTACCGGTAACCACTTCCCAATATCTCCAGTATGTACCCAGCCGTCTTTGTCAAGAACTTCTGCTGTTTTTTCAGGATCTTTCAGATAGCCTTCAAACACATTTGCTCCTTTTACACAAACCTAGAACAGAAGTGGACTATGCTTAAAAGACACCCTTCCATAAAACAGATTTTCCTACTAATTTATGTAAGAATGGAAATAGCGTTCATTTACTATACCAACTTTTTAAGCTCACTTATTATTTTTAAGAAATTTGCTAATGTTTTGGTAAATAATGCTGATCAAAATCACAATACCTTTAAATTATTGTTTGAACTGATTCTTGTAGAACACAGAATGTACTTAACATTTAAAATGTGCAATTTGAAACAGAAATACATTTTCTGACATTTGGGTACGTTTTGAACTTAAAGTTCTACATGTAAGAATTGAAACTGGTGAAGCAGGTACCAGCAGTTCACAGCTAGAAAGGACCATGATATAAACACATTACAACTGCTCAAGGCTGATACCTGATAAACTACTAAGTGTCTGTAAACTCAAAAATGCAGGAGGAAAAAACTAAGAGTTTACTCTCTGGATCTCTCTGTCTTTCTTTCTCTCTCTCTCTCTCTCTCACACACACACACACAAACACACTAAAACACACAAATAATGAATGAATATTCTACATCTGTTGCTCTGTAGCAGACAATCAATTTTTGTGTTAAGGCT
This sequence comes from Bothrops alternatus, assembly GCA_034064705.1. Lineage (NCBI taxonomy): Eukaryota > Metazoa > Chordata > Lepidosauria > Squamata > Viperidae > Bothrops > Bothrops alternatus. The sequence continues at coordinate 6,624,650 of JARGCV010000053.1, read as the reverse complement.
TAATTTTTGCCTACAAGATAGTTTTTAATCGAGCTGAACTGTGTTTGACGTCTTCTGCCAACTCAAGCCAATGAATGAAGGTTAAGTGCTGGAAAAGCCAAGCCTTGGAGTTCAGATAGCACAACTTACCTCACCCTCTCCTTTGACAGCAAAATAATTCATTTCTTCTACATCAATCAGCTTTATGATATTACAAGGCATTGGGGCACCAACATGACCTATTGATGGAATAATAATATTTTGTTTTAGGTTGTTTTTAACCATATACCACCCAGAGTCATTCTGAATAAAGGTAATTAATAAACGATACAATTCTTTTTAAAATTAATTATTTTTAATATATAATTGAGTAATATTTTTACCATACACTGAATGTAATTGAATTTTTAAATTTGACCACAGTCTCTCCAAGTTATATTAATGTTTCCACTCCTGGAACACAATTCTATTGCTACATACAAACAAAAGATTTTATTTTTTTATGCTAGTTCTAAAGTCCATTTCTAAGAATCGTATCAGGCAAATCTATGTTCTTCACATGGTACTAAACTGAACTTGAACTGAATAGGATTTGAGGATAGTTCTGCCAGCAAGCAGCATTTCACCCATAGCAACTGCTGTATCTAATGTTCTTGCTGCTAGTTCTTATTAACTTTTCTCTCTACATTCTTATTTGTATTATGAGTTCTCCGGAATAGGGCGGCATAGAAATCGAATAAATAATAATAATAATAATAATAATAATAATAATAATAATAATAATAATAATAATAATAATTGTTTTTAATTAGCTAAAGTTATATGCCACCTTTTCTCTAGAAGCCAAAGACAACTTAAGCAGGAATTTTTCTTTCATTTTACTCTCACAGTGTCTATGATGTAGGTTAAGCAGAGTGTGACTGACTGGACTAAAAAAACAGACAGTAAATTTCCATGACGGAGAGTAGACCAGCATCTGTATATACTCAGTATTAATCCAGCAGCTTATTTATTTAGCATATGGCCATGTTACATTAGCCAGGAGACTGCAATGCCAGGGTAGTTGTTTGGCTGCCTAAGATTGCTAGCCTATTCTGTTCACAGTTGTGCGTTTTCCAAGGTGCACCACAGGGGGCGAGGTAGCACTACACCAGAAAGAAATACGAACAGCATCCTGCAACATCATCTGGAACCTTTTCTCTCCACTGAAATTGCCTCACAAATGGGTGTCACATCCAGGAAGGTCCAGCCGCAGCAGGATCTGACTGTCTGCAGGAAGCTTTGGCTAATCTTCCTACCAAAGTGGTACCTATTTATCTATTCACATACAAGGTGCTTTAAACCTGCTAGGTGGACAGAAGTTGAGGCAAGTGACAGGAGCTCCCCTGCCATGCTCTGCTAGGACTCGAACCGCTGGAGGAGAAAAATGTAGAAAAAATATCTCCAGGGAATAAATTGGGTGATTGGAAGAAAATTTCCCTCCTTTCCCTTCCACTTCCTTTTAAAATAACAAAATGCCACAATTTTTTAGGGCAAGTACATGTGGGCAAATAATTTAGTTCAATTTACTTGTGATCTTCAACCCTGAGATTTCCCAAAATTAATGGGCTATACTGCCCATCACCTTCAGCTAATACACATAGTAGCCAGTAAAGATAGACCCAGTATTGCAAAGCTTGCACCATCATGCCAACCTACATGATGTAATTAATCTAGTCAAATATATATAAATACAAATTGCTCTGGACATTTATTCTGAATGGCTTCTCATTTGTGATTAATTTTACTACTGAAGTTTCTCCATAAATATTTTGTCTGCCCTGATTTAAACTGTATAGGACTTAACAGAAAAGAAGCCCTACCAGCAGTCCAGTCACCAGGTATTGTTAGAGAACATCCAGCTGTGCATTCTGTTTGTCCATAGCCTTCATAAAACTGTGAAGCAGAACATAAAGATCAGTCCTAAAGTTTATCCCACCCAATGGGAATTATATTTTGCCCTTTCTCAAGACATCTTATACAAAATTCTTGAACAAATGTAGAACTTCTTTTCATCCTTGGTTTTCCAATTTAATTTTTACTTAGTATGTGTGTATGTGTGCGTGTGTATATGTATGTGTGTGTGTGTGCACACACACACATACTATGAGTAATAATGTATTTAATTAAACAATTACCTATTTTAAATTTGGAATTTTCCAAGAATGTTTGTTTAATTTAATCATAGAAATACCATCTAAGTCTTGACCTAACATTAATCTTGTATTTTAATACTTCAAATGGGACTTGCGTATTGACACAGGTCAAGAATAAATTATTTCTGGTCACAGACATACCAATGGTACATTGCAAAAATTATAACCCTTTTAGTTGAGTTTCCTATATGTAATTCCAGTCTGAAACAGACTCCATTTATGTATGGTAACAATTCTTGAATCTTGATTTATAAGCTAATGATGATAAAATTCTCATTTATATAACTGATTTTGTGTTTTAGGCAAAGGATTGTTAGATGGGCCCAATCCAAATAATTAAGAGAAGCTTCACATGTCACTTGGAGAGCCAATAGTACCGTTTTTTTTCACAATCCAGTTTTCAATACTGTTTGATATTTCATGGTCTTTAGTCCCTTCCTGTGCTCAGTTAATCATATATGTGCTTTGTAAACAAGTTAATTCAATTCCCTAACCCTAACCGCAAGATAATAAATAAAATATGACATTTGTAATGAAATGAAATGAAATGGAAATTATATTTTCTATTCTAGTTACGGTCCAAGCTCACCTGACAACCAAGAGCTGCTCTTAGGAAGGTCAATACATTTGCAGAAACAGGAGCCGCTCCTGTAATCATTAGTTTGACTTTTCCTCCCAGATTTGCCTAAGGAAAGGGGGGGAAAAAACCAAACAAACCCCAAATATAGTCACTTCAATAACCACAGGGAAGCCAAAAGTCTATGGTGAGTGGCACTTGGATCATACTTGGAAGAATATTCAACAGCCCAAATCCCTTGAACTCTTTCCAGGTATGTATGTTTAAAGATATCTTAGAGCAGTGTTTCTCAACCGTGGCAACTTGAAGAGGTATGGACTTCAATTCCCAGAATTGGGAGTTGAAGTCCATACCTCTTCAAGTTGCCAAGGTTGAGAAACACTGGCTTAGAGTCACATGAATGAATAGACCAGGGGTGTCAAACTCAATTTCATTGAGGGCCGCATCAGCATTGCAGTTGCCCTCTGGGGGCCAGGTGGGTGTGGCCAGGGTGGGTGCGGCCTACTGGGTGGGCATGGCCAGCTCTACATCGTTCGCGTCAAGGTGCCTGTGGGAGCCTGGGCAGGAGTGGGACAGATCTGAGGGTCTCTGGCAGAAGGGGTTGGGACCGAGGCAAGCGCCAAGGCATGGCCCATTTCTTCATTCCTCACAAAGGGTGACACTTCCCCAGCACCCAGGGGGCGGGGCTGACACGGCAGGGGCTGGTTCCTCGCTGTTTCCAGACAGCCTTGTGGAGCTAAGACTGAATGCGTTTCAGCATAGATGGCCACCACAAAATTGTACATTGGCTCCCGGCTGGCCTGGGCCAGGGCCAAGGCAGTGGGGGCCGTTCCCTCACTGTTTCCAGGATGGCTTCACGGGCCACATAAAACCACTTCGCGGGCCACATCCGGCCCCCAGGCCTTGTGTTTGACATATCTGGAATAAACTATTCTTTCAGGGAGCATTTGTTTCAGTGCTTCCTGCCGGGTACATTTTGCCCTGTTACTTCATCTAAAACTAACACAGGCCATGATATTGTTAAATAATCCTTCTAAACTAGACATGTGTATTAGGAAAGACCTGGCAATCCTATACCAGGAAGAACAGAAAACCTATTCCATCTACATGATAATGAATTTTACTGTCCTAACAGGAAGGGAATCAGATTTGCATCACTCTGTATCACATCCAAATATACATAATACATGATTAATGTTTCCTTTTCTTGGCTCTGTTTTCCTCATACAGACATTCCAGCTATACCACTCATATATAGTTGTTACATATGCTGATCACTACAGAAGCAAAATTTCTGACATGTGCAACACAGTCATCTTATGGATTGCCTCATGCAGTGTCATATAGGACAACCTGGAAGCCTTTGCTTTGAGTGGCTTAGATAATTAAAAACTAATACTATGGGTTCAAAACAAAGGTAATTTTTCAGATTTTTTAAAATATGTAACATCTAAATTAAGAAAAGAGCTATGGATCTGCATAAAAGACCCTCAATTACCTTGCTTCATTAGACTGGGTGAAATTAGAATCACTAGTTTACAAGCACCAGCAGTTACACAAGTGTTGAGTCACTATGTGAAAGATGCCAAGGTTAAACTGCTATTTCTGGCGCTGTGAGACGGTACTGCCTATTAGAATAATCTCACACACCAAACATACTTGGCCACTGGAAATCTACTTTGAGTCTTCTACAGGCAAATAAAGATTTTTCTACAAAAAAGTATTCCAATATTCACTTCCTTCAGCCACAATCTAAATTCAAACAATTTTGAAGAATTATACTACAAATAGTCCTTGACTTACAACCACAATTGAGCCCAAAATTTCCATTGCTAAGGAAGACAGTTGGTGAGTTTTGTCCCACTTTACAACCTTTCTTGCCAAAGTTGTTAAGTGAATCACTGCAGTTGTTAAGTTAGTAACACAGCTGTTAAGAATGAATCTGGCTTCCTCATTGACTTTGCTTGTCAAAAGGTCACAAAAGGTGATCACGTGATGCTGGGACAGTGCAACTTTGTCATAAATACATGCCAGTTGCCAGGCGCCTAAATTGTGATCATATGACATGGGGATGCTGCAATGGTCATAAATGTGAAAACCAGTCATTATTCACTTTTTTCAGTGTCATTGTACCTTTAAATGCTCACTAAATGAATGATTGCAAGTCAAGGACTACCTGTATGTTATGTTAGCTGAATTATTATGTTACATGAAAAGGATATAATCAAATAGGTAAGTGTGCACTCTACATGTAAAGAATCCTAGATTCAGTTCTTATTACCTCCATATAAGATTAAATAAGATATGTCTTAGCAAGCATACACTGGTCTATCATAAAGGTTCATGGGAGCTACTAGCCAACCACATCTGGAGGACAATACATTGCCCTCTAAAACAGGGGTTCTCAACCTTGGCAACTTTAAGACTTGTGGACTTCAACTCCCAGAATTCCTCAGCCAGCTTTGCTGGCTGAGGAATTCTGGGAGTTGAAGTCCACAAGTCTTAAAGTTGCCAAGGTTGAGAACCCCTGCTCTAAAAGAAAATCTCCATCTGAAACTTAGCAATAGAAAACATGCTAATCTGGATGGATCAATGATTTAATAAACAGTAGTCCTAAATTCATACCCACAGAGTGTTTTAAAAAAATATTGGAATCAAGAACTTCCAGAGAACAAGTGGACTCTCAAAATCATCAGCAATCAGGTTACCTGTACTTTGCGGAAAATTATTTTATCCCATAGGCTGTTATTTCTAATAATCCCACTTCTAAGTTCTGCCTCTTTCCTCTTGGAAGCAAAATCCAATATCCACCGCTTAAGTGAAGTGTTTGCTTGTTGAAAGATCTGCAAAAGAGCACAATTTTCCTCAAGATGCAAAGAAATGAATATATTTTCACTATCTTATGCGATTACCATTAATTGAACAAATGCCTGAGGGCTTATGCTTTCTATTTTCCATTGCTAATCACTGGAGTCATTATAATCCTTTGATGAAGCCCTACTCTTCGTCCCCTCTACCTCATGCAGTAGATATAATTTTGTAGTTATATGCAAATGCAAATACCACCTGAGAAAGATCTTAAAGCTGCTGCAACATTGAGTGACTGTTGCTGTGGTTTCACCTCCTAGATACAAATGTGAGCTTTGCTTTTATGAGTCAAAATATGCTCTATTTGCTACCGTTAGATTCCCGAAGCATAAAAAGTGATTTTCCAAAATGTCATGGAAAGCAAGGATGCTTATTCTGTTCAGTTTCACCCAGACTTACTTTATCAAACATTCTGTTTAACAATCTTGGCACCACAGGGAACACTGTAGGCTGCAAAGCTTTTAGGTCATCCATGAGTAGCCTGATGTCTCCCTGGAAAAATCCAATCCGAGCCCCATGGCAAAGAATCACACACTAAGGACAAGAGAGAAAGAGAGAATCCAAAATAAACCAAGCCAAATAAAATTTGATTGGCTTATTTAAAAAAAAAAGATCAGAAATTGGAGCAGTTAATTTATTTTATCACTGCAGTCCAAGTTATCAGCATTCCCTTTTGTACCACATATGAGCACAATCTGTTTTACACTGGTAGTTAGGGAGCACACAGACAAAGTTTTTGTTCTCCAGCCACTTTGACATATTCTTGGAGTTATATTTGCCTATTAGTAGTATTACTTAAGTTTAGACTACCTGATTCCATGACTTTTATTTCTGATCCTACTGCATTTTTCCAGTTCATTAGCTTCCACCCTTACAACTGGCTTTTTTCTAGTTACAGAAAATTTACTAGTAGGAGGCAAAGCTGAACAATGCCTTTTAATTGATTTTGATATAAGCTATCCATCTGGCAGCACATTGTTTCCTTAGTAGGTGACTTTTTTAAAGTCACTCCTTTGCTTAAGATACAGTGGATTTAATACACCCGTTAAAATGCCAGGTTTTTGAGATGTAAAAAAATCAGACCAAAATAAATCACTTCAGAATTTTTTTCACCTTTAATATAACATGGAAACTGCACAATTCAATTGAAAAACAAACTATTTTTTTTAGGAGAAATAATAATGTACAATAACATGGATGTATACGTGTGCGTACTATAAGTAGGGATGTGGTTCTGTTCAGAATTAGCTAATCACATTCAAACTGATGTTAAATAGTAGAGAGTACACACCCTGGAACACAGTGAAGACAGTCTTCACCAAGTAGAGAAAATATGGCACAATAGTGACATTACAAAGAATGGGATGTCCCTCCAAAACTGATGGAAAAACAAGAAAATTGGTCCGAGAGGTTGCCAAAGAGACCTACAGCAATATTAAAGGAGATGCAGGAATTTCTGGTAATAACAATTTTCCGTACTCTTCATATGTCTGGGCTGGGGGGCAAGGTGGCAAGATGGAAGGCCTTTCTTTCCAAGAAAAACATCCAAGTCCAGCTACATTTTGCAAAAACCCATATATGAGAAAAGCATGTGGGAAAATATGTTAGTCTGATGAGATCAAAGTTGAACTTTCATGCCATAATTCCAAAACGTATGTTCAGCTCAAAAGCAACACTGTGCATCACCAAAGGCACACTATACCCACAGTGAAGCATGGTGGTGACAGCATTATGCTTTGGAGCTGCTTTTCTTGAGCTGCAGCTGGAGCTTTGTCAAGGTGGAGGGAATTATGAACAGTTCCAAATATCAGTCAATTTTGCATAAAACCTTCTGGCCTCTGGTAAAAGGTTGAAGATGAATTCAAATTTCAACATGACTATAACTCAAGGCATACTCCCAAATCAACAAAAAAAAAAACAGCTTCACCAGATAAAGGTCAAAGTTTTAGAATGGCCCAGCCAAAGCTCAGACCTGAATCCAATTGAAAATCTGTGGGGTGACCTGAAGAGCCCTTGGAGATCTTTTGCAAGGAAGAGTGGGCAAAGATTCCCAAGGCAAGATGTGCCAAGTTGATCGGCTTCTACCCAAAAGACTGACTGCTGTTATCAAATCAAAAGGTGCTTCAACAAAGTATTAGTTTAAGGGTGTACACACTTATGCAACCATGTTATGGTACATTTTTAGTGATATTTTGCTCTGTAAGAGATTTCAGTTTGTTTTTCAACTGAACTGTGCAGTTTATATGTTTATATTAAAGATGGAAAAATTCTGATTTATCTTGATCTGATTTTTTAAATCTCAAAAAACTGGCATTTTAACCAGTTTATATTTAACCATTTATATTTACTCTACTTGTAACTTCAAACACACCACCTTAACTGTCTTCATTCCTGAAGCCGCTAATCACCTGCCTGGTTAGCTAATACTATGTTTATAGATAACACCATATTTATAAGCATATCATTTCTTCCTCCTGCAGAATTCGGAAAAATAATAATCTTTAGCTCAGAGAGCTAAAATAAAACTATTTGAAACTGGCAGATCATGATTGTTCCCTGATTTGTAATGAAGTTTCTTTTTCTGTTTAAAACATTTGAGAAATAGATTAAGGACATCAGACATTTCATAAACCTCAGCCAGGGTGGCAAATAATCAGAATTCTGAATGCTGTAGGCAATTATCTGAAGTCATTAGTGGCTTATCCCTGGTATCTATATCTTCTGAGCAGGCTTCATTTTATTTTAAGTAATAATAGCTCCATTGTGTTTTAGCCAATTTCAAGACAGGAAAGCAATATATGTTACAGCAATCACTATGGAGAGAGCATTCTGAAGAGAGAGAAGTTCCCTGAGGATGGGCTCCAGTCCGAATCCAAAAACTTGGAAGAATAAACCTCTGGTCCTGATGACTGACTCAGATTGGATCCTGCAATGTTATCCTGGGACACATGTTTGCCTTAATTACTGGTGAATAAGCCTAGAATTTTATGTGCCAGCTTATGAGCATAAGGTGTAAGGTTAGCATAAGAGTATTTTATGTTCAGTGAAACCTGTATATAGTCATTCAGACTTAAAATTATTTTTCAGTTTGTAGTTATCTACATAAGAAAAATGAGATTACTCAGAGATTATTTTTCAAACATAATTCTAAATCCAATCGGACTAAAAAGGAATTAATTATAGGCAATTATGACAGAATTAAAAAGCCTACAGACAATATATTTACAAATTAAAACACTTTCAGTGCACACAGAACACAACAGAGAAAACAGTGTACAATATAAAGCTGAGACTATACTTTTCTTCAGCTGCGACAAAACCATAAGCATTAGCAGCAAATACAAACATGCTCCAGGTTTTGTATGTTCATCTTGGTCTCCCTATGCTAGTGGAAACAGTTTTAAATGGCAGCAAGGCTGGGTGTAAAGAATAAAGGATGATGACCTTGACAGAGATATGCAAGATATATTGCCTAAGAAAAAGAGGCTGAAACATTTTGTAAGTCCAGAGCAAGGAGATAAAATTCAGAATTTTAGATTATATTCAAAAGCAGTTCAGACCTCCCTAATTAATTGAACTACAAGGAGGATATATACTCTAGTACAGACTTGTTATTATAGCCAATCTCAATAAAAGTAATTTTCCTGTGGAGTTGACTTACTGGTCTGATTTATCTTGTGAGACTTAATGCTGAGTTCATGTACTGCAACTATAGCAATTATAATGATTGGGGTACGCATCATAACCCAAACCAAGCACAAATCATGAAGTGAACCCTATCTATAACTATCACTGAATATAATTACAAGCTGAAATAACACTACAGAGTCACTGAATTTTTCACTACCGCAAGGAAGGTTGGGCTGAAGAATATGGAGTGTGGAAGTGTTTTACTGCCAACCCTCTTTACCTGCGATCTGTAACATATTACAAGGATTCACACTTGTTATAAATTAACAGAAATACTTTTAACGGAGGCCTGTTTGCCAAAAGCTCCCTAGACTTGCAAGATAAACAGATATTCATTAACAGAGTACGATGTTGCCAATTTAACATTTGGCATGTTATTCACTAATATATATATTAGACATGTTTATATTTATTTCTTCTTCCTTTGAAATGTCAAGATAGCACACACTGATATCACATCTTTCCTGATTCACTGTCAGATTTAAAAGGTTCAAGCTCTAAGTTCCTATGTATTGTTGGGGCAACTATAATTCCTAACCAATGATCATACTGACAGAGAACTATTCCTATTTTTTACATTTATATCTTACCTTTCCTGCAGGAGCTAAAGAGAGCATGCATAAAATGTTCTTCAGCACGTTTATCCATAGCTCTATAAAATGGTTGCAATTATTCCTTAGTCACTCATTCAACTTCAAAGGCAGAAAATGGATTTGGATTTAATGGGAATTGTATATTTCCAATTTTATTTGGAGAACTAACATTAAGAAAAGCTGGTTAAATCATGTGAGTCTAAGACAGATTTACCTGTTGTAAGCAGGCCAGCATATATTGTTTTACTTACCTGGACTATTCTTTCAAACATATGCGCAAGAGGCAAAAATGAAATATGTGTGTCACTGGGGCTTGTTATATATCCACTCTGCAAAAGACAAAACTACTTAAAACTGACATTAAAAATACAGATGCCTACCTCGACAATTCTTTCAAACATGTGAGCCAGGGGTAAAAAGGAGATTAAGGTGTCTTCAGGACAAGGAAATACTGCTTTCTGTAATCAGAAGCACCAGAAAGTAGAAGAGACAAAGAAACCAATTACATAAGAATATTTTTTAAAAGAAAAGGCTACCATATCCAAGCCAAGATAAACAGAATCAATATACATGATCACCAAAGCCATTAGAAAGAATGGGAAATAAGACCAGATTAGTCCATTAAGCCACTCAGAGTAATGTTCTGTCTTTTCTACAATTACATGGCCATGTGCTTTGAAAATCCAACCTAAGCCAACTATTAAGATTAAAGAGATGTTGCAGAAACGTATTAAGTCAATGCATTATACCTCTAAATTGGAGAAGCAAATTTCAGCATTAATATTCTAATAAATACTAGCTATAGTTATACGTATTATACTACGATTATCCTTATGTTTATGTCTCATATTCAAGATGAATGTGCAACGTATGTGCTTCTCTTTTATAGATAATGAACTGACTGTTTAGATTACAACATCTTTTGTTTCAAGATCAAAGATCTTGTCATATAGGGTATGAAGCATTTAGTACCTAAATCTTTATGTGGATGGTCCTCCAGATACACTCGGATGTGGTTTGGAATTTTAGAAGCTAGACCCTGAAATGTGGGAGGATACTGGATTGTAAAAGACTAGTTAAGAAACTTCAAACTGTTCTTTGATTATCATTTTAGAAAAATCAATTTGGCTTCAGAGTTGCAAACAAGATAAAATCAGCAAGAATTTAAGCAAATGAAGATAGGCAATCCACATAATTCATCAAAGTATGATCTATGTGCAGAAAAGATCAGATAACATCAGAGATAAAGTTGCACCAGAGACACCAGAAACAATAAAACACAGAAAGCAGAATTTTTGTGTTGAACTGCAAATCAAGCCTCTATTTAGCTCAACTCCCATTCAGTGGTTACATAAAATTTGTATACTTTCTTATAAGAAAATCAAGAGATGTTTATAACATGCTAAGTTGTCCTTTTTTCCAAGAATTTCCTATTGGTTTTAACTTTTAAACCTCCCACCCCATGCTAGGAAGAAGATAGTTAAGCAAGCAAACCAAAACAGCCTAAATTTCATTTGCTTTCATGTTAGGCAAGCTATTCTAAGTACCTCCTTACTTCACTTAGTAATGCTGAAATTTTAACATCCCAGCTTTTTTAAACATTACTGAAATGCCACATTAAACACCAGAACACCTAGTACAATAGAAATATCAAGCTTTTAAAGGATATCAACAGGTATATACTGTATGTATTATACATTCTATCTCATTTTTAATTTAAGTCAATCTCTTGGATAGGAAACATTCTAAAACCTAGCAGTCCCACTAGTACTGATCTAACATATAAAGATTTCATTTTAAAACAACAGCACTAATAAAATGAAACATACAGATTTTTTTTTCTAAACTTAACTGCAGAATTAGAAGTGAAAGCTGTAGTTTTTGGTCTCCAATAAACTGATCACATCAGTTGCTAAAACTGAGATAAATTTACTTCTGCAAAAGATGAATTACTTCTTTTCCAAGTGAGTTACACTCCAAAGTCTCAAAAAAATCCAAATCAGCAACTTTTACCTCTGTTGCTTTCACAAATGCAGACATATTGCTCACTACATTTCGATGAGTAATCATGGCTCCCTTAGGACATCCTGTGAGAAAAAAGGTGTAAAGATTTGAAATTTCTAAATGGACTCGTGAGAATTCTTGTACGTGGTCCTCGATTTATAACCATTCAAAGTTACAGTGGCATTAAAAAAAGTAACCTATAACCAATCCTCACACTTACAACCATCACAGCCTCCCCATAGTCATGTGATCAAAACTTGGGTGCTTGGCAACCGTCATGTATTTAAGATGGTTGCAGATCCCAAAGTCATGAGATCGCCATTTGTGACTTTCCCAGCCAGCTTCCGACAAGAAAAATCAAGGAGGGAAGCCAGATTTACTTAACATGTGATTCTCTTAACAACTGTACTGATTCACTTAACAACTATGGCAAAATGGTCATAAAACTGGGTGAGATTCACTTAATAACAGCCTTGATTAGCAACAGAAATTATGATCACAATTGTGGTTGTAAGTTGAGGACTACCTGTACATGTAAGCAAGAGCTTAAAAACATTATGTAATAAATCCATAATGTTTTATAGCTGTTAGAATTATAAAATCAATTTCTTCTACATTATATGTATTACAGGGATCTCCAAATATGAAGGCATGTTTAGAATGTAGTGGTATCTACAGCAATGCTGACAGTCTACTTTAGCATTTCAGCTGTTAAAAACAACTTTATCATTCTTTTTGTTTCCAATATCAATTCCAAGACAGGCATACCTGTAGTTCCACTGGTGAAACAGATTACAGCTAGATCTTCTGTTTGTGGAAGCTAAAAAGAGAGAGAAAAATCCCTAGTATCCTTCTTTTTAAATCAGCATAGTAAAATACCCCTTATGTATATAGAAGCTATATGGTACTTACAACAGGTTTGTGTTTGTGGGCTCTTCCTGATGTCTTTGGGGAAAAAAAGCAAATTAGATAGGAGCTAAAATCACCTTAATGATTCCCAAACCTTTCATGTATATTGTTTCAAAAGTTTCACTGAATTTTGTTTAGACAACTAGGCACTGCTTGATGATAGAGAATACAGTTTAAAAACTTTTAAACTCCTAATTCTTAATTCATAAAATTCGTAATTTTACATATTCTGAGACCATTTCTCATCCTCCAAATCATCACACTTCAAATCATAGAAATTACCCACTATATATCTAGTGACATTTAATCAATTTATTTGAATTCTTATCAAGTGGTTTTTTTTTCCAAAATGGAAAGGAACTAGCATATTGGTCATACAGGGTAGTCCTCAACTTACAACAGTTCATTCAGTGACCATTCAAAATTACAATGGCACTGAATGGATTTATGACCTATAGCTGAAGTTAGGGCCACTGCAGTGCCTCCGCAGATAGGTGAAAAAAATTGGATGCTTGACAATCTGCCCACCATTACAACCAATTGTCTATCTTATGCCTCATCCTGCCCCGCTGAGTCCCCACAAGATTTGGGCCTGATTCCCACCTCATAGGGTTCCACAATCTTGGGCCTTACCCCCATCATGCTTTGCTTCAAGGACCACCTGTTTAAATGTTAAAGGTCATCTATATGTTGTGCAATATCAAGAAAAATCCTTAGGACTTTGAGAGACTTTATTCAGTTGGACAGAAGATCAGTGTTTGCAACAGCCTAAAACTTCTTGCTTTCTTATTTCAAGTTAGGACGTCTCACAATAAAATTTGTTTTATTTACCTCAATTTCTTTCATGCTGATGATATCTATACCACATTTTTTTCCACGGGCTACAAGGTCTCTGTCAAAAGGATCCATTATCACAATTATTTTAAGGACTGATATTTCTCCTTTCTCAGTGTTATCCAGAAGTAGTTTAGCTTTCTCTGATTTATCACAGAAGACCACTGTTATATCAGCTAAATCAAAAAGAAAAAGGGATATTAATTCAAATCTGAGTAATCAGAAATAGGTTGGATTCTATAATTAGAGAGTGGGTTACCTTGTCATACCATCCAATCAAGGTCTGTTATCAAAATTTGGAGTAATCGGCATACTGTATTTCTTTAGATCCAAATCTCTCTCTCTTTTTGCAGATTAGTATGACTTATGTAATGGAATTTTATTAAAAGTGCTTCTTGTATCAAGTTATTCTAAACCAGAGACAGCCAGATTTTCTATACTGATTTACTATAGTTACTCTTAATGGTAGTAGAGACAAATCACTCCTAGTTTTATTGCTATAGCAGCTTTCAAAATAATTAGCATTACAACCTATATTATATTAGAAAGTATTACTTCACAAAAAGAGTAGTGGAAGTTTGGAACCAACTTCCAGTGGAGGTAGTGAGTCAATCATAAGTTAAGTTAAACATGCTTGGGATCAACAAATGTCTATCATTGGACAAAAATTAATAAATATAAAAAAATAAAAAAATAAAAAAAAATAAATACATTTAAAAGGAAACAAGAACAAAGAAAAAACTCAAAGGACAGACTTGATCAACCACTGGGGTTTTTTTTCTGCTGTCAGTTTTCTATGTTTCTATATTCAATGATGTTCAGACTCATCAGAGCATGAGGAGTTTGTTCAGTAAACTGAAGCTTTCAGGATCTACCTTTATTTAAAATATAAGTGATAGCATCTGCTCCAAGAGTGTCGTAGAGTGGCACAACCACCATCGAGTACGTGTAGCATCCTTGTTCAATGATAACCCACTGCAAGAGAAGCACAAAGAAATCAGGCCTTATTTGCAAAGCTTAATACTATAAGCAGTTCCGCTATGATCATATTTTCACAATGTCTTGAAAGTATTGGCTGCCCTATTTTTCAACAAAGCTTTTTTTCACAAAGGCAGTATGGGAAATTCCATCCATGAAAAATATTGTTTTTTTCTACAATCACATAAAAACTTCCTTTTTTAAAAAAAGAACCAGCATAGTACATTTGGGAAAGATGCAAATGAAGCATGTTTATTATTTGCGTTTCTTAGACATATCTAAATGTCTACGGAGATTCATAGTCATCCGGGTGCTTTTTCAAGAGGTAACTGGACTTCCTTGTTTTTCTCTGAAGATGTTTCATTTCTCATCCAAGAAGCTTCTTCAGCTCTGAAGCTGAAGAAGTTGCCTTTTGAAAAAGAACCTTTGGGACTTCCTAGACATATATTTACTTATATAGTTTTTTCAAATAAATGTACTAAGCTATAAAGGATACATATAAAAATAAAAAAACTTAAAAAGCATCATGCCATTAACTAGCATAAGCATTCACTAGTAACCAGAAATAGGTTGGATTCTATAATTAGAGAGTGGGTTACCTTGTCATACCGTCCAATCAAGGTAAGAATCTGGATTAATCTGCATACAGTATCTTAGTTTGTATTTCTTTAGATCCAAATCTCTCTCTCTCTTTTTGCAGACTAGTATGACTAGTAGAACCTTACTTTTTTCACCATTGAATTTCATTTTGTTAGATAATGCTCAACGATCAAGTCTGTCAAGATCCTTCTGTACCTTGAAGACTTAGTGAAGACTTCTTATGAAAATTAAATTCACAAATACATATGAATTATTACAAGAAAAACTTAAAAAATAAACTGAACCAGTATTTATATATGCAAAACATCTTAACTATCATAGTTAAAACTCAATTTTGTGAACTGCAATCTCAAAACTAAAGTGGCCTATCTATAACATATAATATTAAAAACAACAATAACTATCCACTGTTTCTAAAGACCTGTCAGAAATAAGAGTAATTAATTGCAGTAATTTATCACTAGTTTCATACTGCCAAGATTTCTGAGGTTCAATTAAAAGCAGAATTATGGGCAACTTACAGAAATACTACCTACTTTCAAGGGAAAGTAAAAGAATCTCAAGCATTACTAAAGCCGAGGACAGGAATCATGTCTATCAGGACAGATTCTCCACAGCTGGGAACATTTTACTGAACACAACAGCTCTATTTTTAAACATTCTGTTTTAAAAGGATTTATTAGACTAATGAACTTTGATTACCTCAGGTCTGTTCTGGGAGAAGACTCCTATGAACTGGTCAGTAGATGGCTTGAGGCCTCTGTTAAGAAGGGCTGAACCAACACATTCTGCTTTTTCTGCAACCTGGGTGGTGGGGATAAGGGTAAGAGGAAACACAAATGCCTGTACTAATACGGTTCGATATTTATGGTTTTGAAAGTTCCTTGTGATTTCATTCAATGTCGAATCCCTGAACATACATTATAAACCTGCTAATACACTACAATAGAATGAGATTCTCATTAAGGAGATGCCTAAATGAAATGTTGATGAACAGGTGTGCAGTGTTTGGATCCCAATCATGTTTGAATTAAGTTTTGCTTCTGTGCCTTCTCTAATTGATGTTCACAAAACTGATATGTCATTAAAGTTTTCCTGGTACTCCAATATTTTAGGTTATAGATAACTAGTATATTCTATCATTCACTCAGAATATTAGTTGATTAGGAACCATTAAGGTTTAATTTATAGCGATACTGTATGGAAATGGAATTTTTTTCCCCTTAAAAAAAAGGTATACAGTATTATCAAAAGGAAAGCCAGTTAGGTGTAGTAGTTAAAGCATCAAGCTAGAAACCAGGAGACCCTGAGTTCTCCTCCTGCCTTAGGCACAAAGCCAGCTATGTGATCTTGGGTTAGACTCTCTCAGCCCTTGGAAACAGGCAGTGACAAACCACTTCTGAAATCTTGCAGGTAGTTGTCAGGAGTCAAGGCTGACTTGAAGGCACCCAAAAATAAATAAATAAAAACTGTCCCTTTGTTCTTATTTACAGTATAATTAATTTGTGACAAAAAGTACTTCTGATTATCTTCATTTTTATCTCCATTTCTTTTTTTCTTTTCAAGCTCTTCAATTCTAGGTAGCATCTCCCCTATCTTTTTCTTGGGGGTCTCTGAGTTCCCTCAGCTTTCCAGTTATTTTCCATAAAAGGAAAGGTCAAATTAACACTTTATTTGCTTTGATGGAATACATCTAATCTATCATTGCTTTGCAACCACATACACATTTGCCTACCCACTTACCTCCTTGTAAGAAATCCATTCATATGGCTGATTTGGTTTCCTTACACCCAAACAAGGTCCATTGTCTGTAGAGATTTAAAATTCAAAATGATAAATACAATTTAAAAATAAGTAAAATGAAGCACCAAGCAACATTCAATCATTAAACAGCTCAGTTCTGGATTTTTATATTAGAATACTAAAATTCAAATTCATG
The DNA here is from genome assembly GCA_034064705.1 of Bothrops alternatus. Taxonomy (NCBI): domain Eukaryota; kingdom Metazoa; phylum Chordata; class Lepidosauria; order Squamata; family Viperidae; genus Bothrops; species Bothrops alternatus. The sequence continues at coordinate 6,607,484 of JARGCV010000053.1, read as the reverse complement.
TTGCTAGATCCCTATATGCAGGATTCATAAGTGATCTAGCTTCAAACGTTAAGTCCTATGATTTTCAGTTTCAGTATCTAGTGATTGGAACCAGTATATGGCTGTTCATACCTGGCTAACTGATATGGCTCCATGAATATCTATAAGATGTGCTCCTTTCAGAATTATTCTTCCTTTCCAAATGATCAATACTCACTTGACACATGCATGCCCCTTTGGAAGATTTCATAAACCGTTCTCACATCATCATAATAGTAAAGAAATGGCTCGTCATTATCAAGTAGTGCAGAACGTCTGGCATGCTCTCCACCCTATATGAAATGAAGTAAAACACATATATTTCTGCACAACCTCCTTACAACTTTCTGTCATCATGCACAACAGACTATGTTAATTTCTTATCAAATTAGGAAATGTGTCAATGAACAAAATGTAAAAATTAGACATACACACATGACACATACTACTTTCAATTTGTTTCTAGCTCAGTGTCAAGGGAAATCATTTACAGCTTGTGTTAAAGCTGTATTAAAGCTGCAAATCACAATACTTAGTGTCAATAATTTAATTTGACTGAATGTTCTAGAGCACGGTTGTCAAACTTGATCGCGTCACATGATGTATTGTGACGTATTGCCATGTTTTTTGCCTTTGCGGAGCCGGGGTGGGCGAGGCCTGCACGTGATGCATCTGGCCGGCGGGCCACCAGTTTGACACCCCTGTTTTAGATGAATGGAAATGTAAGCTCAGGAGTAGAATTATTTCTGTTAATTTTTTAAATAAGCTTAACTAATGTAAATTTAAATTGTGTAATTTGTTTATTTACATTATTACTCTTTTACTCTACTACATATCTTACATTTTATGCTATTGTAGCTTTAAGAAGAAAAGGCTGTTTTTTCTCTTGTTCTTTTTATTGTTTTACGACCTATCACATTCTCTCAACCTAGAAAGGAAACAATGGTAAACGACTTCTGAAATAAATTGCCAAGAATGCTACAGGGACCTGTCCAGCCAGTCTCTGTGAGTCGGACATGATTAAACGGAAGGAAATATAAATATATACTTCTATGATTATCTTGAGTTTCATTAAACCTACAACCATATTTTTGTTCCTTTGTGTTTCCTCATCTTTGATTTCCTTCTGTGCTTTTCCATTCTTACTTAAATATATCCTCAACATTATTGGATGTTGAGTAATGTATTCATAGCTTGTATCAAAATGCTGAAGGTAGAAGAAAAGATCATAAACTTTCCCCATGTTTTGGGAAATGCTGTAGCAAATTCATAAAAAACTCTTGAACCAGGGAATTCCCAATCATATTTCTGGAAACTGCCAGTTCCCATTCTTCAAATTACACAATAGCTGTCTTTTCCCCATGTCTAGTATACCAGCAATGGGCGAGGTGGAAGGTGGAATCACAAAGTTATTAGTCAGAGTCTTCACTGAGAAGTTAGGATCTGGATGACAGCACCAGTAATTGCACATAAGCTCTATTGCAGGTGCACTTCTGAACAGAAAAAAATTCTGGGAACATCTGTCTATGTTGGAGGAAGACATTGTACTGCATCTGGCTGGACAATATTCTTGTTCATTTGGACAGATCATTTCAGCCTAGCCAGTGACACATGGATTATCAGCCTCACATTTCAGCCATATCTCTGGCAATCTGATGTTTCTAACACATTGCCAAATATAGGCATTGCTTATTAAGTTAAGAAAGAGTATCAATTAGTACTAGCAGTTATTATTAAGAAAACTGCCCGGCTAACTCTGTTAAAAACAGTGTCATAACTTGAAACCCTGCACAGCACAGGATGGGAAGATGAGAAATATAGAAAACTTTCCTATCTGTTCCTTCATTAGCAAATGGGCCAGAAGGCCAGGATTTCTCTAACAGCAGAGAGTGCATGTAATAGAAATTTTGAAAGCATGGCTTCTCATCTATATATAATATAGAGGGAGAAATTGAAATCGTAACCCCAACTTATTTTTATCTATGAAATATTTTCCAAACAAGCATTCCAATTATATATATTGGCTTATAATTTTAGCTATAAACAACCTACATTTATAAAGCAACACTTTTGGCACTAACGATCTGTCCCAAAAAGATATACTCTCTGTGCAGAACGATTTCCAGAGCTTGGGGCAGGAACTTAGCAGAATAGGCTGTAGGCTTACTTTTTCAGAAGTTTTACCAATATATAAGGAGCAAAATGGAAAAGGTCAGCGTATAGCACAATTCAATGTGTGGCTAAAGAAATGGTGTAAAGGGGAAGGGTTTGGATATATTAGTCACAATGTCTGTAGCTGGTCCAATGAAAAGATGTACAAAAGGGATGATTTGCATCCATCAAAGAAAGGGACTGAGTTACTTGGCTATAAATTCACAGATTTTCTGGAGGAATATTTAAACTAAACAGCGGGGACAGTGAGTTAATTGATACAGAACATCCCTGTCCCCGGCAGTCTAAAAACTATAGGGCTATCAGTGCATGTAACATAGATGTGTGTGCGGACAAGATTATCAACCTTGCTGTCAAGCAAAATCAAGCTTCTAATAGCGAGTGTCACACAAAGTGCACTAACCAAGTAGGTAGTAAGACAATAGGGGAACTCAGGCACCACACAGGTTACGTAGAAAGTAAACACAGGGTCAGTCATAAAGGACTCAAATGTCTATACACCAATGCACAGAGTATGAACAGCAAACAGGGTGAACTAGAAATTCAGGTTAATGAGGGCAGATATGATATTGTTGCCATTACAGAAACATGGTGGGATGAAACCCACAAATGGAACACACAGCTAGAGGGATTTAAATTATTTAAAAGAAACAGACCAAATAAAAGAGGAGGCGGAGTTGCTCTATATGTAAGAAATAACTACAGTGGGGCAAAAAAGTATTGAGGCAGCCACCAATTGTGCAAGTTCTCCCACTTAAAAAGATGAGAGAGGCCTGTAATTGTCATCATAGGTAGACCTCAATTATGAGAGACAAAATGAGAAAACAAATCCAGACAATCACACTGTCTGATTTGGAAAGAATTTATTTGCAAATTATGGTGGAAAATAAGTATGTGGTCAATATCAAAAGTTCATCTCAATACTTTGTTATATATCCTTTGTTGGCAATGACAGAGGTCAAACGTTTTCTGTAAGTCTTCACAAGGTTGGCACACACTGTTGCTGGTATGTTGGCCCATTCCTCCATGCACATCTCCTCTAGAGCAGTGATGTTTTGGAGCTGTCGCTGGGCAACATGGACTTTCAACTCCCTCCAAAGGTTTTCTATGGGGTTGAGATCTGGAGACTGGCTAGGCCACTCCAGGACCTTGAAATGCTTCTTACGAAGCCACTCCTTCGTTGCCCGGGTGGTGTGTTTGGGATCATTGTCATGCTGAAAGACCCAGCCACGTTTCATCTTCAATGCCCTTGCTGATGGAAGGAGGTTTGCACTCAAAATCTCATGATACATGGCCCCATTCATTCTTTCCTGTACACAGATCAGTCGTCCTGGTCCCTTTGCAGAGAAACAGCCCCAAAGCATGATGTTGCCACCCCCATGTTTCACAGTAGGTATGGTGTTCTTTGGCTGCAACTCAGCATTCTCTCTCCTCCAAACATGAGGAGTTGTGTTTCTACCACACAGTTCTACTTTGGTTTCATCTGACCATATGACATTCTACCAATCCTCTTCTGGATCATCCAAATGCTCTCTAGCAAACTTCAGATGGGCCTGGACATGTACTGGCTTAAGCAGGGGGAAACGTCTGGCACTTCAGGATCTGAGTCCCTGGTGGCGTAGTGTGTTACTGATGGTTGCCTTTGTTACGTTGGTCCCAGCTCTCTGCAGGTCATTCACTAGGTCCCCCCGTGTGGTTCTGGGATTTTTGCTCACCGTTCTTGTGATCATGTTGACCCCACGGGGTGAGATCTTGCGTGGAGCCCCAGATCGAGGGAGATTATCAGTGGTCTTGTATGTCTTCCATTTTCTAATTATTGCTCCCACAGTTGATTTCTTCACACCAAGCTCTTGCCTATTGCAGATTCAGTCTTCCCAGCCTGGTGCAGGTCTACAATTTTGTTTCTGGTGTCCTTCGACAGCTCTTTGGTCTTCACCATAGTGGAGTTTGGAGTGTGACTGTTTGAGGTTGTGGACAGGTGTCTTTTATACTGATAACAAATTCAAACAGGTGCCATTAATACAGGTAATGAGTAGAGGACAGAGAAGCCTCTTAAAGAAGAAGTTATAGGTCTGTGAGAGCCAGAAATCTTGCTTGTTTGTAGGTGACCACATACTTATTTTCCACCATAATTTGCAAATAAATTCTTTCCAAATCAGACAATGTGATTGTCTGGATTTGTTTTCTCATTTTGTCTCTCATAGGTGAGGTCTACCTATGATGACAATTACAGGCCTCTCTCATCTTTTTAAGTGGGAGAACTTGCACAATTGGTGGCTGACTCAATACTTTTTTGCCCCACTGTACATCTCTACAGAAATAGAGCACAACAATGATGAAAACTGCCTTGAATGCATTTGGGTCAATATAAAAGGGGAAAAAAACGACATTGCTATAGGTGTATACTACAGTCCACCCAACCAAACAGAGGAAATAGATGAACTTTTTCCTAGTCAGCTAACTAAGGTATGTAGGAAGCACATCACAATAGTAATGGGGGACTTTAACTACCCTGACATCAACTGGGAGACAAACTCTGCACCAAGTGGAAGATCAAACAGATTCCTTGCAAACCTAGCAAATGCAGAGAAGGGAACTAGGGGATTAGCCATTTTGGATCTAATTCTCACTAACAGAGATGAAATTATAGAAGGTGTTGAAGCCACAAGAACCTTGGGAGGAAGTGATCATGCAATATTGGAATTCAACATTATGGAAGCACAAGCAATAGAACACAGTCAAACTAGAATCTTGGACTTTAAGAGAGCTAATTTCAATAAACTTAGAGAGGGCTTGGGAAGGATTCCATGGATGAGAATCCTTAAGGGAAAAACAACTCATGAAGCTTGGGAAATTTTGAAAAGTGAGATAATAAAAGCCCAGTCTAGCACAATACCAACAAAGAGGAAAAATAACAGCTCTCAAAAGAAACCAGCATGGCTGCATAAAGAACTCTCTGATAAATTGAAAGATAAAAAGGACAAATATAGAAAATGGAAAGAGGGGCACATAACTAAGTCAGAATATCAATAAATAGCCCGAGCCTGCAAAGATGAAGTAAGGAAAGCTAAGGCTCAAAATGAACTAAGGCTTGCGACCAAAGTCAAAAATAACAAAAAAAGCTTCTTTCAACATGTAAAAAACAAGAAAAAAGTGAAGGAAATGATTGGTCCGTTAGTGGGGGAAAGTGGCAAGAAGGCGACAAGCAACAGGGAGAAAGCAGAACTATTTAACTCATTTTTTGCATCTTTCTTTACACAAAGGGAAAAAACAGACCAACCTACCAAAAACAGTGCCATAAAAAACAGAATAGAAACACAAGTTAAGATAGGCAAGCAAACAGTAAGTGAGCACCTGTCCAACCTAGATGAGTTCAAATCACCAGAACCAGATAGATTACACCCCAGGGTTCTCAAGGAACTGGCAGATGTGATCTCAGAACCATTGAACCATATTTTTCAAAGATCCTGGAGCATTGGGGAACTACTGGAGGACTGGAAAAGAGCTGATGTAGTTCCCATCTTCAAAAAAGGAAAACAAATGGACCCAGGAAATTACAGACCTATCAGCCTGACCTCAATACCTGGGAAGATTCTGGAAAAGACAATCAAACAACAAATCAGCAAACACCTAGAGGCAAACAAAGTCATTACTAAAAGCCAACATGGGTTTGTCAAAAACAGATCATGCCAGACAAATCTTATTGCATTATTTAACCAAGTGACAAAATTAGTGGATCAGAGGAATGCTATGGATATAATTTACTTGGACTTCAGTGAGGCATTTGATAAAGTAGATCACAACCTACTACTTGATAAGATAGAAAAATGTGGGTTAGACAGCATCACCACCAGATAGATCCATAGCTGGCTGACCGGCTGTACTCAGCATGTGGTCCTCAATGGAACCGCAACTACATGGAGGGAAGTGTGTAGTGGGGTGCCCCAGGGCTCTGTTCTGGGCCCAGTGCTCTTCAACATCTTCATCAACGATTTGGACGAGGGGATAGATGGGGAAATCATCAAATTTGCAGAGGACACCAAGCTGGCAAGAATAGCCAATGCTCCAGAAGACAGGCTTAGGATACAGGAGAATCTGGACAGACTTGAACACTGGGCGCTGTCTAACAAAATGAAATTCAATGGTGAAAAAAGTAAGGTTCTACATTTAGGCAAGAAAAACCAAATGTACAGGTATAGATAGGGGGTACCTTGCTCAATAGTAGTAACTGTAAGAGGGATCTCGGAGTCCTAGTGGACAATCACCTAAATATGAGCCAGCAGTGTGTTGCAGCTGCCAAAAAGGCCAACACAGTGCTGGGCTGCATTAACAGAGGGACAGAATCAAGATCACATGAAGTATTAATACCACTTTACAATGCCTTGGTAAGGCCACACTTGGAATACTGCATCCAGTTTTGGTCACCACGATGTAACAAAGATGTTGAGACTCTAGAAAGAGTACAGAGAAGAGCAACAAAGATGATTAGGGGACTGGAGGCCAAAGCATATAACAAAAGGCTGCTGAAATTGGGTATGTCTAGTTTAATGAAGAGAAGAACGAGGGGGGACATGATAGCAGTATTCCAATATCTCAGGGGCTGCCAGAAAGAAGAGGGAGTCAAGCTATTTTCCAAAGTGCCTGAAGGCAGGACAAGAAGCAACGGATGGAAACTAATCAAGGAGAGAAGCAACCTAGAACTAAGGAGAAACTTCCTGACAGTTAGAACAATTAACCAGTGGAACAACTTGCCTCCAGAAGTGGTGAATGCTCCAACACTGGAAATTTTTAAGAAGAGACTTGGCAGCCATTTGTCTGAAATGGTATAGGGTTTCCTGCCTGAGCAGGGGGTTGGACTAGATGACCTCCAAGGTTCCTTCCAACTATTATTATTATTATTATTATTATTATTATTATTATTATTATTATTATTATTATTATTTATTAAATTTGTAGTTCATATACCTGCAGCATTATTATATTCAATAAGCACATCCTGATCTCTTTTAGCCACTTTGGAAAAAATATACACACTAGGAATCAATGACAGTTCATGAGCTAAGCATCACATGAAGTTGAGACTATGGATACCAAAATGGAAAGGTTGAGTCCCTTCTTAATGCCAGAGGAAAACATGTTAGGAAATTTCCATTTCCAGGCATTCTTGGTGTCTTGAAGGCAAGATATTATATGTGCATGTGTGTTCTATGAGTACCTGCATGAGAGAATTCTGTTGTCTATCTCAGAAATTTGACCAGCGGCCTAATTTATAATAAAGGTTAGCTGTTGTTCTAGAAACACATTTTTTGAAGACACCCCATCTCCCCCCCCACACAGCCTCTGCAGTCATTTGTGAAGTTCAAATCCTCTGGCTCAGAGAGATGGGAAGTGCAAATTTACCCAAGGTCAGCCAAAATCTATGGGGTCATGAAGAATGTTGTGAAATTAAGCAATATCTATTTTGAACTCTGCACTTGCAAATCAATATAAGGCCAGATCAATTATTTGAAAACTGGGTGCCAAGAGATTTCCAGAAAGAACTGCTAACTACTTCATCACACCAAATACAAATATCCTTTTTGCCTGACCAAAAAAATAGTTAAATATTTAGGTTTGAATGCATTGTTGGAATAGTACTAATTAATGGTTGATCTTATGACAGCTGTTCATTAATAAACTTATATTTCTCAATAATTTTTAATCTTACGCAAGTGAAATAATTAGCTTAATGTTATTTGCTTATTTGTGCAAAAATAAAAACTTGGGTCAAATACTGTATTTTTCATGAGTTTCAATATGCAATCTGGACACTTTTACATGCAAATGTCCTTCATTGAAAAAAAGACTTTATATATGAAGGTGGCTTCCACATGTATAACAGATACATCATTAAATCTCATGAGGGTTCAGTTAAGTTACCAGCTGCAACTCACTATGAATGTGGTTGTAGAATATCCAACTGTATGCTATTCACTACATGTTATTTATTTCTTATAATGGCCAATGTTTGTTTGAATTAATCGGCAAATGTTCTTCATTAGATGGTAAGACAGAAGATAGTAAATGGGATTGTATTTTGCCCTGTTGTAAGAATTTAAATCACATGTCTAGAGTCCTAGAATTCTATTCAAATGAAGAAAATAATGCAAAGTTCAGTCATAGCTCATGACTGCAATAGTCTGCAATAGACAGCAATAGTCAGAAGAGGGCAGGGGGAACTGTAGTTTAGCCATTCTTTATCAGCTTGACCTTTTTTCCAAATCTAGTTATGCTTTAGGAGAAAAAAAATGTTTGCAACCTCTAAGACTGCCTAAGGAGTTTGGGAGTAGATGGTTTAAGCTTTAAACAAGGTTGTCCCACAGTTAGGTCTGTCCTCCTACAAACTCTACTGTCCATATTCTTCAAGACTTTACACTGTAGCCCAGCGGTTCTCAACCTATGGGTCGCGACCCCATTTGGGGTCGAACGACCGTTTCGCGGGGGTCGCCGGACACCGCGGTCCGCCATTTTGTTTTGTTTTTTCTTCGTTGCGCGTGCACCGCGCATGCATGGTTCGGCCTGTCGCGCACGCGCAGATCGGCCCGTCGCGGTCCGCAATTGGTTTTTTTTCGTCGCGCGCGCGCCGCGCATGCACAAATCGGCCCGTCACGCGTGCACGTCGGGGTCGCGCCTCGCATGGGCGGCGCAAGTGGGGTCTCAACCTGAAAAAGGTTGAAAACCACTGCTGTAGCCTGTTACAGTCAGCTAAGAAGATTCAGGTTTTGTTGCTCATGCTAAGCACAAGATACAAAACACCGTCTCTCAGTCTCACAGCCTTCAACTCCTAGAATTCCCCAGCCAGCCATGCTGTTTCTTTAAAGGTTGAAAAACACTGATGTAAAGTATTGTATAGATCCTGAACTGCTCTCTTTAATCAGTTTCAAAATAACATTTTATCTAAATAAAGATTCATTTATCTTAAAACCTTAATCTAAAGCTCTTTTTTTGTAAAGGATAACTGTTCCTAAAACTACCAAGGCAGACCTTTTTATAAAATAAGTAATCAAAGAAATAGAAATACACCTCTGCTTACCTCTATTTCTACAGACTGCATAGCTAAGTCACATGGTGGTTTCAGTGCTTTAGGTCTTGTGGCATACCAGTAAGTCGTCAGGGCTGCAAAAGCACCAAACCCCATCAGTGTGTTTGTTGGAAGAGTACGTACATATTGTCTTACATCGCCGAGTTCTGGCATTCGCAGATGCCGAAACAATTCATGGGCTTGCATTGTGATGGGCTGCATTTATTCAGTCTCCTGTAATCTATTGGGGAAAAAAAAAGACAAGAGGTGAGCCCAATACCTTCCTCTTCCCTGAGGGGAAGGATCTATCTTCCAACACCAGACCAAGTTAGAAACATCTACAGGTAATCCTTGACTTATGGCCAGTCACTTAGTGACCATTTGAAGTTACAATGGACCTCCCCAGAATTACTTACAACCCAGTTTCAAAGTTCTGAGAGCCTCCCCCCTCCAGCCATGTGGTCACATTTGAGGCACTTAATAACCGGTACACATGTACAGCTATTTGCAATGTCCTGGGGTCACATGACTATAATTTATGTTTTTTGTCAAAAAGCAGCTTTTTTGGTAAAAAAAATACCCATTGAGTATAACATTTTTATTTAATGATTGCTGCAAAAAGATCATAAAATTGAGTATGATCATGTGTGACCCACTTAACAACTGACACAATTTATAGCCATTAATGCAGGCTCAATTATGATCTTAAGTCAACGATTGCCTGTATATTCTATCTAACAGTGAAAAGTATCATTCTATGGCAAAATCTTTAAAAACAGAGATTGCCAAATGACATACTTTAGTAGATATACCCTGCAGCGTTTTGAACATATATTTGTTTACAATTTTTGTATCTAGTTGTAGGTTGAAGAACATATTACCTTAAAATAGTAAAAAAAAAAGTTACTCTTTGACAAAACATTCTCTTAAGCTCCTTGAAAGCTGCAATGCATTTTCTTTAAATTATGAGCTTAAAGGAATCCAATACGTTGCCTGCAATCCAATATATAAGAAGATGCTTTTCTACATGACTTGACACCCTGACAACAGAACACCGAAGGAATTTTCTTCTACTTTTCTCTTTAAATCTCCAACTGGGATAAGGAGAAAAAAAGAGCAAAGATTTTTTAAAATTCTTTTTTAAATCCTGGTGTGTCTGTTCAGCTTATGTTTCGCTTTGCTGCCAAGGTCTCTCAGAACATCCCTCACATGCTCACACCCTTACATTTTTTTGCCCACTAGGCCAAAGTTTACCAGCAGACAAAATGCATATTTAGCTTTGAGACAAGGTGGGCCAATGGAAACAAGAGTCTGAGGCCATCCCACTGCATGCCCCACGGAATGTGGCATGCAAAGAAACAATGTTCACTTCAGAAACACACAACTGGCAGCAACATTCATTACTGTCCATCAATAGCTTATTCTTATTCCCAGACGAAACTAGAAAAGATCAGATATAGACAGTTTTGATCTACTAAGGCAGAAGATGTTCTGAAAACAACTGTAGAAAGCATAGTATCTATCTATTTTCCATAGTCACCTACATGCTTACAGCCTCTAAAATCTTGCAGCCTCTTTCTCTGGACTGGGTCCTGAGTTTAAGCTGGGGAGCAGACCACCTTTGTGTCACCATATTCATCCATGAGAGTGATCGCAATTAGAATTTACCCAGATCTCCTGGAACAACCTTTCAGAATCTTCTCACAAAACTGAGATCCTTCCTCCCCTGCAATACAGGGATAAAACTGATCTGCTTTGGAATTGTTGGTAAGGATTACGGAATGCCATCTTTTTATCATTCAAAAGCATGACATATATACCAATGATTACCAAATCGTTACCAATTCTTTATTTCAGGTCAGTGACTCAGACGGAATGAAACCTGTTAAATGAAAATCTACACAGCGGAGCTACAACCTACAAGATAGAAGGGGCGTTGTCTTACCTGAACGCCTTTTCTCAGTACGGAGATGGAGAATCCACCAATGGGTTTTCTTAGTCTGCCTGCTCTTGAGACCAAGTAGCCAAACTTGACATGCTCCCTCTTGCTAGGAGATCCAGTCTTAACGAGGGCGAAGTGGCTGAAGGTGGACGAGGTGTTGGCTCTCAAACCCTTAAATAAGGCCTAACTGACCTAAAGGGTGGGTGTGGATTCTCCATCTCCGTACTGAAAAAAGGCGTTCAGGTAAGACAACACCCCTTCTCCAATACAGGAGATGGAGAATCCACCAATGGGACATACAAAAGCCTCACTGTCCCGTTGGGTGGGAAACAGATAAGGCCGGAATAGTGTTCCCGGAGACCACCTGCTGAAGGACCCTCCGACCAAAGGAGGCGTCCGCTGAAGCAAAGCGGTCAATTCTGTAATGGCGAACAAACGGGGAGGGCGAGGACCATGTTGCAGCCCTGCAAATCTCCTCGATTGATGCCTGAGTGGCCCATGCCGCAGAAGTCACAACACTGCGAGTGGAATGGGCGGTAAGATGACGTGGAGCCGGCAGGGAAGATGATTGATACACCTCCGCAATACAGGCCCTGATCCACCTGCCAATAGTACCAGCGGAAGCCCTGTAGCCCAGTGAAGCCGGGCGGAAGAAAACAAACAGAGCCTCTGACTTACGAAAAGGCTCCATGCGCTTCATATAACGCTGCAATGCCCTGCGGACGTCCAACATGTGCCACTGCCGCTCCAGGTCATGGGAAGGATTGGGACAAAAATTTGGCAAGATAACTTCCTGTGCTCTATGGAAGAGCAAGTTCACTTTGGGTACAAAGGTAGGATCCAAGCGAAGAACCACCCTATCGCTGTGGAAAATGCAAAGGTCATTTCTGACTGATAAGGTGGCTAGTTCAGAAATACGTCTGGCCGACGTAATGGCGATTTAAAATGCCACCTTAAGGGACAGATTCCGCAACGGAATAGTAGCTATGGGTTCAAAGGGAGGATTGGTTAGAGCGCGAAGGACGCGGGGCAATTCCCACGAGGGGTACCTGTGTACCGCGGGGGACCTGGTTTGCACGCGCCTTTGATAAAGGCGCGAATCCTAGGATGGTGAGCTAAGGGAACTGAATCTGCGTAAGTAAGTATTGTAGACAAGGTCGCTACCTGTCGGCGAATGGTCGCCGGGGCGAGGCCCTTGTCCAGGCCGTCCAGAGGTAATCAACTATCTGAGGAATGGTCAATTTGGGAATATTCAGGTGTCTCCCACAACACCAATGGCAAAAATTCTTCCAAGTGGAATTATAAATACGATTGGTCACTGGACGACGAGAGGCCTGAATCATGTCAATGGCTCGAGGGAAAAACAGTTCTTGAGTCATTATAGAGCGCTCAAGTGCCAGACGGTCAACTGTAGCCATTGAGGGTCCGGGTGTTGGATGGTCCCTTGGTGTAATGACATGCAATGGGGAAGGATTCGCCAAGGGGGAGACTGGGAAAGGTTCACCAGGTCGGCAAACCATGGCCTCTGTGGCCAATAAGGGGCCACGAGGATTACTTCTGCCTGCTCCTAAAGCAGCTTGCCGGTATGAGAGGGAGGGGAGGGAAGGTGTAAAGTAGGCCTGGTGGTCACTGAGTCCGCAAGGCGTCCGTCCCCTCCGCCCCTGGCAGGGAGTAACAGGAGAAGTACCTGGGAAGCTGGGCATTGGTTGATGACGCAAACAGGTCTAGGAGTGGATGGCCAAACTTGTGGGAGATCTTGGAGAAGAGATCCGGATGCAACCCCCACTCCGAGGGATCGACCGTGGAGCGACTTAAAAAGTCTGCTTGCCAATTCATGACCCCCGAGATGTGTTCGGCCCTGATCGAGGCTAGGTTGGATTCCGCCCAAGAACCTAGGAGCCGTGCCTCGGACATGAGGGCCCTAGATCTGGTGCCCCCTTGGCGATTGACGTGCGCCTTGGAGGCCACGTTGTCCGTGAGGATCAGCACATGGCGACCCCTGATCCAGTGTCTGAATTGGCGTAGAGCTAGATGAATGACCCTGAGCTCCAGCCAATTGATATTGTGTCTCAGATCTGCGTGGGACCAACGGCCCTGAGCATACTGAGACTGCAGATGGGCTCCCCAGCCGAACAGACTGGCGTCTGTTGTGATCGTGATGCGATCCGATTCCTTGAAGGGTGAACCACCAGCGCAGTGCCCTGCAAATGTGGATCGGTACCCTGACCTGGCGGTTGGATGCGCTGGCATTCACCCGCTGGAATGGAAGCAGGAACCATTGAAGGTCCCGCAAGTGAAGTCTGGCCCAGGGGACAATGGCTATGCAAGAGACCATCTTTCCCAACAATTGTGAGAGTAGGATCAATGGAACTGAGTGTTTCCTGTGTACCTGACGGGCCAGGTCTCTGATGCTGGTTATTTGCTCCTGGGATAGATGAACCATGCAGTTTGTGGTGTCTATGACGGCTCCCAGATGCAGAAGCCTGGACGAGGGAACTGTCTGGCTTTTTTGAAAGTTTACCGAGAAGTCATGTTGTTGAAGGACCTAAATGGTGTTCTTTACATCTGCCTGAGCTGCCTGGAATGTGGATGCTTGAATTAGGATGTCGTCCAGGTAGCACTGGACGTGTATTGGTATTTTCCTTAACTGGGCAGCTAACACGGCTAGGACTTTTGTGAACACCCTGGGTGCCGAGGACAGGCCGAATGGAAGGGCCTTGTACTGGAAGTGCCTGCCCCTGTAGCAGAACCTTAGGAACCGTCGGTGCGCTGGATGAATGGGGATGTGGAGGTATGCTTCCATGAGGTCTATTGACGCTAGGAAGTCTCCCTGTCTGATGCCCCCTAGGATGGACTGGAGAGAGTGCATCTTGAACTTTTTGTAAGTGATGTAACGGTTGAGATGTTTGAGGTCCAGGATCGCTCTCCACCCTCCTGAGGCTTTGGGGACCACAAAGAGGATGGAGTAGAACCCCCCGCCCCTGTGGTTTGATGGTACAGGTTCTATGGCCTGAATTTCTAGAAGGTGTTCTATGGCCTCCTACATGAGTCCCTGTTTGAGTGGGTCCCTGGAAACGGAACAAGCAATGAATCAGTTCGGGGGTGTGGCCAGAAACTCTAGAGAAAGACCGAACTGGATGGTTTGTAAAACCCAGCTGTCCGTGGAAATAAGTTCCCACTGGTGGAAAAAGTGGGTTAGCCTTCCCCCAATTGGAAGCCTTGTGCAGGAGTCACTTGGATTTTCTGTAGGGGCGTCCTGCCCCTCGAAATGGCCGCCTAGCCTGACCCTGTTGTCTGGGTCGAAATCCGGGCCTGTCATAGGGATGGTCATACAACCTCTCCTGTCTGGGAGTGTATGAGCGGGATGGTTGAGTGACTGTCACGCCAGTTGCTGGCCGAAAGGACTGCCTGTGAAAATATGGAGTGGGGCACTTATCGGGCTTTTTGTTCAAGTGGGCCATGACTTTGCATTTATCCTTATTTTCAACAAGGTACGGAGCCAGGGCCTCCCCGAATAGATTGTTGCCCAGGTAAGGGGCAGTCGCTAGACGCCATTTGACCCTGGCATCAGCCTGCCAGTGTTTGAGCCACAACATCCGCCTGCCGGTGATATTGGATGCTATGGACCTGGAGGCAAAATTGGCTGATAGAAGTGTGGCGTCCGCCACATACTCTGTGGCCACCACCATTTTACTTAGGTCCTGATGGGTCCGAGTGTCCTCAGCGGGGACTCTGGCCTGTAACTGGCGCAGCCATAAAAGAGTAGTCCTAACAAAGAAGGACGCACAAGAGGCCATTTTAATTGCCCATGCTGCAGACTGATGGGTCCTCCGGATGGTCTGCTCCCATTTTTTATCATCCGCCTTTAGCGCCTCCAACAGGTCCCCCGCTATCGCAGTCTGGGAAACCAGAGGGGTCCAGGCCTCATCAACCTTAGGGACCTCCAATGCGTCAGTGAGGTCTGTGGAGGTGCTAAAGAGCTTTTTGTCAGTCCCGCTTACCGAAGGAAATGAGGAAGGGGAAGCCCATTGTTTCTTGATCCCTTTAAGGAAAATAGAGGGGCACGGGACATGATGTTCTGTTGCCACTGTTTCAAAAAAGATAAGATTGGGGCTGGAATCCGATGTGGCCTGTGGTTGCAGGAACTGATCGGATCCAATGTTGGCTGTTGATGTGGCCTTGCGCAACAGCGTGAGAAATAGGGCTGGGTTAAATAAGCCCCCGGAAGGAGAGGGTTCAGGAGGAAGTTCCTCCTCCTCTGATAATTTAAGTCCGGCTGTTCCTCACCCTGAGGGGAAGAGTAACCGCTCATGGAGGAGTGCGCTGGAGATGTGGGCTCCTGAATCATGTGGGTCTCTGCAGGGGAGCCATAAGATGGCATGGCTGACGTAGAGGCCCCCTGATCTGGTGTATGATGGGAGTGCTGCGCTAGCGCTTGGTCCACGACCTTAGAAAGCAAGGCTTCAAGGCGGCCGTCGGAGAAAATATCCCCGATGTCCGGCCCCCTGAGTCCTGCAGCTGTGGGGGTAAATGTGGCCTCTGGGGCTGGGCCTGGAGCCATAGTGGCATGCTGAGCCAGTGCGGATGGAGAACCCAACGTGACCAGTGTCCCTGAGGGGGACCACACGCTCTGAGCTGAAGTTGAGGACCTAAGGGAAGGTCAACTTCAGGAGCCGCCAACTGATCCGTATCCAAACCGGCCTGCCTCTGTGCCCTGGAGAACTCCTTCTCCAGGGCCTGGTGCCTATGGCTGGCTTGCTTCTCTGCCAGCTTGGAAGGCTTCTTAAGCGTGTGCTTCGTCTTGGATTTGGACTTGCCTGCCGCCCCCTGTTCAGAGGATGAGTGGCAGCTGTAAGCAGAGGATGGAGAGACGGTACTCGAGGTTTGAGGCATCAAGGAGCCCTCCATCCCGGTTGAGCAATCCCAAACAAGTGAGATAATCGCTATGGCAGGCAAGTAGCTGGCGGGAGTGAAATTGGAACAAGCAACAAGACTGTTCCCCTGACCACCTGACCAGAAAAAAATTCTCTCTGGGTCTAGGTCACAGCAATTGAGTCAGATGCTGAAGGCACGTTTGGGGCTACTCTCTGGGCTCCGCCCGGAGGCCTTAGGTGGCCAGTCAGGGTGCACCAGTAAAAGGAAAAAGGAAAAAAAAACCCGAAAGGGCTTAGAGGCCTGAATGGACAAAAAGGGTCCTGACAAGGGAGGATCAATCCCAATTGGCGGCTACTCAGATTGTGTGCATGGTAGTATTGGGGCACAGTCCAGATGTGGCCTAAGCCGGGCCTACTACTGTAAATAGGAATGCTTTGGAGTTCAAAAGGGCCGTTAACTACTGAGAGTAGGCCTCGTGGGCCTAGCTAGGCCCCACCCATGTGGATTCGGACTTATGGCCATGAAAAGGTGATCCGTTAACGTAGGCCCCTGAAGCAACAGGTGGGGTTTTTAAGTGGGCTGAGGGTGAACTGCCGACTGAATTGGGACCGCAGGGAATGGACACATAGGCCGATGCAGCCTTCTCGCCCCTTCCCTGCAATTCAAAATGGCGGCTGCGACTCGTTCTCTGTGAGAATGGTCTCCTCGGCCTCAACTCCCAATCCTGGGGCTGTTTTCAGCCTCCTTGCAAGTCGCGGTGGCAGCGAAAAGCGCTGCGCTGAAGTCAAACCCCCTGGGGCTGCTTCCGAAGCCAGTAAGCAAAGAGGGGTTTTAAATGAGTTCGTTGCCTTTTTCGGCAACCAAAATGGCGACTGTTCCCGGCTGCCTGGGAAGCTTTGGAACGATCCAAAGTAAAAAAAATGACTTTCGGATCTGCAGCCTGGGATCCGATCTGGGAGATGCAAAGCAGAGGGGAGAGAGGGAATCTGGAAAAAGTTCCAAGCAGACCCTGCTTGGAAGCTTTTCCCCAGAGCCCTGGGGAAAGGAACGCAGGGAAGCTGCAAGGGCTCTCCCCCCTTCCACCCCACACACCTCAACTAAAATTAATTACACCGAGCTAGTGTTGTGGGGAATTTGTTAAAGTGAAAGCCAATTAGTTTTTGGTAAAATATAGAGAGGAGAATTCACCAATGGAGTTTTTCTAACCTGCTATCTGCTGAGAGCCAAACCTTATACGATCTTCAAGAGCTGAGACCAAGTTAAGACTGGATCTCCTAGCAAGAGGGGGCATGTCAAGTTTGGCTACTTGGTCTCAAGAGCAGGCAGACTAAGAAAACCCATTGGTGGATTCTCCATCTCCTGTACTGGAGAACATACAGACTAAAATAAAGCATACAAGATAGAAGATCTGCAATTGTTATCAGCAATATACACGTTTTACAAACTATGCACTGCAGTGGCAAGAGTTATCTTCGGGTCTGCTAGCAGAAATTGTATTTAAAATGTTTCAGTCCATTCCAAAATTGGAATTACAACAGGTCTCAGGAACTCTTTGCATATGTCTTAATAAGAAAATAGAATAAAACAATGAGTTTGTGTTTCAGTATTACCATCACTGCAAGAGCAAAGCCTTTCCAAATATGGAGTTTTATGAAATTTTCCCTCCAGCTCTGATGGTATACTATTGAACCATTGTTATGTAAATCCTCCTAGAAATTTGTTGAGAGTTGATCTAGGTACAATGCCGCTTTACAAAATTATAAGCTAAGCAAAAGTTTACTATATTCTGACCGTGATTCTTTATCAAGGATCCTTTGCTTAAGAACCACCATTGCTTTATCTTATCCCATAGGCTAGAGTTCTCCCTTGTAAAATATATATATACATATATTTCTCAATTTGGAATCTCCAGGAAGAATTGTATTTAGCAATTAATGTTAGCTCTGTCAGACCTGGCGCTGAAAGTGAACCTTTAGTGAATATTTAAAGACATATAACTATGCCCTTGTTTCAACTTTCATAAATTTTGTCTCTAGTTACTAATGATTAGTAATATGACATGTAAATTTTGATTCTTTGCATTTCCCTGTGTCTTTAATGTTCTGGGTAAAATATCTTTCTCCTTAGCCTTCAATCTAAATCGTACCCAAGTTACACCATTTTTGCTAGACCAGTTAACTTAAACTCCACTGCAATATATTTTCTGAGTAATTTATATGTTCCTCACTGTAACAAAATCCTATTTGCATTAATGCTGTTTACTGTTTCAGCACATATTTCCATACATTAAAGCATAAACCTGCCTGTGAACCATTTAAAAATGTGACAATAAAAGATAACATTTTGCTCAATCAATTTATTCAGCGCTTTTCCAGTCATGCCAAGTAGTTGTACCTTACGATTATTTCTGCAAGCAAGGCCATTAGATTGGTAGGAAAAGAATAAAAAAACCCTAAATGTTATCCAACAGGAATGCTTTAAAGAACATCAGGTTTCAATATGAATAGACATGGCTCTTAATTTTTCTATAATCGAGTGGCCAAACTTCTTTTTCCAGGGTATCCAGCCAGCACGGCCAGGATCCAAAAATCCAGTGGGCAACAGATTGTGAAAAACTGGGTAATCTAATCTAACCTCTTACTTTCACACAAACATCAAAAACACAAACACATACATAAGAGAAGCTCACATTAGATATTGAGTCAATAGCTATTATATGGCTGTTCTAAAGGCATTATTATGCAGTGTTTTTATTCCCAACCTCTTAAAATGCCACAACAGAGATATGGATTCATGTGTCTAAGTCAAAACCAAGGGCATAGTATGGTTTAGCATTATATGGTCCAAGCAGCAAATTCCTAAATGCTGGGTGAGACAAACTTTTGATTATACATTCATAGCTATAACTATAACTCAGCAAATAAATCATTATCGATTTACCCAAACTTTTAACTTTAGAAAACTGTTGGTGAAAGAGCTACCGGTATGTAGAGGGAGCTCTGATCCTGTCTCGTATATCTTGCTCAGCTAGTCCAAAGAATACCATGCTTCTAGCCAAAAAAAGCCCCTTGACACATGCCTAAGTAAAATACTGAATCAGCCAAGATGTGGTCTTTTCAGCTGCGCTCAGCTTAACAACCCTCATCCAAGTTGACTCAGTGTACTCATTCCAAGCTCCTCCTCCTCCTTTTGCCAAGTACAATAATCTATTTACAGAGAGCAGAATGCTCTTCTATTGTCTGCCAGTAGGCAGACATCATTCGAGGGTGACTGCCAACTTCTTCAGTATAGTGCTACCCCAGAGGAGCCAATGGCTTTTCTCCTTCTTGCTCTGCTGATTAAGTTGAAAGAAGGAAAAATCTATAATGGTTTGTTTAATCAGGAGCACTGTTCTAGAAATCAGCTCCACCCCCCCCCCATGCTAAGTATGACGGTTTTAGCAATGACGCTATTCATTCATTACTTTCTGGTTGGGGTGAAAGATATGCCATTCAAGTTAATATACAGCATTGCATTAATTCCTCTCCATTTTTAAAAAAGTGGAGATGTCAGTATCTGAAAAATCTATCTTAAATTAAGTTTTGTGGAGGAGTTGACAGATATCAAACTAATTTAGGGACACGTCAGCTGAAAGAGGAAACTTTTCCATTATTCTTAAATGGCATACTCCAAGACAATTACTTAACAGCCCAATCCTGGGGCAGTTTTGCTTAATAGCTCAAACTGGGACATAGATGAAGAAAGCTATCAAATGTTATTTTAAAAGTATGCCAATTCAATCAAAGGTGATGCTCAATTCATGCCAACATGGGGCAAAACAACCTACCAGGTTCTTTGGTCCCTCAGCCTGAAGGTCTCATGGACATTGGCCACTTTCTGTTTGATTAGCAGAGACATTTTTTTGCAGTTGCCCCAGTGTGAGGAAATTTAAAAAAAAAATATTTATGTGACTAAAAAGTTACTTTGTCGAGGTTGCCTTAATAAAATTAAAGTAGGGAGTCAATTGATCGGTTAAATATTGCTATGCGTTGGTGACTGCTTAAATTGTTTAAATTCACTGACATACTATCAGTTAGCATAGTAAGAGAAAGGCCTCCCTGCCCCTTTTCATGTACAGCATCAAGCAGGAATGAATCTAGAAACATTAAAAAAAAAAGAGTTTCTGATATTGCACAAAATTTTTAGTGGCTGGGCAGAGGCACATATCAGAGCTGACCATTAGTTCCTCTTGTTAAATATAGGAAATATAAAATATGCCCTCCATGTGATCAGATGTCTGCTATGTAACTTCCTGAGGAGGCACTGAACTAAATCTTAGAGTTAAAAGACACACTGTTGCGTAAACCAATTGGCATCATATTTTTCTGAAACCTCTAAAAGAAAACCATTCAGAAAAGCCAAAATCACGATATGGGTTATTTTGAATGTGTTGCTAACATATACCTGACCAAAATTTCACATCACCAACTCCAGAAAATTTTTTATGAAATCCTACTTAGCTTTTCAAAGGTTTCAACAGAAACATCTGCATTCTTGCATTTCTTTTTAAATTCTTTCAACTGCACACTGGGCATAATTACAATTACATTGCTGCTTGAATTAGACAAACATTAGTCCACTTATTAATCAATATACAACAGACTAGGCACTTTTCTGTAGTTTCTAAGAAACATTAACCATACTTTAATCAGGGGGCATTCTACAACAGCAAAAAAATTAATGAAACACGTTCCACATTTGTATTCCTTTTGAAATTGAAATGAATTATTAAAATAGTATCTCAGCCTATGAAAAGAGTATTATGATGGCTTCATTTGAGAAATAAAACATTGCTATAGTTGCATTCAGAGAACTTATTGTCTCTATGGATTTCTTTTCTGGATCCATACAATACGGAAGACAGATTCTTGTTGAACCTTTTGGAAAACTTCCAAACAGTAGAAATAATTTGATGATGGGACAGCTGAATCCATACTTAGATAGATGACAAATTCTTATCTTCAGGATGTTTTTAAGCAGAGGATGGATGACCATCTGTCATAAATGCTTTATTTAGACTTGGATGGACTAATGGTTTAACTGCCCCTTCAAATACTATAATTTTATAAATACTAGTACCGGTAACTATAAAATCCACCTATAAACAAGCTTTTCCTTCTAAGATTTTGCTTTCCTGAAAGCAAGTTTTATTTCTTTGAGGCAGGATTGACAGTAACTAAACTTTGAAGACAAAGTATAATTTACGTTTTCTCACCTTCCTACAGATTCATAAACCTAGATCCAATCCAGTATTTGTTTTTATGACACTTCCACATGTGATAGTAAGTCTAACATGTTGCACCTTAATAAGGAGATTTAAGTGGTTGAGCAAACATCACAATTAATTGCTGGCCCTGCATTGCTTCCGAACAACAGATAATTAGGCTACAAATTCTGTTCTCAGAAGCCACTATTTAAGCAGCACTTCATTAAAGGCAAACAAACATGAGTTTCAGAGCATTAGTGTCAAAACCTTGAGAAATTGGTATATTGGAAACCACAAAAAGGCCATTAGTATGACCAAACAGACTTGCCTGTAAAGACAACCCTGAGCCAGACATTAGAGCTTTATATGGTATATTAGTATATGTTTTATCCAAAACTAGAGTTAATGCATAGTTAGTACCCACTGTTAGTATCCTTCGATAGCAGTTTTCTCATGAATAAAATAAGTTAAAATGTGGGTGACTGTCACTATACTTTGGGATAGCAAATTCCATATATCAAATGTAGCTGCATGAAAAGTATTTCCTTTTCAATCTCTCAATATTGGAGGACTATGGGTTTCAGTATTACAAAAAAAAAACCCTTCCACATCATGCATAGTTATACCCATTACTATCCTGTCTCTACTCAGTCTTTTAAAATTCCTAGATGAAATGTGGTTGTCTTCTGCACTTTTGATGGGTCCTTTCTCTTTCTCTCTCCCCCCCCCCTCTCTCTTTCTCTCACACACACAGACACACACATATTCTGGGTATGATTATATCAGCAATTAAGATATGGCAAATGTATTTATATTCCTATTTAATGATACCCCACGCAGAAACACAAACATTTCCAGCAAACCAAGACTGCATCAAAATGATGACACATGTACAGTGACAAAAAACTCTGCCTTTACATACTTGCATCTTATGTTTAAAGCAAGCCTTTAAATCATGTTTTGGCATAAAGAGGTCATGACAGCATTTTTATCCACAGCAACTGCATACTGTACAGTGTTCAACCATAAATTTAAGATCTTTTTTCTGGATGCTTGTCACTAATTCAGAAGCTTTATGTGAAAGGAGATTAATTTTTGCCTCAGTGTGCATTTGTGAATGCTTCATTAAACTGAATCTTAAGTGTTTGCAATCTGAATCCTGGGTTCTCAGAATTTAGAGAGTTCCTTTTGATTTATGAAGCATTAATAGAAAAGTTATTGGTTTAATCTGCCATTGGGAGAATTCACCATGTATTTCTACTCCTTGTTTTCTCTTCTTTGTCCAGCTACTACTCCAGAAGAGGAGCTTTCTCTGTTCTTAATCCCATGTCTAGATTCTGGCCCTCAAAGTAAAATGATATGCTAAAACCATAGCCAAGACCAGGCATCATTAATAAATGTTAAATGTGATCTGGCTGATCCTGAACAGTAGCATCCAATACGGTGATATTTTGAGCAATGGAATAAAACTCCAACCTTTTCTCCTGAAGAAGAAAATCCCAATGTTGATAGCTGCAGAAGAAGCAACAGGCTTGGTTAATTACAGCCACATATTAGAGGCAGCAACAATAATGTTAAAAGGCTCTGCAATTTGCTCCAGAGATTGGGATCATTTCTGGAGCAATTTAACTTCTGGAGACATAAAGACAAAAAAAAGTACCATCATTTTAATTGTAACTTTATTAAAAGCACCAGGTACTTCCAGAAGCTTCAAAAGGGATGGAAAAAGCAGTGGGAAACAGAGAGACATTACAAGACAATAGTGGAGGTCTTGCCTAGGAGTTCATAGGCAAAGTGCCATAACTGCAAATTACCTTGTCACTGCAGGACTGCTCCATCAAACAGATGTGATTTAAGCCAGCCAGAGCAATATAATTCCCTTGACAAATTCAGATAGAACGAATTTATAGCAGAGGTGAGAGCATTTGACTCAGTCCTTGTTACAGGCCTAAATATCAAGTTTTTGAGTGAAAGACTGATGTTCCTTCCAAATGCGGTGGAGGAAACACGGATCCCATCTAATAACTCTCCTGTGATCCAAGGTCCCCATGCAGCATAGGTGCGTTCACCAAAACAAAAACCAAACCACTTCCACCTCCCCATTGCAAACCTTTGTGCCTTTATCTCCCCGAAATCCAATAGTCCCAGACAATCCCCCCGGCCCCAAAAGGGGGGCTTAATTGAACCCAAAGGAAACCATCACAGCAAAATAACCCATTTCCTGCCCTCGCTGATAGGCTGCATCCAGCCAATACGGACCTAGAAAAGGTCCTATTGCAGTCCTTGTCTGATCCGAGGGGCCAGGGAGAGAAAGCGCCTCTCCAAGCGGCCTAGGGAAGTGGGAGGCCCCACCTTTATACCCCCGGCTCCCCGCCCCCTGTTCCGCGCGCAGACAAATACAGCGGTGCAACTGCGGCGCCGGCCGGGCAGGTTAGGCTGGTCGAAAGAAGGGAGGAAAGATTAGGGTCCGCCCGGGTAGGCAAGGCGGCAGCAGCTAGTGAAGAAGCGGGAAAATCCCCGCTGCCCTCCAGAAGCCTGGGGGGGGGGGGTCCCCGGTTGCGGCATGACAGTCTGGCTGGCTCACCCACCTGCTTTCCTCTTCGTCCTGTCTCCCGGGCACCCTTCACTGGGCGCAAGTCAGCGGTCAGCCACCACTTATGCAGCTCAAGCGGTCTGCTACGGGAGCGCCCGGCGCTCCTATTTAAGTCGCCCGTAAAGGGAGGGGGAAAAAGAGTGGGAAAGAAAACAGCGCACGAAACGGAGGCGGCGCGGCTGAGTGTCTTGCGTAGCGCCAGGCCCGCCTTTCCAGTAAGCGCAGGGACACGAGAGAGACACTAGGACCAGTTAAAAGCCAAGCGAGCCGGTTGGCGTGCGCTCCTCGGCAGTCGCACCAATAGGAGGGGAGGAGGAGGGCGAAAACCACGCAATGCCAAGGGCAGTCAATCGCGCGACACGGCTGAACGTCGGAAGTCAGTCCGGGCGGTCTCAGTCCGAAAAGCGAGGGGCACCGCACGTGATCTCTGAGTGGGAGAGCGCCCGGAACATCCTCGGGGCCACCCGGTAGTTTTGATGGCCTCGGGGCTTGCTGGCGACGGTGTTCCGCATACGTTCAGTGAACTGGCAATTTAGGGAAGCGCACGCTGTCGCCCGTAGGAAGTTCATGAGGACGCCAGAAATCAATCCGTTCCCTTCTCGGATCTGTTTTATCGCATCACTTGTTCTCGGGAATGAAATCGGTCGAGAAAAGCAGGTTGCAGAATTATATGCTTTGGCTGAATTCAAAGGCTGGAAGTGAGGGTACCCCGGTCATGACCACCCCTCTCTCTCTCTCTTTTTTATTTTTGCACATAGGCTCGGGAAAGATGGACAAGATAATCCTAAATACATGCCTGAAGTTCCTCTTATGTTAAGATATAGGTTTATAAATAGAGGGAACAAATACTAACAAGCAAGATTATTATTATTTCAAAGCATACTGAAAAGATTCATTCAGTCTCAGCCTGCCCTGGGGAGAACACAACGTTTTCTTTACAGTGTGCAACCCTTTTGTGCTTGTTACTACATTTCCTCAATAGAGACATTTATTTAGAAGCAGGTCTCATTGAATTTAACAGAGTCTGCCTTCCACATATTTGCATGTGCACACATTCCCATAGCTGACTTTTAGATTGTGCAAGAAAGTAAGAGTAGTGGAAATCAGAATGAAAGTTGAAGAAAAGTAAGTGTTGCAAAGTTTTGCAAGAATGCTTGAACTACCGGTATTTAGTTTTTAACATTCTGTATGAAAACAGTTTAAAAGATGTGGGTATTTACTGCTCTAGAAGGTGGTTTCACTGTGAAATGTAACTTGATCGAAAGGTATAGAATATTACCATCCGTCCTTTCTCATGCTTTTCACCTTGCTGGGGGTGTTCCATTCCCCACTCCCACCCAGTACGGAGGTAGAACCTATTCCATTGGTCCATCCCAGGTGGCTAATGGACCTGGCTGGGTTTCAGAGGGAATGTGAGATTTCCCCCCCCCCCAGTGATTTGTTAGGCTGTTCAACTAGGCAGGTCTTCTGAGGCCTTAGTCTCTGCCTGGAATGGCTGTCTGATAAGAGCCTTGACTTGACTTATTTTTAATTTTATATGTTATCAATCCTTGGGAGCTCTCTGGTATTTTTTTAGGAAATTTGGGAGATGACACCTAGAGCATTTCTGGAAAAAAAAGTGAAGAGCAAACTCAACTGAGCATGTACATGAACTGATATTAGGGGTTATATTTGGCAACAGAGGCACAAAGTGCAATTATTCTTCTTGCATTTGCAGGTAGCCAATTGGAGGCTCTGTTTAAAGTGGCCTGTTTCTTGCTGGGGAGGGAGGGAGTCGAAAGAATATCTACAGCTACTAGCTACTGTTAGAAATATTCTGGGCATTTGGCAGATAAAGTTGCTCAGATCCAGCCTAACTCAGACCTTGACTGGGCAGATACTGTCAAACTGGCCAAAAATCGTTTAATCCTGTTACTTCATGTTTGATTCTGGGACTCTTTAGGAAGTGGATAGGATGTTCATGGAGAGCTAGTGTAGTGGTTAAGGCACCAGGCTAGAAACAGGGATATGGTGAAGTCTAGTCCTGCCTTAGGCGCAAAATCAACTGGGTGACCTTGGGCTAGTCACTCTCAGCCCTAGAAAAAAAGAAATGCAAACCACTTCTGAAATACCTTGGCAAGAAACTGATTAGATTTGTCCAGTCAGTTATCAAGAATCCAAAACTAACTCAAAGGGACGTACATACAAGATCTGGCCACTTGTTTATGGGATCTTTGTCCCTCCTAACACTTTGTCCCTTCCAAGACACCCCCTTGGTAGGTAATTGGAACAATTTCATCCTTGAAAGAGGGGTGATTCTGCCTACTTTAAATGAGAAGGAAGTACACTCCCTCCTCAAAAAGCCACAGTTGCACTCTTTGGAGCTGAGTGACATTTGATAATCACTTGATGACAGCAAAGCTGGGCTGGGGGTGGTGAGACGACTATCTTTTTTCTTCTTCATCTCTTGGTGACTTCTGATACTTTTTTGTTTTATGGACCAGCCATAGGTTTGGTGGAACAATGTTGTGGTGCCCCAAAGGTACTTTTTCGGGAGCCAACTGGACTTGCTTGCAGACTACAGGAACCATTTGCACTTCAGTTTGAGATGCAGACAACACAGACTCATCCCCAACAGTGAAGGGACACAGGGCAGAAAACATCCTGCAGCCAAGAAGGCTCCACACACATTTGCTCAGGTGACTGTGGATACAGATAAACCTCCAAATGGCTCCAACAACTCTCCAAAAGAATGCAAATGGTCAGCTGTCTGCAAGGAATATAAATCCTTCCATTCCCCACCATCCAGTCAGAGCTGAAGAAGCTTCTTGGATGAGAAGCAAAACATTTTCAAAGGAAAAAAAAAACCAAGAAAGTCCAGTTGCCTCCCAAAAAAGGACCTTTGGGACAACCATGACCCGGAGGACTGAGAATCTCCACAGACCCTGTTGTGGTGTATCTCTTTTCTACAGATGATTCCTGCCACAGTTGTCAGATGCAGAAAAGCCAAGTTTAAAATTTCTGGTTTTAGAGGTGCCTCAGGGTTTTACAGTCTCGTTGCTCCTGTTTAACATCTATATGGTCATCAATCAACAATGGGTCAGATATCGTCAGTATGCTATGCCTAGAGTCTGTTTATATCTGAAGGAGGAAAAACAAATTTAAGCTAAAGCCTGAAAAGACCAAGTGGCTATGACTTCATAGATTTTTGTGGTGCCAGAGATGCTCAAGCTTTCCCATGTAAAACTGGTGAGCAATTGGAGTATCTTCCTCGACTCACAGCTCCTGCTTGAAGAAGAGGTAGCAGTATGGCCAGGAAAGCCTTCTGACATATCCATCTGCTAATACTTTCCTGAACTAAGGGTCATTTTGTTACAATTACTTATGCCTAGATGACCTAGTATATGAATTATTGCAAGGAGATATGAATTGCCCCTGAAAACCACTTGAATGCTTCTCGCTACACTAAAATGAAGCCATTAATGAATGCTCTCTGGATGTAGTTACATACCGGTAGCAGTCACTTTGTGAGAGTACCCATAATATGCTCTCAAAAGTCTACTGATGCCTTAACCCTGCAAGATAGTCCATACAAGATGCACAACCAAGTGTTACTACCTCTATCTTTATTGTTCGGTTACATTAACAGACACTTGCAAGACCAAAAGCATTTCTCTTCTCCTTTCTTTTTACTGCGTGGAAAACTAGGGAGAATATCTTCTGAAATGTTTCTACTCTTTCAAGCTCCCAAGTAAACCAGACAGGAAATACGACTAGATGAGCTCATTCTATTTATTGTAAGGATATGTTAACAGAATCTTGCACATCTGAACTTACAAACCGCCCACCGCCACTTTAACTGCCTGATCCATTAGGATAGGTCCTTCCTAAGTTTCTTTCTCTGACCATTAAGCCACTGGGGGCTCCTGTCTCTCTTATCTGATTGTTGATGCTGATTGTCAGCATCTCTTCCCCTTGTTCTCCAAGGCCAGACACACATTCCATTACAAGCTCCATCCCCCTTCTGTGAGTTGAGACATATTTTATATGCCAGTTGTCCAGTCTGCTGATTTCCGTCCTGTCTCCAAGATCCTCACATACAATTATAGTTTTTGAGAATGTTTAATATTGAAGAGACCATTCTGGGTTCTTATGTGCCCAGTGAAAGATGTATAATTTCTGGCTCCCAGACCGGTCAAGGTTCAGGACTCTGCTGTGTAAACGACTAATTTTAAGCTCTTCCATTATCAGTGAAGAGATTGATTAGTTTGGCAGGTTCATAGGAAGGCAATTATAAAGAAAACATGTTTCCACACCAATACATTTTGGGGATATATTGATTTATTTTAGAATTTTAGAAGGAAAGTAGTTTGGTTGCTGGAATTAATGTAACCCCTTCCCTCCCTCCCTTCTTTTCTTCCCTTATTTTATAGGATTTAATACTTGCTCAACTCAAAAGAATCCTGGTGGATTACAAAAGATTAATAAAGGCAAAATAAAATACATCAAAATTACCTTTAAAAAGCCCACACTAAAAAATAAACATTCCCCAGGAAAGACACCAATAAATCTTATCTAGGGTTAAAGGCCCAGTGAAATAAAGATGCCTTTAAAGCTCTTCTAAAAACTGCAAAGTAGGGAGTTTTACAGTCTTCTAGTGTAATCGATTCCAAAGTAGGGATAGTTACAGGGATGGCCTGTCACCCATGTCAGAGAAAAAAGGGGCTCTTAAGAAATGTCCCCAAGGTGTTCTCTTGTCAGACAGCCAGGTTCAATCCTTGTATGGCAGAAGCTGATGTAATCTGATGTAGAGAATAAGGAAGAGGACCTTGATGGAGATAGCAGATTCCATTGCTAAGGCAATGAAGCATTTTTTTTAAAAAATCCAGAATGTCCAGATAACATTCAGAAACGAACAGATACTTCCTTAATTCACCGAAGGAAGGAAGTACACTAAAGTAGAAGGAAGTACAGCAAAATCAGACTTGCAAGATTCTGTTATTATAGCCAATCTCAATAAAAGTTGTAGATACCTTGTGGAGTTTATTTAATGGTCTGGTCTACCTACCAGGGCCAGCATCTGATGGTGCAAAATAAATCTTGGTAAAGAAATGGAGTGCCTGCACAAGCTTGTTTCAACCATCCTGGACAGACAGAAAAATACTCAACTCCTTCTAACAGTTAGCATGCTGTTGGAAAATTGAAGGGTAAAGATCTCTGACCATTCACAGAAGTTCTGGCCCCGTTCATTGACCCAAAAAACAAGAGCCACAACTTGCTGTTTGAGCAACAGCTTCAGGAAAGGGCAATGTTCAGTCTTCCTTATGCTTCATTTAACATATTATTTGCCAATTGTTTCTGGTCTCATCCTCTCTCAATCTTTCCACCCACCATTCATCTATTTTGTGTGTTGTCCATAATTGTCTAACAATGAATTGCAGTAACATGCATGTGATAGACATACAGCCAACTGTGCTTTGTGAACTCATAAATTAGCGTACATAGCTCAGGAATAACATTTGTTTCTCAAATCAGTGCCCATTCTTATATTAGAGAATCATGCCACACCCATGAGACTCCCAATTTCATTCCTATGAACCAAAAGGAAATGAACTTGTAGACATTTATCATATCATATTTATCAAATCCCCGCAGATTTCCCTGATTTCCTGACCAGGTGATAGAGCCAGATCCACAACCTGATATCTTAGTAGAAAATCTTACTGCCTTTTTAAAAAATAGTGTAATTATTGCATGATATGGACATGAAAGTGAAATGTTTTCAGTTGCAAATTTCTGCTAGTGCACAAGTTATGAAATAGGTTAGAGGATTTATTACATCACTATTCAGAGTTCTCATACATAATTTTAAAAGGGTTGCATGACACTAATCCCAATGTGACAATGCATGTTCTTTCCTTTTGGCCTATATCTGTTAGTAATTTTCTTCTTAAAAGCTTATTTTTCTCTAGTTTCAGACTTCTCTATTATTTACTTTTCCCAAAGTCTACTCAGGGAATTTATGACAACTAGAACAGTTCATGCTGCCCTTGCTCAATAGTAATGTTGTCATACCCGTTTTGCCAAAACTCTAAGCAGCCTAAAGCATATCCACACAATCTTGTACAGTACTACACAAGTGCATGTTTTCCTTTGTTCAATTCTCCTCAAATCCAAAGAGTTCTGCCAGTTTGTTAATGGAGGCTCTCTAATAACAGAAAGTGGAGGAGGGGAAGACAAGCAAAAACAAAAACAAAAAAACCCTTTGCTTTATGGTCCAGAGAAAGAAAAACATCCTGATTCTTTCACCTTCTCTTCACTAATAGTTGCCTCAAGCAAGGGGTCAAGAGATACAGGAACAATTAATGTCATGAGGCAACATTGCATGAGCCCTCTCTTCCTCAGAGGTTCCTCGTGTGCTCTCCCAACAGCATTTCTTGGGTGAGATCCATTTGCAGCCCCCTTCCTTAATTCTTTCACTCCTGTGGACACAACCAGTCTTCTGCAAGCAGTTTCTAACTTGGCATCCTCTCTACATTCTCTTACTAGCCACTGTGCTCACAGTGTGATATTTTATTCAACTAATATTTTTTTCCAGGGGAGTCAAATATTGGCCCCAAATTTAAAAGATCTCCCATGATTCCTTCCAAAAATGTGAGTTGACTGTGTTTGTATATTGGATGAATGTGATTAATTTTATTGTTATAATTTTTATTGTATTGTAATTTTGTAAGCTGCCCTGGATCCTAGGAGAAGGGCGGCATATACGTTCGAATAAATAAAATAAATAAATAAAAATCCTTGCCCCAACCTTGATGGCACTGATTTGAAGGTGTGGAAAGCCCTTACTCTCAAATTTTGCCCAGTTTATTTGTTGTAGTAACTAAGTTGTGAACTTAACAAAGGATGACTAATATTTTATATTATCCATTGCATGTTGGCAATGTGATCTCAGGTCAGCTGTGCCAAAGTGATGTTTGTGGAAGTACAACTGAAGACCATCCTTTGGACATGTTAATGCAATGTCAATGTATGTATGAAACAGGTGGGTCTTACTGGCATAACAGCCATCTTGTTTTGCATATGGTCCTTTTTGCTACAGTGCTTCTAGTTCTACATGAAAGTAAACTTTCTGCTTCAAAGATTAATAATAAAATTCTCTCTTACCTCCTTAAGGGCTAAATGACCACTTCACTTAAACAATTACACCATAACCAATCAAAGTTTATTTCTGCTTGCCAAACCAAACAAGACAGTGGTTACTAAAGTATCAATAACAAAGAATTTAGAAAAAGGCGATCAAATACCAAAAGCAAAAGTAAATATTCTCATCATAACTTCCTGTTCATAAAATGCAATTTCCAAGAGAAAAATAAACATTGTCATTAGGTTCCCTTTTTCTAGAGGTTGACATAATATATTAGAATTTTTGCATTCAATGGCACTTGCTCCTATATGAATGCATACTTCTTACAACTTGAAGATGGGTGTATGTGTATGTGTGTTGTATTTTTATTTCAGTGCTTCCTTTTCTCTAAGGCAGATGAATTGCCGATTTTCTTCTCAAAAGAATCTTGTTTGGTAAGTTGAGCAGAAACATGACTGGCCCAAAGTCATATTCAGCAAAAATAGGCAAACTTCCTTCCCTTAAGTTTCACACCTTATTTATTAAGGATGTGCAAGGCTCCTTCAGAAAAGCTGATTCAGAACATTTTTTTATTTTTTTTTATTTTTGTGATTTCTATACCGCCCCCCTCCCGAAGAACATGCAAGCAAAGCTTCTTGGTTTGGATTGTTAAAGCAGAATTATATGGAGGTATGAATGGGACTAGCTTGCAAAGCAGTTACTGTTTCCCCGATAGTAAGACACCCCCCATTGTAAGACGTATCGGGGTTTTCAGGGGGTCGGCTAATATAAGCCGTACCCCGAAAGTAAGACATATTACTCCTGCCCACTTCTGCCTCCTGCTTAAAATACTTAAATACTTAAAATACTTAAATACTTAAAATACTTAATATACTTAAAATACTTAAAATAAAACTGACAATTGTTTTCCAATCAATATAAGCCGTACCCCGAAAGTAAGACATAGTGGGGCTTTTGGGGATAAAAAGAAAGTAAGACACTTCTTCCTTTCGGGGAAACA
The DNA here is from genome assembly GCA_034064705.1 of Bothrops alternatus. NCBI lineage: Eukaryota > Metazoa > Chordata > Lepidosauria > Squamata > Viperidae > Bothrops > Bothrops alternatus. The sequence continues at coordinate 6,575,453 of JARGCV010000053.1, read as the reverse complement.
CGGGTAGGATAACAACAACCAAAATAATACAGTTGCTTTAATAAAAATAATAAGAACTGCTGCAAATTTGCACTCTCTACTATCTATTCTGCTCTAACATTCTAACTTATAGTAAATATAATACATTTCAATAAATAGCAAATAAAATTTCTCCACAAACTATTTCTGATATATGTTCATATATAAGAATTATGGTTCATCATTATCCCTGCTATATATGTGGGTATATGCATAATTCTGTATTTATTTATTTATTTTTGTTATATTTATGTAGTGTACTGTATATCGGAGGTGGTTACCCTTTGAGAACTGAATGCAATGAAATTTCATTTTAATGTATGCCAATTAGTGTACATTCAAAGTGATAATAAAGTTATTAATCTATTCTATACCTGAGCCTTTCCTGATAGATTTTTATGGCAGTTAAAAGGGACTCCTATTCCTCTCCTTGTTCAGCTGATTTTTTTGGGCCAGATACATGCCAGACTAAAATGTTACCAGCTGCTTTGTAGTTTAATTAATGGTGTGTGAACCAAGCCAGAAGGCTTTCTTTATAGTTCAGCATGAAACTATAATACATCACCTAAGTACGTGAGTTAATTTAATATCACAGGTTGAGTTAGCCATTAGTCTGCATACAGTATTTGTGTTTATAACTTTGATTTCTCTACTGTGTTAAATGCTGGTAATCTAAGGTGTTATGGGCATATATCCATGATTCGTCATTATCTGAACAAATGGTGGTATTAGGAAAGGATGCATATAGGGCTAGTTATAGACCTGGGTAATCCAGGCAATTAGTCAGGATGCCAAATTCTGGAAAAGACTTCAGAAACACACAATACATGTATAAAATTTGTTAAACTTTTCTTATTGCTCTAGAAACTTTTTTGAAAATATTTTTCAAAAAAGCTAATCCACAAAGTTGGTAAAGTGATTGTGAGCAGTACACTAGCCAGATATTGCAAGTCACAAAAAAGAATCTACTATTCTGGGCCTCAGAAAATTGATAATTGTACTGAATCAATACAAAGTCTGCTAGGCAGATCCTGAGTGAATGAGTTGTGTGATTATCAGCTTATTAAAGTTGTACAAAGAAAAGTAGTTGTGGCACACTCTGTGCCACAATGCAAGCATTCAAGGGTTAAACAAAACTTCACAGAATTGTTGCCATATGACAACAATGGGTGCTGATGTTATTAACATTCCTGTGATTCACTGTAAATGGGGTGAATATGTCCGAGACTAAAAATCAAAAGCTTAAGACTCAAAAAATCAACGAAGAAAAAAAGAAAGAAAGAAAGAAACAAAGAAAGAAAGAAAGAAGAGGGCACCTTTTTGAAATCCCTCAAAAAAATGGAAGATGAGCCAAACCATATGGGGCACCCTAATATGACTTTGCCTAGGGTGCCAAAATGTCTAGAGCTGGTTCGCCTGCATACTTACACAAAATATTGTCTCTTTCCTTTCCAGTATTGCGCATTTCTTTGTATATTATCATCATTCTTTTGTTAGAATCCCTACTTGTTCTATAGTATCAGAAAGATGTTTGAGAACCAAACATGCCTGTGCACCTTCAAGCTCAAAGAATGTCATCACATTTCAAATGAAATATGGATGAACCCTTTATCATTTGATCAGTTGCATGGATGGATAGTCATGAATTGCCAAATTGCTTATAACATTGGGCTGCTTAGATTCCACTGACCTCCATACCTTGGAACTGCTCCATCATGGAGTTACAAACATGCAGTTTTTTAATTGCTAGTTTCTGCTTAGGAGTCAGGAAAAGCCCTGGGCCTGTTTCTGTATTAATTTTAGGCTACATTTTATATACTTACGGGATTAGGGGAGAGACTGAAAACACAGCCAAGGAGATGGTTGTGCTTTGGGGAAAAGAAAGAGACTGATGTTCATAGGAATGATATTATGTGCTCATTTTCAGACATTCAGCTGCCTGTTAAATGATCCAATAGAAATACAGTACTGATTAATATAATTCTATATATGAAAGGTTTTATTTGTTATTGAAAACTGAGTTGCTTTTATATATTTATTGTAATATAGCCCCTCTGTGACAGAAATGGGTGGTTAAGAAATTAGATAGATAGATAGATAGATAAATAGATAGATAGATAGATAGATAGATAGATAGATAGATAGATAGATAGATAGATAGATAAAATATGAGGCATGAGTTTGATAAATTGAAAACTGCATATAGATTGTAGTGTGAAAAGATAAGTTAACATGCCTTAGAAATCTACAGCAAAACAGAGATAGGCATAATTTTTAGTTTTGGTTCTGTTGATTGATTGATGCTTTTCTTACTTCAAGAAGGCTTTGTCGTAGGCAGCCTGTTGCGTATGTTGGAGAATACTTTAGTTCTTCTAAGGTCTCACTACAAAAATTTATTTCATATGCAGAAAATTAACACCAAAAATATGACAATGCACATTAGAAAAATGTGCTTACCACAGAAAAAAATATAGCCCCTTTCTTTAGATCACAGTTATCCAAGCTTTTGGCTTGCCTGAACTGCATTGAGTGAAGAATTGTTTTGGGCCACATATAAAATATATAATATAATTAAGTTATATAAATAACAACCTTTTTATTTTTAAAATATTTTTATTATCTTGTGTGGCCATGTTATTAGCTGTATAGAGACGCACATACTGTAGCTTGTGGGCCACAGATTGGACACCTCTGTTTTAGATGTTACAGTTGCAAATTCCAATCCTGAGTATATTTTCAAAAAAATAAATCCATGTGAACAAGAGGGGAAGTTTTTTATAACTGTTCTCTGAATTATGCCCTATATGACATAAAATCAGAAGATATATTGTACAGCAGTAAAGTGAAACAAATGGAATAGAAGCAATTTGGTAACTTGCCCAAGTCTTACAAACCTATCTTAAAAGTTTAGTCTGACTTCCACCCCAGAAGGCTCTCAATGTAATTTACAAAAGAACAATCCAAATATAGCAAAAATATTCAAACATAAATAAATCACACTTGCAAAACTAATGGGAACAAAATCGGTAGCTTCAGAGGATTCTTTCTTTGCTTTTTTCATTTCCCCCAATTTCAGTTCTATGTTACACAATCACTTTGGGCAATTCTCTTGGATGGGTAGCATTATGGCACTCAAAAGTGGTGTGCAATGTGGGAGTTTTCTTGGGCTCACTTCTGCTTGAAGAGCACATGGCACCTGTGGTCAAGAGGACCTTTGCACAACTCCTTTTGGCTTTTCACTTGCATGTCTTCCTGAATTGGAAGTCTGTTCAGAGGATCAGTTGTGCCCTAGTCATATCAAGACTACTGCAATGTATGTACATGGGGTTGCCCTGAAAAGTCCTTGAAGCTTTAACTTGTCCAGAATGCAGTGTGGTGAGCAGTGACAGAGATGAGCCTGTAATACTTCTGTGTGACTTGCACTGGTTGCATATGCTTCTGGGTGCAATTCAAGGTGCTGGCTCTTACTTAGAAAATCCTATATGGCATGTGGTCTCTTTACCTGACAGACTGCTTATTTTTCATGGTCTTTGCCTGCATGGTATGTACCAAAAGATTTGACATACTCCTGGTCCCTTTGATTAAACAGTGTCATCTATTGGGACTTAAAAGGCATACCAGTGACTGCCCTTTGGAATTAGATTCACCTGAGCTCCATGTGGTCTCCACCTGTTGGCATTCTAAAAAGCCTTGAAGACCTGATTGTTCTCCAGTGACTTGGGCTTAGATGAATGCAGCCCCTGTTGGATGTACTATATCTATGTTATGTTGACATGTTGTCTATGTCTCTATTTAACGACCAGATCGCAATTTGTTTTGGTTTGAATTAGATTTTTTACGGTAATGTATTGTGAGCTGCCCAGAGTCTGTTGGAGCCAGATGGAGCCTAAACTTGAATTACTAAGTAAATAAATAAATGATCTTCATGACATGTGAAAATACTTGATACTGAAAATGAACTTCATTGGAAGACAAAAATATGATATTTTACATCATTTGTTACAAAATTATTTTCTCAAAAGTTCCTAACAAATTCACGTATATTAATTTTATCGAGATCTCTCTTTGTTCTTTATTTTGTAAAGCAAAGTAAAGAATATTCAATATATCCCCAAAATTGTTTACCATGTTATAACTATAAAATAAAATATATAAAATTGTGACAGTGAAAAATAACAATAAAAGCTTAGTAAACAGTTGGAATAAGGAGTGAGCATTAATGCTAGATGTTCATTAAATTTGAATTTTTGATGCTTGTCAATTTAGGTAAATACAGAAATGACATAAATTGATGCAAATAATATATACATGAATCACTCAGACAACTTCAGATTTGGTAGACGTTATTATTTTGGTGTGGTATTCAGACCCAAACTTTGTTCTTCATACCTGAGGTAGTTATACCAAGAGGAATTAAATTGCAGGTTTGCTGTCCCACAGTATAAAAAATGCTACAGATAAAGCTAAAATCTCCTTCAAGTGAAACTTCACTTCTAGATGGCCATGTAGTTTTCTTGGCAGCAACAGGGAAATTATTTCTCTTGGCCTTCTTCTGGCATGCTTTTTCAACTTCTTTACCTACCTAATAACATCAATGTTCTTTGGAAGTGTCCTACCCAAGTACTAACCAGGCCCCTACCTGCTTAGCTGCTGAGCCCGGGTAAGGTCAACCACCAGCAAAGACACAATGTAATTTTGGAAACCAATGACAGAAGTTAAAAGCTTTTTAGGCTGTACTTCTTGCTCCACATTCTATTCCAAGATTATATTCTATATTTAATTGGTAAGATGGGCATGCAATCCTAAATAACTCTCAAGTTGGCAAAGCCACATAGAAATGTCCTTTCTAAAGAAGCTTGGTAGAAACAAGTGCTATGCAAACAGGTTGTCCCAAAAATACAGGGCAGAAAAAATAGGGTGGATAAGATTGCATCATTCTGGAGGAGACAAAGTGTATTAGTTGCAACTTTATCTTGCTAAGCAAAAGTGTGCTGCTGGTGTTAAGGTTGTACAACAATTGGTTATCTTTTTCCTGCCATTCAGGTGACAGTGCAAACAGCACTGTAGCCACACTGCCATCTCCATGGCATAATCAAACAATACATTTCACACCAAAGAAGTTGCCAGAAATAGTCAGCCAAAAATAGACCTTTATTGTAAAGCCTACAGAAAGGAACATTTGCTTAAAAAGGAGGCAAACAGAGAGAGCCTATAAGAGGTTATTAGGAACTTCACTAATGCAGGTAATGTAACTCAAATGTACTCTGTGTCTTGGTTCTAGTTGGTGACATGATTTTCATATTGGAGATAATTATAGTAAGATTATAATTACATGTACAAATATTGTCCACTCAGATCCTATGAACAGTGGTGGGATTCAAATATGTGAACAACCGGTTCTCTGTGTGGATGCTGCTTCCGGAAGTCCATTCTGGGCCTGGGAAACAAAAAATTAGCTATCGGTTCTGCCGAAGTGGTGCGAACCAGCTGAATCCCACGTTGAATCCCAGAACTATTTAATAAAGACAGAACATTCCATGGCTGATGTGCCTACAAATTATTGGAAGCATAAGATCTGACCTCAAAACAAAGAAGGGATATTAAGAAAAATTAAGAATTTGAAATGCTTATACAGAATCAAAACAACCTATTAGATCGTGTATGTGTATGTATATATTCTCTCTCTCTCTCTCTCTCTCTCTCTCTCTCTCTCTCTCTCTCTCTCTCTCTCTCTCTCTGTGTGTGTGTGTGTGTGTGTGGTATAACTGGTATAAAATGTTTTACAGATGGTATAGAACTCCATCAATAATTGCCAAGATAGACAAATTATATAATTATGCTGGAAATGCCATAAGATGAAAAATTGTACTGTATGTGGTGGATGCAAACAATCATAAAATTATTGAAAAGACATAGCACCATTCAGAGAATCTTAAAGATCACATTCAAACTGAAAACGGTTGGAGAACAAAGATGGCAGAAGTCAGAAATCAAGTATTTATCTACATTATTCTTAATATATTTCTTTTTTTCTTCTTTTTTTTAATCCATATTATTTCCATAGACAGTTGGAAAAAAATTCAATATCAGATGCTGGCAGTAATTGCAGAAAATACTGCACTGTGTGAAGCAATGGAATCAGGCAATTTCATCTGTTATTATTTTGTTCTTAATAATAACAATAACAACAACTTTGTCACTTTGTACACCAATTGGCATACATCAAAATGAAATCTTTTTCTTGTTGTTGTTATTTAGCCCAATATTTTTCAGCCAAGGACCATCTTGAATTTGGAGTAGTAGCACCAAAACCTGAACTTGTCAGCTAGGACAAGAATTAAATGTATATTATTTTTATAATAAATACTGTTACTTTTATTCCTGTTCATGTATTTATTCTTTCCATTAAAATTTGGCAGTGAATTTTTGATGATTCTTGGAGCCGCACACAAAAGGTAAGATTGTATGTAAACTTGGTGCCTCAGAATCCAGAGATATTGATATATCAGAGGGATAGGTGTTCTTTCAGGGACCCCTTTCTTTTCTATGACACATTTATATACCCTTAATTCAGTTCAAGTTTCCTCTCTTTCCCCAAATTCAGCTCAATCTTTCAATTCCATTTTTACGTTGAGCAAAACTTCTGTGAACTTTGGATGACCCAGACACTGCTTGTCCAAATGAGACTTTCTGTATATAAATAAAAAAACACATTGACATATTGAAATTGGTGTCTATCCATTTTTGTTGCTTTTGTTTAAAATGAAGTGCAGTTACTTCAAATTTCATAATTGATGTTAAAGGGCAGACTAGCTTCTTTGCTAACTTTAAGAACTAACTGAATCAAAATCCTTAATGATTGCTGAATAGCTACTGTATAAATACATGGACTATGAATATTTGGTGGTAGAAATAGGACCTTCAGCAAAAGACTAATGCAGCCTGCATCTAGAACAGCGTTTTCTAAACTTGGCAACTTTAAGATGTGTAGACTTCAATTCACATGCTGGCCAGGAATTCTAGGAGTTAAAGTCCACAAATTTTAAGTTGCCAGTTTTAGTAGACAACTGCCTTTATCCATTTTGTTCCATTCTCTTTTCTTGGGTTTTTTTTTCTGCACTCAAAGTAGTTATTATTGCATGTCCATAAGCAAGCTCAAACATTATCTTGCAGACTTCTTCTGTGACAAATCTCAAATTTCATCCCCTGTAGTAATTCTAAATAAGCAAATGTGCTAATTTTTTTCCTTGAATAAACTTCTTGAAATCACCTTCTTTTCTCCTAGATAAAACTATTGGTCTAGATAAAACCACTGTATAGTCCTTTTATAATGTAAGTGCAGATTTATTAAAGGTAACTAAACAATTTACCTGTGTTTTTCCAAAAGAAGAAACATTTGGGGTAGGTTAAGAACTAAACAACAGCGCTTGAAAAGAAAGGAAATGTATTTTCAAATTGATTTTTGGCTTCGCCTATCTTGCATCTTCCCCAAGTGGGAAAGAATTGGCTGGTTAGCTAAATATTGAGCACCTGACACTTGAAGGCACTTCCTACCTGAAGCAACTTCAAATGCTCCTTCTTGGCTTTTCCTATCCTGCATCTTTTTCTTTTGACACAGAGGGAACAACCAGTTTCTGAGGTTGTTCTAATAGAGAACAGTTTCATCACCAGCCAAAGAGAAAGACATTTGGAGGAATTTCTAGAGGAACAGCTTTCAAAGGGTAAGACTTTAGGAGAGGAGATAGATCTTCAGTTGAAACTCTTCCAGTTGAATGGAATGGATGAACAAACTAAATGCCTTCTTCTTTACCTTTTAAACATAGACATTGAAACGAGCAAAAAGCAGTATAAAAATAACTAGAATCAACTAAGTATACTGCAAGGAAAATAAAGATTTTTTTCCCAGCAAGCCACAACAATTTTCTGCGAGATGATTAAAAATGACCTTGACTCTTCTGAATATTGTTATACAAATAATCCAGGATTTATTTACAAACATAACAAAGATTTTTTGAACTACCTTCCTTTGTGTTAACCAAAGCCAGAAATCAAATCTAAAAGTGGATCAAACTCTAGTGATCTTCTTGGAGTTCTTTTTCATTCCCTCAATTTCCTTAACCTGTCTTTGAAAGTCAAACACACATGCAGATCTATTTTTGAATCCTCAAACATGCAGCAACATTCCATCCTTCTTACGCAGAATGTTACTGAAAGGTTAGCAAACTCGGCTTGGAGAGCAAGACCATCTGTTAACTAACTAGATTGTTTGGGTTTTGTCAATTTTCTCTCATAATGATAAAATAAACAAAGCAATACGCTTTGCGCAGGCAATGCAGGAGGAACTGGATATATTGTAAATTTGAAATAGTCTTTTAATGCTTCTTCGCCATGTAATGCTATAAGTAACTTAATTTAAATATGTAGCCCAGCTAAATGACGATAACTTTGGCTGATCTTAAAAAAAAACTAAAAAAGGTAAAATCTGATTAGTACTTAGAAAGAGATTAGAAGGAACTTCCAGAGCTACAGGGTAGACAGGGAAATTGAAAAAAAAAACCTGAATGAGGTCAGTAGAACTGTTCTGAATTGTTGCAAAACCCTTCCCTATGGATGGATTCATGAAGCAAGTCTTTATCTTTTTAATCTCAAAGATTCTTTGCTTCTTCCCCATTTTGTACTTTTTGGACTACATCACCTGATACCCTGATATCTAAAAAGTTAAGTAACTTTAACCTTAGCAAGACACACAGCTTAGGCTTGGAGGATAAAAAGCGAGTCTCGGGGCACTCAAAGTAGATAATGTGTGGCCAACCTTAATAAAAGTACTAGCCTCTGATTTCAAAACAAGAGTTTCTGTAAGTGGGCATCAATATAAAAAGTGTTTGAAATGACCATCAATATACCCAATGAAAATATGAAACTTTTAAAGCAGATTGTACAATTGGTGATTGCATTCAGCACTGACTTTTTATATTTCTGTCTCTATGTTCACTATTCAAGAATATTTGTCAATACCTGTTTTTCTATGACTCCCAGTATTTTCCTCTCAGAAAAATAATTTTGCTTATCTGCTCAAGATATCCATGCACTAAAAAGTAGGAATTGACTAACTATTCAATTAAATGTCTCTTTATTGGACTCTTGGAGTTGATCTGATTATGCACTTAAGTGATATAAATAAATATTAAATATATTTTTAAGACTATGTGCAGGTAAAAACAATGTTTTTCAAATATATTCCATCCCATCCCATGAGATCAGTCCATTCATTGTTCTAACTAACACAGGTAGTACTCAATCATTCATTTAAAGCACTGAAAAAAGTGACTTATGACAATTTTTCACACTTATGACTGTTGCAGCATCCCCATGGTCATATGATAAAATTCAGATGCTTCACAGCTGGTTCATATTTATGACAGTTGCAGTGTCCCAGGATCATGTGATCACCTTTGGCAACCTTCTGACAAAGTCAATGGGAAGCCAGATTCATTTAACAACCGTGTTACTAACTTAACTGCAGTGATTCACTTAACAACTGTGGCAAAAAAGTCGTAAAATGGGACAAAATGTAACAACTGTCTTGCTTAGCAACAGAAATTTGGGGCTTAATTGTAGTTGTAAGTCAAGGACTACCTGTGATAGTTGTAAGAAGACTGAAAACTTCCAGTCTTTGGATTACTGTATTTAAGAGAGAAGAAGCAAAGTAATGTCTACTGACTGCTATTTGAGCATAATACTCTCTCCAGGCTCAAAAAACTGTGGCCAGGGGAATGTCACTCTGAAGCAAAAAAAGTCATGTCCATACAGCCATAACTGTCTCTTGAACCCTCTGAAACATATTCATATTAAACCTTCCTCAATGTCAACCCACTCAAAACTCTGAGATCTTCAGCTGAGTTGATCAGGGCTGCTTCCCAGCTGGCCAATAGACACACATAAATCAACATCCAGTGAATGTCCCAGTTCCAAATTTCACTCTTGATGTGCCCTATATTTGCTTTTCTGGGATTTGAATCATCTGTACGGAAGAACAACAAAAAACAGGTTATTAGTGCTCCATTTTAAAAAGAGATGAAAAGATCATGCAGCATTTTGGTCTGTTAGCCTCAAGGGGAAGCTGTAGATACTATGGGAACCTAAAGAATACCATAGTGAGAATTCCTCAAAAGGAAGCTGTCCATCAGCCTTGTTACCATTGCAAAAACTTTTGGTGCAGCACTACACTAAGCAGAGAGTTAACTGACAGATTGTCGAAGAACAGTAGTGAGAAGGAGACATGGGAGGGAGAGATATATGCTGATCCTGGAGCAGCAGCACAAAGTGGCTATCTGAAAGTGCCTTCTTTTTAGTTTTGATTTCTTTTAATCCTGCCTTTATTATTTTTTATAAATAGTTAAAGTTGGCTAACATACCTAATACTCCTTCTTCCTTCTGCTTTCCTCTGTGAGTTGGGCTGAAAGAGTATCACTGGCCCAGAATTACCCAGCCAGTTTTCATGCCTAAGATGGGACTAGAACTCAAAGTCTCCTGGTTTTATTCTGGTGCCTTAACCACAAGACCAAAACTTCTTTCTGAAATTATTCCATTCTGATTTTGAGTATCTATTTGAACACAATCATATGCACCATACCTCAGAAATAGATCAGTGTTAGTAAGAAGAATGATCACACTGGGATCCTAACTTTGCCTATAGAAATCATATCTTCTAAAGCTGTGGGTGAGGAATTAACTGAAAGATGATTTGTACAAACAATGGCACAAGTTCACACCTCTATGCTTCTGCCACTGATATCAATAGAGCTGATTTGCAGGTGAATTTGCATTTATTTAAGAATAAACATGCAGATAGTGATAGACTCATTATATATAAAATATATGGAAGCCGTTCTTGCTTAAATTTAGTTAAAATTCTACTATTTATGCCTGCTGCTAAAATGCACCATTACTACATATTCTACAAGTTTAAATTTAGAATCAGTTATTGTTGGTATTATGTCTCCCCCCCCTTTTCTTAGTTTGTCCTTGCAGCCATCACAACTATATTAAAAAAGATTTGTATTTTTATTGATATGTCATGGAATTATCCTCCACATCATTCTGTGATGCTTCATTGTGGCAGGGTGTGTGTGTGTGTGTGTGTGTGTGTGTGTGTGTGTGTGTGTGTGTGTGTGTGTGTGAAGAATGTCCAGAGCATATGTCAAGAATATATACTCCAGCAGGGTCACCCAAGGTGTGAAGGTGATCCTAGCTATCCAGTTAAAGCAAGCAGAGACTTATACTGGGAAGCAACAATATAGAAAGAGGCCAGAGGCAGGTCATTTTAGTGACAATGGCAAAGGCATCAGTTCATACTGTGCAGGAGTAGCCAATGGTAAACCACTCCTGTTCTGTTTCCAAGTAAAAGGCATTGAGACAAGCAGGAGTAACAAACAGTCTTGTCTTTATTCCATTCACAACAGAACCAAAAAACAAAATGGTGTGAACTGCTCTTATACCCCTTTGCTGGGACAGCATCAACCAATCAATGCAAGGCATTTCTCCCGCCTTGTGCATGCGCGCAAGGCGGGAGACAGCCTGTCTGGTCCAGGGCATTCACGTGTCTGCCCGGGCCTTTCTGCAGTCTCCTGCACCTGTTAAATGACTCAGCAGGCTCAGGACATAACACCCCTCTCCTCTTATTTCAAAACATAATACTTTACTATTACACAGATAATACCTTATCAATCCTTTATCTCTCCCACAAGGATATTTACTATTGTGCATGAGTATATATATTTTTTATTTTATTTTATTCGGATTTGTATGCCGCTCCTCTCCGAGGACTCGGAGCAGCTCACAACATATATATAAAACAATTTTGACTAAATCCGAACAAAAAACATTAAAAATAAAACCCCATACATACTCATCAGTCACACCACAATCAACAATCATCCCCAGGCCTGCCGGCAGAGGTAGGTTTTTAAACTGAACACTTGTTCTTTTGAGCACGTGCTGATTTCTAAGTAACCTTAAACCTGTCCACATACTGACAGGCATCTTACGTAGCCCTGTAAGTGTTTGGGTGGACCTCTTGCTTGCTCTGACCTTCTTGGAGCGGTTGTGATGTCCTGGCCTGCAAACTTGCCTGCCAGGCTTGACAGGCCAGGACTGTGAAGCCCCCTAGACTCAGGCGACCTCCCATGCTGCTGACTGGCTGGATCCTCTGAACCCAGGCCACAGTTCCTTGGTGAGGTGGAATTCCCCAAGTCCATTGGTGGAGTGGAATTCCCCAAGTCCACAATGGACCCCTCCTGGGAGCACTGTCCCATGAGCCCAAGACCAGCAGATGGATTGTCCTGAAAAACCAATTGCAGGCAATGTCCCATTGACCCGGTGCCGGTGCCAGAGTCAGGAGCTGCCTCCATGGCAAGACCCCCTACTGGCGCCTGGGAAGTTCTGCTTTCGCAGAGACACTGTGGTCCACAATCGTAATTGTGGTCCTCCTCCCCACTGAGAGCAGAGCCAGGAGCGGAAGTGTGGCTGGAAAGCCTCCAGCGCAGTTGATCGATGTGTCGCTGGATCACCCGACCATTGTCCAAGGCCACTTCATATGAGAGCAGCCCAGAGAACTAAATATAAAGTTATGTTTCGATGGTTAATACCTGAAGGAATATTTCTAACTTGGCAGGAAAAAAATATAAGATAGATACAGTTGAGAAAGCGCAGGACTTTTATGAACATTACTTTACACAGGGAGAAGAACAAGAAAGTAGGGAAGAGCCGGAGAGTAAAAGTCAGGATGAAGATTTATTAGAGGAAGTCGAATGAGAGAGAAAAATACAAAAGATACAAGAAAGAGAAAGGTTAGAAAGAGAAGGAGCAAAAGGAAGGGTAATAGAGACAAGAAGCATAAAAAAATAGATCAAGTAAAAAATGGGAGACGCAATTAAGCTCTTCTCTGTAAACATTAATGGATTAAATATACCAAGAAAAAGAGCACAAACGTTTAACAAATTAAGAAAATTGCATGCAGATGTGATATGTCTTCAGGAAGTTCATATAAAAAAGAATTATAGAAAACTACTAGAGAATGTAAAATTAGGAACACTGTACACAACATTAGCACAAAACAAGAAAGAAGGAATTGTTATATATGTCAAAGAAAAAATAAAATCAAAATCAATATATTTGGATGAAGAGGGGAGAATTTTAATGTTGGAAATAGAATTAGAGCAAAAACAAATCTTATTAACGGCAGTATATGCACCAAATAATAATCAACATTAATTTTTTAAAAAGGTACATAAGAAACTAGTGGATCTGGATTACGAAAATATTTGTATGATTGGGGATTTAAATGCAATAATTGATGTTAAGAAAGATGATAAGAGTAGTAAAAAGAACAAAAAGAAGAAAAATATATTACCAAAATCGTTCTTTGACATGGTAACAGAACTCAACCTTCAGGATATATGGAGAGAGACACACAGGTCAGACAAACAATATACGTTCTATTCGTATCCGCATCAGTCTTGGTCTAGGATCGATATGGCCTGGGCAACAACAGACGTACAAAAAGGGATAGAGGAAATTGAAATAGGGCTTAATGATTGGGAGGATCACAATCCAATAATAATAAAATGGAAAGGCCAGAAACAGAAAAAGATGGTCAATGAATCAAAGACTGTGTAAAGATAAACAATCTATACAGATGCTAGAAAAGAAGTTGACATTATTTTTTCAGGTAAATAAAAAGGAAGAGACATCAACACAAAATTTGTGGGATACTACAAAAGCTTACATTCGGGGATTGACAATTGCATACAATTCTAAGATAAATAAATATAGGAGACTTCAACAAGGAAAATTACAGGAAGAACTTAAAAAAATAGAAGGTGACCTATAGAAGGATCCACAAAACAAAAAGATAAAAGAAAAATGGAATATTATAAAACACAAGATTAACCTGACAACACAAAAAGAAATGGCACAGAACATTAGGATGGCGAAACAAAATTTTTTCAAAAATGCGAATAAAACTGGTCGATGGTTGGCCTATAAATTAAAAAAAGAAAAAGGCAAAAGAACAATACACCAACTACAAGATGAAAGTGGAACAGTACAATATAGATGGGAAGAAAAAAAGAAAATAATACAAAATTTCTTTTCAAAGCTATTCCATCAGGAAGATATACGAAAAGGGGCGGGGCTCCAGCGTTGTTACAGCCTCCTTCAGAGGCTCCCAGCTCCAGGGCTTGTAAAGCCGCAAAAACAACAAACATCAGCTGTTTTTAGCGGCGAAAAAAACCCCTCTTCGATCGAAGAAGGGGTGAAGGGCATCGAGCGGGGGTTGAGCTCCTCTGAAAATCCCCTGAAAAAGCTTTCAGGGGGAAAGAGTGAGAGCTCCCTAGATGCTCGAAGAAGCTCCAGCCCGGAGCTGCTTCTGTCTGCGGACAGAACCAGACGCTGCGACCATCCTCCGCTCGAGAAAAACTTTTAAAAGAGACCTAGAGACAGGCGGATTGAACACAGGAGCTTAAACTGCAAGTATTTTCTATATTTTACTTCTGATCAATTACTTTCACAATCAACAAAATGTATCCAAGATGGCGATCGCTTTCACTGTAAAGAGAAAGTTACCGGAAGTGAAAGTGAAAAGTGAAAGCGCAACGCGAGAGCGAGCGCTAGAAGACAGTTTAGACTCATATCTTAAAAATGTTACAAAGTATACCTAAAGAAGACAAAAAGAGGATACATCTTGGCAATATATGTGTAAGGATTTTTCCTCTGCATAAAGAAACCTTGTTAACAGTGGACTGAATATAGAATGGCTACCAGACAATCAAAAATAGTTCCCTCAAAGGTGGCAGCATCCTCCCCAGCTCAACCCCCTAAAATACCAGTAAATAATTTTCCTGCTCCCCCACCTTCCTCAATATCTACAGAGTCCCAGACCCCCCTGTCTACCCAAGCCTCTCCAGAAATGCTTATAGTGAAAGATTGAAAGGCTGCATTGTCAGCAATGACTGAAAATCTAGAGAAGAGGCTTGAAGTAATGAATGACAATTCTGAAAAAAGGATTGAAAAACTGGAGAACAAGATTGAGGAATTGGATAAGAAGATGGAGAGACAAAGCAAAGAATTGAAGAAGATGGAGGAACAAAGCAAAGAATTGGAGAAGAAGATGGATGAACAAAGCAAAGAATTGGGGAAGAAGATGGAGGAACAAAGCAAAGAATTGGAAAAGAAGATGGAGGAACAAAGCAAAGAATTGGAAAAGAAGATGGAGGAACAAAGCAAAGCTGTGACTGATGATTTAGACCAAATCAAAGAAACAATGCAGACTCACAATAAGAAAATAAGAGAAGATATTGTGGAAACTTTTAAGGGGGTCTGGGAGAGCGTTGAAGAAAAGATGGAGGAGGTTGAGCAACAAGTAGAGGGACAACTTGCTGAGATGAAAAGTGAAATGCAAGACCACACACTTATGATGCAATATCACCAGATGATGACAGCAATTAGGTTCAGAGGGCTGAGAGAAGTAACAAATGGGAAACAAGAAGACTTGAGAAGAATTTTTGAAGAAGCTTTGGGAAAATTTCTAGAAGATGATGTTAAAAATTTCTCTTGGCAAATTGATAGAATCCACAGAGTTAATTCATGGATGGCAAGACAAAGAAATCTACCTAGAGATGTTGTTATCTATTTTGTAACAAGGGGACTCCGAAATCTTATTCTTACAACATCCTACAACAAGAAATTAAACGTAGATGGTCAGGAGGTGGCGATTTTGAAGGAGATCCCTCCAAAGATGTTAAGAGAAAGAAAAGACTATGCATTTTTGGTCACTGAACTGAAAACACGTGCTCTACAATTTCGGTGGGAGGTCCCAGCTGGACTGTCATTACTTTATAATGGTAAAAGATGCCACTTGAACTCGGTCTGGAAAGCAAAAGAATTTTTTGAAAATGAGCTGAAGGCTGGGGGACCCCCACCCACACCACCAAAAAATGTAGATTGGCCACAAGAAAGAGGAATGGATTTAAAACAACGATCACAATCCCTGGAGACACAGCCCTCTGCAGCATCAGGAGAGGATAAAGGAGCTTCTCTGGAGGCGACTGCATGGAATATGGCTATCCCTAAAACCTTGGAAGTAGAAAAGCCTAAGGATCTAAGGCAGACGAGAGCTACTATTAAACGTATGGGACAACGAGAAAAGAACCAACAAGGCAGTGCAAGTACAAGTCTGGAAACCATGGGAGCTCGACCAAAGAAGAAACCAGGGGAAAAAGTGGATTTGGTCTTGCAAAAGTTTTCCAAAGCTGATCATGTCAAATAAATATTTGACATGGAATGTTAATGGTTTAAACACTCCACAGAAAAGGAAGAAAATATTTCATTACTTGACTCAAGGTAAAAATGATGTAATTTGCTTACAAGAAACACATATTAGAACTACTGACCAGAAATACTTAATAAACAACAAGTTAGGCACACATTTTGTTGCAGCGGCTGCTGAAAAGAAAAATGGAATTGTCATCTATGTGAAAAATCATATAAGAGCTAAACTAATAGAATCAGACTCAAAAGGTAGATATCTAGCAATTGAAATTGTAAAAGATGATAAGAAAGTTCTTTTGATGGGCATATATGCACCAAATCAACAACAAGGAAAATTTTATAAATTGGTACATAAAAAGCTAATACAATTCAATTATAGATCTTGTATTCTAATGGGAGATTGGAATGGTGTTATAGAGATCGGCTTAGATAAAAAGAAGACATCACCAATTCCGCAAAAACGTTCCAAGTTGCCCAAATCTTTTTTTGATATAAAGGATGATTTTGACCTGATAGACATTTGGAGAGAAAGACATGGCAAAGAGCAAGAATTTACCTTTTTTTCAGATAGACACCCGTCATTTTCTAGAATCGACTTTATATTAACATTAAGTAATTTGCTTTTTAGCCTAAAGAAGGTGAAAATCCTACCCAAAGTTTTAACAGACCATAACCCGGTTTGGATGGAATTAAGGGTAGGACAGAGACCTAAGAGATCCTGGAGACTTAATGAAAACTTGTTTAAATATGATATAAATGTGAATGAATGCAAAAATGTTATGAAAGAATTCTTTATCATGAATATGAACAAAGATACACCTATAGAAATGATATGGGACGCAAGCAAGGCGTACATGCATGGGATTTTAATTGATATGAACAAAAGGCACCGTTGTAAACAAGAGCAAAAAAGGAAGGAGTTAGAAGAGGAAATAAGTAAGAAAGAGCAACTATTAACAGAAAGACCGGATGATAAAGACATTAAAGAGGGAATCAAGATTTTATGGAAACAATTTGACTTGTTGATGGCAGATCAAGTTGCTAGGAACATACAATATGCAAAACATAGTACATTTTTTAATTCTAATAAACCTGGTCGATGGTTGGCTTATATATTACGGAGAAAACAAAAATCCCGTATAATTGAAAAAATAGATTATAAAGGGAAGGAAGCGTTTCAACAAGAAACGATCAAGAAAGCTTTTCTAGAATTTTATTCCAACTTATACGCTGAAGAGAAGACACAAGATAATGAGATAGAAAAGTTTCTGCAAAATGAAAAGGTATTGATAATTACCGATGAACAAAGAGATAGATTAAATGCATTGATCACATCAGAAGAAATAATTTCAGTGATTAAACAATTGAAAATGGGAAAATCCCCTGGGACTGATGGGTTAACGGTGACCTACTACAAGTATCTTCAAGAGGAGATGGTGGAACCTCTTAGAGAACTATTTGTTAACATACAAGAGGGTGGTCAGATTCCACCGTCATGGAAAACAGCCTACATCTCTCTAATTCCTAAAGAGGGAAGAGACAACGCTCAACCAGAAAATTATAGACCTATTTCATTATTGAATACGGATTATAAAATTTTTGCAAAAATTTTGGCTAACAGATTAATGACAGTGTTACAAAAAATAATTCACTCAGACCAAACTGGTTTTTTACAAGGAAGACAGATGAAAACTAATGTAAGACAACTTCTTAATATAGTAGAATACTTGGAAAAGCATATCCAGGTGCCCGCTGTTCTTCTGTTTTTCGATGCAGAAAAAGCCTTTGATAGACTGAATTGGTTGTTTTTGAAAAAATTAATTGGTGGGATGAGAATGGGAGAACAGTTTATTAATTCCATATTGGCAATTTATCAGAAACAAACAGGCCAGATCATTGTGAATGGGGACTTAACAGATTCATTTAATATAGAGAAAGGTACTAGATAGGGATGTCCTTTATCCCCTTTGCTGTTTATTTTAATGCTGGAGGTTTTATTGAATAAGATACGAGCGGCAGATGATTTAAAAGGTATACAGATTAGACAACACGACTACAGATTATGTGCCTTTGCGGATGACTTGCTTGTGACACTGACTCAACCAGCACAATCAGCCAAGAGATTGATGGAGATAATTAAGGATTATGGTAGGGTATCAGGCTTCAAATTAAATATATCCAAGACAAAGATGCTAGTTAAAAATTTAGATAACAATTCAAAACATGACTTGGAAAAAGCTATATAAAAATAACTATGAGGTGTTGTGGAACAAGATACAAACAGAATTGGAGAAATGGAAAAAACTACAACTATCTCTACTGGGCAGGATAGTGGCAGTAAAAATGAATGTATTGCCAAAATTTTTATTTCTTTTTCAAATGTTACCTATACTTAAAAAGGATGTGAACCTGGAGGAGTGGCAGAAGGGTATTAACAGATTTATTTGGGATGGCAAGAAACCGAGGGTTAAATTAAAAATTATCCAGGATACAAGGGAAAGAGGTGGTTTAAAAATGCCCAATCTTAAGTTATATTATCATGCTGCGGTTCTAGTCGCGCTGAGTGACTGGGTTAATCTATCCAATGATACAATACTGAATATTGAAGGGTATGATTTACTATATGGTTGGCATGCATATCTAGTGTATGAAAAAAAGGTGGATAAGAGCTTCAAGGAGCACGTACTGAGAAACTCTCTGTTGCGTGTCTGGAAAAAGTATCAGTACTTACTAAATGGAAAGATTCCCATCTGGACGGTCCCCAGACATGCAATAGAGAACATAAACATAGTACAAGCTCAAGATGTGGTGCCCTATAAACAACTTAGAGACCAAAGGTCTATGCATATCAAAAGATTGTATAATGTATTGATAGAAATGGACTCCGAAACTGAACTAATCAAGGATTGTATGATAAAGTGGGGACAAAATTTTGGACAACCTATCATGATGGAAATGTGGGAGAGAATTTGGGTGAAAAATGTAAAATTTACGCAAGCGCAACATTTAAGAGAGAACTTTTACAAAATGTTTTATAGATGGCATCTAGATCCGAAAAAACTATCATATATCTACCCTGACCTCCAACCTAAATGTTGGAGATGTGAAAGTATGGATGCTACATATTTTCATGTATGGTGGACCTGTAGAAAAATTAAAGCTTTTTGGAGAAAAAATATGGTGGACACTTCAAACCATTTTGAAAAAGCGTATTGAATTTCTACCTCAGTTGTTTTTGTTAGGGATTACAAAAGACTGTACCACCCTGGAGACGAACTTAATTTTGAATTTGATCACAGCAGCAAGACTGTTGGTGGGACAATACTGGAAGAAACCAGAATTACCATCTATTGAAGAATGGACCTTGAAAGTCATAAATCTGGCAGAAATGGCCAAAATATCTGCATACTTGAAGGATCATTCAAATGAAAAATATATGTTGGACTGGAAAAAATGGATAGACTACATACAAGAGACATATTAATCAAAGAATATGTATCTAGCTTATAGTTAAATCTTGATATGCTGAGTGAAGAATGTTTACAAGTAGAAAATGATTGTATTAAGTTGAGTTGCACTCAACCTGATTTTTTCCTTTGTTTCCTCTGTTTACATTTACAAATATATAATTAATTAAAAAAAGGAAGATATACCAGATGATAAAGTCAAACAATATATAGAGGCAGCAAAAATGAGCAAAATCACTGAAGAACAAAAGGAAATGTTGAATAGACCAATAACTGCAATAGAATTAGAAATAACATTGAAAAAACAAAAAAAACAACAAATCACCAGGCCCAGATGGAATTCCGGTCGAGTTTTATAAAAATACACAAGAGTCACTACAATGGATAATGTTGGAGATTTACAATGAGATGCTGGAAGAGGCGAAGATACCGACAACTTGGACTGAAGCAATCATCACCCTCATTCCTAAGGAAGACTCAGACCTACAACAAATTCAAAATTATAGACCGATTTCTTTACTGAATACAGATTATAAGACATTTACAACAATAATAGCAGAAAGGATAAAAAATTTTTTGAATAACTACATCCACCCAGATCAAAATGGATTTTTACCAAGACGACAAATAAAAAATAACATGAGGATAATACTGAGCACTTTAGAATTTTACAAAGTCCATCCTGAAAGGCAAGCTACACTGGTTTTTCTTGATGCCCAGAAGGCATTTGATAATCTGCATTGGAATTTTATTATAACACAATTATACTATATGGATTTTGGGGGAAAAATTGGAAAGATGGTTGAGAAAATATATACTAAACAAACAGCTAGGGTAATTATAAATGAGGAAATGACAGAAAAATTGATATAACCAAAGGAGTAAGACAAGGATGCCCACTTTCCCCTCTTCTATTTATTTTATCATTAGAAATACTCCTTACAAAAATCAGAGAGGACCAAGAAATAAAGGGTTTAAAAATTAAGAAGGAAGAATATAAGGTCCAGGCCTTTGCTGATGATTTAGTATTTATTTTGGAAGATCCATCAGAAACCAGCTTTAAACTGATTCAAAAAATAGAAGAATTTGGTGAGGTAGCCGGACTTAAGATTAATAAGAATAAATCCAAATTAATAACAAAAAATATTACAAAGGCACAGGAAAGTGAACTGGAAGATAAAACAAAGATAAGTATAACCAAGAAAATAAAATATTTAGGGATCTGGCTTCCAGCGAAATGTTCCTCAATTAAGGAGGACAATTATGATAAAATATTACACCAGATAAAAAAGATTTAGAAAATTGGGAAAATTTTGCAAATTTCATTTTTAGGGAGGACCGCTACGGTCAAAATGAATGTATTGCCAAAAATATTATTTTTGTTCCAGGTTATTCCAATAAAATTAGGGAAAACATTCTTTCAAGAATTAAATAAATTGGTCACTAAATTTATACGGCAGAGGAAAAAAATCAGGATTAAATTAAAACTCTTGCAAGATATGAAAGATAAAGGGGGATTGGCGTTACCAGAGTGGAAAATATACTACCAAGCATCGAGCTTAACTTGGCTAAAAGATTGGATGAATTTGAAAAATACTAGAGTTTTAACAATAGAAGGACATGACTTGCAAGCAGGGTGGCATGCATTGGGACGAAAAACATAAAATACACAGATACTTTCAAAGACACATAGTTAGGAATGCATTGCTACAGACTTGGGAAAAAATAAAACAAAAACATTATATAAGAATTCCAATGTGGTTATCCCCAACAGAAGCTCTGAAATACCCAAACCTACTTGATATAAATAAGATAATTAGATACAAGGAATTAATAAATGAACAGGGAAATCTGAAAACAAAACAAGAATTGGAACACGTGTATAATAATGTATAATAATAATAATATGAATTATTCTTAGTAAGAAGTAGAGTATGTGTCAAGACGTCCTATCTTGGAGCTCAGCAATGGAACAAAAACCACAAAACAGGAACGATACACAAACGGAGTTTACTATGATCCGTAGAAGGAAAAAGTCGGCACTGAGAATTGCCTGTTCTCAGTGCCTTTACATAAGGAGCCTACCCGCCCCACCCACACCGGAACCAGCCCCACCCAGTAAACCACCATCCGGCCTGAAAAGTAGAAGTCCTAGGTCAGCCTCCCCTCTGGTCCTTTGCGAGGCCAGCAGTCTGTCCGGCCCAGCAGCAGCCATCAGTTCCTCCACGTTCACGAGGAGTCACCAGTAGATGACGTCATACGCACGCGGCAGCTCCGGCGTGCAACCAGGAACCAGCCGACGCCCACAGACAGTAAGTACCGGCCGTGCCATCAGGAAGCCAGGGAAGAAGCCGGCAACAGTGGGATGGCTGACGGGCAGTGTGGGTTGTCTAAACGTGCCTGCCCCACACTCGGATGGCCTCGCAGGGCTCGACATGCTGCTCCCCCTACCAGGGGTCCCCCTGGAAAGCAAACAGATCAGGGTTAATAACTTCCCTCCCTCGGTTTGGTATTTCCCCCCTCTGGTTTCCCAGGATGTTTTCTATGGTATGCCCTCACCAGTCGGGGTGCATTCATATCGTCCACCTTCACCCAAGATGCTTCTGACAGAGGGTACCCTTTCCATAATACAAGGTAATACAGACCACCCTGTTTCTCCCGTGAATCCAGGATTTCCTGGATCTCATAGTGGCTGGGCGCTACAGGGCCCGGTTGTTCCGTTGATCAGTATTGGGAAACTGGTTTTAACAGACTACTATGAAACACAGGATGTATTTTACCTAAAAACCGGGGAAGTTGGAGTCACACTGTTACCGGATTAATCACTTGTGTAATCCGGAAAGGACCCATATATTTTGGCCCCAGTTTTCTACAGGGGATTTGGAGGCGTATGTACTTAGTAGACAAATACATCATATCCCACACCCCGAATGGTTTATGGGCCCTGCATTTTTTGTCCACCTGTGTTTTTGCCATATCTCTTCCTTGTACTTTGGCCTTTTTGACTACCCTCCACACCCCACTAACTCGGAATAACCATTCATCAGGCTGACAGGGCTGGGATCCGTGACTGCTATATTCAGGCATGGGTACAAATTCCCTGCCAGAAACCACCCGAAAAGGGGTAAAACCGGTGCTGCTGTGTATAGCATTGTTGTATGCTACTTCCGCAAATACTACCAGCTCCACCCAAGCAGTCTGCTGGTAGGAGACATAGCTCTGAAGGTATCGCTCCACTGCTGCATTTGCCTGCTCCGCTGCTCCATTCGTGCTTGGGTGGTACGCCGAGCTTAGTCCTTGGGAAGAGCCGAGTAGGCATACAAAGTTTCGCCAAAATAGGGCCTTAAATTGGACTCCACGATCCGATATAATCCGTCGTGAGGCCCCATGAAGACGATAGACATGTGTCAAAAACATGTGAGCCAACCTCCAAGCCGATGGTAATCCTTTGCAGGGAACAAAATGAGCCTGTTTAGAAAACAGATCAACTACCATCCAAATCACTGTATACCCTTTACTGTTGGGCAAGTCCACGATAAAGTCCATGGCTATGTCTTGCCATGGTTGGTCTGGGTCGGCGACTGGTTGCAATAGTCCCATGGGCTTCCCTGGATTGGGCTTGGAAGTGGCAGATACAGGACAGCTTCTCATGTACTTTTCCATGTCTTTCCTCATTTGAGGCCACCAGAATGGGCTTCTAGCTAAAT
The DNA here is from genome assembly GCA_034064705.1 of Bothrops alternatus. Classification (NCBI taxonomy): domain Eukaryota; kingdom Metazoa; phylum Chordata; class Lepidosauria; order Squamata; family Viperidae; genus Bothrops; species Bothrops alternatus. The sequence goes on along the minus strand of JARGCV010000053.1, from coordinate 6,551,932 downwards.
GCAATGTCTTTATATAACCGAAGTGGCCTGCCTGTTTAGAGTCATGGCAATGATAGAATATACGGTTGCGTAGCGTCTGTGGAATATACAGCTTGTTACCATACCAGGTCAAACCTTCCCGCTGAGTTAACATCCCCTGGTGTTCCTGTAACCATGGGTCGTGTGCGAGGGCCGATTTCAGTTCGTTTTCAAAATCTGTGGAGACCGGACAGAAAACTGCCTTGGCGACATCCTGTGTGTATGGAGGCATAATCGCCTGCACCACCTCCTCCCGTTTACTGTCATATAGCGGCAACCTGGACAACACATCCGCCAGGAACTGCCGACCTCCTGGAACATATTTGAGACAAAACTGGAAACGACAAAAGTATTGCGCCCAGCACACATGTTTTGGTGACAGCCTCCTGGGAGTTTGAAGCACCTCTAAGTTGTTATGATCAGTCCAGACTTCATGTTTCGCCCCCTCTAACAAGTGCCGCCACGTAGACAGGGCCCACTTTACCGCAAATGCCTCCTTCTCCCAGATGGCCCACACTCTCTCAGCTTCCGTCAACTTATTATTATTATTATTATTATTATTATTTAATTTCTATGCCGCCCTATTCCGGAGAACTCAGGGTGGCTCACAACATGATAGAAATTACAATAACATACATAAATATAAAAACCCTTAAGTTAAAAAAGAAACCAATCATTCCACAAACATAACACAAACATACACTGGCTAGGGGCAAGGTGTTAGCTGCCCCAGGCCTGCCGGCAAAAGTATGTTTTAAGCAATTTACGAAAGGTGGAGAGGGTGGGGGCGACACGGATCTCCGGGGGAAGTTGGCTCCAGAGGGCCGGGGCCACACCAGAGAAGGCTCTTCCCCTAGGCCCCGCCAGGCGACACTGTCTGGCTGACGGGACCTGGAGAAGGCCCACTCTGTGGGCCCTAACCGGCCACTGGGATTCATGAGGCAGCAGACGGTCCCGTAAATAACCTGGTCCGATGCCATGTAGGGCTTTATAGGTCATAACCAACACTTTGAATTGGGTTCGGAGACCAATTGGCAGCCAATGTAGCTCGCGGAGTGATGCCGAAATGTGGGCATTTCTAGGCAAGCCCAACACTGCTCGCGCGGCTGCATTCTGCATTACCTGAAGTCTCCGAACATTTTTCAAAGGTAGCCCCATGTAGAGAGCATTGCAGTAGTCGAACCTCGAGGTGATAAGGGCATGAGTGACTGTGAGAAGAGACTCCCGGTCCAAATAGGGCCGCAACTGGTGCACCAGGCGAACCTGGGCAAATGTCCTCCTCGCCACAGCCGAAAGATGATGTTCCAAATTTAGCTGTGGATCGAGGAGGATGCACAAGTTGCGGACCTTCTCCGAGGGGGTCAAAAGCTCCCCCCCAGGCTAATGGATGGATAGATTGAAATATCTTTGGGAGGCAGAACCCATAGCCACTCCATCTTGTCAGGGTTGAGTTTGAGCCTGTTGGCACCCATCCAAACCCTAACAGCCTCCAGACATTGGCACATCACTTCCGCTGCTTCACTGAAATGACACGGGGTGGAGATGTAAAGCTGGGTATCATCAGCATACTGGTGATATCTCACCCCGTGTTGTCGGATGATCTCGCCCAGCAATTTCATGTAGATATTAAACAGCAGAGGGGAGAGGACCGATCCCTGAGGGACCCCACAAGGGAGGAACCTAGGGGTCGACCTCTGACCCCCTGCCATCACCGACTGCAACCGACCAGTGAGGTAGGAGGTGAACCACCGCAAAACAGTGCCCCCAACCCCCAACCCCTCCAGTCGGTGCAGAAGGATACCATGGTCAATGGTATCGAAAGCCGCTGAGAGGTCAAGTAGCACCAGGATAGTGGATAATCCCTTATCCCGGGCCCACCAGAGATCATCCGTCAGCGCGACCAAAGCAGTTTCCATGGAGTAGCCAAGTCTGAATCCTGACTGTTGAGGGTCCAGATAATCGGCCTCATCCAAGGACCGTTGGAGCTGGAGTGACACCACCTTCTCAACAACCTTCCCTATAAAGGGAAGATTAGAGACAGGACGGTAGTTGTTTAAAACAGCTGGGTCCAGGGAAGGCTTCTTGAGGAGGGGGTGCACAATTGCCTCCTTGCAGGGAGCCGGAAAGGACCCCTCCCTCAAAGAAGCGTTGACAATCTCCTGAACCCAGCCCCACGTCACCTCCCTGCTGGCCGAAACCAGCCAGGAGGGGCACGGGTCCAATAAACAGGTGGCGGAGCCCACAGCTCCAATGGCCTTGTTGACTTCATCAGGTGCTACCGGGTCAAACTCCTCCCACACAACAGGATCAAGACGAGTCCCTGTCATCTTGACTGAATCATTATCAGCCGATACTGCATTCCAATTGGAGTCAAGGTCCATCCGAATCTGGGCGATTTTATCCGCGAAAAACTTATTAAAGTCCTCAGCACTACCCTGCAAGGGTGCATCAACCCCCCTGATTAAGGAGGGAGCGAGTTACCCTGAACAGGGCGGCTGGGCGGGATTCCTCAGATGCAATCAAGGCGGAATGATACACGCATCTTGCTGCCTTGAGCGCCACCTGATAAGTCTTGATATAAGATCTTACAAGTGTTCGGTCAGATACGGATTTACTTTTCCTCCATCGCTTCTCTAGGCGTCTCTTCTGGCGCTTCGTCCCCCTGAGTTCCTCAGTAAACCAAGGAGATCTCCTGGGTCTGCTAGCGGTGCAATCCGGTCAAGAACCCCCTTCGCAGCCATATTCCAGGCCGTAACCAGGGACTCTGCCGAACTGTGAATGAGAGAATCCGGTATTTCCCCAAGCGTCCTCTGAAAACTCTCTGGATCCATCAGACGTCTGGGGCGGAACCACCTAATCGGTTCCGCCTCCCTGCAGGGGAGGAGTGGAGCCTTAAAAACAAGCCGTAGCAGAAAATGATCTGACCATGACATAGGCAAAATATCTAAGCCCCTTAAATTCAGATCATTGCTCAACTGTTCTGAGAGGAATACCATGTCGGGAGTGTGTCCCCTCTCGTGAGTCGGACCCTGAACTACCTGAGTCAGGTTCATGGTTGCCATGGTGGCGCCAACCCAGAGGATTCGCCGAGCGACGGAAGATTTAAGTCCCCCAAGACAATAAGCCTGGGGAACTCAACCGCCAGCCCAGCGACCTCCTCGAGTAGCGCAGGCAGGGCTGTTGACACACAGCTGGGAGGCAGGTACGCAAGCAACAAACTTCCGTGATGTATAGGCACAGGGCTGCAATCTTCCATCCGAGTTCTGTTGGAACAAAACTGCCCCCACCGCTACATCACTGGCGTCCGCCTGTACCACAAACGGTCGATCCGGATTCGGATGCAATAGAACTGGTTCCCTGGCAAATAAGGTCTTCAATGTCACAAACGCAGACTGGCACTTCATTGTCCAAGCTAGTGGTTGTCCAGGCCGTTGTCGTATAGTGTTCGGCTGGGTACGTAGCAGATTTGTAAGAGGCAAAGCCACCATAGCAAATGAGGGAATGAAATACTTATAGAAATTAGCAAAACCTAAAAAGCTTTGTAATTGGCGGCGGGTTCGTGGGGCTTGCCATTCCAATACACTTTGCACTTTTTTCGGATCCAACTCCACCCCTGCTGCAGATATTCGGTAACCCAGGTAATCTAGGCATGGTCGGTGGAACTCACACTTTGATAACTTTACAAATAATCGGGCATCCAACAATTTACGCAACATGTCACGTACTAATTTGACATGTTCTTCCATTGTGCTCATGTAGATTAGTATATCGTCAAGATATACCAGCACCCCACGGTACAGATGATCATGTAGTACTCCATTAATAAGTTGAATAAAAACCACGGGGGCGCCTTGCAAACCAAAGGGCATAACCCGAAATTGATAACTGCCCAGGGGACAGTTGAACGCTGTTTTCCACTCATCACCGGGTTTGATCCGAACCCGATAATAAGCCTCCCGTAGATCCAACTTTGTAAAGATCCTCCCCTGGGCTAGATGGGCCAACAGATCTTTTATTAAAGGGAGGGGGTACATATGTTCTATACAGACCGCATTGATGCCTCTGAAGTCCACACAGAGTCGGAGTCCTCCATTTTTTTTCTCCTGGAATAACACTAGGGCTGCTATCCGAGACCGTGCTTGTTGTATGAACCCCCATGCCAGGTTCTTGTCTATATAATGTAGTAACTCCTCCAACTCCCACGGTGACATGGGGTACATACGGGGCTTAGGCAGTCTGGCCCCCGGCAGTATATCAATGGCACAGTCAGTTGGACAATGGGGTGGCAGGCTGTCGCATTCCTGCTCACTAAACACCTCCGTGAGATCATTATATACTGCTGGAAAGCCTAGAGTCTGGTCTGCCTGGTTTATCACTACTTTAGCCCCTTCCTCCACCATTTCCTTTGTGCTGACCTCCCTCCTTGGTGGGTCAGACTCATCACCATCGTCTATCTTTGGCGGTCGAGGACCAACGCCAAGACGCATATGGTGACAACCACCCTCCCACCATATGGTTGGTCCCCACTTCTCTAGCCAAGCTAACCCCAAAATTATCTCTTCTGTCATGGACGGAACCACAATGGACCGGAGGACCTCCCAATGTTCCCCCATCTCCAATCTCACTGGCTCCGTCACTAGTATAGCTGGAACCCTACCCAGCAGGGACCCATCCACTTGTTCGAAGCGAATCGGACCAGCTAGGCACCTAACCTTGAGACCGGCTTTCCTTACAACTCCCTTGCTTACTAGGCACCTGGTACAACCTGAATCAATTAATGCCTGGTACTCACTAGTTTGGCCTGTGGTTGGACTTGTCAGGGAGATCAGGACAGCGAATGGTACTATTGGCTGGCTTACCATAGGATCTTCATCTGACTCCATGTTGTCATATTCCTCCAGCAAGATCTCAGGAGTGACCGGTGCTGCTGTCCCTGAATGCCGTTGGGGAGTTTCTCCTTCTGCCTGATGCTGCGCTCTTGAATGGTCTGAAGTCTTCTTTGGCATAGCCCCCGGTCTCCCCTGGGTTGCTGGGGTACCTTGCACTGCCGGAACCGAGCACTCAGCTACCCGATGTCCTGGCCGATTGCACCTGAAACACCTAAATGTTCCTTTATTAGTTGGTACAGGGGTGGGTGGTTGGCGCCCAGGCTCTTTTGGTCGCTCCCCTACCCGCCGAGGGGTGGACTGGTCATCTGCAACCCACCTGAACTCCTGCAACCCTGCATCCAGTTCGGTCACAACTCGGAACCAATCCTGGAGCCGGCACGGTACCCCCGTACCACACAGGCCTGTTGCAGGTCTTTGAAATTGATGAACCAAGAGACGCTCTGGCCATGCCCGTAGCCTACCAGCCGCACGTTGAAACTCCCGCATGTATTCCCGTATGGGCCTTCCTTTCTGCCTCAGTCCCAGTACCTCCGTTTCAGCACGTTGGACCCAGGTAGGATCTTCAAAATGGGCTCTCAGTGCGTCAAGAAACAGTCCAACATTACCCAACTCCCAGGCATGGTTGCTAAACAAATCAGCAGCACAGGCTGCCGCCTCACCCTGCAAGCTTGCTGTTATCGCAACAACGATTGCCCATTGAGAAGAATACTGTGAGGCAAACCGATCCAGGTGACTCAAAACATGTGCCATAGAGACTTCCGGTGGCTCCGCCGGCGCCGCTAGAGTCTCCTCTGTGAGGCTCCGTTCTCTGGGTATGTAAAGCCGCAAAAAACAGCAAACACCAGCTGTTTTTTGCGGTGAAAAATCCCCTCTTCGGGCGAAGAAGAGGTGTAGAGCATTGGGAGCAACAAGGGTTGAGCTCCTCTGAAATCCCTGAAGTTTTCAGGGATAAAGAGTGAGAGCTCCCCATAGCTCCTGAAGACGCTCCTGCCCAGAGACGCTTCTGTCATCGGACAGAAAAAGACGCCGCGACCGCTTCTGCTTTTTAAAAATAGAACACAAGAGAGACTGCTTGCAGACTGAGTGAATACAGGAGTTCTTATTGGATTGCAAGTATTTTTATTGTTTTTCTGGCTATATATTTCTAACTGCTACATTCAACATAATGCATTCAAAATGGCATATAGCTTTCACTACTTTTACTACTTTCACTGCTAAAGGAAAGTGTTTGAAAGTGAAAGTGAATTCTCCATTTTTTTCCCTCTTTGTTCTCGTAATCGAAGCTAGAGAGACTGCTGTAAAAATTGGATTAAAGCCAGAGCGACTGTTTTAAAATTTAAAATGGATTGGAATTTACGTTTTAATGTCAAACCTATTTTGGACTGCATTGATAAATTTAAAGAAGAAACGATTGCAATATTGAAAGAGACTAATGCAGAAATATTAAAACTCTTTTTTCCAAATGAAATTGATTTGCAACCGTCTGTTGAACATTTTATACAACAATCCAAACAAAAAGAAGACAGTATTGAGAATAAAGAGAATAATTGGGAATGGATCTTGCTTGATAAACAGTTTATTTACGGAGTGGAGGAAGAGGATTTGTTCCAAGACAGGAGGGGATGGTTAATCCTCTCAGACAAGCAGCAAGAAGAAGATTTAATTGAGAAAAAAGAGAAAGTGATCCAGTTTAAGAAGCAATTTATCTATGGTACTGAGGACCAGGAAAAGCAAAGACAGAGATCTGAAATGTTACTTCAACGAAAGTCTATGGTTAAGAGAAATAGAGGACTAATGCAAAGGTTAAGATGGTTTATATGGACTCAAATGATATTGCAAGTAAAAAAGAGAGACTTATTATTTGGAAGGGAGGCCTCGTTATGGAGATCTACCTGGCAAAAGAAAAAACCCAGAGTACGATTGAAGGAGTGAAACTTAAAATTTTACATAAGGAATTATGGGTAATTTAAAACTATGGACTGACTCAAGGACTAAGATTATGAGTAAGATATAAGAGAAGATGACTAACGGAAGATATAATATTAAGATTATGAGTAAGACGTAAAAGAAGATGATTAATGGAAGATATAATTAAATTGAAGAAGAATGTACTTGTTTTGAAATGATCTAGGTTTGACATTAGATTGACTGATTGATGGGATAGATATGCATTATGGGATTTGACAAGGTTGAAGGACTCTAAGTTAGAAATGGATTAAATAGATTGTATTTGTTATTTAGGTTTATTTGACATATGAGAAAGCCCAGAAGTCGATTGAAGAAGTGAAATTTAAAATTAAGTGTAAGGAATTAAGGCCAATCTAAGATTATAGGCTGAATTTATGAGTAAGATGTAAGAGAGGATGTTTAATGGAAGATATACTAAATTGACTAAGAATATATATATATATATATATATATATATATATATATATATATATATATATATATATATATATATATATATATATATATATATATATATATATATATATATATATATATATATATATATATATATATATATATATATATATATATATATATATATATATATATATATATATATATATATTTTAACTGAGGGGTTTACTGATATTATTTGTTTATTTTTTTTTTAAAAAAGATGATTTATTTATTTGATGTTTAATGGTTTGAAATGACTGTCTAGAATGTTAAAAGAGATGGATTATTGAAAGATATATACTAAACCTGATTGTTTGGGTGATTCTATATAACCTCTCAATGAATTGAAGTGATGGACTGATTCTTAGATTGATGGTCTAGATATGTAAATGAATATTAATATTCTTAACAAGATGATATGTTTGTTTTGTTTAGTGGATTGAAATGATTTAAGGTTTGACATTAGATGGAAGGATTGAGGGATTAGATATATATTAGAACTGATAAGGTTGAATAAATGTTAGATAGAGATTGTATTTAGTATATAGTTTAAAATTCTTGTTAGGATTATATAATAATTTTGTTTGAAGTAGTGGGGTTTTTTTTGTTTTACCCTGTACTCACTCTGGGAAGTCAGGGGGGGTTAGGGAGGGTTTATAATTTTATATACTATGTTTTTTCAACTGCAATTAGGGTTGATGCAAGAATGTGTAATTATTGTTATTAAGGGGTTGTTCGGGTGGCCTCTGGGCACCACATCTGATGGAAAGAGGAAGGAGGAGTGAAGGCTGATGTAAGTAGAAAGTTGATAAGGGGGAAGAGAAGGGATAGTTGGGTGGAGTAGAAGGAGGGAGATAGAGAAGGAGGGAGGAGAGTAGGTAGTTAGATGGTAAGTGAGGGGGGAAGGTTAGGGTTAGGGGGATGTGGTGGTGGGGGTACCGAGCAGCAATGTTAATTGTTTGGAAAATATGGTTTATGATTATTCTCAGTTGAGTTATTACTAGTAGATGTATTGAAATAAGTACATATGTTATGTTTATGGATGATTTTGAAATATGTATTTATGTTCTGATTATGTTTATTGTTTACTTTAATATTATGATCTGATTTGAGTATTTTTCTTTTGTTAAAAATTAAAAAACCAATAAAAATTTTTTAAAAAAACACAAAACATGTGCCATAAACATTGCCAGTCTATCTGGGTCCCCATCAAAAGATACCACTATAGATGGTGGAACCCACGTTATGCCTGCTGACCACATGGCCCTAACCTGGGCGGCACGCTGGTCGCTATCTGGTGTTGTGGTTCAGTGACTGCATGGGCCTGGGTCCCATGACTCTGAGGACCCAGGGAACAGCATAGATTGTGCAGTAGGTAAAGCTGTTGAGGCCACACCTGCCCAGTCCTCCCGCCTTTGTCGTGCCTGGTCTAGCTTGAATCTTGGGCTGGCCAATCGGAACCCAGAGGAGGCAGCTGGACCCCTGGAACCAGGGATACCACCTGACCTGGGTAAATAGCCTGTTTCCCCATACCTATCACGAAGGATATCCAAAGTATATTGCCCAGGGGCTGTGGAATAGCTCCATTCTTCATCGTCATCACCGGTAACACGCCTTTCTCTCCAACCAAACAGGGCATCCCCCCCGCCGGTCACACATGGCCCCCCAGCCTCCGAACGTTGCAGGGCCGAACTCAGCCGCCAATCCCCAGAAGCAGTTGCAGATGTCTTCTGTCTGGACTTACCCCCACTCTCCTCTGGCTGCTGGGTACTCTCCTTAGGTCTCACTGACAGCTGAGCCTCCGTCACCTTCACCTCTGGAAGTGTTTCTTCCTCTGTGGGCGACTCAGGACGCTCCCCCACTGGATCAGCGCCTTGGACGCCCTCTGCCATGTTCCACTGTAAGCACTCCTGCTAGCAGGAACAGGAAAAGGAGAACACCATAAGAAAGTATGAGTGTTGACTTACTGTCAAGATGTCCTATCTTGGAGCTCCGCAATGGAACAAAAGCCACAAAACAGGAACAATACACAAACGGAATTTACTATGATCCGTAGAAGGAAAAAGTCAGCACTGAGAATTGTCTGTTCTCAGTGCCTTTACATAAGGAGCCTACCCGCCCCACCCACACCGGAACCAGCCCCACCCAGTAAACCACCATCCAGCCTGAAAAGTAGAAGTCCTAGGTCAGCCTCCCCCCCTGGTCCTTTGCGAGGCCAGCAGTCCATCTGGCCCAGCAGCAGCCATCAGTTCCTTGTTGGCCCTGCGAGGTGCCACAGGGCGACACCATGTTCACGAGGAGTCGCCAGTAGATGACATCATATGCACGCGGCAGCTCTGGCGTGCAACCAGGGACCAGCCGACGCCCACGGGCAGTAAGTACCGGCCGCACCGTCAGGAAGCCAGGGAAGAAGCCGGCAATGGTGGGATGGCTGACGGGCAGCATGGGTGGTCTAAACGTCTCTGCCCCACACCTGGACGGCCTCGCAGGACTCGACAGTCTGAAGGAAGAAAAATGTAAATAAGAAAAAATGGGGCAATAAGGACAAATATTCTAAAGAAGAAGGGGGGAAATGTAAATAATAGAAGATTACCGTTACGTAATCATTGTTAAAAAAGGGGAGGAGTATATACTGTGTGTGTATATGTGTTATGTTTTGTTTTGTTTTGTTTTGCTGGTTCAAAAATAAAAAAATTTTTTAAAAAGAATTCCAGCGTTCCGGATGAGCTGTGTCAAATTCAGAGAGACGGCCTAGTTTGGACATCGTTACTACCCGGTAGCCTCGTCAATGCCTCGTGCTGCAAGGTTTGAGAAGGGGTCCCTTTTGCCAAGCTCTCCTCCAGCATTCTTGTACTGGCAGGCAGAGTCGCGATCTTCAGACGCCGAACTTCCCAGCGCTTCAGGCTTCTCTTGGTGAGTCCGCCTATCTTCTTTTGTTGTTTCCCTTGCAGCACATCCCACCTTTGTCACCAATGTTCTGTCCCAAGTAAAAGGCATTGAGACGAGCAGGAGTAACAAACAGTCTTGTCTTTATTCCATTCACAACAGAACCAAAAAACAAAATGGCGCGAACTGCTCTTATACCCCTTTGCTGGGACAGCATCAACCAATCAATGCAAGGCATTTCTCCCACCTTGTGCATGCGCTCAAGGCGGGAGACAGCCTGTCTGGTCCCGGGCATTCACATGTCTGCCCGGGCCTCTCTGCAGCCTCCTGCACCTGCTGAATGACTCAGCAGGCCCAGGACATAACAACTCCTGTATGTAAAAAATATAAAATGAGTGACAATATTGTGCCAGATGAAGGATCCCTCAGGTCAGATGGCACTCAACCTGCTATTGAGGAATAGCTGAGTTCTAATAGTGTCCATGACATCGCTAGATTAAAGCCTTCAGATATATACTTGCTGGTGTTGCCATATGGAAGAATAAAATCTGAAGCTACAAAGACAGAATTATACTAGCAATGAAAGAAGCATGAACACAATGTGATGAAAGATGAAAGGAGACAGCTGTAAATTGACATCTTAGGCATTAGTGAATGGAAGTGGATTGGGATAGGACATTTTCAGTCAGAAAATCGTATCATTGGAGGTTTTGAAGGCAGCAAAAGGCAGAGAAGACCACTGGTTTGAAAGTGGGATCAAAGAGGCCATCTAGGGCACCACCTATTTCCTGTTTACAACAACAGGGAAATGTTGTGATCTGTGTTATAGCAATAGCAGAAACAGACGTTAATCAGCTCAACTGCAGAGGATCACTTCAGGAAAGTAGCACAATAGTGCCACAATGCCAGTCTCCCCTTACTTCAGCCAATGGGCATCAAAGGGATCATAATAGTGCTCAATGACACCAGATCAAGTTAGACTAATTGATGTTCTACCCAGAAAAGCCTGCAGAATCATCAACTGATAACATTTTAGTATAGAAAATATACATTTACCAATAAACACCTGCAAACAAAACTATTTTACAGGACTTTCCTGCATATGTCAAATATGATTCTCACAATTTTATTTAACTGTACCCCAAAAAAGTTTCCAAATTTCAATCAGTTATCTAATTTTCTGCTTTGAGGAGCTGAACATTGTGTCTTTAGGTTTCCATTTCTCTTTCTTTCTTGAGGACTCTGTGTCAATAATAACAATTCCAAATGGCTGATATTGTACTAAGCAAATGGATATCTAATTGCATTTAATCTGCCTGGTTGAAAAATGACTTGACATTGCTGGAAAATCGAGTTCTTCAGCTTATGGTTGGAAATGAGATTGCCTGAGATGATATATAAAATTGCCTGCTCTGTTTCAGCGAGTAACCACATTCCGTGCTACCTGCCAGCATAGAGAGACATAGAATTTACAGATCAGATTATGGCCTTCTAGCTCTAACCTATCTTATTTTATAAATTATTAGAAAAAAAAACCTCTTATTTTTCACATAAAATATTGCCTAAATAGATAGCTTCTTGAAAGCTCTGGGAGAAAGTTAGAAATGTGGGTAAATTTTAAACAGACTGTTATTGTTCAATGGAAGCTACAAAAATCACTTTGGCTGGATTGTTCCCAGCTGAGACAATTTACATTTCTCTCCATACTTCTTCACCTACAGTTGCTCTTTGTTTGCTTTTCTGTAAAGTGTGCCCAAGCCGTGACCAATACATTTATGATTATTTGTTTCTATTTACCACAGAAGTAAGTTGCAACCAGACTGGAATTTCCCTTCAGCATTTTCAACCAATTAAAAAAATTAACCGGTTGCAGAGGATTGACCTTAATTACAGATGTGATGCTAGCACATCTTTTTCTTTTCCTTAGGGTACTTTCTCTTTTAAATATTCCCTAACCCAAACTGCTAAGAATATCATTAGAATTTTAAAAATCCACATTTATATTGGGGTAAAAATAGCACCTCTGTTTTTTTCTCACTAAGAATATTAGCAGCTTCAGGATGAGTGGAAGGAGGAATTCCAATTGGGGATAGAAATAAACGTCTGAACTTTTCAGGATGTTGGCCTGAAATTATCTGTAAAGAAACAGCTTCAAATTACAGCACTACTTCCTTCATGCCGTATAATATATTAGTGTCTCAGGAAAATATGGCAGGAGTGCTTAGGGAAGCAAGATGGATCCCTAAAGGTCCCGATATAGCCCAACTTGTTTTTTAGTCAGAAATGCTGTTTCTTGTTTGATTCAGATCAAATTACATGGGATTATAAAACACAGCACATCCTCTACTGGGCTGATAAGGGGTACATACTTAGTAATAACTGTTAAAATCAAAACAATGTCAATGGTGATTGGATGGCTGGATTCTCCATCTTAGGATATGGCTTAAAATAAATTTTTGGGTGCAAAAAGTAATCATCTGCAAATAGTCCAAAGTTCTTAATAACTGCACAAGAATAAACAAGAAGCTTCCTCTTACCAACTCCAGACCAGGATTGCAGGATTGCAGTCTTCAGTTGGCTTTATATGCCAGTAGGGAACAGCCTATCAAGCTGGGTGTCACCCTAAACCAGTGGTGGCGAACCTATGGCACAGGTGCCAGAGGCAGCACTCAGAGCCCTCTCTGTGGCACGCATGCCGTCGCCCCAGTCCTAGGCCTTCAGCTGAATTTTATAAAACATTTTCGCTTTAGGCCTCCGCCGGCCATGTACCAAAAAAAGGTTCAATCAATCAGTCAATTTCAACTTCTCACAGGAAAAAAAAAGATCTTGCAAAGTTGAAATTGATTGATTGAACTTTTTAGTCCCACCCAGTCTGCTGTTATCACCGCAGCCACACCCACCCAATGGGCCACACCCACCTAGCACCCGACGATGCATAAGTGGGTTTTGGGTTGCAGTCTGGGCACTCGGTTTCTAAAAGGTTCGCCATCACTGCCCTAAACTCTCGGATTCCAGCTTGAATCTCTGGGATTTTTGGACCTATTGTGAATGGGGAAAACCCAAGCATAACTTCAATAAATATACAAGTTTTATCCTTAAGCAAGTTGTCAAAATGTATCTCCTTTATAGTCCTGTCATAAGAGTTGGATTACTTTCAGAACTTCGACCCACTGTACTTTCTAAATGAATTAGAAGTGTTTTAATTGATTGCTCAATTCATATGTCAGATAGCAATAGCACTTAGACTTATATACTGCTTCATAGCAATTTACAGAGTCAGCCTATTGTCCCCAACAATCTGGGTCCTCATTTTATTGACCTCGGAAGGATGGAAGGCTGAGTCAACCTTGAGCCTGGTGAGATTCAAACTGCCAAATTGCTGGCAATCGGCAATCAGCAGAATTAGCCTGATATATATAGGAACAAAAATAATTATAATTATTCAGTTGCTCAGAGCTAATTTGTACTGTACAAACATCAACCTTAACTTTGAAACAATTCAATATGTTCATCGCATATATTACCTTGTTACACAGTTTTCAGGATAAAAAGCTTCTCAGTCTAAAATCTGTTTGTCATTTCACCTTCAGGATTCTATAGGAAGTCCTGCTTTCATTCTGAGCTCAGTTATGGTCGTCAGTCAAAGGCTACCAGTATATTTCTGGTGGGAAAAACCTGTACGGCAATATTATCTAATAAAAGAACCATATTTTCTTTGCTGTTTGATGATAAAAATATATTTCATAGGATTTTTTTCTTAGAAAAAGCATTTCTCCAGTGTGAGATAGAGTTTGCAGTTGCATATAAGCACTAGTATTAAAAATGACATCATGATTGTTCATGATATGTTCTTTCACAGATAAGCAAAACCCCAACTTTTGTAACATAAATGTTGAACAGGAGGCCTCTATAACTTGCAAAGCTAGTTTTAATTTGCCTGTGCAAATTATAGTAATGCATTGGAACACCAAAATACTATGTTCAGCCTGATCTATGGCATCCTAGATGTACACTACAGCTTTGAGAAGCAAGTATTATGAGCAATCTACTCTTTTAACTGGCATGTATTTCAACAACAGTAGGAGAGTTTGCATAACCGTTGCCACTCTTCTAAGTTAATCTTCTGTTATGTAACAAGAGGTTGGGCAACTTTCTGAGGATTAAAGGTGAATGTGGGTCTGATAATTCAGTTGAAACAAAGAAATCAAAAGGCCTTTTACTGTGGATTCTTTTATGTATTTTATCAGCAAGCTTATTATCTTAGTTTTGTTTCATCTATTATAAACTAACTGCATTAATATACTTAATTATGCAATTAAACAATATTTTTAACACTTAGGAGTATGAGAAAAATTGCTGTAAATTGCTGTATCAGTGTGAAGTTTCTTCCAATGCTTGTAGTTTTTACATTAAATTATATTGCTTTGAATGTGCTACATGTGTTTAAGTAGTCTTGATTATTTATAGATAGAGAATCCCATATACTATAGATATTACACTCTTCCTTCAAGTACCAACAAATCCAGATTCATTCTTGTTCTCTTTGTAATTATGAGTCAAAGCTCCAAGTTATTTTATCTCATTGATTAAAAGAACAATGTTTAAACAAGAACCCTGCCATTCCTAACAATATAAGTTGGAAATACTTATATTTACACCTTCATATTATGAAAAGCAATAAATAGGTTGAATTATTTTGTAACAAGCATTATAATACTTTGTTTGCTTTTTTATTTATTAGATGTATTACCTGCCTTAAGTAGGTAAACTGTCAGCGTTTAAAGTAACATAAACAATAAAATACCCATGATAAAATATTAAAATCCCATAACTATAAAGTCATAAAAACCCAAAATCATAGCACATTCATTATTATAAATCCTGTGAAAAAAGTATGTTTTCAATCGTTTCTGTAGGGGCCTATTTCGTTTCAAGCAGGACACTATTCCAAAGTAAAGCTGTTGCCATAGTAATTTAGCACCTTTGGTTTCTGTGCATGTCACAGAAATGGAAGCCTATCAGACGTTTCTCTGGGGATAAATGAATTGGGTGGGTTGGCTGGAGAAGATAATAGAATAACAGAGTTGGAAGGGACTTTGGAGGTCATCTAGTCCAACCCCCTGCTCAGGCAGGAAACCCTATACCATTTCAGACAAATGGCTGTCCAGTCTCTTCTTTAAAACTTCCAGTGTTGGAGCATTCACCCCTTCTGGAGGCAGGTTGTTCCACTGGTTAATTGTTCTAACTGTCAGGAAGTTTCTCCTTAGTTCTAGGTTTCTCTCCTTGATTAGTTTCCATCCGTTGCTTCTTGTCCTGCCTTCAGGCGCTTTGGAGAATAGATTGTGGCAGCTCCGTAGATATTGGAACACTGCTATCATGTCACCCCTAGATGGTCTAAAGATACAGTTCACAAGATTCAGACTTCTTGAAGGGCTAGGTATATTTGTGGAATCAACTCTCAGAAGAGAACAGTGCTGACCGTTATGTATAAACTCAGTATAATTCTGTTTATAATCCGTAATTTCAGGGTCTGCTATTTGGGATCATTATTAATATGCCACAACTGAAGTGGCAAGATGACACTCTTCTGTTCATTTTATTTATTTTTATTTATTTATTTATTTTTTATTTTTATTTGACTTCTATGCCGCCCTATTCCGAAGAACTCAGGGCGGCTCACAACATAATAGAAATCACCTAGTAAAATATATGAATATAAAAACCCCTAAGTTAAAAAAGAAAAAAACAATCATTCCACAAACATACACACAAACATACACTGGCTAGGGGCAAGATGTTAGCTGCCCCAAGCCTGCCGGCAAAGATATGTTTTAAGCAGTTTACGAAAGGCGGAGAGGGTGGGGGCGACACGGATCTCGGGGGGAAGTTGGTTCCAGAGAGCCGGGGCCGCACCAGAGAAGGCTCTTCCCCTAGGCCCCGCCAGGCGACACTGTCTGGCTGACGGGACCTGGAGAAGGCCGACTCTGTGGGCCCTAACCGGCCACTGGGATTCATGAGGCAGCAGACGGTCCCGTAAGTAACCTGGTCCGGTGCCATGTAGGGCTTTATAGGTCATAACCAACACTTTGAATTGGGTTCGGAGACCAATTGGCAGCCAATTTTTTGGGTGCTCTACTTATAGTACAGGTAATCCTCATTACAACCACAATTGAGCCCAAAATTTCTGTTGCTAAGCCAATTATTAAGTTTTACTCCATTTTACAACCTTTCTTGCCACAGCTGTTAAGTGAATCACTGCAATTGTTAAGTTAGTGACATACTTGTTAAGTGAATCTGTCTTCCCCATTGACTTTGTCAGAAGTTTTCAAAAGGTAATCACATGACCCCGAAACATTGCAACAGTCATAGATATGAGCCAGTTGTCAAGTGTCTGAATTTTGATCATGTGATGCTGCAACAGTCATAACTATGAAAATGGGCATAAGTCACTTTTTAAACTGCCATTGTAACTCTGAATGGTCACTAAACAAATGGTTATTAGTATCTATACTAATATAATACCACAAGAAGGAGTTCAGAAATAATCTCCAAATGTATGTTCAGTAAAAGTCTGACTGTGCAGATCTCCAGGTATTTGACTGAATTAACAATTCCACTGAATGTTTACTTGATCTCCATGTAATTCAGTTGGGAGTTTTAATGCAAGGACAGATTTTAATGAAGCCCTGCTTGCTCATAAAAAATGCCAGCAAACATGTCATTTTTTAACCTGTTTCAAGTGAATTCATAAAAAGTCTACAGAAAGTTTATTTATTTATTTATTTATCTATTTATTTATTTATTTATTTATTTATTTATTTATTTATTTATTTATTTATTTATTTATTTATTTATTTATTTATTTATTTATTTATTTATTTATTTATTTATTTATTTATTTAGATTTCTATGCCACCCTATTCCAAGAACTCAGGGCGGCTTACAACATGGATACTTACATGAAGAAATCTGGCATCAAAATACGTTATAAAACCCCTTAATTAAAAACCAATCATCCAAGACAGACATACAAAACAAACATACACTGGCTGGGGCAAGGTGTTAACTGCCCCAGGCCTGTCGGCAAAGATGTGTCTTCAATAATTTGCAAAAGGCGGAGAGGGTGGGGGCAATACGGATCTCTGGGGGGAGTTGATTCCAGAGGACCGGGGCCGCAACAGAGAAGGCTCTTCCCCTAGGCCCCTCCAGGCGACACTTCTTGAATTTACAATTTAACATCACTTGAATCTGCTCACTTTATCAGACTACCTTGATTATACTTCAACTTTAGTATAAAAGCATTCTGTAATTGAGTTTTAGTTGAAACCAGGACTTTTTTTGTCATAGAACGCCCAGAGCGGAGTTCTGGCACCTTTTTTGGATGGAACCTTGTAGGGTAGGCAAGGCAGGTTGTATAACAGTGGTTCTCAACCTTGGGGTCGCGACCCCATTTGGGGTCGCGCGACCATTTTGCGGGGGTTGCCGGGCACCGCCGGCCGCCATTTTGTTTTTGTTTTTTATTTTTTTTTATTTTTTTGGAGCGCGCGCGCCGCGCACGCTCAGATCCGCCCGTCGCGCCGGAAATTTTTTAAAAAAAAATTAAAAAAAAATAAAAAAAATAAAAAAAAAATGGCGGACCGTGACGGGCGGATCCGCGCATGTGCGGCACGTGCGATGGGCCGATCCGCACAGGCGCAGATCCGCCCGTCGCGGCCGCCATTTTGTGTGTTTTTTTTTTTTAAATTTAAAAAAAAAATAAAAAAAACAAAATGGCGGCCCGCGATGGGCGGATGCGCACATGCGTGGTGCGTGCGACGGGCCGATCCGCGCATCCGCTGGGGTCGTGGCGCGCATGGGCGGGGCAAGTGGGGTCTCAACCTGAGAAAGGTTGAGAACCACTGTTGTATAACGTGTGTGAGTTCCGGCACCTTTTTTTTTTTTTTAGAAAAAAAGCACTGGTTGAAACTATGGCTTATAGGTCCATTGGCTAGCTTAGATGTGAGTCCTTTCTGGGTTGCCAAATTGTAGGAAGGAAAAAAAATCTCTGGTTCATTCCTTCCAGCTGGGGCAATACAATCGGCGCTGATGAACGAAATGAGAAGCTGGGAACCAAGCTGCCGGAAAGGAGGTTTTTTTTTCCAGAAGCCAGAAAACTGCAGTGACAACAGCATTGGGTTCCAGATCAGCTGGCTGATCAGAAGGTTGAGTAAAATTATTTTTATACCCTTCTGGACCTTTGTGACTGAGATGCCTGGTGGGGAATTTGATTAGGTGAATAATATGTCTGTTGGTATTCTGATTGTCCCTATCTGGTTTTCTAGGAGGTGGACAGGGTCAAGCCTAGTCTTGGGGAAGGAGGAGGATGCAAATCTAGTGGGTTTTAGTGTTTATTTAGTTTAAGCCTATCAATTCAGCCTGCCTCAGTCTAAAGCAGGGGTCCTCAACCTTGGCAACTTTAAGACTTGTGGACTTCAACTTCCAGAATTCCTCAGCCAGCTTTGCTGGCTGAGGAATTCTGGGAGTTGAAGTCCACAAGTCTTAAAGTTGCCAAGGTTGAGGACCCCTGAGACTCTAAAGTATGGAAGCCACTTCTTGTTACATTCTTGCTGTTTTGTTTCCCATCAACAGATACAATGTATCCACTTGCAGAATGCTCTTCAGTTGCCTGAAGCTATTCTGCCTGGTTGGGAGGCAAGGGTTTTCTTAGCCTTTGCAAATGGTTCTTTTCCTTCTTAGTTTTTTAGGACTATGGAGTGGGGAGGGTCTTAATTTTTTTTCTACAAAAGAGTTCAATACAATTGTTACCCAAAATGGCAGATGATAGGAACAGAGGACACAGGACACTGCCCAGAGGGAAGTATATATACAATAAGAAAATTAACTGTGTGGAAAGATTAAATTCTTGCTCTATTTGGTATATGCCTTTCTGAGTTTGCCATGAAGAAATGTCAGAACAAATATGAACAGAGATTGTGGTTAACTGATTATGATTTCTTCCTTATTACAGTTCAGTGAGTGCAATATTTTGAAACATGTTGGGCAAGGCCTTTTTTTCTTCTAAGTTACAAGTAGTCCGCAATTTACTACTTGTTCTGTTCCAGTCTACGTGAGTCCTTGTTATGCTCACAAGGAGAAACCCCTCTTCCAAGAAACAGGCAGGAACTGCAAGAAAAAAACAGCCCCTTTTATTCTCACACACCTGAGTCAATGTCCAAGGCAAACAAACACAGTTCACAGAAACTTGATCTTCAACACGAATGGTTGCCTTCAGCAACCAGCACCACCCACACCTTCCCTTTTATAATTCAGCCAAACCATGGCTTCCTAATGTCTTCTCCTTTGCCTTTGGAGCTGCCCCATTGCATTTCTCTGTCCTACTGGCTTTTCTTGCCTGCATTTTCGTGCATCCTGAATTTGTCCCAACTGTTCTTCATCACTGTCCAACTCAGGCTCCCAGCACAGCTGTGTCTCAGCCTGAGCACAAGTAGAGGAGCCAGGCTCCTCATCCGACTATAAGTCTTGGAACTCCTCAGAGCCTTCCTCTGACTCTAATGTCACTCTAGGCCCCTCCTCCTCATCTGATTCCTCAGACTCAGCTGTGGGATCCACTGGCTGGTGAGGAATCACAACACTACTGTTTAGCAACCGTTCAAAGTTACAGTGGCACTGAAAAAGGGACTTACCAACCAATCCTCTCACTTATGACCATCACAGCACCCTCACATCCACATGATCAAAATTTGGGTGCTTGGCAACTGGCATGCATTTACAATGGTTGCAGTGTCCCGGGGTCATGTGATCACCCTTTGTGATCTTCCCAGCAGGTCTCTGACAAGTAAAGTCAATGTGGGAAGCCAGGTTTAAAGAATGCATGGTTCACTTAACAATTGCAGTGATTTGCCTAACAACTGTGGCAAAAGAAGGCTATAAAATTTGGGCATTAGTCACTTAATAACTGCCTTGCTAAGTGGTGGAAATTCTGTCTCAGTTGTGGTCATAAGACAAGGACTGCCTATACTTTAAGAGGCCACATATAATGCAGAAAAGAGACCACGAAAATATTTCCATATTCATGGAAATGCATCATGTTTCCACATAATGGAAAGATGAAATGCTGTTTCATTGGAGAAATATGTTGTAAGGCCGTTTGAAAACGAATGGGCAAAAAAACCAGCTTATGAACATGAGGAATTTTTAAACGGTTTAACAATAATCTACTTTTCCTGTCATTTCTCCATTAAAATGTGAGCCTATCAGACCAAGTGCCTTGGAAATAATCAACTCTTTGCCGAGACAAAGTAACCTAACACTCTAGAGTGCAACAAAACCCCTTTTAAACCTAGAGCTGTGAAGCCCTTGTTAAGTGCTGTCATTTCCATATAAAAACAACGAAGATGTTCTGAAAGACTAAATAACCTTTTCACAGACTGTTGTTTAAAACAAGAAAAGGCGGGACAAAGGTTTAATAAATGGAATCTGGGCAAAAGGTTACAACAATAATACTGGTTTAAGTTTTCTTAAAAGGACATGAGTTCGTTATCACTGATTAGAGTTAACCATTCACAAAGGCTGGGGGTGCTTAGCAGGTAAAAAATCTATTAGTCCTTTTTTATTTGTGGCAATAATTAGATGCTAGATCTTGTAACAAAGAAACTAATAAGAAAATTTTAGAAGACATTATTTTCCCAGGATTCTTTTAATATTTAATCTGACATATCTCAGAAAATTAAGAAGTATGTGATGTTTTGAAAGAATAACCGGGTATTCTCTGGGATCACTTCAATTCTTTAGTCATGTACTGGGGAAAATGGCACTGCCATCTCAGGTGACATGTGTGGGTACCCAGAATGCGGTTATTTGTGTTGATACTTGTGACCTTCCTACATGTTACCCTTACTTTGCAGCACATCAACAAATTTCCAGCATTCAGATACCATCCAAAACTTCTTCTAAAGAATTGTGATCTCAATTCATCTCATTCAAGTTCATTAGCAAAAGTTAGGATACCATTGTAGAGTAATGTACTCACTATAGTGTTATAATTATCTATGAAAAATCAGAAATATTTATTATGTAGTAAGATTCTACTCTTTTGCAGTAGATAAGTAATTAATGAGGCATGTAGCCTAAAAAATAAGATCTGGTTATACTTGCCTCTAACTACATCATAAGAAAAACAAAATTTATAACTGAAAAGTTAAGCATATGAACATTTGGGAATCGCTTTCGGAATAGTTGATGATGGTGAAACCATCAATGCACCACATGATGTGCAAAGTTCAGATTGCCAACTCATATTAATATGCAATGAATATTATGTTGCATGAGTTTGCCTTGTCTATTTTTAAAGGCAACAAACAGAAACATGCTACCCTCCCAGATCTAATTTGCTGAAAAAGCAATGGTTTTTTTTAGTAGCAATGCTTCTTCAGGATTCCATCAATGGTGGAGGATTTGCCAGGACTATGAAAACTGTGAGATGGGGAATTACAGCTGTCCTGTATTCCTGAGAGAAGTGACAAGAATGAGGCACAAACTGAGTGCTCAGTTATCAGACAGGATACAGTGGGGTTCTCTAAATCTTCCCAGCAGAAGACCAGGCAGGACATCTGTTCAAGCAACTGAATGCTGGGGATTCCCTTACAATCGGGAATTCAAAATGTAAAGAGTCATTCAATGAAAAAGTCTTGCAGCCTTGAATATTTTCTGCACAGGAAGCATAAGCCAATCAGAATAAAAGGGAGCTGATGTATTGTACTGTAAATGTGTCTTGTGGCAGAAAATTCCACACAAGGCATTCTGCCTTTATAGAAAGAAATATACGGTATCAAACAACATTTTAGCATATTAAAAGATGTCCTCTTATTGGCAATAATCCAATTCCCTTCTTTTTTTTTTTTTTTTGTATCACTACAAATTTTTATTCAGAAGCCCATCTTTTAAAAAAAGTTTCATTATGAACTTGTTTGGTCAATCAACTACAACACTTTCTAACAGAGAAGGTAGAAATGGCATGGCTCAGAATCGTCCGGATCTTTCACGATCTCTTGACCGCCTTCTATCACGTTCTCGGCCCCCCCTCCTCCTCCACCTCCACCACCACCACCTCCTCCTCCTCCTCCACGACCACGATCTCTGGATCTAGAGCGACGTTCACGAGACCTTGATCTTGATCTATGCTTCTTGCGGCGGCGGCCGTATAGCTCACGTCGCAATTCTCGAGAAATTGGCTTCAAATGCATAAAGTTACAGAAACCTCCTCTTGTACACTCTCCCATTTCATACTGACGACAACAAGCTTCTCTGAAATCTGTCACGGGGGAAAGCTCAGCATGAATTGGTTGTCCATTAAACCACCGATTATTCAGATCAATCACAGCCTTTTCTGCATCTTCTTCACGTCGAAACTTTACATATACGTTTCCAACCAAATGATCTCCAAGGTTATCACAGACATTCATCTCTTCTACTTCACCATATTTTTCTTCCATTTCTGTGAAGACCTCCTCAAAGAATTCATCATAATGTTCCTGCATTTCAACATCACTCACAGCACAGTGTGAGCCGTCAGCCGTCTGTGCACTGTTTTGGGGATTACGATAGATGTTTTGAATCAAGATGGTCTGACTAAATGTTGGTTTATTGTGCAATCGAGAACATCGATCTCCATGGCGACATGCTCCAATTTTGAAATAAAAAGAACAGTTGACTTTGTCTTTTTCGGTACCGAAGATGGAGGCCAGATACTCCGCCATCTCTCCCAACCTGCCCGGCCCGGCCGACCCATCCAATTCCCTTCTTATGGATTGTAATACCGGTACTTTATTTCAGAGGTTCTTCTATATTTAAAGATTAAAGATAGACAAATAAATATCAACTTGCTTCCTTTTCCAGTATCTGTTTTTTGATCTCACTAGGCCAGGGGTAGGGAACCTTGGCTCTTTTATGACTTGTGGACTTCAATTCCCAGAATTCCTGAACCAGCTGTGCTAACCCCTGTGCTAGGCAAACACCAAAGATACTGATTTGTAATAGATTTATTCTTCTTTTAAGTTTTCAATTATTCTCATTTATTATTATTATTATTATTATTATTATTATTATTATTATTATTATTATTATTATTATTATTATTATTATTATTATTTATTTAATTTCTATGCCGCCCTGTTCCGGAGAACTCAGGGCGGCTCACAACATGATAGAAATTACAATAACATACATAAATATAAAAACCCTTAAGTTAAAAAAGGAAAAACCAATCATCCACAAACATACACACAAACGTACACTGACTAGGGGCAAGGTGTTAGCTGCCCCAGGCCTGCCAGCAAAAGTATGTTTTAAGCAATTTACGAAAGGCGGAGAGGGTGGGGGCAACACGGATCTCCGGGGGAAGTTGGTTCCAGAGGGCCGGGGCCGCAACAGAGAAGGCTCTTCCCCTAGGCCCCGCCAGGCGACACTGTCTGGCTGACGAGACCTGGAGAAGGCCCACTCTGTGGGCCCTAACCGGCCACTGGGATTCATGAGGCAGCAGACGGTCCCGTAAATAACCTGGTCCGATGCCATGTAGGGCTTTATAGGTCATAACCAACACTTTGAATTGGGTTCGGAGACCAATTGGCAGCCAATGCAGCTCGCGGAGTGATGCTGAAATGTGGGCATTTCTAGGCAAGCCCAACACTGCTCGCGCGGCTGCATTCTGCATTACCTGAAATCTCCGAACATTTTTCAAAGGTAACCCCATGTAGAGAGCATTGCAGTAATCGAACCTCGAGGTGATAAGGGCATGAGTGACTGTGAGAAGAGACTCCCGGTCCAAATAGGGCCGCAACTGGTGCACCAGGCGAACCTGGGCAAATGTCCTCCTCGCCACAGCCGAAAGATGATGTTCCATATTTAGCTGTGGATCATACCAGATCATACCAGAATTCACTGGATATATTGTAACTATTCTATCTATGCTGCATATGGTATTTTATATGTTTGTGTTGATAGGCACCCTAGGAAAATTTGAATCCTAATTCTGTTTGATATAATTCCTCACTACTAACTTTTATTTTAGAAAATCCTTTAACTGAAATTAATTGTACTCTTGTCCAAGCAGTAAATCAGCCTTTGGTGACGAGTCACAGATGGCATCTAAACAACAACTTATTTAGGCTGTTAGTTGAATGCGGCATTTCTACTACATTTTCTTCTCTAGGTTCTTATCATCACCTGGGATGGGGGAGGGGAAGGGAATTAAGGAAACTGTGCAATGGTTTTAATTTGAGTTGTACAAAATTTACCACTCTAAAATGGATTATTCTGGGAACATTTAAATATTTTTTTTTCTTTTGGATATACTAATCTGAGTAACCTGGGAGAGGTGGTAGTTTTCCAGAAGTAGAGCATTACTAGAACATTTAATTTCAGAAAACTATCAAAGAAACCCAGGAGTGGGTGATACGGATGAAAGTGGAATTTTCCAGCATTTCCTACAATAATCTTTCCTCAGAACGGTACCTTTTGCATGCAACTAATATTTCAAGCAACCTTCCCTTTCAAATGTGTTGGACCAAAATTTCAACCCACATAGCCAGATTAGCATTGTGATCTTAACATATGGGAAAGACACCAAATGGACCAACACTTTCAAGTAAACACCAAAAACCCCAAAGTTTAATTTTAAGCTCTGGGATCATGTTGTCCCAAAGATGCTTTATTTCTTTTCAAAGAATCTGCATAGACATGTCACACACAAGCTCGGAAAATGAACCTCCACCCTCATCCTACACCCGAGCTACAGATATTCGCCACTATTGTAAACATATTACATTGTTATTAACAATAATCTAAAACTAATACTATGCAACTGAAATGTACCTAGAGACAAGTGATCAACTTTTATGCAGAAAAAGGCTATGCTTTAAACTTAGTCCCCCAAGAACTGCATTGCCTTGGAAATCATAAGAATGGGGCTTTGATGGATATGGGGCTTTAAGGAACCAAATGAAAGACTTAAGCATTAGCTTAAGAACCCATCTTGTAGCCCTTCCCCAAGATTAGAAAAACTGGGCCAATTTTTAAGGGAGTAGTTTAAAAGCTGCCAAGTCTCCACGGTATTTAAAGAACTCATCCAGTCCAGAGATGCCTTGAAGAACCACAAAAGAGGCAGGGCTATCTGACCTCATCAAGGAGATAAGGTAGGTAGCTTCTGGCAAACACCTTTGGCCTAGACTGAGACTCCACCATTCAATCAAGCAAGCAAGCAATTATTAGCATAATTATAACTTACAATGTGATTATTACAGATATAAACATAGATGGATGATTACCATATACCTATCCCAAGATTTCAGCTGTATTTATCATCCCATTGAAATTCCTCAACATGTCAATCTATTGGAAAATATGGTGTAAGGTGTCAGCATTTCCACATCAGAATGTTGCATACTAATAGAACTCTTGTCTTGCACAAGGAGTTATTATGTAACCAATGCTCATGTTTGTACAATAGCAAAGTTTTTGAAAGAAAACAAAGATGACTTGGAAGCCAAAGATTTATCAGTGGTACAGCATTCTGAGCTCTTTTCTCAGAATAACAGAATAACATTTTAATCATAGGTGCATGTATATCTTTTTTTTAAAATGAGAAACTGTCGACTTGCTTTAAAAGCTTTAATATACCTATCATTGATCTATGAGGGAAACATCCACTAATAATTATTCACACGTGTGGTTCAAAGCACTTCCTTCCAGTCTTTTTATAGCAATTCTAGTTTCTCTTGTTTATTAGATCCATAGACCATTTTACCAGCTTAGCAGTGAGCAGTTAATGAGGTTAACAATTTACTTATTTTTTTTCTTTTGAATAATAGTCTCTCTGGATGTGTTTTAAAAATTCAACTAGTGTACATCCTAAATAAGTGGAGAGGGCTATTTATTTTTCATTTCAAGGTAATCATGTCACATTTAATGAAAAAAATCTACTGTGAATACATTATGAATGTGTAAATTTTTACAAAGATGTGCATTGATTGTAACTTTTACAGATTTGATTCAAGGTATTGTTTTCAGTTTTTGCAGCATTAAGTGGTTCATTGCCCATGCTGTAAGTACGGTCTCCCACTTGACAGGGAAACTGCCATGTCACTGAAGCCTATAGAACAGCGATGGCGAACCTTTTAGAGACTGAGTACCCAAACTGCAACCCAAAACCCACATGCATCTTTGAGTGCTGGGTTGGTGTGGCCCATTGGGTGGGTGTGGCCCATTGGGTGGGCGTGGCTGCGATGGTAATGGCAGACTGGGTGGGAGTAAAAAGTTCAATCAATCAATCAATTCCAACTTTGCAAGATCTTTTTTTTTCCCATAAGAAGTTGAAATTGATTGATTGAACCTTTTTTTTTTACATGGCGGTGGAGGCCTAAAGCGAAAAGATTTTATGAAATCCAGCTGAAGGCCTAGGACTGAGGTGCCGGTGCACGTGCCCACAGAGAGGACTCTGAGTGCCGCCTCTGGCACCCGTGCCATAGGTTCATCACCACTGCTGTAGAAGGACAATCTGAGCACATTCTCAGTTGCAGAGTTCTCCATGATAGGCAAGTAGAAAGTGGCCCTATCCTACATAGTTCCCAAACTCTGGAAGGGCCTGCTTTCAGAATAAGATTTTTCCACATCCTCTTGGCATTTTAAGAGAGAATTAAGCTTTAAGAAGTAAGATTTAAGTTACCTTCTTTTAATAATCTGGCTATTGAGTTGAAATATGTCTTTTATTGTTTTTAATTTTTTAAGTTCTTATACACCATCTTAAAAATATTTAGAAAGCATAGCATATAAACTTTCTTTTGGAATGAATGAATGAAAGATAGATAGATAGATAGATAGATAGATAGATAGATAGATAAAAAATAATTGCAAAAGCTTCTTTCATTCATCAATTTGCCTATGTGCAAACATTGTAATTTGCGTTATGGGGTACTGCCTTGCCAATCCATAGAATCATGGAGAAGAATGGGTTGTTTCTGAAGCATTAACGGCCAATAATACATTTCCCTTGAACTTCAGATATCCTAAGATCAGTGGCTCTGTTAGATGTCAGAAGAGCAGAGCTGGAAGCCCTGAAATTGACATTTGCCCTAAATTTGACCTCAGCAACATGATAGATTTAATGTACAGGCTTGTGGGGATGGAGGAAGAGATATTATTGAATTAAACAATTTGAACATAGAAAAATATTTACCTTCAGCTACCAAAATCCAATATCTTTTTAAAATAATTTTAATAATCATCAGTTATTGAATATGTCAGAGAGTCTTGAAGTCCTACAGATTTGACTTTAACTTTGGACTATCTTCCAAGATAACAAAAGTAAACAGTAAACTGGAGCTGCTAACCAACAGGAGGTGTTTATCAATCAGGTTGATTCACCTTTTACACATATTCTGTTCCAAGGACTGCACAATCATCAGAGTGAAAAAATAAAAATAAACTCACTGGTTACTGATGGGGAAATTTTTTCAAAAGATTCTGCATATAGGACGAGTCAGGTTGGTTCAGACATGTCTGTCTACAAAGATCAGAATTATTCAGGCAATAGTTTTTCCTGAGATACTCCAGGGATGTGAAAGTTGAACTGTGAAGAACCAGAATGAAAGGAATACTGGCACTGCTGATAATTGCTTGTTAGAGAAGACTCTTGAGAATCCTGTGGATAGCCAACAAAAAGAATAAATGAATTACAATCAATTGAAAGTCTTTCTCAAAACACAAATGATCAGGCTCATATTTTGGACACATCTTGCAAAGATCCAGCACCCTGGGGAAGTCCATAATGTTGGGAAAGGTGAAAAATGAGAACAAGAGGATGACCAGAAGCAGGATGAAGAGATTGAATTATTATAACAATGTATGCACTGCTGGGAGACCAGAGGGTCCACTTTGGGAACAGATGATCCTGGAGACAGTTTATCTAAGTAGTTGCTAAGAATCAACTCTGTCTTGATGGCATATAATCAAGCAATCAGGCTGAGTCAATCCTCTTAAGATACGGGTGTCAAACTTGCTACGTCATGTGATGTGTCACAATGTATCGTGACTCTTTGCATTGCTGGCAATGGGGTGGGTGCGGCTTCAGTATGATGAAACCGGCCTATGGGCCGGCAGTTTGACACCCCTGCTCTAAGAGATAGCAATTGATAGAGCTGGTAAATCTCCATTTCCTATAAAAGATGCTTGTTTAGACCTGAATCCTATTTAACATAGTAAGGTTTAGTCCCAAGAGCAAGTCAGGGCAGCCATTTGTAAATAACTGATGAATGATAAATTATTTTATAATATAATAATAACATAAATATAAGGGTTTTTAAAATAAAATTCCAGAATAAAGTTTAAACTGCAAAAATAACCAATTCTCCCTTCTCTATGAGGGAAGATTAAACAGGATTTACACTATGTTCTTTTTTCAGTATTTTTGAAATAACGTAAACAATATACGAGTTAAAAAGTGATTTTAGCATGTGTTATGTTTCAAATGTAAATTAGATTCTAGTCAAAAGTTTTTACTACAATATATCAATGTTGGTTTGATTTTTGGGGAAATATAGTTTCAGCATTAAGCATTAAGAATGGTTACATTAAATAATTATATATAGAACTGTAACTCTTGTAACTATATTATACTTTGCTATTTTCTACTGTATTTTTCTTTTTTCTCATTTTTAAAAAGCTCTTTTTATGCATTCTTGTTTTGAGAATCTATATGCCTGAATTATAATTATTTCTGAGTACTGTAATTAATTACTGCTTAACTTTAAAACATTCTGAAGTTTCAAATTATCATAAGATATTTTGTAGAATTAAATGAATGTTATCTTGAAATCTTTACTGATTTTAATCAACCTGATTGTGTTGTAAATCTTTCTGCTATTTATGTTTTTTTCTGGTTTTCTTCTAGAAACTGTTTTTTAAATATCTAGTACTTTTTCAAAAAACAGTAAAATCAGGTTGAAATCTAACAGGTATATCTAGAAAGGGAGTGTAGGCAGATGATGGGATGTATGAATTTCTGCATGTAGAATTATATTAAAGCTAAAATTTCGCTTTATACAGGTAGTTCCTCAACTTATGACTACAGTGAAGTATAACATTTATCATGCTAAGTGAGACAGTTGTTAGTGAGTTTTGCCCCATTTTGTGACCTTCTTGCCACATTTGTTAAGTGAATCACTGCAATTGTTAAGTTAGTACCGCAGTTGTTAAATGAATCTGACTTCCCCCCTTAACTCAGCTTGTCAGAAGGTTCACAAGAGGTGATCTCATGACACTGGAACAGTGCAACTGTCATAAATACATGCCAGTTGCCAAGTGTCTGAATTTTGTTCACGTGACCATGGAGATGCTGCAATGGTCGTAAATGTGAAAAACAGTTATAAGTCACTTTTTCCAATGCCATTGTAATTTTAAATAGTAACTAAATGAACTGCTGCATGTTGAGGATGGCCCATACACATGCGTACATTTTACATTTTTCACCCAAATTCTCTCCCACATTTCCATCATAATGGGTTGCCCAAAATTTTGACCCCACTTTATCATACAATCCTTGACTAGTTCCGTTTTGGAGTCCATTTCTATCAATACATTGTACACTCTTTTGATATGCATGGACCTCTGTTCTCTAACTTGTTTAATTAAATTCTCATCTGTTTGGGATAAACCCTTCTTCAAGTCTTTTTGCCATCTGGACTGCAATTGTAAATATGAAAACCAGGTATAAACTATTCTTCGTCTTCTAGCATATTCGATGGCTTTAATGATAACACATTCCCTTCGTTCATTACGAGTTTACTATAGATGGCATCTAGATCCGAAAAAACTATCATATATCTACCCTGACCTCCAACCTAAATGTTGGAGATGTGAAAGTATGGATGCTACGTATTTTCATGTATGGTGGACCTGTAGAAAAATTAAAGCTTTTTGGAGAAAAATATGGTGGACACTTCAATCCATCCTGAAAAAGCGTATTGAATTTCTACCTCAGTTGTTTTTGTTAGGGATCATAAAAGACTGTACCACCATAGAGACGAACTTAATTTTGAACTTGATCACAGCAGCGAGACTGTTGGTGGGACAATACTGGAAGAAACCAGAATTACCATCTATTGAAGAATGGACTTTGAAAGTCATAAATCTGGCAGAAATGGCTAAAATATCTGCATATTTGAAGGATCACTCAAATGAAAAATATATGTTGGACTGGAAAAAATGGATAGACTACATACAAGAGAAACATCAATCAAAGAAAATGTATCTTGCTTATAGTTAAATCTTGATATACCAAGTGAAGAATGTTTACAAGTTTAAAATGATTGTATTAAGTTGAGTAGCATTCAACATGAACTTTTCCTTTGTTTACATTTACAAATATATACTTAATAAAAAAAATAAAAAAAGACTTAAACTTCAGCCTCTGTCAGAATATATCCCTTCACAGCCATGCGATATAGGAATACTAGAAAAAAGGAAGGGGGGGGAATGCTTTATATCCTCATACTGAAGCAATATGGAGAGAATGACTTCTACTTCTCATTTTCCTTTTTCTTTCTGTTTCCTTCTTCATTTATCTACTAGCTTCTTTCAAGCATCTTTTATTGACACTGTCTGGAGGTGTCAATAAAAATTTTCTATCCATCGGCCATGAGGCTGGCATGTTTTGCAGTTCTGATCTGTCTACTTGGGCAGGACGCCAGATCTGGGAAAGCAGGCATAGTCCACTTGGCTTGTATTGTGATAAACTCAAACTTTGTTCAAGTTACCAAATTTCCCAAAGGACTCTTGAAAATGATATTTTGTAAGCAGGGTAGCATTTTCTTTTGGGGAATTTCATATATTTTAGGAAATAAGCATACTTTTCACCCATTTCTTATACAATCTAAGCTCAATCCCATTGTGCAAATTGTATGGAGATCTCACTTTTTGTCCTGGAACAAAATGTTCTTTCTCTAAAGTGAAGTATAGAAAATGGTGCAGAAGTTATACTTTTCTTAAAGGTTATTTGTGGCTCTATTTCTATTCTGTTGCATGTCATTTTACAGCACTCAGGACTGCCCTCAATGTCATCAGTCATTTTGACAAGAAATCAAGTGAGTTCAAATAAAAACGGGATCGATAGCTTTCATTTAGACTTTAAACACAACCACACCAGAGTTTAAACTCTTCTTCTCTTGGGCATGTTCTGCCCTGATTCCTCTTGTAAGAGACCTTCACCTCCAAGATACTAGATGCCCAGGAAGTACATTGTGTCAAATTACGACAGGTGTGTGTGTTTTTTTTAATTCCAGCACAGAATGTGACATTATAAGGCAATAAATCATGAGATGGGGACACAATGTGATCAACTTTCTGAGAAAGGGAAAGATTTGAACTGAAGGGTGCTTTTGACCTGTGGTTGTTCTTGGAGCCCTAGCATGTGTTTTATTGTATATTTTCTTTTCTTTTACACTTGCCGAGTTTCTTAGGATTGAGGCAGAATACAAATATTGGAAATCAATCAATCAATCAATAAATCAGTCAGAATAGTTACAGGAATTCTTGGGTTGATCTGGATCAAGCATATTAATTTGCAATTTGAGAGTGTTATTCCTGGAATTTCCTGATTCTGCAGTAGAGAAAAGGTGAAATTGGGCAAGAGAGTCTCTATCCAGGACTGGTTGCCTTTGGAGATGCTGAGGAAAGGGTTGAAGTATGACTGCTGTGGGTACAATGCCCATTGAAGGAAAGCCCTGCCACTCGTACCCTATCCTTGGGCCAGACCTGTGGCAGCTGCTTAATGAAGACCACCATGTTCTGATAAAGCAGGAGCAAGTGTGACTTCCCTCAAATTTGTAACTAATATGTGACCCACAGTTTTAGCACTCCTGAATTAACCTGTTTTCTACCTTCGTGCAATGTATAAAATCATACGCTAACTCAAAAAATGGAGCAAAGCAACACTAGCACTTGCTAAGCTTAGCTTACAAAGATGTCTTATGCAAATGCAGCCAAACTGCAGAAGTAAAAAGAAGCCCTTTAGCAAAGCCTCAGACATCCTTCCAATTTATCTAACTGACATCCATTGAGTTCAACAGGAATCATCTAAGTAGGCCTCAGTGTAGGTGTAATCATGATTACAATTTTTTTGGGGGGAAAAGAGAACTAACGAACTGTCTGGAAATTATAGGCAGTATCAAACATGGAAGAGAATTTTCACCTTTTGTCTTTTCCCCACACTTCCTTCCCAAGAGATTTCAATAATTTGGACTACATTTGAAGGACTTATCAATGCAAAAGGAATGGGAAACTGACTTCCCTGTCCTATGTCCTTATAAAAGTGGATGAATCAGAATTGAAGGTAATTAAATAGTTTCAAAAGGACTGGTATAAAATCTCCAACAAATTGATAAAGGATTTAAATAAATACATGAAGAGAACCTGGGTTTTCAATTTGATTAGGCCTGTCATGGCCCCTAATCATTTATGTTATTTCTATTATTTCCATCTGTACCAATGTCTTTTTGTGCACTCCACAGGTATGTAGCTGATAAATTTTGTACCTCCTTAAAATAACAACTACTGTAGAGATATTATTACATTAGGCAGATAAAAGTTTTTTTGTGTGTATGTTCTTTCTTATTTTCATGTTTTTTTAAATACAAATTTTATTTACAATACAGTTAAAAACAAACAAACATTGGATTTAACGTGACATTCCAGTATATACATTCTTATCAGATTATTCCACTTTTTACAATCCATTCTTCATCTCTACATATACATCTAAGATTTATATACAATACTTAAATAACATATATTTCTATCTTAACATTCATCTTTAATCCCAACCGTCCTCTTCAAATTCCTCCAGCGGTAAAATTTGTCCCAGGTTTCATAATAAACTGATCCACATTTATCTTTTAATATCATTGTGAGCCTGTCCATTTCCGCACAAGCTAATATTTTATGTATTAACTCTTCCTCTGTGGGAATTTCCTTGCTCTTCCATCTTTGCGCAAAAGCAAGCCTAGCTGCAGTCAGGATGTGTAGCAACAGGTAGATTGTTCCCTTATCATTTTTTTCTGTCATTATTCCCAACAAGAAGAGTTCCGGTTTTAACTCTAAGTCCAGTGTTAATATATCCCTCAACCAGTTTCATGTCCTGTGCCAATACTCACGAGGCTTTGGGCATTCCCAAAAACATTTCATGTTTTTGATGTATGGTCATTTTTAAAAGTGCTCAAAAGGTGATATACCTGGAAAAATTTTAATTTTTTATTCTTAGCCTTTTCCTAATTGTAAGGAAAATCATCTATATTTTCCTGAGAATATTGTGGACAGACAAAAAGCAAACTGATAGATCATTGAGGAAATCAACTCAGAGTTCTCACTCAAGGCACAAATGACTAGTCTCAAGCTATCTTCCACTGGTTACACTAACTGAAGACTTGGATCTCAGGAAAATGTTCTAATGATAGGCAAAAGTAGAAGGAAAGAGTAGATGTCCAGCAGCAAGGTGGATGGACTCAATTACAGTGGCAATGGGTGCACTATTGAAAGAACTGAAAGATGAGGTTAGAGATAGATCATCATGGAAAAAGTCTATCTAAATGGACATTAAGAGTCAATAAACTTTTAATAATCAATCAATTAAAATATTTAAAATAGAAAGGTGCCAGGCAATTATGAACAAAACATAAGCACAAGCCACAAACAGAGATTTCTTTTTCTACTAAGAGTGCTCAACCAGATAAACAATATTATATCTTTATGAAGATTGCCTTGCTGGATGATTTTATATTCTGATACACATTTTTGTCAAGTACTCTTAAAAACAAAATATATTTCCTTACCGCTAGGGGGCAGCAGCCAACATAGAATCTCAATTTTTGGGCCCTACTCCCATTTTTTCCCTCCCTGTAGCAAGAAATCCAAAAAAAATTACAGTGCTATATGCTTTAATAGTATGTTTCATATTTTATTGCATATTTTAGTCAAGTATTATCATTTGGAAAAACATTCAATATTTTCATTACATTGTTTTGTTTTGTCTTGTCTTTTTATTTACTTTTGATTGTGCTGCTGAAAATTAAATAAAACCATTCTAGTGTTGTTAGAATAGCTATTTTGTCTTTTATAATGTGAAATTCTAATATAGCAACAATCCAAGGTCTAGAAAATGATGAAATGCTTTCAAAAGCATTAGAAAATTTAAAAAACTCCAAACCTTAAGTATTAAGTCGCAATGATGCATGTTATTAATGTATATTGAGAAGTCCAGTAAGGTTGCAGATGAATGTACTCTTTCCATGTTCATAGATATATTTTCTTTCACAAAAATAGAAATTGATACCAACAAAAACAAAATCATCAGAGAACTGAATTCCCAAAAACTTAGGGATTTCCGTATCTCAAACAGTGTTTCTCAACCTTAGACATTTTAACATGTGCAAACTTCAATTTCCAGATTTCCTCTTGCTAGCAATGCTAGCATAAAGTTCTAAGATTCAGAAACACTGCCTGAGGACAGAACCATAATGGAGGAAGAGATAGGAAAGGAGACACGTGTCATCCTCTTCCCCTTACAATGAACAGACTCAGGTTAAAGCTGGATATCTGACAATGTCTTAAGCCAAAGTATGCTTCCGTTCCCATATTGTTCCCCAGAAGGAAAGATTGTTGAACTAAGGTCAGCAGTTTTCGGCTTGGAAGGAGGGAAGGAAAAATGGAACATCTCCCATCCATCTAGAGGTCTTTAAGACATTAGATAGATCTTTGCCAGAAAAAAATTATAGTCAGAGCACGACTGTGCAAATTTTAATATGAGAATAATAAACTTTCTCACACTACTAGAGCACAGAACATATTGCATAAGCTGGATTTCTCATGCAACATGTTGTAATTGCTAATGGATTGTTCTTTCATCCTATTTGGGCCTAACAATAAGACTTTGGAAGAAGAGCTGGCAACTACCACTGGAAATGTGAGTTCCTTGTACTTAGTATACTAGGCTCTTTTAAAGATCTCAGCATATGAATGTTAAATCTTCTGTTTTGCCATCCAGGTAAAAAGGAGAGACAAACTGAAACAAACCAAGGTTGCCCATCAGTTTTGTTCCCCAGTGCAACTATGTCCTCAAGAGACAATGACTTGAACACTAAAGATGGTAGCACCAATCAATATAGAATATTCCTGTGAACTCTCTGGATCAGCTACAGATCATAATATATTTGGGAGATGGTATGATACCTCAGAAAAAAGCTAATTATAGTCTGGACCATATTGGAATTTGTCTTCTTTTATCAGAACCTTGTGTTTGGCAAAACTTGCATTTCTCAAAAACAGATCTCATAAAAGTTTTTTTTTTTAAACAAATTTTATTGGTTTTTTAAAATTCTTAAAGAAACATATTCAGGACACACCATGGTGGTGGGGTAATCAAACATCTTAAAACAAGACATATACATAATATAATCAATACGTCAAATATTCCCTCTCTTTTCCCCTCAAATAGCATAGTATATTTAGAATATCCAATTCTAGCTTAATTGTATTCAACCTGAGCCTGTTTTTAAGCTTCATCAATTTCTACCATAATCAAATTAACTTTAAATAAAAACATTTCCAGTTCAAATATCCCTTCCACATGTTCTACTTTTTTAATTTTATCAAAATCTTATTCGTTTCTTTTTCCATTAATCTCCCTTATTAAGAGTAAAATATTAATCTATCCTATACCTGTTCTGTCTGGCCTCTCTCAGCTCATTAAAATCCACATAAATATGTCTTTAAAGCTTTATTTAACACATTTCAAAAGGATTCACTTCAAAGCACGCTGCTGGCATTTTGCTGGCAGGAACGGCCAAGTCTCATTTATTTACATTTAGATTAAAACATGCTCTTCCCACACCCTCCAATTAACTCACTCTTTCTTTATCACATTGTCCAAGATCTCATTATTCTTCCGTAGATTTCCAAAACATCAGAAGACTGAATTCAAACGCACTGCTCCAGATATCAGGCTACTCCTTGATTAACGTTGCTCGTGACAAAGGCGTAGTCTCTTTTTCCCCTTCTAATATAGTTTCCGATACGTCACTTCCCCCCATTACTTCCTTTTTCCACTTAACTGACACCTTCGCTTATCAAACCTTCGGAATCTCGGATCAAGCCATCTATCTTCTTGATCCAAATCTGACCCCTCACTTTGCGAATCTGACCCAGACTGCCTGTAAATCTCCTCCCTGTCTGTCTCAGCTGCCGGGAGGGGAAAATACCCAGAGGGGCCTGGCTGCTCTTCCTCGGCTGCCGGGAGGGGAAAACACCCAGAGGGGCCTGGCTGCTCATCCTCTGACACTTCCCAAGCTGGTCTAGGGACACTCACAACAATACCTATCAAGTCTATCAGCTGATCCATCTCTTCAAGCTAAAGAAAAAAACAATATCATACCTTAAATCATGTCATTCCATTAAGCAAAGTTTAAGTCTCCAGTTAATTATCATAACTAATAATATCAGAAAATCATATCATTGTATTAAATTTCAATTAACTATTAGTACTTCAAATCTGAAGCCTCTCTTCAGTTTTCATCATTCCATTACATCATAATTTTCATAGAAATAAACCTTTCTAAAAGGAAAATTCCTAGTATTCTAAATTGTCTTTAATCCCTTATACAGAAAAATATCTCGTCATTAAACAAACATATTAGTCTATCCTAGACACATCTATATGTATATATTTATCAAACTGTTCTCTAAATATATAATCCTTCGCTTAATCAATCTCTTTAAGTTAACAAATTAATATCAGATCTTAAATCATTTCAATATGTAATTAACATTCAATTAATTATTAATTCAGACCAACTGTAAGACATCTTTTTACTTCAAACTCATAATCTCAGTTCTTAGATCAGTCCATAGTTCTAGGTTGCCTTTAATCCAATTTAAGAAATTTTAATTTTCATTTTTAAATCTTATTCTAGCTTTTCTCTTTTGCCAAGTGGGTTTCCATAACAGGACTTCCCTTCCAGATAATAGGTCTCTTTTTATTGCTTGTAGTATCACTTGATTTGATATAAACCATCTTGATCTCCGATTTAATCCTCTGTTTCTCTTGTCCGTAAAGCCTCGTTGCTTCAGAAGTCCAAAGTTCGGTCTTTGCTTTTCCTGATCTTGCTTGTAAGGCAAAATAAGATTCTCCTTATCCTTAATTAAAACCTCTTCTTGTATAATCTGTTTTGTAGAGTAGTCAAGCGTAATCAGGAAGTCAGTTTTAAGTTTTAAAGTAGAAATTCTGGCTCTTAATTCTGTAGTAGCCTCTTTTATTGTAGTACATATTTCTTCTTTAGCCTCATAGATCTTTTCCAGTATAAGTTTACAGTTTAAATGTGATTGAGGCTTCTCCATTTTAGCAATAGTTGAAGAAAAATCCTTTTCTTTTTAGTGAAGATTACAGTTGAACAGTTGAACATTATCCACCCCCACAGATCACACAGTTGGCTCAAATTATCTTTTTTCTTGATAAACAGTTTGAAGGCCAGAGCTGTCTCATCTCCAAATAAACAACCCAATATTAAATTTTGACCAGTAGGTGTCCTCAGTGAGCTACAAAGACTTCTTCAAACACCATTTTTTCCTTTTTTCTATCTTTAAAGGGAGAATAGAAAAAGAAATACTCTGCCGATATAATACCGCTCCAAAAAGCTCAAAAAGTTTTTTCTACCTCACAATGTAAGTAGGAATAGAATACAGTCTTTAAATGAATATTTATTTATTTTTTCTGTCCTTTTTGTAAAACACGTTTGTTCCCATGATTACTAAAGCCGCTTTCTCCAGACGGGGAAATAATAGCACAAACAGCTTCTACAGGCAAAAACAGCAGGGGTGTGAAGAGGAACAAAGGGGATCTCACCTGGATCATCCGCGGTGGGTCGTTAACGCTTAGATGACAATGTGACTTCGGCTGGTGCAGCAGGGTGATCGGCAAGCCGATCTTTGCTCCGTCGGTCCTAAGGAGAAGCTGGAGACTCGGGGGAAGCTGCCGCCCTCCCCTATCTACCAGCTGGCCTCCTTCTCAGTGGTCACCCCTCCAGGGTGACTTTCGACCCTCTAGGGGGTCTACCGGCGAAGACAACTCCGGACGGCCTGGAGACAAGTTTCCAGGCGCGACTGGCATTGCTGCATTCCAGAACCGGAAGTCAGATCTCATAAAAGTTTGTTGTAATAGTTTTTT
Organism: Bothrops alternatus; assembly: GCA_034064705.1. Lineage (NCBI taxonomy): Eukaryota > Metazoa > Chordata > Lepidosauria > Squamata > Viperidae > Bothrops > Bothrops alternatus. The sequence goes on along the minus strand of JARGCV010000053.1, from coordinate 6,513,475 downwards.
TGTTCTGCATAATTGGATAAAATTTGTCAGAACATTACATAATCAGGAAAAGCTGCCTATTTTTGAATAAGTAAAAGAGATGAGTTCCTTGAATTCTCATTTTTATACTATTGATAAAAATCCTTGCAACCTTGTTGTTCATAGGTTGAGTTAGGTAGCATTGACAAACCTCATAGCACTCTATGGCAATATATCTTACTGCATTTCTAAGAATAATTTTAGTATAAGAGCTCTACAAGTTTGTGTAGAGGATTTATTCAGCCTTCTCCTGTCCCTTAAGGTAGGACAGTGGCAATGATTAAGAGAAAAGATAGACAACCAATGAGTTTTGTGATGACATGGAAAAGAAAACCCAAGGCAGGATAGATGATGATCTGCATAATGAGTTTTATCATCCTTGCTCCTCTGAAGCTTTATGCAAGATACCAACAGCTGTTACTCAATGAACTACTCTTTGGAATTAATAGATAGATATGGTAAGTTACTTGGCCCAGTTTCTCTTTCCCTCCTCCACATCCTGACACTTTCCAGAAAAATACACATTTTAAAGACATATGGCAGCATTTGCACAATACATTACATTAGGCCAGGGGTGTCAAACTTGCAATGTCACGTGATGTCTCTTGATGTATTGTGACTTTTTCCCCATTGCTGGCAATGGGGTGGGCATGATTTTGGCATGATGCATCCGGCCCAGGGGCCGGTAATTTGACAGCCCTGTATTAGGCCAGCTGGAACTGGAGTGGTCTATGATACAGCAGATTGTAAAAACTCACCTATTATCTGGGAGTTGAAGTCTACAAGTCATAAAGGGGCCAGGTTTGAAGACCCCTAATGTAGGCAGAAATTTGCCAGACTAAACCTATACTACTCTAACTCTAATAGATATACCCTGGGAGATTTTAGGGAGTGGCTACCCTAAGTCTCTTCCTCTTCCCATGATTTAAGTGCAGACTGTGTTGTCTCTTGTCTCATCTTCTGGTGAAGTGGGACCTAGGGGGTCCGAGGGCGGTGTTGATTACGTACCTGGCGCCCTGCCACGTATCAACCTCCCTGCCCGAGCTCCTGAGCGTTGTCGCCGCGGTGGTGGTTGAAGTCCCCAGGCTAATAGTCATGGGTGACTTCAACCTGCCGTCCGGGGGCGGGGCGTCCGGGGAGGCTCGGGAGTTCATGGCTTCCATGACAGCCATGGACCTGACCCAGGTAATTCAAGGCCCCACACACACAGGGGGGAACACGCTTGACCTGGTTTTTGTCTCTGGACAGTGGCTGAGTGGTCAGAGTGTAGGGGATATAGTCATTGAACCCCTGTCATGGTCTGATCACTCTCTCCTATGCTTGGACTTTCGGACCGTTGCACCCCACCGCAGGGTGGCGGAACCGGTGAGATGGTACCGCCCCAGGCGGCTGATGGAACCCGAGCGGTTCCAGGCAGAGCTTGGGCCAATTCCTGAGGTTCTGACACACGACTCGGTTGGAGAGGTGGTGGCGGCCTGGGACAGGGCGGCTGCCGGTGCCCTGGATCGAGTTGTGCCTTTGCGGCCTCTGATTCGGCGTGGGTCTCGACCGGCCCCGTGGTATAACGAGGGGTTGAGAGAGATGAAACGCCGGAAAAGACGCCTAGAGAGCAGTTGGAGATCGAGCCGTGCCGAATCTGACCGAACATTGGTAAGAGACCATATTAGGTCCTACCTAATGGCGATAAGAGCAGAGAAGTGTTCCTACCTCACTGCTCTTATTGCGTCATCAGATAACCGCCCAGCCTCCTTGTTTAGGGTGACCCGCTCCCTCCTTCATCAGGAGGTGAGGGGAGACCCCTTAGAGGGTAGAGCTGAGGATTTCGGAAAATATCTGTATGATAAAATCGCTCAGATACGGGAAGGCTTCGACTTCAACTGGGTATGTCCAATGGGAGAGGCGGAGGCTGGTCTTGAGACTGTTACCTGGGTTGAGTTTGACCCCGTGACCCCCGAGGACGTGGACAGGTTGCTGGGGGGACTTAGGGCGACCACATGTTTACTGGACCCGTGCCCCTCCTGGTTGGTGCTGGCCTCCCGGGAGGTGGTACGAGGCTGGTTCCGAGCAATTATCAACGCTTCTTTGAGTGAGGGTGTCTTTCCCGCTGCCTTGAAAGAGGCAGTGGTGAGACCCCTCCTCAAGAAGCCTGCCCTGGATCCAGCCGTTTTATCAAACTACCGTCCCGTCTCCAACCTTCGCTTTCTTGCGAAGGTTGTTGAGAGTGTGGTTGCCCGACAGTTCCCGCAGCACCTGGAGGAATCGTCATATCTCGATCCGTTCCAGTCGGGCTTCAGGCCTGGCTACAGCACGGAAACAGCATTGGTCGCGTTGGTGGATGATCTCTGGCGGGCCCAAGACAGGGGTTGCTCCTCTGTTCTGGTGCTATTGGACCTCTCGGCGGCTTTTGATACCATCGATCATGGTATCATGCTGCAACGGTTGGAGGGGCTGGGCATAGGAGGCACTGTCTTGCAGTGGTTCTCCTCCTTCCTCTCTGGCCGGATGCAGTCTGTGTTGACAGGGGGCCAGAGGTCGACCCCGAGACCCCTCGTATGTGGGGTACCTCAGGGGTCGGTCCTCTCGCCTCTACTGTTCAACATTTATGTAAAGCCGCTGGGTGAGATCATCCGTGGTTTTGGCGTGGAGTACCACCAGTACGCTGATGATACCCAGCTGTACATTTCCACGCCAAACCACCCCAACGATGCCCTTGCCGTGCTGACCCAGTGCCTGGAGGCCGTGCGGGTATGGATGGGGAGAAACGGACTCAAGCTCAACCCCTCCAAGACCGAGTGGCTGTGGTTACCGTCATCCCGGTACAGCCAGCTGATTCCATCGCTGTGTATTGGGGGCGAAACAGTGGCTCCCACAGGAAGGGTTCGCAACTTGGGAATCCTCCTGGACTCACGGCTGTCCTTAGAGGACCATCTGACGGCCGTGGCCGGGAGGATGTTCCACCAGGTTCGCCTGGTGCGCCAGTTGCGTCCCTTCCTAGACCGGGACTCGCTACGCACAGTCACTCATGCCCTCGTGACCTCCAGGCTGGACTACTGTAATGCTCTCTACATGGGGCTCCCCTTGAGGTGCATCCGGAAGCTCCAACTTGCCCAGAATGCAGCCGCGCGGGTAGTGATGGGAGCGTCGCGCTCCCACGTAACACCGCTCCTGCGTGAGTTGCACTGGTTGCCGGTGGTCTTTCGGGTGCGGTTCAAGGTGTTAGTGACCACTTTTAAAGCGCTCCATGGCATCGGACCCGGATACTTACAGGACCGTCTACTGCCAGCAAATACCTCCCGCCGTCCGGTACGCTCCCACAGAGAGGGCCTCCTCAGGGAGCCGTCGGCCAGACAGTGCCGGCTGGCGACCCCCAGGGGGAGAGCCTTCTCTGTGGGAGCTCCCACGTTATGGAACGAGCTCCCCCCCGAACTCCGTATAATAACAGATTTACGCACCTTCCGTCGGGAACTAAAAACATTCCTTTTCCGACAGGCCGGCCTGGCATAGAAGCTTCTGAGTATTTTTTTTAAGATTTTAAATTTTGTATGTTTTGGGTTTTAGGATTTTGGCCAAATGATTTAATTTATTTTTAATTATTTTAAATTTTGTATATTTATATGTTTTTTAAAGTTTGGGCTGTACACCGCCCCGAGTCCTTCGGGAGAGGGGCGGTATAGAAATTTAATAAAATAAAATAAATAAATAAAATCCCTCTCCTTGGAATATGCTCCATGCTTCCCATGAACCTGCTGCCTTGTTTTCAACATGGAAAGGATCTTTTCCTGGTCTTCATCCATCTCTTTCATGCATTTATAAATAGTCTTTCTAGTAGAAGTTGTTTGTCAAGCAAGACTTTGTAGTCCGAAGTATTTCAACATCTTATATAGTGACCAATATTCCTCAAATAAAGAGATAAGAAAGCAATTTCCCACATATAACTCTGAGAGTCAGTAAAGGTTTACATTCACAGTTCAAGTAGGCCAGTTATGCTGCCCAGCTGTTCTCTTACAGCTAAGTCTCTCACAGGTGGTGCCAAGGTCAGAAAAGTCTTATCTAAAGTCTGTGCTTCAAGCCAAGTCTCTTTTAGGAAATAAATTGAAATACCATACTTTGCCACAAGATGTCACCAATGCATTTAAGGTTTTTTAAGTCCAAAATTTTTATAATCCTTTTTCCAGTTTTATTTCTTTTTTGTAGATAAAAACAAGAGTCACCAATAAAAATAGGAAATTTTTTAGTCCCACGTTTCAGGAACATATAAATCCAATTAGATTAAAGTTGTTCTTTTAATACTTTAATTCCCTGGGTAGTCTGATGCAGCTATTCTTAGAGGGTGGCATCGAAATTCCCTTCTCACTCTCCTCACAGGGGGAAAGATACTTCAGGCAGCTTTTACAGGAAGAGGAAGTACTTAGGGTAAAGAGAAGATCAGATCTCACCCAGTTTCATCCACATTGCTTTCGAAGTACTTGGTAGTGAGTTTGACTTCGGCTGTCTGCAGCCTAGTAACAGGCCATATTACTATGGCCGGTCTTTCCTCCGCCAGTTTGGAGGGCTGTCCCAGATTGAGTGGAAGGGCTGTCGCCCTCCCACGATCAAGCAGGGGTCCCCTCCTTGCTTGTCGCCCCTATACGGCGACTTTCAACCCTTTCCAGTGTCCCCCAGAGGAGCAAAGTTGGACGCGGAAGACGGAACCAGCCTTCCAGTGCCATGGTGGCTGCGATGGCAAACCGGAAGTCATCCTGCTGCCTTGTTGTGGTCCATCACATCGCCTTCCTCTTTGTAGACACATTCCACCAGTCAGTGATGCATATACATTGAAAGACAAGATATAATGTTTAAAGTATAAATATACTGATAAAACTCCAGTCCTTTCTGATCTGCATTTGCTATCTGTTTCCAAGGTAAATTCAAAGTGTTGCCTTTCACCTTAAAATCCTAAATGGCTTGGGATGAAAGTTTTAAGGATTACCTTATCCTCTCTGTTGCCCATTTAGAATTATTTAAAATTCTTTATTGGCCAAGTGTGTGTGGACACACAAGGAATTTGTCTCTGGTGCTTAAGCTCTCACTGTACATACAAGCAATAAGTGATAAATCAGGATCATAAAATAGAATCATCTATATAGTTGGATCCATTCCTTGCAGAATTAATTGAGTAGTGGCCCACTACACCGGTATCTGTAAAAGCTTAGCAGGGCAAGAGTGACTTGTGCTGTGTCAAGGGACAGCCACTCCCCCCAGCTCTCCTAAGTCTCTGTCAGGCTCCAGAAACCAAGAAAGATACATAGTGATTTTTCCAAGCAGATTTCTTTATTCTTCTACACCATAGACAGAATCTTGCCACACTTATGCAGACTATAACAGAGTACACTCTGAGAACTATTAAGGAGGGACTGTCTTCATCCCCTTTGTCTCACACAAACTATCTGAACCGAGTTGTCTCTTACTTCTATGGAATGCACTCCTTCCCCATCTACTAAATCTCCTCCCCCCACCAGTGCTACCATCCACAGTACTTTCCTGGAATCTCTGTACCTTAAGGAAATGTTTGTGAAAGGGAGTGAAGTGGTAGTGATTGATCCTTCTGTTATTTCTGCAGCATAATACTGGAACTTGATCCACTTTCTCCATCTTCTCCTCCTAATAGGAAAGGCTGAAATTGCCAAGAGTTGATGGGAACCATTTAGAGCCAATGGGAGAAGATGACCTCTCCCTGCAGAGACATGAAGAATATGAGGAGGTAGGGATTCATGTGATGGAAAGGCAAGGACACTTTAGCGCTCTGTGGGATTTAGTTTCGGATTTGGCAGAAGATAAAGTACTCTAGAAAGTTTATGATGGTTTATATGAAGTGCCCTAGAGGGGTTTATTAGAATCTACAGAGGGATTTTAATTTTTTTTCAGGCTGTGTTGTTAAAAAAGTTCTGAATTGCTGATAAAGAAATTTTTCATAATTTTTAAATTTAAATTTAAAAATTATAATCTTGCTTTTTATAAATTTAATTTTTAATATTAATATCAATTTCTACATATTGTTTTTAGCTGAGTAGTACGCTGCCCAGAGTCACTTGATTGTGAGATGGATAGCTACATAAATATGATCTGTAAATAAATAAATAAATAAATAAATAAATACATCCGGTGGTAGAAAATTGACTGCATTCAAGTGAACTTTTTTTTCTTTTGCCCTTTAGTCTCTCACAGACCACATCAAATTTTCATAGAGCCTAGGATTCCATGATGGAATATAGTTTGAATAACCCTGATCTAAAGGACTGCAGCCTTAAACTTCAATCTCATGTGCACTTTCTTTGGGCTTAAGCTTGGCTGACTTCAGAGAGAATTGATTTCAATTAACATATACAGGATAATATTCTGTTTAATTTCCTTTTGTAAGAGAGAACGATAAATACCTACCTGTGTACTGAAATCATTGTATGAATCTTGATGATATTCCAAAAATATTTGAAATATTAACCATCAGTTCAGAAGCATCATCTTCCTTCATACTATATATGTTCCAATAAATGGCTTTCTAAATTTATTCAGCAAAGATTTTTCTTTAAAGTTCTGGTTCCTCTGCAGCAGGATTTGCCCCAGTTCAGAGATGGACCACTAAAGAAGTAAGAAGAACCTTTCTGACATTTTTCCATGGTAAGCTTATTACCAGAACTTTCATAGGGATGGGGTGTGTGTATGTGTGTGTATGTGTGTGTAGGTGGTGGATGGCTGCTTTTGTATGTATATATACAAATATTATAGCTAAATTCTGGAACGCCAGAATTTCAAAGTATTAAAGCTGCAACTTTAAAGCACTTCTTTCTATCTTTCCATTTACACTTCATGATCAGAATTTAAGTAAATTTTTGTTGGTCAGCCCAGAATTAAAATTTGGATTTGCAGAGTTAATTTCATTTATACACAAATTATAGGATGCTCCACTATTGGTTTGCATCTATTTAGAAATATATTGAAAGACTTCACATCATTACCAAGCATTGAAAACCCAGTGTCATCATAGACAAATTCTACTCACTGATATGGATAGAATATTGTGCACTTCTGTGAAATGTAACTCACTTATAATGTAACTGTACTTTTTAGTTTCACAACCAAGAAAAAAAACCCATCCCGTGGCAGTATGAAAAAGAAGGTCCCTTGTTACTCAGAGGAGACTCCATCAGTTATATACAAGACTGGGCATAATTTTGCATTTAGCCTCCTTATTATTATTATTATTATTTTGAAAACATTACCTTTTTATAAATAAATGCACCATCACTCTAAAGCACTCCTCTTAAAAATAGTTTAAAACAGATAAGTTATGAACAAAACAATTTTTAAAAGTCATTTTCCTCCTCATGGTTAGGAAGGGAAAGGGATGGCACAGGCAAAATGAATGCCTTCTATTCATTTAGCAACCTCCTGCACTGACAAAAGAATAAGGAGAGTTAAAAAGTATAGAATTTCCCTGTCTCTGCCAGTCTTCAACAGGAGACGTTCACACACTTTCCAAAGCAGCTAATAATATATGTCTGGAGCCCTCATTGTTAGTCTAAGCAGAAAAGTAACGTTAAAAATCAAAAGCAACAGCAAATATATCTCCTTAATATGCCATAACGCTTCCAGCACCCCGACACCATCGCCCCTGTCATATCCAGTTTGCACGTGTCCTTTCTAGCTTTCATTGCCAGCCTGAACCTGCACCTCGTGGAAGCCTGTCCTGGTCCAGACACAATTCTCCGGCAGGAGAAAAAAAAAAGAAGCAAATAAACAAACTGAGTGGTGTTAAAAAAAGAAGAAGAAGAATTGCCTCGCAGGTGCCTGCAGCTGGCGGTTAACACAGACAGTAAGAGGATCAACTCCTTCTCCACTGGCTGGAGGGAAAAAAAATAAAGCTCCTACATTTACTATTCAAAGTTTAGTTAATTTGGATGATAACGGTTAGTTTCTAATCCCATTGTGCAAGGACTGAATATACTGAAACCTAACAGCTTTCTGAAAGGATATCTCTCGCAAGCAGAGCAGCACTCGGGAGCGTCCCTGGACTGGTTCGAGCAAGGCACGCTGCTTCTGAAAACTTTTTGTAAGGATTTGTTTAGTCACCCACCAGGTTGCAGACAAAACAGGTTGCAGACAAAACATCGAGAAAGAACATTTCTTTGGCTAGTATTTCATCACGCGAAAAGACCCCCAATTTGCATTTTATCATGAAACCGGTGAAAAGAGAAAGAAAACAGTAAAATTTAAGGACATTATGTGGCACTTTCCAAACTAAAGTAATAATAAAAGAGATTAACATTGATCTATTTTAAAGGAAAAGAAGAGAACCTCCAAAATATGACAGTGAAACTAAGAATTTGCAATCAGGAGCACAGCGATAGGGTTTCCCTGGGATAGGCTCCGTTTCCAGAATGACTGGATCGAAAGCCTAGGGTCTGGCACACCTCTCCAAATATCTCTGCTCAATTTTATATGAACTGGCAAACCCCCAGTTATATTTTTGATCGCATTTGTTACTCAGGCAGTCAATAGATCAAATGAAGTGGTTGGGATGTGTGTGTGTGGGGTGTCTTTAGGCAATGAAGTAAGGAGGTCCCGCTGCAAGATGAAAGAAGTCTGGAAATGCGCACGGAAGCTTTGGCGAGGAAAAGGATCCTCCTTCTGTGAATTTCCTCAGATTCCTGTTAGAGTATTTCCCATATTTCCTTCTTCAGCCTTTCAAAATAAGTAAAACATCTTCCCCCAAGTTCCATTATTTCCCCTGGACGCCCCCCCTCGAACAAATCTGTTGCCCCCCAAATGAGAGTCCTTTGCGCTCTCAAGGCAAGAGGCGCCGCTGCCAGAACAGAGGCCCTTGGAAAAAAAAAAATTAACAATGCTGTGAAAATATGTTTGCAGAAAATAGACAATTGTTGGATTAGACTATTCAAGTATGAAATAATGCCTTTTTGTGTAAAAACTTCAGCAATGTGCGTGTACAAAAGTTCCCTGTGGCAGTTACTTGCTCCTTTTGTGAGCGCTGCGCTTTGGCGTCTCCACTTGGCGCGTTTCACTCCAAGCCCCTTTAAACGCGATTGTTTCTTTCTTTCTCAAGACATTTACCGGATCAAAACATGCTGTTAATTCGATCAGAAAGCTTTACCCTCTCTAACAATACCACAATAATTTCTCCTGAAGTTTGTTAAATTGACCAAAATTAGGCAAATGAATAGGTGCAGGTGACACCGCATAATGCGCTCTTGGAGCAGCTGCGATTCCCTCTTTATTTTGCCCCTCTTTTCTTTGACCCGCATTATTAAAATTTAGGCCCAATGAAACTATTCACACTTTTCAATGGGACATTTTCCTATAGGATAATAGGCTACAAATTGAGCCTCTCCAAAGGCGGGGGGGGGCGCAGAGGAGCGAGGGAAACAACAAGATGGAGACATACGCACCATAGGAAAAAGGACGGCCGTGTGCCAAAGGTTTGAAGGAGCCTCCCTGGGTCTGCTGAGGGGAGGAGAGAAATTTATAAAGCGGGGAGGGGGGGTCTTGTGCCACCCTTCAGTCCCCACACCTGCCGGGTTGCCCCCGCCACATAAAGCGATAGAAACAAAAAAGCCTCGCTGCCATCTCTCATAAAGATGGACGCGTCACCAAGTCGTGTGAGAAAAGCCTGAGAACAAACGGACCCACTCCGTCTCCAAGGGCTCTTCCTTGAACTGGGCGGAACAGCCTATTAAGGGCTTACTTAATTACTTTAATGACTCTGGACAGGCTTTAAAATGCAGCCGACGCTTGGACAGGGAAGGCAGGCGGCGGGGGTCGGGGGAAGAGAGGTGCTTGGGATTTGTAAACAGGCGGTCGTGTGAGACACCGACCAGGCGTTTGGGGGCTTTGAAGAAGGGCGCTGGTGTTTCACAACCTGTCAGCGCGCCACTGCGCGTCCACTTGTTGCTTCTCTAGCCCTGCGCTGCCCGTTGCCATGCAAATGCTCTTTGGGGGGCCAATCACGTGTCGTTGAAGGCCACGTGGAGTGACAAAATGGTCTGTCGTCCTTCCCTCACCCGCCCCTAGTCTCTGGCGGTGTGTGTGTGTGTGTGGGGGAGAATACCCTGTACATACGCACATTTAAAAAAAAACCTTATCTTTAATGCATGTCTTCTCCTACTGCTGTTTTCCCTAATCCTATGGAACCAGACAGGCTATGAATGTCGCCCCCTCCCTCCCTCAGAAATGATCGCTTTATAAATCGCCTCTTGGAAGTTTGGACTCCACAGTCTACCTGGGCCACTTGAATAGAGACCTCGGGTGCCTTCGGCTAACTTTTCCCCGGCGGCTTCTTGCCTCGATGTCTTCAAAACTTAAGGAACGGAAAGTGAGTTGGCGCTTTGGCGCTGCCCCGCGCACTTCAGGCCGAATCCAACCTTCTTCTGCAGAAGGCCTGGTGCCATTTAACCTCAGCCATTCATTGACTTTGTGACTTTAGAAGAGGGTGGAGTAGGATGGTGGGTGGGGTGGCACGCAGCACCAGGCAGATAAGCTAATAGTGGAAACACTTAGAAAGGAGACTTTTCACGTTGGGCAGCTTCTATGAGCCTGGCATGTCACTGGGTGACCCAGATGTTCAGACGGTCTTGTCTTCTCGTCTTGTCGCATTTTCCCTTCCCTTCCCTGCCCTGCCCCGCCCTTCCCTGCCCTGCCCTGCCCTTCCCTTCCCTTCCCTGCCCTGCCCTGCCCTGCCCCATCAAATGGGACTGGGAGCTTATTGAGTTCTAGGTAATTGACTACTGTCAAAGGCACACACCTTCTTTCTCCAAAGTTTCAACAGGGAATGGGGAGAATTTAAGTCTAGAATCCGGATTTCAAAAGACGATTTCAACTGATTTTTTTTAAAAGGGGAAGAGCAGATAATAATAAAATTGGAAGGGACCTTGGAGGTCATCTAGTCCAACCCCCTGCTCAGGCAGGAAACCCTATACCATTTCAGACAAATGGCTGTCCAGTCTCTTCTTAAAAACCTCCAGTGTTGGAGCATTCACCGCTTCTGGAGGCAGGTTGTTCCACTGGTTAATTGTTCTAACTGTCAGGAAGTTTCTCCTTAGTTCTAGGTTGCTTGTCTCCTTGATGGCTACTCAGAAGCATCTTGATGGCTACTCAGAAGCATCGAATATCGTTTAAATGGCCCTATGATAATACAAAAACCGGTGGGATTCCATCCGGTTTGATGATCTTCCCGCGTGTTCGCTACTCGTGTATTTATCCTGCACCACTAATATGCTTTCCAGAAGATCCCCATTTCGCACAAAGTGATCGAAAAGAGGAGAAGAGACCGGATCAACCGCTGTCTAAACGAACTCGGGAAAACCGTGCCCATGGCTTTGGCCAAACAGGTACACGCGCATTTATCCAGCACAAAAAAACAAACAAACCCAAAAACAAAACCCAACTCCCGCGGGCTTGGCGTCTTTCCTGAGAAAAAACGCACCAAGTGACACGGGTGGCCTTGATTAGAGCCGGCAGGTCCCTTTCCTTGCCTTGACTACTCCAAGTGCTGCGAAACCATTCCAAATTCGCAGTGGGAAAGCGGGGCTGAGGCGTGTTAGGGAAGGAATGGAAGGGCTTTTTCGTTCTGTGCCACGGCAAGTGTTGTTGTTTTTTTTCCCCCCTTCTTCCTTTGCACCGGATGGACTTCTCCTAAACTGTTGCTCCTGTCTCCTTGCAGAGTTCCGGCAAGCTAGAGAAGGCAGAGATTTTGGAGATGACGGTGCAATACCTGAGGGCCCTTCACTCCGCGGATTTCCCTCGGGGAAGAGAAAAGGGTAGGCGCGCTCTTAGGGGGGACGGGGCGTCCGGGCGCTTGGCAGCAAGCAGGCGAGTCGGGCAGCTGACGCAGAAAGAGATGCTGGTGGTTTGGGGCAAAGCTTGCGGAGCACCTATAGGTCAGGGGTTCTCAACCTTGGCAACTTTAAGACTTGTGGACTTCAACTCCCAGAATTCCTCAGCCAGCAAAGCTGGCTGAGGAATTCTGGGAGTTGAAGTCCACAAGTCTTAAAGTTGCCAAGGTTGAGAACCCCTGCATAGGTCGACTTGAGACTAAGACGGAGCTTCCCGAGAATACTAGCTCGGGTTCGGTTAATCTCATCTCTAAAATGTCGGAAGATTGTTTCTCTTGCTACAGATTAAATTTGCTACCTTTTGGGGAATGAAATATGCACCTTTTCAGGCCCAGGGCCACCATCTCAAACATTTTGCTGCCCAGTGTGAAGAATTAGATTGCCCTTCCCTTCCCTGCCTTCCTCTGATCACATGACTTTTAGATGACAGTAACTGGGTTCCACAGCACGGGCATCTTGGCTTATTTTACCCTGGTTTAATGACCAGCCACTGTAGACCTTTTCATTTGAAATGCTAAGCAGTAAATTAGGTTTTACATTACTTCAGTGTCTTATTTTGTATGTTGTCTTAACAGACCCCCACCCCATGGTTCTGTGTGGTGGGAGAATCCAGCGGCAGTCCTCCCCCATACCTGAAAATAGCAAATTCAAGACTTTGAGCTGCCTCCCTGCAGGCTTTGAGGGGCTCAATTGAAGAGCAGCTTCATCTTAACCCCTTCCCCAGATCCTAAGCTTCAGAATTTGCTTCTCTTGGGTCGTCCTGAAAGAACAAGCCTTTTGCAGGAGAGACATTATCATTATTTTTATTGGAATGATTAAGTATTGTTTTAAGGGTTAGCTAAATTAAGGGAATGGGGTCAACCCATGAGTTCATGGCAATTCATTCCAGATTGCTGAGCACAAGAGACAGATTAACTGTGGGAAACATGGCTATTAAATTAAGCATGTGACCTATAATTGGACATTGATGGATGCAAAGAGAATATGTTTGGCTAGATGCGCATTGATTGGATCCAGCAATCTGTTAAATATCTACTAACCTACCGTAGGATAAATAGGTATCTATTCATCCATTTTAAATAGACTAAAATAAAAGCCTTTTGAGATGAATAATAAAAGTTTTACAGTGATACAAACATTTTAGGACTATAGCACACTTGCCAATTAGCTAACTTTATGATGTGTTAACATTCAGTAGATGCATATTTTGTGTACATAAAGCCACATTGGTATGCATTTCAAGTGTGTGTGTGTGTGTATGTGTGTGTGTAGTAAATGACATTGCTGATTGAAGTTATTTTAAATATTGATTAATTCTGTCTTCTGGGGTGGGGGTATTAAATGTATTAATACACAACTTCCATCTTTCCAGATGGCTTGACTGAAACTTGTAGAAATTGCTATTCACACATCTGAAAAAAACCATGCTGGGAAAGTCTGAGACAGTCATTGATTTAGACCAGGGGTAAGCAACCTCGGCTTTTTTATGACTCATAGACTTCAACTCCCAGAATTCCTGAGTCAGCATAGCTGACTCAGGAATTCTGGGAGTTGAAGTCCATGAGTCATAAAAAAGCCGAGGTTGCTTACCCCTGATTTAGACTGTCTGTTTAAGTGGTATAAACTTTCTGTTATGAGAATTTGGAGTAAAGCTTCTTGATTTAATAATCGGTTTTGTGGTTATAACTTCTGACCCTACTGGATACTCAATAAATGTCATTTTTCCATAGATACCTTTATTAATATTTTGTTAACTAACTTGGAGGCCTGCCATATTTTGGTACTGTTAGTTTCAGAAATTAGCCTACTAAATTAAAAATAAAAGTGTTTGCTAATTTAGCTGCTACAAATGATAATAATTATACTGAAATAGAACGCCCATAAATATAAACCAAAATCCCCAATGCCAAGCATACAATGCTATTTCTTTCTTTCTTTTCTTTTTAGCAGAACTTCTAGCTGAATTTGCCAACTACTTTTATTATGGCTATCATGAATGCATGAAGAATCTAGTTCATTACCTGACCACAGTGGAGAGAATGGAGACCAAAGATACCAAGTATGCTCGGATTCTGGCTTTCTTGCAGTCCAAAGCTCACTTCATCACAGAACCTCTCTTTGCTTCCTTGGGGTCTCTTCCAGAGTCAGACTTTTCCTACCAGCTTCCCCCAGCTCCAGACTGCTTGGGTCAAGGCACTAACGATCCTGTTTTCTCACAGGCAGCTGGGCATGGTCACTTCTCCTGGCATGGTTCCACCAGAAATCCTACCATTCCTTACCTTCCCAATACCGCTATGCCCCTCACTAGTCCAGGACAGCAGCGCAACACTTACTTGCCATCAGTACAAGGGCTGGATCGCCACTACCTCAACCTGATTGGCCATTCCCACCCCAATACATTTAGCCTGCCTCCTGGCCAACATCCATCTGTGTTGTAGCATACATCTGGGATGTCCAGTTCATTTCCAAAGAGGGCTCCTGTGTCTTTCATGGCTGAATAGAGAACTGGATGGTTTCTTCTGACATGTTATCCCTAAAAGCAAAGAACATCTTTGAGCCCATTAGTTATCTGAAAGAATATATTACCTTGCACCACAATGGCCCTCCCATAATTGTAAACAGATGTGTAACTAATGGTGGGGAAAGAATAAAGATGAACTGCTGGGGGAAGAAGGTGTGTATGCCTGAGATGTCTTTATTTGTTCTTCTGTTATCCAGCTCTTCTAAATATTTGCTCCAATAGTATATTGTTTGCTTTCCAAACAAAGATCAATAAGATTAAGAAAGAGAGGGGAGATGTCTGTGCCAAATGAGTATATTTACCATCCTACTCATGACAATTTTTACATTTGCAAGAGGAGCAACTTTATATGGTAACCTTTAACTGAAATAGATGTAGTCCTTGACTTACAACCTTTCATTTAGTGACCATTCAAAGTTACAACAGCACTGAAAAAAGTGACTTAATGACTTTTTCACACCTATAACTGTTGCAGCATCCCCATGGCCATGTGATCAAAATTCAGATGGTTAGCAACTGACTAATATTTATGACAGTTGCAGTGTCCTGGGGTCATGTGATCACCTTTAGCGACCTACAGACAAGCAGTCAATAGGGAAGCTAGATTCACTTAACAACCATCATGAATGGGGTAAAATTCACTTAACATCTATCTTGCTTAGCAACAGAATTTTTGGGTTTAATTGTGGTCATAAGTCGAGGACTACCTGTATTGTGTTGTTTGAGATGAAATGGGAAAACTCCAGCATGTTATATAAAATATATAATATTTTTCATGTTAAGGCAGATTACTGACTCCTCTAGCATACTGTCAGAAGCTGAACTTAGTACATACTCATACAAAGAATATAAAGTATAATAGAAGGATGAGCCACATGGAACCTGTGGGGATTTATGTTATTTTCTTCTTGTACAAAGTTCAAAACAGTGAATTCAGCTAGAACAGGGGTTCTCAACCTTGGCAACTTCAAGACTTGTGGACTTCAACTCTCAGAATTCTGAGAGTTGAAGTCCACAAGTCTTGAAGTTGCCAAGGTTGAGAACCCCTGAGCTAGAATGAATGAAAACAGCAACTGCCAGTCGTATGCGTCTCTGCTAAGGGTTGTTATTATGAGCCTAGAGCTCACAAACTCTTTACACAAAACTTTCCTATTACATTTTCTTGGTGGTGGATAGGAGTGAAGAAAATAAATTGTTGCTATTCCGGAACACTTAGCAATCTGACTGCTTTGGTATTCTGCTACAAACTGCTTAGGGTTCTAGATTCTATCTTTTTTTGGCAGACAGATGAGAATGGTCCTGTTCACACAACAGTCTAAGTGGGTTAAAGGATCTATTATATGAACATTCTAGCCTAGTCAAAATGGAGGGGGGAGCTATACAGCCATAGCATAGAAACAAAGAAGAGACAATAGAATGGCAATCTTCCGTGTTGCCAAAGCAAACAACATTCTAAAACTATCCTACAGCAGCAGCAGACTTCCCAAGAATTTGTTTTTATGTTTTAACTCCCGTGGCCACATGAAGTGGGAATAGGAAACAGAAAGAAGGTGCTGGTGGAGGGTAATTCTCTCATGATTCCATCAGTGTTGGCCTATCCCCCAATTGGGCTATTTCAGATTTATAAACCATTTCTCTTCTGAAGACGAAAGAAAAAGAAGGAATTGGTAAGCTCCTGCTTTCATTGCAGTAACTAGGAAGACTTTGATGATTGTCTCCCTCTGGATAATTGGCCCAACCTCAGTCATGATGCTGGATGAAAGGCTGGCTTGACTAGTTATGTTGTACAGGTAGTCCTCAATGTGTGATCACAATTGAGTCCAAAATTTAAGTTGCTAAGTGAGAAATTTGTTAAGTGAGATTTGCCCCATTTTACAACTTTTCTTGTCACATTTGTTAAATGAATCACTGCAATTGTTAAATTAGTGACATGGTTGTTAAGTGAATCTGGTTTCCCCATTGACTTTGCTTGTCAGAAGGTCACGAAAGGGGATCACATGACTCCGGGACACGGCAACCATCATAAATGTGAGTCAGATGTCAAGCATCCAAATGTAAACTCGTGACCATGCAGAGTAACTTATTCCATTTTGTCCTGCTGATTTAATACATGAACTGAACTATTTGCTAAGGCAGTTTGCTTCATGTATGGATTGGAGGGGTTTAAAGTGGCTAATGATGCAGCTGTGGTCTGGTTTCTGGTTTGTGGTTGTGCCTCATCATCGGCGTGGGTTTGGGTTTGCTTTTTGCATGGATGTGTGGTGGTGACATCCTGTGTGGTTTTCGTGAGTGTGGGTCTGGTGTCATTCCTTGTATTAGGGACTCGTTTGTCAATAAGGGTGGGTTTCCAAATCCTCCAGAAACACAACATCAAGACAGCATTCTGCACAAACAGAAAAATATCCACCATCCTAAGAAACCCCAAAGACAAAATTGAGTTAGAAAATCAAGGAGTATATGAAATCCCATGCACTGCTTGCCCCACCCCATACATCAGACAAACCAACAGAAGAATAAGTGCACGCATTGAAGAACACAAGAACTCAGTCAAAAAAGAGGAACCAACTTCTTCCCTGGTCCAACACCTTAAAGCCACAAGACATGAAATTAACTTTAAAAAGACCAGAACTATCATCAAAACTGAACACTTTAATAACAGAATAATCAGAGAAGCCATTGAGATAGAAAAACGCCCACACAGCATGAATAAACGAGATGATACCTCCCGCCTACGAGCCATTTGGAAACCCACCCTTATTGACAAATGAGTCCCTAACACAAAGAATGACATCAGACCCACACTCATGAAAACCACACAGGATGTCACCACCACACATCCACGCAAAAAGCAAACCCAAACCCACGCCGATGATGAGGCACGAGCACAAACCAGAAGCCAGACCACAGCTGCATCATTAGCCACTTTAAACCGCTCCAATCCATACATGAAGCAAACTGACACCCACCATGAAGATGAGGCACGACCACAAACGCGAAGCCAAACAACAGTAACGCAGCTCACCATCTCAAATCCCCCTGCAACTCAGACTAACCTGAGCACAACAAAGCCCCCATCCAAACAGAACACTGCCCCATCCAATCAGAGCACAGCCAACCCCCATCCAATCAGAGCACAGCCAAGCCCCTAACCAATCAGAACACACCTCCACCCAATTAGAACACAACCAAGCTCCCACCCAATCAGTTCATACCCCCACTGGCAGTTAAAAGGAAGAAACAGCTACAATCACACATTGCTCCTAGAAGCAAGAAGCTGAACACACCATCCTGAAAAGAAAATCTGGTGTGAGAGGTGACTTAAAATTAAAATTTGATGAAAGGAAGGTAAATAACAACCAGTTTTGTTATGAGTCCAAATCCATATTATGAGCGTTGTAAGAAAACAGCTCTTGTTAGGCGTCTGTAGGATAAAATTCATGTGGTAGTAGAAGAATGGCTGGTGTCTATTATCAAAAAACATGTCTTACACACATTTTATTCATCTCTTGAGGCAGAATGTGAAGAAAAAGTCTTTGACTGTTTTTCTCTTCCTAGGACTAAGCCATTCAGATCTCCTTTGGCATTGAAGCATTACAGACCCACTGTTACCCTGGAAATAGAAATTATTATTAATTTATTCAACATTTTGAGTACTGTTAACCAAATTAGATCAAAACTCTCTCCCCTTCCTAACATTTCTCTGCTCAATATTCTTTCTAGGATTAGCCCAAGGCCACCACAGTCAAACCGATGTCATTTACATATAATTTTGCAAACCTGCAGCAGCCCAAGACAGTCTTTGTGTCTCAAAAGTTGCTTCTATTCTTCAATCTCTCTCTTTGTGCCCTTCCCTCCCCTTTTCATTTAACAGAGGAGGATAACCTCGGCTTTAGATTTACAATGGGCTTGGGATAAAATTTTTGTCCCCTTGTCCCGCCATAATCTTTGCCTGCCTCTGCATCTCCTGGCTTCTCCCCATTTTAGAACCAAGTCTCTCCTCATTTCCGTGCTCACTTACAAAGACCTGCTGTCTGAAGTAGTCTTAATTTCATTCTCAGACAGTGAGAAATATTATTTTAAGTGAAAAAAGAAATAAATATGTTTTGAAGCTAATTTTCCTCCCTTTCCCCCACCCCCCAATACCTGAATAGCACCAGGTTTTCTTCTTTCTTGTATGCTCTCCTCTAAATTAAGTTGTATAGTGCCTCCAACAAAATACAAGAGCAAATTTCCTAGCAGTTTGGGCTGGTGGTGAACCATTGTAGCCCCTTGTTTCTTGGGCTTCATCCTTGGTTGGGCAAGAATAAAAATAATCATCCCCATGAAATCAGAGTTTCTCTCTGCACAAGGGACAAAGCTAGGCCTCAGTCGCCTTGAATTTGTCTTAGCTGCTAGAAGAGGCTTGCAACCAGCATGGGTCTGATTCCACCCAGGGACCATCCACCCCAGCTTTCTTAATACAGAGGTCACGTGTGCTTTTCAAACATTATTGAACAAACAACCAATTCCTCCCAGCCCCGTGTGCTCTCATGACAACAACTTCATCCGCCTGCATTAACCTCAGATGATGCAAAATGGCAAGCTGGAATGGAGAACGTTGCAGGCATGGTTCAAAGATATCCATGAATATTAAAAGGATGGCATGGTTTCCCAGAGAAAAACTGTCTGAGGAAACAGGAGGGAGTTAACAGATTGTAATCAGACACCGTGGAAAAAGGAATAGCTGGAGATATACTTTGAAAACTGTCATCTAGTTAGTAAACTCTAATTCTAGTGTTCTTCATAGCAAATACTTGGTAAGTAACCAACTGAAAAGAGACTTTCATTCCGCTCTGTACATCTGGGCGTGCAAGAGAGCACCCCTGCTTTTGTCTCCCATTTATTCAGCAGCTAGTTGTTGATTTAACTGCTCTGTGTATGAAACCACTTGGTTGGAAGCTCAGTGACAATATGACGAGGTTCTTTCTATGCTGAAACATTCTATACAAGCGCAGTTGTATGAAATGGTTCTATCTATCTATCTATCTATCTATCTATCTATCTATCTATCTATCTATCTATCTATCTATCATCTTCTGCCTATCTTATAGGATCACTGTGTTTCCCTCTCATTCACCCATAAGGAGGCCTACCCATGATTTAAGAAATAAAGCAACGTAGCCTAAATTATAAATAATCATTGGAGATCAGATTATTTATTTATATCAAATCCAAATTTTAAGCTATAATACTGTTTGGGATTGATGTAGCATAGTACCTTAACTACTAACCAGGTTGACTATATTAAACTACAATTAAACAGGATCATGCAACATGGTACATCATAAATGAAGATTTTAAATCTCATTAAACTAACGCATTAGCTAAAATGAAGCAGTTTCCTTCCATTGTCAGGGATATTTCTCCTCATTTAGGAAGCTCTTATATATATTATGTCTATGTCCATAAATTTCCAGAACAACATTATAAATAGTTTTTAATAATGACACATAAGATGTATTTTCTCACTCATTGAAGTCCATATGTACATCTTGCTAGAGCTACTTGAACCAGCCTTGAACTAAATGGTTCAAGTATAATAGAAAATACTGTCTCCTTGTTCATTTTAAAGTATATTTCCATGGCCATCAGTACTCACAGCAAAATAGTTTGGTTCAGCCTAAGCTACAGAAGTCCAGGCACTGAGTCAGTCTTCATATTGGGAACAAATATTTTCAACAAGGAAAATGTTGAGGTGTGTTAAAAGGAAAGATGGACATAAAGCATAATATGAAATGCTTTATGGTTATCTCTATGCATTCTCTTGCTATCTTTGTAACGTGATAAACGTCTCTTACTTATTTAATCAATCCATTTGTTGCCTCAGTTATTGAAGTTACCTTAGGCAGCATATTGAAAATAAGGACCAGAAACATAAATACAATGATAAAAGGAAGAGTTAACTCATGTTGATGTACAACAATGCAATTAAAAAAAATAGTGATACAGCAGGGTAACAAATTACTCTGACCAGGACCTGCGAGAAATCAAGCTCTTCTAAATACCAGCAACTAACTAACCAAAGAGAGAAGCAACCTAGAAGTAAGGAGAAACTTCCTGACAGTTAGAACAATTAACCAGTGGAACAACCTGCCTCCAGAAGCGGTGAATGCGCCAACACTGGAAGTTTTAAAGAAGAAACTGGACAGCCATTTGTCAGAAATGGTATAGAGTTTCCTGCCTGAGCAGGGGGTTGGACTAGATGACCTCCAAGGTCCCTTCCAACTTTATTATTATTATTATTATTATTATTATTATTATTGTTGTTGTTGTTGTTGTTGTTGTTGTTGTTGTTGTCAAGATAAGATGGACTTCTGGGAGTTGCTATTCCACAGCTCAGGGGAGCTACAGAGAAGTGCTTCTCTCTGAATGCTTATGTGAATGTCAATTTGTGAATGCTTATTGATTTACTGTCAGTTGCATAAAGGTAGCTGCATACTACTGGAGAAAAATATAATATCAACATTGAAAGGAATCTATTCTTGGTCAATTAAAATATATAACCTTTATTAAGCAATATCTTTGCTAGTACTTTCAAACATAACAAGCTTTTGATTTGCTCAGAACTCTTCATCAAATGACATATTACACAAAACAGGCCATGGGAAAACAACAAGAAAAGTTAGATATTAAGGCCATGAAATTTAAATTCAGCACAATCAATGTTATTTCTGGAACCAGCTTTCTGCAAAAAGCACTGTCAAAATTATCAGTTGTCTGAAGGAATTTACTGAAAATAATTTATAGGAAGTCTTACCTTTTTTGTCATGAATAATTGCAGAATACATGATCTTTACCAAATTTATTTATTATTAAATTTGTTTGCTGCCCATCTCTCCATAAGACAATCAAATTGGGCCTGAGTGGAGCTCCAATCTGATTTACATGAAACAGAGGCATGAATACCGAACATCATTTGACTGTCATTGTAAGGGCTAAAATTGGCAAAGTGGGAATAATGTTGGAGAGAATCATCATGTAAAGACAGAACAGATGTCAACCTTCAAAAGAGGAAAAACAATGGGTAAGAATTCATTAATTAAAAAATACTGATTCTGTTTTCTACTGTAGATCTTTCAGGCATATATGACTTATTTTATTTGAATGAAAGCTATTTAATCATATCATATCCTTGAAGCTTCTGTAGCTGGCCACTGACTACAGATTCTGGAGAAAGATTTATTGACAGGTGTGGTATGAAATCTGACATCACAAAATATATTGATTGCACAGCAATGCCAAGCATGGCAGGAATGCTGCATGTGAATGATTAAATGTATGATTAAAGTAATCAAGTCTTCATCTTCCCTGTGTCAATCGCTGTCTCTGTCTTTCTCTCTCTCTCTCCTCCCTGCCTCCCTCCCTCTCTTGTGTGTGTGTGTGTGTGTGTGTGTGTAAATCTCATTTGACCAAGGCCATCATATGCAGTGAAGGCCAATAATGATCAAAACCTATGAAAGAGTGAGACGTGAAAGGAAAAAGGACTAATTGATAAAGAGCCTGATTTAATGAATGAAATGAAATGAATGAAAAAGAGGAAGGATGAAATACAATGAATAAAAGCCTCTTCTTGTGAAGTTCAATAGCTGATGCCAGATGCAGAAAAGAGAAGAGCTAGGTTTAATTCTGGAAGAAAGATAACACATACATCCGAAGTATGAACTGGTGTCATCTAGGTTGTACTGAATGCATATGGAAGTTTGTTCCAAAGAATGGTGATAATGGAAGAAGCAGAGATTAATTTGGGGAGAATTGTGCAACATTCTGAATTAATATGATCCAGGAGAAATAAATCCTGCTAGTGGACATTAGTGAACAGCTGAGAATGAGAAAACAGAATACAGAAAAAAGTTATTGGAATATTAAAAACCTTGAAAATGAATAAGCTTGAAGACTGATGATTTATCTGATTTAAATTTATCTTTGTTTCAAATATGTGGTTTAGATCTATTCATATATGCACATGGCAGAGAATAAATATAGATAGTGATTGTTCATGATGAACAATTGAGATAATCAGTAAAGGATATAAGAATAATGGGGGCTTCTGAATCTGGGACAATTAACTGATGGTGTTGAGGTTGGACCTTGGGAAGAAAAGAACAAGGAAGAAAAATGTGTCTTCTCAATCATTTTTATGGTCATAGACCAGCACAAATAGGACAATAGAAGCAATAAAAACAGTAAAAAAATATGAACAATGGATTCCATTTGCACACACACACCCAGGCCACAGTTAAAGTGAGTTAGAAATACCAGGCTTGTATATCTAACTGCAGGCAAAAATACAGGAAGCAATAAAAAATGATAATTCAGAACTGGCTTGTTTTATCAAAGTTAAAAAACAATAAGGTTGAATCAGTACAACAGCATACAAGCTAAGCAGATATAAAATGAATGTTTTTAATTAGTGCTACACTCAGTTCACCTTGCCAAATTTTACAAACAGCTGCATGAAATCTTGCTCCATTAGCTATGATGCAAGGAGTTTCATGCTCTCACAGATATGCATGACATATTATGTTTTTAATATTGTTTATGGTTTAATCTGTGGTAAGAAACCAGTGATTTAAAACCAGTCATTTAAAACTAACTCAATAAATCATGGTTAGAGAAATCCTGACTTATCTAGATCATGAATTTAGCAAAGCTGATGTTTTCTATTCTTATAGCAGAGGGTTATATTCAAATTTACCTTGAAATAAAGCAAAAATGGTATTTCCCTATCAACTGAAACATGATAAGACTGTTCTTGAAAATAAGCTAACTAGAATGGTGAAAAAAATATTTCTGGTGGATAATCCAGAGGGAAGCATTAGCTGTAGTTGGTAATTTTTATCTAATCCAGAGTTTTGATACATCCATATCAGAATGTATTTCTATAGCACCCTTATGTTTTTGTATGAAGGTGGCTTTATGTTAAGATCTTTTTTTTTAAAAAACAACAACAGAATTTAAGGCCCTTGAGCCAAAACCATTTAAAAGCCAAAAGATGCAAGCCAGCCATGTGTGGTAAACTCAACATATAGTCTTGCAGGGTTAAAGGGGAAAATGTTCAAATTCATCCAAGACCTGAAAAATTTGACATATGAAAGCCTTACATGCATTGCATATAGAAGACAGAAAGAAAGGTGTCCCCTAATGAGGTTTTTTTGCGCTTGGGTGAACGGAAGGAGCCAGCTTCAGAAGAATAACCAGAAGAAAAAAAATATCAGAGCTTTTGTCCAGAGAAAGGGCAAGCACTTTCCATCCCTTTTCAGGAAACAAGAGAAAAGACAGCTATTGGGGAGACTCCATGAGAGATGTGGGTTTTAAGAATAACCCAGTACATACAGAACTAATCAAGCGAAAACAATAATAAAATTAGCCTGACAGACAGCCAGCAAGCATCTGAAGACTTTATGAAAAAAGAGGAGTGGGGAGGAATGACAGAACAATTAGAAATGAACAAATAAACTCAGTGGGAGCCAAGGATCAAATTTGAAGGTAGCAGTGTGCATGTGTGCATCTATATGTGTTGGGGGGATTAAATTATTTATTCATTGTTAATTTATTTAGGCATGTGCAAATGACTTTAGTGGCTGCAGGTGCTAAGAAGCAATTCTGAAAAGGCTCAGTTTTAGCACTAAAGCTACAATATTGGCCCATTTTGTTCATTATTTTCCTCAAAGAGATCAAAACATTGACTTTTATGTAGGAGACACTGAGGAAAAAAACCATAAGTGCTGTTGATTGGTGCTGAGCCTAGCAACACAAAGTATTTTGCACTAGTATTCAGGAAGTGAATGGAGGGAATGGACTTTCACAATCAGCAAATTAACAAATGAATACTTATGTCAAGGAAATGAAAGTCAATAAAAATAAAACCTACTATTCTTAAAGATTTGGTAACAAATATACACTTTATCAAACCAATAAAACATCATTATATTCAAACATGTCACTCAGATGTCACCTTTTATAAATGTCACATCATAAAGGTGGCTTGTGTACCTCTGAAAGATTTACCTAGAGTTGAAAAAGGAGATGCATTCATTGGGCATTCTTTGGAGAAATGTTTTGCCTCTTTACGAAGTAAACTGGCAACAGTCCAGAATCAGCAGTCTAAAGGCACAAATCAAAAGACCTGCTTTATAATAGATTTGGTGTTAGGATTAGCAATTTATTATATTTATAGAAGGATGTATATCAATGGATAAAACAAAGTGTTATTTTACTTCCCTCCCATGGTCATAGAGCCTAAAGTTGTCACCTCCTGACCCAGGAGAGCATGCCACAGCATGCTCACACCATGGGGGTTCTGCAGAAAATATGACCCTAAGGGCAAGGAACATGACATCCCAGCATGGAAGGTTGGGGGCACAAGGGGAGATATCACATCTTTAAAGTAGCACTAGCCTCACATCATGTTAATGCCTTGCCAGGAAGGAAGTGTGCTGCTTTTGTGCATTTCATTAAAGACAGGAAGCTGGAAGAATGATCTGCCAAGACAGACTCTTAATTAAGCATTAGAATGGAATAAAACTAGAAAGAAATGTGTAAACTGGATATAGCTTACTAAGGCAAACACTAGGCAAGGATGCTTTCCACTCTGATGTAGCAAAGCAGTTCAATTGCCCTGAAAATGCAAAGCAGTTAAAAAAAACCAAGGGCTTACTGTTGTGTCCTGGGCCTGATGAGGCAACTCAGCAGGCCCAGAAATGTTGCAAATGGTCCTGGGCAACCCAAAAGCTGCCCGGAACCAGATTGGTTGGCACCGGCCTTGCGCACAGGCGCAAGGTGCAAACAAAGGAGATTTATGACAGGCTGTTTGGGAAACTATAAAAGGCCTGCGAGCCTGTTGGGTTAGTGAGTGGTAACATGGAATAAATAAAGAAGAACTTGGTTACAATGTGAGTGTGTGTCGCTTCAATGCCGCGAACCCCAAGACGTAAAACTTACCAAAACACAAATTTTTGTAGACAACAGTCTGTCTTATAAAGTAGAGAAATTACATATTAAACCAATAACAAATGTATGGGCTATGTTTAGCTGACTTTTTCAGTCTTCATGTCTTTCTCTAGCCTAGCTATCTTCACATATTGAGCAGCCATGTTTTTGCTGATCATAATATGTGGCTGTGAAAACTCAATCATTAGGAAGATCAAAAGAAGAAAGCTTGGTGCCTTTGAACTATTCTGAACTTGAGAATATTTAGAGAACAAAAAAAAGAAAAATCAAAATGAACATAAAAAGGATGAGTAATGAAACTGTCAAGAAAGAGACTTTGGAAAAGACCCTATTTCTTAACTAAATCGAAGTCAGTAAAAAGAGAGAAACTGTTACTGACAGACAATTCTATTGACTCCCAAATAGTGGGAAATATCGGATTCAGGAAATTAAATAATAATGATTACCCATTAATAAAAGTGTAAGTTATAAATATGATAAATTAATAAAATAAGGATAGGAATGTTAAGGCATCTACAATTATGATCAAGAATTTCCATTACTGTGAAAGATTTTGAGTGTTGTGAGGATTTTTTTTTTAATGAGAATAGACAGGATTGTAATAATTTGAACACATGGGTGGATTTATGGATAGGGAGTTGCTTAGTGAAGAGCATTAAAACTCTCTTAGAGAATAATTTTGAAAAAATGAGTTATAGTAATGTTGAAATCAAGAAGTTATAATTGAGAAAGAAAACAGGAAAAGCAAATTGGAGATTGCCAGTGCAGTTCATTGAGAACTTTTTAAGGGGGAGTTGTCTAAAATCTGAAAACATGTTTTTTTTTTAAAGTTTTTTTTTTACATGAATGTTTTAAAACACTCACAAAGACATGCATGCACACACAAATATATACACACACAGAAGGTATATCATGTTTAGGCTGCAAAAAGTGGGATGACTACAAAATGGCACCAATGAACACCAAAACTCTAATTTTTGATTATTGTCTTCTACCGGTAGTAGTGTCAAGAGCAATGTTTCTCAGTCTTGACAACTTTAAGATATGTGGATTTCAATATGATGGCTGGGAAATTGAGAGAGTTAAAGTCCAGGTAGGTCTAGAGTTTTATACTCTAATATGTTGTGCTTAATACAGGCAGTGTAGAAGCTTATAAAATGGATTCCTGATTTTATCCAGACTTTCTAGTAGTTGTAATCTATACACTTGCTAAAATTAAGGTCAAATGGATTGAGAACACCAACTCTCAACTACTTTTAATAGACTTGCTATATTTGGTGACAACTTTGGCAGGTTGAAGTTGTTGTATATCAAATTACTCTGTCCCCCCCCCCAAAAAGACAATATATGTCCACATTGTTTGAAAATCCTTATCATTTTTGCTTTCCTCTTTTCTGGAAAACTAAAAAGCAAACTGAAAAAGAACCAATATATCTACAGTACATTTCAGATAGGAGAACAAAGCTAACTATGATATGGATCTTTTTTGACTTTCGTTAAGAGCCTTGAAGAAGAATTTAACTTCTCTTCATCCACCTACTTTTGACTGTTAATATATATTTTCTCTGTCTTTTTTCTCAGATGAAGCCAGTGATTTAATTGATAGGAATGTGTGGGGAAACCCAAATACTTAAAACAATTATCTTTGGGTAATAACTGTCCAGCTATATTGGCTTAAAGTTTGGATTCATCTGCTAATTTCACTGAACCATACCTTAGATAGGATTCCTTCTATATATAGGATCTGGAAAACCTTTGTCTTTTTGGAGAAAAAATGCTATTTATATACAACTTTCTTTTGACACTATGACAAATTTCCTTCTGTTTAAACCATTTATCTAACTGCATTAGCAAAAAAAGTGTATTTGTCAGACTGCTCCTTTACAAAATATTGATGGATGATGCCAAATGTGATATATTCCTGTGCAGCACTGAATTGACTCAATATTACATATTCTAGGCTAAAAAGTTCCTCTTTGCAGAATGATGTATTGGTGAGCATCTTAAAGAGGAGAGACTGTGCCCTCTTCAGCATCATTTAAATCATTCATTTCTCCTTGTTAGCTTTGTCATGCATAGAGGATAGTGGGGTACTTTTTACTTGTGCATACAGTTCTCTATGTCACACACAATATGGACCTTTTCCCTCAAGGGCCTCTTGTTAATGAGGTTATTTTTAATTTAAAAGAAAACAATTATACACTAACATCTCCTTCTTTTTCTATCATATACAATATGGATCAGATTATACAGTGAAAAGTTAAATATGTAAATTAAACATACAGATATCCACATTACTCTGGGATTGTTTCCAAGACAATGAATATGTATTTTTTTTCTCCTTCACCCTGTATATCTAGTATATTGCAAGAGAAACATTGCAATTCAAATGTGTTGCCTGTACTCTATAAACAAATATTTCGATTGTGAAGAGAAGGGGCATGAGACGACATTTTTCATTTATTTAACAGATAAAGGCTTGCACATAAAGCATCATCTGCCTTTCTGTTAACGGCTGACTTTCTAACCGGTGAATACAGCTGCTGTGACTGGGGTCAAGTGATATGTCACTCTGTCAGATCACACACACAGAGAGTGGCTCTTCCCGGATTAGAACCCCACCACATGGTCCTGTGAACAGCTTTCTAAGAAATGTCAGCGCTGTCTGTCCCCTGCTTAAACCCTACGTTGGGATCTTGGATATCTCAGCCAAAAGCTATTACCAATATAAAGACAATACTGATAAATTCTTGACTGTGGGATTTTAACAGTGGCAAGCCAGATGTTTAGTCTCAGATAATTAACTACCGGTAGACCAGAAATTGTATAAACATAGAATTATGAGTCAGATTTTATATTAGCCCGCAACGCCTAAGCAAGGAAGAGAAAATAAGCTGCAGATGAAAGTAATTTCAGCAGTGAGTTTGTGGTCAAGAGGGTTAGGATGTAGTAATTTAATGTAATAATCATTTGAAGTGTTATTTCAGATTTATTGTCAGAGTAATGTGGTATTTTATTATAAGTTAAACCTCACAGTGGTTTTTAATTTTATTATTAGTGAACCACTACAAATTGCATGTTTGAGAATGTTTACTTCTTCACCAAAAAAAAGAGCTCTTACAGTAAAATATATTGGAAATAAGAATTAAGTTATCTAACAAAATCCAGATTGCAGGATTCAACTTGTCTAGTAATTAATCTTCATTGTTAACATAAATTGGTTTTATTATGGAAAGAAATGAAATATGGAGTTACTCAAAAGCATAACTAGATCTGAAGGTAGCCCTATTTTGTTAGTTTTATTTTTTGCTTGCGAGTATGTACTCATTCCAACTGTAATTCTTCCACTGACAAAAATCTAGGATCTATATAATCTATCCTTCTAAATTTTGCATGGAAACATTTAGAATTTCTACCTTGTTTATGAGTCAGATAGATATGAGCAAGGGGTGCATGAGTGCACACACACATACATATACTTGCATACCACAGAGTGGATACATATTAAATGCATTTTTCTCTTAAAGGTGCATTGGTGAATAAATACAAAAATATGCATTTCTTATAAACATTTTATATACATTGTCAGGTTGCCTAAATAAGCCAAAAATCCCCAACAATTCTATTTTGATGCATAGATTATAATATGAATGCACTTTATGGATTCATTGGTTATATTCATACATTGTGCAAGACTGTAGCTTGTTCTAATTATATTTTGTTGAACAAGCATTTATAATGGCTGGACTGATTTGTGATACCAAATCTTAACTATGTCTTAAATATTGAAGCTTGCTAAGAAAAACCAAATCAAGACCCTTAGGATTAAGTATAATGTGTGAACCCAATTGCTGAGGATAGTACCTTATTTTTCAGCTATTGCTACTGGACTGATAAAATATCAATCTACCGGTATATGATGCTTTGCTTTGGAGGTTTTTAATTGTCACTGAGCTTTGGTTACATTGTGAAGTGTAAACTGAAATCATAACTCAAATCAATACTAAAAATCTCTGTTGGGAAAGCATTGAAATTCTAAAGATTTTGTAAATTGGTTTAAACTTCACTCAAAATAACGTCTTCCTTGATAATTAAATTATTTAGTACATAGACAAATCAAATAAGACACAGAATACATACAGATAAGATATGTATTTTAAGACATTTATCATATTAATATATCAACAGATGTGTAATAAGAAAAGAAAAAGAAAATTGGGCTTTCATAGTCAATAGATAAAACAAATAATGTGGTCTTTTGCAATAATTCTGCATAAACTTTATCCTATGGCTGTCTTACCACGATAGAGACTTTAGTTCAATTTATCACAAGGACAAATCTGCTGTTTTTAATCTTGGACGTTTCGTTCTTTTAGAATGGTTAACTCCCATGTACAAACTGAACTCTGTTTAAATTAGGCTGTACCATTTCAAGGCAATTTAGTGTGTGAAATAATGCAAACAAAGGTGCCATCTCTCTTTCTAATAAACAGGCCCTGTAGAGAAGAGTCTTAAGTTACCTTGGAACCTGAAACAATACAAAAACAACCTTTTATAAAGTCCCCAAATTATCTGCCTAAAGTAGCCATCTCACTTAATCAAATGGTAGAGTCATCTCTCATTTTGTACAGCCAGTTTAATCATTCCTACTGTATTTTTTTCTTTTACTTTCATTTTTTTTATATTGTAGTTAACTGGTCTTTTAAAGTTAGGTTTAGTAGGTCATCTAGTCAGGTTTAGCTTTTCAGAATCTAAGAAAGTGGTCTGTAGGTTATTCCTGGCTGGACTTAGGTAGGAGTACAGCTGGTTGAGCATACACGTACAAGTTATGCTTCACGTTGCAAAAGAAAATAAGAAAGGCCTGACGTGCTAATGGCTGAGCATTAGTCAGACAGATACAATAAATGTGCTTTTTCTCATGCAAAGGAAAAAAAATTAGATGCAAACTTTACATTTAAAACTGCATTGTTTCCCTTTTAATCTGGCCACCATCCGAGTGGTGATCTGGATGTTAGAGAAGAGATGAATGGGAGACATTGGCAGGGATTGAAGTTTGGGGATGAATGTGGAAATGTAGAATGGATGTTTCTTTTTTCTAGCTTTGAGTTGACTGTTGTTTCTGTCTGTTTTTGAGAACTGATCCAAAGGGACAGGGAAGTCAGTGTGGCAGCTCTGAGGAAGGCCCTCCTCTACAGCTGCAGCTCAGCGGATTAGGAAGCTTCATCCACAAGGCAACATTACACAAGTAGCCTTTGAACAAAAGTCATGGATACTATTAATGATATGGTAATCCTTAATCGAGCTACCTCCCAGTAGTGATTATACTGACATGGGAAGAATATCTAAGTCGTAAAAGCAGCCCATAACAACACTGCCCTATTGTTCACCCCAAGCTTGACCACGACTAACTTTGACCAGCATCTCTAATGTCGCCTTCCCCCCCACCTTTTTCACATTGATCCTAGATCTTTTAAGATTGGCTCCCTGCACCCCAAGTTCCCACACACATTTATTATCGTCTCAGAACTCACACTGCCAAATGCATGAAGTAACCAATGCCACCTGAGACCACACAAAGGTTAGTTCTGTAGGTCTCAGTGAAGATGTTTTAATTGGCTGACAAAAGACATCATGTGGATAATTTGACTTGCAAATCCTTAGTCTATTGCTCTTAGATAACACAGAATAAGGAAAGTGAGGTACTCAGTTTAATGCAGTGCAGAATTGCAGAAAGGAAGATGTACCTTAAAATCTCCCCAATGTTTGTTTTTTTCCTACCTTTTGGGGACATGTTGTTGCTTCATTGGGCTTCTATTACTAAAACCTCTCCCCAATTCTGGAAGTTGTAGCCCCAAGACATTTAGGGGACACTTGGTCAGAGAAGACTGTTTTATAACATCAGTTCCTTTTCTCAATCACTATTCTTACTCTAAATGTACATTTCCCACCCAAATCACTGAGTAATTTTTCTACAGGAATTTCTACATACTGAGGTTAGGGTCCCATTCTTATAAATCTTAGACTTCTGTATGTTAGATTTTGTTAATGCAAGGATTAAAACTTACTATTCTAGTTCTAGAATTTGAGATTTTAGTTTTATGCATATTAATACATGGGGAGGGGAGGGGAAAGTAAGTTTCCCATCACTCAGGATGAGCTACAATCTTCCAGAAGGAAGTTTTAGTTTTGCAAATGCTAAAATACACTATAAAGCAAAATTGACCAGGTTTTTTTGCCAATTTATTTTATCCTAAACTAGTCTCCTCTCAATTTCCATTGTTATTAACTATTTAAGGAGGTCATTACAAAGATGACACAGCCATGTCCAGTTTATTTTAAGTTGTTTTGGAGACAGAGTGTCTCTTTTGAAGATATAATTGTTGCTACATAAAATTCAGAAACTCAGAAGTTTAATTTTCAATATTATACTTACATTCAAGATACGTGTTCGCATATCATCTATGCTGTAATTTAGTCAAATAAGTTTTATTGAGTAAACTGCAATTGGCTAGCTTTCCCCAGCATCATTAAACTGCATTACAACTGCTTATAATACTTTAAGAAAGCAGTTTGGTTCTTTGTTTTTTAACTTCTAGAGACCTGAGGGAGATCTTCATGTACCCTATGATTCACCAGAAGTTATTTTTTCTGAACATTACAATAATAAAGAACTATGCTCTCTTCTGGAGTGTGCTGAATAGAGAAGTTCATCACTCTTATTAGACACACCCAAAGTTCATTATAGGCTAAAAGGAAAGACCTGAGGATTTCAGAACACTACATTAAGGCGTCATATGGTTTGAGTGTAATGCATTGTGTAAACACAGCAATTGCATTTTATTGTTCAAGTTTACATGCAGTTACATGAATTGAAAGGGGCAGAAATCAATCTACATTCTATTATTAACAGTGGTGGCACCACATCTATAACAAGCAAAGTATAAAAAATAATAAAATGAATGATGTCAGCATTATAAGCTAAAATTTACCTGAGAAATTGCATATTGATATATTGTTATATATTTATTGTTATAAATATATTTTACAGTTGGAAGAAACAGTACTCTGCAATTTTGTCTGTCCATAAATATATATCAAACCTAATTAGATTTGAATTGGTATAAAACTACTACACAAGTCTTTTCATCTCTCCAAGCAGGAAAACTTACCATGAATGTGTCCAGTTGTTGCTGAGTTGAGAGCTTAGTTAAAATAAATGAACTCAAAAAGTATTTTTGAATATAGAGAAATCATTACAAATCATTTTAAAAACCCTCCACTGATAAGGCTTACTTAGTGGAGTTCCAAATTAACTACCTTCTTCACTATGTATTAAATAAGGTATTTAAGTAAAAGCTTTGGCATTTAATTATAATCAGTCAAATCCATGACATTTCTAAAATAACCAAATGCTGATTTTAATTCAATTGAAGAAACACGGGGACATATAACAGAAACAGCAACAAAATCAAGGTAGAAGGTTGATTATAACAAAGCTCAAATATCCAGACTGAGAAAGAATAGAATAGAGCTGGAAGGGACCTTGCAGGTCTTCTAGTCCAGCCCCCTGCTCAAGCAGGAGAACCTATACCATTTCAGACAAGTGACTGTCTAGTCTCTTCTTAAAAAGCTCCAGTAATTGAGCACCCACAATTTCTGAAGGCAAGCTGTTCCACTGGTTTAGATTACTGAATTTCTCATATTTGGTCAGAAAAACACAAAGTGTACTTGCCTTTTGCCCTACAGACACTATTACATCAACCAGACAGACAAAATGTATCCGCAACATATACCGTATTTTTCGCTCCATAGGGCGCACCTTTTTTCCTCCAAAAGTAGGAGGAAAAATCAGCCGCGCCCTATGGAGCGAAGGTGCAGGCAGGGGGGGAGGCTTAGAATCGGCGGAGGGCGGAGGGCAACGGAAGGGAAGCTTACCGGTAGGTAGAATCGGCGGAGTGGGAGGGCAGCGGGCGAGAAAGGAAGGAAGGGAAGCCTACCAGTACAATCGGCGCAGGGCGGAGGGCAACGGAAGGGAAGCTTACCGGTAGGTAGAATCGGCGGAGTGGGAGGGCAGCGGGCGAGAAAGGAAGGAAG
Organism: Bothrops alternatus; assembly: GCA_034064705.1. Classification (NCBI taxonomy): domain Eukaryota; kingdom Metazoa; phylum Chordata; class Lepidosauria; order Squamata; family Viperidae; genus Bothrops; species Bothrops alternatus. The sequence goes on along the minus strand of JARGCV010000053.1, from coordinate 6,479,971 downwards.
GGAAGCCTACCAGTACAATCGGCGCAGGGCGGAGGGCAATGGAAGGGAAGCTTACCGGTAGGTAGAATCGGCGGAGTGGGAGGGCAGCGGGCGAGAAAGGAAGGGAAGCGGAGAATCGCCGTACCTGCCGGGCCTTTTGGCCTGCGCTACCTCGCAGTACTACGGGATTGCAGGAGAAAGTTGGTTAGCAGCTCCGGCTTGAAAGAAGCCGCCTCTCGCTCCTTCCGCAGATCCGCGTTCATCTTCACAGCCGCCGTAATCTTCCGCGATCAGGCCGAGAAGAGGCGAAATGTAGCCTAGCCCCGCCCCGCCCCCGTGACTACTCGGAAGCCCAATAGGAGGCCGCTTAGCATCCGCGTGACTCTACGGCGGCGTTTTCTCTTGCATGCGGAGCTTCCAGGTTTCGGTTCGAGTCGGGAGGTTTTTGCATTGCTAGGACGAAACTGCGGTGGGGGTTAAGAATCCGCTGGTTTTACCACCATCTGTGAGTTGAAGTCCACCCGTCCTCAAAGAGCCAGGGTTGCCTACCCCTGCCTGGCTTAGCCCAGTGCTTTATTCTTTGGAATACCGTATGTAAACTGCCCAGCACCTTCTGAGCCCTCATTGGCCGGCGGCTGCAAAGACTGAAAAGGCTGCAAAGGAGGCAGGGGCGGGCTGAAGTGGGCAAGGACGAAGGTGTTGCTAAGGTGAGTGAAGAGCCGGACTGGGGAGGGGAGCTAAGCGGACCCAAAGTCTCAAAACACCAACTGATTCCTCGGAAAAGCGTGCCAAGAAGAAAAAAAAGGCAAAACACAACATGAATTCTCTGAACTGTCACTACACAGAATCACTCAGTGACAGTTTAACACATTCATGTACATGGGGTATGTCAAAGAAGAGAAGGCTAAGCTATAAAATCCCATTTAAACTGGAGGTAGTAAAATACGCCAAAAAACATGGAAACAGGGCAGCTGAAAGACATTTTGGGCCACCTCCAACTGAAAAAATGATACGGGGATGGAGGAGACAGGAGGAAGCACTGCAAAAAGCAGATAAAAGCAAACACAGTTTTCGTGGGCATGCTGCAAAATGGCCACAGATAGATGTGAAAATGAAAGAGTGGATCAAACATCACAGGAACAATGGATTATCAGTCTCCACGAAAATGATAAGATGTGAAGCCAAGCGTTTTGCTGCAGAGAAAGGCATTGACGACTTTACTGGATCAGCATCATGGTGCTACAGATTCATGAGAAGATCTGGCCTTGCTATGCGCACCAAAACTAGAATTGCGCAAAAAATGCCTAAAGAATATGAATCCAAGATTCTGTCTTTCCATAAGTTTGTTATTGATGCAAGAAAGAAAAATGGCTTTGAAGTAGGGCAGATTGGAAATATGGATGAAGTCCCATTAACCTTTGATGTTCCATCAAACAGGACTGTTGATGACAAAGGTGCAAAAACCATAACTGTGAAGACCTCAGGACATGAGAAAACCCATTATACTGTTGTGTTGTCCTGCTGCGCGGATGGCACCAAGTTGCCTCCAATGATAATTTTGAAAAGAAAAACCATGCCGAAAGAGGTGATCCCACGTGGAGTTATTGTCCATGTTCATGAGAAAGGATGGATGGATGAAGGTGGAATGAAAATATGGATAGAAAAAGTGTGGTCCAAACGCCCTGGAGGTCTTCTGAAGAAACCTGCCCTACTAGTACTTGACCAGTTTAGGGCACATATCAGTGACAACACAAAAAAAAACTTTAAAATAGCAAAGACCCATCTAGCTGTCATTCCTGGGGGGCTTACTAGCCAGTTGCAACCTCTGGATGTTTCACTTAACAAGCCATTTAAAGTGTTCATGCGAGAGGAGTGGAACAAGTGGATGGCTGCTGGGAATCATGACCTGACACCCACTGGAAGAATGAAAAGGCCCACCATCACTCAAGTTTGTGAGTGGGTGAAAACGTCATGGCAAGCCGTGAAGGATGAAACAGTTGTAAGTTCCTTCAAGAAATGTGGCATCAGTAATGCCTTGGATGGTTCAGAGGATGGTGCCCTTTATGAAGACCCTGACACCAGTGATAGTGAGCCAGAGCCACTGGACTTCGCAAGTTCGGACAGTTGTGAGGAATTTTTTGGATTTACCAATGACTAGAGACCTTATCTTTTACAGTAATGATGGTTCTTAATGCTGCTGTTGGCTATTGTTCATGTTAAGATATCCTGTTATTGTAATAAATATTTTAGCCCACTTTTTGGCTCAAAACATTTTTTCCGATTTTCCTCCTCTAAAAATTAGGTGCGCCCTATCAGCAGGCGCGCCCTATAGAGCGCGAAATACGGGTAATTTTTGAGTGTACTCTTTCACTGAAACTACGTTGATACTATTTGTACCTTTTGAATATTTGTTGTGAACTAGTGCTCTTAAAAGACAGTTCTCAGGATTTCTTGAGAAAAGGGAAAAATCCTATTTCTTTTGATACCATTCCTTTATTTAAACACTCTTGAAGGTAGAAAACAGTACATCAACTGATTAGTGTTCATACATTTATATTTATTCATTAGATTTATATCCTTTTCTCCAAAAGCTTAAGGCATTATACATAGTAATAAGGGCATCTGAACAATGTTTTTAAAAATGGTTTACAATTGGCTGGAGTGAGAGGGAAAGATAAATGAATATTTCTGATTCCAAGAATGGATCACTGCGGGAGGAAGAAAGAGACATGCCTTGTGTGGCCCTAGAATATTGGCAAAGTGAGAATTCCTATCTAGATCAAGTTGCCTACAAGCTCTATTCAGCTACAGCATGGGGGGGGGCAGGGAACTATATTTGCTCCATTTCCAAATCAATCAAAGCCTGATAAATCATCAGTCTATATTTCCCTTAGAACTGAATGTGACTTGGCTGAAAAACTTCTGCTGATTTATCTGTATGGTATTTGAGAAGCAATTTGCTACTGCAGCGTGGAAAAATGAATTGAACAATTAAACATATTCCTATAGTAGAATTTGCTCCCCACTTCTCATAACATTTATGTAGTTACAAGCTACTAGATCCAGGTCAGAAGTGCGGTAACCCAACTGAATGTCAATGTTTTTTTTAAACATGCTTTCATTCATTTGCTAACTTACTATTAGTTTATGGGGACAGTCGCCCATGCAGCAATTAAGAGCAACTCTCATGGCACTGAACTTTAGGCTCACTAACCAAATGAGAGCACAGTCATGGAAAGTTAGATAAATGCCAATATGTACAATTAAAAGCATGTTTTTATTTACTTTTAAATTTTTATTTTAATTTTATTTACAATTAAAACCATGTTTGGATGAACAGTTTTGAGTGCATCTATGCCCCCTGAAATGGAAACTATTTGTTCAGCCAACTCTGAATAAAGAAGGTATCCGCTTGGGTACATGTAGTGATCCAATAGAAATTAGGGTTTAGGTGTACACACTTTAGAGTAAATGGAACGTGTCACAAGTCACACATTTGTGGTGCTAGAATAAGGCAATTTGCTTTTATGTATGTTGTCCATGTACAATAACCTTTTCTCATGTGTTTGATTTAAACTTTTTTCAAAATGATTATACTATCTACTATTGATGCATTGTTATTCCTGATGATTAGGTTGTATTAGATATGGCATCTGCAAGGAACTTGGGCTCCTCTTGTAGGTAGGAAACATATTATAATTTATGGAAGATTGGTCCCATTTTGGACAGGACATCTAATGCTGATACTATTTCAAGCTCGAACCCACAAAACATTTATCTAAAACTGGTGTGTCCAACCTATAGCCCACAGACCACATGTGGTCCTGGACAGTTAGTAATGCAGCCCCACAAGATCATAATAAAAATATTTAAAATATCAATTATATATTTTATATGCAGCCCAAGACAATTCCTCTTCACTTAGCATGGCCCAGGCAAGCCAAGAGTTAACCTAAAATTTGACCTGATACACGTGCATTAGAATATGGGATATATAATTTTTTATATTGAAATAAGAAAATTATTTTGACTTATGCCTAGCCTGTCTACCCATAAATTGTGGAAATAATCAACTGTAAAAATATAAACAATTAAAACCAGTAAAAATAACCCAAATATGACTAATTCAACCCCAATGCCTAGTGAAAGAAGACTTTGACTCTTTCCCTGAAAGTGTAAATAGAGAAATTCATGAGTGAAAACATTGAATGATTTTGCTATGGAATGGCCTCATATATATAAAAAACACTTGTTTCTCTGCTTGATATACAATATTACATTTCTCCCTTATTTGATTATGAAAGTATTTACTGATTTGTACAATTTATTTTAATTTTTATTTATTTATTTATAATCTAGGTAATATAAAGGAAATTGAAACATTGTAACATTAATTTTGTATATTTGAAATCTATTTAAGCTGTTTTTTCAAAAAAGTAGTTTAACCTATGCTTAAAATATCAGAAAAATAAAATCAACAATAAGATTATCTTAGAAAATAAAATTGGAGTAACTAGACAAACAAAGCTTTCAGTCAAAATATTTGTTAAAACAGGTCTTATATCTCTGAAAAAATTCATTTACACTCAGCATCAAACACATAATACAGAAATAATATTTGAAGAAATCATGTTACTTCCAGCTTTTATGCCACTTCTGGCAATATGGAAAAAATAGTATACATATTCCTGTTGATGCACTGCAGACAATTTTAAGTAAAACTTGGCCCACATTTAGAAATGGCTTTAATGTTAAGCTATTTATCGACTGTTCAGCAAAAAAGACTACAAATGACATTTCCTCAAAATATCCCATGTCATAAAAGACAAATGAACCTTCTTTAAACATGTCTATAACCTCAAGTTGGTCTCCTCAGTTATTGCATAAGTTCTCTGTTTTGAAACGTGATATATTTAAAATGTCAGTGCTGTAAATTGTGGATCAAACCCAGCTGTGAATTGGGAATATTTGAAACTTCCATCTTCATCAAGAAGGATGCTGTCAAGAAGCAGCTCACGTTCTTCATCAGTAATCTGCACACCACCTTGGAACAAACAGTGGTTAGCTGCAGGCACTCACCAAGTTCACATTTGGGTCATTGCGATCCACAATACTGCAAACATATGGCTGCCATTAACTCTTTGTTCCTGCTTTGGACTCCAAACCAAGAGCACCATGTGACTATGAGAGGTTAATCAGGGTTTTGATCGCTTTCTCAGAGAAAGAAATTCTGCCACTAAAATCCCTCTATTGGTGGCATACAGAAAAAGAAACACTGTCCTATTGAGTGATGCGGAATTGTCCTCTATGAAAAGTTATTCATTATACTAAAACACTGCTATTGCAGAAACTAGTTAACTTTCAAAGGCCTTTCATTTGGACTATTTAGCATGAAAGAAAAATGTAGAGGAGGGAAAAAGTGGCCTTTTGGAGGTTGCAAAAAGCTTCTTACTGCCTTTTTATACAAAGCATCTTCATAATGGCCTTTAGGATATTTAGCATACAAATATTTTAAAACTGTTTATTCACCATCAAGAAAGTGTTTCATCCAAACTTAATCCACCGAATACTGGCATAAGGAGAAATAAACAATACTGAATTAGGCTTTCATTTACCTTTTTTTCAGGGTTCATAAGGACAGCTGACTTTGGGGGAAGTGGAAAAGGGGTCTTTTGGGGTAAGGCAGTGAAAAGACATACTTTTAATTCCTTTCTCAGTTTTATGTACATTGTGGGCTTGTCCTAAGCACCCTCTTTTCAATTACACGACATGCTTTAAAATAAAGGTCTCTAATTTTGTAGATGCAATTTCTGATTTTATTTTCCTTAGTTTATAATTATGTCCAGTTGGGACTCTTAAGGTATGGTTGGGAGAAAACAAAAAATATTTCATATAGTTTGCTTTTTTCTGGTAATTACAGTTAAGTAAAGACAGACCAACATACATCTCAATTCTTGTCTCAAAAAAAAAAAGCCATCTAGATGCAGTAACATGAAAAAAATATCACACCAAATAAACTGTTCTCAATTCTAATTCAGCTTATTATTGTACACGATAATAGTAGCCATAATAAAAGCAACATAGTCTGTTAAGAAAATACTAGCTTTCCGTGGCCAACTCGCCACGGCCAACTTGTTGCTGGACAAAAATTACACTAATAACAAAGAAATTGTGGAATAGAATCATTAAAGAAAGGATGCAAAAGGAGCAACAGGATGAAAGGTGATCAACAAAAATTAAAATATTTTTTTATTTATTTTAAATAATTAAATAGAATTGTTAAATTGTTCTGCAGTGAGTTGTCCCATGGCAAGTTGTCCTGAGGCGAGTTGGCTGTGGCAAGTTGTCCCATTCCCCTCCCTCCCTCCCTCCCTCCCTCCTTCTTTCCTTTTGAAGTCCAGCAACCAATGCCAGGCAGAAAGTGATCCTATCTACCCCACAAACCATAGCATATAATAGAAATCTAAGACATCCACTCAATGTTGAAAACTGGCCAATATATATGAATAATGCCCAAAAGAAAAACAGATCTCTTATTTATCATATTTTTGACTGCAATTTATTTTGCTCTTATTATAGGACTGCAAATAAGAAACCTAGTGAGACCTATCCTTATTTAATATTAATAAGAACATAAGAAGAGCCATGCTGAATCAGGCCAAAGCCCATCGAGTCCAGCATTCTGTGTCACACAGTGGCCCACCAAATGTACATGGGGATCTTGAGCAGAAAGAGAAGGCAAAACCCTCCCTTTCCCTTGACCCCCAAACAAATGGTACTCAAGGGAATCCTGCCTGCCTCAACCAACATAGAAGCGGCACATGGACATCTGTTTTAATCTGTTTTAATATATATATTAGATATATAGTGATAGAATTAAAGCAAAGTACACAATCCTGAGAAAGATTTATTGCCTAATATTATTCAAATATTACTATTTTCCACTATTTATTTATTTATTTATCAAATTTATATGCTGCTTATCTGAGAACTGAGAACAATGTCTCAGTTTATTACCGGTCAATATAAACTTTTTTTTAACATTACAAATTGATTTGGAAAAGAGCCTTCAGATGGTATAAATCAGATATAAATGCAAATAATTTTCAATATTGACACCTGTTAGATGATAATCTCTGGTCTTCTGAAGCATCTTCCTAATATATACCATAATTAATATCTACACCTTTGGTTTGTTTGTAGAAAACTATGCTATCAATATTTTTCTGAGACAGAATTTATTCTTCATTCTCCTATCATATTACAAGTATCCACAGAATGTTTTTTTAAGATTGTAAAATCTTAATTAGACATTTTCTGCCAGTTTAACATGAAGATGACACCTTTAAGCAAAGTTATTACTAATCTGATTGAAAACAAACTGATCGATCATACGATAGATAGATAGATAGACAGATAGATAGATAGATGGATGGATGGATGGATGGATGGATGGATGGATGGATGGATGGATGGATAGAGACAGACAGACAGACAGATAAGATGCAAAGTGTGTTTTCAAACTGGTAGCAGACTGGGAAACTATGAGAAATGAAGTCCACACATCTTAAAGTTGGCAAGTTTGAAAAATACTGATAAGGAGACTAAAACTTTCTTGGACTAGAATTATCTTCAATAGATCTGAAGCTTGCTTGCCCTGCCATCAAGTGGCAAAAAAGAAACATACATTTGCAAAGCTTTCTTAAGCAATTAATTTCAATGTTACCAAACTTGATTGGATAAATGTTGGGTAATAGGCATCAAACTATGTCTGTTTTTGCAAAATACCCAGGAGGATTGGGAATATATTAAACAAGTTGATATGCAATATTTCATGTATAATCTTTTCATTAAACCTCCCAACTTGAAGAGGCATGGTAAATCAATCATGCCTGATATCATATGCATTGTAGGAACCGATGCTGACAAGGGAGGCACCAGCAAATCTTAGGCCAGAGAGAGATAACAGTTACGTAAGCATAGTACAGATGTGAAAGTCTGGGGGGAGACAAACACATGTCTGTGATCTCAGAGGGATGAGAGGAAACTTCTAGGATTTAAACCCTCAGTTACACACACATGCTTATTTTCTTTTTTGTGCAGTAGCTACATCTTCTATATACATATAACTTTCTTGCTTGCAGTAAGCCAAAGTATCTAGCTGTGTTAATTCTGTGAAGTTTAGGCTTTAGCTAAAGGATTTTTAAAACATTTCTGAAGAGTCAAGATTTATTGTCATCCTAGTATGAAGTTTAATATACATTAAGAAGAGGGATAATCATACTAATCCTTTTCCAGGTCTAAACCTAAAATATGGACTTTTGTGATCAATCATATTTTTATATACCATTTCTGGTGAGACCAAATATTGTTCTTGTACTCAGGCAACAAAATGATACTTAGGACAGCATATTTAGGACTATGTAGAAGTGTACATCCTACTAATTGTACATCTTTATGCAATTAATTAAAATACATTAAAATACTTTTGCTACATTTGACATAGAGAGCTTCCAAAAAAATAGTTGAAACTAACTTTATTTAAATATTTGTGGAATGCCTCATTCCAATAGTAGGACATGCAGAGAGAGTCCACTGAAAGTCCTGAAATGTTCTCTGTGGATTATTTGGGATCAGAATATGATAGTTCTCACCGAAACTCTTTAACATCTGAAAACATTCATCTTTCAGAGGAAGATTCAAAAAGAATTAATCAAGAACAGAGCTTGTGTCTTTCTAGAAAAGAATTTCAATAACAATTTTTTAAAAGTTATAAATGTCCTTAGCAGGGATAGACCATAGAGGTGAAAATATTTGGCTTGCTGAATGAGTCTTGCTGAAAACTTCTAATAGGTATAGTATTACGGTATATGTTACAGGGCTATTTCAGGTCACTTGCATTATAACAGAGACAGATTCTAGTTAAAACCATGGTATACTTCCTAGGATAGCCAGATGTTAGCTGTTGTCGAGTTATACTTTAGTATTTTCTCAAATGAGATCTCAGTCCTCTTCAAAAAAATAAGGCTGAAATAGGCCACAATTTGTGTGAAAACAACAGGTCAGTCCAGAGGAACTTCAGTGGAGGTCATCAGAATTAACAAGCCTCCCAGCCTTATTTTATACTTCCCCATTCTTCACTATTGAAACTCTGTATCCCAAGGCAATACATACTACTGGTTCCTGAGTATATTTGGACTTTGAGTACTTGGGCTAAATGTATTTTGATGAGAGTCCCTGATACTGTATCTATCTATGATCCAACACTCAAAATAAAATCAAGGCTGGAATGGCTAGTATGAAATAACAGTTTTTGATTTAAATCAAAAAAGGAAAGAGCTTTTATAACATGGGGATAACAATTCAGATTATAGATCTTAAACCAGCGGTGTCAAACCCGTGACATCACATGATGTGTCGCAACATATCACAACTTTTTTCCCATTGCCCGTAATGGGGTGGGCGCGGTTTCATCATGATGCGTCTGGCCCGCACTTATTTAAGCACAATTCTCTATGGATGCAGATGATTTTCCTCTTCCCCTTTGTAGTTTTATGGTGGTGACTAGTTGGGTAAAAGTATTTCTGGTCTAGAAACAATAGAAATGACATTCTCTACCTTTCCTTCAGAGACAATCTATTCCTTGTGTGTCTAATCACATTTGGCCAAATAAAGTACAGTACGGCACGGTATGGGACTTAAATTTAATTAGTTTGTATCTAAAACTAGTGGCCACATAAAGAAAGGGGTTATTTTGCTGCCTCTAGGTAAAGCTGAGTGTTTTCCAAACCAAATTAAAATACAAAAAAGCAATTTATCCCAGCATCATACAATCGGCACCAAATTCAATAATTTATTTGCAAATATATTTGTATACTTTCAAAATTCAAAAACAAGCAATACTGAGAAAACATGAACTTTGTTGCAAGCCACACTCTATCAATGTGATGGTTATGAAATAGGGTCATCTTGTCATAATTCACCGTAAGTCATTGCAAGGCTTATGATATACCGGTAATTTGTACCTGCCTCCTTATCCCATCCCTTGCCTGTCTCTGCTTGTTTCCCCATTTCCTAGTTGACTGAACCATCAGTACATTACTCAACTCACAACTTAAAGAACTTTCTATGTTGTTCAAACATTGTGTTTTGTATTAACACAAGAAACTGCATCAGCTAGACAAATGCATTTCTTCTTTTGTATATTTATTGATTAGAGTTTCCTTATTTTTCATCTAGTCAATAATAACCATCTCTAACAGTACCTTAATATGCAGAATATCAGCAGGCAAATAATCTTAACCTCCATGCTGTGAGAAGCTGCTCTTGTGGATTTCAATGGATCCAACTGCAGTTAAAAGCATAAAAACTATTTTATAGTTAGGATTAACATAAAACAAAACACAAGTGCAATTTATAGCAAAAAAGAACAGAATGCAGCGAAGTATCAAGTAACATAAATATATTTCTATAATATATAATACTTTTACTTTGCGAGGTGCACTGACTTCCAGTAGTCTTCCAGATGCAGTTCAAGTTATCACCTATAAAACCCTCTACAGCAGAGGTGTCAAACTCGCAACGTCACGTGACATATTGCAATGTATCACAACTTTTTTGCCATTGCCAGTAAAGGGGTGAGCGCTATGATGCATCTGGCCCACAGGACGGCAGTTTGACACCCCTATTCTACAGTAGACCGTTATTTGCAAGAACCCCTATCTCTGGTGGTTTCTACCCACCCTACACACTCCAGTTGACTGGACATGTTTCAGGTTCCTTCCTTAAAGCAATGTTGTCTCATGACACCTAGGAAACATTTCTGCGATGGTACCTTCCTCCTGAGATTTGACTTGTTCCAATTCTGTTAGCCTTCAAGAAGTGACATTGGGACTAGAGAAGCTCATTCTGAAATTTGGAGTCTTATATTGGTGCACCCCAATTGTTTGGCTGTGTTTTCTGTTCTATTGCAATTTTCTTTATTGTTGGACACTGTCCAGTCTCATTTTTGCGAGTTAGATATCCACATAGATCATGAAACTTTATTAGAAATCAATTGCTGTTGAGTTCTATAATATATACTTTTAATTATTCATCATTTGTGTGAAAAAGCCACGCAGCAGATAAGGCAAACAATAGTGCAAGCATGCTTTCTATAACCACAAATTCATGGTGTCACCTAGTAAGAATATTTCACCTTGCACAACTATCTCTGGTGCTGGCATTTTACATTTTGGGTTAGAACTTTGTTTCCTAGTCATGTGCTGTCAAGAGTCCTGCTCCAGTTTTCTTCCCACCTAAGTGATATTTGTGTTCCAATCATGTGTCAATTCTGTCCTTAGAAGACCCTACCAGGAAAGACTGAACTTCTCCTCCTGACACTGGAAGAAAAAAATAGCTGGCAATTGAAAGAAGCAGTTCAGCTGAATTTTAAAGCAGTAGCATTCTATTTTGTACAGAATTTCATTGCTTCCCAGAATTTTATTCTACCAGCATCTTAAATATAGGTGTTCATTTATCTTTGAGAACACCTAGGCATGCCAATTAAAATATTGAGGCAAAACATACTTGCACATGAAAAGGTTCTTTTCATAGTTTAATAGTATACCCTTTCCCCAGGAAATGGGATCATTTCAGTCCAATATTGACAAATAAAGGGCCTTAATAGCAGAGCTAGGAAAATCATTGGTAGGCTTTTACCAATTAACGTAAACAATAAGCTAATTTGATCTGATGTATTAACATATACAAACAACAAATACCATATGCACCTGAAACTAAAACTTTCTCCAAGATAAAGTAGCTTTATGTAAAAGGGACAATGTTTCAAAAAGGAAAAATTAAACTTGCTAAACTACAGGTTTTTCTGCATCTGACAATCCTATATAAAATTCTCTGTAAATCAGGGATTTTGTTCCATGCCCAAACAAGTTATATCAGTAGTTTCATAACATACAAGACTCTTTTAAGAAGTGCTAAACTATGACATGGTAATTCTTGCTAGCTACCGGTAATTGTTTTTACATCATACCAAGGGCAGGTTTGGCCCAACCTATTCTCAAGCTTACAACCTGGTGTACAAATATGTTACATAAGTATTAAAAGATGCCAATTCACCTCTAGGCCATTTACTGTTCGTTTACATTTCCACACAGCTAATTGTGTCTTCATCTATTTATATTTACTGTTGCTATTATTACATCCAATTAATAATCCAAATTTTCTGTATTGTTACAAAGTTACTAAAATAGAAAAAAATTAGAGAAATAAAATCTAATGAATAAAGAGCCCATTAAAGCTTTGCAATATAACAAAATCAGCATGGGCTGAAAACTCAAATTTACATTTTTTTTAATGGCCAGTATCATTATTACTATATAACGTAATTGTCCAAAGTCACTTTGGGGGGAAATTACCTCAATGGCAGCTTATAAATATTTTAAATAATTAAAGCGACCTCTTCTTTCTCTCTCTGTGTGTGTAAAAAGATTGCTGGCATTTCTCCACTGGGGTCACCTGTAAATCCAGGTGGAGACCGATTCTATAACTAATTCTATAACCTCGATACGTGGCAGGATGTTTCGGAGACAGGAGAAGAAAGCGCTCATCTAAAGTTTGAAAGGGGGCATCGCCTTTCAAGGGTCCATTCTATGGGGATCGCGCCCTCCTCCAAGCGAAGCGCGCATCTCAGTCCACTTCGCCTGGCGCTGCATCGGTACATGGCCTGGCCCTGCCGGCGAGGTGCCTGCAAAGAGTTAACGCCTTGTCCCGAAGGACCGCTCCCCCTCCCGCTGTCCTACGTCTCCCTTGCTGCTATTAATACAGCGAGCACATGCCGTGTCCTAACGCTTGAAGGGGACCAGATAACATGAATGTGCCCTTGCCGGCGACCCTCGCTCAGAGGTTGCCCCATCGGAAGGGAGCAGTATGGCGCCCTCCCCACAGTGCCCTCCAAGGATGGGGGTCCTAGCCAATGTGCTGGCGGATCAGCCCCCCGCGGGTCCTCCTCTTATCGCGAGACCCGAAAAGTCTATAAATAGTTGGGAAAGGTAAAGGGCTGTCTGTCCGAAGCTGTGTGACCCGGCGGGGGTGTACAGTTGGTTGGGGAGGTACCTACCGACGACTCTGTAGGGACTTTTGATTTCCCCTCCTTTTTTTTTTTTTTTAAGGGAAGGGAATTTGGAGTGCCGCTCCCCTTAGGATGTCTGACCAGGCTCTCAGTTTTCTTAAGGACTTTTTGGCGGGGGGTATAGCTGCTGCCATTTCCAAGACGGCTGTAGCGCCTATTGAAAGAGTCAAGTTGCTGCTACAGGTGAGCAGAGTGGCTGAATTTGGCGATGTGCTGATGCTCTCTATCCACAGAGTTTGGGAGGAAAACTGCTCAGATATTAATCTGGCACCTGCCATTGGAAAGGCTGTTTGGTTTGGCCGGTGTTTCCTAAAAAGTAGAGAGCAAAGACATTCCTCCCTGATGAAAACATGCAGAAAATTACTTGGGGACTCTTCCTTATAAGTTTCTCACAAGTTTCTTCTAAGAAATGTTGAATAATAGAGCAAATCTGCTGTCCCTCAAAGCAGTGCTCTATTTCCAGCAACAACAACAAAAAAAGTCTTCTTGCATGGAGCCAAGTGTGAGGTTGTTAACAGGAGTGGAGTAGGAATGTTAGTGACAGATGAAGTGACTAAATATGGAAACTGCAGTTGTGCAGTTCCGATGACAGAAGATCAGTGCAGCCCTGTTCTTGGCTTAGTGTACAGCAAGCTATCCAGGGCTTGAGGAAACTCCTTTTCAGGCCTTGATTATTCTCTTGTACATGCGGTGTGCCATGCAGCCCAATCAAAAGTAATACTCAATGGGCAGTGCAAATGGTACTGTGCCCTGCTCATATATTTCCTAATCTAGTCCATTTAAACTATTCTGTTGCATAAAGGTTTGTTGCAAGGCTCAATGGTTTGGTAACTTTATGGAGATTGACTGAAAGAACTAAATTTCCCAAAGAGAAGCGTATGTGAAAGAAAGCTTTCATGTATATGAATAGGTTCTTTTAGTTTGAAATAATATAATCTCTTTTTATTTAACACTAGCTGTACCCAGCCACGCATTGCTGTGGCTCAGTCTGGTTAAATGGAAAAGAAAGAAAAGAGAAAGCGCACGTTTGTAATATGTTTAATTTCACAATGCTTGTGGGTATACAATATTTTTGTTGTTCCATTGTCTGTGCAGATATAGAGATTGTCTGGTTTGCCGGTGCTGTTTTTCAAAAAAAGCATGTTTTTACCTGTCACAGGTGTGACATCTATATAATAGTAGGTATATAAAAACACGCGCATATTCGAATGCAACGTTGTGTCAAAATTTCAAAGCAATCGGTGAAGAACTTTCAGAGATTTAAGATTTTGAACAAACGAACATTTACATTTTTATTTATATATAATAGATAATAGATATACAACCTATTAAAGCGGTGCAAAGGGGTGCTTCACAAAGTGCTGATAGGTAAACCAATGACAAACACAAAGTGTATTGGTATGACAAAAGTGTACTTCCTTGAAATAGTAAAACAGGTGTGTTTTGAAAGGTTACCATTACTGTTTTGAAGGTAGTCTCTGACTGTCTGTATTGCATATTCATACAAAGAGAAAACTGTATTGGCAGTCTCAGGAAAGTGAAGCAACTGTTCCTGCAGCTAAGGACAACCTTGAAAGAATCCATGCAGGGTTTCCAGAGGACACGGCTGCTTTAATACTTTAGAAATTATGCTTTCCTTTTGGTATATGTTTTGCAAATGCTCCTTTTCAATAGCTTTGTATAACTTCACTATTTAATCACCTTTTAAGATATGTACATATAGCAACATAATCCATAGGCTTCCCATGAGCAAATAAGAACTGGCTAAAGGAACAAATATATTTGTTATATTTATTTTTCTCAGATCTTGTGTCCAAATAAATTATTAGAGTTAAATGCACTAATACTATTGCTGTTAATTTTGAATTGATAACTGATTTTTATATGGAACAAAATTCCATATTTTGCTGTGAAATATAGCTATGTGTTCATAGCTATGAGCACTTTTACACAAGCAACAATTATCCTTTCCCTTTCCCTTCCTTTTGTCTTCCTTCCTTCCCTTTTTGTTTCATTCTTTCAACAGGTCCAGCATGCTAGCCAACAAATCACAGTTGATAAACAGTATAAGGGAATCATAGACTGTGTGGTAAGGATTCCCAAGGAGCAAGGCATCATTTCCTTCTGGAGAGGCAACTTGGCCAATGTCATCCGATACTTCCCCACCCAGGCCCTCAATTTTGCATTCAAGGACAAGTACAAGCAGATTTTCCTTGGGGGAGTGGACAGACACAAGCAGTTCTGGCGCTACTTTGCAGGCAACCTGGCCTCTGGAGGTGCAGCAGGCGCAACGTCTCTCTGCTTTGTGTATCCTCTAGATTTTGCCAGGACTAGGCTAGCTGCTGATGTGGGCAAAGGGCTGAATGAGAGGCAGTTCACTGGGCTAGGCAATTGCATTGCTAAGATCTACAAATCTGATGGCCTCAAGGGTCTCTACTTGGGATTCAATGTGTCAGTCCAGGGCATCATCATCTACCGAGCTGCTTATTTTGGCATCTACGATACAGCTAAAGGTAAGAAACAGACATCTAGTGATGCTGAAAGAATGATCTGATCAGGCTTCCCCAAACTGGGGCCTTCTAGATATCTTCCCAGCCAACATGGCTGTTGGAGGCCCAATGAAAGGAAGGCTAACCTGAACACAGCTTTGCTTGACAAATTACGTTTCAATTGATGGGATTTGTAAATGCTGCTTAAAAATGTATCTCTTGAGTGAATCAACTTATACTTGAGAAAGATATAGAACTCAATTTTCATTTTGTGTAAATAAGGTGACTCATTTCTGAGTTTAAGAGATGTTTTAAAATGGCAATAGGATAAAAATCTCCTTGGACTGAAGTTGATTTGTTGTGAGGTACTCTTGATAGCGCTATAGAAGCGGTTTGCTCTTGCCATCTACAGGATTGTATTTTTGACTTGCATTCTAATCTTCTACTCTGGTATTTCCAAGTACTAACAGGCCTGACTCTACATACAGTAGGTTCCCAGTCTCAGCAATGCTGCCATCTGCAGGAACAGAATGGCAATGCAGTTAAGAAACAATTCTTTAGATCTAGGACACTTCTTCAGACACTACTCAAATATAAAAAATCTGGCAGTATACTACAGTTTTTCAAGATAACGATTACACTGCAGTGGTTATAATGTTGCACTTGAATAGTGGAAGACTACATTTGAATTCCTGCTTAGTCATGAAAGCTCACTGAGGGCACGAAGCTACAGTAACTATAACTCTCAAAACATCCCATAGAGCAGGGGTCCCCAACTCTTGGTTTGTGGACCGGCACTGGTCCTTGGAATGCCAGAAACTGGGCCATGCAAACAAGCAAAACTCCATCTGTGGGATGCAGGCAGCACCTGAACCCAGACCCACGCTCCCTTTGGTCTGCAGAAAAACCTCTCTTCACGGAACCAATCCCTGGTTGGGGGCCACTGCCATAGAGTTTATCAAGGCTTTTTTTTATTTAAAAAATAAAAGTAAAAATAAAGAATAAAGAACTGAAATTGTATTTTCCAACTTGTTGCTGATGGTTGGCAATTGGCATGTATTTATGATGGTTACAATGTCAAGGGGTCCTGTGTTCACCTTTTGCAAAGTTCTGACCAGCAAAGTCAATGGGGAAGCCAGATTCACTTAACAACCATGTTACTATCTTAACAACAATAGTGATTCACTTAACAATTGTTGCAAGAAAGATAAAAAATGGGGCAAAACTCACTTAACAATTGTTTTGCTTAGCAACAGAAATTTCGGGTTCAGTTGTGGTTGTAAACTGAGGACCACCTGTAATTGTATAAATGGACTGACATCAGTAAAGTCTCACATGTACATACATTCTTTTTTCTACCAGACAGCTCTGCAATTTTGCTGTGGCTTCAGGTTAGAGATAGTGTTCAGACAGAGTATCATAGATCTGCTGGTGCATGGAACAGAAATTATAAATGATACTGACAATTTCCCCCTCTTTCTTCCTGCTTTCATCTTTGGGCAACCTTCCCTTGATGGCAGGCATGCTGCCTGATCCGAAGAATGTGCATATCATAGTCAGCTGGATGATAGCCCAGAGTGTAACTGCAGTGGCAGGTCTGACATCGTACCCTTTTGACACGGTCCGTCGTAGAATGATGATGCAGTCTGGTAGAAAAGGAGGTAAGAAAATAACCAATTCCCTCATCTCTCAGCTCTTTCACTTTTCAGACAGTAAAACTGGACTTGATGTAACCCAGTTCTGATGGCTGCCGAACCCCGCTCCCCCGGTTATATGACTATATTTTGGGCGTTCAGCACCTGGCCCACGTTTATGGCCATTTAGTGTCCCTTGATCACATGAGCAGGGGCTGCCACAAAGAGGAGTCAAGCTATTCTCGAAAGGACAAGAAAGCAGGACAAGAAGCAATGAATGGAAACTAATCAAGGGGAGAAGCAACCTAGAACTAAGGAGAGATTTCCTGACAGAACAATCAGTGGAACAACTTACCTCCAGAAATTGTGAATCTCCAACACTGGAAGCTTTTAAGAAGAGATTGGACAAATTTTGTCTGAAATGGTATAGGGCTTCCTGCCTTACAAGGGTTAGACTAGAAGATCTCCAAGGTCCCTTCCAACTCTGTTATGTTAGTCTGTTATTTGTGACATTTTTGTTGAAAATCAGCATTTACTTCTGTTTTTTTGGCAAAAATGCCACATAGCGAACAGGACCGCTGGGGCTTGATTTAGCTTCCCAGCTACCTTTAGGAGCATATAGTCGCCAATTTAATACTAAGAAAGCTTCAGTTTAATTTCTGCTTTTTTATTTGGAATATATTTAGCAGTGAACACAAACATTATTGCAGAAATACAATTTGCAAAATTTGAAAAATGTTATATTTATTTGCATTTGTTCTGTTACAATATTGCCTTCAGATCAATTCAGTTCTTAAATACACAGAGATGAAATTCTCTCTTGAGCTTCAAGGTTAAGAGAAAAAATGCAATTTTATTTTATGAACTTTTGAAGAAAGAACTAGAGAACAATGTCCAATTATGCTTTATTTGTTGGAATTAGAGGAATGATTGTGTTATACTGATCTATTTCTCTCTTTCCAATGATTAACCTGAATATGTTTACTTCCATAGCTGACATCATGTACAAGGGTACAATTGACTGCTGGAAGAAGATTGCTAAAGATGAAGGAGGCAAGGCTTTCTTCAAAGGTGCCTGGTCCAATGTGCTAAGAGGCATGGGAGGTGCTTTTGTGTTAGTCTTGTATGATGAGATCAAGAAATATGTCTAAGCAAGTCAAACTACTTGCCTTTTACGTTCTGTTTAGTTACATATTTACACGTGAGTTAAAAGGCAACTAAATATTTCCTACGGAAACAGAGGTGACTACTGTGGGTCAAATCCAGTTGAGAGGTCAAATTGTGGAACTGTAAGATTGCTTGGTGATGGTTTATAACATAAGTCAAACTTTTTTGTATGGAAAGTTGAAGGTCTTTGTATATATACATTTATTTGACAAATATCAATAAATATTCCTATGAATAAAAATATTTCCCGAGGAGGTATGTTGATAACTAAACAACTGGAAAAGTGAATTTAATAAATATTAATTAAAACTTTTTTTTCTGTGACAAAGCCACTGCAGAAGTTTTTTCAAGACTGTAGCTTCTAGCTGCTAATGAAGAATGTTTTCAGAGATGAGTGTGTGTGTGCAAATGTGTGGTGTTAGGGTAGAAGAGGGGGTGGGGATGGCAGAGAACAGGGTTCTCTTTCTCACTCTAAGCTAGCAACAAGATGTACAACTATGAGGGTGATTCTGACTCATATAAGAAAAAACAGCTAAAAGCTGTGCAGCAAATAATAGCAAACCACAAGAAATACTGTTCTTCATTTCTCCTAATTTTATCTTTAATCACTTTGTTCGCACTTTGGAAAAAATACTTATGTCAAATGTATCTCCTTTTTATCATGTTAGGATTGCAATGCTCATGCACATTCCCAGAGGTGTCATAGTCTGGATGAGAAAATCTTATTCCACCTCCCCCAGGCCTTAGCATCTCTAAAATATTAGTAGTAATTACAATAATGACCATACTTTTTAACTTTGGCATATCCTCCTGGTGGATGCTAAAAGGAAGTTTGCTGCTGAATGTGTACAGGTAGTCCTCGACTTACAACAGTTCATTTAGTGACTGTTCAAAGTTAGAACGGCAAAGAAAAAAAAGTGACTCATGACCATTTCCCACACTTATGACTGTTGTGGCATCCCCATGGTCACGTGATCAAAATCCAAACGCTTGGCAGTTAATTCATATTTATTATGGTTGAAATGTCCTGGTGTCATGTGATCACCTGTGACTCTGACAAGCAAAGTCAATGGGGAAGCCTGATTCACTTAACAACCATGTTACTAACTTAACAATGGCAGTGATTCACTTAACAATTGTGGCAAGAAAGATAAAATGGAGAAAGGTTGGGTTCAATTGTGTTTGTAAGTCGAGGACTACCTGTATAGTCAGATACAGCTCACCTTTTATTCAATTTAGTATTATATGATCATCAATATATGGTTAACAGCATCCATTTTATTTTCTTTAATTGTTGGAAAGAGCGAAAGCAGCTTGAGCTCCTGGAACATTCAGTGACAGTAGTCTGTTTGAAATCTATGCCTTGACAGATTTTGTCTCAGAATAACATACCGCATGCATTCAAAACTGAGGATGCATTGTTCCCATGGGACTGAAATTTGGTAAAGTTGTCATCACTTCAGTGCTCCTTACACTTCCCAGGAACCAGGAGGTTGCATGATACATCCAATCAGCCAGCAACAAGGCCTGACAGGTGACCAGTGATTGGCTGCTTTGAAACTGAGGGAAAAATCTGAACTCTCTTCATGGCAGTGGGTGGTGAGGGGAGGATAAGAAAGTGACTCAGATGCCTGCTGGTGAGGTAGAGCTGGCTAGGGAGTGCCAGTGATCAATGGGTGAGCCCTCTTCCTGGAGGAAAGGGGCTCTTGGGGACATGCAGGGTTGGGGAGTGAGGGTAG
This sequence comes from Bothrops alternatus, assembly GCA_034064705.1. Taxonomy (NCBI): domain Eukaryota; kingdom Metazoa; phylum Chordata; class Lepidosauria; order Squamata; family Viperidae; genus Bothrops; species Bothrops alternatus. The sequence goes on along the minus strand of JARGCV010000053.1, from coordinate 6,459,834 downwards.
TTTTCCTTACATTCTGTGGCTCCCATTGTTTCCCCTACCCCCCAGCAAAGTGGCAGGCAATTCGGCAGGAGGCGGCTGCTTGATCAGGGCTCTGCTGAGGGTCATGAGGGGAGAGGTAATGGTACCAGCATATATTATATGTGAAAAGGATGATCCAGTGAGTCATGGATTGTCTACTACTGTCAGCCTTTGTGATGGAATGTGTATCTAGAGAAGCAGTGGGGGAAAGTTTTGGCAATATAGACTTTTCCCAAAGAAGTCTGGATTAAGACTCTGAGCAATCCTGAGCTGGATTGGGAGAGGGGGGAGGTTTAGGGTAGCCACATCTAGAATCTCTCAGGATGTATCTAGTAGGTTAGAAGGTGATAGATAGCTTGAGTTTGGCAAGATTTTGTCCATTAGGTGTAAGCAAATAAAGGACTGAACCCAACTGGACTTCACTGTGTCATCTCTGGCCTTGGGTCTGACAGCCCATCCAGGTAAACCAGATACAAAATATAACTAGATGAGTGAATTCCACTTTATTGTAAGGCTACATTAAGAAAATCTTTCAGGTCTAAAGGTACAAGTTTATTTTCTAATATTTTTTGCTCCTTTCCCCCCATTACAATCTTCTTCAACCTTATGGACTATATCTAATGAGTTTCTTGAAATAGATACCATTTTTTTGAATCATAATTGGAGGCATTCTAGGAATAGACTTCATGACATCAGTGTATGAGAGAACTGAAATAGAGAAAGTCAATGTGCAAAAACAAGTATTAATCTCCTAATTAACGTATTTGAAAACTTTTGTCTTCCTCTAGAAATGCCTATTGTTTACACTGAGTTGCAGTATCCTTCACAGTTGGGAGCTGAATAGATGTTAAATTTGATTGCACTTTCAGTTAAAAAACACAAAACAATTGTTCATGCATTTAGTACTTCCCATTTATACCATAAATTGCAGAAGAGTGAGAATTTTTAGAAGTTATTCAGTCCTATCTAAAATCTTTTAGAAGCTGTATATGGTTCTGGAGTTGTGTACCTTTGCATTACTTAGTAGTAGTTCACTGATAAAACACATGGGCATATAAAATGTATTACATCCATTTCCTGATTTTTCTGATGACTAGAATATTTACTAGATATAAATTCCTTATGTTCTGAGGAGGTTGTTTTTCCACAAGTATTTAAAATATAAAGCTGGATGGTACTGCAGATAAAACGCTAAAATGAACTCTAGTACCTTATTTATGGGTGCAAATACCATAGCACCTTTTGAAAAAAACCATCTGTTTGCAGAAGTGGTGTTTGAAATATACTGAAATGACAAGCATGCTATGGGAAATGAATGGCTTCTAGATATTGTTGCATTCTCCCTTTCTATTGTTCCTATTTATAAAGAACATCAGGCTTATCTCCATAGTTTTGCTTTTATATTACTTCAATACTTAATTAATTGTAATTGCACTGTCTTGGTGCCTCTTCATGTAAAGCTTATGTTCATTAAAATGCAAATGTTTTGTTCATGTATGTAATTTATATACAAACATGAATTTACTGATATATTGTACAGATAATTATGGACAGATAATTGAGATATCAACCTAGCCTATTACAACCTAGAAATATTAAGATAAATGCATATGTAATTCAAACAGGAAATTAACTAGAAATTATTTCTTAAATCAATGAATGATGGGGAATCCAAATAATATTCTGGAGCAGACAACTATTACAAATATAATTAAAAGCATAATGTGATTTTTAAAACCTAGTTACAATATTTGGCTCAAATTACATGAAAAAATGCACACGGAAGTGGTTCAATCAAATATTTTACTTAATTTTTAAAGGACAGATGTACAATTTTCATACCTTCATAACTAATCACACTTTGTAGTTTTTGTCAAAGAAAAATATGCCTATGGAAAGATTCCAAAGTGCCAAGATTTAAGAAGTGCAACCACAACATTTCTGTTCATTTTTACTTCAAGAAACAAAATTTTAGATAATTTAATAAATATAATTGTGCAAATACATCACAGACCAAAACTGTCAACACTAATATTACAGTACAAGATCTTTAGAGTTCTAGATAATAGACAATACTTTTTATCTTTATTTAGATATCTACTGCTTACCTAAAATCCACATTTTTAAAATTAAACTAAAATTGATCTGAAAAGATTCAGTTTTTGTTTTCCATGTTGTAACTGACAGCACCAAGGCCAAGTTGTATGTTATATGTTCTCTCCATCTGATATTTCTATTAGATCTTGTAAATTATGAAATTAAAAGTTTGCAATAACAAAGTTACATTAAAATTCATGGTAATTCAAAATTTAAGACTAAACACAATTTTTCAAACCCAAATTTCATTTGACTTTGAGAAAATAAGATTTGCAATATTGTCACTTTTTAATACAAGTATTGTTTTAAGAAATACTGACTATAAAGATACTGTCCAACACATACTAGAAAGATGAGAAAAAAAGTCAAGATTGTATCCATTTATAGTTAATACTACTTTCCAGTATCCTTTAATTATTCAATATTACAACAGTCCTGCACAGAATTACAGTAATCCCCAAAACATCAGAGTTTAGAATTCTGATAGCGAAGTGCAAATTATTTATAACCAGGCGCCATGAATGTTACTGGGGTTCAACTGTTGCAGTGCACCACTTATCAAAAACTGGTTTTTCACTCCTTCGATTTATAGTACTGGATGCACTATGACTGGAAGTTCGGGATGTACCTCCTGTCAAAATTGTACACAAAAGAGATCATATGGAGTTTTAAGTAAACAATATAAACTTAAACAACTTTAAATAAACAGTATACACTTTAAACCATGTAGTAGGATCAGAAATGCTCCCTGGATTTGAACACCAACAGGTGGGCTGCTGCTTATGAAAAAGGTAGCCTTGTTCAGTGGTTACTGCTGCTACTGGAGATATAGTCACTCATTTATTCTGGGCTCAGGAGATCAGCATGCATGTAGTATAGAGGGCTTGGCAATATGTAGGAGCAACTCACTTTGAGCAAGTGCTAATTGTACTGTACAATTTTTAGATTCAATCCTTAGGGTAAATGATATTGTCATCAAAATGACCTCAGTGAACATGTAGATATTAAACACACTATAAATACTAGAAAAAGTACAAAAGGAGATATACGTAATTTCCTTGCATAGTGAATAGAAATTAAGGCACAGAAGATGATCAGATTTGATTTCATTACTTAAACAGTAGAAATAAAGGCCAGTGAGGGTTTTTTTTCACATGTCAATCAAACTGAACTTAGCAGATGAAGATTCTGGAATGACTTACTAGATGGACTATGATGATTCAAGGCAGACTTTCCTCGCTTCGGAGTTCCAGCAGTGCGAAAGTAGCCCATCTGCCGCTGATAGTCTGTGAGCTGTTCTGAGCGCTTCATGCCAGTTGTTGGTTTCACTGCTTCAAGTCTTTTCAAAAAAGCCTTTAATAACACACACACACACCTTGATTAACAGATAGTGCATTCCTTGATACATTATGACCCGAGATACCAGAATCTCTTAACCAAAACCAGTCCTCCACAATAACTGATGTCTTGCATTACAATTCTTTTAATTTCTCACTAGAATTATAACACTGTAGTTCAACATATCTGGAGTACACTAATTTGAAAATTATTAGGAAGCACTCCGTCTATGTAAGAATGGAGAAACAGAACAGGGCAGCTGAGAACATTCTCATTTGGTGGCTTTGCCTTTGTTCATCTTTTACATTTATATAAAAGGCAAAACCTACAAACTATAAAGGAATGCCATAATGGCCTCGGACCAGAGCTTTTCATATCAAAGTAGCTCAACAACTGTATCATACTGACTATGACAGTGTAAGCGAGGCCAAACAAGCTTCACTGGAGATGAATTTCCATAGAAAATCACAGATGAGAGGGTCCCCTTGCTCTCGTGGCCATCTAATTTCTTAGCATAGCAGCAGAAAAAGCCAAAGATGTTCTAAGGGGTTGTGAATTTTACTTTATAAAGCTGTTATATTCTATGCTAGTTACAGGCAACTAGTTTGCACTGTTATTTGGAATAAATATTTGTTTACAAACAACTTGCTTTTTACAAATATTTCCTTTTCTGTGTTCTAATACTCCATTTTGTGATTTGAAGAAATGGAAACAGAAAGATTGTTGTGTATGGAGCAGGAATCTTGTGCATATCCTAAGTTATTATGTCAGAATTTGATTGTTCAAACCTAGTCAGTCCTCCAACCACTTTCTCAGGAATCCAAAATGCAGACTGTTAACACGTACTATAAATATTCCATTTCAAAAGAATGGAACAAGAGAAAATGTGCAGAAAGAAGTGATCTGAGAGGTTTCTTGGGGTGTTCTCTATGAGTATGTGCATGTGTTCATGCATTTTTGGAATACCATATTAAAAATGGACTAAATGTTGTGGCTTTTGATTGCAGCCTAAAATTCTGAATATTTTAGAAAGAGTATACAGCACCAAAAATCAGAGCCAGGCAGCCAATTTCATCTGGGTAAATTCATTCCACTCTTTTCTATGTTACATTACAGATCCAATATAATTTTTTTTCTTCATGCAAAATTACATCATGAATATTTGACCAGTTCTAGATAAAGAGCTATTACACAGAAGATGAGTTTTCATTTGCCTCAAGATCTGTTGCTATGGTTACTACAATTCACTGGTAGTGGCATGAACAGGTACAGAAATTGAAATGGACTGTTTGGCTATGTTTTCAATTATTTCCACTTTATATTAAGTTGTGGGCTATAGTTGTGTGTTACTGACAACATCGTATGTGTTTGTTGATCAATGGCTAAAATAAAATGATGGAGTGACTTAATATCATCAATCAGTTTTTTTCTTGCTTGTTACCGAGATCACTGAATTCCTTTCTGGATAATTTTTCTTACATCTAAGGTAGATGCTCAATTGTGAAAAGAATGTCATTTTAGGTACACACACACACACAAATATATGTACACATATATAAATATAGATAAATATATGTACACATGTAAACACAAATGCATATCAAGATACTTCAACAACTTTTTTGCATAGTTCAAAGATATGCAAATACTATTCCAATGAAGCTCAAACATTTATTCTTTATACAGTACTATAGAAAAATCAAAAGAGGGAGAAAACTGGGTTAAAGCCACATGTTCCATAGCCTAGCACAGAGTTAAACTTGCTTAAATTTAAGTGAAATTAGTGCAGGTAATGAGAGCCAGTTTGGTATAATGGCTAAGGCATCTGACTAGAAACTAGGAGACTGTGAGTTCTAGTCCCACCTTAGAAACAAAGCCAACTGGGTGACCTTGGACTAATCACATTTTCTAAGTCCTACAAAGGAGCCTGTGGCAAATCACTTTTGAAAAGCTTTGCCAAGGAAACTTCAGGGACTTATCTAGACAACCTCCAAGATTTGGACACAATTGAGCAGAAAAAAGAAAATGCAGGTAAATAATTGTACTGGGCAAGAAATTGAATAGGAAACAAGCATATTTGATGGGTTAAAAGAATTTTTCTGTCAATTGCATTAATTTTAAATAAAGAGCAAAACAAAATAGTCGTATATGACAACCTATAACCAAGGACCATCAGTTGAGGAACACTGGAAATCTCATTGTGCTGATAAAATTTGAGATAAGCAGGCATCTTCAGGTTTGGGTACCATCTCTAGTAATCCTGAAGTTCATTATGGCAATGGTATTTCTAGTGTCTCCATATATTTTTATCTATATTTGGGTGCTTTCAGATAATGGCTTTTTTATCTCTCCCACCCACAGCAAGCACTTATAAATAGGCACCCAGCTGATAGATTTTCTTCCACTGCTAGTACCATTGAATTACAGGACAGATTTGTGATGTACTCACTTTTCAGAGAACAAAACAATGATGTGTTAAGTCATAGTTTGCAAGCCCATGGTTTATACAATGCAATACAATTTGCTAGGTGCTCATCTATCATGAGCCTCAAACTTGTGTGGATAGACTTGCCTAACATACTAAGTTGAAGAAGTCTAGTTTTTAATTAATATTGTTAAATCCAGAACTTCAACTAACCAGATTCTCTCTGTCGATCCTCTGCTGTTCCCTCTGCCTGTTGATGGCACTGTGGTACATTTTAGGTGTTGAGCTTGAAGGTTTTTTCACTGAAGCACTTTTGTTTCTGGGTTTTGCAGAATGCTTTGTCAATTCTTTTAAGAGCCTTTGGTTTTCCCGATCAATTTGTCGTACTTCCTCATTTGTGAATGAGTAGTTTTTCCTTGATCCTAGAGAAGACTGATTCAAAGCCAGTTCTTGTTGATCCTTTTTCTCCAAGTTCAGAAAAGCTTTGGACACAAGTATATATTTAAGAAAGCATGTAGCATGACTAGGCTTTTAAAAGATCACTTCAAAACTATAAAACCTATTTTCAGATTTAGCCACACAAACTATCTTTCAAATAAGGACTTCTGAGGAGTTGGCCCCCAATTCTGAAGTTGGTAACAGAAGCTTATTTATTATGTTACCCTCTTAAACAGCCTTTCTGAGGTTTATAATCACCAAATGTGTCAGACAATAGCTCCCATAATTTCTAGAGAGCATGACATTTGTGGAAATTACAGGACTTAAATTGCAAATATATTTGAAAGATTCAAGAAAAAAAGGTCCAAGCATACAATATTTCTGCAGTTGTGATAAAATGGAACCCTATATAAACAAGGCAGTGCCATTTCTTTCCAATAATTACAGAGCTCAAGTGTAATGCACCACAATTTTTGCTTCCAGAAGAAACACACTGCGGTATAAACATTCCCTACAATCACCACAGTATACATTATAAGGCAGAGTAAAAATGAAGCTTATTACAAAAAGAATTAATTCATCTGATCATTCTTAAATTTGATTTGGAAATAGGCAATGTGAACACCAGCCACAATTAGAAATATAAAGTGCATTTGTAAATAGAGCTGAATATTTATCTTACTCAGTACTAAATCAAATTATTCATATGCTATCTATCATCCATCCCTCTTTAGCAGATTATCGGTCAACAAGGAGAACTAAAGTAGGTGCTGACTTACATTCTCACAATTTTCAGTACGGAATGCTGAGCAGGAGATGGACTTTCCCAACATTCTGATTGCTGAAGTGTCAGGTCTACTTTTTGCATATCTAAATAAGTGTCAGGTATGCAGTCACACTTAAATAGTTTCACATACGAAAAGAATCAGTTCATAACAGTAAGTTGTGCACAATCTTAAAATTGCCATCTATTTTTCTTTTTGAAGATTGTGACATTTCATATTTTACTTCTAGAAATGTTAGAGATTTGAAACTTGTTGAACATGTCTTGCCTATCTTAATCTATAATCTAAGTGAATTCCTCACTCCTTCTCGGATCATTAATTGATCTGCTGTTGATATACCATAGTTAAAAAGCCTTTGGCACTGACATTTAATCTCTTTCAAGTCACTACTCTACTATCAAATTTATAAATCACTGATTCTGTAACACAGTTTGCAGCAAGCTGGTTACCATCTGTGTGACAGATACTTGGATAGATGACTAAGCTGTAAAATATTTGAAAATAACTTCAATGTCAGAGAGCCTGAAATTGCTGAATGTATTTAATAGAATTATTAAATTGTTGAATTTATTTTCAAAATATCATGTGAAGATGTGGTATGTACACAAATGTTGCAGAAAGTTAAATGTAACAGTAGGAATTATTCATAAACAGATCCTTCACTAATCTTAGTTAGAAAACCACCAAGACTTCTAGTTCAGTATACTATATTGCTAAATATATTTAGGAAAGCAGAATTTTTGGAAAAGGAATAGAGAGATAAGAGTAGCATGTGTAGATGGTAGTCAGGATTCAGAAAGAAACATAAAGGATATGCCAATGCACAACAGATAACAGGGAAGAAAGTGGAAGTTAAGGTATATTTTTGCCTTCAGTAATATAGCAAAGGTACATAAAAAGAATGCATATGGAGAACAGCACCATGAGATACATTTTGTAAAATAAGACAGCAGTCAAACCATTGGTTTACAATACAGATATATCCCTTTTAACTGAATGCCATTGAAAGCAAGGGGTTTGCAAATACTTGTAGTAATTATATCAAAGACAAGTTCCAAGAACTAATATTTCCAAGGAATATACAATAAATATAAAGTTTCCAAAACAAGTAAATAGTTCTCTCCACATTTATGTGGAGCTTCATATTATGCAAAATTAAACACTACTGGTATCAGTGAAACTATTTTAGACAATCATTTTCGAAATTTGAGAATGTAGTAAATGTTGCAAGACACGTGAAATGGACATTACAGTACTTTCAAATCAGTGATGTCTGTTAAGAGATGGCACAATAAAAATAGCTATTCTATACATATTTATGCCAATTATAAGCCCTTAAATGATATATATCTATAATTTTGCTTTAACAAGCATATAAGCAGTCTGTTCCTCAATATATACCTGCAAGCTATACGAATTTGGATTCAATCTGTAACATTTAACATAGAAATATTGATGTAATAATTGGTTATCATCTGATAAAGATTCAGGGGATTATATAAACAACCAGCAATAAATCCTTACTACTTCACAGGAAAGCTGTTATAAAATCAAAATATCTTACTCATAATGTTCCAAAAGATAAAGAAGTTAGAGTAAAGAAGAAGTGCATGCATACAGTCTTGAAACAACTCTTCAGAAGAATTTATACCATCTTAGTAGAAACTACAATGCCCATGAACACTAAGAACAGATGGGAACGGAAAGGATATTACTCACAAGTTGAAAACAATTATCCTATAACGTCCCATTTAACGTGGGAATAAAGGACCCCCACAATAGCATCTGGGCCAATGCAAACAACACAGGGAAAAATGTTGATATTCCTGCACTAGTACAAAATTAGGGATTGATGCTAGAAAGATCTGTTACTATCCACCATTGCAGAATATCCTTCTCTGAGAAATTCAGATGTCCTGACCCTGATGCTTTTTGGAAACTTATCAAAAGGGACCTTTTCTGGAGGGCTTTTAATTAATTAGCATAGTCCCACTGTAATTGTTAATTGCAACTGAGAAGTTGTTTTATGACCATAATGGAGCCTGCCCATCATGATTATAAGTTGTGATGGTTGTAAAGCGAGTCTCCCACATGATTGACCTGATGTTTCGATTTTTGTCGCAGTCAATAAGTGACTACCACGATTGTTAAGCAAACTAATGGTTCACTGTGGACAGGTATTGCCAAAAGTAGAAATAACATAAGAACATAAGAAGAGCCATGCTGAATCAGGCCAAAGCCCATCGAGTCCAGCATTCTGTGTCACACAGTGGCCCACCAATTGTACATGGGGATCTTGAGCAGAAAGAGAAGGCAAAACCCTCCCTTTCCCTTGACCCCCAACAAATGGTACCCAAGGGAATCCTGCCTGCCTCAACCAACATAGAGGCGGCACATGGACATCCGTTTTAATAACCACCGATACACTTGGCATCCATGAATCTATCTAGCCCTGCCTTGAAGCTGTCAAGGCTGACAGCTGTCACGACCCCTTCTGGAAGTGAATTCCATAAATCAACGACCCTCTGGGTGAAGAAATATTTCCCTTTATTTGTCCTCACTTTCTTGGCTATGAGCTTTAGGGAGTGCCACTTGTCCTGGTATTGTGTGATAGAGAAAAGAATTTTTCTCTATCCACCTTTTCTATCCCATGCATGATTTTATACACTTCGATCAAGTATACCATTTTTTGATAAAAACATTGGACACTTAATTATGGGACACTGCAAATGGCCATTAATGCCGGCAGGTTGCTGAGGGCCTGAAATGTGGTCATGTGACTACAGAGGGGGACATCAGAACTTTGGAACCAGATCATAAATATCCCCTGGGGAGATCCGTGTAACTTCAAATGTTCATTAAACAAGCAGTTGTAAGTCAAGGACAACCTGTATATTGTGTTGTGGGTTTTTTATTTCTGTATTTACATTTATTCAGTATACAAATGAGTTTTATCTTGCTTAAACTTTAATAAAGAATCAAAATATGGCAAAACATAAAACATGCTATGCACTTATGCTTTAGCTATTAGAAGTCAAGCTTTGTGGAACTATTTGTTTCATAAAAACTGTATAGTAGAGCTACAATAGCACGGTACTATTAAAGGAGAATATATTGGGACACTTAAAATTTGTGGGTACTACTGTTAAAAATATAATTGTTTGGCACAATGAATAGTGGAGATTCTTTTAGCATAATTACAAGTATCTCACTTCATGTCTTGAAAAAATATTTAATCTCTGCAAATAGCTAGTCAAGTATCTACCATATATCAAATTGCATAGGAAAAAAGAATGGAGCTAATAACACAGTTCAGAGGTACATTATAAAGCAGTGCTACCAAAGCATGCTAACAATAACACAGACAGCAGTATTGTAAATACGGACTTGAACTAATCTGTTCATCCTTCTTTCTCCAACATGGCTTTAAAAAAATTGGAAGTTTGCTTTTATGTCTCTAAACTCATAGGGACTGTGGATTATTTTGTATACAGTCTGTGAAACACGGCAGTTTCAAACTAGAAATTATGAAACTGTCTTGTTATAATTAACCATTTAAAATGAACCAAATTAACTGTAACTAATATGAAAAAGAATTTAAAAAAGGAGTGGGACTGTACAGACTGCAGGTACTAGAACAAGCCTCTGCAATCCTCCTGTTTAGTCCATATATTAACATGAATATGGACAGCTTCTGCTACGTGCAAAAAGAACAGATTCTCAAGATTAAATTCTCAAATGGACAGAACCTGGAAATACAATTTAGGGACAGAACATAATTTAGACTGCTTGTGCTACCTCCTTCTCACCTTTGTGTCTCAATTCTATATTAAGTAGAAATCACCATAATTAACTTTAAAATACACGCTGTAGGCTTCTTATAAACAAATAGTAAATAAAGCCACTTTGGCCTAAGGGGTAATGATTTTATTAGATATATTTTATGATAAACATCTGGATTCTGAAAAGTTATTTTTTGCTAGCTGAAATCATTTACTGTTTGGTGTTTCTCTTTAAATAGATAACTAATAAATCATGAATTTGTTTCAGCAATTATCTTTAATTAGTGTTTGTGTATGTAAATTGCTACATTATTTAAAATTAGATTTCAGCCATTTTGCTATCATGTTGCTATGGCAGCCTCTAATAAGCATAATGAGAATAAATAAATATTCTAGAGAAGAGAGATTCTAAATGAGAAATAGTCCTATTGGTAAAATTCATCATTTTCAATATTATCTCCATAAATCTTGTGTATGAGAACTTCAGTTTTAGATAATCACCAAGCAATTTTGATAGTTGCTGAAAGTGTCAATGCAGTGTGAAAGAGCTTTAAAGCTGAAGAGTTAAGGTGGGACCCAATTTGCCCAATACCCCACCTCTCTAGAGAAGAACCTGTGACCATGTTGAGTATTACTTGAGACTCAACTCAATTTAGAAATTGTAGAGAATATTTGTAGTTCAGGTTGTAGGTTTAGGCAGAGATTTGTTCTCCAATTTGCTGCTTGGCTTCTGGATGTTTTGTCACCCAACTAGGTAACATCTTCAACAAGATGTTACCTAGTTGGGTAATGAAACATCCGGGAGCCAAGCAGCAAACTCAGAGGACAAACCTCTGTCTAAACTCAGCTCAGTGCTGGAGCACCATGGCTGTCCATGGGGAAAGTAGCAACAGAACTGTTTTCATTGTTTCTATTCCGACACTTCATGAGATGTCCAATGGTGGCATCAAACCACCACACTCATCACTTTGGATCTTCCCAAAGAAAGGCCAATGCTTTCTGACCTTGACTAAGGTATTTGGCTTGATCAGAAAAAGGAACTTTTGCTATAGAAAATGTAGTGACCAAAAATAATTGTTTTATAATATTAAAATTCTATTTTCATATTGAAATGCAGAGAAACAGCTACATGCTATTAAATATTAAAGAATAACTTACACATCTCAACCCTTCATTGCTTGATGCCTCTCTATATAGAGAATGTCTTCTATATTAGAATGCTTTATCTTTCTGCAATGGATAAATTACCCCAGTCTTGCTCTATCATACAACCCTACAGAGTACAGTTGGAAATACATTAGTACTTGAGACATAGTAATTCAGTTCAAAAAATGTAAGTAAAGGCCCCAAACCCCAGATTAAACAACACTTCTTTTAAGCATTAAAAATATTCTGACCTTCTCTATAAATAATGCTGGGGACAAAAAAAAATCTTATCAAAGACCAGCAGGACAACAGGTTATTACCTATCTTTTTTTTTTGTTTTTTTTTACAAAAAAATGGGTGGGTAACTGGGAATGCTAAATATAAGAATTCTTCAAGGAAACTGACTCAACCACTCTAACGCCATCTTCATTAAATGGATTCACTCCTTTAATGTGCTGCCCAGTTCCAGATTAGAAAGGAGATAAATTTACTTTCTCTGTGGGTGGATGTTAGCAATTTTTAAGCTGTTATCTAAAGACATCCCCGGAAGGAGAGTTTCTTTATTAATAATAAAACTGATAGGCTGAATCTGGATGAAAAAAACTTATTTAAGCACTGAACTAGTGAAATAACTTTATTTCAGACAGCCCAAAACATCCCATTTTTAATCTAAAGAAAAAAAATCTACAATACATAAACTATAGATTCATAGAGTTCATGTACTAGTGAAGGTCCTGTTTGATACTTGATATGAGAAAATGTTTAACATCCATCCAAAACTGGTGTCATAACACCCTAAATTGGGACCAGAATATAGAGAAAAAAGCAAGTTTATCAATTAATGTAAAATTCACACTGTCAATGAAATGACAAATGTTGCTCTAAATATTAAATAATGCCAATGTAGGCAGCCACTACAGGCTGTTATATTTTATGTTATTTTTTCCCTTTAAGCCATTTTCTGAATTTGCTGGTAATTCCTTTTGCAGGACTATGGCATCTACTACTGAGAACCAAAATAGCTTGTTCCTAAACGCTAATATATAATATCCGGTTGAAAAAGACAGAGATATATATATTTCTATGACTCTGACAACAGAACAGCTATGGCAATCACAAACAATACTGAAAGGACTGCAATTAGACAATATTCAAATAAGATTGTTTGTGGAAAAATCTTAAATTATATATTTCTTTAAAAAAATCTGACACAGTATCCCATACAAGTATCTTCTTTTACGCTTCCCTTAAAGTTCTAAACACTTTACAGTTTCCCTGTGTTTTTCTCACCTATTTTCTTCCAACACAGAAACAGATACACAGATACCGTATATGTTTTGATAACATGAAGAAATCCTGCTTTCAGCTCTTCAACTCTTGAAACATTTCTGACTGCCAGCCTGCCTCAATAAAGAATCTGCTTACATCAGCAATACATCACAATACCTTTCTACAAGACTTCTCCTATCAAGTGAAGAACTATTAAATGGGACAAAGTATTTGAAGATCCATTTATTGATTTTACATTCGCAATTGAATGTATGATTAATAGCATTACAAGTTTGTTTTTTTTTTAAAAATAAGGTTTTTTAAAACATAATAACTTAGTTAAGCACATAGTAAATTGATTTGGTCAGACAATAGCTATTTACAGTTGTAAGACAAATATTTTGGACTGAACCCAGAAAACAATTCACTGCAGGTTTTTCAATTCTATGTTTTAGTTAACTGCCTTGTCACATTTTAAATTAACTGAACCTTTTTGGTGTCTTTCAGGGATAGTCCTCCAGATTCTGTTGCATCATCTAGATATAATTAAGTATGAATATTAGGATTTCCAAACCTTTGAAGTTTCGTTTAAATGAAGGTTTGAGTGAAGCAATCCATTAAGGCATTGTGCCTCAAACTGGAGGCTTGAATGACTATGGTATTGGAGCTTTTAGGCATGCAGAGGTCTCTGAGTAAAGACCAATAAACCAGCTTTTATTTTAGTGCAGCGGTTCTCAACCTGTGGGTCGCGACCCCATTTGGGGTTGAACGACCATTTCACGGGGGTCGCCAAACAACGCAGTCCACCATTTTCCCCCCCTTTTCCTTAGCTGTGCTACTCCCTCTTATTCTATTGGCTTTTGAAAGAATAGAATAGACTCTCTTGAATAGAGTCTAATTCTATTGGCTTTCAAAAGCCAATAGGAATTGTCGAGGCTGTCTCTGCCCTGCTGAGCCCGCCAAAAATCCCAGTCTGCAAACGGTGCTGCAAGTTGTCTGCAGTGAAGGCGAGCTGTCTGGAAGTTTCCACCCCTCCCTGCTGAGCAACTACTAAAAATGTAAGTAAAAGAGGGCCAGGGGTGGGAGGCCGGCAGGCGCAGGGAGGGTTGCTGGCGCGCGTGGGGCCCGGCGGGTGCCTTACCTCCCTTGGGCTGGGCCAGCTGGTGGCCCAGCCGGTGGTCGCCCTGCGCCGTCACTGCCCCTTGCCAGCTACGCCTCGGCCGGTGCAGGGGGCAGCACCACGCATGCGTGGCGCTCCCAGGCAGGGAAATAGTCCTCGACTTACGACCGGTTGGGGGTCCTCGACTTACGACCGGTTGGGGGTCGCGGCATTAAAAAGGTTGAGAACCACTGTTTTAGTGCTTTGCAGAGGAAGAGTATATCATCTCTTTGAGGCCTTTATCACAACAAGGAAAAGTGATACATATCAGGGATCAACTGAGATCCTCATGGTCTGAATGAATAACAATTGTCAGATTAGATTAAATCAGTGCTGGTATAAAGATGTTCTTCTTTCCACTATATGAAGATCTGGGAAAAGGGAATCAAATAGATTTTGCAAGCTATAAATCTGATCATTTTTAGGGGAAGCACAATCTCTTCCAAAAAAGGTTAAGAAACTACATTCCCAGTCTACTAATCTCAATTTATCTAGATTAAATTTTAACTTGTTCCTCCTTATCTAACTCATTATTAAAATCAGATAATATTCCAGAAAAGTTAATGATTCCTAACAAAGAGTAATAGAGCTGAGAATCATCGAATTCTGGATAATCTCAATGATTTTATGTATATATTACCCAATGTGCAAGAAAGAACACTTTAGCCAAAAACATTAGTGCTGAATGATGGTCCCACAGCACCACCTTCTAGAGCAGAGGTCCCCAACCTTTTGGGTATCAGGGACCAGTTCTGTGGAGAGAGGTTTTTCCACGGACTGGAGGGAGCGTGGTTTTGTGTGCTGCCTGCATCCTGTGTATGGGGCTTTGCTTGTTTGTGCAGACAGGTTGCTGGCATGCCGCGGCCTAGTACTGGTCCACGGACCAGGGGTTGGGGCCCCCCATTCTAAAGAACATAATAGTAAAGGTGTCTATTTCTGCTATACAGTACAGTATTGCTGAAGCCCAATCCCACAGTTGTACTATTATCAAAATAAACAGTACTAAAAGTTTTCAAGAAGTCTAGGAACTGAAAGAAGACCCTCCTCACTAAGTCACAATATAGATTATTCACCAAAATGATCAAAGTAATGAATTGAAACTTAAGGCCTAACTGAAATGCATTTATAATCAAATATACCTCAAACTACAACAGTTTTAATTGAATAAAAGACTATTACTCTCTTTATATAAGAAGATACATGCTCTTCCAGCCTTTATTTCTCCTATCTCCCTATCTAAAAGTAAAATAATACCAGATGAGAAATCTCTGATTGTAATGGTAATGTGGAAATGACTTTGGGGAGGGACAGTGTAGGTAGATAAGAGGGGACTTAGCCCGCAGCTGCCTAAAAGAGAGAGAAGAAAAACTTAGAAAGGAACCTCCTTAACTTATTAGGCAATAGAAGAGACCACAGGAGATCTGTACTTTCAGACATGCAAGATTCTGTTAATGTAGCCTTACTATAAAGTAGAATTAGCTCATCTGCTGTGTATCCTGTCTGATCTACCTGGAAAGGCTGACAGAAAAAACATTTTAAAAACCCCAAAACAACCTCAAAGCCAATTGTTCACAGCACACCCATCAGGTCCTCTGATTCCCAAGCTAGTACTCTTTCCATATGTTTCACAGAAATACCAGTATTGCTTTTACATAGGTGATACTTTTAACATCTTTCTCCAAAACTAGATATCATGTTTATAAACAATTTTTTTAACTGGTCAATGGTGTATCCAAAGCTTTAGATGTAACAGTGGACAGAAAAACTACACCAACCAAATGCATTCTCATGATAGGCTGCAGGTGTTTGAAGTAAAATATGTGGTCATAAAGATACAATTTTTATTTACATATGCATGTCAACTCTGTGTGTGGGGTGTGTATGTGTGTTTGTGACTAACCAAGCCCAGCTTCATTTGAAAGATACATAACTTATTACAGAATTTTAAAAACTAAGTTGTATTTATTTCAATTCATACATTTTTACTTAACATTACTATGTCTAGAAAATAGTGTAAAGAATGAAAGAATAATGAACATATTTTTCATATTCAAAGCAATCCATAAAGTCATCCCTCCCTCCCTCCCACATACTATATTGGAATGCACTTACAATGAAAGCATTAAGGAGAAAAATAACACTGAAGAATTAAAAGAAAAAATACCTTTCAAAAGATTATTCAAGTCCATAGCTTCATGCAGTACCTTTTGAAGACATTTGTGATCTACTCCAGGTTCTAATGAGAAAAAAGTATAAAGAATTATATTAAGCCTAGTGTTTCTGCCATGTATATGCTTTAATAAGTTCTGCAAACTTACCATATAACTCCTGGCTCACATTTTGTTGTCTTTTAACCTTTAATTTCTTATCATTGGATGCTGCTACTTCAAAAGATTGGATGGGACTGATATCTGGTGTTGACAGAGGAGTTACATCAGTCACTGTATCTTCAGACTCTTCTGTGTGGTCACCCAGCTTTGATTTTATTTCCACTGACTTTATTCCTTGGCTTGACTGTTGTTCTGATGAAAGAAGTGGTGATCTTATGTTTTTCTTTTCTAAAGAACATGATGAGTCTGACAAGCAACCATCAGAACCTGTGTCTGAATAATCTGTATCAGAACTAGATGATGGGGAAGAGGAGGAAGAACCAACATTCCTATTAACCTTTGCACCATTAGGCTGTTTAGAGAGCTTATGTCTAACTCTCTGATTTCTGCTATCATCACTACTGTCTTCTTCATCTGTGTAGTAATTTTCTTCACATTCTTTCTTTCTTAGGGGAATTTGCACTGGAATGTTTTCATGAAGGGTTTGTTCATTTTGTGCTGTGATTCTATCAACTGGATCCTCCAGATTTAAAGAAGCTAACAAAGAAAGAGCATTATTTGAATGACGAGCACCACTGCCTAACATATGTTCCTTCTCAGATTCTGCCTGTTTAGATTGCTTTTCTTCCTCAGTACTGTTATCCTCCATCACTTCCTGTTTCAAATGACAATCATCTGTAACTGAACCTTTTATCTGTGCATGCTCAGAACTTTCCATTTTATTTATTTCTGTTGTTGCTCTGTTTTTCTTCACCTCTTCTTCAAAATCACTATCAAAGAAAGAGTGATCTACTTCACAATCAGATATATCTTCATATCGGTCCATACTGAAGTCAATACTGCTTAAATGTTTTCCCTACAAATAGAAAACTGGAATTATTATACCAATCACTGAAAGAAAAATCTTTTTCTAACCTTTTATTATAGCAAATCTTTCCCCCCAAATACATATTTTAACTTATCCTCTTGAAGTAGCAGCAATTACGAGTACAGCTTTATGCAATATTCTATTGTTTCATTTGGTACAATCACATAACCCAAGTTGCTTTAATACTGTTCAATATTTGGATATCTGGAAAAAAATAAAAAGAAATAATTATAGGAAAATCCCCAACTGGGTGTCTACATTAGAAATGTATACACATCCAAATTTGATAAAACGTGAGGGTGCTGTCACCTATAAAGATATTTTGAATGAGAAAGGAGAATTAAAAGCGAGAAATACCTTAAAGGAAGAAGGAATTGATCTGGAATGATGGGCATATCTTCAAATTAAATCCAAATTTAATAAAGACAAAAAGGAACGGGGTATAAAGCAAGACTCTTCAGAATTAGATAAAATCTTATTTAGCAGGGAAGGCAAGACCATAAGTAAATTATATCGATATTTATTAGAGCAAGATATGATTGAGGAACAGGTGAAAGAAACAATGATAATTTGGTGTAAATATTTTGGACACAATATTGATTTGGATATTTGGCAAAGTTTATGGGGAAAAAAATCTAAAAATTACTCTAGCAACCTCCTATAAGGAAAACCTCTATAAGATGTTTTATAGGTGGCACCTCCTAGCACGAATGAACAAGGGGAAATCCTGAATTTGCTGGAAGTGTGAAGAGACCGTTGGGAATTACTACCACATGTGGTGGCAATACCCAAAGGCACAAAAATTTTGGAACTTATTAAAGAAGTGGTTGGAAGAAATTTTGCAAATAGATATAGAAGCCAAACCGGAATTTTTCTTATTGGGAATTATAGAAAGAAAATATAAGAAAGACACGAATTATTTATTACTGCATATAGTAACAGCGGCACGAATCGCCTTCGCTCAAAAATGGAAAGAGAAAGATACTCCAACCGAGGAGGAAATATTATTAAAGGAAATATTATTAAAGGTTAAAGGAATTAGGAATGTTTAGTCTACAGAAAAGAAGACTGAGAGGAGACATGATAGCTGTCTACAAATACCTGAAGGGCTGTCACAGTGCAGAGGGATCAGCCCTGTTCTCACTTGCTCAAGGAAGGACTAGAAACAATGGGATGAAACTGCAGGGGAAAAGATTCAGATTAGATGTTAGAAAAAAATTTCTAACAGTAAGGGTGATCAACCAGTGGAACAGGTTGCCACAGGAGGTGGTGAGCTCCCCTTCGATGGAGGTCTTCAAGCAGAGACTGGACGGCCATCTATCTGGGATGGTTTAAGGAATCCTGCCTCGAGCAGGGGGTTGGACTCGATGACCCGGGAGGTCCCCTCCAACTCTACGATTCTATGATTCTATTATTGAAAATTTTCAATTGCGCTGAAATGGATAGACTTACATGGGAACTCAAGGACAAAGGTGAAACCAAGTACTATAAAATCTGGGAACAATTTTATGATTGGATAGACAATAAGAGGGTAACCAAGATAAATGTATAGTGCTAGAATAAAATATAGATTATAGACAAATATATATTTAAAAGATAAATAGACATATAGAAATAAGGGAAAAAGTGTTAATAGTATATTATAAATAGTGAACAAAGTGCAAGAACTATATATCTATATGAGTACTAATACTATTGTAAAATGTTGGAAGATGTATGGAACCAGTGACGTCATATCTATGTCCAATGTGTTTTTAATTTTGTATTATTAATAAAAAAATTTAAAAAAATACTGTTCAATATTAATTATATATATTGAAAATGTAAGTTTGTGGATTTACTTTTATATCAAGTGAACAATTATGCAATTTAAAATAACATTAATTATAGTATTATTAAAATCCAATAATAATATATGCATTAATTTAGAGATAGAAATAAAAATCATAGGTGGATGATATAAATTCAAAACGTCAGGAGAATGCAAACATTTAAGAAGGCAGGAGACTGGGAAAATAAAGATCTCCTCCCCCAAACATACTGAAAGGATCAGATCTGTGTGGTACCTTGACATTTTCAGAACTGAAAAGAAGGAATAATTTCATCTAAAAAGTTTGTATGATATCTGCACCCTCTATTATTGACTAATTCATTTAATTTGCCATCTTCATCTGATACAATGTATAGGTTTTTCCATTCCTTTTTTCATTCTCCTTTTTTGTACCACCTAGCCTGGCAAGCTCCTTGTCTAGTCCTAGTAAAAATAATGCCCAACTATGGCTGTTATAGTAAAAGAGTATAATACCGCATTAAGGAAAATAAGCTTTTATTATAGTACTTGTGTTCCATTACAGTGCAATAAAAATGGACATCTGTTCTCCATTTACAATAACATACCTCCAGTTGATATTCTAGTTGGAGTATTAGCATCCTTTAGACATTTTATTGATTAGTTTCCAATTAGTTTTATTGATTACATTTCCACGCTGAACCACCCCAACGATGCCCTTGCCGTACTGACCCAGTTCCTGGAGGCCGTATGGGTCTGGATGGGGAAGAACGGACTCAAGCTCAACCCCTCCAAGACCGAGTGGCTATGGCTACCGTTGTCCCGGTATAGCCAATTGACACCATCGCTATCTATTGGGGGCAAAACAGTGGCCCCCACGGGAAGGGCTCGCAATTTGGGAGTCCTCCTGGATTCACGGCTGTCCTTAGAGGACCATCTGACGGCCGTGGCCGGGAGGATTTTCTATCACGTTTGCCTGGTGCGCCAGTTGCGTCCCTTCCTAGACCGGGACTCGCTACGCACAGTCACTCATGCCTTCGTTACCTCCAGGCTGGACTACTGTAATGCTCTCTACATGGGGCTCCCCTTGAGATGCGCCTGGAGGCTCCAACTGGCCCAGAATGCGGCCGCGCGGGTAGTGACGGGAGCGTCGTGGCGCTCCCATGTAACACCGCTCCTGCGCGAGCTGCACTGGTTGCTGGTGGTCTTCCGGGTGCGGTTCAAGGTGTTAGTGACCACCTTTAAAGCGCTCCATGGCATCGGACCCGGATACTTACAGGACCGCCTACAGCTAGCAAATACCTCCCGCCGTCTGGTACGCTCCCACAGAGAGGGCCTCCTCAGGGTGCCGTCAGCCAGACAATGTCGGCTGGCAACCCCCAGGGGGAGAGCCTTCTCTGTGGGAGCTCCCATGCTATGGAACGAGCTCCCCCCTGAACTCCGTCCGATAACAGATTTATGCACCTTCCGTCGGGAACTAAAAACATTCCTTTTTCGACAAGCCGGCCTGGCATAGAAGCTCCAGTTCCAGCAGGGTTGAAATGTTTTAGGGGGATTGAAAATTTTTAAGATTCGTAAGTGTTGGGTTTTAAATGGGGATTTTACGGCGAAAATTGTTTAATTCATTTTTAATTATTTTAATTTTGTATATTTATATGTTTTTAAATTTTTAGACTGTACAAGGCCCCGAGTCCTCCGGGAGAGGGGGGGTATAGAAATTTGAAAAATAAATAAAATAAATAAATAATTCAAAAAAGATTGCTCAGTTGAATAAAATACTTTTATAACGTAACAGGATTTTTCAAGACTTTGTTGAAGCAGCCTCTCACCAATGGAAACTTATGGTCACAATAAAATAGCTAGCCTTTGAGATATCAGTGTGCCTCCTGTCAATCCAATTTGCATGTTAAGCAGTTCACACTGGAAGATTACATGAACCCTTTGCTATAGCTTAATTGAGTCAGTGATATTTGAAGGAGGCTTCCCATTAATTCATTAATTGCTATGCCAGGCAATAATAAATCATGCTTCTCTAGTTCAGTTGCTATGACACTGCTGTGAACTGAGTTGCTGTGATTTTTTTTCAAGACAGGGATGAGGAGAGTATTTTCAAAATGGAGTATTTTCAAAAGGTTTAAAATTTTTCATGACTCATAGCCATGCTTCCTAAAGTATCCGCCCAGGCATAGAGTAAGAAGAAAGGAATGTAGCCAATAGAGAAGGGACTATAGCTGTAGCTAGGGAATAATTGTGATAGTGAGAAATGATTGGAACACAGAGGATAGTGATGTTTTAGTGATGTTTTGAAAAAGGGGTGTGATTTTTACTAACTATAAATTTTGCTGATGCTTCTGTAACAGTGTGACTCCTCCCTTGTAACCGTGAGGTTACCTGGTGAGAGTCCACCACGCTTTGCAAATCGTTTTTTTCTTTTGTTAAAATAAATAGAGTTTATTTTTCTAACTCTGAAAGTCGTCTCATTTGGATTTCTTTAATACAAAAATCCTGCAAACAAATTGGAGGCACCGCTGGGATTCAATCCACTTTTGGATTCTGGGGGGCCCCTCTGGGTGCACCCCGTTCTATTTAGAGCGGAGAGGAGCCAGCCAGAGGACTTAGTGGCTCTTGAATGCCCGTTAAAAGCATAAACAGACGACTAGTAAGAGTTGAATTATAAAGTAAAAGAGGAATAATTAAACATTAAAATAGATATCTGGAGAATCTGGGAAGGACCGGGTAACATCCGTGCACGGACCCTGGTGAGTACTGGTTTGCAAACACCAAGGCACGAGATCCAGGGCGGTCAGGTAGGGTAGTGAGTGTGTGTGTGTGTCCGGTGGCGGTGCCGAGGAGGGGGTAATGTCCTTTTGAGGGGTCTCTGGGAGAGATCTGCAGGACAGTGTGCTTGAAGGGGACACTTGGGAAGTGATCCAGAGAACGGTGTTTGTGTGTAAAGAAGGGCCACCAAAAGGAACACAGTAACACATCCTAACCTAGATTCCATCTGTGGGACAGATGGGAGGTAATACTAGCTCAAGAGATTCGAAAAAGAAATGTTTAAAACAGATCTGCAAAAATCCTAAGCTCAAAATTGACCCTAATGGCCCTTTAGGCAAACTATTGGCTAGGTGGGGCTCACCACCTTACAATAGGGAGATTTTGAGATTAGGATTAAATAAAGAAGATATGGTTAACCTTTGTTGTTTTATTTGGTGGGAAGATGATAATGTAGAATGGCCAAGAGATGGATCAAATGATTATTTTCAATGCCATAATTTATACACATATGTGCAAAAGAAGAAATGCAAAAGTCTAGACAATGAATTGGCTTATGCATTAATATGGGTTCCTGATCTGTGGAATACACCGGAACATATATTAATGATTAAAAATGAAGAAACTGATCACACATATGAAAAGGAGAGAGAAAGAGATATTCTGACTCTTCTTCCCCCTCCATACAATCCAAACCAGCTTCATCCACGGGCTCCTACTCCCCCTCCTCTTTCTCCGTTGCAGATTCCTACTCCCCCACCTATTCCCCCTCCCTTACATCCTCCTCTTTCTCCGATTCAAATTCCTAGTTCGCCTCTTCCATCCCTGCCTCAAACCCCTCCCACGCTCCATTTCCTCTTCCAGATCCCCCTACTCCGTCTCTTTCCCCCTCCCCCATTCAGAATACCCTGGTAAATCGGAGAATGAGTTGGGATAAAACCCCTGATGGTGCCGGCCTGCAGGGGGAAATTGAGGAGGAGGTCCAACAATATCCCCTCAGAGAAGTGCCTGGGGGTCCTGATGCGCAAGGACAACCCCAAGTTATGTATATACAGGAGCCGTTAAAAGCTTCTGAAGTCAGAGCCTTTCGGAAAGAAATGGTGAATTTTATTGATGACCCCGTAGGAGCGAGCGAACAGCTAGATTTGCTCCTGGGACCCAGTATTTACACTTGGGATGAGTTGAATAATATTTTAAACATCCTCTTTAGCTCAGAGGAAAGAGGATTGATCAGGAAGGCTGCTATGAAGGTATGGGAAAGGAATTATCCAAATAACCCTCCCAGAGCTGATTACCTACCTCCTGACCAAAAATATCCTCTTCAAAGACCCGATTGGAACAATGCAAGATATTGCTATTAAAAGAAAATTACAGAGAGGAAAGTGTATGTTTAGAGGGATACAGAGAAAGTAAGACAGCAAGTGATGAAGCAGGAAAAAGCAGGAAAAACCTCCTAGAAAAGAGTTCAAATATAGGAGGAATGAAAGGAACCAGTATGTAGTGAGAGCAGAGAAAGAGGATTTCGAGGTGGATACCAGAATAGGGAAAGCTTTGAATGTGGAATGAAGGACCAATAGTTATTAATTTGTCAAGAGAAAGTAATGAAATATCCGTATGTGAAGTTGTTTATGCAAGTAGTTTGAATGGAAGTGAATGTGTGAATATGCTGATGTGCAAGGAGGTTGAGCGTGTGTGTGTGTGTGAGTGAGTCTTCCCCATCCCAGACTGTGGAAGAAGTTGTGAATGGCAGATTTTATTGTTTTAGGGGTCAATTGAGAAGCGGTGGCAAGTGTTTGCCTGAGGAGTTCCATGGAGGATGTGTGAGAGAAATGTATTGTTTTAAGTGAGAGAGAGAGAAAGTCTGTAGAAACTGTAGTTTTTTTTTTTTCTTTCCCTTTGGCCTATTGTAACTTTGCTCAGGGACAAAGATAACTTGTTTAGTATGGCTTCTCCTTGTTCCAAATGTATCATTTGTTTTGTTGCGGCAGTTTGTATTTAACATTTAGAAATGCAGAATCTATGTGTGTGTGTGTGTGAAAGGAAGTAATGTAACTGACCTAGTTTGATAACGTAACTAATGACAACAAGCTCTCACTTCTGTTGAAGCTACATGTATCTCATTAAGTTTTTTTTTCTTTTGTGATGCTGCACTGAAAAATAAGTTTTTACCTCTTTATGAATGTTAATGCTGGATAGAATTGCAGATAAATGTTCAGCCTGATTGTTTATGGATAGATGGTTATAGCAAAGTTGATAAGAAAGAGACGTGGTGGATGTTGGATGGGGAGAAGAGAACGAAGGGGGGGCTGTTGTTTTATTTATTTATTCATTTTGTTTTTATGTCTGTGTGCAGGACACACTGATAAAACATAATATCTAAGAGAATTGAAGGAATTGTAATTCAATCCTTGTCTAAAATGAAGGAGTTGAGAAACATTTTGGGATTATAAGTGAGCTATGTTGTTTTGAATAAAGATTTGTATGCAAACAAACTCAAGCAGAGTTTGGTGAGTGCTCCTTTGTTGGTTTTTTTTTTTACTAAGCAATGTATTTGTAAATACGGACAAAAGGAATGGCTAGGGGACATCTAATGGTGAGGCTATTTCGATGCATTCAAGTTTATTTTAAATTATCTCAAGTAGGAAATTCCACAATATGAAAACTAATGACATGTTTATAAAGAATTAGATACTGGGGCTGTTTTCTGCTTTGTCTTGTCTTAGGAAACAAGGCTTGCTGATCCAACACCCCCTTTGAAATTTCCTGTTCACAAGTTTGAGAAACTTGTTTGAACCCCCGTTGAGCTTCAAAGTACATTCCATTGAAGTGGGAGACGAGGTGTGGATAAAGACCTGGAGAAAAGAGACTTTGAAACCTGATTGGGAAGGCCCGTTCCTGGTGTTATTGGTGACGGACACCGCTATAAGGACCAAGGAGAAAGGCTGGACCCACTACATTAGAGTGAAAAGCTGCTGAGTGGCACGTGACTCCAGTGTCTGGAAATCCTTTAAAAATTAAATTCAAAAGACAATGAATGTTTTGATTTTCTCCCTGCTTCTAGGAACTGCTACAGACCTGTGTGTCGGACAAAGGACCAGAAGAAAGTGGAGTAGAATAAAAGATCAATTATGTGTAAACAACGATTATGACAAACAAACTGAATTCCAATGGTTTGTATCCTCTAATATGAGTGGGACTTATGGAGATTGTGATGTGGTATTTCAGGTTACTGAAAAGATTTTAGTGAATAAGAGTGAAACTATAAAATGCTCAGACTCTAGGCAGAAACTGGCAAGAGTTGAAAGCTTATGTAAAGAAAGATTAACCATAACAGAAAATGACCCTAGATGTTCTAGGATTGTTAATATTCTTTGGTCTGGAATTTGTCATACTTCAATTATTAGTTATAATGATATGGAGTATGTATGCAATAAGACTAATAGAATAAAGCAGTTACCTGTGGGATGGCAAGGGCAATGTAGGGTGGAGTGGAACAATGATTTTAAGAAAACCACTCGGAAACCTCAAAGCTCTAGATCATTCTCACTCTCTCTCAAAAGAATGAGAAATGCTAGGACTACTAAGTCCCAGAGAAATTGTAATGAATGTATTCAGAAAACAAAACAGGGGACTAAAATAGTGGAAACTTTGTTATATTATACTTACAAGCCAGAATGTAATAATACGCTAATAGAACCCTGTATTTCAAACCAAACACAATATTCCAGATGTTATACAAAACAAGGGATTCAGTGTTATGAACCTAAAGCAATGGGACCCATTACTGGAAGTATATATGTATATGGCTATAAAGGGGGAACAGAAGGAACACAAACATTATTTACTTATGCCCAAAGTCAAAGTGGTTATATAGCCCATAATCAGACAAGGGGAGAACAGAAGATATCTGTCTGTTTTGATACTTGTAAAGCAATAAGTATAGGATCGGGTTATAATGGTGAGGATGGAATAAGTTGTAAAGGTTATCAGTGGGAAAGAGAATATATCAATGAAAAGAAATATTTGTTTCAAATGGTAAAACCCCAAGCAAGCACTGGTCAAGTTGCCTTCGCTCCTAGCCATACCTACTGGTATACAGAAAAGGAACCAAAGAAATGGAGCAGGGGACCAACAGGATTTAACCTATCCATGGGTGTAGTATCCACAGATTGTTCATCAGGACAGTTGCACACCGATGTGCTTAGAAACATCAGTTTCTCAAATCTCATCTACCCAATATTATTATTTTGGTGTAGGAATTGATGGAACAGGAAAGGATCCCTATGGATGTATACAAATTCATGGATCTGGAACAGTAGTAGAACAAATCACCACAGAAATGATTAAAATAGCCCATGTACTAGTACAAACATGGCATGTGGAAACAGGCCTTATTTATGGGAGGTATAATAATTATTGGATTAATGATGCTACCCTGTTTAATTCCTATAATAAGGAGTATTCAAAGTTCAATAGAAGGAATGATGAAAACCCAGACATCCATAAAATCAATGATGCTATTAAAAGAAATAGGAGATCAGATTCAGTTATTGGAGGATATGGAGACAATTGGGCCAATAAGAGAAAGAGTATAGTAGAAAAAGAAAGATTGATTGAAATTCAGAAAAATATTAAACAAATTGCCAAATAAGAAATGGGGGATTGAGGAGAGTATTTTCAAAATGGAGTATTTTCAAAAGGTTTAAAATTTTTCATGACTCATAGCCATGCTTCCTAAAGTATCCGCCCAGGCATAGAGTAAGAAGAAAGGAATGTAGCCAATAGAGAAGGGACTATAGCTGTAGCTAGGGAATAATTGTGATAGTGAGAAATGATTGGAACACAGAGGATAGTGATGTTTTAGTGATGTTTTGAAAAAGGGGTGTGATTTTTACTAACTATAAATTTTGCTGATGCTTCTGTAACAGTGTGACTCCTCCCTTGTAACCGTGAGGTTACCTGGTGAGAGTCCACCACGCTTTGCAAATCGTTTTTTTCTTTTGTTAAAATAAATAGAGTTTATTTTTCTAACTCTGAAAGTCGTCTCATTTGGATTTCTTTAATACAAAAATCCTGCAAACAGGGATATTAGTTATGACACTAAACTCAGAATATATGTTTAATATATTCAGGAATAGGCCAGAGATTATTTCTGGATATTGACACTAGTTTGCCAAAAGCTTGTTCCCTTCTCAATTATTTATATAATAGCAACAACAAACAATCTTGTACTCTGTCTTACACTGGGCTCAAGACTCTTAATCAACAGTAACTCAGATACAGATTTTCATCCATGCAAGTCATACCAGGGCGTACAAGATACCTGGACACCCCCCCTCCCCAATTATTGTTTTGTATACAATTCTATTGATTGTACTAAGAAAAACACTATTAAATTATCCCTAATTACACCCTAGTTAATTTCCATTTAACCTAATACATTCTCTACTTCTCCAAGAACTCTTTTATAGATTATTTGTCTATATTTAACAACACATTTTTGTAATCCTTTCCACACAGAGACTACTTACCGTAAGTAACGAAATGACTGTTGCTCCTAATATTTGTTCCATTTGCAAGATCTGCTTGTTTTCCCCCTTCATTCACTTAGTAACTACAGCAAAGCTTATCAATGCTTGTGACATGAGGGGGAGAGTGTATTGCCTTTTTCAAACAGGGCTTGTTGTGGGGCTTTGAGTGACCAGGGTTAAGAGGGAATGACTAGGCCTTTAAAATAACCCTAATAAATAGCATATTAAAATAAAAATAATAAAAAAAGAATGATTAGGGCTGAGAATAACTAATTATGGGTGATCCAGCTGCCTTGCATGCAGGACATCAGACCTTAAACAATACACTATTTGGCTACTCTACTATAGATAACAAGTTTCCAAATATGCATACATGATGCTTCCTACATGTTTCTATTATTCTTCAGAAGTATAGCTTTTTATCGAGCTGTATGGTGTATATAGGCATAGATGGATTTTTTAAAATTGGTTTCAAAGTATAGTATATCCTCCCCTATCATTTAGCATTACCAATTCAGCCATGAACTCTATTATTTTATTACAAAATACTGAATATTTTCAAGTGGGAAGATGAAGTTTCTTTCTTACCCCCCATAGGTATCCACAAAGTTTGATTTAAAAAAAAATAAGATGGCAACTATGCTGGTACAATTAAATCCCACTGGTTTTTTTTTAGGTATGTTGCAGTGCACATAAAAACAGACATTTTTTTTGACTTTATCATGTTTGCCCTCGTACCTTTTTAACCATATTCTGCAGACACCTATGCATTCCATATATTTTGATAATTTAAAATTTAAAGAATTTGAAATTAAAATATAATTAGATATCATTACAAAACACTTTATATGCCTGTGCTAATATAACACCTACACAATCCTATATAAAGTGTTATTTCTCTGTCTCCTTGGAAATGCAACAGAGAAGTAATTGCATTTAAAATTAAATTTGCACCTTATGATAACTGCTGTGTAGGATTGTTGAAGTGAGGAAGGCTATGGAAGGCTGTATTTTACAACTGTTTTAACATATGTATAGGAGATACTAGCACAACTGCAGTTGTCATGACAAATTTAGTTAATATTTAGCATGCAGTCAATTTGACCCAGAGTTAAGGAATAATACAGACAGCGATTCTCAAAATGTGGTCTGGGGACCCCTAAGATTCTTCCAGGAGATCTATGGAGACAAGTATTTTAAAATCTTTGTTTTAATTTCTAATTCATTAAATATTGATAGATACAACCCACATAAACCAAAGCTCTTTGGGCCCCCTCAATCATTGTTAATAATGCAAATGGGTACTGACACTAATATGCTTGAGAATCTCTGATAGAGATAAATGCCAATTTTTCATCTGTCTGGCAAGTCTTCTTTCAGCACTGTTTTAGCCCATTATTTCAGGTTTTTAAAAAAGAGTAATAAAGGTCGTGTTTAAATCTTTGCTAAAATTTTGCTTATGAGCCATGCTCCACAACCCACCCTGTGTAGGAGACTTTCATTACTCAGAAACTGCTTTCTCTAACACATATTGCTTTGCTAGGGCAGAACTATCATTTCTGTTATTTTAACCTCTTTAAAACAAGACACAAGGGAGATAAACCACTTTGACGCTTTGGGGAAAGGATCACAATAAGCCAACAGGCAATTTCACTCTCTCAGAAAGTGAGGAGAGGAAGGAAAACATTTGTCCCTAATATATTTTTCCTTCCATCCAGTTTTTTCTTGCAAGAAGCTATAGTTATACGGTCTAAAGCACGGTACTGGCTGAGGAATTCTGGGAGTTGAAGTCCACAAGTCTTAAAGTTGCCAAGGCTGAAAACCCCTGGTTTAAGGAATTAAAAATGATATGCATATAATCAGTTTGCTCTACTCCCATGATCTACAAATATCTAGAAGAGATCTCACTTAGAATTGGCAAACTGCTTATTTTTGCATTTAATTCATGCACTGCATTAGAACATGATTTGCACTGTATTAAATAAAATATAATTGCCTGCGGTAGCAGAATTAATTTAGCTTAGGCAAAACCCGCCGTATTTTTTTTTAGCACGTTGCAAAATCGAGTCATCTTCTGCAGCCCGGAAATACACGCCTTCGAAGAAAACACCCGACGCGAGAGCTGTCCTCAGTGTGTCCTTACAATTAGCTGGATAAACTACGACTTCTTACGGACAGAGAGGCAAGTTTGCGGCTCGATTTGGAACGATTAGTCGTAACCCCGCCACTAACAAGTCAGATTCTCACCGAGCCTCAGCCTCTTCCGCGGTTTCGCCAAAACACCTGACGGCCCCCACATCTGTTCTAAGACCGAGTATAATGCATGTTGGTTGCAAGTTGCACGTGCAAAAAAACCTTACAAATAAATTAAAAATATAGCTCTTGCTAGCTCGGATAACTAAGCCATAAGATACCAGCCACATGCAACATGCTGCACTCAGGATTGCTATTTACCGAGGCACAGCCCCTCGGGGCAAAGGGGCGGAATGCCACCCACTCTTCTCCGGTATTTCGCTAAATGCGCTGTCCCTCCATTCCGAAATGGTGATGCGCTCGCATCGATTCACCTTCGCGGAGGGGCGATTGGCCTCTAACCTAGCCACGAGGCCGAAGCAAGGCTCTGCCCGGGGATGGGCTGGATACTCACCCGCAGCCGGCAAAAAGGAAGGCGTTTTGCGCCCTCGCACCGCAATTCTCCAGTCTCCCGCAAGCGAGTCTGGACTCTTCCTCCCGCGCTGTGTTTGCGTAACCAGGAAAGGGAGGGATAGAAGAGATGGAAACAAACATTTCCGTCTCCGCGTTGGCGCGCCCAGGTTCCATTTTCGAGCAGGAGGGGGAAATGCGGAGTCCCGTTCGCTGGAGCTAAGGCAAAGCGGGTTCGCCGGCTAAACGAGCCAGCATCATATGTTTGACGCAGCCTTAGAAATCTTTGCAAATAACCTTTGTAAATATATGGTTTTCTAAATCATGTGATCACCTTAATGTCAAATTGTATTGTATTGCTTGGTATTTTCCCAAACAAATTAAGTTCAGCTGAATAGGCAGCTTTAAAAGCGTTTCAGCGATCGGATTAAAACACTTTAAAATGGTGTTTTTCAAAATTGGTAACATGCTAGGGAATGCTGGCTGGGGAATTCTGGGAATCGAAGACCACAGACACCTTAAAAGTTGCCAAACTTGAAAAATACTGCTTTAAACACTTTGGCACCAGCCAAAATAGAATTATTTTCTTCATAAGTTAAGCGCCAGAACTATATACAGCCACCAGGGTTTGTAAATAGTGTTGTGAAAATCCAAATGATACCTACTTCGTATATTACCCCAAAATGAATAATGGTTTGCTTTGTTGCGTGAGCAAATTTGCAGATATCTGTATTATGATGTTGTCATTTACTTCCCGGTCGGTTTCACTGGATGGCGAACCGTAACCTGAGAAAACATTACTCAATTACTAGGTAACCGAAGATGTTACCTAGTCTGGTAATGAAACAACAATCAAGCTGAGAGAGTATTGAGGACTCCACTGAAAAAAACATTTCTTGGAGCGTGGTAGGACCGTTATTAGCCATGTGCCACATTGCAGGTAGCTATTCTGCAACTGCACGTCTACTTCGGCTAAGGATTATTGCACTAATGCAGAGGTCTTCAAACTTGGCCTTTATGACTTGTGGACTTCAACTCCCAGAATTCCTCAGCCAGCGTGCATGGCTGAGGAATTCTGGGAGTTGAAGTCCAGAAGTCATGGGCCAAGTTTGAAGACCCCCGCACTAATGATAAAGGCTGGATTGGGCAACAGAAGAGTGTAGAAAATAGCCTATTACAATGACCCCCCCCCTCGTACTTGGAGGCGCGTAGCCAAGAAACAGCCCCGCAAATCACTCGCTATCGAAACGGCGACCAAGAACAGAGTCAGTGAAGGTTTCGGAATGACACTAGTTGGAGCCCTTTCTTTGAGAAGTAAAAAACCGGTTAGCGCTAAGATGGATGTAACTATCAGCTAAAGGAAGTAAAGACAGGAAGGCGGTCCTGCTCGCTGCTTTTATGCGACTGGTTCCGCCTTGCTTAGCCGGCGCACGTGGCTGGGTTTCCGGCCGCGCTACCATTCAGGCCCTTCCCCCTCCCTACTGCTCCTCCCCGTCTGCAAACCTAGCCAGTGGGGCCTCGGCTGCCTCTGAGGTGAATCTTCCGGAGCTGGACTCTCTGGTTGGTGTCAGGAGCGGAGGGAAAGAGGCGGGGACGGTTCCTTCGCTCCTCTCAGGCATGAGCGGCGCCGGCTTCTGCGCGCCTAAGGACTTGAGCCGGAGGTTGAGGAAAATCCCCCTCAGCGGGGGAACCGAAACCTTCCGAAGAGGGCCCCGGCGCGGGAGATGTGCTGCTTTCCGGCGGCTCCTAGAGCAGCATGTTCCCCGATACTGGCGCTAACACCTCCTCTGGCAGGGGCAGCTGGCAGGTGGAATCCGCAGGCGCCGCGGTCAGTTCTGGCGCCTCTGGAGCCCCAAGTCCCGGGCGCGGGGAATCCTGCAAGAAGAGTAGCAGCGTCCCAGCCGCGGCCGAAGGCGACGGCGAAGAGGACGAAGAAGAGGCGGCGGCGGCGGCGGCGAAGGCTCCCATCCTGTGGACCCGCTCCATGCTGGCCACCGGATTGGGGATGGTGGGGTTGGCCGTCTTCCTCTTCCATCTGGGGCAGCAGAAGCCGCCGCCGGAGAAGGAGGAGGAGGTCGGCGGACAGCTGTATGTGGCCTGGCTCCTCCTCCGGCTTGTCCTGTACCTGGTTTGTGCTGCCGGCGCCTTCTTACTCGGTTTATTGCTGGCTTTGGGGAGGCAAAGTCGTGGCCGCCTCCGCCCCACGCCGGGTTTCCTCGCCGCCTGGAAGCGCCGTTACCTGGGAAGAGCGAGCGCGGCGTCGTTCTGGCGAGCTGCCGGGGTAAGCGATTGCCTTTCTCTGACCTCAGTTTTTTCTTCTCAGCCCCGACACTTTTCGACTCGAGGCTGGTGGTTCCCCCCCCTTTGGAAACAGGGCTGAGTTTAAGCCGGGCAGCATCTTGGCTCAGCCCTCTTTTGGATCCAAGTGCCTTGAATCTCTGAAACAAGCGAGCTCTCACCACAGACCTCCCATCTGCTACCAGTCCTCTGCGTTGGGGATTAGAGGCCCTCAGGTATTCTGGGCTTTCGGTAAATCACTGTTGCCTGACATTAAAGCTCTATTGCACTTTGTTACAGAGGGCCAAGAAAAATGGGAAGAGGGGATGTGGGTGGGTGGGTGTGCGACTTTCACTTTCCCTCTTTGGAAAAATGTTACTTTGGAAAAGTTGAGCTTTCTGACACCTGGGTGTGATTGGGAAGTCAATGCATTTTTGGAGCACAGTCCTTCACGGTACATAGCCCTACATAGCCCTTGCTTAGGGACCACAATTGGGATGGCAATTTGCTTGTTAAATGAAGCAGTTGCTAAGTGAAACTGCAACTATGCTTATCTTGTTTCAGCTTTCCTTTGCTTTACAAATGGGTGTAGGCTGTAAATGTGAGAACTGATCATAAAGTGAATTTTCCATCAGTGTCATAACTGAATGGTTACTAAATGAGGCAGTTGCTAAAGGAGGACTTAACCTGCAGGATTAAGATGGGTCACATTGCTAGCATGATCAGATGTTTGATTACTGCTGGGTCATAAATAAAAACAAACACTGCAAACCCATTGAAAAAGCTTGAATTTGCAATTTGAGAATTGCATACCTTTAATTTAAACATATTCTGTTTCCCTCTGCATAACAGCTAACTTACAAACTTGCAGAACTCTTTGTATTGTTTTAGCTCTTCAGTCTGGAACAAATGGTGAAAAGAAGCAATGAAGTAGTAATTTTTTAGCACATTGACAAACAACATGTGGGCATGTTTTTTTGTAACCACTCAATGCCTGTGACCTGAAAATTTAAAATCTTTTGGACAATAAAGTGCTCTTTATCTTTTAATTTCTATAGCATTTTTGTAGAAATACATGTGCAGCCTAGAATATTGAAACAGTTGAGAACAAAAAAGTTTTAAAAAACCCTTCAAAGTGTTGCAGGAGAAGCAAAACAATCCACATTAGCTCAAAGCCTGAAGAAAAGAATAGGTTGTTAACAGTTTGATTGAATGAGGGAAAGTAGAGGGTTAGTATACTGTAGGTATACTGTGCCAGAGTCAGGTCTGCCATAGAGATTCAGATTTTATGAATTAAATGTGCTTTGAGTTATTTTAAGCTAGCATCTAAGTGGATGAATTACCATAAGATGATAGAGAGTTTGCCATAGGTTTAGCCCAGCGCTGTGCAAGAACAAGGGCATCCCAAATTCTAAATCCATTGAATGAACAGTTCTATATTGAAACAATGTAATTTGTTTACTTAGAAATAGTTTTAAAATTTGGATCCTTCTAGTTCTGAATTGCAAGTAAAATTAATTTGAGAATAATGTTTTTGTAGTAAAGTCAACTTATTTTGGACATACAGGATACTATGATACAATGGATTGCTTGATAATATATTATCACTGTTATTGGAAAAAAAAGCTACTTGGGTATGGCCATTAGAGTGTTGGATTTTGATTAAGCAAACCTAGCTTCAGTTCTCTTTTAGCCATGGAGTTAGCTGGATGTTCCTGGCTAGTTTTCTCACAATATTTCCCACAGCTAGCAAGGTAGTTGTTGTGGGGATAATTTGAAGAGGAAGGTTTGAAGACAGCAAAGTCCACATTTTGGACAGAGAGGACTGTTGGTTTTAAAGAAGGATCAAAGAGGCCATCTATGTCAAAACTGAACAACCCTCTTTCAACAGAGGGGAAGGAATATGACATCTATCTCCAGTCTACAACACAGTCCTTTCAGCAGTTCCAAGAAGGCTGCACACCCATTTGCACTAAGGTGACCCGAGGAAACAGATAAATCTCCAAGTGGCCTCAATGACTCTTTAAAAGAATGCAAATGACCAGCTGTCTGCAAGGAATATAAATCCTGCCATTCCCGACCATCCAGTCAGAGCTGAAGAAGCTTCTTGGATGAGAAGCTCAACATCTTAAAAGAAAAAGTCCAGTTGACCCTTGAAAAAGCATCTTTGGGACAATCATGACCTGGATGGCTGAGAATCTCCATAGACAGATTCCATATATTTTATTTTGAGATTAAATTTTCCTCAAATTGAAGTTGATTCTTGGTGACTTTATGGGCAACTGTGGAAGTGGTTTTACATTGGTTTTTTCTAGAATATTTTTCAGCTTTGGGAAAGCTTAGAGCTCAAGAGCTCTCTAAAAGTCTCTAATCCAAGTCCTAGCCAGGTACAAATCTACTTACTTAAACCCTCATCAGTTACTTCCTTTATGCATCTTGATGTGTAATCTTTTTGTTATGGTTTTGATTACATGTACCCAGGATCAGAATGATTATGGTTTTGTTGAGCGCCAACATTTTGTATATTTTATATAGAAATTATATCCAAAGAAAAACTGCCAATATAAAACTCAAAAATGTATTAATGAATCTGATTCTATATCAATTAGAATCTGAATTTGAAAAGCAGCTTTTGTATGTTATATATATGCACACATTTATCTTACATATTTCTAACTACATTAATATGTACATTAGATGAAAATGTTGTGATGCTACTGTGTTAATGCGGGATGTGCTGTATGTATGTTTGCCGTGTATAATGGAGTAGATGTAATAATTTGCTATAGATAATTGTCAATATGAGCACCTTGCATTTTGGTTTGTTGTTTTTGTACCTTTAATGGCTGATGTTTATGATATCAAATGTGTTGACCATAATTAGCAGACTCAAATAAGTGACCTATCTGTTGAATGTAATGTTTTCACTTGGATGTGATATCTTCTGAAAGGGAGTGCTGTTATTGTCAAGATTTAAAAACACACTGTTACTAATACAGCCTCATTGGAAATCAGTATTTTAAACATCCTTGTAATGTATTCCATCTGCACCTCGTGGAACAATATTGCATATAAGTTGACAGGAGTTACGAACCTGCAACATTGTGGTTGCTAGTCTTGAGTCTTTAACAATAGTTCATTGGCTAATCTGTTTTTGTGTGCAAGATTATTCATTATACTGAACAATTCTTTTATTGATTTGTATATTTACATAACTAATTAGGCCTTAGTAATGCAACAGGTTTCTTAAGTGAGAGAGTTTGCTGATAACTGCTATCTTTGGATAATGACCCAACATTTCTTTTACCTTCTAGATTTCAAGAATGAAGGTTTCTTGTTCTTAGTGTGTAGAAACCATTCAGATAGGATAGATGGGCAAGTGATTGCCTATAGATTTCTAACCTTGGACTGACAGCTTCAGCTCTGATAAAGTAGCTCAGCTAAAGAAAAATCATAGTTTTGCATAGTTCTCATTTTTTTGAGTGTCCCTTTATAATTGTTGTTTTGGCTGCTGTCTTTACCAATAAGTCTAGTATTCTTTTAGATTCACTTTTTCATAAAATACCCTGCCTATTTTTTATGTAATCGTTCATCTTTATTGTGTCAAGAGTTTTGTGTGTATCCTTGGGGCAACATTTAAAATGTTCACGAGTGCTTTGAAAATAAACTCGTCTTTTAAATCATCTATTTGCAGACCAAGCTTGAACAATGTGTAGAGGGGAAGGACCACACTGATAAATAAATAAAAATCTTCCCAGTGAGCTGCAAAAGAATGTCTGGCTCACTTATTCAGCTGTTCTGTGGCCAGTGAAGCAGTGTTTGTGCTGGAGAAAGTAGTGGTGAGGCTCGGGGGCATTCAGCAGCCCATCTTTTGGATGTTGTCCCCATAGATATTCAGTAAATTATAGATGTTACAGTAATAAGTAAGAAAAGAGAGAACATCTCTGTATCCTATGTCTTCCAGTTATGAAATACTGATATTTTCCCTTTTAGGTTATGTATAGGAGTATACTTTATTTTCAAATAGTTAAATGTACTATATATTATCACATTTTATTTACAATTGTTTATATTTCATAGAGACACTTTATGAAGGACAGATATGTAAGGTAGGATATAAACTGATTTTTTTTAATGTTCACATAATCTACTGAGTTTTTAAAAAACCAAATTCAGATATGGATTCTATGATATAAAATTGCATAAACATTAGCTTGGAAGGAAATTTATTTATTATGATAACTTGTACTTAATAATTTGTACATTATATCAGACTTAGCACAGTTTGTGTTGGATGCATTAGTCAATTCTTGTTCTGTGCAGTATTCAACCATGTCTATTATGGGTGCATCTTTTTCTGGCTTTTAGAACCTCATATCTGGAAATGTACAAGAACCAGTCCAGTCAAGGAGAGTGGTAATTTCTCACAACATGGACAAAGCTCTGAAAGAAGGTAGGAGTCTCCCAAGATCCTTTTGAAATATCTCATACTCTTATCTTTCTCCTTGCTCAAATTTAAACATTCAGCAAGAATTACATGTATTTTCAACATCTTTTATTTTCATCATAAATAGTTGAAACCTCTGTTTACCAGATTTCAGTATCATAGACTCAAGTCTGAATTTCTATTCCAATTTGCATAACAACTTGTAAGTGATGCAGTTGCATCATTTGCATCAGTTTATGTCATTTGCATATTGAAATAATGAAGCATCTGAGATTTTGCTACCTGATTTCTGTCCACATCTATCTCATTCTGGGAAATAATGAGTTGGCATAAATTATACAAAGGTCCCTCAAGTATTCTTAAAATGCATATTATAACTCTTATCAGTTGGAAAATGTATTTATTTTCTACAAGTTAGGAAAAAAGAGTATCCAGGGTTGAATATGCATTGCACTTGCTTGCTTTGCCAATGCCAAAATGATCCTTGCCAAATAATGATGACTTTGGCAGCTTTGGAATAAGAAATTCCATGTTTGACATCTGTAAACAATAACGTATACTGCCTCTTCAGCATTCTTTTTTCCCCCATGCCTTCAACTTTAACCACTATTACAAAGTCCCTACAGTATTCTTGGGAAAATTTCAGAAGTGGTTTGCTACTTCCTCCGTTCTAGGCTTGAGAGAGAGTGACTGCCCCAAGGTCACCCATCTGGCTCAAGTCTCCCAGGTTCTATCCTGATGCCTTCAACACTGACACCAAGTCTAAAGTCTTTAGACTTTAGCTTTTTATGCCATTGCTATTCACAAGATTAACAGCTGCTTTCTAAAGAGTGAATATACACAATCCTGTCTCAAGCCTCAATGACACAAGGAGATCAAAAGCATTTTTATTTGTATCAGTATCAGTAAATACCCTACTTCTCATACATTCTAGGATTACGGCGTAAGACACCAGGAAGATGGGGGATGCAGCATTAAGCACAAGAAACTTTTAGCAGTACAGATCCATAGGACCAGGGTGTATTTACTCAAAGGGCTTTTTGGAAGAAGAGGTTTAAAACTTCCAGTGTTTCATCCAGCGGCCTCAGATTGTTATCCTAATTATAGAATACATAAATCCTATTGGCTCTGTTGATCAAGAACTCTCGTGAATTAGCTGTCTGATTACTGGACAATGCACTTTTTTTTTTAAAAAAGATTTTTATTAGAATAATGAAAAACAAAAGATTTACATTAGTTATTAACAGTTGAATAGCACAAGGATAAAATACAAAAGATGATTAAAATAATTTTGAGCAATTTTTCTAGTAATACATTTTTCTATTCATTGTTTCTCCAGTTCAGTATCAGTAAATACCCTACTTCTCATACATTCTAGGATTACGGCGTAAGACACCAGGAAGATGGGGGATGCAGCATTAAGCACAAGAAATTCTCCAGTACAGGAGATGGAGAATCCACCAATGGGTTTTCTCTGTCTGCCTGCTCTTGAGACCAAGTAGCCAAACTTGACACGCCCCCTCTGCTAGGAGATCCAGTCTTAACTTGGTCTCAGCTCTTGCAGACGTCTCAGGTTTGGCTCTTAGCAGATAGCAGGTTAGGAAAAATATCCATTGGTGAATTCTCCTCTTAAAACCTTTTATTAAATACAATTGGCATTACCTTTAACAAAATTTCCCACAAACACTGGGCTCAGTGTTCAGTCCAATTTAATTAAGGTGTGGGGGTGGAAGGGGGGGAGGTCTTGCAGCTTCTCTGCGTTCCCTTCCCCAGGGCTCTGGGGAAAAGATTCCAGGCAGGGTCTGCGTGGAACTTTCCCCAGACCTTTCTTCTCCCCCCCTTTTTTCCATTTGATGCCTGGAACTTGATTCCAGGCAGCAGGTCTGGGAGTCCTCGGACTCCAGATCGTCAGTCTTCTCCCAGACGGCTGGGAATAGTCGCGGCCGCCATTTTGTGGCCATTTTTAGGCATGAACGAAATTTGTTCAATTTCCCTACCGTTCGGAGGCAGCTCTGCGGAGCTCATTTCGGAGCAGCGCTTAGCACTGCTATTGTGTAGAACCGGCCACTGAGCCCAAAATTGTTGGCCGAGGCGTCCGTTTCCAACTTGGAAAGAGTCGCGGCCGCCTTTTTGGAATCGCCGGTCACAACAGGGAGCCGTGAACGGACTCCCCAGGCGTTCCCTGCTTTCCCCTTTCAGGTGTAGAGCAGTTGACAACTCACTCAGGGCCCGATTCGCCGAAGTTTGCGCTTGCCCAGCGCACATAGGGGACGTTCCCTTGATTCCCACATGGAGCCTCTGTAGGCCCAACGAGGCCTACTGGTAGTAGCGGCGGCCATCTTTAAGGCCACGTGGAGGGCTAAAACAAGAACATTGGGCCCTAATAGTTTAAAAAGGGGAAGATTCAGCAACATTTGAGAGTGCTTTTCCATCATTTTAGTGGAGTAGCCACCAATTGATTGGAGCTTGGTTTTTTGTCAGGACCGTTTGTCCTTTCCAGGCCTCTAAGCCCTTGGGTTTTTTGTTTTTTTTGTTTTTCCTTTCACACCCTTTTTTTCACTGGTGCACCTTGCCTGGCCACCTAAAGCCTCTGGGCGGAGCCCAGAGAGTGGCCCCAAACGTGCCTTCGGCATCTGACTCAAAGTGCCGTGACCCTAGTCCAGAGAGAATTTTTTTTCTGGTCGGGTGGCCAGGGGAACAGTCTTGTTGCTTGTTCCAATTCCGCTTCCGCCAGCTTCTTGCCTGCCAAAGCGATTCTCTCACTTGTTTGGGATTGCTCCAACTGGGATGGAGGGCTCCTCAATGCCTCAAACCTCGGGTACTGTCCCTCCATCCTCTTGCAGCTGCCAAAGATCCTCTGAACAAGGGGCGGCAAGGCAAGGCAAAATCCAAGACGAAGCACCTTAAAAAGCCTTCCAAGCTGGCGGAAAAGCAAGCCAGCCGCAGGCACCAGGCCCTGGAGAAGGAATTCTCCAGGGCACAGAGACAGGCCGAACTGGATTCTGATCAATTGGTGGCTCCTGAAGTTGACCTTCCCTTAGGTCCCTCAACTTCAGCTCAGGGCGTGTGGTCCATTCCAGGGACGCCGGTCACGCTGTGATCTCCATCCGCACCAGCACAACACGCCACTATGGCTCCGGGTCCAGCCCGTGAGGCCACATTTACCCCCACGGCTGCAGGACTCAGGGGGCCGGACGCCGGAGATGTTTTCTCCGACGGCCGCCTGGAAGCCTTGCTTGCCAAGGTCATGGACCGAGCGCTTGCACAGCGTTCTTTTCAAGCACCAGATCAGGGGCCTTCTACGTCAGCCACGCCATCCTATGGTTCCCCTACGGAGCCCCCCATGACTCAGGAGCCCACTTCTCCAATGCATTCCTCCATGAGTGGTTACTCTTCTCCTCAAGTTGAGGAACAGCCGGACCTTATGTTATCAAAGGAGGAGGAACTTTCTCCTGAACCCTCTCCTTCAGGGGGCCTCTTTAATCCGGCCCTATTTCTCACACTGTTGCGCAAGGCCACGTCAACAGCTAACCTTGGATCCGATCAGTTCCCGCAACCGCAGGCCACATCGGATTCCAGTCCCAATCCTATCTTTTTCGAAACAGTGGCAACAGAACACCATGTCCCGTGCCCCTCTATTTTTCTTAAAGGGATTAAGAAACAATGGGCTTCCCCCTCCTCATTTCCTTCTGTAAGCGGGACTGATAAAAAGCTTTTTAGCACCTCCACAGACCTCACTGATGCATTGGAGGTCCCTAAGGTTGATGAGGCCTGGACCCCTCTGGTTTCCCAGACTGCAATAGCTGGGGACCTGTTGGAGGCACTAAAGGCAGAAGATAAAAAATGGGAGCAGACATTTCGGAAGACCCATCAGTCTGCAGCATGGGCAATTAAAACGGCCACTTGCGCGTCCTTCTTTGTTAGGACTACTCTTTTATGGCTGCGCCAGTTACAGGCCAGAGTCCCTGCTGAGGACATTCGGACCCACAAGGACCTGAGTAAAATGGTGGCGGCCACAGAATATGCGGCGGACGCCACATTTCACTCAGCCAATTTTGCCTCCAGATCTATAGCATCCAATATCTCCGCCAGGCGAATGTTGTGGCTTAAGCACTGGCAGGCCGATGCCAGGGTCAAATGGCATCTAGCGACTGCCCCTTACCTGGGCAACAATCTATTCAGGGAGGCCCTGGCGCTGTACCTTGTTGAAAATAAGGATAAACGCAAGGTCATGGGTCACTTGAATAAAACGTCCGACAAGCGCCCCACTTCTTACTTTCGCAAGCAGTCCTTTCGGCCAGCAACTGGGGCGACAGTCGCTCAACTCTCCCGCTCATACACTCCCAGACAGGAGAGGCAGTATGACCGCCCCTATGATAGGCCTGGGTTTCGCCTCAGACAACAGGGCCAGGCTAGGCGGCCATTTCGAGGGGCAGGACGCCCCTACAGGAAGTCCAAGTAACTCCTGCATGAGCCTTCCAATCGGGGGAAGGCTAGCCCACTTTTTCCACCAGTGGGAACTCTCTTCCACAGACAGCTGGGTGTTACAAACCATCCAGTTTTGACTTTCCTTAGAGTTTCTGGCCACACCCCCGGACCGATTCATTGCTTGTTCGGTGTCCAGGGACTCACTCAAGCAGAGTCTCATGCAGGAGGCCATCCAGCACCTTCTAGAAATTCAGGCTATAGAACCGGTTCCGTCAAGCCACCAGGGCGGGGGGTTCTACTCCATCCTCTTTGTGGTTCCCAAAGCCTCAGGAGGGTGGAGAGCGATCCTGGACCTCAAACATCTCAACCACTACATCACTTACAAAAAGTTCAAGATGCACTCCCTCCAGTCCATTCTAGGGGGCATCAGATAGGGAGACTTCCTGGCGTCAGTAGACATCACGGAAGCATATCTCCACATCCCCATCCATCCGGCACACCGCCGGTTCCTCAGGTTCTGTTACGGGGGCAGGCATTTCCAGTACAAGGCCCTTCCATTCGGCCTGTCCTCGGCACCCGGGGTGTTCACAAAAGTCCTGGCCGTGTTAGCCGCCCAGTTAAGGAAAATACCAATACGCGTCCAGTGTTACCTGGACGACATCCTGCTTGAAGCGTCCACATTCCAGGCAGCTCAGACAGATGTACAGAACACCATTCTGGTCCTTCAACAACATGGCGTCTCGGTAAATTTCCAAAAGAGCCAGACAGTTCCCTCGTCCAGGCTTCTGCACCTGGGAGCTGTCATAGACACCACAAACTGTATGGTTCATCTATCCCAGGAGCAAATAACCAGCATCAGAGACTTGGCCTGTCAGGTACACAGGAAACACTCAGTTCCATTGGTCCTCCTCTCACAATTGTTAGGGAAGATGGTCTCCTGCATAGCCATTGTCCCCTGGGCCAGGATTCACCTGCGAGACCTCTAATGGTTCCTGCTTCCGTTCCAACAGGCGAATGCCAGCGCATCCAACCGCCAGGTCAGGGTTCCGATCCACGTTCGCAGGGCACTGCGCTGGTGGTTCTCGCGAGCGGTGACCAAAGGCTCACCCTTCAAGGAACCGGATCACATCACGATCACAACAGACGCCAGTCTGTTCGGCTGGGTAGCCCAACTGCAGTCTCAGTATGCTCAAGGGCGTTGGTCCCACACA
The DNA here is from genome assembly GCA_034064705.1 of Bothrops alternatus. Taxonomy (NCBI): domain Eukaryota; kingdom Metazoa; phylum Chordata; class Lepidosauria; order Squamata; family Viperidae; genus Bothrops; species Bothrops alternatus. The sequence goes on along the minus strand of JARGCV010000053.1, from coordinate 6,417,078 downwards.
GATCTGAGACACAATATCAATTGACTGGAGCTCAGGGCCATCCACCTAGCTCTACGCCAATTCAGACAATGGATCAGGGCTCGCCATGTGCTGATCCTCACGGACAACGTGGCCTCCAAGGTGCACGTCAATCGACAGGGGGGCACCAGATCCAGGGCCCTCATGTCCGAGGCACGGCTCCTAGTTTCTTGGGCTGAATCCAACCTAGCCTTGATCAGGTCCGAACACATTTCGGGGGTCATGAATCGGCAAGCGGACTTTTTAAGTCGCTCCACGGTCGATCCCTCAGAATGGGGGTTGCATCCGGATCTCTTCTCCGAGATCTCTCACAAGTTTGGCCATCCACTCCTAGACCTGTTTGCGTCATCAACCAATGCCCAGCTTCCCAGGTACTTCTCCCGTTACTTCCTCCCAGGGGCAGAGGGGACGGATGCCTTGTGGACTCAGTGGCCACCAGGCCTCCTTTACGCCTTCCCTCCCCTCCCTCTCATACCGGCGACCATCTGCAAGCTGCTTCAGGAGCAGGCGGAAGTAATCCTCGTGGCCCTTTATTGGCCACAGGCCATGGTTTGCCGATCTGGTGAACCTTTCCCGGTCTCCCCCTTGGCGAATCCTTCCCCATTGCATGTCATTACACCAAGGGACCATCCAACACCCGGACCCTCAATGGCTACAGTTGACCGTCTGGCACTTGAGCGCTCTATAATGACTCAAGAACTGTTTTCCCCTCGAGCCATTGACATGATTCAGGCCTCTCGTCGCCCAGCAACCAATCGTATTTATAATTCCACTTGGAAGAATTTTTGCCATTGGTGTCGTGAGAGACACCTGAATATTTCCAAATTGACCATTCCTCAAATAGTTGATTACCTTTTGGACGGCCTGGAAAAGGGCCTTGCCCCGGCGACCATTCGCCGACAGGTGGCGGCCTTGTCTACCATACTGACTTGCGTAGATTCCGTTCCCTTAGCTCACCACCCCAGAATTCGGGCCTTTATTAAAGGTGCGTGCAACACCAGGCCCCCCATGGTACATAGGTACCCCACATGGGAGTTGCCACGCGTTCTTCGTGCCCTAACCAAACCTCCCTTTGAACCCATAGCAACTATTCCGTTGCGGAAGCTGTCCTTTAAGGTGGCGTTCCTGGTTGCCATTACGTCAGCTTGACGTATTTCTGAACTAGCCGCCTTATCGGTCAGAAACGACCTGTGTATTTTCCACAGCGATAGGGTGGTTCTTCGCCTTGATCCTACCTTTGTTCCCAATGTGAATTCGATCTTCCATAGAGCGCAGGAAGTTATCTTACCAAATTTTTGTCCCAATCCTTCCCATGACCTGGAGCGGCAGTGGCACATGTTGGACGTCCGCAGGGCACTGCGGCGTTATATGAAGCGTACGGAGCCCTTTCGTAAGTCAGAGGCTCTGTTTGTTTCCTTCTGCCCGGCTTCAATGGGACACAGGGCTTCCGCTGGTACTATTGGCAGGTGGATCAGGGCCTGTATTGCGGAGGCGTATCAATCATCTTCCCTGCCGGCTCCACGTCATCTTACGGCCCACTTCACTCGCAACGCTGCGACCTCTGCGGCATGGGCCACTCAGGCGTCCATCGAGGAGATTTGCAGGGCTGCGACATGGTCCTCGCCCTCCCCGTTTGTTCACCATTACAGAATTGACCGCTTTGCTTCAGCGGATGCCTCCTTTGGTCGGAGGGTCCTTCAGCAGGTGGTCTCCGGGGACACTATTCCGGCCTAATCTGTTTCCCACCCAACGGGACAGTGAGGCTTTGGTATGTCCCATTGGTGGATTCTCCATCTCCTGTACTGGAGAAGGGGTGTTGTCTTACCTGAATGCCTTTTCTCAGTATGGAGATGGAGAATCCACACCCACCCTTTAGGTCAATTAGGCCTTATTTAAGGGTTTGAGAGCCAACACCTCGTTCATCTTCAGCCACTTCGCCCTCGTTAAGACTGGATCTCCTAGCAGAGGGGGCGTGTCAGGTTTCCATCTCCGTACTGAGAAAAGGCGTTCAGGTAAGACAACACCCCTTTTTAGCAGTACAGATCCATAGGATCAGGGTGTATTTACTCAAAAGGCTTTTTGGAAGAAGAGGTTTAAAACTTCCAGTGTTTCATCCAGCGGCCTCAGATTGTTATCCTAATTATAGAATACATAAATCCTATTGGCTCTGTTGATTAAATGATCAAGAACTCTAGTGAATTAGCTGTCTGATTACTGGACAATGCACTTTTTTTTTAAAAAAGATTTTTATTAGAATAATGAAAAACAAAAGATTTACATTAGTTATTAACAGTTGAATAGCACAAGGATAAAATACAAAAGATGATTAAAATAATTTTGAGCAATTTTTCTAGTAATACATTTTTCTATTCATTGTTTCTCCAGTTGCTGAGCAGAATCTATATATTTATACTTTGAACATTATATATTATTGCCAGTATCTATTTAAGTCTTTTCATCTAATATTTTTGATTGGTCTCATTAGTTTTTTCTAGAAATCATGCTCCAAGTGTCTAAATTTGCCCTATGTAATGTATAAGGGAGTCATTCTTGCTCAAATTTGGTTGGATTTCCACTATAGATACACTGTATGCTTTCAGTCTTGCCATCACTGCATAGTCTCCATTGTTAGCCTCCCAATCTTACATTATCAGCAAAGTTCTTCTTTTGTTCCAGATTGGAAGATACTAGACAATTTTCTGGACAGTACCATTCAAGTATCTAGCAGCTGAAGACACGTGAAGGGCAGCATGTATTATCAGAATAGTTCTTAGTGTGTTTTCTTATTGTCTATTGTGCTGGCTTCTATTATAAGATTCAAATCAACAAAGCTGATAATTCTATACTGCTGAAGTGACCAAATTAGAGTGGATTGTGCCCAGACCCAATTTAGTCTGGCATTTGTTTTCTCACAGTAGCTAATTGGATGCTTCTGGAATGATTACAGGGAGGAATTAGATATATATCATCTTTCCCATTATTGTCCCCCTGAAATGATTTAGATACATACAGCCCCAGGTAGAGATTACATTGAGTTTTAAAACTAATAACCTTGATAGATTGTCACCTTAAACCCATCCAAGTTAGTGGTCATCTTCTCATCATGTAGTAATCTATTTCAAGAGTTGATTAGAATTTTTTTTTAAAAAAACCATTTTTTGTTCTATCCTTCTAGTCAGCTTCATTGAATGATCCCCAATCCTAAGATTGTGAAAGAAAAAAATAGATTATGTAAATACAGAAAAGAATAAGTCAATTATATGACCAATAGATTCCAGTGCCCTTATGCAGATATAAGGAATCAAGAGGAAGGTTTAATTTAGGAAGTCAAATTTGATGTAATAGGCATTACCTACCCTTGGTGGGATGAAACCTGTGAGAAAAATGCAAGTTTTGCAGGAAGCAATTTATTCAGAAAAAAACAGGACCAGCAACAACATTCAGTAGATTTTTCTCTGTGAGAATAATCAGTGCTGATGCATTATTATTTTAAAATGTTAAATATATTGATTCAGAAGAGTTCATTAATATTTGATAGTGTTCATTTGGAACCTTCATGAGTATTGAATTCCTAGAGAGGAAAGAATCAGTTGTAGGATCCTGCTATTGGTGCAGCCGTTCTTTATAAAACCAATTTTCAGGCATTGGGATATGGAGGAGGTAAGAGCAACCAGAGTAGAAGATCCTGGTTCCTAGGAAATTATAGAAATAAGGAGTTGCAATAGATGTAAAAGCATGGTTATACATTCTTTGAATCAACTCATCAAATGATTATAAGTTTGATAACCAAAATCAATTCAAGTGTAATAGGTGAGATAAAAGTAGAATGCTACCCGATGTCTAGTATTATAGGAACAGATATTTCTATACTTATGAGCCTTATGTTAAATATGCAAAACAGTAGACATTGAGAATTGAGAAATTTGTCAGGCTGAAGGTAGGTGTTGATCATTTTTGATAATTTTTCCCCAGAATAGAACTTGATATTGCTTATGATGCATTTTTGACAGATCTACTTTGTTCCAACAATTATGGTGTTTGTTTTTTTTAGCATGGGATTGGGATAAGTCTCTTGGACTTTCTGTTCAGATATCTGGCTGAACAAATCCACTTATGGTCTTTCTGTGTTGATCTCCAGTAATTTTTTTCTTGGATTGTGTTTCTTGTGTTGTAAAATTGCCATTCTTATTTTAGAGAAGGAAGAAAATGTAAATGTTAAAAAAGAAAGTTGGCAGCTTTTTCAGATATAGTTCCTGCCTGACTTGGCAGAGTCAGGGAGGTGTTAAATATGGATTCATCCTGATATATTTTTTTCTTTCTTGCAGTGTTTGACTACATCTACCGAGATTACATTTTGTCTTGGTATGGAAACCTCAGCAGAGATGAAGGACAGCTGTATAATCTACTGTCTGAAGACTTCTGGGAAGCTGCCAGGCAGCTGCGGCACAGGCTCAGTCACATTGATGTAGTTAGAATCATGTGCAATGATGTAGTGAAAGCTGTGCTCAACCATTTCTGTGATCTTAAAGCAGCCAATGCCAGGTAATAACACATCCCACAAACACACATATGTATCTTTTCTATTTGTGCGTTAGTTATGGTTACTTTTTTTTTTGCTTATGTCTGAAATGTGTTGAGATGGCAAAAGCAACTTTGAGGTAGTACTCATGGAAGCATCAGTGGTGACATGTCTTCTTGACAAGAGTGCTGCAAGCAGGTCCAAAATATTGGGCGTTTTGTCTCAGTATCATGCTGCTGAATTACAGATGGTCTGCTCAAGCACAACATTGTTCCAGAGAGATTCAAATCCTGGATTTCACTAAAGCCAGAGATATGATTAGGCTTGTTTATAGAATTTTATAAATTTCGAGAACATATATCTATAATTATTTTTCCAAATATACTTCTCTTTGATAACTCAGTTTTTTGCTCTTTATTAAAGTTGAGCAAATGAGCTTAACAAATATTAACTTTTGCCATTAATGCTTACATTTTTTAACTAATAATCATGTTAACTAGGGTTATAAGACTTGAAATCCAAAACACCTATATGGCACAGGCTGAGAAATATGCATTAAGTATACATTAAGGTAGTTTCAGACATGGGTGCCTGACTCATTCCTTCTATTCTTGCAAAGAGATTAAAATCTTCAGATATCTGTTCCCAGGGTCATTTATATTACGGGTCCCCAATCTCTGGGCTGCAGCCCACTACCAGGCTGTAGTCTATTTGGAATTTGGCCACGCAAGTGGCTGGCCAGAGCGTGTACACGCACAGCTCAATTTGTGCAAGCGGCAGGCTGGCAGACAATCACATGTATGTGGGCTGGCCCGCCACTCATGCAACCCAGTTCCCCTCTCCTCATCTGATCCGCCAAGCCACAAAGATTGGGGACCACTGATTTATATGAACTCCTGCAATGATATCTCCTGTTGTAATTTTAGATATCCTTTTTGATTCTGCTGAACATTACAGCAATGGTTGGTTGGAGTAGTTGAAAGGATTACTACTACAAGAAGGTGCCTGATAGCCTCTCTTTCATATCCAGGGACATTGTCTACTTTCTCATTAAAGCAGTTTATGGAAAAGTAAGTTTCCATGTCATTTGCACCTTATGTGGCAAGAGACTGTATTAGTAAAAGATGCAGAGCATGGATCTGTGCTCAGAACTTAATCGAAAAAGCTTGGGATTCTCCTCATCTTCACTCCCTCCTCTTCCTGTCTATTTAAAATGGTTTAATAATTGAGTAGCAGTCTTAAGTTAGCATGATTTAATAATGGTTGTAGTACGAAAATTAGAAAACTGAGTTTCAAGGTCATTGAAACTCAATGGATAATTATAGACCAGTTGTTTTCAATTTGTTGTATTTATATTTTGATGAAGAGTTTTTCAGGAAATGTACAAAGTGGAAAAAAAGCCAATTAATTGGATTAAAAAGCAGCATCACATACAAGAACATGGAGGGAAATTATCAGAGCAGAATACAAAATGACTTAGCCCTGAAATAATAGCAAAATTGGCAGCCGGGTTTATTTTGCTATAACCTATTTAGTAAGGTGGTTTAGGCAGAAAAGTAGGACCATTATGAAAGAAGTGATGTTAACTAATGTGGTGATGATATATGATTTTAGTCATTTTGATAATCTTTATTGAGTCTACCTGATTTAAAAGACATGGCTAGTATTATCGTCTCTGGAAGTATCGTAGCCAAAATAAATTCATTTATTCTAAGTAAAAGCTTAATTGAGACTGCTCTAAAACTGCATCTTATGTTATGTTCATGCATTGTAGAGATTGTTTATCTATCTTTCTCTGCCTAAAATCCTACTGAGGTGATGCAAGTAAATAGACTACTTTCTTCTGATGAAGTTAGCTTTCTTCCGTAATTGAAATAGCAGTTGTGGAATAATTCCTACATTAAATCTCAACACAGACTTCTACTAAAAAGATGTACATAATGCTGCTTTGTTTCCAGAAATCTAATATATGATTGTGTCACAGCCCACTCCCATTTTTTTTCTGGTCTTGATAGTAATTAAAGATATGAGTTTATTTTAGTTACATGTTCAGTACAACTTACATGATTTGAACATTCTCATGTCTTGTGACAATTATATGCAAGTTGCTTAATTGCCATTGATATTTTTACAGCTTTAAAAAATGTGTAGAGAAATCAAATTCACCTGAGAAATAGATTGAAAGATAGTTGAAGTACTGTTTGTACTCTATCCTTTGCCTTCCTTTAATAGCTTTTCCAGCACACTCATTTTAATGCATGTAGCAAATGTGGGAAACATGAGAGGATTTTTATCTGTAAATCTTAATGCCTGCCAAAACATTCTAAATATAAGTAGAAAATTGATCTTCTCTAATCTACCTTTTTTAGCTAACTTAACAAACTGGGCATCTGTTTTACTGCACATTCTTTACAGTTGCTAGCCTAAATTATATCTTATCCATAAATTCCTAATCAAGCATCTTTTAATTTAGCAATTTTTAAAACTTAGGTATCTGAGATATGCAGATAAAGCAATGAAGTTATGTGCCTAATAGAAAAGCCAAGGAAAATTTTAGATTTTTTGTTGTGGAAACCATCTCTCAAGTCATGCTTGTTAGGGATCACAAGTGATCTATCAAGGTAAGGAAGTATCAGGATAACTTCAAAGACACATCTTGATTTAAGGATGGAGTTAAACAGATAAAAGGCTTAAATAAAACAAACCCATGTTCCCTTGAATTTTTTTTTTTTTTTTTGCTTTCCTGGACCAGTTACTAATATACAGTGCTGTGAAAAAGAAAGTACACCCTCTTTGAGTTCTATAGTAACAAATCAGTGTAAATTGATTTTTTTCTGGATCTAAGCGTATATCTTGGTTCCCAGAGACACTCAGTATTTGTTTTTTTGAAAATAATGTATAGTGAAGATGAGTCAGGGTTGTGAAATATTTTACTGCTATGTCTTTTGGTACTTAGCACTGTAAAAAAGTTTTCAGTTTTTAACACAAGCCAATCTAATATATTTTTGTATAGTTGTCCTCTGCATACAGACTTACATTACAAATATTTTACTGGTTGGTGGTCTGGATGTTTGCTAAATAGATCTCACATTGATATTACAGGTTGTTCTGCAAATTGATGGCTTTTTATAAAAAAAACCTGAAATTAAAGCCATCTATTATGTCCATAAAAATAGAAATCTAACTTAATAAATTTTATATTGAAATGTAATAAAATGTAGTTTGAAACTACGGAAAAAATAAAATTGTGGTTTTCTCATAAGAAATCCATGTAAGAAAACTTTCTTTGAGAAAAGAAATAAAATAATATATGCCTTATTCAGTTAGAATATTTATTGTCGAGTACAATCCCAAAACATCTGGGATCTCCACTTGTACACTATCGGCAGCTTTACTTGGAACAGTTTGTGTCCTGGAATGATATCTTTCAACACCATCAAACAAAATCTACCTCTCCTAGGTCCTTGGGAAGGACTTGATAGACAGACTAAAATGACAATTCCAGTCTAAACATGTGACTGACTATGCAACCAACTATAATAATAATGATAATGATGATATGTTAGCACTTCAAGATTGATGGAATGTTACTTTCTCAGGATTTGCAGATTGTAAAAGCCAGAAATAACACATGGGCACATGGAAAATTATATACAATAGTATATTAATCAAAATTTAAATGAGATAATGTAATTTGTTACTGAATATATGAAACTACCCCCTTCAGAAATTAATGATCTATTAAATAAACTTGTGGGCTGTTTTTCTGTTTAATTTGATTTTTTTCCATCAAAGTAGAATAGTTAGTCTGTCCTTCTTGACTATGCTTCATTTTTGTTTTAAACATAGTGCCTTTTTATTACATTTTATTTTTAATCACAGCAAAAGTGAGACTTTTTAAAAGATTGAACTGTTCAACTTAAATTAATTCTTTATATATTCTTATTGTTTAAATGATTTGCAAATCCCCCTTTTAAACTTTTTCAATGTATCAGGGTTGAATATCACAATACTTTGATCTTTTTTTGTATGATATGGAAGATTTGATGTAAATATTATTGTTCTTATTTCTCTTGTAAAAATAAAACTAAATCTACTGACAATTTTGTGATAATTTTATTTGAAAATAACTTGGATGTTTACTGGTTCTGTAGATGGATATAGCGTGTAGAATTCAATGTCTTCTCTGTGTTTCTTCACTGATTATACTTGGGATTTGGGAGATATAATTAGCTAATGTGAAAACATCTCTTAAGCTTATCAAAGAGTTGGAAGGCAGCATCGTCCATTTCTTCTGGTAATGCCACTCTTAATCTCCTATCCTTTTCTTTCTTTTATCGTAGTGGAGAACACTGGTTACGTGAGAAGTTCATAAAGAAATTCCCCTCCCCTTCCCTTTCCTTTGTGCCTTTGAGTATATTTAAGGGATGGCAAAGCATAGGATTTTGTTGGAGCAGTTGTTGGCCCTGTATACCTCCCAGTAAATTCATAGACATTGTATGCAATTGCTTTCTTGCATACATCTCTTTGGGAAATGTATTTGGAAGATTAAGATGGAGCTCATAAGCAGATACTATATATCTATAATTTGCTAGCCACTGAATGCCTAAAAGTAAAACAAAACCAATATGTCTAGAAGCACTGTAATGCTTACCATTACTGTGGTACTCGCCTAACTAATAGACTTTAAAAACAAAACAAAACAGTGTATCACAATCAAGCCAGGTCTTGAATGTAAGAATGTTTTAAATTACTGAATAATTTAAGATAGAGGTTTAATGGTAAAAGTCTTAAGTATTAAATCCACATTAGTAAAAGCTCTGAATAAATTTAATAAATTCCACTGAGGTTACTGAATTGCAATAAATTAATGTACAAAGAAATTGGAAACTTCAGCTTTTCTTAGCCCAGATTTGGATTTTATAAGAAATAGTCGTTATCCTGAAACAACACAAGATTTTATGTTTTCCTGGTTATGGCTAGAACTAATTTAGAAATCTCTTTCTCTCTTTCTTAGAATAATAAGCAAAAGGCAAAGAATTGTAGTGGAGAAATGAACAGTTATTCCATACGCCATTGTGAAATTTATTAGTACACAATTCAACAGAAGGAATGCTTTTCTCATATTTTTCTCTGACTTGATAGTTCTAAATAATGGTGATTGAAGTCTAATTGCAGTGATATTATCTCATTTATAGATTGGAAGAACAACCACGGCCATTTTTACTGCATCCTTGTTTGAGGAACTCTGAAGAAGAGGCAAGATTCCTGCAAGCATGCTCTCAGACTCTGGTCTATTGTCTTCTGCCATCAAAGGATGCTCAGTCTTTAAGTTTGCGTATAGTCCTAGCAGAGATACTTGCAGCAAAAGGTGAGAAATAAATATCAATGGAAAAGAGTTTATTTGATAGTCTCAATCCAAAATGCTATACATGTATTTATCTTGTTTAAGTTAGTATACAAATTGAGCAGTTATGTAAAATACTGGATGGCATTAATTGGTAGCCTAGCCAATTAGAAATTTGTTCTTAACAATTTTTTTTCTAAAGATTTAATTGACTGATCAACTGATTTAAAGCTTATAGCACCAGTTTTCCAGTGTTATAAGGTGATGTTTACAAGAATAGATTAGGAATATTATAGTAAATTAATTCTCAAATCACAATTTGAAATCTGTGATCACAATTTTTAAAAGTGTTGTGAACTCTATTTTTTCTGTTTCAGTAAAGGCTATTAAGGGTAGAAGTCCAGTTTTAACTTATAGGAAAAATCATCATGGAATACAATGTGGGTTTTTTTTCTGAGTATTGAGTAGAATTGAGTTATATGTTTTAAGAAATAAACTTTCTATATTGAAATACAGTTCTTATTAAAAGTGTTGGATTGATTCTACCTAACACATATTTTCTTTTTGTTTTTTGTTTTGTTAATTTTAGTACTGAAACCAATAGTAGAACTGTTGAGTGATCCAAACTACATCAACCACATGTTGCTTGTCCAGATGGAATACAGAGAACAGCTGATTGAGCGTCACAAGAGAGCCTATACATATGCTCCTTCTTATGAAGAATTCATCAAGCTTATTAACTGTAACTCAGATATTGAGTTCCTCAAACGATTAAGGTATCCCAATGTTTGTTCCCAGGAAACATAACAACTCCCCCCCCACTTCTGTTGCTTTAACGGAGGTGGGTTAAATGTGTCAAAGTCAAATATTTCAGTATTTATGGCTCTAATGTTATCATAGTCATATATAGGCTATATATGGCCTATATATGGTTTACATCTCTGTACCCAAGAATTTGAAACAGCTTATTCTGGTTTCCTGACAACAGAATAGCAAGCCCCAAGAATTTATTTATCTTGCTGAACATTCCTGTTGCTTTTTTGAGCCACAGAAAATAATGTTGTAGTTTCTGCTATAACTAAAGAGAATCTGGGGTTTACTTGAACACCAAAAGTCTTGTATATTTTAGATCAGGTTCCTTTCAAATTTCAGTTCTAATTTTCAGGAGTTTAACATTTATCTCACAAAGTGTATTAAAGTTGCCATTTCAATAATTTTCACTTAATTCATAAACTGAACAATGTGTCTTTGATCAAGCAGTTCAGTTGCTCTTTGAATACAATTTGTTTTCATTGTAAAGAGTTATCTTGGAAAAACTTAGTGGTAAAAGCACTCTTGGTTTTATTCAGCCTTAAAATGAGGAAGAGCATTGATCATTCTATTTGGAACTGCTGGTGTATTTAACTTGGCAACATCTGGTCTCTTGCAGATTTACCATCTTTCTTTCATTTCACTTTTTACCAGTGATAACCTTGCCAGAATACTTTTGTTTATATAAATGTATTTTATTAGATTTTTATATGGGTAGGGAAAAGATGGGGTCAGAGGGGGTTCAGGGAAATCGGGATAAAGGGGACAGGGTGTGGATAGTTACAGTAGATATGCGATTCAGCGAACAAGCTGTTGTCCGGGTCTTCATGTTGAATATTATTCTTTATATAATACTAAACATTTATAAAAGTAGATCGGTATAGTTACAACAAACTTTTGGTAGAGCAGTAATATTTCTTTAAATAATTAACATAGTTAATAGCATAGCAACTTTTTCCAAACATCAAGCTTAATACTTAATATAATACATCTCTAATATCTCTTCTTATTCTAACGTGTTTCAACCCACTGATAAAATTTTCCCCAGGTGCCAGAATATTTTTTTGAGGCACATGATAGTTATGGGAAAGAGCAGTATAACCTTAGCAGTTCTCATCTCTGCAGATAAACTCCAGCACAGATTTTATTTTTATCTAAAGTTGTACACATGCACATTAGCCAGCTGTTTCATATGAACTAACACTGGCTGTGGTTACATTGTTTAACAACATAAAAACTGGCATTAAGCACTGTTTCTCTTGATAAAATATACTGACAAATGTTTAGGTTTTGATAGATTTCTAAATTATGCCAGAATTCTGGTTATGGGATTTAATTTTATTGTATACTGGCAGTTTTCATTACCTATCCTATTTGAGCTGTTCTGTTTTTCCCAACCAGACTTCTAATTTGTCAGAATTTCTAAACTATTCTCAAGATTCTACCCCATCCACTTTCTGAGTGTCTATATTGCATATATTTCAGGTTATGTTTTCCAGTTTATTCTACTAAAAAAAATAATCAGTCTTTGATCATTGACAGATGACATCTTAGTAGTCTTCTTTTTTCTGAGAAACTAACTCAGGAGAAACTAAGGCTGTCAGTCCAGATGTATAATATAGGGTTGGTTTAACTGTTTATTCCCCCAGAATAAAATCTTCAAACATTTTAGCAATGTTCTGATAATTTTTTTAAAAAAAAATGTTTACAATTAGTCCTCAACATACGACCATAATGGGGCCTGGAATTTGTATCAGTCATGATGGTCATAAGTAGAAGCATTCAAGTGACAGGACCTGATTTTATGACTTTTTTGCAATGTTCATTAAGCAAATCTATATATTATTTTAGCACTTTTGTTAGAAAGTGGCTGAAAAAAATTGGATACCAGCAAAAAAAACCAAATAAATTGTGGTCATTGATCTTGAAACACTGCAACCAGGCATAAAGGTGAAGTGGTTGCCAAGCACCAAAAATGCAGTCATCTGAGTGCAGGGTGTGTGTGTGCAGCTTTTGGAAGTCCAGAATCAGGATGTAAGTAATTTTTGGGTCTGCCTTTGTCTTTGAACGATCACCAAGAGACTGGTCATTAAGTAAGGACTACTTGTGTTTTATATTATTCCAAGTGATACCAAACCCTCCTGCACAGACAGAGTTTGCATTTATATTAATATATTAATAGTCCTGATATTTATCAACTTTACAGGCAGTGGATAAAATTTGAGTCCCGATATCCCTTGCAGAACATCCTACGTCTGTTAAATTTAGGTTTCATAATGTTTCTGGGAAGATGGGGGAGCAGGCTGATGGAAGATTTGGCAGCAGTGTTGGAAAGATTGGATGTAGATGAGATGAGATGTGTCATGATTTGAAGTTGGCACTAATGAGAGCATTGTTGGGAGGGCACTGTCTTAAGACTGCATTTGCAGTACAGTGGGGCACTTTCGGCTTGGATTTTGGAAGTTGTACAAGCTTTTCCCACTTCCTTAGAGCTGTCATATTTCTCCAGCCTCTCCTGTAGCAAGTGAGCCAGGTGGTAGATAGGGTGGCAGCCATAGAATAGACCCAACTGACTTGAAGGAACCTGAATTTCAGTAGAAATCTGAATATTATAAACCAGTGATGGCAAACCTTTTAGAGACTGAATGCCCAAAAACTGCCCCACCCCTGTGCTGCATGCCCCCCACCTCACCCACCCGCAAGGACACCCACAACCTCCATGGCCCGCAGCATCATCTGCATGCGACGGGGTACGAGGGCAGAGTCTTTCTCCACTGCCCGGCTCCCATGTTCTTGGCTGCGCTGCTCCATGCAGGCCACGCCTGGGGGCAACTCTCCTCTGGGGGGCTGCTGGTGAGGAGGGGACCGGGGGGAGGCGGGGCTGGGGCAACGGCGTGCGTGTGTGCCCACAGAGAGGGCTCTGAGTGCCGCCTCTGGCACACGTGCCATAGGTTCGCAACCACTGTTACAACCACTGTTACAAACTATTACTCTAATTGAGTTTTAACTCACTTTAGTTGAGGCTTCATTAGAGGCTTTATTAGAGGCATCAGCTTAATATCAGATACATAAAGTGGGTTTATCTATAGTATTTCTTAGTAGTTTTCAATGTTTTGATGGTGTCTATGTATGAGAGAAAGACTGTGCCACAATAATAAGCAATCTGACACACACACACACACACACACACACACACACACGTATAAAAGCTTTTTACAAAAAAAAAAAAAGAACACGCGTATCTTTTTAAGGAATTCATCAGAGCAAAGCCCAAATTTCTTATCCTTGATATTGCATTACACCAGCATCTCAGTCTTATTCCCTGAAAAACCCTAGTTTTTATTATTTCTGGAAAATGTAGTACTGAGTTTACAGAAGATTATGTCAGAAACTTGGCCTTTTCTTCTTTTTGAATTCAGATATCAGATTATGGTGGAAATAGTTCAAGCAACTACTATCAGCAACATCCCCCAGATGAAACGCCAAAAAGGTAAGTTGTTTTTTTAGGACACATTTAAACATACTGCTAAATTTTGCTTATGATCATTTCTGCAGAAATGACAGTGACTGACCATTTGTAGTTGTAAAATTCTATATGACGGTATGGATTTCACAAAGTATCCGGTACTATAGGAATCAGACAACTATTAAAAAAATAAGTCTAAGGATTTCTGGAATGTTTTCCTTAAAATAACAAAACATATTACATGCAGCTGACTTTTCAAACCAGTGAGGGTTTTAAAAATATTGATATATTGTGCGGAATCACCAGTTCAATCAGACTCAGACATAGGAAAAGCTTTATGGCAAGAACAAACATTCTTGAGATTACGCAAAAACAAAATCGAATTAAAAGATGGAAGAAGGAAACCACTTAGCAAGTAATAACATTAAAGGAGGATATGATTGAAGGATCCAATCTCCTTTATACTACTTGGAGGACCTGAATAGGATGAGGGTTGAAGTGCCTAAGTGTAAAACTGATTTGCTGAAGTGGAAGCTCTTAGCCATACAACACGCTATGTGAATATGGAGACATACAGAGCCCATTTGCTGGTATGTTAGCTACTACCGGAAACATGTACCAATAATGGTTTATTTTTGACCAACGACAAAGCCATGAAGGTGTCTTCATTCTGGCAGTTTAAAGTTTGATCTGGACACAGCAGAAAACCATTCATTTTTTTTCCTTTTTAAGTCAGAGCCTTGTAATTTATTACAGATAATCCTTGATTTACAACTATTCATTTACTGACTGTTCAAAGTTACAATGCCTGACTTATGACCAGTTTTCATACTTATGGTTACATGGTCAAAATTTATGCTTTTGGCAACAGGCATGTATTTATGACAGTTAAACTGTCTCGGGAGTGCTAACTATAGTTGATATTTGCAGTTATGTGTGATCTACATGTGCTCTGGAACAGCAGCCCCCAACCTTTTGGGCACCAAGGACTGGTTCCGTGGAGAGAGGTTTTTCTGTGGACTGGAGGAGGCATGGTTTCGTGTGCTGCCTGCAGCCTGCAGATGGGGCTTTGCTTTTTTGTGCGGCCTGGTTTCTGGCATGCTGTGGCCAGATGCTGGTCCATGGACGGGGGTTGGGAACCCCTACTTTGGAACATCCTCAGGATTACAGGGGGCCAAATTTGTCTTCAATTGAGCACCAAACACACATGCTTTATTTTCCTCTTTCAGTTAGTGATTTTTAAACATTTTGCAGTTGAGGAGTTTTCTGATTTTAATGTGTTGTAACATGCTCCTCAAAACCATAGGCATTTTCAAAATAAAACTTTAATAAAATAAAGTATTTTGTATAAACTATATGATGCTATGTGTCTAATGAAATTTTTTTTAATAAATATTTTTATTGAATTTTATAAAGTTAATAAGGGGATAGGGTCAAAAAGGGTAAGATAATGGGAAACATACAAAAAGGTTAGACCAGGGGAAAGGGATAACACAAAAGTGGGATTAATCCCACAAAATAACATCGCTTCAGCAAGTCTACCAGTCCGGGTTTACATATTAAATCTTAATAATTACTCTATTATTAAACAACTTTCCATATAATCATGTAAATAACAAATTAGTCAATAAATCTCATTATGTCTAATGAATTTTTAATACTTGTTTCAGTGCCTACATTTTTTAAATTATGTGTACTTCTATAGTTTTTAATCATTCTAAATATTTTATTGATGTGATTGTGATTTCTTTGATTGTTTTAAGCAATTAAAGACATCCAAAGCTATTGAGAATAAGGCAATAGATAAGATGTTGTTGTTGTGGTTGTTTTTATACCATGTGTGTTTTGATGTCAAGTTTTAAAAGATTCAGGTTTAGTTAAGTGAAGCACTTTCATTGTAAGAACAATGATGGATAATTAAAATAATGCATGTCTTAGACTTTTTAATTTCTGCAAAAGCAAAGAAACCACTTTCATTTACAATCCCAGTACTCTTAACAGGAATTGTGTATTTTGCTTCTCTTACTTTATTTCTACCTGATGTAGGTTCTGTTGCCTTAATTGCCTTTTGATCTTTAAGAACAATATTTCCTTTCTAAGAAACTTCTATTTGTCCAGTTTATCTTTTTGGGAAAAGATCTGTTTCCCTCTTATGTATGCATACTTGCATTTATTAAATGTGCATAATTTCATTTTCTATTTTGATGAGTTATTCAGGTTATTGCTTGTGTTCTTAGAGGAACATTCTTACTATTTATAAAAATAAGATCGATGTAGAAGTATGAAGGATATGTGAATTAATTTACTAAAATGTCATATAATTATAAACAGAAGCTGCAGAAACTGGCAGCTAAAAATAAATATGTCTGTCTCAGTTGGTAGTATAAATATATCCTTGTGTGCTTTATTTCTTTTTTTAAAAAAAACCCTAAAATTAACAATGGAGTTCTTGAAGTTTGAATAGTAAAATAATTATTTGTTCAATTTTGAGGACCTTTGTTGTTCTGAACATTTTTAAATGGCCAATTTTGTGTCCTTCCCTAGAAAGATTATAGTGGAACAGAGTGACTTCTCTGCTGATAGCTATTGTTTTGTGAAAGAGAAAAAAACACTGATGAAATCTTATTATGTTATTGGACATCTGCATCACTTGGTTTCCACAAAGGCAGTACACTCTTTAACATCTCTTTCAGCTGAATTTTAGAAATATGTTTCCAAAGGTTTTGGAAGAAAAGCTTACAGGCTTACTGTGAACAGATTGGGTTCTCTGTTGCTTCCCTTTTGCAAAGTATCTGAATGGGTAGATAAGTAGAGAAAGACTTAATAGAGGAAGACTAGGGTGCATTATGGTCCCATTTCTATCAGGCATATCACACATCAAGAAGGCTACCACATTGAAGTTTAAGTGATCTCCCAGAAATTTTGCTTTAGATACTTCCTGGTTAAAGTCTTGATCAAATTCCTATTTTGATCAAATTTGCAAGCAGAATTCTAGAGCAACTTTAATTTTTCTAAAATAAGTTTTCAATTTTTTTCTGGGGCAAACTAAAACTCCTACAGTACATTTTTAGGAATCTCTAGGGTTAATACAAGGGTTTTTAAAGGAAGCAGCTATTCCATATTCTATATACAAAAGTCAGCCTGCACAAAGATTGGTACTTTATTTGAAATACTGTAATTTATACTTTTCATTCAATAAAACTAATTGGGCATAATGTAATCCCAAAATTAGTATTTTGGGGTTCCCTCCATGTTTTTGGGTTTTCATTGTTTATTTCAATGGATAAAAAACTATATCACTGATGTAGTATAAATGTAGGCACATTTTACCTCCAGGCCTCTCTGATCTGATTATATCTTTGGAACAGGATAGGAATACAGGATAGGTTCAAAATAACTAATCTGATCCTAATTCCTCACGTTGTGCTGAAACTGCTTGTATAACTTTAATGTTGTTATGCTATGCCTTGGCCCTTTGCTTTACATCATTTAGCAGACTGTCTTTAAAATATGTCAGAACTAATTATGTTGACAAAACTAGCTGAAGTGCTTGAGGAGTAATTTCTTTTATTGCTGTTGACTTGTTTTGGGTGCTGTGTAAGGTAGAGGTTAATCTAGTATCTGTCTGCAGGGAATTAGTGTGATTTCAATGGTCTTGGTGGGAGTGGGTCTTAAGTGGATGGCTCATTTCTTTCAACATTCCAGCTACCCAAAGGTCTTAGTGGGGCTGATGATAATCCTCCAGGAAAAAAACAGCAAGACTAATCCTTTCTTGAGTGGCACTACCTATTAAACATTAGTATTAATTCTGATATGAGATCACCACAGATAGTTATGCTGGGTTCTTGGCATTTTCTGGGCCTGTTGGATTTCCTGCAGAAGTTTGATTACCCAGCTAGATAACATCATGGGAAACAGGCATGGGAGATGATACACAGATTGATATGGCGATGTTACCTAGCTGGGTAATAAAATATCTGTAACAACTATCAGGTTCAGGTAATAGTAAGAGCCCAGCTATATATATTCTCTACTTTGGGTTCTAGATCTATGTTGGAGTTACAAAATATTTTTTTCAATGTCATTACATTTTTTTAAAAAAATCATGAATATGTATGAATGATGGTTGGATTATTTTTACTTCAGTCTTGAATCAAAAAGGCTCTGACAGTAGCTTACAAATACAATATTTTCCTTTGCAATCTGAAAGAAAAATATACAAGAGATGAAATGATGAGAGGAGAGAAAAAATGGTAAGCACAGCCACTACTTTCTACTGTTTCTACAGTGACCAGTTGGTGAGAGTTAAAATAAGAGTAGAGGCAAGTGCTTCTTTTCCTTCTGCCCTCCAGCATCATGACTGGTAAGCATTGCTACTACACACTTTCCCTTAAGGTGCCCTTTTTGGCTAATATCTCTCTCCCCCCCCCTTTTTTTTTGCAAAGAGATAATTCCTCTTCCTTGCAAACTGATTTCAGCTTCAGATGTTTCTTTCCTATATCCTTGGCTAAACATTCTGCCAGAAATGGCATTCTGACAAGCTGACACCTAATCCTTATTGAATTTTTGCAGGATGATGAGAATGAAATGCTGGACATGGCATAAACATCACAGAGCTTTTCGATGTAGCTTTTCAATCTGAGTGCATCTCTCTTTCTTTAACAGGAAATTGAATTTTCCCTCAATTCCAATGTTCTATAAAATCATTATAGGTGTTATTGAAAAATCACACACCCTGGATATTCTCCTCTATTTTAAAAAAAGACAAATCAGGAGCTAGCTTTCTTTGCAGAGGAAACATCTTTTCATGTGCTTTATTTGGATGAAGTAATGGGACTTTGAAAGATAATATGGTTTGTTTATTAAATTAGTCTCTGACTGTAATCAGGCTTCATATTGGCTGTTCTGAAAACATAACTTACACTTTTAGACACCTAGTTCTGGGGATTCTAGAAGACAGTGACAGGATAGCTGATTGTGCTGTTACTTCTTCAAGGTAGTCATCTCTTATTGAAACCAACTTGACTGTGACAGCTCTCTAAACATTAATACCTGCAGAAGCTTTCAGATTTTTTTCAAAATGACAAGACAGCATTGCTGGATTTCCATTGCAAGCCATGTCCATTTCATACAAGTGTGTCATGCCTAGTGCACTTATAAAAAAGATAAGCTTGCATTGTGAAACTTTAATCTTTCTGTCTTCCCTTGGCCCTCATGCAAATACTTCTGCTTTTTAATTCTAACCACGGTTGGCTGGATCCAGAACAGAGTAGATGGCAGTTTTAGTTCACAACATTTGCCCTCCTCTCCACTTAAATATATTTTAATGATCACTATCTAAATTTTTAAAATAATGCTTCTTGACTTGTAGGATATTTTATATTTGGTCAGGAGAGAAAAGGTTTTATTATAATTCCCACAATTCAATGTTAATTATATATTACTAGATATTGCTAGAGGATTGTTTGCTTTATCTTTGATTGGAATCAGCCCAGTCTGCTTTTTGTCCACATGGAAAACATGTGAAACTGGAGAAGCAAGTGGGTTATAAGATATATTGGGTTTAATGTGTTTCTGGACTAATAAGCCATAATACATGTGGTTACAATGAGTATTGTGGTTTTAGGTCTGAGCTGAATAATAGGCTCATGCACTGACATTGTATCAGAAACAAGCACAATGTGATAAAATATCAGTCATTTTATCTCATAAATATATGCTATTGCACAAAGTTTTAGTTTTAAGCTCATTCAGAAAGAAGAGGGAGAATGGAAAGACTTTAAAAGAATGGTGGTATTCTTACATATCAGCCTGCCAAGTGATTTCAAAGAAAGGTGTGATCAGAGACATATATTTCTTTCTTCTTTCACCTACTTGGTCATGGGCCATTAGGAGTACCTGTTTGCTGTACTTTTCAGCATGAGGTTAGTCGTTTCTTTCAAAATTTGAACAAACACTCCATTAGTGAACATTTCTTTTTCAGAAGGGTTTGTTCCCACCTCTACTTAAAGAGATTTCAGTTCGAGTAAATACAGTAGAATCAGTTAGTGTCTTTATTAATTATATGTTAAATTATATATTAAACAGCTTTCTGCCCCTTAAACATTTCCATGTGGATAGGTAATGTATGTGTAGATTTTAAGCTGTTATAGGAAAGCACACAATTCCGTGGGCACAAGAAGCTTACAGGTTGGTATGGGTAGCAAAGCATTGCCAATTTTAATTCTGAATTTTTTAGCTATTTTATCATATTTTACCATTTTTGCATCATTTCTATTAGGAAAAATAGATCTTTGGATGACAATAATGTATTAGAGTTATAGCAATGTATATCCCCTATTTTGTAAAGTTGTACCATACATTTGTAGAACAAGCGTATTAAGTGTTTCACTTGTTTTAACCTGAGCTGGCAGAGACAGATGGAAAGAGAATTAATCTGATTTTGGAATGAGCTGTTCCAATCTTATCAGAGGTGCTCTAACACAGAGGTCTCCAACCTTTCTGTGCTCATGGCTCAGAGGAAAGGAGAGCAGCTTCTAAACTGGTGTGCACATGCAAATGGGGCCACACACACCGCCCCGGCACTAGCAGCCCCGTTTGTGTATGCAAATGGGCCACACATACCTGCCTGGCGCTTGCCAGTCCCATTTGCGCATGTGCAAATGGGCTGCACAGACTCGCCCCTGCTAGTGGTCCTGTTCGTGCATGCGCAAACATGGACTGCAGTACGAGTGGGGGGGAGTGCATGCGTGCGCGTGCTTGCACCGGCCAGCCATTGCCGCAGCCCATTGGCCAAGAGGCCGCAGCCCAGTAGTGGATTGCAGCCCATAGGTTGTGGACCCCTGCTTTAGCATACAAATGGCCTGTTCTGATTTTAGCAAAATAAACTTTTAAGGTTGAGATAGATTATTCTGTTGTTGGAACATATCTGGAAAAGTTGAAACAGCTGAAGTCAAGATGTTTTGATCCTTAAATATTTTGTGTTTTATATATTTCTGATTTGGAGGAGAAGAATCATATTAGCAATCTGGTAGCTCCTTTTCTAACACATTTTATGAAAAGATATAAACTAAAAGTCTGCAGTTCATGAAGGCCTATGCCTTTTAATAAAATGTGTTAGATGGTAAAGATGCTACCAGATTCTAATTTTTTCCACAGCTCTGTAATTAATTAGGCCATTTTCCTCATTTCTTTGAAACAAATTTAAGGCAGGCCAGCATGTATTTTTCAGAGAGACAACAATAATCGTGAAGTCATCCCTTTTTAAAATCTTTGGCACATGATTTTCATGGATTAACCTATACTGAGCTAATGCCGGTAGTCACTTGATTTCATAATATGGTTAAAAGTTAACTGTTGATTACTATCCCCCTTCCTTTTTTTGTAGCATCCTCTAATGGTAGTAGGAATGACCTTAGGAGATAGGTGGAAGAGCCATAAACTAGACAGACAAGGGTAGCTTAGTCCACAAAAAGAATGTGGGTATAGCAAACATCTCAGAAGGGAACCTAGGCATTTTTTTTGGACTGTAAAGATGAGGGAGAGACGTCCTTTTACGCTAGCAGGATTCCGTTAATTAAACTTACACTAAAATTAGAACTACTACTTCTAGGCGTGCTTCTTGTCTGGACTGCCTCATAAGGCTGACGTATCTCCTCTCTTCTTTACTAATGTGGTGCATTTGCCTTGGCTTAAAAATCTAACTTGGGTTTTCTTCTAATGAGGGTTTTTTAAACCAAAGTAATTTCAAATTCTGATTAAGAATTAAACCTGCTAAACCTTCAGTACTGGTACCCTTAGGGAAATGTAGTATTTAATCACCATTAAGAGAGATGCTACCGGTATGCCTTCCTGTTTAAATAGGTGAAAGCAAGAGACTGACTATGTGTCAACTCAGTATCTAAGAAGGATGATCAGAGCTGATTAATACTTGCATGGGATAAATTGATATCAAAACCATTGCTCCTTTCACTGTGATCATGTATTCTAAAAATCTCCAAGAATGCGTTGCAGAATGCAACAATCCTTGGTTTTCACTCAGATTGATTCTGACTTATAACAAAAATCTGATCGATCATTAATACCAGCTCAGCTAGCCAAAAATGAAATAATTGAGTCTTGGAAATAGTAGAAGAGCAGGAAGACAGAATTTATTTTCCTGCTTTTGGAATCTTTGTGCCTGATGGGCACAGTCACAGAAAAGCACAGTATGACAATTGAATACATTTATTGATCATTGATACAGTTCCCTCTTTAATATATTCCTTAACTTCACTACAACTAGTTATAGATGTACATTGTTCATGAACACAAATTTTCAACAAGTGTATACACTTTTTAGACTGAGCATTCAACTTAAGTTTATGAGGCTTATTTATTATTTTATTAAATTTATTTGCTGCCCATCTCATATTGAAATGATTCTGGGTGGCAATTATTAGCCATCATGGTCACTAGAAAGCTTCATTTGCTGGAGAAATTTGCAAAGAACTATCCATTTAACCATGGATCCTCTCTGATTCAACCAGTCACTGGTTTCTGAATATCCAAAGCACCCATCCAGCAGAAAAAAAATAAAGAAATCCCTTTTAAAGTCTGCTATTTTTTCAGAGAAAGGAATAAAGTCCCATAATTTAATATCTGTAGGCAAGATGGGCAACATACAAATCTAAATAAATAATAAATATTCAATAGGAAGATGAGATTTTCTTCTCAAATGATTTCCTGTAAATTGAGATAGGGATTCTCTTAACATTTGTCGAAAAGGATAAAATGAACAATAAAATGGAAGTGCTTCTCAATTCTCAAATGTGTGGATTTCAGCTTCCATGCTGGCTGGGGAATTCTGATAGTTGAAGTTGACACATCTTAAACGCCCTGCGATTGAGAAACAGTTTCAGACTAGACTGAAGATCAACTGCTTCAGGGATAGTTGACCTGGAAAAATTAACTTTTTTGTAATTTTTAATACAGGGTTCATTCTTCTAAGATGCACACATGTGATGGAATGGCTGAACTCATAGATAATTCAAATTTGAATCACTGATTTTGACATGGGTGTTGTAATCAGTCATGATGAAAAACCATGGGGGTATTACTGCAAGCATTCGGTGGAATTTATATTTATGAACTCTTACCCATTGCTACCAAATACTGTAGGTAGTGGTAATGTTATACTATGACCTGAGAGTTTGTATATTAAGCAACTAATGCAATTTTAATTGACTATTATGTAATTGGTATTTTGCATTAGTTCAGTGGTTCTCAACCTTTTTAATGCCACGACCCCCAACCGGTCGTAAGTCGAGGACTTCCCAACCGGTTGTAAGTCGAGGACCCAACCGGTTGTAAGTCGAGGACTTTCCCTGCCTAGCAGTGCTGCGCATGCGTGGTGCTGCCCCCTGCGCCGGCCGAGGCATAGCTGGCAAGGGGCAGCGACGGTGTAGGGTGACCACCGGCTTGGCCACCAGCTGGCCCAGCCCAAGGGAGGGAAGGCACCCGCCGGGCCCCACGCGCAACATCAACCCTCCCTGCGCCCGCCGGCCTCCCACCTCCCATCCCTGGCCCTCTTTTACTTACATTTTTAGTAGTTGCTCAGCAGGGAGGGGTGGAAACTTCCAGACAGCTCACCTTTGCTGCAAACAACTTGCAGCACCGTTTGCAGACTGGGACTTTTGGCGGGCTCAGCAGGCCAGAGACTGCCTGGACAATTCCTATTGGCTTTTGAAAGCCAATAGAATTAGACTCTATTCAAGAGAGTCTATTCTATTGGCTTTCAAAAGCCAATAGAATAAGAGGGAGTAGTACAGCTAAGGAAAAGGGGAAAAAATGGCGGACTGTGTTGTTTGGCGACCCCCGTGAAATGGTCGTTCGACCCCAAATGGGGTCACAGCCCACAGGTTGAGAACCGCTGCATTAGTTCATGCACTGCTCTGAAAAAAGGATAATTGCTAGTCTGCAATTATTTGTTGTGGCTCTTTCTGGGAACTATCACTGAATTGGTGGAGGGAATCCAGGATTTGAAAAAAGAATTTTCACAATATATATGATACTTTATTAATATTTTGAATGCTATTTAACCATCCTCGCCAATCACTTTAAGAATTATGTTTGGTTTCTTGGTGTAATATATAGATCAGGTCTGTATTTTCATTGTTCTGAAAGTATTGTCTTAAGCTATTTGAGTTAAAAAAAAACAGAATTATTGAGTGGCCTCAAACCTGATGTATACAAAGGTTATTTGAATGAACAGTTCTATCTTTTGCTCTTATGTTTTTTTTCAGCTTCAAAGTTTGCAACAGCTAAACTAAAATGTTTAAATTACATATATTTCCATCTGACAAGATTAATCATTTTATGCATATTTTAATGCAGCAAGATTGTTATTTGCTGATATATATGAAATCTGCACCTTAGGTTGATATAGTGCAATTATGTATGAAAAAACTACTTGTCTGATTTTTTTAATATTCAGGTTTAGAGTGGCCCGAAATACAGCAATTTTCTTCAGCTATTTTGAATAGTTGCTATGGAAGCATCATTTACAGTCAAGATAATTTATCTGTAGAGGCAGCCTTCTTGGTTTTTTACCTATTATCTTTTCATTCGCTTTCACTGGTACATTAAAAAGTGGTTTGCAGGGATTTTTTTAGAGTAAATTATAGGGAAATTAGCGATTATTTTAAAAAAGATGCTTCATTTGGGAGCACAAAGGCTACACTAAAATATATGAAGAGAATGATTGATGCTTTTTGAGCAATACATTGCTGTAATGTTAATAAAAAGTACTGTTTTCCTCCAGATTTTACTAGCTAGGATACGTAATTTGGATTTTATTAAGATCAAAAAATAAAGGAAAACTAGAACTCTTATAAATCTTTTTGGCTGGTTTGCTGGAGATAATTCAGATTTATCATTGATAATTAACCAGGATTGCTGACATTGCTTCCCCTAATCTGAGGAAGTTTTACTCAACACAGAATATAGAATTAATTGCTAAATCATCTAAGTCAGCGGTTCTCAACCTATGGGTCGCGACCCCATTTGGGGTCGAACGACCGTTTCGCGGGGGTCGCCGGACACTGCGGTCCGCCATTTTGTTTTTTGTTTTTTTGCGCGCGCCGCACATGCACGGATCGGGCCATCGTGCGCGCGCCGCGCATGCGCGGATTGGCCCGTCGCGGTCCGCCATTTTGTTTTTGTTTTTTTAATTTTTTTAAAATTTTTATTTTTTGTCGCGTGTGTGCCGCGCATGTGCGGATCGGGCCGTTGCACGTGTGCGCCCCCGGGTCGGGGTCGCGGCACGCATGGGCGGCGCAAGTGGGGTCTCAACCTGAAAAAGGTTGAGAACCACTGATCTAAGTGACCTCATTTAGAAGCAAATACCTATGTTATCTTATGTAAGATAACCTTTATTGTCATTTTTTACTATGGGCACACTGGCACACATTAAAAATGAAATTCTGTTGCCTGCTCTCAAAAGTATATACATACATATCATACATATAAACATGCATATGTGTATACCTATACCTATACCCTTACATATAAATATTAATCACTGTCCATCTTGAATACATAGTGAAAAGAGGAAGCTTGAGAGTTTACAAGGTTGATACTGTGTGGAACAAAACTGTGACTGAATCTGGATGTTCTGCTTCGGACCCTTCTCAAGCAATGTTTATATGCTATGTCCTGGATAGAAGGGACTGAACTGCCAATAATCTTTTCTGCCATCCTCACCACTCTTTGCACCACCTTCTTGTCTGAAGCAGTAATGCTTCCAAACCAGACTGTAATGCAATATAATAGGATCCTCTCGATCGTCCCTCTACAGAAAGACAGGGGAAGGAAGATGTATTTTTCTCATGAGATGCAGAAAATGCAGGCACTGCTGTGCCCTCTTCACCAGTGTCTCGCTGTTGAGTAACCAAGCCAGCCTACTTTTATGGATGGACTTCAGTATGTAATATTTTCAATATGCATTTCATAATGTAAGACTTTAAGAATTCTATGCACTGTGATTTTAAGTAGATTTTACTGCTATATGGATTAAAATGTAGTCTATATTTATTAACTTGTTTTAATACCAGACATTTAATTTTACTACAGAGAACAAGGTTAAAGAGACGGCTGCAATGAAAGCAGATCATTTGAGGGCCAGAAACATGAAAAGATATATTAATCAACTAACAGTAGCAAAAAAACAATGTGAAAAACGCATACGACTTCTGGGAGGCCCTGCTTATGACCAACCAGAAGATGGTATTTTTGAAGATAGTGAAGGTCCTCAGAGTCAAAAGGTAAGAAAACTTTGTTTGAGGTGGGACTGGCTGAGACATATGGAGTAGAGGGAATGAGTGAGTTGCCATGTGCAGAATATTTGGGTTTTAATTTTAACAGCTAAGTAGTGATTGTACTATGCCTCCTCCCTATAATACTCAACAAAATTAGAAGCATTTAGACTGATTGGGGGAGTCAGCACTGCACTTTTTTCTCAACCAGCACTTATTCCAGTTTCTACTAAGCATGCAATTGCCACCGAAAAGTGCTATGGTATGTATCCTTATGATGCAAACTTCCAGTAAGAGTGATCAATATGAGAAAAGGTTGCCTTGTTATAGCTCATGCATTGTCTAAAAAAAATAATCAGAAGAGACTTGTTTGCGTGCCTACAAACAGTTCAGACGTTAAGCCTTTGCTGAACATTTTTGCCATGACTCTCAAGAGACATATTAGTGTGTGCAGTATAGCTGCTCCAGAACTAGCACGTTTTCTAAAATGCATGGGAGAACAGAATAGAAGGCCTGCCTAAAATTATCTGGAGAACAACAGAGACAGTGGTTCATTTTTTCTAAAAAACTGTTCTGTTTTTTTCTTTACTAATTTTTTTCTGGGGGAAGGAAAAGTGTTGGTGGAACCAGTCAGAAGAAAAAGTACACTTATTTGGAGGCCCCTATATAAATCAGTTAAGGAGGCAAGATGGATGGGAGAAATGGCATTTGTAGAATTTGAAGGATACAGCAACAATAGCATTAGGCTTATATATACTATAGTCCCTCACCACCACCACCACAACCATTGTGCTTTACAGCACTCTCTGGATAGTTTATAGTGTTGAAGCATTATTTTTGCTTCAACAGTCTGAGTCTTCATTTTACTGACCTCAAAAGGATGGAAAGCGGAGTCAACCTTGAGCCCTGTCAGGATCAAACTCCAAGATGTGGGCAGAATTTGCCTGCAATACTGCACTTTAACCACTGTACCACCAGGGCTCTTCCCAAAGAAATGGTGCTACCTTTTTGTCTTTATGTTGCATCTAAAACATGGAAGATTGCTATTTTTGGGGGGGGTGTCAAAAATTTGAGATGGGGGAAAAAAGATGTTGCTCTGCCATGTAGTCTATTGAAAAAAAAGCATGGAAATGGCATATCCAAGCCAAGATTGCAGAATCAGTTTCTATACATATAGGGACTTCTGTAGTTACCTAAAAGTTAAGAAATTCAGAGGTGTAAAAATCTAAGATTCTAACTTCAGGAACTGAAATAAATGTTTTAGTTTATAGACAAAGTTTTACCATTTTTTTCTTATCACTGATACTTATACTTTCTTTGGGGCTTAATAGTGATGTTACTGCACATTGAATTTCATTCTTGTTGAGCTTGGTGCATATTACATTTCAAGGTTTTCCAGGCTTTTTCAAGATTAAGAAAAGGTTGGAAGAATTAAGTTCACATTGTCTTTGAAAACTAATTGGGAGGTCTTGCTTCTTTCCTGGTGCTTGACAGCATGGGGGCAGGGAAATATAGGAAACTCTTTTTATTGTGTGCCTTTGAGTTGGTATTGACTTCTGGTGATTGTCTAGACCAGGGGTAGGCAAACTTGGCTCTTTTATGACTCGTGGACTTCAACTCCCAGCATTCCTGAGCCAGCATGGCTGGCTTAGGAATTCTGGGAGTTGAAGTCCACGAGTCATAAAAGAGCCAAGATTGCCTACCCCTGGTCTAGACCAGTGGTGGCGAACCTATGGCACGGGTGCCAGAGGCAGCACTCAGAGCCCTCTCTGTGGGCATGTGCGCCGTTGCCCCAGTCCTAGGCCTTCAGCTGGGTTTTATAAAACCTTTTCGCTTTAGGCCTCCGCCGCCATGTGCAAAAAAAAAAGGTTCAATCAATCAGTCAATTTCAACTTCTCACGGGGGAAAAAAAGATCTTGCAAAATTGGAATTGATTGATTGAACTTTTTAGTCCCACCCAGTCTGCCGTTACTACCGCAGCCATGCCCACCCAATGGGCCACACCCAGCCAATGGGCCATACCCACCCAGCACCCGATGATGCATAAGTGGGTTTTGGGTTGCAGTTTGGGCACTTGGTCTTTAAAAGGTTCGCCATCACTGGTCTAGACTAGTCCCTGCTGTTTTGTTGGCAAGATTTTTCAGAAATGGGTTGCCATTGCCTCCTTCATAGGTCTGAGATAAAGTTACTGGCCCAAAGTCACCCAGCTACCTTCATGCCCAAGGTGGGACTAGAATTTACCATCTCTTGAATTCTAGCCTGGTGCCTTAACCACTACGCTAAATTGGCTCTCTGTAGGAAACTGCAGACTAAAAATGCAGATACCAATTTTTAAAGGTTTGTTTTTTACTCTTGCAGTTCATTTCTAGGTAAAACCATTGCTGGCTTTTCTACCTTGGGGAGGGTTTTGTACTTGGTGCAACTCAAGAAATGTTAGTAATATACAGAGCATATTCAAGGCAAGCATGCAAATGTAAAGCATCCTTTATTGCTCTGATTAAATACCACAACAACCGGCCCTAGAGTGGCCAGTAAGGCTCCACTCTACACTACCCAGAAGGCAGCCGCCCTCAGTCCCCCAAAGCCAGAAAACAACAAAGAAAGTCCAAAAAGAAGGTGCGAATTCACGGGGCAATGTCCAGAGTCCAGGTACAAAGGGCAAGCCAAGTCCACAGAGTAAAGCAAGTCCAAAGGCAGTTTGCAAGTCAAAGGCAAGGCACCAGCAAGAGTATGAATCAAAGCTGGGGGAGTTAAATCAAAACAAACAAACTACACCCTCACCCCTCATCCCCACTTCTCTTTAAATCTATCCACGCCAGGTGTTCCTTGTGAGGAGGGGTGGGGCAATCTTCTCCCAAGTAGCATTGCAACCCTCCTTTAAGCTTGCCTCTGCTCTACTCTCCATGCCCTTGGATTGAATGGGGGAGGCAGCTGTTCCTCATCAGCAGGGATCTACTGCCTATCAACATCACTGTCTGTCTGCAGCTGATCCTCCCCTTTATCTGTGAGGGCAGGCAGCTCTATGTCCGGTCAGCCACCTCCCCCAATGCCTCAGGGACCTGGGATAGCATCATCCTCAGCCCCTGGCCTCTCCAAACATTCCAAGGGAGACGTGCCATGCCAATTGGACTGTCCTGGTTCCAACTCCTACTCCTACTCCAACCACGCTCTGACAGGGCAATGACAGCAAGCCTTCCAGAGGACATGGCTACTTTAATGCTTTAAGGAAATTATTGATTCACACCACAGTGAAAGGGCATAGTGCCCCTTTCACATGTTTCCAGAGTCCTTTCAAATTTAATTTGTTAGATAGCAGGTCTTAATGAATTCAGTGACATTTATGAAGAAATGTGGCCAAAACTGCCATATTGCTAGTAGTGCAGTTTGTGCCACATTGTCCATGTAACACTATTTGAAACATCAAAGAAAATGGAAATACTCTGCATGCTATGTCTTATATCATCAGACTTCAATATATGGATAAAGTGCACATTTTAAGACACAAAGAAGATAAAACTCATATACTAAAGGACATTAAGCTTATGCTCATGCCACAACTATTAGGATTTTGTCTATGAGATACTGTTTCAAAAATGGGCATTATTTGTGTAGAATATCTAATTTGAGAGTAATACAACTAGCCTGTCAATTATGACTGCAATCTTTTTACACCTCCCCACAGCATGTATGGGGAACTTCTACATTATTTTCCTATTTTTTGAATGTTTATATTATTGTATTCTTACTAAAATTGAAAAAAAAAAGCTGAAATGCAACTACTAATCAAAAGAACATGAACTTCTTGAATATGCAGATTCTCACATACATTATAAGGAGCTCTTTTGGATTGAAGGGAATATGGCATGTTTTTAGAAGAATGTTGAGCTTATAGAGTAGGCTATTATGAAATCTGTAAGGCACAAAAAAGCTTTCGGGATCTTCAACAAATTCTTACTGCTCCTTGCAGCCTTAAGTAAGTAATGGCATGTGGGTTTATTCCACATAATAGAGATTGTAACCAGTCAGCTTGCTTATAAATAGTTAATTGTCATAATGTTATTCATTCCTACCTCTCAGATACTTCAGTTTGAAGATATATTGTGTAATCCATCCTACAGAGAGCACTTTCAAATATACATGGAAAGAATGGATAAGAGGGTTCTGATCAGCTATTGGGAATCTGTAGAATACTTGAAGAATGCTAATAAGGTACATGAATAAGTATGACAAGTGTGGTTACTGAAAATTAGTCTTTATTGTGGCAAAATTTAATTTGTAAGTGTTGCACCAAAATACTTAAAGGCCTTTCCGGTTGCAGAATTTGTGCTATGTTTGAATTGGCAAAAATTCAAAACAGGCATGAACTGTTGGTATCCTCATTGTCAATCTCTATTGTATCTCTGTTTCCCTGTTTCAATTTCCTACAGTGACTTCTCTCCAAGCAAATAGGTGACAGATGGCCTAGCAGATTTTGTATCCTTGTGCTGCCCTTGGATCATGTTGGAATAAGAGAGAAAACACTACAAGCCCATTTGGGAACAACTTAAAGTATCTCATCCTTGGGCTGTATGATGGCAACAATGTGGGGACATGGCAGAAAAACAGTGTTGCCAGAACATGTTGGTGCCATGTTTATATGTAAAAGGAAAAAGGTCCTTTAGGTTTTTTTAATGCAGCTCATAAATGGCAGTTGCTTTAGTACATAAATCATTTCTTTGATGGGATGACATATGGGACAGATTTCAGACTCAGTTATCATATGAAAAGAAGAGAGAATTAAGAAAACAAGGTACTGAAAATGTAAGCTATGGTATCTGAGGGTTGAATCATGGGTGTTAATGGAGGCTGGAATTCAAATCAAAATTTTATATTTGCATCTTTTTTGTTCCTTGTTACATTTTGATTCTAAAACAGAGAACTGAGTTGTGTTTTATGAATATTATTTTGCTGTTTAATTTAAATTAACCTCATTATGATCATCCTCCTAACCTGATGCCTCCAGATGTGTTGCATATGTACCTCGTACAATTCTCAGCCAGCATGTCAGCATATCTGTACTGTAACTGGTTAGGGAAGGCTGTTAATATCTTTCCTTCCTACATAGTCTGCAGTGAATGCCTGACATTCATCCAATTTTTCAAAAATAATAACAGGAAAATTGTTCACCATATTTGAGTATCAATTTTTCAGTGGAAAATTTGATTTTGTTTTATGAACTCTCTAGTGTATCATATCTGTAATCTTTTGTTTATTCATATATTTTGCTGTGAATTTGATGTTGTCATTTACACTTCTATTAAGTTTATTCGTGATATTCCCTATGTTCCAGTTCCTACTTCTTACAATAACTTTGTAAGATTGATTGAGTTAAGAGACAATGATTTGAATAGGGAATTCAACACTCTGAGATTGTTTTCCATTGTGGTGCTTTTAGGGGCACTGCACTATTTGAGGACACAGGTTGATGAAGAACAGTCAACCCGCCAAATCTACAAATGATACAATTTTATTCAAATACAAGTATATTAAATTGGGACTCTTCTTCAGAAAATTGAATTAGGGTAATCAGATCCAGAATCAGTATTCGGCAATCATCAAAGCAGCTAAGAATATTCCGTTTGTAGAACAAGCAAAAATATGAAAGCTTTTGAGTTCTATGTGTAGGCAATAATGATAGCACATACTTTGGTTTCTTTCATTATCTGCTGTTTCTTGACCATTCTCACTCACCCACTGAAAAATTTTGGAGAACCTCAATATTTTGAGCCTATTCTTTCATTTTGGTTGTATCTAGTGAAGTTGTTTAGCTGTGGAATTTTATTTTCTCATGTAATAGCATAACTGTTTTTTTGATCATTGGGTTGGAGGAGGAATTGTCAGTAAAATGTTAAATTGTCAGAACAATATTGTATTGTGGTTTTCAGCTGGCACAAACATTTAACAATTGCTGGTGATTATGGATGTTTTTCTTTCTTCACAGGCTGAAATACCTCAACTTGTGAGTCAAATCTATCAGGATTTTTTTGTGGAAAGCAGAGAAATTCCTGTGGAAAAAATACTCTACAAAGAGATACAACAAAGTCTTGTGGGTAACAAGGGCATTGAGGTGTTTTATAAAATTCAGGCTGATGTTTATGAAACACTGAAAGACAGATACTATCCATCATTCATTGTCAGTGATTTATATGAGAGGCTGATCAAGAAAGAAGAGAGGAGTCCTGTCCAGATGGCATCTGACGACAAAGATGATGTGAGTTGTGCCTACAAATGCCTTTCTGCTTTTCCCCCCCTTTGTCCAGGAAGCTCTTTCCTTTACTAGTATCCCTTACTGTATTTCAGGAACTTTCAGGTATCTTAGACTATTTTCCAATTACCTTTTTCTCTTTTAGAGCTGTAATTATTGTGAAATTGCTAACATCTTTTATCTTCAACACCAAGACCTGTTATGTTCTGCTTTAATTTTCTTTAAAGTCCAAAAACTCCACTTCTAAATGGTCTCATTATGCCAATGAGACTGTTTTCTGAAATCCAATAGCATGACGTTCACAGATAGAAGATTCTCTTACTCTACATTTTGAGGAAGGAAGTTTTATGGAAAACAAACCAGGAAATTCTTGGAAGAACCATGCCTGGGAGAGCTTTTCTGAAAAGATGACGATAGTTTTCTGTCTGATTTATATGTACCTTTTAAAGTGAAATAACCTGTCTCCTTAAGATTGCCCTTAACTTTTTTCCTAGAAATTTATTTTTCAAAATAAAATATGATACATTGGTCTTTGATGGCCCTGTTTAAGGTAACTTGCTCTCTGGAGGGGGGGGGATAAGTGATAGGAACATTTTTTGACCATTGTGAGGATTATTCTTGCTATTTGACTGTTAAAGCGGTTCAGATTCACTTGAAGTTGACTTCCAACTGGACAATTCCAACAGGGGTATTTGGGGTAGTTTTATAAAGTTATCTGGAATGTATTTTTGCCTGTGATTCCTAATCAAGTGGGCAGGGTCCTCCAATCTGCGAACTCAACCACCTGTTTGTTAAATCCATGTCCCCACCTCCCCCCATTGATCAAGGCTTTCTGAGAGGTGACCTGCCATTGGGTCCATATAGTGATAACTGTATGGAGGGATTGTCTTTGCAGTCTTGAAGTTACACCCTCTCCTCAAGAGGCCATCACTGAATCCAACAATTCTGGACAATTTCCATCCAGTGATCTGGATGTTTGTTGAGAATGGGGTTGGGCTTCAGTTCCAGAGCAGACTGATTATCTGGACCCATTTCATTTGGCTTTGAGGCCAAGTCACATTATTCAACCAGCATTGGACACTCTTGTGGATGACCTTTGGTGTAGCCGGAACTGGGATAAGTATGCCTTTCCTCATGCTCCTTGAGTTCTCAGTGACTTTTAATACTATCAATCACAGTATTCTTCTGGAGCGGCTTGAGATTTGGGGAGGAGATCACTGTTTTACATTGGTCCTCTTCTTTTTTTATGGCCAGTTTCAGTCAGGGCTAAAGGAGATGGGGTGGAAAGGGCCATTCATTTATTGGTTTCTGCAGGGCTTGATAGGTGTTGCTGCTTCCATTTAACATCCTCATGAAACTGCTGGGTGAGGTTATCTGGTGGTTAGGATCATGTACGGTATTATCAGTATACTGACGATTCCAAACTATGCTTCTTGGTTCTATGTCAGTGAAGTGATGCTATGTCAGTCAAGTGCTTGTCCCAGTTTCTGGAGGCTGTGGTGGTTTGAATGGGAGGCCAGACTCTGGCTAAATCATGAGAAGACTGCATGATTACAAATATTTGGGGGCCCTACCTGTGGAGAAATGTCCTTTCTGGTCTGGGATGGAGTTGTACTTCACCATACGAGACTGGTGCACAACCAGCAGGTGGCAGCTGTGATCAAAATGGCTTAGTGTGGCAGTGGTCTTTGTTTGATCAAAAGAAGCTCTTCAGACCATCACTTGTGCCCTAGTGTTACCTCATGAATGGGTTACCATAACACAGTTTACATGGGGTTGCCCTTTTTTCTTTTTGTATATATTATTTCTATGGCCTTTCGTGATTCCTTTTTGTGTATTTTTTAAAAATTGTAATTGTAAGCCACCAAACATATTGGATATGAGGCAGCCTATAAATTGTAAAAATAAATAAAAAGATTTTTTTCTTATCTTCTTGATGCTTTCAGTTATGACTAATCTGATAGTAATGTTCCTAGCTAGCCTATTATTACACTTGCATGAGTGCAGGTACAATAGAATGTTCATGCACGTTTCCCAGTCGAATATTCTTTAGTACGTTGCATTTATCATAATTAGAAGTTGTATGAACTCCTGATTTTAGAAACCATGTTCCAAAATGAGAATAGAATGAGCAAATATTGTCCGGTTGAGTATTCTAGTATTGCAATTCTATATATAAGACTTGTGACCTGTATTAAAGTATTAAAGATGTAGGAATATAACATTTGAGTATTCTACAGCATTTTGAAAACAAATGTTCTTTCTATTGATTTTGAGAACAAAATGAGAACTAAAATTTTATGACACTTCTGGTGAAAATGCTTTGATTCTCTTGGCCAAGGACTTCTGTATTTGAGGAGAAACATAAGCAAAGTTATGGCAAAGGACTTGTCATATACAGTTACAAGGCTGTAAATCCTAAATATGTTTTTCATCTGTGAATATAAAAAGAATATTGATGAATAGTTTTGTAAATATTATGGGTGTTTTTATGTATTAATATTTTTGCTCTCTGCTCAGAAACTAAACATACCAAAGGAAACTTCCCTGAATTGGCACACTTTCACCAAGTCAAAGAGATTTAAATCAAAATCTCATTTTAGTTTCATATCTTCATTATTACGGTAGTTTGTACTTGCTGTTCTTTGCATAATAATATGCCGGGCATCCATGAAACTCTTTTAGTAATCTGCATTACTTGATAATGAATTCTGTTTTTCCTAGAGACAAGTTTGTGAAGAAGTTATTGATGGAGGAAGCTCAGAAATTAATGAGCAGGCCAGTTATGCTGTAAATAAACTACGGCTATTAAATGACAAACTTGAATATAAGAGACAAGCTCTAAATTCTCTCTGTAGTTCACCAAAACCTGACAAAAAGGTAGATGGCTAATTTTTTTAAAGCATATCAATCAATGTATTTTAGAGTAATAGGTAGTTTTGCTTAAGAGGTCTTTCCTTCAAAGGTAAATATAAGTGTTGCTGTCCTGTTTTCTCATTTACTATTGATTATATATTACTGCCTTTGTAAAGATCTTAAAACATGTATGGAATCCATTCAATATCAGTATTTCCTCAGGTAGGTGCGGTAATTATTTCTATACTGATGTCTGTTTTATATTTATTGGTCTCTAAATCCTGATTCCTAGCCTGAACTCCTCTTACAAAATACCAGTGGCTGAGTCTGGGAATATTGTATGTCTAAAGCTTCAGGAGCCCTTTTTTCAAAGACCAAGTTGGGAAATAGTTTTGGAACATGAAGATCCCAGATTTTTGTTTATGTCACAAAGCCAAATTTCATTATTTGCTATTTGGTTCTGTTCTGCACTGGACAAAAGAGAGAAAATTGAATCAAAGCCTGTGGAGTGCACATGTATATTCTTTCTTTCACTCTGGTCATATTGTCTCCGATTATAAAGATGTGAAATGACATATCTGCCAGAAAAGCCATTGGCAACATCAGTTGCCTTGATATCTAATTCTAAGCCAGGTACCTTATTTGAGAGCGTGTATGCAATTTCTTGTTAGTTTCTTTCCACATTTTAACTATTTGCCTTGCTCCTTTGTGGGTTGAAAATGGACTTAGAACATAAAAACAAACCAGGAATAAAATAGACCAAAACAATCTGGGATTATAAACAAGTTTCAATCCCTGGATATAGAATGAATTGTTGCTCATATTGGTGTTTCTCAATTTCAGCAAATTTAAGATGTGTAGTATTATTATTATTATTATTATTATTATTATTATTATTATTATTATTATTATTATTATTATTATTATTATTATTATTATTATTATTAAGTTGGAAGGTACCTTGGAGGTCATCTAGTCCAACCCCCTGCTCAGGCAGGAAACCCTATACCATTTCAGACAAATGGCTGTCCAGTCTCTTCTTAAAACTTCCAGTCCCCTCGTCCTTCTCTTCATTAAACTACACATACCCAATTCCAGCAGCCTTTCCTTATATGCTTTAGCCTCCAGTCCCCTAATCATCTTTGTTGCTCTTTTCTGTACTCTTTCTAGAGTCTCAACATCTTTTTTACATCGTGGTGACCAAAACTGGATGCAGTATTCCAGGTGTGGCCTTACCAAGGCATTGTAAAGTGGTATTAATACTTCACGTGATCTTGATTCTATCCCTCTGTTAATGCAGCCTAACACTGTGTTGGCCTTTTTGGCAGCTGCAGCACACTGCTGGCTCATATTTAAGTGATTATCCACTAGGACTCCTAGTGAACTTATGCTGGCTAGGGAATCAAAGGAGTTGAAGTCATATAAAGTTGCTGAGGTTGACTAACATTACTTTAAATAAACTGGTTTGTTGAGAACTGCTACTGATCAATATCAGTTTAAGGCTTAACACTGATATCTAAATCAACTGTAGATGTTTTTCCCTTGGCAGATTGTTTCTAAATTGAAAGATGAAATCAGTCTGATGGAGCGAGAACATAGTGACCTTCAATTGCATATTGAAAGAACAGACTGCTGGTGTGAAAATATTGGCATGTGGAAAGCCTTCATTAATACTGGAGAGGTATGGCATGTTCTTTCATCTTTTTGCTGCTGTTGCTAAATGAATGGAGTCTTGCTAGTCAAATGTTTACTTCAGAGGTCTCTAAGAATGAGGTACAGGTAGGGGACGTTTCATGGTTTAGAAATAACAAGCCATAAAGAAGTATAGCATGTCTATTGTGGTGTCATCAGGGGTAGATGAAGCTGCAATATTCTATTGTTTTATTGTTAAAACTTTGGGAAAGGCTACCGAAAACATGCACATAAGACTTGTATAGGACACCTACTTTATTTCTTGAGTTGTGTGAAATGTGAGACAGAGAGCATACAAAGGCACAACTTATCGTTTATCCCAGCATTTGGATGTGTGTGCATACAGAGACAGTTGAAGCAGCTTTTGAAAATGCCACACAAGCATGGCTGCCAGAATGTTTCTAAGACAGGTGCTTCATATGTATTATCCCATTGTAAGGATCTCTTCTGAACAGTCTGCCAGTCCTAATGTAGTCTGTCTTTCTATATATATTTCATATCCAGAGCCAAATAGAAATATATTTGTGTCTTACCTTCAAAAGACAATTTAACTCTTCTGTATTTCTGTCGTACATGGAAAACAAGCTTGCTACAAAATCTGTTATGTGCAATAATCCTTGTGGAAATATAAACAAGTTAGTATAAATGTTCTTTAAAGTAATGGTCTGTAGAATTAACATTATATAACTATTTTCCTAGGTCATTGAAGAAAATGGTGAACATGTGCCCTATTATTCTGTTGTAGTGATATTACGGGAGATTGGCAGGATTGAAGCGAAGGAGTGGACAGTGGTCCGAAAGCTCAACGAGTTTCAAAGTCTGCATCGGAAACTCAGTGAGGTACATAGAAATTGTGGAGAGAATTCTTGCTTACCTTGAGAATTTTTTATTGAAATAGTTTAAATCTTGTTTAAATAATTTAAATAATATTAATAATTTTATTATGGAATATTTTTAATGTTTGTTTTTTTATAATCTGTTTTGTATTGTATGATGCCCAGAGTCACATTTTGTGTGATGGGTGGCTTTATAAATGTGATGAATAAGTAAATCAGTAAATAAGTAGGTGAATTCTTTTGGGTGTAAGGGCACTATATACTTTCATTTAATAAGGCAGGACTTGAAAAAAGCAGTGAAAACAGCACAAAACAGCTGTTTTTCGCGGCAGAAAAAACCCCTCCCCGGTGGGAGAAGGGGTCTAAAGCGGGGAGAGGGGGTCGAGAGCCTCTAAAAATTCCCTGGAAGAGAGTTCGGGAAGAAAAAAAAAAGAGGACTCCCCCCGGACGCTCACGATAGCTCCAGCCAGGAGCTGACAGACTTACAGACTTACAAGCTAAGAACAACCTCTCTGTGAGGCAAACTGCGCTAAAGAGGCAAGGAGACGGATGGACTGAAAGCAAGAGCCCAAAAAAGCAAGTATTTCTTATACTATACAGCTGATTAAATACGTTCACAATACACAAAAAGTAGCCAAGATGGCGACTTTTACTTTAAAACAAAAGTAACCGGAGAGCAAAGGAGCCTCAGAAAGAACAGGGTGGAAATTCCCCCCCCCCATGGATTAGCAGCGATAGAAAAGTTGGGGCAAATGAGGCTTTTACCTTAACTAGCTGGACTTTGTGGGCTGCATGGGATAAAAGCGAACAGTAGCCCTTCTTCTTTCCCGTGAGAAGCAAGTAAGAACTCAAAACAAAAACTGAGGGATAAAAAGTGCCGAGGAAGCAGAGAAAGCCGACATTTCGAGCTGAGGGCTGCACAGCATTGAAAGGGGAAAAAGGAGAAGGGAGACATCTACTGGCCGAGAAAAAAATTGGGGACTAAAACTACAAAGAGACCTTTTACATTTGTATGCCCTGTTGAATACACCTATAAATATAATTGATAAATGGTATTGTATACTGCCAATGAACTCATAATATTGATTACTACTTATAAGATAATTAATTACTGTGAAGATTAATCTTCTGCATAAAGAGAAGGAACAGGCTGGCAGAGGAGAGTGAAGAGGAAGCCAAGGCAAAGGCACTGAATAGGCTCCCTGAACACAGAACTGCCTGAATATAGGCTCTTACCCCTACACTGCCTAAACCCTGAAGCCTCCCCCCTTGAAAGGCTAGACTACTGGACCAGCATCAGATCACAACCTAGCGCCCAAGTTGGTCCAAATTGGGACCCAAAACAGTGCCAGGACAACAGGAGGATAACCTCAAAATGGCCTCCAAACAGACCACACTGACACAAACGAAGGGAGTTGTATCCTCCCCAGCCCAGCGTACTAAACCACCAGGAACTACTCTACCCATCCCCACACCCTCCCATCCAAATACAAGCACCCAGAACCATACACCTCCACAGGCCAGCCCAACAGCACACATGATACAAAAATTACAAGAGGTAATAGAAATGCTGGTTGAAAGGATGGATGGAATGGATAAAAGGTTGGTGGAAATGGACACAAAGATGGAGAAAAGATACAACGATACAAAACAAATGCTGCAAGAACAAGGTAGAGAGCTAGAGAGAAAATGGGAGGAGCAACGCAAGGCGATGGCTGCAGATTTGGAGCAAATGAAGGAGGCAATGCAAGCACACTACAAGGAAATAGGGGAGGAAATGGAGAAAAACTTCCAGGAAATCAGGGAGAAGGTGGACAAGCGGATGGAGAAAGTGGAGAATCAAGTAGAAGGCCAGATAGCAGAGATAGCAGAGATGAAAGGGGTGGCCCAAGACCAAGCCTCCATGATACAGTACTGGCAAATGGCGACTGCAATCCGGTTTAGAGGCTTGAGAGAGACACCAGACGAAACCCAAGGGGGCCTGATCGGAACCTTTATAGAGGCCCTGGCAGCATTTCTGGGAAAGCCAATCCCAGCTATCAAATGGCAAATCGACAGAATCTACAGAGTAGGCGCACGGACGACAACAAACAGGCACCAACCAAGGGACGTGGTCATCCACTTTGTGACGCAGGGATTCCGGAACCTCATCTCAGCCACATCTTACAACAAGAGTTTATACATAAAGGGGCAAGAAGTGAAAGTACTGAAAGAGATCCCCCAGACGATGCTGCGAGACAGAAAGGAATACAAATTCCTGGTCGACGAACTGAGATCACGTGCTCTGCGATACAGATGGGAAACCCCCACGGGGATGACACTTTCCTATAAAAATAAAAGACACCACCTGAATTCGGTCCAACAAGCCAGAGAATTCCTGGAAAAGGAACTGACGCCGGAGGGACCCCAATACACCACGAGAGAAGACGCAGAAAGACCACCAGACCGACAGAACGATGCAGGAACACGAGAAAGGAAAGGACCAACTCGAGACACGACGACACAGAGAACAGGAAGCAACAACAACAACAAGGGAACAGGACAGACTGCAGAGGGCAGGATAACAAGATCCATCACCAAACGCACAGAGCAGCACGACACGATCCCTATATGCAACTCGAACACAAACTTGGATACCATGGGAACGAGACCAAAGAAGACCACAAGAGATAGAATGGAAGCGGTCTCGGAAGAGTATCCTGAAACCGACAATGACGACTAAATACTTGACATGGAACATCAACGGACTAAATTCCCCACAGAAAAGGAAGAAGATATTTCATTATCTGTTTCAAGGAGGAAACGACATAATTTGCCTACAAGAAACACACATCAGAGCAACGGACCAGAAATACTTAATCAACAACAGACTAGGGACACATGTTGTCGCAGCGGCGCCACGAAAGAAGAACGGGATTGTTATATACGTGAAGAAACATGTAATAGCCAAGCTAATAGAGTCGGACT
This sequence comes from Bothrops alternatus, assembly GCA_034064705.1. Classification (NCBI taxonomy): domain Eukaryota; kingdom Metazoa; phylum Chordata; class Lepidosauria; order Squamata; family Viperidae; genus Bothrops; species Bothrops alternatus. Next base: position 6,376,030 of record JARGCV010000053.1, on the reverse strand, counting down.
CCCAAGGTAGATACCTAGCAATCAAAGTGACACAGGACGACAAGAAAATTCTAGTGATGGGCATATATGCCCCACACCAACAACAAGGAAAATTCTACAAAAAGATACACAAGAAGTTAACACAATTTAACTACAGATCATGTATTATACTGGGAGATTGGAACGGGGTCATAGAGATTGCCTTGGACAAGAAGAAGACAAAACCTAAACCACAAAAGCACTAAGTTGCCTAAATCTTTCTACGACATGAAGGAAGACCTTGTACTGACAGACATCTGGAGGGAACGGCACGGCAAAGAGCAAGAATTCACTTTTTTTTCCGACAGGCATCAGTTGTCCAGAATTGATTTCATCCTGACATCTAGTGACTTGCTAACTTGCCTAAATGCTGTGTCAATCCTACCCAAAGTACTAACAGACCATAACCCAGTAAGGATGGAATTAAGACAAGATCGGAAATCGAGGAGATCCTGGAGGATCAATGAAAACCTGCTTAGACACGAGAAACGGGTGGCTGAATGCAAAAGTGCCATGAAGGAATTCTTCAGTATAAATATGAACAATGAAACACCCATTGAAATGATTTGGGACGCTAGCAAGGCATACATGCGCGGGATCCTCATGAACATGAACGCCAGGCACCGTCATACACAAGAACAAAAAAGAAAGGAGCTAGAGGAGGAGATAAAGAAACAGGAGCTATTATTAATAAAAAGACCAGAGGACAAAGCCACAAAAGAAGGAATTAAGATACTAAGAAAACAATTCGACCTGCTGATGGCGGATCAAGTAGCAAGGAATATACAATATGCAAAACATAAGACATTCTGCAGCGCTAACAAACCGGGGCGGTGGCTGGCTTATACCTTAAGAAAGAAACAGAAAGCCCGCATAATTGAAAAGATAGAGTACAAAGGCAAGGAAGAATTCAAACAAGAAATCATCAAGAAAACCTTCACCGAGTTCTACTCAAAACTATACGCCGAGGAGAAGATACAGGACAAAGAGATAGAAAAGTTTCTACAAAACGAAAACTTAATGGTACTCACCGATACACAACGAGATGCCCTAAATGCCCCAATCACTAAGGAGGAAATACACTCAGCAATCAAACAACTGAAAGCAGGAAAGTCACCCGGGACGGATGGGATAACGGCTATCTATTACAAGCATCTCCAAGAGGAAATGATAGAACCCCTCAGAGAACTTTTTGTCACCATACAAGAAGGCGGCCAAGTCCCACCCTCCTGGAAAACAGCATACATCTCTCTAATTCCCAAAGAGGGAAAAGATAATGCGCAACCGGCGAACTATAGGCCCATCTCACTATTGAATACAGACTACAAAATCTTTACAAAGGTTCTGGCCAACAGACTAATGACTGTACTACAAAAAATAATTCACTCAGACCAAACGGGGTTTATACAAGGACGTCAGATGAAAACCAACATGAGACAGCTGCTGAACATAATAGAGTACTTGGAAAGACACAACCAGATACCTGCAACCCTCATGTTTGTGGACGCAGAAAAAGCCTTTGACAGACTGAATTGGCCATTCCTGACGAACCTAGCCCGGGGGATGAAAATGGGAAAGCAGTTCCTCAACTCCATAACAGCAATCTACCAGAAACAAACGGGCCAAATCATAGTGAATGGCGAACTAACAGATCCATTCAATATAGAAAGAGGCACGAGACAGGGTTGTCCGCTGTCACCACTGCTATTTGTCTTAACGATGGAGATTCTGCTGAACAAGATAAGAGCAGCAGAGGACGTAAAGGGCATACAGATTGGAAAACAGGACTACAGGCTGTGTGCCTTTGCAGACGACCTACTGGTGACAGTATCGCAACCAGTACAATCAACAAGGAGTCTGATGGAGATAATGAAAGACTATGGCAAGGTTTCAGGTTTTAAAGTGAACATATCAAAAACGAAGATGCTAGTTAAAAATCTAGACAGCAAAGCAAAACAGGACTTGGAAAGAATAACGGGTTGTGAAATAGTCAAGAAAGTTAAATACCTGGGAATGGAGATAGAAACAACGAATGCGAAATTATACAAAAATAACTACGAGGTGCTGTGGAGCAAGATACAAGAAGATCTGGAAAGGTGGAAAACACTATGACTATCCCTGCTGGGCAGGATAGCAGCAGTAAAGATGAACGTCCTGCCAAGATTTCTATTTCTCTTCCAAACGCTACCCATACTCAAAAAGGACGAGGACTTGGACAATTGGCAGAGGGGCATCACCAAATTTATTTGGGATGACAAGAGACCGAGGGTGAAACTAAAAATTATCCAGGACATAAGGAAGAGAGGGGGACTAAAAATGCCTAATCTAAAGCTATACTATTATGCAGCGACGTTGGTGGCAGTGAGTGACTGGATCAATATGATAAATGATAGAATACTGAATGTTGAAGGACATGGTCTACTATTTGGCTGGCACGCATACTTAGTATACGACAAAAAGGCAGACAGGAACTTCAAGGAGAACCCACTACGGATCCCTTTGTTATGGGTCTGGAAGAAATATAAACACCTCCTACACGACAAGATTCCCATCTGGACGATCCCCGGACACGCAATAGGGGATACAAACACATCCCAAGGGCAAGAAGTGGTGCCCTACAGTAAACTTGTACTGGGAGAAGAAAATGGGTTCCTCTTGATACCCCAAGCAACGCTATCAAACAGAGGAATAGGAGGTACTTGGCTATCATATGTACAACTGCAATCAAGGTGGCGTAAAGACAAGAAGAAGGGCTTCTCCCGAACCGACGAGAAACTAATTGAGCAGATTAGAGATCAGGGGATCATGCACATCAAACGAGTGTACAACATTCTGATAGAAATGGACTCTGAAACCGAGCTAGTCAAGAACTGTATGGTGAGGTGGGCACAAGACTTTGGACACTCTATCGCCATGGACACGTGGGAGAAAATCTGGGTGAGGAACGTAGAATTCACGAAATCGCAACACTTAAGGGAAAACTTCTACAAGATGTTCTATAGGTGGCACCTCGACCCGAAAAAACTATCGCTCATCTACCCAGACTCCCAGCCCAAATGCTGGAGGTGTGGAGACGGGGAAGCTACCTACTTTCATGTATGGTGGACATGCAGAAAAATCAAAGCCTTCTGGAGGAAGATATGGTGGACACTCCAAACCATTTTCACAAAGCGGATAGAATTTCTACCTCAGGTTTTTTTGTTAGGGATTACAAAGGATATCATTACCTCAGAAACAAACTTATTTCTGAACTTGATTACAGCAGCGAGATTGTTGGTGGGACAATACTGGAAGAACCCAGAAATACCGCCTATGCAAGAATGGACTGTGAAAGTAACAAACCTGGCGGAAATGGCGAAAATATCAGCATACTTGAAGGGTCGTTCCAATGAACAATATTTGACGGACTGGAAACAATGGATAGACTATATCCAAGAGAAACACCAATCAAACAAAATGCATCTGGCGTTTAGCTAAGGCTCGACGTGAGGAGGGAAGAATGTATAACAAATCAAATGTTTACAAAAACTGACACATAATGTTGAATGTATATGTTCTAATATTTATCAAACCAGACGTTTACAAAGATTAATACTTAGTGTTATATGTGGTGTTCTATGATGATTGTTTATTAATGTGATCTTATGGTTAATGTTGAACATTTTAACATTGAAAAAGCAGAATGAATTTCTACCTCAGGTTATTGAGTTACTACCTCAGGACCTATTGTTAGGAACCATACAGGTTAAAAAAATGTAGCAGGTGTATAGTAGAGGCTTGAAGTGAAGAGTGAAGAATGTCTTCCTACTGTTGTATGTTATGTTCTACGATGATCGCTTCTTAATATGATTGCTTATTAATATGATCTTATGTTTAAGGTTGAACACTTTAATATTGAAAAAGCAGACTGAATTTCTACCCCAGGTTACTGAATCTCTACCTCAGGATCTTTTGCTAGGGATCATAAAAGATAAAATACAACGGACATATAGTTGAGGCTGGAAGTGAGGAGTAAAGAATATTTACCAAACCAGACGTTTACAAAGATTAATACCTAGTGTTATATGTTGTGTTCTATGATGACTGATTACTAATATGATCTTATATTTAAGGTTTAACTACTACCTCAGGACCTATTGTTAGGGATCATAGAGAATAAAAAATGTAACAGGTGTATAATAGAGGATTGAAGTGAGGAGTGAAAAATGTTTACCAAACCAGACGTTTACAAAGAATGGTGCGTAGTGTTGTATATCAGATGCTATGATGTTTGATGCATACAAAGATTTTATGTACAATGCTGATTGTTTTAATAAAGGAATTTTTTATAAAAAAAAAATAAGGCAGGACTTGGGGGTTGCCCCAAGTGGAAAGATGCCATCACAATATTAGTGCCATTCACAAAACTTCAGCAGAAGCAGATTATTGGCTAAGTTCTGCTTCTTGGCATGGGGCAAAATGGAGCAAAAACATTCTTTTGGCCCAGCCCGCACAAAACTTATTTATGGGAACAGTAAGCAGATTTGGAAAATAGGATTTTTGTTCTTTTGGCTGACTCAAACTCAATTAGTATTTTATTTTCCCCCCAGAATATATACAATTACTTGCTTAAAAATAGTACATAGTTATTACAAAAGCATTTTTATATCTCTGATCTGCATCATAACACTATGAAAAATGCAACTTTTTTTCTCTTCAAACAAAAGCTCTGCGAGTTTATTCCATGTAACCTATACACAAAATCTGATCTAATAGTCAAGGCAAATTGGCACCAGATAAGAGTCAATGGACTTCAAGGGGGACTGAACGTAGGTCTCTTATGGGGGCGTAACGACTCCAAACTGATGATGTATTTGATCGCACCTTGGGCTCAACCAGGTCATCTCCTATTGGATGTATTCTGCTTTTGTCTCCACTGCTAGTCCTTTTTAAATTGTTAGAATTGATAGATCTGATCAATAGAATTGACTGTATTCTTAATTCATAAAATTGCCCGAAGTTATTGGTACAATCAATATTCATTTAAATGAAGGAAAAGTCATAAAGTCATGCTTGATCCTTGGGTATTACAGTATGGATATGATCATGTTATTTACTTGGTAGAAATATGGAAGTGTCTTCTGTGTTATTTCATTGACTTTTTAGTTAGGTATAGATTCATTTGGTAGGTCAATGGAAATATCTCTCTGCCTTTGTTCAGAATGTTAGTATTAGGGAGTTAGTGTATCAAGAGTATTTTTATTTATTATTATTTATTCAATTTCTATAGCTGCCCAACTCAACCAAGTGACTCTAAGCAGCTTACAATTTTAAAATTATGAAACAATTAAAAAAATTAAAACAATAAAAACATCCACAAAATAAATAAATACAAACAGCAGCGTGATGATTAATAATCTAATAATAAAGCCAAGTAATGGAGGCCTTAACACATTCCAAGCCCCAAGAATATTCAGATTCTTTCATAACACATTGTGTTTCTGCAAAGTGATGGCTACTGCAAGTCTTGAACTGGTGTACGTTTATTTCTGGAAGCATGGATATACTAAAAAGTAACATGTGGAGTAAGATCCTTGGTGCTCTTTGTGTTTTCCAGCAGATGTTTCATTACTCAACTAGATAATATCTTCAACACTCAGAGGAGTGTGATTTGTTCTCTGTTTATATACAATAGCTTGCCCTGTAAGTGTTGGTGGGGTTGTTGTTTTCTCCTTGGTAGTCTTGATTAGTCTGTTCAATTGTTTGTCTGAATTGTTAGTTCCTTGATTAGTGCAATTTCCTAGTGTTTTGGGATTTACTTTGGTCTAGGGCAGGGGTAGGCAACCCCAAACAGTCAAAGAGCCACTTGGACCCGTTTCCCACCGAAAACAGAACACCGGGAGCCGCAAAACCCTTTTGATATCTAAAATGAAGATAACACTGCATATATCCTTTTTTACCTTTATTATAGGTGTGTGTGTGTGTATTTGTGTGTGTGTCTGTGTTTGTGTATGTGTGTATGTATGTGTGTGTATGTATATATATATATATACATACACACATAGGTAAAAAAGGATATATGCAGTGTTATCTTCATTTTAGATGTCAAAAGGGTCTCTCTCTGTCTCTCTCTCCCTCCCACTCTCTCTATCTGCCCTTGGTCTGCCAGTCCTCTTCCCCCACTCTCTTTCTTTCTCTCTCTCTCTTTCCTCTCTCTCTCTCTCCCTCCCCCTCTCTCTCTCTTTCTCTCTCTCTTTCTCTCCCCCCCTCTCTCCTATCTGGTGCTCACCTAGCAAGCTGGCTTCAAGCTGTTCTCCAAGAAGCTCAGGGGTAGGCAACCTCGGCTCTTTTATGACTCATGGACTTCAACTCCCAGAATTTATTTATTTATTTATTTATTTTAATTAGATTTTTATGCCACTCCTCTCCAAAGGACTCGGAGCGGCTAACAACATGAACAAAAACAACATCACAGCATTTAAAAAAAACCAAAAAACAAATCAACAAAGCATTTAAAAAAACACCCAAACACATTCATCATACACACACAATCACAGTCTAGCTAGCTCTCTCTTGCCCTTCCTGCTTCCTGTTTCCTCCTTCCTGTAGAGACACAGCAAAGGGAAAAGCTCCGCCCAAATAAGCTTTTCAGCTCGTGGGAGAATACTGTGAGTCCACTCTCTTTTACATACACACACAAACACACACACACACACAGAGAGAGATAGACAGAGACAGAGAAGCAGGGAAGCGCAATTGCCTCTCTCTGTTTCTGTCTCTCTCTGCAAATGGCAGAGGCTGGGAGCCACAGGGGAAGGCTCTGGAGCCGCAGGTTGCCGATCTGTGGTCTAGGGTATTCACTGTTTCCTGTTGAAACTATATAGTTATATCTGTCCATGTATTGTGAAATTAAAGACTTTTCATTGAGCCTTCCAAACTACTAGTTTGATGGATGCACTCTGCTAGTCATCTGCCTGTCTGTCCTATGGTCTAGTATAGGGGTTTCAAACTGCCAGCCTGCAGGCCAGTGTCATCATACCGAAGCCGCGCCCACCCCATTGCCGGCAATGCAAAAAGAGTATGATACATCGCGACACGTCATGTGCCATGGTGAGTTTGACACCCCTGGTCTAGTAGTTAAGGCATGAGGCTAGAAACCCAGAGTCCTACTTTAGACATGAAAGCTGACTGGGTGACTTTGGCCAGTCAGTCTCTTCCGGCCCAACCTACCTCACAGGGTTGTTGTGGGGAAAATAGGATGACGAATGAGTATTATGTATGTTTGGTGCCTTGAATTTTGTATAAAAATAATAATGGGATTAAAATAAATAAATTAAAAAAATAATGGCTGTTACAGTCCTTAGACACTTGTAGATGACATCTATTTTTTTGTTCTTGGATTATTGGGTCTTTTGGCTTGTTTAAGATATTTTGGAGAGGTTTAGTTGGTTTATGTGCTATGGTGATGATATGCAGTTGTAAGAATCTGTTTCTGAGAAGTTTTTTTGATGTATGACTATGTTATCTTGCCTTCTATTGGTATAACATGCAGAGAAATTGAAAATCAGGATTACCTATATTGCTTCTTCCTACCTAGTGTTTTCCATCATTAAAGAAAACTCAGTTGCCATCACTCAGCAAATTGCCCTTTAAATCTGTAGACCAGAAATTCATGGAGAAATCTAAGAACCAATTAAATAACTTCTTACAGGTAAGATTCCTTAATGTGTTGATAATCCCAGAGAGTTCATTGTAGAAGATTTTTTCCTCCTCTTTATTTCTTCTGATAATACATCTTTTCACACTGTATCCCAAATTCAGCCTCTAGATCAGTGGTGGCAAACCTATGGCATGAGTGCCAGAGGTGGCACGCACGCCGTCGCCCCAGTTCTAGGCCTTCAGCTGGGTTTTATAAAACCTTTTCGCTTTAGGCCTCTACCACCGTGTGCAAAAAAAAAAAAAGGTTCAATCAATCAATCAATTTCAACTTCTCGCAGGAAAAAAAAAGATCTTGCAAAGTTGGAATTGATTGAACTTTTTAGTCCCACCCAGTCTGCCGTTACCACACCCACCCAATTGGCCACATCCAGTTAATAGGCCACACCCAACCAGCACCCAACAATGCATAAGTGGGTTTTGGGTTGCAGTTTTGGCACTCGGTCTCTAAAAGGTTCGCCATCACTGCTCTAGATTGATAAAATGGCCTAATTTTGTCATCATTCTATATCAGTGGTTCTCAATCTTTCTCAGGTTGAGACCCCACTTGCCCCGCCAATGCGCGCCGCGACACCGACCCGGGCGCACACGCCGAAAAAAAAAATTAAAAATTTTTTTTTAAAAAAAATGGCGGCCGTGACGGGCGGATCTGTGCATGCCCGGATCGGTCTGTCGCGCGTGCCGCGCATGCGCGGATCCGCCCGTCGTGGCCGCCATTTTGGTTTTTTTGTTTTGATTTTTTAATTTTTTTAATTTTTTTTTATTTTTTTGGGCGCGACGGGCGGATCTGTGCATGCGCGGCGCGTGCACGCCAAAAAAATAAAAAAAATAAAAAAATAAAAAAATGATAAAAAAACAAAATGGTGGCCCGCGGTGTCCGGCGACCCCCGCGAAATGGTCGTGCGACCCCAAATGGGGTCGCGACCCCAAGGTTGAGAACCGCTGTTCTATATCCCTTTTCTTTCACTGGGATTTAATGCTTAAATATACTTTTGAATAAATAGTGTGACAGGTCAGTGTTTCAAAATGTGTTGAATGTAAATTCTTGTCAAGGTGATAGAATTAGTTAAAAAAAGGTAAACTTTCATTTATCTCGTGTTATATTTTCTAAAGACCTATACTTTGTTCCATTTTTGTATCCATAAGCAGATGCTATATTCCATTACTTTCTGATATGGTTTGGGAGGAAAGACTACAGATTCTAAAAAATATTGTTAATGTCTTCTCTTAATAAGTTCTGCTGTACAAACATCATGTGACTATACCATTTAGTGATGGTATATCTCAGTTTTGGTCATTAGGTGAGGACCATACCATTGTTAAGTGGAGACCTCATGCTTCTCCAGCATGGTGGATGTAGAATCCACTGATTGGGTTATATCAGCCTTCCTGCTCAGAGAGACTAAGTCAGTGCTTTAGTCACGCCTCCCTTTGGGTGTGTCTTCCCAGTTTTGACTTAGTCTTAGGCTCAGCAGCACGCAGGTTTATTGGCTCCATAGGATTTATTCCATTAATTAATTCAATTTGGTTTTTCTCTAAATTCATTCTAAATTTCCAAATTCCTAGACTATTTTGGGTTTTGGCTGGTCTCAAAAGGACTTTGTCCTTCCTCGAGTTTAGAGCCTCTTGGGCTCCGGCAGGGCTCTCCTCCCGCCTTCGAGGCCTTTGGGCCTCCCTAGAAATAGGAACCTCGGGTCGCTTTCTCACCTGCTTTCGAAGCTCCCGGGAACGGTGAGCTGCCTTACTCAGCCGGGCGCATTACGATCCCAGGACTAGGCGCCACGAGGCTCAAGCGTCGGATTCATCGCAGACTTCCCTGTCTCCGAAACGCAAGTTCCAGGACGGGGGGGGCGGAAGCGGGGAGCCCTAGCCCACGCTGTTACCACATTTCTCCTTTTTCGCTTGTCTCCTTCATTTTAAGAGATACGAGGAGTCGCAGCTGCCATTTTGACCGCGTGGTCGTCAGGCGGTCACCATTTCAGGCTCCCTCTACCGGCCGCCATTTTGGTTTGAGAGTCATCAAGGCCTGCTAGGCCACTCCTTTAGGAGCAATTGTCACCTTGACCTGTGTTGGCAGGTCCGAGCAGGGGGAATAATCGCTTGGTCGTTTTCAGCGGTTCGTGAGGTTTATAGGCGGACGCCATTTTAATCTCTAGACTGATCGGTGCCGGCTAGGCCAGCGTTCCAGTGGTTGTCCGGGGCTGCGTTGGCAGGCCTAAACGGAGACAAATCACTATATATAGTCAGGGGGTTTACTGTTTTTGAAATAAATAAATAAATAAATAAATATAATAATAAAAAAAACAAAGAGTTTGTTATACATAAATACAGGGCTCGATATTGCTTACAGGCCCACGGCCCTGTCTTGGAGTGAGGGTTTTTTTCCTTTGACCGCCTGTTATTGATAGTACTGGCCTTTAGCCACCAGGCCAAATCGGACAGGACTACAGGCCTGTCCGACTGCTCTGTCTTTGCACCTTCTGTTCAGAGTGAGGAACGATTGCGCTCCATCTCTGACTGTTTGATCTGCGTCCTTGGATTCCCCCTTTTCCTAGGTATGCTTGACAGGCTCTATCTAGTTGCAATGGCAGACAGTTCCTCGCTCCAGGCAACACAAGTCTCTGGTGCACCCCCTGCGCAGTCAAAGCGCAGATCTAGTGGATTGGAAGTAGGGAAGAAAAAGGCCAAAACCAAGCATTTGTCTACTAAAGAGACTTCCAAAACAGCCGAGCGAGAGGCCTTGAGGAGGCACCAGGCACTGGAGAGGGAATTCTCCAAAGCATAGCGGCTCCTATCCAGTGGGGCCGAATCGGTTCCCCCCGCCCCACTGGATACTTCTATCCTGGAGCCCCCTTTTGCACCTGTGCAAGAAGCCACCTGGATTAGTCCTCCAGAGGCAACCGAACAGGCAGGTCCTTCTCACTCCTCTCCCTCCTCAATACATCAGAGCCCCGAAGTTGTTCATGCTCCAGCGGTGGTTGGGGCTACCCCCAGGGACCAAGGGGATATGTGGTCTCAGAGCTAATTCCAGGCATTCATGCATCATGCCTTTGTTCAGTATGTCCTCCTCCAGGAGTTGGCAGGTTCCTTCCCAACAATTGCCTCCCCCTCCAAGTCTCTCTTCTCTGCTGGGACGTGCCACAGCGCCGGGTTCAGATATCTCTGAATCTTCCTCTCAAATAGGAGAGGGGGAGTCCGTGGATTTGGCCATAGCTGACATTCCCATGTCAGAGGATGAGGAGGCAACACCCGAACAGGCATCAACCTCGGGTCTTTTTGACCCATCCCTCTTTAAATCCCTTCTTCTGAAGGCCTGTACTACTACTAACCTGACTTCAGTTCAGGAGGAAAAGCCTTCTACCTCCGCAGATCAGGAGTCCTATCCTTTATTTGCGGTGAAGGTTGTGGACCAAAAACAGGTTCCTTGTCCATTTGTTTTTTGGGATGCAGTTGAGACCCAGTGGTCATCCCTGGCCACCACCCCAAAGGAAAGCAGTATGGAAAAGAAACTGTACAATGTGTCTCCTTCATTTGCTTCCATACTAGAGGTTCCAACTGTTGATTCCCCCTTAATTTCCTTGTTTTCTACTTCCGCCGTCACAGGCGACATGGCAGAGACTCTGAAGGCGGAGGACAAGAAGTTTGAGTTCTCCTTCAGAAGAGCTCATCAGGCCTCGGAGCTGGCCATAAAGGCTGCGACGTCTGCTTCATTCTTTGCCAGAGCGGCCATCATGTGGCTCCAAGACCTTCAGACCCTAGTCCCACCTGATCAGGTCAGAGTACACCAGACACTTGTCAAACTGGTGGCAGCCTCACAGTACATGGCTGACGCCTCTCTCCATTCAGCCAAGTGCTCGGCCAGATCCTTGCCGCCACAGTGGCCTCTCGTAGGCTACTGTGGTTGAAGCAGTGGAGAACGGATCTAAAGGCCAAATGGCGCCTCTCCACAGCCAAGTATGCCGGGAAAGATCTGTTTGGCCCTATTCTCGATCCACATGTGGTCGAGGGTAAGGACAAGCGCAAGGTTCTGGTACACCCCTCCAAGAAGTCTGACAGGCGGCCACAACAGGAGTTCCGCAGGCAGACCTTTCGTCCCTCTGGTTCTTGGGAGTGGCGACAGCCCTTTCGGGCAGGGCAGTCCTGGGATTGGCCCAGAGGCTCACGGTCCTTCCCTCAGAGGCAGGATCGGCAACAGGACCGCCCGAATACCGGAGCCGGGGGTCAGTCACAGGCCAAACGCCCCTTCAGAGGTTCCGGTGGCCGTCCCTACAGGCGTTCCAAGTGACGCCACAGGGGACTTTCCGATAGGGGGACGCCTGGAACAGTTTTACCAGGTCTGGGAGCAGACCACCACCGACTCTTGGGTCAGAGACACCATCAGACGGGGTCTGGCGCTCGAGTTTTAATCACTTCCACACGATCGCTTCTTACAGTGCCCAGTATCACGGAATCCCTCAAAAGCACGATTGGTCACCACCGCCATCAAGCACCTTCTGGAGATAAGGGCCATAGAGGCAGTCCCAGGGGATCAAGTTGGAACAGGTTTCTACTCCATCCTGTTCGTGGTCCCCAAGGCATCAGGAGGATGGAGGGCGATACTGGACTTAAAGGGTCTGAACCGGTTTCTAGTATACAGACGGTTCAAGATGCAGACCCTAAAGTCAATACTGGCCGGTATCAAGAAGGGAGATTTTTTTCTCCTCCATAGATCTTACAGAGGCCTACCTCCACATCCCAATCTCCCGGGAGCATTGCAGGTTCCTGCGCTTCTGTTACGCACACCGGCATTACCAATACAGGGCCCTTCCGTTTGGCCTGTCTTCGGCCCCAAGGGTTTTCACGAAGGTCCTAGCGGTATTGGCAGCCCACCTTCGGATGATACCGGTGCGCGTACAGTGCTACCTGGACGACATCCTTGTACAGTCCAGGTCCCTCCAGTCAGCAAAGTTAGATCTATCGACCACCATTCAGATCCTTCAGGATCACGGCTTTTTAGTAAATTTCAGGAAAAGCCACACAAACCCCACAAAACGGCTCCTCCATCTAGGAGCCCTGATAGACTCCGACCTTTGCAGGGTCTATCTCTCCCAGGAGCGACGGCTGAGCATCCGGAAATTAGTATCCCAGATTCGGGGAGCGAGGACAGTTCCTCTGGTCCAGCTGTTCCAGCTCCTGGGAAAGATGGTATCTTGCATGGGCATAGTCCCGTGGGCAAGATTACATTCGAGGAGCCTCCTGTGGTTCCTTCTCCCTTTCCAGAAGTGGAACCTCAGCGCCTCCACCAGGAAGGTCCAGGTTCCACCACACATACTCTCATCCCTCCAGTGGTGGTCTTCCGAGGCCATGTCCAAGGGACCATCTTCAAGGAGCCCCTCAGGCTCGTCCTGACCACAGATGCCAGTCTATTCGGCTGGGGGGCTCACCTCCAGAACCAATTGGCACAGGGGCGATGGTCCAGGGTGGACCTCAAACAAAACATAAACTGGCTGGAACTCAGGGCGATTCATTTGGCTCTCCTTCATTTCTCCTCCCTAGTGTCAGGGAAGCACGTGTTGATCCTGACAGACAACATGGCAGCCAAGGCTCACGTCAACAAACAGGGAGGGACACATTCCTGGGCTCTCCTGCAGGAGGCCATGGAACTAGGTTTATGGGCAGAAGCCAACTTGGGCTCAATCAGAGCAGAACACATTTCGGGAGAGGCAAACCGACAGGCAGATTCCCTGAGCAGGGCGACTGTGGACCACTCGGAGTGGCGCATGGACCCGAGCCTGTTCAAGATGATCGCGAGCAGGTTCAGCAGGCCATGCCTGGATCTGTTTGCCTCCCCGTCCATCCCCCAGCTCCCCAGATTTTTCACCAGATATCCGACAAGAGGGGCCGAGGGGACGGACACTGTCCGGTGCAAGTGGCTGGAGGGTCTGCTTTATGCCTTCCCTCCTCTTCCGCTGTTGCAGGCCACCATTCGCAGTCTGAACCTGGAGCAGGCGGTAGTAATATTGGTTTGCTCCATATTGGCCGCAACGCCCGTGGTTTGCAGACCTAGTTGATCTGTCCCTGTCTCCTCCGTGGAGGCTTCCTCTGGACCGAGTAGCTCTCAGCCAGGGGGAGCTCCAGCACCCAGACCCCCAGTGGCTTCAATTAGCCGCTTGGCACTTGAGCGGGAGAATCTAGCTAAGCAGGCCTATTCCTCGGGGGTGATCTCTATGATTCAGGCCTCTAGACGTCCTTCGACGAACCGGATCTATGACGCCACATGGAGAAACTTCTGCCAGTGGTGCGTCTCACACAAATTGGACCCTCTTTCAGTTACAGTCCCTAATATTTTAGATTATCTGCTGGAGGGAATTTCCAAAGGCTTGTCCACTAACACCATCCGTAGGCAGGTTGCGGCCTTGTTCACGGTTCTCACCTGTGACAATTCGGGTCCGCTCTCACACCACCCAGCTATCTCCACCTTTCTTAAAGGGGCAGCCAATTCCGGTCCTCCCACAGTTCATAGGTATCCATCTTGGGATTTACCTACTGTGTTGCAAGCCTTAACCACTTCTCCTTTCGAGCCTCTCCAGTCTTGCTCTCTGCATTTTCTCTCCTTGAAGGTTGCCTTTTTAGTTGCAATCACTTCGGCCAGGAGGATTTCGGAATTGGCCGCCCTCTCAGTCAGAGATGATCTCTGCACCTTCCACGAGGACAGGGTGGTCCTTAGATTAGACCACTCCTTTATTCCCAAAGTGAACACTGGGTTTCACAGGTCATTGGATTTAATTTTGCCTAGTTTCTGTCCAAATCCTTCTCACCGTCTGGAACGTCAGTGGCACAAGCTGGACATACGCAGGGCTCTGCATCTTTACATCAAGCGTACTTCGACCTTTCGCAAGTTGGAGGCCTTGTTTGTATCCTTTCAGCCCTCTGCCATGGGCAGGAAGGTCTCTTCTTCCACCATTGGCAGGTGGATCAGGGCTTACATTGCTAAGGCCTACGCGTCCCAGTCACTTCCGGTCCCAGCTTGTATCACGGCTCACTCCACGCGCAGTGCAGCAACCTCTGTCATGTCTACCCAGGCTTCTGTGGAGGAGATTTGCAGGGCGGCATCTTGGTCGTCTCCTTCATCTTTCATTACACACTATAAGATCAATAGGTTTGCCACAGCGGACGCCGCATTTGGCAGACGGGTTCTTTAACAGGTCGTTTCCTCTAGGGAGACACCAGCCTAGACCTTCCTTCCCTAAGGGACATGGGGGGCTTTGGTATGTCCTAATCAGTGGATTCTACATCCACCATGCTGGAGAAGGGGCGTTGTCTTACCTGAACACCTTTTCTCAACATGGTGGTGTAGAATCCACACCCTCCCTTGGATAGGTGTCTAGGCTTGCGTATTGCCATTTTTTTTTTTTTGTATTTTGGAGTCATTGCATCAGACTTTGTCAGGATCCTTCGCCTCGTCAAAACTGGGAAGACACACCCAAAGGGAGGCGTGACTAAAGCTCTGACTTAGTCTCTCTGAGCAGGAAGGCTGAAATAACCTGGATTATTGGATTCTACACCACCCATGCTGAGAAAAGGCGTTCAGGTAAGACAACGCCCCTTCTCCTGCCCTGCCACACTTATCTGTTCTTCAGTTCTCCCCACCCATCTATCTTCCTCCCCCATCTTTGCCCTTTTTGCTGCCTTTCTCTCCACTGCAGCCTACCTACCCTAGCTCAGCTGCCACCCCATCTGATCATCATCTTCTTCCTCCCACTGCTGACCAGACCTCACGAAGAGCAAGTGCAGGGTGTTCAAAATGGCAGAGATAGAGGTGAGATAGGTGGGCCTCATGAAGGGGCATCAGCTGCCTCAGCCAGGACTGCTTCATCAGCAGTGGGAGGAAGAAGTTGGCAAAGATGGAGGTTAGATATATTGGATGGGGAGAGTTGAAGAACATGTGTGGTCACAAATGCAGGTGGGCTGCCAAGCACCCAAATTTTAATCACATGACCCTGAAGGTGCTGCAGTGGCTGTTATTTCAAGAACTGATTATAACTGCCTTTTGTTCAGTGCATTCATAACTTTGAACAAATGGTTAAATAGTTCAGCGTGCCTTCCACAGTGAGACCTCATCAGTATTCTCCAATCTCAAGAAAAGTCCCAGTTACAGAATTTGAAGACTGAGCTTCCAGATTTGAGATTTTACATTTCTCCTGGATGCAATAATTAACCATAATAACTAATTAATAGACTACAATATATGCAGTTACTGCACAATATTTGTTTACAGCAAATCAAATCAAGTGATTACAGCAAAAGTGCTTGTAGAACACTTTTTAAAAACTTAAGACAGCCCATATTTCTTGAAGTGCCTGCAGTGGTACACACATGTGGTCAGAGCTGATGGCAAACTGGCCGGCAGTTCCAAGGGCAACCAAAAAAGTGATGGATGGACTGCCTGCATGAAGACATGTAAGCCATAGGCATGTGTCCCGCCAACGCTGCCGACAGGACAAAGTGGCGGGTGAAATGCAAAACTATTTTTCACGTGACATGACAGGAATAACGCAACGAACAAAAAGATATGTGAAACAAGTATTCATAATACAATATATATAACTTAATTTTCTTAGTGTGAAACATACATTTCTTTCTTGAGATATATGCAATTTGGCAAACCAACTAGTCTGCATTTCCCCAACTTTTTGTATTAACTATAAGTTCACTGCTGATCTGTGTCCCTCATTTGTATATATTTTTTATTTAAATGCTATAGCATCTCTTTATCATTTGCCTAGCTGGACTTTGGAAATTGTAATTCAGTGGTATGTAGAGTGTTACAGATCGCTTACCCCAAATTATGTATGTGTGCAATCAGCTACGATCAATTTATAATCCAAGAAAACATAAGGTAGAAGTGAAAATAAGGTGCTGCACAACATGGGTGAATATGTCACATCTTGGTGCCCCAGAGATGCAACATTATTAGCATTGGCTCTCCTGGTGGCAAAGTCTACAGATCATCCCTTAACAGCTCCTTGATTTATTTGAGTACTATATCCCCTGATGGAAAAACATTCTTAGGGTATAAGTTATAAACATGTTTTCTTTTAATTTTTTTTTATTGTATACCAGTATTCAGTTTTTTTGTCAGAATGCACTTGGAAGCCCCTTCCCAAAACACTGATTCCAGGAATAACTGTTGACTTTACAATTTTCTAAGATGCTGATGGTACTGATAAATATTTTTGCTTTGTTACAAAATAACCAAATAAACTATAATGGGTTGTAATATGCAGATATTTCTTGTTTTAAAAATAAAATAATCTACTGCTTTATATCTTCAAATACCATACCATCTTTTTTCTGCAGAAATTGCTTTCTGATGAAAGGCTATGTCAGAGTGAAGCACTTTATGCCTTCTTAAGTCCTTCTCCCGAATACCTTAAGATTATTGACATACAGGGAAAGAAGTCGAATTTTTCACTCTCTTCCTTTTTGGAGAGGCTTCCTGGTGACTTCTTTTCTCATCAGGAGGTAAGTGGATGAAGGAGAATTGTTTTTGGTAGATAAACATTGGTAAATAATGAGGAGACAACTAAACCTAGGTCACATTGTGTTAAGCTATGGTTTGTTTGTTTCTGACTTAGAGTGATATGTCATTCAAGGAAACAACTAAATTACAAAGGTAGGGGAATAGGTTTGTTAATCTTACTAATGTAAAAAGAGCAGAACATACTATGGAGTAAATTCAGATAAGATAGAATTATGAGTAGTTTTAAATGAACGAATGACCAAGATGATAAATGCTTTTAAAAATTATTTTGCAATAATTTTTGGAGGATCTGTTGTATACATTATCTTCAATTTCACTAGTTTCAGAATGGTTCTAACAGTTAGTTCCCATATTTATCCCACAATATCTCAATATTTGAAACAGCAGATCATAATTCCTGTCTTAGAGAGAGAGCAGAAATGCATTTAAAAGTTCAGTTAAATTTCCATGCTATTTTTATGATATTCAGGAAGAAACTGAAGATGATGATCTATCTGATTACGGGGATGATGTGGATGGGAAACGGGATGCCCTTGCAGAGCCTTGTTTCATGCTGATAGGAGAGATTTTTGAGCTGCGAGGAAGTAAGTAAGGAACTGGTTGTTTAGCACATAAAAAGTATATTAGTAATTAAGCAACTGAGTAGTGATAAGTTACATTAAAACTTGAAAGGTCCAGGTTGAAGTGTGCCCTAAGCAGAGATGCATTGGACATCTTTGGGCCAGCCACTCTATTTCGGTTCAGTTGAATTCTCAGGGTAGTCGTTGGGAAGATAAAATGAAGGAAAGTCATAGCTTTTGCTCAAGACAGGAAACTAAACAAATAAAATATTTATATCTTATATAATTTTTAAACTTGGGAAGATTATTTTTCTGTTTCAGATCCACTAATGCAATTTCTGTCGTGGATCTTAAGAACATATCTTTATAAAAACAATCTATATATTTATAGATGTCATAGAAAAAGATAAGCATGGTTTTAAAATTGGAGGAAGAAACATCAATAACCTGCGCTATTGCTGATGACATTAATCTGATAGTTGAAAAGTAAAGGATTTAGAAGTAATAAAATTCAAGTAATACATTGAAAAATGGGACTAAAATTAAATATAAAGAAGAGCAAGCTAATGGCAATAGAAAGAACGACTTACCTTAGAATTGTCAGTGAAAAAGGTAGATAACTTCTGCCTTTTAGAATCAACCATCAATTTTAAAAGAACAAGCAGTCAATAAGTATATTTCAAATTAGCAGTTAGCAAAATACCCATGAAGGCCTTGAAAAGATATTAAAATGCTGTGATGTGCCTATACTTAAAAGATCAGAATCATGCAAGCAGTAGTATTACCTTGACATCTAGAGAAGCAAAATATGGAATTTGAAGAAGCTGGTTAGGCAGAATATTAATGCTTTTGGACCTTTGTGTTGGAGAAGACTCTCAAGAATACTGTGAACACCAAGAAAACAAACAAATGAATCACTGAACAAATTAGCCCTCAGTTCTCTCTGAAGGCATAAATGACCAGGTTCAGATCTTACTTTGGGCACATTATGGAAAGACCTAGCTCTCTAGAGAAAGCCCTAATGTTGGGAAAGGTTGAAGAAAGAAGGGGGCAATCAGCAGCACGGTGGATGGACTTAGTTACATTTATTCTGAAACAAGAAAAAACTTATAGCTGAATGTGACTGGTGAATTATAAACAAATACCTTGAAATAGGTAAGATCGGTTGAATGTAAATGCAGTAAAAGTGGTTGTAAGAGTTGACATTGATACATAATGAAAGAACATCAACTGGAGGTTCTAAATACAGTAGATATAAAAATTCTACATACCCCTGTTAAAATGCCAGTTTTTGACATGTAAAAAAACAGACCAATTTTGAACTGATTTATCTTGGTTTAAAAAAAATAACATCTCAGAAACCTGGCATTTTAATAAGGGTGTATGCACTTTTTATAACCATTGTATGACCCCCCTACCAGGTTAGAAGGAATATAGTCTCTCAACTAACCCAGAGTTATTTAAGGTATTAAAGGTAATCAAGTAACGTTCTGAAAATAGAAATGAATTGGTAATTAGTACAATTGTTATACTGAGATTTCATGATAGGATCACTTGACCCAATCATAATTTTGGCTGCAGACTGTGTGGTGACCAAGGTTGGTACGAAGGACTTTGCCAGTATCCCAATCAAACAGTAACTAATATACTTATCAGGAGAGGTTGATCCAGCAGTCATTTCTAATGAGACAGTCTTCTAAATTAGGCAAAACCACTCCTGTCCCATATCACTACTCAAACAATTAACAAGAAGGCTCACTGTATATTCCAAAGCTGCTGGCCAGAGCAGAATTATGCCTCTATCGATGAGCCTGATCTATAGAACCTCTTTTCATATCTGGATTTAATTTCACTTGTTTATCCTCATTTTACCTGTCACTTGATCCCAGACACTACAGACTTGTATGGCTTTCACAAAATCAGATGACAAGTGACTCAGCTGAGTTTTGCCCTTAATTTTTCACTGAATATGTTTGAAGAAAAGTCCTCTACCATCTGTTGAAAATTACTGTATACAACCCTGGATTATCTCTCCTCAGAATTTCATGTAGACAAATTATTCATCCAGGTATACAACAGTATACTTAAATGGGCATTAACTGCAGGTTTTACATTTACTTCTTTGCGCTGCTTACTTTTCTTTTTTTAGTGTTTAAGTGGGTGAGAAAGACACTAATTGCACTAGTTCAGATCACTTTTGGAAGAACCATCAACAAGTGAGTGTGCTATACTTCCTTTGCTTCTAAAAGTACTGTCTAAGAATTAGTTGTTTGATACATAAGCAGTCAGAAACAATCCAAATAGAGATTGTGATTGACCTGATCTTAAAATCAGACAAAACTTGTTTCTATAGATGTATTTTTTTTACATACAAATAGAAAGGTGTGCTACATTGAATGATGCAGTGAACATTCTACCCCAAGCTATACCAGAAGTTGTGCCAATGAAGTCTGGATTTGTAATCTCTCTCAATTTGAATAGAAATATTATTATTTCATGCATAGAAGTAACAATAATGAGTGCAACTAACTTCTGAATATAAAGATATAGAATTGCATTGTACTATTTCATCAGATATAGCAGAGGTACTTAGACAGGAAACAAACCTGCTTGAAAACAGGTTGAGATAAGAACCTGAATTTTTCAGCAGATATCAAATGTATATCTGCTTATAGTACAAATATGAGCTATGAGAGTGTATATAATGGTAAGAGTTTATACACTAACTTGTTTCCATAGAACAACATTTCTGAGACACTTTGAAATAAGGTGTACTCTAAATCACATATGATCCTAAGTCCTGAGTTACCTGGCAGGGGAGATACTTGATCATAATTCCCTTTCTACAAGAAAATGCAAGACTATCACCAGCATTTAATGAGTTTCCATTTATGTTTTGATTTTTAACATTTAAGTGACATGCATTGAAATAGAATTAAATATGACTTACAGGAATACAATGCAGGGTACAGCCTGTTTCTTATGTGGATTATAAAAGAGTAAGTGCTATGGTGCAGTTGGCTCAGGGAAGAGGAAGAAAGACTCTGGAGATGAGGAAACAATAGTACTTATAGTGTTCAGTGCACTTAGGCAGACACAAGCTAACTAGCTTCCAATTATTAAATGCCATCAGCAGGAGACACAAGTGATGCTTCCTATGATTATACTTTAGAATACACTAATTCAGTGAATAGTATATATTTTGATCAGTGATTGATATTGAGAGATCTATTATACTGCTCAAAGATAGCAGAAAGTGATGATGATGATGATGATGATGATGATGATGGCAGTGACAATCATTTTGATGACAATGCCATTTGTAATATCCTCAGTCGGATATAATGATGGGAAAATAATAGATAATAAAAAGGTAATCAGGTCCAATAATGTAGTGTAGTAAGATTACTATCCTATGTGTGGATGATCAGTCATTGATCGTGCTGGGTGGTATCTAAGAGATTTGGTGTATGATTACATTAGATTAGAGCAGCGGTTCTCAACCTGTGGGTCGCGACCCCATTTGGGGTCGAACGACCATTTCACGGGGGTCGCCAAACAACGCAGTCTGCCATTTTTTCCCCTTTTCCTTAGCTGTGCTACGCCATTTCCCCCCCTTTTCCTTAGCTGTGCTACTCCCTCTTATTCTGTTGGCTTTTGAAAGCCAATAGAATAGACTCTCTTGAATAGAGTCTAATTCTATTGGCTTTCAAAAGCCAATAGGAATTGTCCAGGCTGTCTCCGCCCTGCTGAGCCCGCCAAAAGTCCCAGTCTGCAAACGGTGCTGCAGGTTGTCTGCAGCGAAGGCAAGCGGTCCGGAACTTTCCACCCCTCCCTGCTGAGAACTACTAAAACTGTAAGTAAAAGAGGGCCAGAGGTGGGAGGCCGGCGGGCGCAGGGAGGGTTTTTGGCCCGCATGGGGCCCGGCGGATGGCTTACCTCCCTTGGGCTGGGCCAGCTGGTGGCCCAGCCCGTGGTCGCCCTGCGCCGTCGCTGCCGCGGCCGCCCAGGAGCACCTGGGCCTCCCTGCCGCCGCCCCAAATGGGCAGCAGCGAAGGCAAGGCTAGCGAGGCAGCGGCGGGCGCAGGGAAGGTTTTTGGCGCCCGTGGGGCCCAGCGGGTGGCTTACCTCCCTTGGGCTGGGCCTCCCTGCCGCCGCCCCAAACGGGCGGCAGCGAAGGCAAGGCTAGTAAGGCAGCGGTGGGCACAGGGAAGGTTTACCTCCCTTGGGCTGGGCCAGCTGGTGGCCCAGCCCGTGGTCGCTCTGTGCCGTCGCTGCGGCGGCCGCCCAGGAGCGCCTGGGCCTGCCTGCCGCTGCCCCAAATGGGTGGCAGCGAAGGCAAGGCTAGCAGGGCAGCGGCGGGCGCAGGGAGTTTTTTTGGCGCGCGTGGGGTCCGGTGGGTTTCTTACCTCCCTTGGGCTGGGCCAGCTGTTGGCCCAGCCTGTGGTCGCCCTGCACCGTCGCCGCCGCGGCCGCCCAGGAGCACCTGGGCCTGCCTGCCGCTGCCCCGAACGGGCGGCGGCCTACGCCCCGGCCGGCGCAGGGGGAAGCACCGCGCATGCGTGGCGCAGGTTGGGGTTGCACCCTGAAAAAGGTTGAGAACCGCTGGATTAGAGGCTCAAAACTGCTCTCTAAAAAAAGAAAATCAAGGTGGGTCCAAAGGGAAAGGTAGACTTGTTTGCTGTTCTGTAGGACTGCGCAAAGCATTGAAGTGGGCATTTTGTGAAGCACATTGGCCCAGCTGTACCAGGAGTTCTGAAAATGTTGTTTTCATGTGTCAAACAAAGGGGTGTCTTTTGTTTCCTTGCCCTCTGTGAAGGATGTATTTTGATTGCTTTGCACAGCATTCTGTTTAAGGCAAAAGGGAGTTCTTCCAAAATACAGTTTTAGAAAGTTTTAATGGAAATAGAAGTGCCAAATCATTAGCTGTTTTTTTCCTGCTGAACAGGCAAATGAGCAGAGAAATAGTGTGAATAGCAATATCTTTTTTTAGCTGTAATGCTGTGATACCGATAAAAGAAAAACCTCAGAAATATTAAATAAAACAGACAAATAATTTGTTTCAGCATCTAAATAATATTGAACTATGTTAGAATTGTAAGGAGACCTTAAAATGCCTAGAAGTATATTTAAAATTATTCTTTCTCAATCTGGTGTCCCTGAATGTGGTAGGACTGTAATATCAAGCAGAAAACAATGACCTAATCAAGGAAGTACCACAGAGAAGACCACATAACCCAGCAACACTGGCATATAAACAGTGTTATACTACATATAAACAGAGCAGAATTATTAAATTTAATAGAGAAACCCCACATTCATTATCACTGGAAATGTTATTTTACTTGGGAAATGAAGCGTTTGCAGTCAAGCTCAGAGAGCACTGAGGATTCCACAATTCAACTCTTAGCTACATATATTCTCTTCTATTAGGACTGTAATTCCTAGTCAGGACAACAGTTTGTGTCAACATCTGAGATATCCACATCAGAAAACAGTCTCCAGAGAAATACTGGAGCTCTATTTTATTTTTTTTATTTTTTTATAAACAATTTTTATTATTTTCCATTTTACACCAACAGAAGCTTAAGAAGCAGCGTGGAGATATGGTGGTCAATTACAAAAAGAAAACAATAACATTATATATGTACAATTCACACAATATTTCTTAAAACTTCCCTCTCTATGTAGAAATTATAATCAATTAAATTTAAATAAATTCATTCATTAATAGATCTAAATATAAATTTCCTTAATCAATAAAAACTTTCAACCACTCAATATCAATATAATAATCAAATTAATACTATCCTATAGCCAATTCATTCTTTAATATGTCGCTATATATAAATTAAATGCTTAAATCAAAACCAACGCTCTCTAACTATTTAAATTATTGGAATCTCATTAGTACATTTCTAACACAAATTTTCATTAAGTATATTGCCAGATATAAATTTCATTAGTCAATAATCTTTTACGAAAGCTCCTTATCTATCCCAAAGATCCTGCTTTAAACTTTATTAATTTTTCCAAATATTTAAATTTAAGCTAGCCTAATTATTTAAGTATTTCAGGGCCCCCAAATTTCTCTTATTTAAACATATTAGCTCCAAAACTAAATTCCTACATTTCTCAACTATATTTCTATTCTTTTTCAATAATTCTCTATTTTATTGAGCTCTATTTTATTGATATAGGCTATAAGAGCAGAATCTTGAAAGCCTAACAGTGTTTTTCTTTCCCTCCTCCTTTTACCGAAGAGAGTTAAGGCAGAGCAATTTAATTTTTTCCTAACATTTTCTTCCTTCCCTAGATTTAATTCATGTTTTGCTAACTGCTATATATTCCTTTTCCAAAGTCATCTCTGGTTTCCTAAAATGTGGGGGAAATTGTTCAAATGACCCCCCCCACCCTCTTTCCAATTTATATGAATATAATGTAGACAATTAATATCGTCATTTTTAGTAAATCAGTAAAACACTTGTACTTTTTAAACAGTACATTGGCAAGTAAAAATCGGCAAATGCTGCTTTTTTGCATTATTAAACTATATGATTTACTTTATTTAGTTTACATTATGTTTCAATTATATTAAAATATTAAATTATATTAAATGGAAAACAATCTATTCAACCTAACATTATCACCTAAAGCAACAGTGACATAACTAGATTGCATTAAAAAAACTTAAAAAAACATTTTCCAGCGTATTAGTGAGCATTAATGAGAGTGACTTTTCCTGTCTCTGTCTCCATTTCTAGCATTCAGATTCTATTTGTAGAATTCTGATGCGATGATGAATTATATTGTGTCAAACACATTAACTGAAATTAGAAATGATAACAATTTATTCTATTACTATAAAGTAATTAATATAATTATAAATATGGTAATTACTATTTCCACTGTAATGTATAGAACAAATTTCGCAACTTTGAGATGTGTGGACTTCAATTCCCATAATTCCCTGGCCAGCTGAACATTCCTGATCATTGTCCTTGTTAGGATTGTGGAAAGCCGATCCGAACAATATTTCATATGGTTGTTCCACTCAAATTGCACTTTTACTAGTATTTGGTACCGTATAACTATTAGCTCTCATTTTTCTAGAAGGATCCTAGTTATAAAATGATAGTTTGAGACTATTTTTATGGTTCTCCTTAGCAATCTTACTTACAATTTTACTTATTTCCAATCGCTCCATGTTGTATTGCTTGAGTAGCATAGTGTAACATGGGGATATAAGGAAATTTCATGATACCAACTGTATACTCCCTAAAATACACGGTAAACAAAAAATCACAGACTCTTATGTAAATTACATTAAATGTTCAAATTGGTTGCCATTTTTTTCTAAACACTTACTTGTTTGACTTCATGACCTCTGAATACAATGTACAATTACATTTTCTTTTGTATTTGCAAATTATGATGTGATGGTCTTCTTTAGATTGTCTGACCCCATGGGGCCTGACTTTAGCTATGTCGTGTGTGTATGAGTGTGTGCGCTTGTGTATTTCTAGAAAGGGAAAAGTGGTTAAAGCTTTTTTCTTAATGCCTTTCCTCCAAGACAAATTCGTGACACTGTCAATTGGATCTTCAGTGAGCCAATGCTTGTTTACTATATCAATATTTTTCGAGATGCATTTTGGCCAAATGGGAAACTGGCATTTAGCCCAAAGCCAACAAATGAACAGCAAAGTCAAGAAACAAAACAGAAAGCACAGCAGAAACTACTTGAAAACATTCCAGGTGAGACATTCTGACATTATTTCAACATTAGAACATTATTTTTTGTTTCAAATTTTTATTTAGATAAACTATTACGTTTATCAAGATATAAAATACAAAAGAAAATGAAAATAGTGGGAAAATGAGGGGGGAGAAAGTGTAGGGGGAAAGGGGGAAAAAGAAAAACAGTGAGTTCTGACTCTTTTAAGTGCAGTAGAATAGAATAATAACACTGCAGTCTCAACTTTTTATTTTTACATGCTAACATATATGTTCTTTTGACAGTAGAGGTCAAATTTGATGAACAAACCTGTTTAAGTAAATCTTCTCCTTGGCTATTTAATAGCAATAGGATTTGGACTTACATACTGCTTCATAGTATTTTATAGCCCTCTCTAGAGGTTTAGAGTCAGCATATTACTCCCAACAATCTGGGCCCTCATTTTACCAACCTCAGAAGGATGAAAGGTTGAGTCAACCTTGAGCTGGTCAGGATCAAATTGCTGGCAGTTGGCAGAGGTAGTCTGCAATACGGCATTCTAACCATCACGCCACCACAGCTCTTCCATGGTATTGATATTTTGGAGTGAGGATAAAGAATTTAGAAGACAGAGTACAGGAATTAGAGATAATTGAACTTCCATCATTTCTTTTATTCTGTTACAGTAGTTAGACTATTTTGTTGTCACTGCACCTAGCTTGGATCATTATATAATTGCACTAGTGTGGATATACTTCTATTTCATTATACACTGTATTTTTAGATTATATTTCTTCATAAATGGTTGAAAGTATTAAAATCAGTCAGACTTTTTTTTTTTTTTTTAAAAATGCTTCTTTCAGACACTCTCCAAAGTCTTGTTGGACAGCAAAATGCTCGCCATGGTGTAATAAAAGTGTTCAACGCACTTCAAGAAACCAAGGCCAATAAGCATCTTCTTTATGTGAGTTTAACTCAGACTTAGCTTGTTATTTAAAACTGAGTTTTTCAGATCTAGAAGTTTCACTAATGTACTGTTTCATAGAAGGTTTTTTTTAAGTTAGAATGGGTGAAACCCAATTATGAGAATATATAATTCACACCTAAATGAACTATAGCCATGTTTTCTTCAATTTCTCATCTTCTTTAGCTGAGTAAAAATCAAATTAATTATAAAAATAATTTACTAATTCTTGATTTATCTAAAGGTCTCTGTTGTCAGTTAGCACCAATATAATATAATAAAAATGTGGTCCTCTACCATGCTTGAACCACCTGGAAAATGGGAAAATGATGGGCAGCAGATGACTTGAGGCCTTGAGTACACATGTACATTTGTGTACTTGGTGTTACACAGAATCTGAAGTGGAGCAATCCTGTTCCAGAACAGAGGACTTTCTGGCTCATTATTGGGAGACCTTTTCATTATACTTTTCTACACAAAATATTCAAATTAATTTATTTAAATTTGATTGCAGATCAGGAAACATGCTGGACTGGGCAATAAAAGCTTTTACCAGAAGGCCTTATTCTTTGGAATGGTTATACGTCCAGCCTTCCTGTAACCCCTAAATTGGCCATTGTTGGGTCCCCAAGATGTCTCTTCAGAGGAAGTGAATTGTGCTTCAGTCCTCTTTATACTGTAATATTTGATGCTCTAATGTCAATTTAGAAGAAAAAAACCACATTTTAATTTTTCTCTCCTAGGTATTATTGGAAATGCTGCTACTTGAATTGTGTCCTGAACTGCGAATTCATTTAGAGAAGGTTAAAGCAGCTCAGGTTTGAATGTTCAGGTGAATTAGTAAGAAGAATGTCTATTGGTAATAATAGACTTAAACATTTCCCTCTTTTCCATGGAGGGTTGACTGAAAACTTCTGAGAATTTGTATATATTTTTTTCTTTTTTTTAGATTTACACAAAGCAAAGCAGACTTGAAAAGAACAGATAATTAGAATGCCAGCAATGTGTAGTTTCTGGCTTTTATTTAACTTGTTATATGAATACATCTCTTTAAGATACAGATTGAAATTTGAATGTTAACGTAAGATATATGAAATATAAAGTGTTTTAAACATTTACAAAAGGCATTTTGCTTTAGTGATATCTTAATGGATGTTGTACAGTTATTTTTTTCGCTGAGGATACTGACTGTTCCTCTATTTTCTTGTGTATTGATGAGCCTTGTGCAATATATGTAAAGATACTGTGTAAATTTTACTGCTTTTATTTTTACCAAAGATTTTCCATAGTTTGCAGCCTTTGTAAGCAATAAATTATAAAAGTAACCGCTTCATAATTACAACTCTTATTACAGCTTGAAAGTTGGAGTGTTGTTTCAGAGAACTGTATTTATTTGTTTGAACATTACAGACAAGCAAAATTTAGTGCTACATTGAAATACATTGTGAGCGAATCAGCCTTAAGCAGGATATAAATATCTTATCATCCTAATAAATTGAAGTGCAGTTAAATCATCCAGACCATTTTGATGTTCTCCAGGGCATGTTGTCTGCAAACATCTCTCTTTTAAAAGGGCTATTACACCCATATTTAATTTTATGTCAAGGTTGCCCATTTAGACATTTAAAGAACAGATAGTGAGCTGTTGTTGTAGAGTAACAATGTGTATTCTGAACTTAATTTATTAATGTGTTGTGCTAAAAAAATTACAGTATTTTCAGGGTATGTATATCCCAAAGACAATACTACCAACAACAGGTGCAAAGAGAAGAATCACAATCCAGCAAATTATGAGATGGTTGACCTTTTTATATATATATATATTTTAAAAATGTAATGATTCACACATTAAGCCAATTAGCTTGTTCTTTTTAGCAGCAATGACCTTTATGTTGTGATTTTAAATACACAGATGTGTTGCAGTGATTTTATGGTAATTACTGATCCAATACATAAAGGCCTAAATTATCATCCTCTTTACTTCTGCAATATATTATCTATATATCACGATTGGTAACCTATGTCTACTAGGGATTTCAGGGCTTATTGATTTAAAGTAATTATTCAAATGGATGTGGTCTAATAGTAGAGATTGATTTAAACAGATGCAAAAAAAAAATTACCAAATAATTTTTCAGCAACTGTGGAAGAACGCTTTAGGAAGTTAGGGCTTTCAAAGGATGTTTTAAATTTATTTTTAAAATTTATACAAATGTGCACACTGCTAATTTAATGTTCTCAATGTTCTTTCTAATGTACAATGAAATGTTTTTATATATTAGACAAAGTTATTTCATATATTTTATAGTAAACAAAAATAAGTACTGTGGCACAAGCCTACTAATCCAGTATACAACTTGTTAAAACTACTGTATATCATTTTAGGCAGTATAACTAAGTAGTCCATATTTCTTTAAGATAACTGAAGAATTCCTGGCACTTTGATATTCACAAACTGAAAGCACTCTGATATAACAAATAATCAACCAAGGTTTTCCTGGATTTTTTGGGAACCCATTTTTTTACCTAGAAGACAGAATCCATATAAACTGTGTGAAGCTATGCAGTAGACTGGTCACATTTCCTTTTGTTTGCAGCCAACCTCATAGCGCATCGTAAATAAAAAATAGGTTTTCTGTATTTCTTCTGTCATTTTCTTCAGCATCTGAAGACGCGTTGTGCAGGATTATCTATAGTGATTTCTATTCTTTACCAGTGTATGAAAGAAGCTGGTATAGATTAATGAATGTATAGGTTTGTTTTCTTGAAGTGTTTTTATGCTTTCTTTTTATCCCTTATCCCTTATCTCATTCTATATAGAAATGATCTTGTTTGAAATCAGTGTTGAGAAACCCAAGAGAATTGCATTCTCTAAACCTCATGATTATGGCAGAATTTGTACTTAAGGCAAGGACTAGATGCTTTCTTTTTCTTCTGAGAGGCTAGCCACCCTTTCTCCACTATAACTACAAAGGATAACAAGAAATATTATGTAAGGCAGAGTACTGACATAGCACACAGTCTTAATCATGGATAGCTAATTGCAAATGCCTTCAGAAATGTACTCAATGATCATCAGTCAACTTTTATTATATTAACAGAATTAAAGAATAGTTTTACAAAGTAATAGTTATAACTTTACTGAAAGGAATTTATATGCATTACTCTGATTGAAGAAACTCAGATTCAGCAAAATAATATTCTAAATTCTCCCATGATTAGCAGTCAGCTCAAGATCAGCAGCTACAGCAGGATCCAATCGACATGCCTTTAAAAACAGAAAAATATATTTTAAAAAATAAAATGGATCTTGTGTGTATTGTACAAGCTCACTGTGCTAGTAGATACTGTTTCCTAAGCTTCTTTGGGTTAAATCGTTAAACTAAAAATACATTTTTGATCTCCTTAATCTTCTGTTTCCTTTTTTAAAAATCTCTCAAGATAAACTGATATGGCAAGGTAGCTTTCCCATATGGAAAATCTATCATGGAAAAAGTTAAACTGAACTGTATGTATACTTGCCAGATGTTTAGACTGGATTTTGCATTTTTGTCCACTTATCAAATCCTTCCCAAGAACCTAGGATAGGCACATGTTGTTTAATAATATTAAAAGCATCATTATTACTATTCTTGGATTATAAATTCACTGCATTGTTGCTATAGTTAAAATGAAATTGGCAATTGGTTATTTCATATTTGTAAAAGAAAAAAGTGATTATTTATAGAGGATGTTCACATTCCACAGAAAATGTCCAATCTCAGTCACAAAGTACTTAATTAAAAAAAAATTGAAACACAAACAGGGGACTGAGTCAAGAATACTACTAAAACATAGCTCGACCTAAGTTAGCACATTCCTCCAATATAGCTGTCAAGAAATTCAAATGCTTTCACTTCATTTTTGAGTATTTGCAGCTTGCCATGTGTTCTGAGCTTGAAGAAAAAGTAAGTGATGTTAACTATAGTTACTATGGCCTGAAGCTAGAAACAAGCTAGCTTCAGGCCATAGCTCATAAAACTAATTTGTTCCCAATAATTTTACTTAATATTAACAAGTGAAGCTTCCGTAAACTTTAATTAATCTAAAAAATGGAAGTGGAGAAGGCAGGGAGCATATGAACCTGGAAATATGGTAGACTTACTCGGAAACTGGTATTCCCCACACTTAAGATTATTATGTCCTTCAAAACAGCAAGAGTGCAGGCTGCAGAGTATACATGCCTTGGATAATCACATGAATAGTAAGAGGATCTATTTAGAATCTGTATGATTATGTCTGTACCATCTATCTTAAAGTTGGCTTTGAAATCTTTCACATCAAGTGGAAGTAAACAACAAATGGGGCACAAACCTAACTTGCCTCAAGTTAAGTCAATCTAATAACGTTTTTGTAAGTTCTTTTCAGATATTTTATAAACTGTTTAATTTTCATGTATAATTCTGTTTCGTATATTACAGATAAGCCTAACAGTAAACTTAAGAAAGTAAGCTCACATCCAATTAAAAAGATAGAGCCACCCTTTTCTTACCTTAGAATAATAATTTTTAGCTGCTGCTATATCTTGTTGGATTCCTCGGCCAAGCTGGAGGCATCTGGCCAAGTAGAAAGAAGCCATTGCAAGTCCTCTGCTTATGTAAAAAGGAAGACAATCTGTTTCCTCTGCTATCTTTTCAACATTGTCATTTTCTGTTACTCTATTTGGACATACACCATAGGGTAAAAAATGAGTAACTTCAGAACACGAAAGAATAATTCAAATGATTACTAAGAACAATTTTGCCAAAGACGAGACTTTTTGTATAAAAGTCTAACGGGTTAGACTTTTATACAAAAATGTGCCAGTAGTTTATAAGCCCTAAGTTCACATACAGGTAGTGTCATTAAATGATACATCGGTAAAGCATAACCGTGTTGCCTAATGATGGCAATCCCTATAGTCCCTATAGTTGCAGTCATTAATTGAATTCCCATAGTTGTTAGGTGAAGCAACTTCCTGCTTTCCACACCCAAGCTCAATGGGGAACTCAGCAGGAAGTTGTAAGTTCCAGGCAGGAAGTTAAGTGGCTGCTTCCAGATAGGGGATAAAGGGAGAGGACTTGGGGAAGGGGTAGAGGGTTCATGAGATGCACATGTTGGGGAGGGTGGGGTGTGAAGGTACAAGGGAAGCCTGGCAAGGTCAGAGATGGTGAGCAAAGACACAGCATGGGTCAGAGACAGTTTGAGGGTGCAAGAGCGGTATTGCATGGGTTGGGGAAGGTACAGGGGAATGCAAGAGAGGCAGCACAGGTCAAGGCGGGTGTACAAGGGTGAGGGAAAGCGCAGTGAAGGTTGGGTAAAGTGTGTGAGTGGCCCGAGTGGTACAAGTGCAGAGGAGATGGGGAGGGGTGCGCAGGTGGGAGAGACTTACCCAGCAACTTGCAATCCTCCCTGCTGGGGAATGTGTTAGGATTCCCCATTGACTTGGGATTGAAGAATAAAAAGTTGGGAAAATGACATGTAACTTTGTTTTTATAAATGATACAGCAAGATTATTGGCAATATCTATAGCGCAGAAATAGTTCGTGAACATGAAACTTGCTGATATGGCCAAATTAACATGTTTTATTAGAGAAAAGATATACACTATATTTGTTGTTTTGTTCTATTTACATTCTTTTCATTTTCTTCCTTTATTATTGCAAGCAGAGTAGCCCCACTGTGAAATAGATGGCAAATAAATTTAATAGATAAATGATAGATAGATAGATAGATAGATAGATAGATAGATAGATAGATAGATAGATAGATAGATACATACATACATACATACATACATACATACATACATACATACATACATACAACCAAGCAACCAACCAGCATCTTGAACTAGACCTGGTAGGAAACTAGCTGTCAATGCAGCTTGTGGAGCAGACTTGTAACATGCCACTACATTCAGTACCATCTGAAGCTTTTGGATGCTATTAAAGGATGGCCCCTGTAGAGCGACTTATGATCTATGATTTTGACAGATAGGATACATTTGTAGAAAGAAGAGAGTCACCACGTAACTTAGAGGTAAATATACAATTGTACTTTACAATTACTGTAACAAGATCAGGAGCCACTTTATCTTTTTTTTCTATTTGTTTTCCTTTTCACATGTTAGATTTTTTTTTAATTCTTCATTTTATTTTTCCTTCTTTATTTTAGACTGTATTAATTTTTATTCTTGTTTTGAAAGCTCTCAATGACATTACGTTAAAAAGAGCAGAGAAGCTGCAAATGATGATCACGTGATCACAGGTGCTGCCACCAGTAATAAGTTGTCAAGGCTGTGATCAGGTGACTATGGAGGTATTCAGATAGCAGGATTTCCAAGAACTGGCCATAGCCACCATTTGTTCAGTACTATTGTAATGTCAAATGGTCACTAAACGAATCGTCGTAAGGTCAAAGACTGCCTGTACTTAAAAGAGTTTTTATACAGTCACAAACTATATCCAGAATTAATGTAGTGTACAAGCATAGCAATTACTAATTGCTCATAGATAGGAAAAGCTCTTGCATAAAAATCTTTGTGCCTGAGGACTTTAAAAGCCACAACAGGAGAGATTTCAAAATGTTATTTATTTTTAATAATGCATTATTTTTAAATAATGTACGTATCACAAAGCATCTGAAATACATATGCTGACCTCTTGCCCGTTAGGTACAAATGTTCAGTTGTCTACCCACATAAATACTGGTGAATTTGATTTATGCTTTCTTTTTCTCAATTAGCTTCCCCTTGAAGAACAAACTAAAATGAATTCACCTTTTGGCAAACTCGGCTGCTTTTATAAAAAATTTTCTTTTGTAATAATATTCCACCAAATGGCCTTTAGCATAGACATTTCCTCGATGTGATGCCTGATTGAGGCACTCCAAAGCAGCCTTCAGGTTTTGACGTATGCCATGTCCGTGAAGATACATAATCCCAAGGATGCCTTGCGATTCCAAGCTTCCGTTCCCACAAGCTTCTGAATGCCAAAAGAATGCCTGCAGAAAAACAACTTTCCAAAAATCATTTGGGCGGGAAGAAAGAGATCTTTGAAATATTGAGGCTATGTGGACTGATAGATACAGAGTTAAGGATTATGCTTTGTGTTTAGGAAGAACCTCTCTAGCTACCCAGAAATACGAAGATTGTCAATCTTCAAACTGGCAGTGATACTGTGTATGTAACTGACATTCTTCAGCAGTTGCCTGTGCTATTTAGATAGGAAATAATCCTACATTTCATTATTCTGGAGTGAAAAATGAGACACCATACTTTCCAATTTAAAATAAATGCTTTGTTCTTTATATGCATATTTCTATTCCCAGGCTGCCAGCTATTTTGCTTAGGTTTTAATACAACAGTGAAATATAGTATTATTATTTTTTTAGCCAATAGATAAGATCCCTCAATGTTGTTTGAACCTTTGGCCCAAAATCATCCAGTGAGATTCTGTAGCTGATGGTAGACTGGGTTTTCCCAGTCCTGGTCCAACTCCTTAATCACTATATAACATTGGGTCTCTGTTCTCCTTGTCTTGCTGCCTCTTTTTTGTCATTTCCAAATGGAAAGAGACTCTATTTGGCCAGTTGAATACAGGGCTTGGAATAAAACTACCCCAAAGAAAAAGCTACCTTTTTAAGATCCTTAGCATGTGCTGAATACAGCATTCCAAGTGTACTCTGAGCCTTTACACTTGCTTTTGGGTTCCCATGGTCTGCAGCAAAAAGCCATAATCTAGAAAACAATAGTAACATTGATGGATTATTTTCATTCATAGCTGTGCGGAAGTTTCTCAGATGTTGTGAAACTTACTGTACACAGTTCTTCAAAAACCATCAAACTGTAACTAAGCAGTCACATCCAGCATGACCAATGCTAAAGCATTTTGGGTGTTGTAGTTCAATATCACTGGGAGAATCACAAGTCCCTTATCCATGCATTAGTCCATTGTGTTGAAATCATGGCTCAGACTATATTATTCTCCAGTACAGGAGATGGAGAATCCACCAGTGGGTTTTCTCTGTCTGCCTGCTCTTGAGACCAAGTAGCCAAACTTGACACCCCCCCTGTTGCTAGGAGAACCCAGTTTTGTCTTGGTCTCCAGGTCTTGAAGACGGATCAGGTTTGGCTCTCAGCAGATAGCAGGTTAGAAATCCATTGGTGAATTCTCCTTTTCCCTCAAAAATTAACTAAATACTAATTTGGAATCCTCCCTTAATTTTCCTATAGCACTGGGATCAGTGCTACCTCAAATCACAGATTTGAGGACTGTAAGGTGGGGGGGGGATTTTCTGCAGCTTTCCTTTCTTTCCCCAGGGCTCTGGAGAAAATTTCTAAATTTGGACTAGATGACCTCCAAGGTCCCTTCCATTATTATTATTATTATTATTATTATTATTATTATTAACGGGCTGCTTGGGACATCGTGCTTTCTCCCCCCCCTTTTTTTCTTTCCTTTTTTCTCCTTTTCTTTAAACTACTGAGTGCTCTCAGACTGCTGGTCTGAAATTGGAGATTTGATTCAGGGCCTCCAGACACACCTCCGGCTGCCGGAATTGATCGCGGACACCATTTTGGTTGCCGACATAGGCAACAAAGTCCGATTTACCTCCTCTCTTGCCTGCCGTTCGGAAGTAAGATCGCTGGGAGCAATTTTGGCGCAGCGTCTACCGCTGCTGTTGTGGTCGCCCCAGCCATCTGGATTTTTGATTTTGAGGCCGCGGAGACTGTTCTCAGTGGAGAACGAGTTGCGGCCACATTTTGGGGCTGCCGACCCAGGTGAAGAGCTGCGAACGGCCTTTCTTTGGCCCTCTCGGCACTCTGCCCCATTCGTGACTTACCTTATACAGCCCCTTTTAGTACTTAATTTCCAATTTCACTGCACTCCTCTGGGCATAGTTAACTAGATCACTTCCTGACAGCCGCCATCTTGAACGCCACGTGGGAGCTTCTTTAGGCCCAACGAAGCCTACTCAAAGTAACCCAGCCATTTAGAGTGCCATCTAGCTCATAACAATGTGTATTATGCTATTGAATATGAACTAATCCAGATTCACCAACCTACTGACTTCCTGGTACATTAAAACATCACCTTCTGCAATACATACAAATTGTGTAGCCACCAATTGAGCCTGATTCTTCCTTGCCAGGACATTTTTTCCTTTCAGGCCCTCTGCGCCCTCATTGGGGCTTTTCCTTTTTTGCTGGTGCACATTGCCTGGCCACATAAGGCCTCCGGGCAGAGCCCAGAGCGGGTTCCCAACCATGCCTTTGGCATCTGACTCAACTGCTGTGACCAAAGCCCAGATAGAATTTTTTTCTGGTCAGGGGAGCAGTCTTGTTACTTGTTCCAATTTCGCTTCCGCCAACAGCTTGCCTGCCAGAGCTTCGTCTCAGTTTCCCTGAGGCTGCTCAACTAGGATGGAGGACACAACGATGCCTCAACCCATGAGCACCGCCTCCCCATCCTCTAGTTACGGCCGGCACAAATCCTCTGAACAGGAGGCGGCAGGCAAGCCCAAATCTAAGGGTAAGACCACTCTCAAGAAGCCTTCCAAGTTGGCGGAAAAGCAAGCCAGCTGTAGCCACCAGGTTCTGGAGAAGGAGTTCTCCAGAGTGCAGAGACAGGCCGAATTAGAGATGGATCAAATGGCGGTTCTTGAATTTGACCTTCCTTTAGGCCCTTCAACCTCGGCCCAAGGTATGTGGTCTCTCACAGGGATGCCTGCCACATTCAGCTCCCCTCTTGTATTGGCTCAACAGACAACAACTACCTCAGGCTCAGCCCCAGAGCCACCTTTACCCATACAGCCGCAGGACTCAGGAGGCTAGACATTGGAGACATTTTCTCCGATGGCCATCTTGAGGCCTTACTATCCAAGGTTGTGGACCGCACCCTAGTGGAAAGGTCTTTTCATCTGTCTGGACAAGGGGCTTCCACATCAACCATGCCACCTTATGTTCCCTCCATGGGGTTTCCTATTCCTCAGGAACCCACATCTCCTGCACACTCCTCCATAAGCGGTTACTCATCGCCGCAAGGCGAGGAGCAGCCGGAATTTAATTTATCAGAGGAGGAGGAACTTCCACCTGAACCCTCCCCATCGGGAAGCCTGATCAATCCTGTCCTCTTTCTTCCCCTCCTTCGCAAAGCCACTTCAACGGCAAATATAGGGTTCGATCAGTTTCCCCAGCTGCAGGCAACTTTGGACTCCAGTCCAAATCCAATATTTTTTGAGACGGTGACAGCCCAACATCATATTCCGTGTCCCTCTATTTTTCTCAAGGGGATCAAAAAACAATGGGCCTCCCCTTCCTCCTTCCCTTCCATAAGCGGGTCTGACAAAAAGATTTTTAGCACCTCCACAGACCTCACTGATGCCCTGGAGGTCCCCAAGGTTGACGATGCCTGGACCCCTCTGGTATCCCAAACTGCGGTCGCTGGAGACATGTCAGAGGCGCTTAAAGCGGACAACAGAAAGTGGGACCAGACCTTCAGGAAAACCCATCAATCAGCAGCATGGGCAATCAAAACGGCCACTTGTGCGTCCTTTGTGCGTACCACTCTTTTATGGCTGCATCAGCTTCAGGCCAGGGTCCCTGCTGAGGACATTCGGACCCATCAGGACCTAAGCAAAATGGTGGCTCCAAGTCATCTTACTGCCCATTCCACTCGCAGTGCTACGACCTCTGCAGCATGGGCCACTCAGGCATCCATTGAGGAGATTTGCAGGGCTGCAACATGGTTCTCGCCCTCCCCGTTTGTATGCCACTACAGAATTGACCGTTTTGCTTTCGCAGACGCCTCCTTTGGTCGGAGGGTCCTTCAGCAAGTGGTCTTCGGGAATACTGTTCCGGCCTTATCTGTTTCCCACCCATCGGGACAGTGAGGCTTTGGTATGTCCCATTGGTGGATTCTCCATCTCCTGTACCGGAGAAGGGGTGTTGTCTTATCTGAACGCCTTTTCTCAGTACGGAGATGGAGAATCCACACCCACCCTTTAGGTCAGTTAGGCCAAATTTAAGGGATTGAGAGCCAACACCTCATCCACCTTCAGCCACTTTCGCCCTCGTTAAGACTGGATCTCCTAGCAAGAGGGGGCATCTCAAGTTTGGCTACTTGGTCCCAAGAGCAGGCAGACAGAGAAAACCCATTGGTGGATTCTCCATCTCCGTACTGAGAAAAGGCATTCAGGTAAGACAACGCCCCTTCTAGTTGGCTCCAAAATTGTCAGGCTGATATGCCCATACATGAATGCATTATAAAGGAAGGTTACCTTTCAGCTTCTTCTTCAGAAAATTGAGTCCCATGTCCTTCGTAGTAAGCTCGGCCAAGGTTGTATGCAGCAGCATATTTTAAATGTCTTGCTTTAGGAGAGTCAGAATTGAGAATCTTCTTCATATATTCAACTCCTTTCTTCTGCAGGTGAACCAAAGCAAAGAGTAGGTGATCATCTCAGGATATGACTCACTTGTGAACAAGCAATCTACTTGCATGCCAGACCAAGTCATAAAAGTTTCATGTTTGAGATGAAATGTTACAACATTTAATTGATGGAGATATGATTCCAACAGCAATTTCTATTGAGATGAAACCCAGAGGAAGTGTGCCTAGCTGAGATACTAGTTGCTTTGCAATATAACATTAAAGTGGAACATAATCCAGAGTTTGATTCTGACCGGCTCAAGGTTGACCAGCTTTCCATCTTTCCAAGATCGGTAAAATAAGGACCCAGATTGTTGGGGACAATATGCTGACTCTGTAAACCTCTTAGAGAGTGCTGCAAAGCACGATGAAGAGATATATAAGTCTAAGTACTATTGGTATTTCACTTAAAAAGCAGTAGAATTTTCAGGAACAATTATCAAAATTCAAAGCAAGAAATCTTGTATAAATGAACTCTTTTATTAAAAGGACTTTTCAGTTCAGAAAATCATAATGAAGGTTTGGCTCTGAAAATTAAGCTATTGCTGCCCTAACGAAAAACATCTTAAGCCAGTTGGGGAAAAGTTTCCATATTAATAGCAATCTCAAATCTGTCCTCTGCCATTCCTGACTCCAAATTTACAGACACCTTGGCAGATCCAACATAGGTCTTGTGGCCTATAGGTTTTGGAGATGGTTGCCTCCATAGATTTTCATAAACCACTTGTATGGACATTCATTTAAACTGATAGGTGCCTTCAGGGATCACACAAGTATGATTTGTCAGCAAATTACAAATCCATCTAGTGGTGATGCTATCTGTCGCACATTTTTCTAGCTTACTAAGAAGTTTTGGCCTACTTTGTCAAATGCCTTACTGAAATCCAAGTATACTATGTCCACTGCATTTCACTAGTCCACTAATTTAGTCACTTTATTAAAGAATGAAGTAAGATTTGTTTGGCATGATCTGTTTTTGACAAACCCATGTTGTCAAAATGGACTATTCAATGCAGAAGATTTCCACAGTCATTGTAGTTTTGTATTTTGCAGATGCCATATAGGCAAGTCAATATCTTGTAGACTTGTAGCTACCTCCCATGAGAGGAGAGAACTTCATATATTGAACCATGGAATTAAAAGATTTGCAGTTTCATTCCCTTTGCATTTTTCTTATTCAGAATTTGTGCTACTGTTGAATACTAAATGTACAGTGAGGGAAATAATTATTTGACCCCCTGCTGATTTTGTATGTTTGCCCACTGACAAATGATCAGTCTATAATTTTAATGGTAGGTTTATTTTAACAGTGAAAGACAGAATAAAAACAAAAAAATCCAGAAAAATGCATTTCAAAAAAGTTATAAATTGATTTGTATTTTAATGAGTGAAATAAGTATTTGATCCCCTATCAGCAAGATTTCTGGCTCCCAGGTGTCTTTTATATAGGTAGCGAGCTGAGATTAGGAGCATTCTCTTAAAGGGAGTGCTCCTAATCTCAGCTTGTTACCTCTATAAAAGACACCTATCCACAGAAGCAATCAATCAGATTCCAGATTCTCCACCATGCCCAAGACCCCACTGTCAAACATGAGGTGGAAACATTATGCTTTAGGGGTGTTTTTGTGCTAAGGGAACAGGACAACTTCACCAGATCAAAGGGACAATGGACGGGGTCATGTGGCGTCAAATCTTGGGTGAGATCCTTCTTCCCTCAGCCAGGGCATTGAAAATGGGTCATGGATAGGTATTTCAGCTTGTCAATGACCCAAAACACACGGCCAAGGCAACAAAGGAGTGGCTCAAGAAGAACATTTAAGGTCCTGGAGTGGCCTAGCCAATCTTCAGAACTTAGTCCCATAGAAAATCTGTGGAGAGAGCTGAAGGTTTGAGCTGCCAAACGTCAGCCTCAGAACTTTAATGACTGGAAAGGATCTGCAAAGAGGAGTGGGACAATAATCCCTCCTGAGATGTATGCAAACCTGGTGGCCAACTACAAGAAACGTCTGATCTCTGTGATTGCTAACAAAGGTTTTGCCACCAAGTACTAAGTCATGTTTTGTGAAGGGGTCAAATACTTACTTAAATCAATGTATAACTTTTTTGAAATGCGTTTTTCTGGATTTTTTTGGTTATTATTCTGTCTCACTATTAAACCTACCATTAAAATTATAGACCGAGCATTTGTCAGTGGGGAAACGTACAAAATCAGCAGGGGGATCAAATAATTTTTCCATCACTGTATTATATAAATTATGAAAATTAATGAATATTTACTTTCTGGTTACAACTTACAGAATTTGGAGGAGTTCCCAATCCATCGTAGTACATTACACCCAACTGATACATGGACTGAAAATCCTTGTTTTGTTCAAATTGTAATAATGCATCTTCATAACGTTTCTGCACCAGGCACATAGAAAATCAAATATTTAGGATTAAATCAGCTAGTAAATCTTACAAACTGCTGAAGCGTTCAGAATAGTATTCCTATCTAGATACTGTATTCTTAATTTAAAATAATTAAAAGGTGACTAAGCATCTTAGAAATTTGAAATTAAGTGTATCAAGGACAGTAGTACTTCATCAAATTCAAACAATAGTAGGACCTGAAATGATAGGTAAGTATGTTCAGAAGAGAATGCTTATAAGATATATTTATACCTGATTCCTTAGATCCTCAGAACATAAACAAAAGCCTAACAGCAAATAGGTTCCTGGATAGAAACCTTGCAAAAGAGTAAAATGTTTGGATCCAAATCCTTGATCTGCATCTGCTATAAGATGTGCAAATTTCTCTACTGAAGAAGATATTCTGGAAACTATGTTGGAGAAAGTATGCTTCTTTCTATTGGGTGCTAGGGAACATTAGTAGGAGATTGTTATTGCACCCAATCACCTTGGCCGCTATATGAATAGCGCAGACTAATTAGGCCATTGTTCTCATTCTACATGATTTCTATGAAATGAATGGCAGCATCCTTGTCGGCATGTTTGTTGAGTAGATCATTGACTTTTCTGTGTTAAAAAAGAGGAGGTTGTGCAAACCCTTTGTTAGTGACTCTGGATTCCTATTGTCAATCAAACTGGAAACCTTGCAGCATCCAACAACCCAAGCAAGCATGAAAAATGGTCGGGAACGCTTGGGAACTAAAGTTTTAGCAACATAAGTCAGTGCCACATGCTGTCTGCTCCTGGGCTAGAATATGAATGCATAAACTAAGACCACACATAGCAGTCTGCCAGTATTTGCAACCAATATTTATTGAACAAGACATAGAGGCCTGATTTACTTATACTAAATCAAATACAGGACTATGTGAACCAAGCCAGTAGGGTAATTTTCTATATTCTTAATTACACTAAAATCAACTATTTTCTCAAGCTTGAAGCTATTCTACTGTGTTGGAAATATCATACCCCCCAATTAGTAGGACCAGTGGAGTTGGGAATTATAAATGCTACTGTTTCTGGAGAGCACCACATTGGGGAAATGAGTTCTAAAATATTGGCATCTGAACTTGTCCTTAATCCTTGCTTTTGATGCTGTCTCCCTCAAGTATTCTTTACTTTCTTTGAAAAGTTGTACAGTTTCACCTCTTCAAAATAAAGTTGCCCTTTGAGAAAATATGCCAGTGGCTCTCCATCTTTGATTCGATTTTCCAGAAGTTCTTCAGCCTTTGCAAGCAGAAAACTATGATCAGAAGCCCCTGTTTAAAAACAGAGACACAGCTGTGGTTGTTTATGAAATAATCAACATATAAAGCAGATGTGAAGAAGCTTTTTGGACCAGAAAATTTATTTTTTCTTCTTAGGCATTTCTTGAAGCTGCATGTCAGTTATAGGTGGATGGGAATTAAACTCATTTATAACGAGGGATGAATGAACAGAAGAAGTAGTGTGAGGAGGATACAAGGAGTTGGATCCAGAGGCTTGGTGACTTGATTAAGTTGGCAAGTAGTCACAACTTAGGGGTGCCATCCTGATTGTATTAAATAAAGTCATGTTAAAAGCTCAGTTCACATCTCAGTTCTGATATGTTTTCCTTCAACTCTGTGCTTTTTTCAAGATCCTGTAGGGAAAGAAAATGGCCCCAAT
Organism: Bothrops alternatus; assembly: GCA_034064705.1. Taxonomy (NCBI): domain Eukaryota; kingdom Metazoa; phylum Chordata; class Lepidosauria; order Squamata; family Viperidae; genus Bothrops; species Bothrops alternatus. The sequence goes on along the minus strand of JARGCV010000053.1, from coordinate 6,334,008 downwards.
CTAAAGATAATTGAGCACAACATGTAACTATGCAGATGGTTACTTAGTTTTGAAAATACTGATCATGCTGGAAAAGAAAAGAGTTACATTTCCCCTCTCCTTACTCTCTACAACTCTCAATGCTGACTACATTATCTGTCAGAAAATATACATGCAAATGCAGTCCATCATTCATTGTACTACGTGGATACCATATTTGTAGGTGGAATACTTCAAGAGGAATCTTACCCAGGAAGCTTGGATTTTCTGCTTTACTAGGTGCCTAAACTTTAACATTATTTGAATGTAAACTTGACAATGAAATGAAACAAAAAGAAAAAAAGCCTCCAAATGAAATGCAACCTGAAGTCATTGATCACATCAATAGTTGTTAATTGCATGTCAAAATACAAAAAATAGAGACAGAGCAACACTCTATCAAATGTGTTGCCACTTATATAACTGTCCCTCCTTTTGTTGAAGGAAAGTATTACAAAATAAACTGCAATGCCATAAGGGGGAAGTGATGTATATTCCATTATTTTCTAAACAAATTCTATGAAATATAATTCCTCAACAAAAGGTCAATGCTTTATTGAGAAGCCCTGTGGTGCTATAGATATGTCTGACCCTGCAGAGCTATGCATATACCGGTAGTAGAGAAAGAAATGTAAGGTGATTTACACTGAGAACTAAATCAAAAGGATCAAATCTAACTGCTACGGTTTTATAAGTTTGTTTAGCTGTTTAATTAAACCAGAATTTTATCCCATGTATAATAATTAGCCAGAATTTTCTGAGCAGTGTTTTTGTTCTAGCTGCGAGTAATAGAGAAGAGGGAGAAAAAAGCATGATTCCCTGGAAGATTAGCTCATTTATATTATAGAGAGAGGTCAGCAGCATGATCCCTCTACCTTTCTTGAGAAAAAGAACGGCCATTTTAAAAAAGACAATCTATGACACTGCAAAAAGCTCTCTTCCTTTTCTTGGCAGAGGTTCTGGCTGTTTATAGCTCCTGTAATTTCGTCCCTCCATTTGTTCAGGAAACAAGAGTGTATGTGGCTTCTTATAATTCAAGTACTATGAAAGTATCCCTTCACTTTATCCCAACCACGTGATAAAAAATGAACTGTGAAAGCTAGAATGTGTATTGTTTGTTACCTTGATGGGATAGCCATTGTAAACTATCCAATTCACTACTGGATTCCTTTAAAACGCACTGGAGAACAGTCTCAGTACTATGTTCACGAGGCAGAGGCTCACTGGTCGGCTTCATTTTTCTCTTTTATATTATTCCAATCCTGTCTGTAATAAAAACTGAGAAACATTCTCAAGCTTGAGAAATGGTTACTTGCTTCCCCTTTAATTCCCATTTTCCTTAGGATACCAGATTTTTTTTTAAAGAATTGCTTCTTGGACTGATTTCTAATTATTTCCCATTGACCTCATTGGGTAAGCATATTTACTTAGTTACTTACTTACTTATTCATCAAATTCATGATTCTGGATTGCTATCAGTGTTAAAATGTAAAATCACCAAAAAAAACTAGACAAACAAAAAACAACACATATAGAAGCAGTATTCATGGTTAAAAACAGATCCACTAGTCACAAGTTAACCAAACTTAACCAATGCACTCAGCCACACTCCTGATGATAAAGAACCAACCATACATAGGTAGTCCCTGGGTAATGATGGCAATTGGGACCAGGATTGCCTGCATAAATGATGCAATCATAAAGTGCAATGTCATTGTTTAGTAATGGCAATCTTGGCAGTTCCTGTGGTGTAATGGGAGGGTTGTTAAGTAGGATGAACAGAATGTCAGATAAGGAACATAGGGATGGGAAGTGCCATGGGGTGGGTGGGATGCCTGGGACATCCTCTGACAGCCAGCACAGGCGATACACTAAATGAGGAATGCCAGAAAAGGGCCTGGGTGTCTTGGCTCTTAATTTAGCACCCATACTATATATATTGTTGCCTTATATTCCAATTGTGATTAATGGATTGCAGCAAAATATGCATTGTTTTTAACTCTAGTATACAACTCTTTGACTTTTTATTCATTGTATTACATCTCACCTCTCTTCCAGAGGCTCAAAGCTCTTCCCAGTATACTCAGAGACTTCTAATTGTATATCACTGGAACAAAAAGGAAACTCCTTGACTTCCAAAATTTTGACTATAGAGAATTTCTAGAATTACACAATTTTCAAGAAGGAGCAATAGTGGAGGAAAAACAAACTTAGCAGTTTTGCCAATTTCACATTATAGCCAGTCCTTGGTATATCTGCCTAGTGATTCCAAGAGCTATTTTACACAAAGTCTACATATTCTTCTATTTATTATGTTTCCATTCAAATGCACATCATCTGAAACTGACTGATAGATTTCTTTTTGGGAGCAGAATACAACCATAAATTGCTTTTTACCTACAAGGAGAAGCTGAGTCTCACCACGGTTTGATGGGGTACTCCATTGGACTAGACGCCTAGGCTGCAATGAAAGGTATCTGTGCAAGACCAGTATTTTGTCCTTTATTAGAGGAAGACAGTTGTACACTGTCTGATCTTGCTAAGGATAAGTCACAAGTATTACATACATATATTATTGGGAAGAAAAAACCTTAACAAATGGAAACCAGAAACACCTGAAAAGATGTTCAAAGTTTTAAGCATATCTGATTCTTTCATTCCATAAAATTTATTTTGTTCTCATCACCAAGGTGTTGGCCTAGTTTTAGGCAGAAATGTTTTCATGACAAACATGTTTAATCCTCCTGCCTCTTCCCCACAACCACAAATATCGGAGGTAAGCCAAGCAGAGAGAGAGGAACCAGCCCAAAGTCAACCAACTGACTTTCATGCCTAGAACTCAAATCTCCTGGTTTCCAGCCCAGTTCCTGAGCCACTATGCCAAACTGGTTCTGGTGCATCAATACCAGAGAGTACACACCTCCAGGGTCATCATCTTCCCAGCTGCCCTTTGATGGTGACCCTTTGTGTCATTATGAGGCTTGTCTACTCTGGGACCCCAGCAAGGAGCCCTTTGACCATGCTGGATCAAATCTAAAAATATTCAGGCAACATGGCCTTGGTGATGGGCTGGAAGTGATGGAGAAATGGCCCAGCATAACTGGAAGGCTAAAGGATAGGAAAGAAGTCCTTCGGAGTGACTGCATCAGGATATTTCTGTACTCTGATGTCCGAGATCGCCAGAGCTCTTCTTAGGCAGTAAAAATGATTACGATCTCGGTGGGTCACACACACACACACACACACACACACACACACACACGACAATGCGCAAAGGACTTCCATCAAAGCTGTTCCACCAATTAAGGACTAGGGCACCGCATGAGTTAACAGTTGGGCTCTCGCTTTTTAAAGCCCTCTTGATAATCGTTACTAGGAAACATGTTACTGTATTGCTACAAAAGCGGCGGGACAGGAAAAAAAAAAGGAGAAGAAAGGAACAAAATGAGCCCGCCCGATTCAATTCCCATGAATTGTGACTCACTGGATTCACCAGCAGTGCCCATCGCGAATTGCGCCCTCCGGAGAGTAGTCGCAGAGGGGCGAGACAAGCACGCGTCGCTTAGCAACGCAGGTACCAAGCGTTTCTCCAAAGACCCACGCCCTGCCATCGCCCCGCCTCCTTCTCTTTCACGGCCGCGGGAAAGAGGGTAAATGAGCATGTGCGCACGCTATCAGAGAGGCGTGGACAGCGAAAGGAATGGAAGGCTCATCATTGGGTGTTCAGTCTCGTCAACCGGGCACGTGAGCGGAAGAGTTGCTCTTTCTAGAGCCCTTTGCAACATTCAGATGTTTGGATTTCAACTCCCAGAATTCTCCAGTCAGACATGATGCACGCCGGTCCTCGTCCTCCAACCCCTGCAATACAATAGAGCAAGCAACTCAAAAAATAGTAGATACTTCTCGCAAACGCGTATACAACATTTGATAGTCTTGAAAACAATCTGAAAGAGTGGTGCGAAGAAGTGAACTTGTAAATGGAAAGAGAGAGGAACTCAAATGCCAAAGATGACAGTAAAGAGTCCCTCTGAGCATAAGCAAATTGCAAAAAAAAAAAAATGGCTTGTCCTAAATGGAGGTATCCTTGTAAATGGAAAGGAAGATGGACTCAAATACCAAACAATAATGAGGGAGAGATACAGGAATCCCCATTTATACTTGATAAATATTGTCTGAAATAATAGCAATCTAAAAATCAAATGAGAAGTAGAACTTGGGAGATATGATTACAGTGCTCAGCAGAATCGTGGTACTTTTAAATTTTGTTGGTAGCAGTTTACTTTTTTTTGATAGTTTTGTTTTATTTCATTACTGATTTTAATGAGCATCCAGCAATAAAAAAGGAACAATATAAAATGTATAAAAAGAACCATTTCAACATCAGAAATTCAAAAGTAGCCATAACACTGACAAGTTAACTGGGCTGGAAGAGAAATTTTTTCTTGCGCTATAACCACAGAACTGGGAGTAGTTTATCTTTACATTCATATTTAAAAATTAAGTGCTTCAATCTAAAAATTAGTTGTTAGATAAATGCAATGATAAACATATAAAAACAAAATTTGATTGCTGCTGTTAGAAGTAAGTCTTCATCCTGGCTCATCCAAGCCGGGATAAATAAGCAAAATGGTGACTGCTTTGGGAAGAAGGTTACAGTTTATTGAAGAAGCAGAAAGATGGTCCTTGCAAGGAGCAGAGAGGAAAGAGACCTTGAGCACATGGGCAGTAGGTTTTTATACCCCCTCTAGCCTTTGGAATAGTTTCCTGTTCCTGTGGCATGAATCTTGAAGCTATTTCTGAGTGTTTTTCTAGGACTTGATATCTGTGGTTTAATCCTATTATCATATCCTGCTTCCCAGGTGATGGGGGTTAATCACTCCTAGAGTTTGGGTGGGGCATGCAGATCTTCTCTTTGTCTTCTTGAGTGCCCTGGCTTCAGCTTTCTGATGGTTCTACATCTGCATTCGTATGGGGCTAGCTCTTGCTTGGGGCAGAGAGATAGATTTGGGGCCAGGTTTGGTTTTTTTAAAAAATCCTTTTGAGGAAAAATATATTTTTCTGCCCTTTTAATATTTCCTTCTCTGGGCTAACTTCCTTCAATATCCCCGCTTTGTGCCTTAAGTGTGAGAATTTCACACTTATTGGCACAACATTAAAATTGATCTGGTCAGGGAGACTTGGTAGGCAAGCTTTTAAACTATTAAGCCAAACCAAAAAAAAAAAATAAGACATTAATAGAGGCAGCAGAAAAAGATCCCTTTAGTGGCTCCCAAAAGGGGAGCTTGCACCCATAAAGTTCTAAAAGTCAGGGCAAAAATTTTGTTAGGTGGAAAAGAAATTTTTTCAAGGGTTGTTTCCTGCCTTAGCTCTTAGTTCACTGCATCCAGGTTTGTAATGTCCAATTGAGGTTAGCCAATATGCCAGGCTATTAAATTTTTCTTTAAATTGCACATAATGAGCTCTAGGAATCCCAATCTGAGCCTACCAGTGCAAGATATTCAGGGCTGAGGTTTGGGGATCTTTCCTGTTGCTTCCTTAGTCAGGGCATAAGAATTGCAAATCACCTGAGGGGGCCTAGTTCCTTCCCTTGGAATTTTCAGGAAGTTGGGCTTGCAAAGCTTTGGTGCAATAGAGCAAAAAAAAATCATCCTAGAGAACTTTACTAAAGGTAGGTGGAGGGGATAGACTCTGAATGGTGTGAATGGTGTGTGTTTGTGTGTGTACAACTATTTCTACAAAACAGACAATACAAACATTCTGGATAAATTTTCCCTCCCACCAGATAGAAGTCCAAGGTGTTCAGTACTTGTTCTGCCAACTATTCCCAAATGCCATCTCTCCATTAATACATTCAACTGGCTTGTTAAAATACAAATGGGGCAAGAAAGAAAAGTTTACAGTGGGTTTCCACCCTCCCCCCACAGTCTAATTTTCTCTTGTGAGGCTTCACATGGCACCAGTGGCTCCAGGACTCCTTCCTTCTGCAGCTCTCACAGGCATCTGGGGAATGGTAGGACTTGGGAAGATGTTCCACTCAGATTGCATGGTGGCTTTTTAGTGGATGGCTGGATTCAAAACCCAATTCCATGGCTCAAATGGATGGAGGCAGCATCTGGGTCTGTGTGTTCTGCTTCCAAAGGTTTGGGGGAGGATTGCAGGGCTGAAAGATACAAGAACAAGGTCTCCCCCCACTTTCTGGGTGGACTCTCCCAGAAGAGGCAGACAAATGGTGTGGAGAACAAAGGGCAAGAAAGAAATTGGAAGGGGGGGTAGCTTGCAGGCAGTTTGAAAAGGCATTAATACTGCAGTTATTAGAGAAACAGATAGACAAATCACAGATTTGAGGACAGGAAAAAACTGGATTCTGGTAAGAGAACAACAAAATGACATGTTTCACATTTGAACTTGAACATTTGCAACATATTAAGGACAAGAACTTGCAACTTGAGAGGAAGAAAAAAAATGCTAGGCAACTTGAGAATGCTGAAAACTCCAAATAATTTTAAAAGCCTAATATTTTAATATGTGCAACTTGCTAGGGGCAGGAGAATCTGCCTTTAACATTTATTCCAAAATAGACCACATTATTTTAGAGATTGGAAAATGCTTATTTGTTTCAGAAAAGTTTCACTGTACCTTCACCAATTAGTGATAGGGTAAGAAAAGTAACTTAAGAAATTATTTACCCAAACAAGCAGACTTGAACTTCAAAAGGCTCTTGTAGATAGACACGCATTTTCAGGAAAAGGGATAGATAGATAGATAAAACCCATTTAGAACACAAACTCATTTACAACACATTGCAAAATGATTTCTAGAACTTGGGGCAGGACCCAGCAGGCAGAACACCCCCTCCTCACTCCAATAAAATAATTTAACACTGGATTCCCCTGGAACAAAATTAACACCTTTTAGACAGAATTGAGAAGGAAATTCACCCAACAACAGACATTGACCAAAAAATCAGAAAAGACAAATTTAAACTCACCAATCAGGAATGACAATTTTGGAAACCATGAAAGGGTATAAGAACTCAACTAAGGTATGTAGGAAGCACATGACAATAGTAATGGGGGACTTTAATTACTCTGACATCAACTGGGAGACAAACTCTGCACTAAGTGGAAGATCAAACAGATTCCTGACAAAATTTGCAGACAGCTTTGTTTCTCAAAAGTAGAAAAGGGAACTAGGGGATTAGCGATATTGGATCTAATTCTCACTAGCAGAGACAAAATGATAAAAGGTGTTGAATCCACAGGAATCTTGGGGGGGGTGATCATGCAATATTGAAATTCAACATTATGGGAGCACAAGCAATAGAACACGGTCAAACTAGAGTCTTAGACTTTAAGAGAGCTAATTTCAATAAACTTGAGAGGGCTTGAGAGGGATTCCATGGATGAGAATCTTCAAGGGGAAACAACTCAAGAAGCTTGGGAAATTTTGAAAAGTGAGATAATAAAAATCCAGTGTAGCACAATATCAACAAAGAAGAAAAATAATAGCTCTCACAAGAAACCAGCATGGCTGCATAAAGAACTCTCTGATAAATTGACATATAAGAGGGACCAGTATAAAAAGTGGAAAGAGGGTCATATAACTACAGCAGAATATTAGCAAATAGTCTGAGCCTGCAAAGATGAGGTGAAGAAAGCTAAGGCTCAAAATGAACTAAGGCAGTGGTTCTCAACCTTTTTCAGGTTGAGACCCCACTTGCGCCACCTATGTGCGCCGCGACTCTGACCCGGGTGTGTGTGCGTGCGCGCGCAACAGGTCGATCCGCGCATGCGCAGTGCGCGCGCGATGGGAAAAAAAATAAAAAAAATAAAAAAAACCAAAATGGCGGACCGCGACGGGCCGATCCGTGCATGTGCGGCGCGCACGATGGGCCGGTCCGTGCATGCGCGGCGCGCGTGACAAAAAAAACAAAATAATAATAATAATAAAAAAAACAAAATGGCGGACCGCGACGGGCCAATCCGCGCATGTGGGGCGCGCGCGACGGGCCGATCCGTACATGCGCGGCGCGCGCGTGACAAAAAAAATATATATATAAAAAAACAAAATGGCGGACCACGACGGGCTGATCCGCGCATGCGCGGCGCGTGCTACAGCCTGAACCGCGCATGCGTGGTGCGCGCGACAAAATTTTTTTTTAAAAAAATAAAAAAACAAAAACAAAATGGCAGACCGTGATGGGCCGATCCGCGCATGTGTGGTGCGCACGATGGGCCGATCCGTTTATGCGCGGCATGCGCGCGACGAAAAAAATTTTTAAAAAAAACCCCAAAATGGCGGACCGCGACGGGCCGATCCGCGCATGCGCGGCACGCGCGACTGCCCGAACCACGCATGCGCGGCGCCGACAAAAAAAAAACAAAAACCAAAAAATAAAAATAAAAAACAAAATGGCGGACCGCGGTGTCCGGCGACCCCCGTGAAACTGTCGTTCGACCCCAAATGGGGTCACGACCCATAGTTTGAGAACCGCTGAACTAAGGCTTGTGACCACAGTCAATCAAAAATAATAAAAAGCAAACAGTCCAACTTACAAAAACAGTACCATAAAAAATAGATTAGAAGCACAAGTTAAGTTAGGCAAGAAAATGGTGAGCAAGCACTTATCCAGCCTAGAAGAGTTCAATTCACCAAGACCAGATGGATTACAACCCAAGGTTCTCAAGGAACTGGCAGATGTGATCTCAGAACCACTGAACTATATTTTTCAAAGACCCTGGAGCACTAGGGAACTACCAGAGGACTGGAAAAGAGCTGATGTAGTTTCCCTCTTCAAAAATAAAATAAAAATAGATCTAGGAAACCACAGATCTATCAGCCTGACCTCAATACCTGGGAAGATTCTGGAAAAGATAATCAAACAAGAATCCGCGAACAGCTAGAGGCAAACAAAGTCATTACTAAAAGCCAACATGGGTTTGTCAAAAATAGATCATGCTAGACACATCCTACTCCATTCTTTGACCCAGTTACAAAATTAGTGGACTAGAGGAATGCTGTGGATATAATTTTCTTGGACTTCAGTAAGGCATTTGATAAAGTTTGTATAGGGTTTCCTGCCTGAGCAGGGGGTTTGACTAGATGACCTCCAGGGTCCCTTCCAACTTTATTATATATTATTTTTAATATTTCCTTCTCTGGGCTAACTTCCTTCACTGCTTTCACCAGAAGTTGATCTTCACCTGAGGGCATTGTACCTATTTTTTTTAACAGATAATCATTACCTTGAACATGTTCATTCCCTCGTAATAAACACATGCTAAAGTTTTGAGGCATTAATAGAGGTAATCCTCAATTTACGAACACAATTGAGCCCAAAATTTCTGTTGGTAAGGGATACATTTGTTAAGTGAATTTTGCCCCATTTTACGACCTTTCTTGCCACATTTGTAAGTGAATCACTGCAGGTGTCATGTCAGGTGATTCTGGCTTCCACTTGTCAGAAGGTTGCAAACAATGATCACATGACCCCAGGACACTGCAACCATCATAAAAATGAATCAGTTGCTAAGCATCTGAATTTTGATCACGTGACCATGAGGATGTCGCAATGACTGTGAAAAATGGCCATAAATCACTTTTTTTAGTGTTGTCGTAACTTTGAATGGTCACTAAGCAAACTGTTGTAAGTCAAAGACTACCTGTAATAAGCCTCTATAACAGTGGTGGTGAACCTATGGCATCCGTGCCAGAGGCAGCACTCAGAGCCCTCTCTGTGGGCACACAGGCCATGCCCTGGAGATGGCAACCATCCCTCTTCAACCAGCCGCCCACTAACTCACCGAGGTCCCACATGGCCGGATGCATCCCAGCACCCATGCGCTCGCTGGCCTCTGTGTGAAGAGGTTGATGGTGTCAGGCAGCAGCCGCCCCTGCCCCACCTTGCCCTGTGACAATAGCACCCCCACCCTGCCTTGCCTTGCCTCCCCTCACCCCGCAGGACGAGCCTCCTGCCCACCGCCCCACCTGGCAGAGACCCCCTGGATCTCCCCCAAGTCTGCCCGGCCCCCACAGGCATCCCTCCCCACAAGCAACATTGAGGTGATTACACCCACATTGGCCACAGCCACCCAATCTGCCATGACCACCACAGCCACGCCCACCCAGTGGGCTATGCCCACCTGGCACCTGGTGATAAATACGTGGGTTTTGGGTTGCAGTTTGGGCACTCAGTCTCTAAAAGGTTCGCCATCACTGCTCTATAATGTTTTATTGGAAGCAAGTAGCATTTTAGTGCTGTTAGGCTTAAAGTGTATAAATAATCTAATTCCACAGTGTACAATCAAAATATGGCCTCCCTGGGGATACATGGTGAATTCTTTGCAGTTTGGTGAAATAATCATCTTCTCCAAATCTAGATAGTTATAAAAAATAATGAAAAGCCCTAAGGAACCGAAGGGGAATCAAACTGTTTTTCAGTGCTGGCCTAATTTTCAGCAAGTAAAGTGAGACAATTTTAGTTGCCATATGAATTGGAGCTTCTGTAAGCCAATTCTAAACAAGACCCAGAGCCTGTTCATTTTTTCTTTCCTAGAACATGATGGAAGAGGTCAGTACATCTCAGTTAAACAAACTAGGATGTGTCAGGAGGGTCAAGCTGATGGATGGCAATGTATCATAAGCATATTTTAATACTTGGAACCCATGGCAAAAAGAGGCCAGTAAGTGAAACTTTAAATTATTCTCCCCTCCCAGTGTTTAGAATTAGACCAGGGGTTCCCAACCAGGGGTGCTTGCATCCCCGGGGTGCAAGACAATATTATAGGGAGTGCGGAAACTTGGGTTTTCAAAATTATAGTGTATATGCATAATTTGTTGCCATTATTTCAAACTTTTGTAAGGGGTGCGAGAATATATCAGAAGTGTTCTAGGGGTGCGGCGTATAGAAAAGGTTGGGAACCACTGCATTAGACAATATCTAAACAAGCATTACCATTTTATTATAAACTAGACTAGACAACACGTGATCTGTTGGACCATCGTTTCAGAGATATTTGCTTACCTGAACATGATGACCAAGGGCCAAAAAGCAGTGGAAGAGTGACCAACTTCCAATTTCTTGCTGTCTTGACCATGGCAAACTGCCCTCTGGATCCAGTGATAGGATTGGATCTACATACCTCTGGAGTGCTTAGGGCAGGGCTGGTCTACCTGATCTCCAGCAGCCACAAGAGGGGCTAGTCTACATGGCCTCCAGAGGTCTAAGTCAGGATCAGTTATTGAATCTCTGAGTAGCAGCATAGCAGCAATGAAGTAATCTCAAATTTGCCAAATTTCAATCCCACGGGATTCATGACTCCCAGATTTTGAGTACATTCCCTAAATTAGCCCATTTGAGGTACCTTCGTTCAAAAATTGTTGCCTATGATACACTTTCTCCCAGTTAAAGGTTACAGACATGAGCGTTTTAGTAGTATATAGATGTTAGTCATAATATAGGCAATCTCAAGACAATCAAGCTTGGCTTAACCACTTTTTCATAGTACCCACAAAATAGAAGCAGTGACGTGAAGTATGTTTCTCTTTTGGTTTCCTTTATCTTATATAAAGGAGAGAGAAACTGTTGTGTCCTGAGCCTGCAAAAGCAGGCTCAGGACGTTGCATTGGTCCCAGGCATTACAAAATCTGCCCGGGACCAGACAGAGCGGCACCAGCCTTGTGCGCAGGCCCATGGCGCGAAAACGCTCTGTTCCATTGGTTGACTTTGTCCGGGTTTCTGGCCATATAAAAGGCTTGCGTGCCTTTTGTTTTTGCTTGGGTGTTGTTAGAAGGAGAATAAAGAGTTGTTCAATATCGCCATGTGTCTTCATCATTCGAACACGAACGAAGTATACAACACTGGCGACGAAGGTGGGATCCTTTGCAAGCTGAAACAAGCGTTTTAAGGACTTACCTAGGAAGTCCTGAAGAGGGGAAGACGGCGTCTGAATCAGCGTCCCAGCTTGCCAGTTTAGCATCACTGGAGGGTGAGCTCAGCTAAAGGACCCTTTCCCCAAACAGCAGTTCGCAGAGGAGTGAGTGGTGAAGGTCGTAATAGTATGATGGCGAAGATTGGCCATTTGTCTGATTTTGATGTCTCACACCCAGAGAGATGGAATTCCTACATAGCAAGGATGGAGAATTACTTCAGAGTAAATCAGATTAGAGAAGACGGCTTGAAGGCTGACACTCTTTTGTGTGCCTATGGACAGGAAGCTTTTGAAATCACAGAGAATCTGGTGGCCCCTGCACCTTTGGAGTCAATAACATATACTGACTTGAAGAAAATGTTGAAGGAACACTTCCAGCCAAAGTTATCTGTTATTGCACGCATTCGAGTAGAGAGACCAGAGGCCAGGTGAATCTGCTGTGGATTTTATTGCGGCCTTAAGGCGAGCAGCCAGACCTTGTGAGTTCAAGGACCTGGAAGAGAGGCTGCGAGATTGCTTCGTATGTGGTTTAAGGAACAGATACTTACAACAGAAGATTTTTGCAAAAGAAGATGTCTCTTTCCAAGACGCACTACGAGAGGTGACAGCTAAGGAAGCAGCAGGCGGGACTGTGAAGGCCTTACGGCTCACCAAGAACCCTCCAGACACAGCTACTGTCCATCAAGAGGACGCTCAAGAAGGATAAGAAGGGGATCCTGAAGAGGAGGTCAACAGAATCCACCAGCCAGCTAAGAGGAGGCAGAAGGGACATCCAGTCAAGGCCCCAGCATCTCTTCAATGCTTCGGGTGCGGAGGATGCCACAAGCGAGTTGACTGCAGGTTTCGCTCAGCCATTTGCAGGGCGTGTGGCAGGCAGGGCCACATTGCATCCATCTGTTTGGGTCGCCAGAAGGTTCAACCTCAGGAAGAATTGCTTCAAAAAGTTATCAGGGTCCCCAGCCAAAATAGGGTGGGTTTCTGCACATCGCGCAGGAGTATTCTAAAAACAGGGTCACACAAGCCCCTTAAGAAGAAACTTTCCATTAACGTAAAGTTGCAAGGGGTTCCCCTATCGATGGAGTTGGACACTGGGTCCGCTCTCTCAATTATTTCAATTAACACATTCAAAAGGATATGCAGCAGCAGTGGCCTTCGAGTTAAACTCAGGCCATCAAACCTAATACTTACTGATTTTCAGAATTCTGTGGTGTGTGTTAAGGGGGAGGCCTCCCTTAGAGTACAGCATAAGGATTTTGAAGGTCCCCTAGATGTGGTGGTTGTTGGGGGGTGAACGTATGAGTCTTATTGGACTCGATTGGTTTGAGGCTCTGGGAATCCAGGTAACTGGGCTGCACCATTTGCAAACGTTGAGCCTTGCAGAAGTCTGCAAGGAGTTTGCAGATGTGTTTAGTTCAGAGCTAGGATCCTACAAGGGGCCTCCAATTTCTCTACGGTTAGACCCAACCATCACACCCATCAGGGTTAAGCCTAGGAGGGTACCTTTTGCCCTCAAAGGCAAGATTGATGCTGAGCTGGACAAATTGCTCCAGCAGGGCATTCTAGAACCTGTGGATTCTAGTCCATGGGAAACCTCCATAGTAACGCCTCTAAAGGCTAATGGGGACATACGTGTATGTGCAGACTATAAGTGCACACTGAATAAGGCGCTGCAACAGGATGCTTATCCAGTGCCTGTAGTAAGTCACATTCTGGCCTCCCTCAAAGGGGGGGGTGCATTTTTGCGAAGCTTGACTTGGCACAGGCCTATCAACAGTTACCTGTTGATGAGGCAGCTGCAGGGGCCCAGACTATTGTAACTCACAGGGGGGCCCTTCAAGGTCAAGAGACTGCAATTTGGGGTAAATGTAGCCCCTGGCATATTCCAAAGTGTCATGGAGAGCACACTTCGAGGTATTCCTAGGGTCTGTCCCTACTTCGATGACGTCCTCATTGCTGGGGAGTCATCCCAAAATTTAGCAGAAAGACTAAGGGCTGTCTTGCTTCATTTTCAAAAAGCTGGCCTTAAACTAAAGAAGGATAAATGTAAGATAGGAGTAACTTCTACTGACTTCTTAGGATCCAGGATTGATGCTTAAGGCATTCACCCTGCTGAAACTAAATTACAAGTTATCCAGCAGGCCCGAAGCCCTAAGTCTAAGAGTGAGTTGCAAGCCTTCTTGGGGCTATTAAATTTTTACCATGCATTTCTCCCACATAAAGCTGCAGTAGCAGAGCCATTACACAGGCTCTTAGACAAGCAGGCTCTTTGGCAGTGGACTAAAGTCCATGAAAAGAGTTTCAATGAGGTTAAAGCATTGCTCACTTCTAATGCTGTTTTAGCGCACTTCAATGAGCAACTGCCTGTTTGCATCGCATGTGATGCATCTCCTTATGGGGTGGGAGCCGTACTTAGCCATCCGAAGGCTGATGGGACACAGGTCCCTGTGGCCTATTACTCAAGGACTCTGTCTTCTGCAGAGCGAAATTACGCTCAAATTGACAGAGAAGCCTTGGCCATAGTGGCTGGCATTAAGAAATTTCATGATTTCTTATATGGCTGCCATTTCACGGTCTTTACTGACCATAAGCTCCTGCTGGGTTTGCTAACCACTAACAAACAGACCCCACATATCATCTCTCCTCGTATGCTGAGATGGTCCATTTTCCTGTCAGCATATGACTATACCTTAGTTCACAAACCAGGAAAAGAAATGGGTCATGCAGATGGCCTGAGCAGATTACCACTGAACCAATTAGAGCCAGATCCTGCTCCAGCCATTAATCAGGAGTTCCCTGAGTCTCCCCTCAATGCTAGGGACGTGGCTGCAGAAACTGCCACTGATCACATGCTTACACGCGTGCTGACATGGGTGTTGTCAGGATGGCCTGACAAGTGCCCAGATACTGAGTTCCAAAGCTTCTGGCACAAGAAGCATGAGTTTTCCACTTTCAAGGGTTGCCTGTTATGGGGCAGCAGGGTAGTGATCCCAACCTCATTGCGGTTTAAAATCTTGATCTCTCTGCATGAGGGACATCCTGGTATAGTCAGGATGAAAGCGCTTGCGTGCAGCCATCTTTGGTGGCCTGGCGTCGATAAAGCCATTGAGGCCCAGGTGCACGGGTGCCAAGTGTGCCAACAGTCCCGGCCTGAAATGCCTCAGGCCCCAGTACATAGATGGGAGGAAACTCAAACCCCATGGTCTAGGGTGCATATAGATTATGCTGGACCCTTTCAGGGGCAATTCTTCCTGGTTGTTGTTGATAGCCATTCCAAGTGGCTAGAGGTTGTTCCTGTTTTCTCCACTACTACTGCCAGGACCATCCAGGTTTTGAGAGGAATTTTTGCATCACATGGTCTTCCAGATGTTCTGGTTTCGGATACTGGCCCTCAATTTACCTCTTCTGAGTTCCAGGCTTTTCTTCAGGCCAATCTTTTCCGGCATGCAACATCGGCTCCCTTCCACCCATCCTCCAACGGACTGGCAGAGAGAATAGTGCACACCACCAAAGATGCCCTCAAGAAACTGACTTATGGTAACTGGCATCACAGGTTAGCAGATTTTCTTCTTGCACACCGCACCACACCATGCACAGCCACAGGGAAGAGCCCTGCTGAACTCCACTGGGGTCGCCGCCTCATCACTAAACTGGACAGGTTGCACCCTGACTGGGTGGCTTCACAGGTATCACAACCGTGGGCACTTAGGAGACTCCAGGTGGGCGATCCGGTTTGGGCAAGGAACTATGGGCCTGGACATCTCTGGGTCACAGCTGTGGTCTACAAGGTCTCTGGGCTGTTGTCATACGGAGTTGCCTTGGGGGACGGCCGCGTTCTTCGCAGACACATAGACCACCTGCGTTGGAGACTGGACTCTCACCCTTCCGCTCCTGACTCTGCTCTGGGGGGGGAGGAGGACCATAATATGCATTCTGGGTCACAGTTTCCCAGGACTAACAGGCCCTCACTAGCTGCTACTGAGTCTGTTGGGAATTCAGCCCAAGGTTCCGCAAGTGCTCCTAACAGGAATTCACTGGATAGGGAATCATCCCACACATCCATAATTACTCCAGACAGGGAGTCACACCGAGGGTATCCAAAATATTCACATATGTCAGATAGTGCTCCAGACAGGGAGACTAACCGGGGGTATCCACA
Organism: Bothrops alternatus; assembly: GCA_034064705.1. Taxonomy (NCBI): domain Eukaryota; kingdom Metazoa; phylum Chordata; class Lepidosauria; order Squamata; family Viperidae; genus Bothrops; species Bothrops alternatus. The sequence goes on along the minus strand of JARGCV010000053.1, from coordinate 6,317,904 downwards.
CAAATCACAAGCAGCAAGAGAAAACGAATTCCATCAGGGGCGCTTGCTAAATTCTGCAATTGCTCCCAAAAGGAAGTCTCCAGCAAAAGGGGTTGCCATGGAGGTGACTCCTGACTCTGGCACCTGGGGCACGTGCTTGGGGGCCACAGAGTACTGGGGCACTTCTGCTACCCAGCCCTCTCCATCTGCTGGCCTTGGGCTCGAGGGACAGTGTTCCCAAGAGGGGTCCATTTTGGACTCAGGGACTTCCACTCCTCCAAGGTATGCTGGCTTAGACTTAGAGGGTCCAGCCAGCCAGCAGCTGGGTGGGTCAACTGGGTATTTGGGGCAGCAAAGTCCTGGCCTGCCTAGCCTGGTAGGCGAGCAGGTAGGCCAGGCAACCTCACCAGGGTCGCCTGGGAATTTAGGGCAGCAACACCCTGGCCTGCCTAGCCTGGTAGGCGAGCAGGTGGGCCAGGCAATCTCTCCGGGCGTTAGAAGGTCGCAGTGGGCCAAGTGCCCACCCAAACATCTGAGAGACTTTGTGAAGTTGCTGTCAGATCATGAGGGACCTGTTCATGAGGCCCCTGAATAATGGGAGCAACTCGTGGGTAGATTATTTTGTTGTTTTTTAAAATTTCGGATACATTTATTGTATTACTAAAGATAGAAGGGGGTTTGCCTGAGGGCAGACTCGAGTATTCCACACTCCTTGCATTTGATTAATGAAACTGTATGACATTCTTCCCAATGCATGGCGTACATGTGAGTGCGCAAAGTATGTTCCATCTAGGGGGGAGGGGTGTTGTGTCCTGAGCCTGCAAAAGCAGGCTCAGGACATTGCATTGGTCCCGGGCATTCCAAAAGCTGCCCAGGACCAGACAGAGCGGCACCAGCTTTGTGCGCATGCGCATGGCGCGAAAACGCTCTGTTCCATTGGTTGACGTTGTCCAGGTTTCTGGCCATATAAAAAGCTTGCGTACCTTTTGTTTTTGCTTGCATGTTGTTAGAAGGAGAATAAAGAGTTGTTCAACATCGCCATGTGTCTTTATCATTCGCACGCGAACGAAGTATACAACAGAAACATCTGCTGTTAAAATGATCACATAAAGCTGGTCTTAATGATTTTAAGGGACTAAACTCCGTATAGTCAAAAACATCTTGGACTTCGGAAAAGTAGATTTTGGTAAACTTAGAATGAGTATTGTTAGAATTACATGTTAGAAAAAGCTAATGGACAAGAAGGATGGGAGTTTCTAAGAAGGGAGTTAGCAAACATTTCCAGTGAGTGTGTCCATATATAGGGGAAGGAAGATAGCAGAAGAAATGTGGCTACACAATATGCTTAGAGAAAGTCTGGAAATCTTGATGAACATATATAGGAAACTAGAAAGAGGAACAGAGCACGAAGAAAGAGGAACAGAATGAAGAAATAGTTCATATTTATAGCCTAGAATTGTAGAATTTATGTCAGAAAAGCTAAGGATCAAAATGACCTAAGGCTTAGTGAAGAATGCTAATAACAAAAGTTTTTTTCCCCAGATATGTTCAAAATACGAACAAAAGAGCAGAATTTATAGCATAGCTCCTCAGTGCAGATGATAACAGAATAATAACAAAACTACTCCACTTCTTCTTTGGCTAAGTCTGTTTTGAGAAAAGTATGTGCTTTCCACTGGGCAACTGTGAGGACCTGATTGAAATTTTCTACCTTGAGCTTGTTAGAAACAGAATAATTGACCTTGAATTAGTTCGGATCTTCAGGGTAGATGTATTGCATATGAATCTGAAGTACAGTATAATGATCATTAAAAATCAGCCTGAATTTATTTGGAAGAAATCACATTTCACTTTGGGTAACTTCCTAAATATATTGCAGGAACATATCTAGATTTCTTCAAAGTGATGACAAGATATATTAGCAACCTAGATGACTATTAGCTGGATGACATGTCTATTAGGCAGACTCATTGCTGGTTTGAAAGAGTGCTTGGAAATGGCGCTGTCATTTAGAAAGGTGAGAGATGCTGGAGGGCTCAGTCCTAGGATTTCACACATTTTAATTATTAGCTTGTGGAAAAGGATGGAAGATTCTGACCAAGCACTACTTTATCAAATTTGTAGATGACGCAAAATGGGGTGTGATAGCAAATAGAGTAGAAAGCAATAAAAATTCAACCTGATTTTGATACAATAAAGAAATGGGTTGAAATAACAGACTGAAATTTAATACAAGCAAACGAGAACACTTAAGAAAATTTATGGGATGGTGGATACTTGACTTGGTAATAATATATGTAAAAACAATCTGGGAAGAATTATAGATAATAATAGATACTACTCATATATAATTCCAAGATAATTTTGTTCTCTTTGTGAAAGACAAATTGGATCAGTACTACTTTTAGAAGGACAACATTGAATTGAAGCTGTCTTACCAGAAGAGACTAAGGGAGAGATGTATGTTTAGCCTTGACAAAAGATAATTGAAGAAAGAATAGCACTTACAAGTAGCCGAGGAGGCAGCAGATAGAAGATTAACATCTGAACTCCATCATCCCAGAGAGCCAGATACAAAATGATATTGCAAGATTTTGGCAGATTGCTAGAAAAACTTCCTAACAAGTAGTTCAGTAGAGAAACAAATTGCTGAGGAAGGTGTGCTTATCTTGAACTGTCTGAAAAATAAGTTAACTTTATGTTTCTGTTTATCATTAAAGCTACTGTTTGCAGATGCTGCTTTATAAATTCAGTATATAATGATCACAATCAGTTTGTAACAACTTTTATCTTTCCAGTTTTAAAAAATTAAATTTTGGCAGGCCACATTAAATATTAAAATTTTAATTTCTCATAGATTTATTCTTTGTTGACTGGCTTCAGTTTATTCTTCTCAAGTTCCCAACCAATTGATTTAAGGTTTTTGGAAATTAAATCTAGCCTGTAAAAATCCAGATGACCACCAGTGGGTGTAGGTCTATACAGAACAAAGCAGATGTTTAGGAGTAAAGTCTACTGAAGTTTAGGTAAGCAGACATAAGATACAGTATAAATTTTAATATGCATTACATCTTTAATATATGAAGGGTGCTGAACTCTTCTGAAACATCTTGCCAAGACAAGCTGAAGGAAGTCTGAAATCCACTCAGGAATTAAGTGGTGTGTAGATCTAGGAATGTAAAGGGAGGAGTTGGAAAGCAGAGCCATCAACTGTGGTTGACTGTTGTGTATGTGTGATACGTGCCTGGTTGGACAGTGCTGCATGGCTGTTCCACCTGTCCTCAGTATTTCCTGCTCCCTCCTATCTCATAAGCATAACAAGTTGAGAAAAGCCAATCATCTCCCCAGCCAAACAGACTTGCATGTGCTCTTGTTTGTGTACGTGCAGAAACCAGTTTGCTGCAGAGAGGGCGGGACAGCAGCCAGAGTGAGTATTCATGAGCCGACACTGCCAGTCTTGGAATCAGATGCACTAGCATGCACCACAAAGCTGTGCTCAAGAAGCCTACACCGGGTTTTTTTTTGTGATAAGTCTACCAAAGACAAGCAAAAATGCTACTTTGGGATAGCAACTTAGAGGTAAGGAATATATATATGTTGCCATAGGTTATTTTTTAAGCAATTTTCCAACTGTATTGCTTGTACAGTTGTACCATTCTCCTAATAGAGCTCACAAAATCACTAAATTCTGGAAGGGTGACTATCTTGAAAATTGCACTTATTTTATAATGCTTGCCAATTCTTACTCCTTTGTTAATGAAAGAGCGGTGAATTACACAAGGACTATACTTCAAAAGCTCCTCTGTTTTATAGCCTCATGGTCCGAGTCCTCTGTTGGAAGCAGGGACTGAAGTCAATCTAGCTGCTACTGCCTTTGTTCAGTCACCAGCTCATCTGGCAGCTGGTGGAGGCCATGCCTTCTTCCTGCTTTGGCAACTACAGACGGGAGCCAATCTAAACCAACAGGTACATTTTTAACTTTTCAGACCATGGAGCTCCAATGGAGCCTGACTTTTCCATTTTATGTTGGAAGGAACAGCCACTGTCTGAGACTATGAACAAGGCACATGTAACATGAAGTCACACCTAAGTAGTTTAGAACATTCTGCTTTACTTTGGGTAGGATTGCCGTTGAGTCTGCTGTAATACTAAATGAAGTATCATGGTCCTGGGAATGGAAAAATGTTTTGTTAAGAGAAGATATGTTAGCATCTTGTTTCCAGGATTATTTTTCAAAAGATAAAAATAAAACCTATTATTTTCAAACTAAGTTTGGTCATAAGTTTTAGTAGACCCAATCCAGAAGAGTATTGGGTTTTTTTTAGCTCATCCTAATGGATAATTTTTTTTAGCTTGCAAATAGTATCTACTGAGACAAGATTTTGGGATTGACAATTATATTACACCTGAAATTAAACTTCTTTAACCACCAACATTCTTTTAAATATTAACACTGAACAATGATGAAGTGATTGGATTTACAAATAAAGTATTTATTTTTTATTTAGGATTGGAATGGAGAAGCTCCCATCCATAAGGCAGCTAAAGTTGGGAGTTTGGAGTGTCTCACTTTACTTGTCGCCAGTCAGGCCAACATTGAGTAAGTGCATCCCATACTGGTTTCATCAAATAAATTCACTGGTTTTGCATTAAATTATATGTTCAATTGAATGTAACCTTTTGTCCTAATCTGACTTTCTGAAAGGCTGCTTGTGGCAAGCTACTCAAAATGTGAAAAAGCTTGTCTAATTTGTTCAACTTTGAATTTTAGACTAATTTACAAAAATATTACTTTTGTTAATTGGGTGCATGAAGTTTCAAATTATTTCTTTTCCAAAGAGGATAGATGTGTAGGCTTCAATTCAGCACAAGTGCATTTATATTTCAATCCACAGAAATCGAGAGACTTTAACATTATATATAACTTCTGCTATTGGTTTCAACAGAACAAGCTAGTTACTCACCAAGTTTAGTGCTACTTATGCGTATGCAGAAACAAATCTGCTTGCAATTTGTTTCAATGGAACTTATTTCCAGTGTAATACAATACATGGTCTTTTTTTTAAAATCCTCCATGGATTACAAAGAAGCTTATCAACAGACATTTATACATGTGTTTCAACTCAACATTTTATCCAATATTTAAAAAAATAAAATTTGATGATGGTCTAATTTTATGAGAAATGCAAGATTGCCAGTCAAATGAATTGATTTTCTTTTAAATGTGTGCTTCAGCTTGCGCAATAATAATAGTCAAACAGCAGAAGACCTTGCCCTGGCTTTGGGGTTTTTGGAGTGTGCCCAGTTCCTCATGAAAGTGAAACAAATTCAGAACAAGAAAGCAGGAGCACAGTGTAATTCCTTGCGTGACAATGATGAATCCATCCATACCGATGACTCCAAAATGCAGAAAGGAGTATGTGAAAGGAATAGACTTGTCAACAGAAAGAGAAGGAGATCAGATGGTAAGTATATTACACAGGGACAGAACTAGTTTAGTTAGAATCTAGGGGATGTTGATCAGGATACTCCCAATCCAAAATTTCAAGCAGACCATGCTATCTAGTCCAGATTCTGTCAGCTGTGCACCATATTTCAGGAAGAATATCTATAGCCAGGACTTTGATCACCATGCCTGCCTTTTGGAGGCCAATCACTATTGCCGCAGATGCTCTGCTTCGTGTGTGTGTGTGTGTGTGTGTGTGTGTGTGTGTGTGTATAAATTGATTATGTCTATTCTTTTGAATCCAATGACTGTCATTGCTAGGAGTATTATTCAGAAGCAAGTCTAATTGATTTTTAGAGGATTATAACCAGTGGTGGGATTCAGCTGGTTCGCACCACTTCAGCAGAACCAGTAGCTAATTTTTTGTTGCCCAGGCCCAGAATGGACTTCCAGAAGCGGCATCCAGAGAACTAGTTGTTCACATATTTGAATCCCACCACTGATTATAACTACTGTAGAGTAGAAGGGTTAGGGCTCATATCTGAGACTGATAGCTTTCCCTCCTCAGTCCAGGTAGTCATAAGAACATAAGAACATAAGAAGAGCCATGCTGAATCAGGCCAAAGCCCATCGAGTCCAGCATTCTGTGTCACACAGTGGCCCACCAAATGTACATGGGGATCTTGAGCAGAAAGAGAAGGCAAAACCCTCCCTTTCCCTTGACCCCCAAACAAATGGTACTCAAGGGAATCCTGCCTGCCTCAACCAACATAGAGGCGGCACATGGACATCCGTTTTAATAACCACCAATACACTTTGCATCCATGAATCTATCTAGCCCTGCCTTGAAGATGTCAAGGCTGACAGCTGTCACGACCCCTTCAGGAAGTGAATTCCATAAATCAACGACCCTCTGGGTGAAGAAATATTTCCCTTTATTTGTCCTCACTTTCTTAGCTATAAGCTTTAGGGAGTGCCCCCGTGTCCTGGTATTGTGTGATAGAGAAAAGAATCTTTCTCTATCCACATTTTCTATCCCATGCATGATTTTATACACTTCGATCAAGTCACCCCTTAAACGCCGTCTTTCAAGGCTAAAGAGACCAAGGTGTTGCAAGTCCTCGACTTACGACCAGAATAGACCCAAAATTTTGTTCCTAAATGATACATTTGTTAAGTGAATTTTGCCCCATTTTGCAGTCTTTCTTGCCATAGTTATTAAGTGAATCACTGCAGTTGTTAGCGACACGATTGTTAAGTGAATCTGGTTTTCCCATTGACTTTGCTCATCAGAAGGCTGCAAAAGGGGATCACATGACTCTGGCACACTGCAACCATCGTAAGTGTGAGTCAGTTGCCAAGCATCTGAATTTTGATCATGTAACCATGGGGATGCTAAAACAGTTGTATGAAAAATTATGTCACTTTTTTCAGTGCCATTTAACCTCAGTCACTAAATGAACTGTTCTACCTGTAGAACATATTTTGTGGATTTTTAAAATAGCTTTTTATACCCATTGTTTTCTCTTTTAAGTTTTCTGTTGATAATTGCCATGTTTAATGTGGTATGCAGCACTCTAGGAATTTTAGAATGCTGTTTAGGATTCAATTTTGTACATGTTGATTTAAAGATAAGCTCTGAGCTCAATGAAAGTAATTCTAGACATCAATATAGTGTTATTGTTAATATTCTTTTTGTACATTGTCTAAGTGAGTACTTGTTGGAAAAGTTATTAAAATATTGTGGTGGATTGAAAGAAGTTGGATTATTATGGGAGGAAGAACATAATAATGTTCTACATAAGCCAAAAGAGACCAGAGCTGAACTGTTACCTGCCCAGAATTAATTACTAAGATTGGAATCTGTTATATTGAAATTAGATGCTGTATATATGTTATAACACATGCTTAATTTGAAACACGTTCTACAACTGAAAAACAAATCTTTCCATTTATACAGATTTGAACTCAAGAGTCATGTGAAAATGAATATGCGTGAGAAATACAAAGCTCTGCAAAGAAAAACATGAATATAAAAGCTCAATGCAAAGTATTTTGAACAATGCCTTCCAAGAAGGCGAGTGTGTTCTTCTTGAAGATCTTTTCATATAATTCCTGCATGTGCACAATAATATATGGTAATATTTTTTTACCACTGATTCATGTATCATTGATTTTACGACTGGTATACTGATGTTCTTTACTCATGTGAACACACACATAAAGCAGTAGACAGTATACTGACAATCAACAAATTGTTCAGATTAAACAAATATGTATTATGTTGATAAAATTGTGTTCTGTAGATGTGCCTCCACCTGTAAATTTTGTATAGAACCTTTTTGTAATAACTTGCATGGTAGCTATAGCTTCTTACTTCTGTTGCTGTAAATCTGAGATCGCAAACCTATTCAACATTACGCTGGGAGCATGCCACTTTCAAAAGACATATAGAAACGAACTGTTAATATTCGATGACAAAAGCAGAAAGCTATTCAACATTAAATAATCAGATTTTATTTGAAAAATAATCTTATACATAATTTGTGCTCTGAAATATTAGAGCAGTAATTTTATTTCAATGGGGTTGTAAGAAGCATGATATTAAATACAAATAAATCATATATACAGAAACCAACTAGTTTATCACACTTATAATTCAACATAGGTATTCAAATACATTTTGGTCGCTGAGGTAGACACAGATTATAATAAGCATCTTTGTTCCAGAAATCTGGACCCTTCCAGCCACACCAGCCCTGTAAAAAAAGGGAAGAGAAAATGAAATTCAGTGCTTTAATCCATTGCTGGTGTATTAGTGAAAGAACTGGTTTTATGTATCCGTACATGCACAAAAGCTAAATTTAAAGCTATAAATAATTACAGCTACTCAGCCGTAGATTTATGCATTTTGAAACAATGATTGTATTTGGTTTATGTCTTTATTCACTAGGTGTGTGTTTACAATATAAATATGGCCAATAAACTCCCAATTATGTATAAAATAAAGCTATAAAAACAGAAAACAGTATTTGCCAGAGACAAACTCTTACAAACTGAATTAGGGTAACAAATTGCCAGAAAACTACATTGAATTGATAGATGTGCCTTTGAATTCATCAAGAGTAGATCACAAATAAAGGGGATATTAACTGTTTATAGTTTAGTAAAATAGAATAAAAATTCTTTAATATATTTATTAATATTAGTTAAATATAACAGAATGTAACATAAAACAGTTTTTGCTTCCATTTCAATTGCCCACTATTAGGTATTGCATCTAAGTCAACAATGAGCTTATTCCAATACTTCATTGAAATAAGTTATTGAATTTATTTGTTTACAAGAAGAAAAGATTAAGAATAAAGCAATATACAGAGCTTAATCAAAACCAGACACAATGTGTTTATTTTCTTAAAGCCACACACTCGCACACTATAAGCAATTCATTGTTTCCCACACTTTTAATGACAATTAGAAAACAAAGGAAAACTCCAAACGTGGAACAGTTTACCCAGATCTTTGCATGTGAGGGTCAACCTGGAATTATGAAAACGAGTGTTTCAAAACTGTTTCCACTGTGTAAGAGAAAAACTTACAAATAACTGTATACTGTTGTGTTATAAAGAAAAATATGGAAGTTATATGTATTTTAAAACTATTTCCTATATAAGATATTTCCAGTTTCCACTGAAACTGTTTCAGCAATATTCAAGAGGATTTTGTGAACTTGACTGAATTGGTTTATGCGTTAATTTAAACAAAATGTGTGTTATCACAGTACAGTTATATATTTCTTTGACAAGACCACTTTCCTATGTAGAAATTAAAATTGTGAATTTTATATAAAATACCAGTACATTTAAGAACAATGAATATGAATACAGTGCTTTTAATAAATCAAAATCTCTGGTACTTAAGTCAATTGTGAACTGAGTCTCACCTTTTCTAATATAACATGCAGATCTTCAGCGCCAGTGTAATGTGGATCCAGAATCAAAAATTTAATGTGCCCAGTGATGTCATTCCATGCCACCCCTAATATAGTGTGTGCCAAGACTCCACCACCTGGGAAGGCAAGGGAAAAGATAAAGCCAAAGATAAAGTTGAAGCAGTGTGTTCCATGGCAACTCATTACTAATGGGCCACCAATATATACAACTTATTTTCAGTGTTCTTTGCTGCATAATGAACATGTAAATGCTCAATGAGGGATTGCTTGGTGAACTGGTCTCCTTCCTTTTAGCAAGAGAGAATGTCCATGAGGACTTTCTTTGGGATTAGATGTTGGCATGCATTTCGTATTTCACCCAATGTAAATAGCCTTTGGGAATGGATGTCAACCTTGCTTCAAAGGATCATCCTTTTTTCAAGGGATCATCCTTGGAAAAACAATTAACTGTGATACAGAGAAGATACTTAACAGTACTACATCCTTCCCAACTCTTTCATTTGTCAAAACAAATAGCAAAAAACACAATGTCAAAACAAATAGCAAAAAACACAATTTAGAAAGCCATTATGCCCAGTTGTGCTTGGAAAATATATACAATTGAAGGCTATTCCTTTCCCAAAAGCCATAGAAAAATCAATGTCAGATGCTCCATTATGTTTTATTTTGCCAAAAATCTTTTTTTCTTTAGGCACTGTAACAAAGGAAAGGAAGGAAATCATAGGCCAGCAGGGTTTTTTCCTACCCCCAAGCTGCTTGAAAACAATCTAAGGACAATAAGCAAAAATAAAGCCATGGTTCTCAAGTCTGTATTTAATTTTTTTTTAAAAAATGATTTTAATTAATTCAGTCTTTTAATTCTGCATTGTTATATATGTTTTCTCCAAAATATGCTGCAATGTCTTTATCATAGCTTATCTGATTGAAAGAGATTATTCATTTTGTAATTTACTTGCTTTCAACCCTACAAACGTAATAACTAGATGTAAATAAGATCAATCTTTATAGAGATTGTTTGACATTATTAGCCTATTTGTCCTTGTTTTTTCCCTTAAAATAGTTTGAAAACTTGCTTTTTTGCTAACTGAACTTTCAAACATTTTTGTTATGATTATTGATATTAGCAGAATCAATTTCAACCAGCATAAAATTTCATATAAATAATGCCAATGAATTCCGTGATAATGAAATTCATTGCAGGTCTCTCTGCATTTTTACTATGAAAGAATTGACCAAAAATAATTCTGTCAATTTATTTATTTATTTATTTATTTGATTTGACTTCTATGCTGCCCTATTCCGGAGAACTCAGGGCGGCTCACAACATAAATAGAAATCACAAGTTAAAATACATATATAAAAACCCCTAAGTTAAGAGAAAACCAATCATTCAACAAACATACACACAAACATACATTGCATAGGGGCAAGATGTTAATTACCCCAGGCCTGCCGGCAGAGGTGTGTTTTAAGCAGTTTACGAAAGGCGGAGAGGGTGGGGGCGACACGGATCTCCGGGGGAAGTTGGTTCCAGAGGGCCGGGGCCGCAACAGAGAAGGCTCTTCCCCTAGGCCCCGCCAGGCGACACTGTCTGGCTGACGGGACCTGGAGAAGGCCGACTCTGTGAGCCCTAACCGGCCGCTGGGATTCATGGGGCAGCAGACGGTCCCGTAAGTAACCTGGTCCGATACCATGTAGGGCTTTATAGGTCATAACCAACACTTTGAATTGAGTTCGGAGACCAATTGGCAGCCAATGCAGCTCGTGGAGTGATGCCGAAATGTGGGCATTTCTGGGCAAGCCCAACACTGCTCGCGCGGCCGCATTCTGCATTACCTGAAGTCTCCGAATGTTTTTCAAAGGTAGCCCCATGTAGAGAGCATTGCTCGAGGTGATAAGGGCATGAGTGACTGTGAGAAGGGACTCCCGGTCCAAATAGGGCTGCAGCTGGTGCACCAGGCGAACCTGGGCAAATGTCCTCCTCGCCACAGCCGAAAAATGATATTCCAAATTTAGCTGTGGATCGAGGAGGACGCCCAAGTTGCGGACCTTCGAGGGGGTCAAAAGCTCCCCCCCAGGCTGATGGACGGATAGATTGAGTTATCTTTGGGAGGCAGAACCCATAGCCACTCCGTCTTGTTGGGGTTGAGTTTGAGCCTGTTGGCACCCATCCAAACCCTAACAGCCTCCAGACATCGGCACATCACTTCCGCTGCTTCACTGAAATGACACGGGGTGGAGATGTAAAGCTGGGTATCATCAGCATACTGATGATATCTCACCCCGTGTTGTCGGATGATCTCACCCAGCGGTTTCATGTAGATATTAAACAGCAGAGGGGAGAGGACCGATCCCTGAGGGACCCCACAAGGGAGGAACCTAGGGGACGACCTCTGACCCCCCGCCAACACCGACTGCGACCGACCAGTGAGGTAGGAGGTGAACCACTGCAAAACAATGCCCCCAACCCCCAACCCCTCCAGTCGGTGCAGAAGGATACCATGGTCAATGGTATCGAAAGCCGCTGAGAGGTCAAGTAGCACCAGGATAGTGGAAAATCCCTTATCCTGGGCCCGCCAGAGATCATCCATCAGCGCGACCAAAGCAGTTTCCGTGGAGTAGCCGAGCCTGAATCCTGACTGTTGAGGGCCCAGATAATCTATAATTGCTATAATCTCATTTAAAATTATAATTGCTATAATCTCATTTAAAATTGAAGTTTAAATATAAGTAATGCAGAATTTCTAAGAATATAAAAGAAGGTGGGATAATTCTAAATAGACCAAAGAATACTGTATAAACAAAAGATCAGTTCTTTTCCATCTTAATTTTTCTGCTTCTTGAACATTTAACTTACTGTATTGACTCTATAAACCTCAAATTGAACATTCAACTTACAAATTCAATTCTGTAGAACATTTAAGTTTAAACTCAATTAACATGGAGTTGTAAATTCACATGTTAATTGGGAAACAAATCTTTACATTTAGTTAAATACCGGTAAAAAGAAGAATGGTGCACACATTTATAGAATATCAAATGAGCATATATTCCAATGCCTGCAACATTTCAAAATGAAGTTGGAGGATCACTATGTTATCTGTAGGAGTGGAGAGTCTATAGCTCCTCAGAAAACTTCTTAACTCCAGAATCATGGGGTTGTTTTTTTTTTTTAAAAGTGAGTGAACATTCTAACACACATTCTAAAATAATATTGTTCAGAGGAATCAAGGAACAAATCAGGATCTTCAACCCACCATTTTATTCATAAACTGCCAATAAAATATTTTAAATTAAAAAAAAATTACCGATCATCACTGGTGTTCCTTCAATCTTGAAATGATTAGCAAGTTCTCTTCCTTGAGAAGCCAGTTCAGATCCCTGGCTATGGAAAAAAAAATTAGCGCTAATGCCACCACTAACCATCATGAATGGTAATTTAGCACTGGTAATTTGAGAAAGGAATAATGAAATATAGCAACCCCCATTATCAGGTTCATAAATTACAGCCAAATCAGATCCTCTCCATGTAACTTTTACCATGGTAATTGTCACAAAAAAGTCGAGAATCTATGATGTTTTACCTATTACCCCCATAATATGATGCACAATTAATTAATTATATCTTAATCTATTTATTTTTTTATATAGATCTTCCATCCAGCATTCCTTCCTTCCTTCCTTCATCCTACCTTTTGTTCAGGAGCCTAGGTGGTATACATAAGCACACCTTCCTGTCATTTTTTTTCACACAAAAGCAAAGTAGGTTGGGCTAAGTGGGAATGACTGACCTAAAGTCACCCAGTGAAATTCTCTAGCTGAGAAGGGAACTGAACTAAGTCTTCCTGGTACCAATTCAATACCATACAATACATCACACTGACTCTTATCTGGGTAATGTTGATATGGACCCATGAATATAAAGTTGTGAACGGTAAAAATGGAGAAGAGTTAGGTATGAACAGAGTCTACACCATATTCATTTGCCTATAATGAAGCAGATTAAGTGGCACTTGTCAGAGCATTAGTTCTGAATATAGATAACAAGTAGTCCTTGACTTATAACTGTTCATTTAGTGACCGTTTGAAGTTACAACAGCACTGGAAAAAGTGATTTATGACTTTTTCATACTTATGACTATTGCAGCATTTTCACGGTCATGTGATCAAAATCCAGAGCTTGGAAACTGACTCATATTTATGACGGGTGCAGTGTCCCAGGGTCGTGCATCTTTCTGACAAGCAAAGTCAGTGGGAAAAACAGATTCATTTAACAACTGTGTTACTAACTTAAAAACTGCGATGATTCACTGAACAACTGTGGCAAGAAAGGTCATAAAATTGGACAAAACTCACTTAACTAATAAATAAATAAATTTTGGACTCAATTGTGATCGTAAGTTAAGGACTACTTGTATAGAACTTGATTTTTCACTTTGAAGTTGCTTTGGAATTGTTTTCTTCCTATAATGTCTTATTCACGAAGGTCTAAATTAAATTGTAGGCTACTTGTACAGTAGCTAAGAAAAAAAGGAAACATTATGTATAAACTTTACTATGCTAATTATTACACCAACAGCAAAAAAAAATTAGGTTGAGTACAAGTTACTATTGAGCAAGTTATTATTAGCAAAATAATAATTGCTAATGCTATTTTAAAATTAACTGCCCTAAGCAGTTTAACAACTGTAGTATAAAAAGGTCGTAAAATGGGGCAAATCTCACTTAACATCTGCCTTGCTTAGCAATGGAAATTTTGAGCTCATTTGTGGTCATAAGTCAAGGACTACCTGTGCTCTCTTTCCTCCAAAGAGCTGGAAGGTGTACTGGATATAAAAATAAGCTAACACAAAATTGTTGGCGATTACTCTGCAATCTTACCTGACAAACAGTATTTTTGAAGTTATCCCTAATAGCTGACTCAGCACAAGTTGCACTTCAATAGAACCAATCCATTGGCACGATCCAACAAAGTTGGGTGGCTTGTCTCCAACACTGACAAGAGCCTTCAGTCAGGTCACAAGAGAAAGATAGAAAAGAGTAACAAGTCAGTTATACACAAATCTATCAAATCCAATTTAGTAGAGGCCAAGGGCTAAGAAAGGGATTTTATTTTAAAAATTAAATTAGCTCAGTGCTTCAAACAAAATGTTTGCATAATATGTTTCTTTGGCTACATCAATATTAGCAGATCATTTGCAAAATCACACAAATGTCTCACACTTGAATTGCTCCTCCTAGAGTTTACTTATAGCTACTGCGGGATCTCTATTAAAATGAAAACCAGCCACCAGATATTCCATCCAGTGAATCTCAAACTGAAATCTAAACTGACACAAATGAGGAAAAGATTTACAGCTTGCTGAGAACCAGGCTTAAGTAAAGATTCGGAAATCTTATGAATTATTGCAGTGATGGAGCACATTTAGAATCTAGAATCCAGAACAAATAGTTGCCTATAAGACAGAACACTGTCAGAAGACTGAGAGCTACATGTGGACAACAAAATGTTGGATTCAGGAGTGTCTGTGCTGGGAGAAAAGAAAAAAACCCCACAATGTTGCAATGCAAACGGCACTGTATGTAAGTAATGCAGTTTGCATTGCAACATTGTGATTTTTGTTTCTTTTCTCCCCCAGCAACAGACACCCTGTACCCAACCCATATTTGGGTGCAATATTGCAATGCAAACATAAAAACAAAAGTGATTAGTTATGGAACTAGAGCAGTGATGGCGAACCTTTTAGAGACCGAGTGCCCAAACTGCAACCCAAAACCCACTTACGTATAGTCGGGTGCAGGTGGGCGTGGCCCAATGGGTGGGTGTGGCCCATTGGGTGGGCGTGGCCCATTGGGTGGGCATGGCTTCAGTGGTAACGGCAGACTGGGTGGGACTAAAAAGTTCAATCAATCAATTCCAACTTTGCGAAATCTTTTTTTTCCCAGAGAGAAGTTGAAATTGACTGATTGATTGAACCTTTTTTTTTTTTTTGCACATGGCGGCGGAGGCCTAAAGCGAAAAGGTTTAATAAAACCCAGCTGAAGGCCGAGGACTGGGGCGATGGCACGCATGCCTATAGAGAGGGCTCTCCATGCCACCTGTGCCACACGTGCCATAGGTTCGCCACCACGGCACTAGAGAATACTCCCCATAACAATATTTACATGTAAATATAAATGAAATCAAATTTGATGAGTCCTGATCCAAGGTCATCTTTTGGGTATACTATATGGCATCTGGCTTACTCCCAAAGCTAAAGATGTTGCCTATTGCCAAAGATGGTCCTCAGTCTGGAAAAGGTCAGGCATCACTGATTTAGAACTAGTGTGAGCAGAAGTGCTTAAATAAAATATTCCTTCAGGAGCAGCTGTTCTCTCCAGCAAATCCAGATTTAAAAGAACATCTATACCTGTTGTATCTCCTTGTGTGTAGGTATTCCTCTGTCTGTGTACCCTTGATGCTTGAACCAGGAACAGATAGTCTGTAGAGATCGATAAGCACAGCCCCATCCATTATCATCAATACAATCTTGCATGTAATGATGATAACTATACGTGCCATACAGTAAATATACCTGTGTCCAAAAAGAGAGCACAATTTGTACATGTCAGAATAACATTTGCTTAAGTTAACATGTTGCCTTTTAGATATATATAATGAAAATGAAAATAATTTGTAGTTATTGACTACATATTTGAAAGACTATTCAAGCTAATGAATCATAAAGTTACGTAAGGAGTGAGTCTGCAAATGGGGATTAATGGTGATTAAGCCATGGAACGAGTCTGTCTCTCCTTCTGATGCTTCCAGATGGAGTAGTTGCTATCAGAAGATATCACAGCAATTCTGTTGTTAAATTAAAGTTCTGGAGGAAGGATTCTCCTTAAAAAGCAAGGTTTACAAAAAGCCATTGTTCTCAATGAACTTTGTAAGATTTCCCAACAAGATCTCATCAATCTCTCTTGAACAAATATGAATCAAAAGAGTATAATGGTAATTATGATTGGGTGTCTTTTTTGTTATTGTTGACAGAAAGGCTGAGGGAGAAAAATCTGGCATTTGTATCTGCAGCTTCTGTTCTCAGTTTCTACTTATGGCTTTTCTGCACTGTAACCTTCAGTTGCTTGAGTTTCATGCATAAAGCAGCTGGAAATGAAGCCAGCTTAAAGAAGTCCTTTTCCGCCTTCACCACCCTCCCCATTTCTTCATTCTGGCCAGGTTTTCCCTATGTACTGTGGTCACCCTGGCTACCATTGGATGGATCTTCTTGCTTCTTTTCCTCTCCCACCTATGTCAAGGAAAGCAGATGCCAAATGTCCTTCCTTCCTTCCTTCCTTCCTTCCTTCCTTCCTTCCTTCCTTCCTTCCTTCCTTCCTTCCTTCCTTCCTTCCTCCATCTTACCCCTTCTAAAAGGATCTTTTAGGTGGGGGGAAACAGTATTTCATGGCTAAAAAGAAAACTCGGCAGAATTCTTGTCAATTTCCGTTTTTAAAAAATCAAGAAACTGTATTTCACAAATCCGATACCAAGAAACATCCCCACCCCTCCAAATGTACAGCTTTTCACTGTAGGCAGCCCAACACAAAGGCTGTCAAAGGTGGGAATAGGGTGGTGCGTATATCTGCCAGAGCAGCAGCCACCAAATGGAACAGAAACATTTTTTAGGAAGTAATGAAAGGCAGTGGTTAGATTGGGCTGTCCTGAAGTGGGAAAATGCTACTTTTGATGGGTGGAGGTTCCCATCCCAGCAGCCAATGGCATCTTCCATTTCTGACTTTCTCCAAAGGTTGCTGGGCTGCCCTCAATCCTGGGGCAAGTGGGAAGTACAGCCATTATACTTGATATTAGAACAAGCAAATGGAGAAAAGAACTCACCATACCAGACTCTATTCCAGGTTGATTGAGATGTAGATGTGGGTTTCTGAGATACTCATCTTTAAAAGATTCATCAGGAAAGTGATAGGCATTACTTCTTCGGAAATAAGGCCTATCAAGCGGTAGATTAAATTGCCCATGTAATTCCTAAATGCAAGGCAAAAATGAATGAGGATGAGCAAGTAAATCAATAAAAGATCCAGACTTTTTTTCTGTTTTACTTTCAAAATTAAGATTGGTTTTATTATAGTTTAGAGAACTAAAAAAACAGCATGTTATAATATTAACCACCTTTTCCATAATGAGTTCTTAACTATGGAGCGATAACTTTAATACATTTGATTCAGTAGGAGGCCAAAAAGTTTATCTGTACAGTATTCATGTAATCAAAACAATTTAGAAAATATAGCATACCAAACGAACGAGAGAATTGAAACCAACTAAAAATCCATTTCAGAATGAGAAACACATGAAGTTTTAGGCAAAGAAAAGGAATGTCCTTAATTTGCAAGTAAGAGGGCTAGTTCCAAATGTGATGGATAGACAGACAGACAGACAGATAATAAATAATCTGGGGTACAATTTTTACCACTTAAGAACATAAATATTGTAGTCCTGCTGAATCAGAGCAAGAGCCATATTTAGTCAACATTTTGTTTTTCACACTTGCCACCAAATGGTTCTGGGGTGTTCACAAACAGGAAGTGCACTTAGATTTCTCCTAATGTTATTCCCACTACATTTGGAGACCTGCAGTCACCAGCTGGAGGTAACTCTGAGTCAGTCTGCCCTTCATGAATGTATCTAAGCTGCTTTTAAAGCCAATCAAGTTAGTGGGTGTTACCAAATATATAATAGAGGATTCTACAGAATAATTGAGCACTGTGTGAATAAGTGCTTTCTGTTGTCTGTTATAAATTTCCTTCCCTGGAATTCATGCAGCTTCCTGCCCTATTCTTTTATTTTCCAGTTTCTTTTACCTACAAAAAAGTAAAATATCATACCCAGAACCCATGCATTAGAATAAAATCTTGAAATTCATGCCCAGGAGAGGAGCAGAAGGGAATTATATATTAATAACTTTATATGATTTAATAATAAAAGTTTAATAATTCTAAGTATTTTGCTTAGCATCAGATACCTTTCGGTAAGTCTCCAGCTGATCATCAGAAATGCCTGCAGGAAACGAAACTGTTACTAGATGCTTTTTTCCTGGTAACATGAAATGAAATTGTTCGGGCACCATAACTGATGTTCCTCTCATATGTTGCAAAATGCATCTTTCCATATCTGCTAGCTGCGTGTGAACTGCATTCACTAGGAGGCTTCTTACACTGTAAAACAGCAAGATAGACTTAAGTTTTTCCCCACATTCTCTTCATTAGATTTTCTACACTGAGCAACATTTATAGATATTATCAGTGCTTTTTTTGTCATAGAACGCACGGAACGGCGTTCCGGCACCTTTTTTTGAATGGAAGAACCGGTTCTTTCTAAGTTGCCAGCGCGAGTTACGAGTGGCAGAGAGGAGACAGACCTTTTCCAGGTAAGTCCTGGGTGGCAGGAAGAGAGGGGGAAGCATGAGGTATGTTAGTGGGTCGGGGAGGCCTTGGGGACCTGTTCCATCAATAGGCCCTCCATGGCCTTCCCCACCCTGAGATACCTCATGTTTACTTAACGAGCCGCATGCATTTTAACGAGGAAGAGAGTGATCTTGCTAAAGGAACAAGATTCACTCGAGTTTTCGAGTTACGAGTGGAATGGGCAGGCTCCATTACACTCGTAACTTGAGGACTATCTGTAAAGCTCTGGCTTGGTGAAAGGAAGCTGCCTGGGGAAATCGGGGGCATCGAAGGTCGACCTGGAAACACCTCCACGGCCCTGAAAGCAGACCCTCTTCTCTGCCTTGGTTCATGGGGCTCCCCCCGCCACCTCCACCTGTCCTCACCCGCTTGTTGGCCACCAGGACCAGGACTGACTCCTGGAGCGAATCTCTTCCAGGGACCAGGTGTGCTCCCAAAGCAGCAGCGCCGCCACTGCCTTGATCACTCTGGCTCTGGAGGAAGCCTCTGTGTCATCAGAGGCGGAGGAGGGAGAGGTGGCAGAAGACATGCCAGCCCCGAACAAGCGCCCTCTCAAAAGCCGCAGAAATAGTGTCCGTCAGCTGACGCTGCTCACATGATCTACGCCTCGGAAGCTCCCTAAAGCAGTTTCCCCCCCCCCCGACTCCATAAAGGGCTTTCGACTGAAGCCGGAGCTGTGTGTGAGTTCCGACACCTTTTTTTTTAATACAAAAAAAGCACTGGATATTATATAACATATATTGGTAAAGGTGTTTATCAGTGTACTGTCTGATTTACATTCTTGGTCTCCAAATATATTTTGAAGATTTATATCTGCCTTTTCATTCATTTGTAAGATGTGGCTCTGCTAACAACTACAAGTTTTTAAAGGCTCTGACCCTTACACTGGATACAGTTCCTAATCCATTTTAGGAAAAGGTGCACCTTTTTTTTCAGGAAGCATTTCAGGATTTGGTAAATGAAATCAAATTTGGAAACGACAGAATTTGGGATTTCAGGCAAGTATTTTACACTGTACTTCTAACTACTCTTCAAACTGTAGTTGTAATATTAAGACCGAATTACAGCAATTCATTAGTAACATTACTCCAGCTAGAACATGACCCTGGGGGTAGGCTGTTGTAAAGGACAAGTTATTGTTAACAATTTATCCCATTTTGAAAGCATTGCCAAGAACGTGTAGTGACATACAAAGTTTGAAGTAGCTTTGGACTTGAATGTTTGATATAACCTTAATTGTTGATTTTTAATTAATCACAATCTGTTTTTGAATTGTTTAATGAGAAGGGAGTCAGCATTTTTTAACAAATAAATGAATGAAAATGGTACCAAATATCCTAAATTGATGAAAACTGTAAAGGAGAACAAACCTAGGTTAATGTTACATGCCTGAAAATTCTACCCATTTGGAGATTTGGATACACATAAAACTGCAACAGAAACAAGCTAAAGAAATCTTAAAAATACATACTCAGTTATTTAATCTACTTACTTGCGCCATGTTTCTTCAGGAGAAACAGAGACCACAACATCAACCGGCAATGTCATGCTAATGTAGTGATGCTCTTTGCTTTCCTTTTCAATTACTGGAGCCAAAGGCTCAAATGAGGTTGTCATTTCCAACATGAGATCAATATTTACTATTGATGGCTGAAAATAAAGAAGACTTTAATATACAAGTTGTAATCTAAATTACTCCAAAGATTCTATTTCCTCATCAGATAAAGTCACATTGTGGGGAAAAAAGTTAGATCAGAAAAGTAGCAGGCAAGGAATCCCATCACCTTCCCTGGAGTCAATTTCCAATATAAATTAAATAACTCAATATCGATTCTAAGAGAAAAGGACTAAATATATTATCTTTTTCACAAATACTTGCCTATAAATAAAACTATAAATAATTCTTTCTTCACATTGCACAGAAAAGTACATATTGCAACAAAAAGGCTATACGTACCATCTCTTGTAACTTTTTATCTTTCTTTTTTGAAAATCTCTGCTTGGTGCCCCCTTGCTCAAATCTGGAAAACATTGCCAGAATGATTGTATCATGACAAATTATTATACCATCTCCAACCACAAAATCATTATTTTTGTCTAGCCATACTCACTGAATAAACTGTAGTATCTCCTTGCAGGCAGAGTCATCTGAAAGCTCAGTTGCCATGGAGTTCATCCCACTGTTTGGCCACAAATATACTGAGCTATGACAAATCCTGAACACCAGCATATCAGAAGCCAGTTTAGCTGAAAGATCCTTGAAAATGTATTTGAGTGCCTCTTTTGTGGATGAGTCTAAAACAAATGGAGAAAAGAAAAAAAAGGTAAAATGCATAGGGAATGAGCTGTAGATTTTATATAATGAGACTTATTTTAGAAAGAAGAAAAAGAACAATTGTGAGTTTATCCATTAACTGAAGACTGAAAGAAGTGTTCTCAATTAAGCATTTCAACATGAAAGAATTTCCTAAATAAGAGCAGAAGACCTGTAAACTGCCTAGCCATTTGGGTTTTGGTCTTCAATCACTTGGAAAGGAGAAAGGTCTATTAAGAAGAGTAGGACTTGCTTCTGAATGAATCTGCACAGTTGTATTATTCCAAAAAGAAAAGAAAGAAAAGAAAGAAAAGGGAAGGGCTTCTCATACTAACCTTGTTAAAACAGATTTTGTTCATACAGTAGTCATTTTTTTAAACTTTTGTACAGTATAATGTAATATAGCATTTTGTATTTCTATAGACTCACCATCAGTAGTGGCTAATTGAAATGCAAAATCCAAGCCTCCTCTTATTCTAAAAAGTATGTCCATAGTGTCTATGGTGACCTATTGAAGGGAGAAGGAGGAAAAAAAAACAATCCAAGTGTTTCTGGGTTGAAAATTTTCATAAATTGTTGTGGCTTTTGTGGCTCAAAGATTCAAACCTACCATCTGAAAATGTAGCAGCTGAATGATTTTCAATTATGATGATTTGTTTATCCATACATGGTTGAATTAGACATAATGCCTACACATCATCCTGAGCTATCAAAATATAGGGACTGAATTCACACAACATATTGATCCAAGGTTGGGGACCATCCAAACCATTCTGATTGATCAAGGTTTTGGTGGGTCTGGCAATAATACAAAGTGTGGGGGATCTTGGTACCTATGTGAATGTGGCTTCTCATTCTTGTTTCCCCCCCTGGTGGTTTTGTGAGGTTTCTTTGGTTTTTTAAAATATTAAACCCAATATAGAGTTTCCACTATAGTGTTCCTTGCTTCAGACCATTCCTCAATCATGTTGTAGCCAGGATGAATACACTTTTATTCACTTCATAGATATGTTATAATTGTTAAGGGGAAGCTTGGCCTTGATCAAAGATCAGATATTTACAAAAATATTAGCAACTTTTAATTTATTTGGAGTCCAGTTATATAGTAGCATCTAGCTCACAGGTCAGCAACCTGCTGCTCTGGAGCCGCATGCGGCTCTTTGAGCCTTCCCCTGTGGCTCCCAGCCTCGTCTGCCATTTGCAGAGAGAGACAGAGACAGGCAATTGCGCTTCCCTGCTTCTCTCTCTCTCTCTCTCTCTCTCTCTCTTTGTCTGTCTGTCTGTCTGTCTGTCTCTCTGTGTGTGTCTGTGTCTGTGTGTGTGTGTAAAAGAGAGTGCACTCAACAGTGTTCTTCAAGGAGCTGAAAAGCTTATTGGGCGGAGCTCCTCCCTTTGCTGGTCTCTGCAGGAAGCAGGAAGGGCAGGAGAGAGCTAGCTAGCCCAGCTATGCTGACTCAGGAATTCTGGGAGTTGAAGTCCATGAGTCATAAAACAGCCGAGGTTGCCTACCCTGAGCTTGTTGGAGAACAGCTTGAAGCCAGCTTGCCAGGTGAGCACCAGATAGGAGAGAGGGAGAGAGGGGGGGAGAGAAAGAGAGAGAGGGAGAGAGAGGAAAGAGAGAGAGAGAAAGAAAGAGAGTGGGGGAAGGGGACTGGCAGTCCAAGGGCAGATAGAGAGAGGGGAAGGGAGAGAGAGAGAGACCCGTTTCCCACCGAAAACAAAACACCGGGAGCCGCAAAGCCCTTTTGATATCTAAAATGAAGCTAACACTGCATATATCCTTTTTTACCTGTGTGTGTATGTATGTATATACATACATACATGCTGCTAGAAGCACAAAGCCGAAAGCACCAGCCTGAAGATGACGAATGGGACTTCGTCGAAACGTCGCCAAGACACTTCAAATTCTACGTGGGAGAAAACCCGAAGAACCAAAGACCTATATATATATATATACATACACACACACCCACACACATACATACACACACAAACACAGACACACAGACACCCCCCCTATAATAAAGGTAAAAAAGGATACATGCAGTGTTATCTTCATTTTAGATATCAAAAGGGCTTTGCGGCTCCCGGTGTTTTGTTTTCGGTGGGAAACGGGTCCAAGTGGCTCTTTGAGTGTTTTGGGTTGCCTACCCCTGATCTAGCTGATTCAATCTTGAAAAGCTAAATAGAATTGAATCTCATTAGTACTTTAACAGACTACTGGAAAATCCCAGACCAGGTATTTCAAAAAGATATTCTGGGAAAAAGTCAATAGTGAATTACTTTCATACTCTTACCAAGAAAATCAGAGTTGTCTGGGAAGTCACCAGGAATGGAGCTCAGGAACTTCATGTAATTTATAGGGAAATAAGTATTTGTTTATACCAGAACAATTTACTTTTAATTAAACTTATAACAAATAAAAACCAAGAAGCAGCATCCCCAATGCTATTCCAAATAGTTGTTCTATGTTAACTACATTTACAGGAGGAAGAATGGCCACCATGAACTTCTGAAAAAAGAATTCTATCACAAGCCCGGCCCAACAAAGAAAGATTGAAGCTAATCTGGGCTTTTTGGGGATGGGGGTACTTTATTGAACTAAGATTAAATTTAAAAAAGAACAGCAAAATTTAAAAAATGCAAAACCCATGACAAATTTCTTACAACTAGGTCAGGTATAAACAATTACCAAAAATATATTCTTTACCAAAATTTTTACTGTTCTCCCATAAGACCTAAATACTGAGATCTTTTCCTGAGTCCTGGACAGGGCACTGGATGATTCCACATGGATTGTAAAATTCTTAAATGAGATACAGATAGTCCTCATTGAGTGACTGCTTCAGACAGCAACAACTGCAGTAACAACTGTAATGGAAAAATAACTTTGTGCCCAGTGCCCAAGTTTACAACCTATACAAAGTCTCTGTTAGTCATGTGTTTGTCATTAGTCAGTCAGTACCCATTATCCTATGTAAAATCATAAGCAGTCACATGATTTCCCACTTAGCAACCACTTGGCTTAAACATTGAGTTGCCGATCCTAACTGTAGTCCCTAAACGAAGACTATCTGTACATCTTCGTTGGTCTCGGTATTTCGTGATTAAGGTTATCCCTTCGATTCCGTTATTCCCTTTCGTTTTTTAATTTCCCAAATGGTTTATTATTTTATCTTATTTTAGCTTTATTTTGCTGTCAAGCTTCTTCAAATGCTAAAGCAGCGGGCAACCACATAAATCTAGGACAGGGGTTCTCAACCTTGGCAACTTTAAGACTTGTGGACTTCAACTCCCAGAACTCTCTGGGAGTTGAAGTCCACAAGTCTTAAAGTTGCCAAGGTTGAGAACCCCTGATCTAGGAAATTGCAGAAATGCAAACTCGTTCGTCAAACTGCCTAACCTGAAGGCGTGCATGAGAAGCTCTTCTGTGCCTAATTGCAAATGGGGCCAAGAGGGGCTGCAGGCGCCCCCTGAAGCTCCTCCCCAGCCGGAGCCGACCGGACAACAGCTGCTTCCTGACTGAAGGAAGCGCTGGGGCTCGGGGCCTCCCTCCAGGCCCTGCTGCTTTCGAGGCAGACAAGACGAGGGATGCCGTTGCTTTAATAGCAGAGCGACCGCGGGTGTCATCGGCCTGACTTACCACGTCCGTCAGTAAAACGCCAGGAAGAAGCAATCCCGGCAGTGGCATGCTCCTCCTCTCCGATCGAGGCCTTCCCCCCCCCCCGTCCCACAAGCCGACACGTCACTCTTCCGCTCTACTCTCCCTCTCTTTGCACAACAAACCGAGAGACGCGACAACAGGATCGCGCCGCTTTTCCCATTCTACCGGTAGCGTTGAAACTGAAGAACTTCATTTCCCGACGTGCTCCACTCTTCAGGCGCCGCTGCGATTCTGTGGCATGACATCATCGGAGGGGGCGGAGTAAGGCGCCTGGAAACCATGGCAACTTTGTATCAACAAAGAGTTTTCAAGGCCGGGAGAAACTAAGCGCTGCGATCATGGAGTGCTGGGAAGAGAGAGGCGAAGGAGGTTGTTTTTGCTGTTGAGTTAACCTAGCCTGTCTTGCGTGGAAGAGAGGAGGGGAAAAAGTAAGAGGGTGAGTTAGAGTTAAGCCAGTCTGAGTCGGCCCATGGGTGACTGGGAGCCAAAAAGTGAAATAAAAGAGCGGGCATTCCGAAATGCCCGATTGACTCCCCGTATCCCATGCAAGCCCTCGCTCCCAGGCGTCGTCTCTGTGCTCAGCGTGTATATATCTGGTACGACTGACGGAGGGATTCCAAAGTTGGATTAGTGTATTCCTTTCGTAAAATTGCAGTGATTAGGAGGAAGGTACAATAAGCTCTTTTGCAAAAAGAAAAGATGAGGCACAGCCCGGTACAACTTGAACAGTGTGGGATCCAAGTGGATTCCAGCTACCCTTGCTAGTTGCAAACAATAATTTAGCATATTTGGTCTTTAGTCACACTGGTTAAAGGGATGTGATTTAGGCCATAGGAAATGCTTAGGTTTTCAAGGCCAGTCACAGCTGTAGATTATGGTAACAGGTAGGATTCCATAAAAGCTCTCTAGTTTATTTGGTTAGGGTTAGATTTAAAATTCCAAATTTTAAAGACATATCATTTTGATGAGATTGTTGGATAAATATATTCCTTTATCATCAGAAAGCTCTATTATAGTGTAAAAAAAATCCAGAGTTTTGCTTTGTGCTCTGAACTTGTTTGGAAAAGCACTTTTTCAGAAAAGCACATAATGAGTTGTAAAATAAATATACTATAGACAGGGATACTTCCCACATTTGGTCATAACAAAAATGCTGAGAAGCAATAGAGTTATATAGAGCTTGTCCTTTTGCAGATACATGCCCCTTCTGCTATTTTATTTTATTTTGTATTTGTAATTTGAATACGAGGATAAGGTAGAAAAATAAAATACCCAGGATTTCATATTTAATGCTTTCCCCCCATATTGTTTATTGAGTATTGACTTCGATGATTGTGAGTCCAGTACTTAAATCAGTTCTTTAGGAACACTGGACTCACAATCATCGAAGTCAATACTTCAAAGACTGAAGCATTTTAATGTGTATTTCTTTTCTTCTAGGGAGCATAAGACTTTAAATATTTTCTAGACTAAAAGTTATCATACAGAAGTAAACATGCCTTCTGAAACAGGAAAAACAGACATGGACAGAATTGGCCTCTTTAGCGAAATGGAATATATTACTATTGGAGATAAATATGTCTCGCCATTTACCCGTAAGTACATTTTTCTATTCAGTTCAGCAATATAGGATTATAGATTGACTTCTCTCTATTTCAAGAAAGGTCTTTCTTGCCGCATTTAATAAATTTAGCATGTTGGATGAACACCAAGTTAAAATAGGATGGTTGGGGTAGATTGATTTATGTTCACAATATACAAGACAGCTACACTGGCACAATCTTTATGTCTAATATGATTACAGATGTCCTAGTTGATACGTAGATGACTTGTTTAATTTGATTCATTCAAAGTACCACTATAATTTTCTGCTTTTGCTGCATCTCCCTAGAAAACCGGCATATTAGTTCATTTTGTTCTAAATGGCTCTTATTCTATCCTTTACCTTTAATTGCTTTAATTTTACACATTGCTCCCATTTGTTTAGATTCCTTCTACAGATTTGGGGGAATGGGTTTTTGGTAGTTTATTATAGGGATGGGTATCTTTTCTTGCCTTTTCTTTCTTTAGGAGTAGATGTTAGAGTAAGAGATTTTGACTGGGAGTTTCAGATAGAATAACATGTTTCCTGATATGTGTTATTTAAGATGTTATTTAAGGGAACACATTATGTTTTGGTTTTTTTGCTTGGTTGTTTCTTTTGAATGTTCTATGTAAGTTGATTAGCCATGCTTTAGGCAATGAGATTCTCAAATTTCTGGAAAAGGAGCATTCTCTCCTTCCTTCTATGATAGTACTGGATTTTCCAATCTGTAACATCTACTTTTGGGAACAAATTTTAAATCTGTAAGGAAAAGGGCCAGGTTTGAACAAGCAATTTTTTGTTCAGACTTGAGCATGCTGTAATCTTTTTAATGGTCATATGATGATTTGTATTGAAAACTGCTTCTTAGAACAAATATTGAAAACAATTCATGTTTTCATATTCAGATTCAAGGCAGCTTATGTGCAAAATGTAAAGCAAAGTACAATCTTCCTTGAGTCAGAGTCAACTTCTGATGTTATTATTGACATTTCCATGCAGTTTC
Source organism: Bothrops alternatus (assembly GCA_034064705.1). Lineage (NCBI taxonomy): Eukaryota > Metazoa > Chordata > Lepidosauria > Squamata > Viperidae > Bothrops > Bothrops alternatus. The sequence goes on along the minus strand of JARGCV010000053.1, from coordinate 6,290,502 downwards.
TGAGCTGTTTTCCCCATGGCAGAATTAATACAAATGACTGAATCGATGCTGAAATTGTTCCCTTATTTTAAAGGCCCTTTTAATGAAGCTGCAGGCAAGAATAAACAAATGCTACCTGGAGGTATTAAAGAGAAAGGAGCCACCCAAGCAGGATATTTTGATCCTCAGTTTTCAAGAATTTTTGAAGGTGAAAGTTATTCAAATCCTGTTCAGTTAAGGAGAAGATACCGATTGGCTGAGGCAAAAAAAAATCTGGGAGCCAGACCCTTTCTTCCCAATAATGGAGATAAATTTCCGTAAGTTCTAGGAAAGCCACTACTGGGTCTTTTATATATATGGCATTTATCTACTTACATTGACATTTTCAGTTAAAAATGCATTTTAAAGTTTCCTTTGATATCTAAGTTGCCACAAAAGCTGGCAGGAGATTTCATTTCCTGGTAAACACATATTTAACACTGGATTTTCCATACAAAGTTTGCTCCTGTGATTCTAATTATTCTAATCTTCTTTTCCCCTAGATTCTCTCTAGTGCCACAAATGCCTTTCTTTCTCTGGAATGGCTTATTTTAATTTCTGCCAATTTTCACAAACACTCCAGACATCATTTTTAGGAAACATTCTGAATATGAATGGTGGGCACATATTGAAAGATGTAGGGAAAACCTATGAAGATGTTTCTCTTTTTAACTGTGTGCTATACTTGGTTAAGCTGCCATATTCCACAATGAGCCACGGTGACTGGGGAATGCTGGGAAGAACTCTGGCCTAGGAAAATCTATCGGACTATTTTTGTATAACAAAGCATCATCAGGAGAGAAAGAATTATCTACAATATATTAGACAGAGCACTTGCTCTGAAATAGCATAAGCAAGGAAAGAAAATCAAACTCCAAAATCAAACTCCAAATAGCATGAGCAAGGAAAGAAAATCAAACTAAGCAGCCAACAATAAATTGGATTCATACTATTTGCGTCTTTCGGTGTTTTATTTTGCATTAGTATGATATATGAATCCAGTCACTTGCATGAATTGCCATGCTTTTTAAATAATGGCTCCCAAGGATTGCAGGGATGTGTATTGTCAAAACTATAGAGTAATTGATAGCTTATTTCTGCAAGTACTTTGTGTATTTTGCAAATAAAGTGATTGTGATGTGTCTACCATATTTTGAGTCTGCAATCTAAGAGAACCTAAACGGCCTCAAAAAGGAATCAGGGAGAACTAGATGTAGCTTGCTTGCCTCTGACTTAGTATTATGAATGAATTCAGGTACAGAAATTCAGAATTACATTAAAATATTCACCTAAGCAAAGATAAGCAATTTTTCTCTGGTTAGGGAATCATCTGTTGGTTTTTCTAAATAAAGGTAATCAAATATGATATAAAGTCTGACAGTAGCATAGTGACATCATCAAAGAGAGCAGGGCTCTTTTCTCCATCAATTTTTTTATTATTTTGGAAGTCTGGGGGGGTGATTTTAGCCAAAAAAGAATATTAAAACTAATGAAGATTTAGTGCACCTATTTTCCCCCTTTTTTTGAAAAAAAAATGCTGCAGAGTTTTTGGTGTTCCAGAAGCTACAAGAATGAACCTAGGGACTGAGTGTGGCCTGAGGACTGGTCTACAAAACCTAAATCTATTTACTTTAAAGCAGAATCCAATATGTATATATATATATTCAAAAGTAAGTCCACTTACTTCATTTGGCCTTAATTCCAATTAAATATAAATATCATTACCCCTTTAATGTATTTTTTAAAAATAAGGCAGTAACAAATAGGAATAGGTACGCTAAGATTGTAACTTGTTTATCTGAAGCAAACTTTATATTGTATTGTATTGTATTGTATTGTATTGTATTGTATTATTATATTATATTATATTATATTATATTATATTATATTATATTATATTATATTATATTATATTATATTATATTATATTATATTATATTATATTATATTATATTATATTATATTATATTATATTATATTATATTTTGCATATTTAATATTTATTAGAGAATGCTAATCTCTGTATTCCTTCTGTGTCTCAGGTGTGGCGTAGGAACCTACTATGGAACAATTAGTGGTCCATGTACCTACTTCAGCGCTCAACTGAAAGATAAGATTGCATACGTACAACCAGGGAAAAATCTCTACACCAGTCCAGGGAAGAAAGGAACTGGCTATGGGTAAAACATTCTAGAATTTTAATATCAAATATATCTTTTTTTTTAAAGGGAAGAGATAGTTGAATGTTGCTGCTATCACTGTTTTATTTCTGTATCTAGGTATCCAAATCTCACCATAGGTAAACCATACACACATTCAGTTGAATTGTATGACACAGGAAGAATAAATTTTAAGGTAAAATTCAATTGGATTTCTGTTTTATTTTATCTTGATTGATAACATATCTTATTCCTTCTAACAGACTTTATTTGGTATCATCTTAAAATTATATATCATTAACCTTTATTTGATAAAGAAATAAGAATACATTTTGTATATTATTTCAATATATGTTCCATTAATTTATTATTTTCTCAACCTAGGTAGTTTTGATGTCATCAGTACAGTAAATGGTTGGAAAGTGGGTTTTTGTACCTTTCCCTGTTAAGATTAACTTCATCAATTAAAACAAGTATACAGTAGTGATTGTCCCAAAAATGGTGTTAAAGCCATATATGGATTTATCTTTAATGTGAAATCTGTTTTAGAAAGCCCTTTTAAGTGGTGAAGAAAGGGAAAGCCATGCTATTTTTTATTAGTTTATTTGCTTTAATGTTATAATGTCCAAGGTCCTGCCTTATATATATTTGGCTTTATATTTTTAATGCTCATTAATACTTATTTCCTACCACTTATTGCATTTATAACTTCAGAAATGCAAGCCCAAGTAAGCTTGCTCAGGAATAATTACAGCTATATAGAGCTTATCCAGAAATATGTGAACATAGAGTTGCAGCCTTAATCTTACCCTTAATTTTGGTTAAGGAGTTGAAGAACTCAATGTGACATTTTCCATTTCTGATTTGGCCAGAAAATATCTGAAGAACATCGCCATCTGATGAAAGGCGGACCATTCAAGTTAAATCTTTATCCCCGAGAATATTTCGATACAAATCCTTACCATGATGAAGTGCCATTGCCTCCACCAAAAAAACAACCTGAAAAAGTACCCATTCCACATCCTTTTAAGCCAAGTTCTCCAGCTAAAAAGGTGTGCTTGTTAATAGTCAGACTTCTCAAGAAATTTTTACTGTTACAGATATTTCCTTTTAGCAAAGAAAAAAGATTATGTGTGATATTTACTGCAATGTAAAGGGCTATATTTACTGGGGAAAAATAAATATCCAATTAATTTTGGAAAAAAGCACATCTATGGAATCATCATAGCTTTTTCAGATTTAATCCAAATAGAGATCCAAGAAGTGACCCATCCTGGAACCCCTTCCTTTATAAGTTACAGATCTAGAAAAACATAATTAGAAACAAAATCAGCAACAACAAAAAAAGAATTTCTGTAGTTGTTCATCTGTAATGAACTAAAATCAAATAATCACTCTCATGCTTAATGTGTTGTATGAATCAAACATTATGGTTGTAATTAATGTTATAATTTACTGAAATATACGGTATCTGCTATACTGCAATGTATCTGCAATGTATCTATTGCTATAATTGTGTATTAAATCAGTGTTCCTTTCTTAATTTTACATCTGGATGTGGCTGAAGCAAAGTATGTAGTCATCAAGTATATCAAGGTTCAAATTGGTTTGTCCATCATATATATACAAAGGCTGAATGAAGTACTGTTCAGCAGTACTCTAGACTTCCTCACAGTGTTGTTGTGAAAATTTCATAAATATATCTTGGAGGAAAAGTAGGATATTACTGTGTTAATTAAGGTAATCTAGCATTTGGCTGATATTGTAATTCAAATGCTACATTAAAACGATAAAGATTCCTTCAAGTTAAGCTTGATCCTTTTGACTATTTGTGCATGTTCATACTATTATCTTGGCAATAATACAAAAGTATTTTGCAGTCATCTCTTTCAGGATTTTTTTCCCTAGCTTGGTCTATAGTCCTGCTTTTCGTAGTGGCGTCACAATCAAATATTATTCAGGACAGTCTGTTTATATTCTTGAGACCAACTATTGAAGGCTTATGATTTTGTGATTCTCTGTGAAAAGAAATTAGGTGCTATACTTGAAGTAGGCTTTCATATTACTTTTTACTAGCTCATAAGTGCTGCTAAATTCATATTTGTGTTTTGTGTAGATGAAGTATTATTTTGTAAGTCTGCAGTATTTGACATTTCTTCTTGTCCTTTTAGCCAGGAGGCATGAAAGCAGGCACATTTGATCCATTTCCAACTCATTCTACAGACCCATATGGCATTAGAATGCCTAGGGCTTCCACAACTAATAAACAAGGAAATGTATTTCACCCTAATCCTGGTACTAAGAGCAGACCAGTAAGAAGTATTATGGCCTTAAACATTGAAAAGTAAGTATTGCCAAACTGCAGTATTTAATTTCTAGGAAAATTTCTGCAGTAGATATTCTTGAACCTGGTAGCTATTCCCTTCATTTCTATACAGTATTCTGTGAAGATTCTCTTGTTATTTACTCAGTGGGGAGAGAAATATGTTGAATTTCTCCAGATATTTTGAAGAGTTCTTGTTCTATTTTATATAGTTGGGACTGATGAATAATAATATAATTAAGGCTGTTTATTTAAATGTGGGATCCCGATTTAGCTAAATCTAATAAAGTCATTAAGAATCTATATCATGCCTGACCTATTAGACCAAATGCATGGTAACTCAACATCATATAAAAAGGCTTTCTCACTTATTTACATATATACCCACCAATCTTTGGGATGTGCTTGCTTGTGGTTTCTCTATGCAAACATCTGGAAAAATAGGAATTAAACATACCCCACTTAAAAAATAGCTTATAATAGAACCTGATAAGCCAATGGTAACTTTAATGAAGTGACTTAATAATGTAATGTGAAGAGTACCTAACATTGTTATTCAGGCAAATGAATGAATATTCAGTCCTGTCAATTAATTTACTGGTTGTTTTATAAAACACAAGCACGCACACACACACACACACACACACACACACACACACACACACACATCTTTCCTGCTTTGTACCTTTTGTTAGCTACCAAAGAAGTGTGATGTTAATCCAGTATGATGGAATAGGATGACCTTTGAGAGGTAGAGTGGGGAAGAGGAAATTTATGTTCTGAAAAAATAAACATAAACCTACTTCATAAAATATTGCTATATTAACTAGCTGAAAAACAGAGAAAAATGTTTGGAGTCAATGGCTGGAAGCAAGTTGTTTTTAATCTGAATTTCATAGGATCTGAGTTAGAAAAAAATGCTGCATTATATTTATTTAAAGGAAAAAAATCAAAACTTGAATTAGAATCTTACTGAAAATTCATAAAATGCAGAATAGAAGGTTTCAGGCACTCTTGAGAAGGAAATTTTTACCTGAGCAAAATAGAATGTATATATCAACTTAGTCTTGTGACACGTTGTTGCATTTACATTTCAGGTCATTAAATGTAACTAATTACACAAATCCCCGTGTGATGTCATATTAGCCGCACAAAAGCAAGGTGAAGGAATGTACTTTCTGGACTACAAACAGTAACAGCTCAAATAAAAGTTTTGTGGCTGAGAGAAATATGTCAAATACTGCTATCTGCCTTCATTTTATAAGAACTAATTAATAATATAGTTACTGATGATATATATAAAATGTAAATTAAATTTTGATATGTTATTTATGTTGTGCATATCAGATAGTATTTTTGGGGTGTGTGGTTTTTTTCTGCCATGAAAAGAAATACTATTATTTATTATTGTCCTGTGTCTTTTTTTAATCTGAAGGTAGTCATTAAATAATTGCTCTTTTAAAATGAAGTTCCATGAATTGTAAATGCTCTTGAATGAAAGCAACTAATAATAACCTGGGCAACTCTACACTGAAATGAATATTCTTCAGACATTTAAAATGAAAGCTGAGAATTTAACTTCATACCGTAGTATCACTGTGGAACCAGACTTGCTAGCCTCCTTCCTCAACTTAGAACTTTTAAAGCTTTACAATGGGTGAAAAGTCCCAAGTCATCCAGTGAGCTATTGAATCCCACAGTTTGTGATGGAAGTGAAATGAACTAAAGAATCAGTGTCTTTTAGTCATCATGTCTGTATTTTATCTCTAGATAACAGATAAGAGTTATCAGTCTCCAAATACCAGTTTTGGGAAGCATAGAGGAGAGAACCTTTCCCTTTCTTTCACACTAATGAGCATTTTTGCTGACTACTGATTGTTTGCTGTAAGAAATAGGATGCTAGACTGTTGAAGTTTTTCTATGTTAAAACTTATGCCTGTGCTCATGTGGAAGTAAACCCATTGAAATCATTGCAGGTTCTTTCTAAATGCACATATGTACACTTGTGCTGAATGTCCACCTATGACTGTCACATTCTCATTCCAATCCAAGGACAAGATGTACCAGCTTTGAAGAGAATGCAGTGAAATTTGAGTTTCAGCTGCACTTTAGCAGGATTATCTCTTGAGCAGAGTAGTACAGAATTGGACTATTTATAGAATTATTGATAGATTAAAGTGCTTATAATTATTTTAAAATAATATTCCTGACTGAAATACTGCTAGTGGTGTATATATTATATTGATACAAGAATTTAGCTGACATCCATTAGCATAAATATAACATATTTTCCCTGTGGAAAGAAAACTCTTCTAAAATAATGATCTAAAATATACCTCTCCTTTTGTAATTAATGCATAGGTACTTTTCATTGATTGAAACTCATATGATTAATCAAGATGTTTGAATAACAAACCTAGTTATTACATTTGTCTTCTTAAAATTCATTTTGCTCTAACTATTAAAATAATAACGTATAGCAACATTAAGGAGAAATCATTCTTTATTTAAAGAGGTTTAAATGAGGGTTAAAATTAAAATTTAATTTGTTCAGAAATGTTATTCTAGTTTGTAATTATATAATACATAGATGAATGAGGTCCTCTTAACCATCTAAAACCACAGATTAATTTCTATGGTTAATTTATGATAGTTAATTCAATAGCTATACTTAAGCCGATAGTTAAGCCAATAGTTATTCTTGAGCTGAGTTCTTAAATTGAACAGTTATAAATATATTTATTTCTTAATGTCTTTGTTCAGAATTTCAAAGCATTAAGGAACAGAGCAAAAAATACTGCATTTCTTCCACACAATAACAGGAAAGTCCAAGTCATCAGTAATGGTGTTGGAACAGCTGATTGTAAAAGTACTGTGGTGATTCTTGACTTTGCTGTGATTTATCTCTATACTGAGTTCTTCTTCCAGTGTCGTATGGATTTCAGCAATCTTTCCATACTCTAGCAAATTGTAAATGTTGGAAAAGTAGTTAAAACAAATTAAGTTATAAGGAAATTGCTATCTAGATGTGATTTCTATAGATCTTAGAATATAGTATAAGCTTCCCCTACATAAAGACTAACATAAAGATGCATTGAGAATTTATTCCTAAGTAGCTTTCATGTAGTACACAGAAAGTCTAATATAATGTAACTTAACAGTCATGGTGTATTCTTACTTCTTAGTTTATAGAAGACATTAATGATAAGAGGTTGCCTTGAAAGATAGAAATAAACAATCTTCACAAAATATGCTTGTGTAAACTCCCTCATGTAAGAATACATTGGTATAAAAAGTGGTAGCTGCCAATGGCAATGTTCCAGTCTCTACAAGAACATTCAAAATTTCAAACTAATATATATAAAAAATTAATACAATGATGTAAAATCTCTTTTCCATTCTTTGGAAAATCAAAATTAGATCAGTCTTTTGATAACTTCCTTCTAAATATTAATCATTTCATATCTATACTGTTGTCCAATATTCTTTCAAGATAGTTCTTTGCATATACTTTAACTTAAAACCTATAATTCAATGGTATTTATTCTTAGGAACATGTGCAGCATTGCAAGCTGAACTAGTTTCCTATTTAATGTGGAGTGGTCCTGATTTGAACATGTTGAAATTTTCAGTTCTTCAGATTTGAACATGAACTTAATTTTTTCTTGAAGACATGAGTATAAATGAATTTGCCTTAATTGTAATATGCCCTTCAGCATTTACAGAAAAATATACTTAAATTTTGGAACAGAGGTATTTAGTTCTGCTTTTCACATGAAATACTCTACTCCTTCTATTTCATTGTGAGATATGGAAACTTCCCTCTATATCTCTGAAGCCCAAAAGACAATTATACAAGAGAGTGAAGATAGAGAAAACGTCCTCTTTCATGTCATAACAATAAGACAGGAAATGAATGAGTACACTGTACTGGGCAAGGGAAATCAGATAGACTGTACTCAGCTACTGTAAAGTGCAAGGGGATAAGGCCTTCTATACTCTCACAGTATATTTATGAAGGTTATACTCAATCCAGCACATTATAGAGCAGAAAAAGAGCAAGGAATGTAATTGGGGGAGACAGGAAGACTGAGAGGAGGAAATATCCTTTTTGTTTTAGATGTATTTCAAAATCCTCATGGCATCTGTTCAGTTACTTTGCAAACGTTAGTCAATGGTATATAAACATTTTCATCCAAATAATATTAATGCTGCAATACATTTTTTCTCTCTCTCTCTCACACACACACACATTTTTTTCATTTAAGATCTACAAATACATTGAAAATAGTTGCTTCCCTTCAACGAAATTATATGTGTATATATAAAATTGCCTAAATCCTGGAATTTATCACATTACCTCTATGGTTAGATTTTTGTAAGTTAAAATTACTTCACAATGCTGTTATCCTAATACATTTTATGAGTCATGTATGCTAATTTAGGAACTGCATTTTTTGTTAGTAATAGATTTATGGAGCAGACGTAGCTTCTGGAGTGGCAGTTCTGTATATACATTGACACAGATATCTATAATGAGAAATTTTCTACACATAAGCAGTAATTCATGAAATTGACTCTTGATTCTTGAAACTGATGCTATGCAGATTTCCTAATCCAACTACCAGTAGGTTGAAGGCAATGAAAAAATTAATGTGTATCTAAGGATCTTTCATGGTCCATCATTTAAAGGAAAATAAGTATTCTAAGATACATTTTCATTTAGAACTTTAATTATACAAAAATCTAATACAAACAAAAAGAAAACAACATAAAAAGTGCAAGAAAAAAGGAAAAAAGATAAGAAAATGTAGAAATAAGGAAAGAGAAAATATATAAAACAGTGACTTCCAATCTTTATCACAAGATAAACAAATTCAGTGACTATCCCTTCTAAAGTTACAAATATTTTCATTCCATATCCTATTATCTATAGATAAATCATTAAAACTCAGTCCTGATGTCTGCAGAAAATTTGTAAAGGGATGCCAGAGGTAACAACATATCTTGTTTTAACTTTTGATCAAATAAACCAATTTATATTGGGACGTGCAGCCTGGGACGTGCAGCCAGTAGTCAGGCCCAAGGTGGTAGAACCACGGCCTGCAGTCCCTGCAAGTGAGATCCAATGGGCTGGCGCTCCTGCAGCATCGAGTGAATGGTGGCACAGCCCTGCACTGGCCAATGTGGAGCCTGGACAGGTGACTACACCGGGGCTCAGGGCCTCTTTGTTGGATTGGCGGGAAAGGCAGCTGATGGGAGAGGACGAGGATGAGTGGAGCTATTGCACCGCTTCCAGCCAATATACCATGGATGTTTTGAGGGACCGGTTCGGGGAGGTAGGGTACCAAGACACCTCATGGCCACGACGGACGGCTACAAGAGAGGGCGGCTTGTGGCATCAGACAGAGGCACCAGCCAGACATCCCAACTCGGGCCAGTTCCGTCTGGCTAGCCCGTGACTGCGATGTCCTCCTGCTCCAGACGTCTCCACGGTAGGAGGGTCTACGCTGGGTGCACCGCAGGCCCAGTCTCAGACTGCGTGGACAGGCTGGCCAGCACCTGATGCCTGGGGGTTGCCTGCTGGGAGGGGCTCCGATCAGCAGGGCATGGGTTCTAGCACCCAGGGCCCAACGCCCATGGCTAATGCCTTTCAAGGTTCGGGTCAACCCATAGGACCCTGGAGTCAAGGGATGATGTGGGGTCCACCACCCATACCAGTCACGTTTGATGGACATCCGGATCGCCTGGTGATGTTCCTAAGCCATGTAATCAGCCACCTGGGTCGATATGCTCGGCTCTACCCATCCCAATGGGCCATGGTGGTGGCGGTTTCGGCAGGACTGCAGGGTGAGGCAGCGGCATGGGCAGCGGATCTGTATAGCAACCATGCCCGGGAGCCGGCTGACGCTGGGTTGTTCCTGGATGCGTTGCGCTCCTGCTTTGAAGACACCTCCCGGGTTCAGCCTGCTGAGGCGGAGTTGTTGGCGCTAAGGCAACGTGGCCAGCGTGCAACCGATTACATCCATGACTTTTGTAGGGTTGCAGGGTGGCTGCACTCCTGGCCTGAACGCCTACTTGTCCACTATTTCTGGGTGGGTCTGGACTGGGAGTTGCGCCAGGCTTGTGTGTTCCAGGGGATTCCCAGCCCTCTCCAGGAGTGGTTCCGAGTGGTCATAGACCTGGACACAGGTCTACAGGAGTTCCGGGGGAAGGGAGAAGATCCGGCCATCCCAGGAAGGTCAGTGGAGGGGTTACGGGAGGAGGGCTGGGCTCCTCCGCCCCTTCCGCCAGGGTGCTCTTCCACTGTTTCCGGTGTAACCAGCCGGGCCACAGAACAGCGGACTATCCAGCCCCGAGCCCATGGGTTCCTTCCTCGATCCTTGGAAAACCCACTCCTGGTGCCAACAGACCGCCCAACAGGTCAAGGGCGGTACAGCAGCTGGAGGCGATGACACCACGACGGTTGTTCCCGGTGGAGGAGGAGGAGGTAACAGCAGCCACAAGATACCGTCTAGCAGCTAACGACAGCGAGGACAACGTAGCCAATGATCCCATGGTAAGTGAGCCCATAATGCCCTTCGTTCTGCCCGTGATACTGACTAACCTGCAGACAGGGCAACGGAGAGGTTACCAAGCCCTCATCGATTCAGGGTGCACCTGAATGCCTACTTGTCCACCATTTACAGGTGGGTCTGGACCTGGAGTTGCGCCAGGTGCCTGCGGTGAAAGGTGGTCCTTCTGACACCCAGCTGCCTTGCCCCTGATGCCCAGCTGGCGTTCAGGACTTCCCTGGCATCCCTGTGGCCTCACCGACTCCCAACTGGTCCTCGGGAGTCAGATGGTGCATGGCAGACTTGCCAACTCCCAGCTGGTCGGCACCCAGACGTCGGCTGGCCGCTGGCTGCTCCTTCCCTGTTCTCCACCGTTTCATGTCAAGCGCAGGGGCTTGACACCTTCCTTTTATTTCTAACAAAGTTAAGCTTCAATTCGTTCAAATATTATCATGGGATTTGATTTCATTTTTTTCTTTATTCCATCACATGGAATTCTTCAAGACTTTAACAATTTTCTTTTATAAATCTGGTAGAAAAAAATTATCCACATCACTCTGTCAGCCAATTTCTTTTATAGATATTGTGAACTATTCATTTCTAAATCATTTTCTTGCCATGTCAGCTGTAAATCCACATGTCCACAGAAGTAGACATAATTATTGACATTTTAGCTATTTCCTGATTCCATTAAAAAAAAAATCTCCTTCAGCATTTTCATTGTTAGAATGTTTTGTAGGTTTGTAAATCTTTTTTCTGCCTAAAAACTTTAGTCCTGTTTGATGTCCAGTTTTCAAAATCATGGAATTACTTTCTTTGTTTTATCTTGTAAAAAGGCAAAACAGAATCTATTTTCCACAAGAAGCTGTTTGCTCTTTTAATTACTTCCAAAACTTTCTTGTAAAAATTTCAATATTTCATTTTACTTAAAACTCTAGTCTGTTTATAATTTTCTGAGATGAATATCTTTTTTAGCTTTATGCTGCTTATTTCAGATACTTTAAATTCTTAAGCTTACGGTATGATTAAAACTTTCTTTCATTCAGGCTTGAAGGCAGACTTACCCGATATTTTCAGTTGTCAGTTCTAAGGTGTCTAATAGATTAGAAATGAAATGAACAATTTCTGAAAGTGATTAGAAAGTGATGTTTGCAGACTTAATGTTCTTTAAAAGTGTTTGCCCTGGTTGTGAGCAAGATGATTAATACTGTTGTCTCCAGGAACTCAAACCCATAGAAAACTGCTGTTCTGCTGTCTTTTCATGAGAAGCAGCCATCTGGAGCACATGTGGTCAATCATCTATCCTCTCCTTATTTGGAGAAGTTCCAAGGAACTGGTCTATTCAGTGGTTCCTTAGTCTTTGCCATGGTCATCAGCTCTTTACTTCATCATCCTTTCTCAGAATTTTCATTAAAAAATATGAAAAAGTAACACCCTTCTATGTTTAATATATTAAATTACTTCAATTATAAGATCAGTAAATTAGAAAGACTATATTAGTACATTAGAAACAAATGTTTTTTTTTAAAAAATGCATAATTACAAGCCAATTTTCTTGATATAGATTTTGTTGATAGTAATAAATGTGAAGCTGGGTAAGAGATATAGCAGTTAAACAGTAAGGGAGGGAAGATCTGTGTTGGAACACAAATAGACAAGTAAATAGACAAGTAAATGAGAAACCAAGGAAGTTCATTATTAAAATTCCAAATGTGGGGGGAAAAATCCAGATTTTAATTACAGTATACTACAAAAACACTGTGTTCATAGAATACTGAATATATAAATACTAACAATAAAATATAAAATGGTTGCTTCTGTAATCAGTCTTAAGAAGGGTATATACATTTAGTTCTTAGTTCAGTATTAGTTTCCCGACTGTGTGAACTTCAAATCGCATTAAATTTGCTGAAAATTCTCATGTGATGAGTGATAGGAAATATAGTTGTTTGTGACACTGAGAAATCAGTGTGTAGTTTAGCTGACATAATTGTGATAATTTAGATCTGGTTAAATTTCAGCATCACTAGATTTATACATATAAATAAGGTTGGGCAAATTTGCAGCTATAAACATAGGATAGAATAATCTGAATGCCAACAATGAGAATGTTCTCAGTTTTTGGAAATTGTTGAAAAGGGATTTGAAAGATTGGGAACAATTTGTTCATATGAGTGTCTGTTTTAGAGTACTTGGATCTTAACAGTTAAGCAACCCCAGTAACCTAATAATATCCTTGCCATGTTCATGCAAAACTTATGGTTGCCCACATCTCTCTTTTTAAATAAGGAAACGTAAGAGAAACATTTGAATGTACTGTGTTACAATATGGATAGTGGAGGTGTGCAAATCAGCCCTGATCCTATTGTTTTGATTTAAAAAGCTAATCCAATTTGATAGTTTGTGCCAATCATTAACAACATTTAGATTGATTCAGATAGAATGATTCAAAATAAATAACTGATTCAGTTTGGATTTCTGAATCTGAAACATTCTGTTTCTGCACATGTGTAGCAGCATCTAAATAATTCAATTTTTTCCAGTGATTTAATTTTTTAAATTCAGAAAACTGAAGTAGTTTCCTTTGATTGAACTGTCAGCAAATCAAATTTTGGAATCAAAGTTTCATCCACCTCTTCTAGATAATTCCTGCCTTTAACAAAAAGCCTATTGTGTTAATGCAGTAATTGTTTTAGCTTTAGCAACAAACTTGCTTTTTTATGCACATGTGCTGGATCAATGTAACCCTGACCAGAACATATAGATCTGTATGTTAGAATTTTTGGCATTTATAGGGTTAAGCACTGTCTCCTTAAGAGATGGCTTATGGGTAATGTAGTTTAGCTATTCAGTGAATCCCATGTTAACAAGTCAGTAGGAGGGGCTACTAAGTTCATCACAGGATATCCTGGCTACGTGCCAGCTCGTGTTTAATTGTCTTTGTGCGAAACCAACCATGCCATATGCATGGACATCGTCTGTAACAAGGCTAAAGTGAATATAGAGAAATTACTGATTTTACCTACAAAGATGGACAATTATGTAACATCCAGATGAAACTACATAATACTTCTGCAAGTATTCCTGGATTAAATATTTGTTTAAACCATCTTCGTTGAGTTATCTGTCTGGTTTTGAATTGCAAAGCATCTCAGTTCAGGATCCAGAATAGCACATGTATATGGAAGTATATCCCATAAAACTCAATGGGTGCTCTCTTTTCATTGGTCATGAAAAAGATTCTGTAGAAAATATTTTCATCAGTTATAAGGATATTATTATTATTATATTAGTTGATCTGACCATCAATTAATTGGATAGAGCTACAATGCTCTCATATAATATTATGTATACTTTTTTGGCAATAGTATGTCATTGATACATTTCTAACGTATGCATTTTTCAATATATGGAAAAGTAATAATATTTGGATTTCTTCAAGGAGTTACTAGGATTTGATACAAGATAATTTAGCTTCTTCCTGTCCATTATTAACATTTACTAGTATTTGTACTATTCCATCACTCAAAATGAAAAGAAAAAAAAGTGTGAAAAGTCATTGTTCTTGATTACCTCTGGAACATTTTAAAAGTTATCATAAAGCTTAAAGAAAGTGGTAGAAATTAGATAAGAGTTTTAAACAGGTTTCAAAGATGTTTTATTATAGTGTCATTGAAGGATTGATTGATGGAGTTTGCCTGGAGCTGCCTAGAAAAAAAGACAGTTTTCTTTACAAACAAAATCAAAGGAGGCAATTTGTGAAAGCAACAAATCTATACACCAATACTGCTAAAAAGTTATCCAAGCTATGAACGCTTCCAACTTTTTATTAATATTAATAATCACTTCTAAACAATAGTTCTCAGTTACATTCACATGCCTTCTAATGATTAAAATACGTGGTCTATTCCACATTCACTTCAGTAGGTCATCTAAAACTCTTTCTTGCCAGAAATTGTAAATTTAAGTAGAACTAGAGCTTTATCTCTTACAAAATATTGACTGGTTACTTTTGTGAATTTCCTATTTTAAAATGCTTTTAGATATATATAAAAAGGTCAATATGAATATACTTACATTTTCAGTTCTCAATATTGGATACACATGAAAATGTCTAAAGTTTGAGAGTTTGTAGAAAACAGTCCATAAAGCCTTCCTATTTATCCTTTTCTGTCTGGCTAAAGGAGTATAGTGTAATACCTGACTAAATCTCCCACTAAAGGTCATGGCTGGTTCACCATGATTTGCATGTACATTTGTATCCATCAGAACAGAAAAGGGATGAGCATTTGTATGCATACGAATGGAAAAGGTTCTGCTGAATATGATGCTGAGCCCCTTCAGCTTGATATATTGATATTGGCACTGGTTTCCTCACAGTTATAGTTTAAATATTTTGTTCTTCTCTAAGAACAATTTACTTAATTGTTTAATTTAATAATATTTAATTTAATAATTTAATAAATTAATTAATTATTCAACTTAATTTAACTAAGAATTTAACCTAAAATAGATTTTTAGCAATAGCAATAGCATTTAGGCTTATATACTAGCCCATAGTGCTTTACAGAACTCTCTGGGTGGTTTACAATGTCAGCATATTGCTCCCCAACAATCTTCCTGACCTCGGAAGAATGGAAGGCTGAGTCAATCTTGAGCTCTGTCATGATCAAATTCCAGGCTGTGAGCAGAATTTGCCTGCAATACTACACTTTAACCATTGTCTCATGAGGGCTCTTAAAATTATATATTATATAGGAAAACTTACCTGGTAGATCGCGCATTAAAGAAATACGTTGATACCTAGATATTTCTTCACAAATTTGAGTAGAATCTATAGAGAAATCATTTTGCTTTTGACTTTTGGATTTGCACTCTTGCTTATATTGTTCATTGACCAAAGTAGTAACTTGCTCTTTGAGGTTAGCATTGTTCTTTTGAAGACGCTGTGCTTCAAACCTTAGTGCATCTCTTTCATTCTCTATGGAACGTGTTACATTTTCTTTTAGTAAGACTGTTTCACTCAGTTGTCTTATTTTATGCTTGCATTCATAGGTTTCCTGTTTAAATACATCCAGCTGCTTCTTGAGAACCTTGTTGTCTTCTGTAATGGTAGTTATCATGGTTCTTAGTCGGTCACATTCTCTTTCAGTATTGGATAAAGTAGTTTTCAAAATTCCACTTTCTATTTTTGCATTTTTACGTTCAGTTAGAAGCTTTTCCTCAATTTGAGCTCTGTCTGACTGGGCATCCTGGAGTTCTTTCTCCAATACTTTTTTAGAACTCAGTGCCACATGTAATGTTTTATCAGAATTCAGTTTTTCATCTTTAAATGACTGTAACATCCTAAGAACAGCTTCCATATCTGATACTGCAATCTTCTCATTTTCTTTCAATTTTTGTATCTCATTCTGTTTTTCTCCAAGCTCTTTTCCTAACAATTGTTTTTCTTCTTTAAGTTGGCAGATATCATCTCCCAATGTCTTTTTTTCTTCTTGAAGTACTAAAACTTTATTTTCCAAAGATCCTAAGGTTGCAATAAGATTACTTTTTTCTTTTGAGAAAATAGCCAAACTTTCCTGGGCTTTTTGATCTTTCTTCTGAAAATAATTTACATCTCTCATTATCCGCTGATTTTGATCATATAGCTGATCCTGCTTTTCTTCCAGTGCTAACTTTTGCTGTTGAAGTTCTTTGCATTTCTTCAGTAATCGCTTTAGTTCTTTCAGGCATTCCTTGCTGTCTCCATCTGATTTAACTAATTTCTCTTGAAGGTTATTATTCTCATCATGCAATTCCTTAATTTGATTCTGATATTTTGAATTTTGTTCTGTCAGACACTGTATAACATCAGTAAGAGGTTTCATTTGAGACTTCATATCTTCGTGTAGAACCATCTCTTTTTTCTGACCATGGTCAGACTCTCCCAAGGGCAAGTGTAAAAGTCTACGGCTTTCAGCATAATCATCAGGTACAGAATTTATATCAGAGAATTCCAGATCCACATAGTTTTGGAACTCTTGATTTGACTTAAGCAGTTGTGTTTCATTTTTTTTAAGCATCTTGGAGAACAGATTTATCTGCAATTTGTCTTTCAGGAGATGTTTATTCTTATATTTGTCCTTGCATGCTGTTTTCAGTGTACTTTGATAATTTTCTGAAGATGAGGGAGTGAGTGCTTGAAATGCATCTGCTGAACCCTCCAGTTCTGAAAACCTCCTCAATTTAAAATCATAATTTGACATATCTACTACTTTTTCTATTAAATCCTGTTCTGATAAATAACCAGAATCATTGTCTTTGCCACAGACATTGTTAGAGTTCTGAAGTTCAAGGAAATGTGATAATTCATGTCTAGTAGCCTTTTTATCTTCCTCTTTTAAATCTTTGAAAGGACTTACATTATCTGATAAAGATTCTTTCCCTTCGTAATTATGGAATACTGTAGAGGGTTTGTGTTCATTATAATTTTTTAATAGTCTAAGATGTGTCATCTTTTCTGAGCCCAAACCAATGTATGTTGGAGAAAAAGTGCTGTTGCCAAAATTCTTAATGTAATCATCATTTAAAGAGAGAACAGCTTTGTTCCGAGATTCTTGGGTATGGTTTTCTGATATTCCAGTTATTTTGTATTTGTTTAGAATCCTGTTTTTAAATTCAGAGCTGAACTTGTTTTCTGAACCATGACTGGTATCAGATTTCTTATCAGGATGAAGCTGCTTCTTAAAATAAAGAGCTTCTTGATATTCTCCTGGCTGAAACAAAGGGAAAAGTAGCATATCAGAAAATTATTCAGTGCTTAAGAAACAACGTTTAGTAATGCTGATAGGTTGGAGACAATAGCTGCTTTTAAAATCTTTAAAAATATTTAAATTTCCCCCTTGCAAAAAATACATAAAGGTATGAGGATTATGTCTTTTTCCAGTTATCTGTATATTTGCTAATAATTCTTTAAACTATTTTAAATTATGGTGCTTTTTCTAGTTTTTAACTTCTATTATTTCCCTTTTCTTTGCCTTACCATTGTACATGTGTGTTTTTTATGGTAAGAATGGTTAAAGGATTTCTTTTAATAATTATGTTGTTTACCTTTCAGGGAATTTTGTAAGTGCTAGATGGAAATGAATAGGAATTCATGGAATTTATCATTTCTATTTTCTTGAGCATTTCCTAGACCAAGGGTAGGCAACCCAAAACACTCAAAGAGCCACTTGGACCTGTTACCCACCGAAAACAAAACACTGGGAGCCGCAAAATCCTTTTGATATCTAAAATGAAGATAACACTGCATATATCCTTTTTTACCTTTATCATATATTATATATATGAGACACCCACAACAATATGTATATATATATATATATCATAAAGATAAAAAAGGATATATGCAGTGTTATCTTCATTTTAGATGTCAAAAGAGTCTCTCTGTCTCTCTCTCCTCTCTCTCCCTCCCTCCCTCTCTCTCCCTTTCTCTTTCTCTCCTTCTCTCTCTCACTTTCTCTTTCCTCTCCCTCTCTTTCCTCTCCCTCTCTCTTTCCTCTCCCTCTCTCTCTATTTCTCTCTCTCTTTTTCTCTTTCCTCTCTCTTTCCTCTCTTTCTCTTTCCTCTCCCCCCTCTCTCTTTCTCTCCCTCTCTCTCTTTCTCCCTCCCTCTCTCTCTTTCTCCCCCCCTCTCTTTCTCCCTCCGATCTTCTGCTCACCTGGCAAGCTGGCTTCAAGCTGTTCTCCAACAAGCTGACACACATTCTTATTGGGCTAGCTCAGGGGTAGGCAACCTTGGCTCTTTTATGACTCATGGACTTCAACTCCCAGAATTCCTGAGTCAGCATAGCTGGGCTAGCTAGCTCTCTCCTGCCCTTCCTGCTTCCTGCAGAGATGCAGCAAAGGGAGGATCCCCGCCCAATAAGCTTGTCAGCTGGTCGGAACAGGGTGAGGTTACTCTCTTTTTTACACACACACACACACACACACACACACACACACACACACACACACAGAGGGGGGGGGAGAGAAGCTCTGTTTCTGTCTTTGCAAATGGCAGGGGAGGCTGGGAGCTGCAGGGGAAGGCTCCGGAGCCACAGGTTGCCAACCCTGTGTCCTAAACAATAGATTTATTTACATATCACTTTAAGCTACATTGTGTTTTTTAAGTACAGAATATAACCTAAGTACTGTAGTTGGTTAAACATCATTTTGAGGCAGATTGTTCCATTGGTGAACAGCTCTATATGTAAACGAACTGTTGCATCATTTTTCCTGATGTCTAACTGATTAGAGGTTTCAGGGAAATGATTGAAGCAGCTAGTCTTTTGCCCCAATATGTGATGATTGTATTGCAAAATATGATT
Source organism: Bothrops alternatus (assembly GCA_034064705.1). Lineage (NCBI taxonomy): Eukaryota > Metazoa > Chordata > Lepidosauria > Squamata > Viperidae > Bothrops > Bothrops alternatus. Next base: position 6,271,101 of record JARGCV010000053.1, on the reverse strand, counting down.
AAAGAGTATTTTGTTTAACTCTTGGAAGAACTAGTCTTTATTCCGTTTGCTTAATTTCCCTCTTATTTTTTTTACACATATACATCTCTTCCTTAAAACAAGAGGCTCACATGAGTTCCCAGAAGTTTCTTCTTCAGTTATTATCCACACTAACACCTGCTGAGATTTAACAGAATAACATTTGGTTTTTTTTTTACCAAACACTCTCTGGATTCATATGCTATAATAGTAGTCATTTTGTATTATTCTTAGGGCTCATTGTACTAATACACAGTGATTTAAAGGGACAAATTAACTACAAAATTAATGAGCAATTTATTAATCTTTGTAATTATTAGGCTGCCACAACCACAGCAGAAGACATGAAAAAGAATTGGATTATTCAGGACAATTTAAAGCATTATGCTACAATGTTTTATATAGAACTACATACTACATACAAATGCATGTTTGGATTAAAAGTGATGGATGAATGATTCCAAGGGATTGGAAAAAGTTTGATTCTTAGTTTTTCCAGAACAACAGTACATAGCTTTTAATACACAAAATGTTAGTAAGAAAAAAAGAAGCATACCGTAGAAATGTTGATAGATGTGGTGGGGAAAAGTAAATTGTCTGGACTTTTCATATCAGTTATATTTTTATTAAGTATCTCATGAATTTCAGTTTGAACCTGAATAAACGCAAATGAACAATTAAACTCTCCTGAATTCCTTTTACTATTTGAATTATGATTGTAAGCTATTCTGATATGCATTTTTGTTTAACTCTGCCAATTTAAAAGTAAATCCTACTGAATTCAGAGAGACTCAGCCTCGAAGAAATTACCTGGTGCTCTGTTGGATGAACAGTAATGATATTTCTGACTACACAATATATTCTATGTACAAATTGATATGTTTGACAATAAACGCTCATAAACATAACATACAAAACTTTTCCTAAATAAAAACACACTTTTTTCTAGTTTCTGTACTAACCACATTTGATAAGAGTGTAAAGTTTGGAAATAGAGCAGTTGAGACCACCTGCTGGGGAAAAGCCTTTGAAGCAACTGCTCTGCTCTTCCAGGACAAGGTGATACAGCAAATTTAATGCTTTGAGAAAGAGAGATTTTTTTCTTTTTCTTTTTTCTTTTTTGCCCTAGCAGACTTGGCCTGGCCCCTATTTTGAATGCTTTACATGGCCCTTGTTTTGAATTCCATTTCCTTTTGCCATTTGCTTCAGGCTAATTGACTGTGGGTTACTCCTTATTTAGAAATGGGCAGTTCAATGCCAGATGTATATTAGAAGAGTCTTGAGAACACAAAATAATCTAGAGAAAGCTGTGATCAATTATGCTCATGAACTGCTTGTGGGCTTTATATATATAGGAATCTGACTGACTGATATGATGCAGTAGAATGGGTTTAGGTAGAAACTAGTCTTAATTTACCAATGTATTTGATCTAAGAAAACAAAAATCAGGGTACTGTATTAAGAAAAAGAAAGAAAGTGATCTTTATTCCATATCTTTTCAGTATCACCTTTCATTAATATCAATGCTTTAAGCTCATATTTGACTTCCTCTCAGTATAACCTGTTATGGCAATCCATTTTGGAGACATTTATCACAAACTGAGGAAGGCAGTAATTCCCTTCCCTCCTAAGGAATTAAATTAAGAAAAAAAAAGATTGAATTTGTAATGGAAAAAAGCAGGGGAAATGGAACTTCAAATACAATACAAGAACATAACAATTTAGAAGAATTCTTGGGATTTCTCACCCTGTATTGAAGTGTATATATGAAATTGATTACATGTTTACTTTTAATTCACTTCTTATTAAAAATAAATTATCACATATTCTTTTCTTATTTCATGAGTATTTATGAAGCATTCTTACCATGCTTACATTCTCTAAAGTTTGCTGTTGAAGAGTTTGAAATGATTCCAGTTGCTGTTGTAAGATCTACAAGTTGTAAACATAGGTAATATTCAGCTGGGAGTGTCTATCCTCTTTCCTTACAGAAACCTGTAATCCTGTTTTGTTCTAGTTCTCAAGAAGACAGTGAATTGATACAGCATATTTCATTTTTGTTCTAAAGACTCCTATGTACCTTTCACTGAGCTCAATGTGATTTACTCTAGATAGTTATGGACAGAACTGCAGATAGAAAAATGTAAAACACTAAAAATAGAGTAATTAGTGTGTGTGTGTGTGTGTGTGTGTGTGGTGGGGGAGGGGGTATCTATGAGCAAAAAAAGAGAAAAATATGTATATGTATGTGTGTGTTATAAGTCACATTGCCATCTATCAATATTCTTGCAAAGCATCTTCCTCAAAATTTTCCAGTCTATATATAGTTATTCAAATAATTTATCTAGGTCAGGGGTAGGCAACCTTGGCTCTTTTATACTTGTGGACTTCAACTCCCAGAATTCCTGAGTCAGCATGGCTGGTTCAGGAATTCTGGGTATTGAAGTCCACAAGTCATAAAAGAGCCAAGGTTGCCTACTCCTGATCTAGGCTAAGAGCACACAGTAAATTTAGTTACTTTGCTTTGTAGTTAATTACCCACTTGAGACTTATTTATAGAATAGATTAACTTATGTCTTAAGATATTCTACTCTTAGTATTAAAAATATGTTTAAAAGTTTTTGATGTTGAGGCCATGATCAGTCTTTGAGGTGGGAAATAAACTGGGCTATTCATGTAATTGCTCCAATGCTCTCTGTCACCACATAGAGCTGGATAGTTCTCTGGGAACTTCTTGGCCATAAAATAGCAGGAGAAATATATGATATGACAACAAATAAAAGCTCATGATTAAATTCAACAGAACACAGGTTGGACTATATTTTGGAGATACCACTGATGGCAAATAAACCATTCTATCAGAGCATCCATATAGCAAGCCTTTAAATTCTTTTTTTGTTTGTATTGGTTTATATTGTAATTGCAATCTTTAATAAAATTATTATTAAAAGAGAGTAAGCAACTTAGATATAATATCTAAGCAAAGTAGCTATACTGCTACAAAACCTGCCAGCTCCATGAATTGACTGTTTTAAATGTGATTGCCCACACTCAGCTCCAGATCTGGAAACAAATCACACATATTCAACACTATGAAAATTCTTACTAGAATTAATTCATCTATTCTGCCTTGAACTTTTCAAATCCCATAAAATATGAAAAAGAACTGACAGTTTTGTCCCCAATGCTTCCCTCAGCCCTAAAACACCTTGTTTTTCAAAGTGTGACCTGTGCTATAAATAATGCCTGCCTTTACATGGATTTGCTCACTGGAAATCATGTGATGTTTTAATAATTACATTTATTTTAATAAATAGTACTTTTTCATTTTAATGTAAAATGTAGGTGCTAGAATTTTGTTTTGGGCAAAGTGCTGAAGACAATCCCTACAGTATACTGAATCAGCTGGACTGGCTGTCAGTATAACTGTAATTCAAAGTGTTATTTGTCAACTTTGAAATGTTTAAGCATGTTTTCCTATATGAATCAGCCTTTTAACTCCTGTGCCGTTAATGCATCTGTTGGTGATAACATGCTCGCTATGTTGAACTATCTGCCCCAAAGTGCTAACTAGATTAATCTTTTCTGGATCCATGTTCTGCCAGCTTTGCTTTTTACTGCTTAATTATATCTCTTTCCTGCTGGATCTGCTGTTTCAAATGTTTGTAATTGGTATCTGTTGTAGATTTAAATTATGTTTGGTAAAGTTCTGCAGCTTTTTTTGGAAGAAGTAAGGGAATTATACATTTTAATTAATAAGTCAGAATATAGACATAGATAGGAACTATTTTTTATTTATTTTTGCTACATATGAATTGCATTTCTTCCAAAAAGTTATTAAAAAGGAGCAGAACATACCAAACAAAATAATAAGAATAAAAACCACCACCACCACAAAGGAATAAAGATAAAATAGAATTTCTTGCTACCTAGTCATTAATTTGTTATTTCCTATTTTGGGGTCTAGCTATGTTGGTTTCATGCCCCATAATTCCCAGCAAACATGGCTAAATTATATTAATTGTAATCCAACATATTTGGAGCTACAAGATTAGGGAAGTTCTGAAAAAAATAGTCTTTATCCTTACTATTCCAAGGAGGTAAGCTTACTTCCAGTGCTGATTGTGGTTGGAGCTGACCATCTCTTCCTGAAGTTAATATTTCTAAAAAATCAAAACAACAAATCCTGCATATGTAATGTTTAGAGAATTTAAATATTAAGCAAGAAACCTGCAGGGAACATTAAACAGAAGAACTCAGTTCAGTGCAGAAAGTTTAGTACGTATATTTTGTTTGTTAAATGCATATTAAAAAATAGTTCCCAAAATCTGAGATCCATTCCTATATAAATCCAATTATTTTGAACAAAATATCTTTGAACTAATACTTTACACTGGTACAATATATCAGGCTGCTAATGGGAGGTATAAATGTCAGACATAAGCATGTGCCTTAAACTTGCCGTCTCTTCATTGATATCATATATCTATCTATATGTTGGATGTTCCATAATTACAAACTACAATATCACCTTGACCAGAGTTGTCAACTTGCTGCTTTGAAGGATAATGAGCTTAAAATATATATAAAAAAGTCCTCCTGCAAGTTAAGTCTTTGTTCTCATGTTTTTAGATTGTTCCCTGAAACAGCCATTAGGTAGAGGCACCAAAAGTCACACACTTTCTGTAGGTATTTCAATAAGAGATATAGTTCAGGGTCAGAACAACGTTTCATGCCAATCTAAATCTAGCTTTCTACACATATCCAGTCAGATCAGCTACTTAGCTTCAACTAACAGTTCCTTTGATCGTAGTCTTTCCTTGCAGCCTGTATCCTGACTACTGTTTTTGCACCCAAATGACATTCAAGATCTCTACATTGAATCTCTGTGTGTAGTTTTGTTGCATGAACACAAAGCACTTGATTAACCAAGGCTTACGTTAACCAATGGTTGACACGCCAATGTGTGATGCAGAAGGCCAAACAAGGTTAGTCTCTCACAACTGAATACAGCATATACTGGATCAGTTTTTTCACATTTGGCAACTTTAGAAATTGTGGATTTTTACTCCCAGAATTTTTCAACTGCCTGGAGAATTCTGGGAGTTGAAGTCCACCAATCTTAAAGTTGCCAAGTTTGAAAAACACTGTATTAGATGATGGATGCAGGGTTCATGAAAAGCTGCTAGCTTGGCCTCCTAAATATAATAGTAGAGCAACAGTAGGACAGCCAACGAAGAACAGTTGTGGGGAGCATCTATCACTTTTTCTGATCCTGTAATCCCTTAATTTGGGGGTAGAGTCGGGATGACTGAATGGAGCTGAGTTCCATTTATTGGCCAGATGCCCTTCCTGATGCCAATGTGGAGTTTGCAGCAGATATTTTCTCTTTGCATCCTGAGAGAAACATCTGCCACTACCTAGGATTGAAGTCTCAACCTTCCAAGTGGGAGGTAAATGTTCTTCATCACTGGGCCACCATGCCACTGAGGGGAGCATGCATCATTCATCCTGCCCAAAAGATTTTATAAAATAAGATCTAATGCCTGGGTGGGTTTTGTCTTATTTTCTGAAACCAAAAGTGGAAAGTAAAAATGCATTTCAATAATGACATGCTAGTAATAACACAAAAAATATCAATAGCAGGGTCAGCGTTTATTAAATTATGAAAAGTTGGCATTCTCAGTGGGGAATTTCCTTTTCTAGAACAACCCCAAGGCCAGTGAAGTTCCCAGTCTCCAGACCCTTTGGAAGTTGGTAAAAAGATGATTGTCCCAAAGCCAGGAATGCTACCGGTATAGTTTTATCAAATATTGTTCTATAACATATTTTTGCTATTAAGTGTTATTGCTGTTATTGCAGGGGGTGCAGCTATTGGTGCCTTGCTTAGTTTGAAAGGTTTCATCAGTTCATATATAAACAAAACTGACCTTGGAGTTAATTTAGAGTTTTTTCCAGCTCACAATATTTCTGAATATTCAAAAGCTGACATTATTGCAAAAGTTAGCCCTACTGGGATACTTTTACACACACATATATAGGAATATTAAATGAAACCAGTCACAAATAATAATATACTAACATAATAATTTTAGGTCTTTGTTTATGACTTGAATGTTTAAATTTCTACCAGTTTTAGATTCTGAATCTAACTGTAGATTATCCACACATAAGTGATATGGTGACATAAAATGGGAAATATCCCTGTATCATCCCAAAGAGGGCAAGCATGACACTGTCTCCCATCATGGACAGAAACTTGCCTTGCCCATCACCTCTGTAGCACATCTGTAGCAAATGCAGTTGGAGGAGGAGTGTGCTTACTTGGACCCCCTGGATTTCGGCTCCCCAAAGCTAGGGTCTTCCTGGACAGCACGAGCTCCTCTCCTTCCCGCAGGCAACCAGAGTGGGCTGGTTCTTCTTGGTCTCCCCACGTCCCTGCAACAGCCTCCGGATTATGAAACGACGCCCTGCGTCTGGAGCGAAAGGAATCCCCCTCCCGCTCGATCGCCCGCCAGCTTTTTCACCCACCAGGCGGCGCCGCGTCTAACTCACGAGAGTGAAATCTGGCACTCATCTTGTGTCGCGTCCGCCCACGCGCAACTCCTCACATTCAAACGCTGATGCGCAAACCGTCACTCGGCCCAAAGCTACCTGTCGTTGCCTGGCAACGAGTTTCCCTGGAAACGTCGGGGGGGGGGAATAAGGCGGGCGGGAAGGTGCGGTTGGTTGTCCTTCGGAATCCTTGCATTTAGTCGCCTCGAGAAGGACGCAAGTGTTTTGAACGGGGATCACCCTTTCTGAAAAGGTCCGGTTGTCTCCGATTAGTTTTAACAGGCTTTAATAAAGCTTTAATAAAAGTTAATGCCCGAAGATGCAGCATTTGCGTGGGTTGTTTGTTCTCTTCCTTGAGCTTTTCTACATCAAAAGGCAGTAAAAGCATTTTTCCAATTTGCACCCAGCCATATATGGTAATGTGTAGGCGTCCTTGACCATCTTAAAAGCTATACAGGGTGTGCAAAATAAAGAAAATAACGCCAGAGTGGGCTGCTTAGTTCCTAAATATGAGACAACCAGACAATTTCACAGTAAGCTTACACTGAAATCCTAAAATAAATAAATGAATTGAAAAGAAAAGAAAATCACCCCCCAAATCATTGCAAATCATCTGGTATTATTGTCGCCAAAAAATGATATGGATATCCTGTGAATTCACCAAGAATCGAGCTTGATTCAAAAGAGATTGGTTCATTGGTTCAGGTGGAGCAAATGGGTGTAGGGTTTAGTTCCATCATGTATTTTTTTTAATAAAGGGAAAGTAAAGGTAGAGTTGTTTTAAGTTTTTATATTATGATCTTTAATTGTGTTCATTCCAAACAAAATACTGCTTCCCAAACAAAATATTGGAATCAAATTGCCCCCCCCCCAAAGTGCCAAAATAGCATCATATAAAAACGGAAGAAACCAAATCAGGAATTCTCTTGAAAAAATTTACAACAGTTCCCTGCTTGAAGAGAAAATAAAACGATGGTGGGGAGTGTCTCCAGGAGTCAGCTCCAAAGAAAAAGAGAGCTGAAAAATGAAAACAAATAGCTAATGTTCCTTATTCATGCATAAACGTTTTTTGGTTTAAAAGCAGAACTGTAAGATGAATATGCACTTCAAGGATAGCACTGATTTAAATGTTGATATAGTTTGAAGGTAACCCCACTCCCCCCCTTTTATACAAAAATAGACTCCAATCTTTTTGACTCAAGAAAAAAATGATCTTTTAACAATGCTCCATTAAAGCAACTTTAATATAATTTTATAATCATAAAATAACAATGCAAGAAAAACTAAAACTCCCACTCTTAATTTTGGGAAGCAAAACTTTTTTAAAATTGTCTGTTGAATTAGCACAACTCAGATAGACATTGTTAGAAGTTAAAAAGCTCCCTACCCCTCTAGCAGTCCTCTGAACCCCTAACTGTGACCAGCCTCAGAATAAACATACAATCCTAACACTTAGACCAGCACCTCACTGACTTCATCAAAGAGCAGGAATCACCCCAGCATAACGGGAGAAGCCAGAGGTGGAATCTACATATATCTGAGGGAGATCTTGTTTTCCAGAGTGCCAAAGGTGCTTTTTCATGAGGCAACTGGACTTTCTTATTTTTCCTTGAAGATGTTTCACTTTTCATCCAAGAAGTTCTGCAGTTCTGATGTCTTCAATCAGAACTGAAGAAGCTTCTTGGATGAGAAGTGAAACGTCTTCAAGGAAAAACAAAGAATGTCCAATTGCCTTTTGAAAAAGCATCTTTGAGACAACCATGACCTGGATGACTGAGAATCTCCATAGACACTTCCTTTCCAGATTTCACACACACCCCAGGATCAAAGTCCAAATCAGGAGCATCCCAAATTGACATCTGCACAGGAAGAACATAGGTTAAAACCAGCATATACACATACCACACCCCCAAGCTCACACCAAGGACTAGTCCCCCACTAAAACCAAGTCTCTGGATCCCATTTCCCCCCAAACAAATCTCTTTGTTCTTGGAAATAAAATGAATCTTTTTTTTCCACAGTATGTTTGGATTTCATTTTTTATTTGGTTTTGCACCATCCCAGCTTATGGAACCCCCAAATTATTCTTCTAACAACATGTACTAGCAAAAATCCACCACAGAGAAAAAGCTGACATACAACTTTATGAACAAGTGCAGAGTAAATTTAAAAGGCTTAAAGGCAATTTGTTGCTCTTCTTGTTCAATGCTTAGAGGAGCATCATAACATGCAAATGGTCCTTCAGTGCTTTTCTTTTTCATCACTACGTGAAGGACTTGGGTGGCCAAAGGTAAGTCCAGTTTGATGGAAACCACAAGGTAAGGCTTACATGGAGGAAGTGCCTTTGGCCATCCATGTATGGCTCTGTAACACAGTTACCAGAGAACTGGGGTCACAGCATTGAGCACTAATGCCATTAGGATTTTCAGGAACTAGAGAGAGGGATCAGACCCTTTCATCTTTTCAATGAATGGAGATCCAGCATAAGCTCTTCTATAACATGCCTGGGTATTCTTCCTCACGTATGCCCCTAATTATAGATATGGGATATATTTTTGGAAGAACACATCACATTCCCTTCCCCGTCAAATAATTATAAAAAATAATACTTTAATTTCTTGGTGCAGGGGTTCTATCTCTTATACTACACATTTATGCCGACAGGCTTGGGGCATATGAGCTGTGCTCTGCCCCTCGGCCCTAAGAGTGTCCCGCCATCAACGGCTGTGAGTTGAATGTGTTTGTATGTTGTGTGAATGATATTAATTTTTAAATTTTAAATTAATTGTGTTTTTTAATTGTGTTGTTGTTGTGAGCCGCCCCGAGTCTTGGGAGAGGGGCGGCATATAAATTAAATAAATAATTAAATAAATAAATAAATATTGTTAAAGTGCACTACCTATGGGTTGCAATTTGTTACCGTCCTCTGTTACAATGTACATTGGGTGAATTCTGCAACTAAAAATTATAGGAGCTTGAAGCATTTGCCTGCCCAGCTCTGAGAAAACATGCTGGCAAAGGATTGCCCATTTTGAGAGTTCATGCTGTTCTTAGGACAAAGGCCAAACAGAAATAGGCATCCAGTCTTGAACAGGGGTATGATGGACTTTTGCTTTGCAGTTACCATTCATGCAGTATATGGCACATTGGAGCATGTTCCTGGGGTGTATCTTCACCTTGAAAAGGGGGCCATTTCCACTATGCTTATGATAGACCTCATTAATCACTATCCTCAATCCACAAGGCACCAGGCAGTTTCTTTATCTTCACCTGAAAGATGAGATGACCAGGCAAGACCACCAGCTGGAGAGATAGGTAGCCAGCAGCAATCCTTATAATGATAACAGTAGCAGCTGTGAGTACTTTGGGGTTTTATGGATCCATTTAGTGAACCATATTACCAAAAACAGCAAAATGTTGCTGAATGCTGCATTCACTACATATCAGATAGAGCTATGGACTTTGACATCACAGCTATGCCATCTGCATTTCCCAGCTAATAATACTGTGTCCTTGTAGGACTGCAAGATTATAGATGAGATTTCCTTTTCTTTCTCTCATCATTTCCAGTAAAAAAGTTACCATCTCTACTGAAGATTCACATCCACTTTTGCTAGTGATGCTATGATATCAGGATACCTATTTCAGCAACGTTACATCATTGTGGTCAAGTATAGACACTGATTCCTTACAATGTGTTTGCAAAGCATGATCTCTCTTTGGCGATAGATTTTCTTTTCTTCTCTTAACTATATACTCTATAGCAGGGGTGTCAAATTCACCACGTCATGTGACGTGTCGTGACGTATCACAACTTTTTTTCCCATTGCTGGAGCTGGGGTGGGCGCAGCTTCTGCATGATGCATCCGGCCCGTGGGCCGGCAGACTATAGCCTATGCTATAGTCAAGAAAGAACACAACCTTAGAAGTCCTGCTTCAGCACCTCTGAATTGTTTTATTTTATGTGCAACCATTCATTTTAATAATGACTTCTGGGATTAGACAAGTAAACTTTTTCATTTATGACCTTTTGTTGTTTTCATCATGGATAGGGCTTATACCATTAAAAAAAGCAAAATAGAAGATTTACAGAAATATTCAGGCTTATATAATTAATTGTTCAAAATGGAAAAAAACTGTTGCTGTTCAAAGGACAATCTAGTCCCCCTTAGGAGCAGGCATTTCAGGCTACAAATGATCTCAGCCAACTCAATGAATTTCTGCTAGGCTCCCAAAGAACACTGGCATGAACTATGTTCACAAAGTCCCTCTTACACCTGTTCAATAGCAGCTGTAAAGGCCAACCATTGGACTTAATCCAGCACTATTACACAAGAACAAATATGTCAAATCTATATTTAGGCAGCTCTCTTGCACTGTAATTCTTCCAATGCCTTGATTTGGTTTATTTGTTCTATGTCTTACTCCCAGGGATAGCCCGTACTATTTAATTCCCGAACCCCTTATTTCAAGCATGATATTGAATCTTATTTCAAGTGGTTATGGGCTTTTAACAGGTAGCAGGTCAGTTTAGGGAGTGCAAAGCCTAGTACTCTTGTATAATTCTGTCTTCTGACTTGTTACCACTTCTTGTTTCCCAATTTTTAACTCCCTAGGCATTTTGGCTCATTCCTGTTCTCTTTAGTCCAAAATTAGATTTTGGGGCTAGCATCTCTATTTAAACTTGATATATTACCTGGATAAATATGGGTGCTGGAATAGTTCTGCTGCAGTGACATAAGAACATCTTAAATCAGCTGAGAGTTTTTGCCCGAGTCAGCATAATCACTTGTGCATTGTCTTAATGCTGGTGATTTGGAGAGGTGCAGAGGATTTACATCACTTTCCATCTAGAAGCTTTTAACACTATTGGAGTAATAGATTCAATTATAATGGTATTGGCATTATATACCATGTGTTTGCCTACCTACCTACTATACGAAAGGCAAACACCCACACGTTCCAAAATGGCAGTAAGGAAATGCAGAAAACCCTTAATTCTTTTCTGCCATCTAGTTTATAACCAAGATGTAGTAGCTGTAATACTAACAAGAGATATTACACGTGTAGAATAAAATGCAGTTGATGCTGCAGTAAAATATGCTTATTTCAAAGAAATTATTTCTTGGGTTGAAGTGAGGGAAGAAAACCACTCTAATAACCAAGAGATGGATGAAATATAGAAAGAAGATCAACATATTGGCATCACTATGAAAACAACTTAGTAACATAATCGATAATCAGAATACCTTTCAATAAAATAATTTACTTCCCCTTCTAGAGGCCTCATCTGAGAGGTGTAGACAAAGTTGCCTGCAGCTGGGGATTTAAGATTGAGTATGTTCAAGCCATGATTTTTCCCTGTAAAGTTCTATGGAAGCAAAAGTTAAACTTGAAGAAGCAGGAAAGAAAAAAGTATTAATGCTTTTGAACTTTGATGTTGGAGAAGATTCCTGAGAATACTACAGCCAGCGAAGAAAACAAAGAAATCAACCCGGAATTCTCTCTTGAAGCATACATGATCAAGCTCAAATTATCCTACTTTGGACACATTATATGGAAATCTAGTTCTCTGGTGATTTGAAAGCTGGGAAAAGTAGAAGGAAAGAAAATAAGATGATCAGCAGCAAGTGGAAGGAACTTAATTACAGTGGTGAAGGGTTCACAACTGGAAGTCCTAAAAGACCAGATTGTGGCAGATTGTCCTGGAGAAAATCTATCTACTCTTATGTGGTTGCTAAAAATCAGTACCATCTTAATGGAATGAATTAATTCATCAATATCAGCATTCTATAGTACCTTGGGAATTGTGTACAATAGTTTCAATTTTTAACACCTGAAGAGGGTAAAGTAACAATTGTGAGAGGAACAATAAGGTAGATATGCATTATGCCTTGAAGTTTCCTTCTTTTGCATTACTAATGTTTTGCTTCCTTTTGTTGTCTTTACCCATGAGTTTTAAATTGTGCCAGAGGACTAGCAAGAGATTGAGAGTTATTTTGTAAAGGCTTTTGCTATAGATATGGGTCAATATATTTAGACAATTATACAGAGAATAATCAAGAAATGCCCCCCCTCTCCCCAACTGTTTGGTATATTTCAAAGGAGTCATAGAGAAGTGCCTTTTGTAATGGTGCAATTTTTGCCAGAGAGAAATTAGAAGTATTTGGCTTGCTCTATTAACAAAAACAGATACTGTTCCCTCGATATTTTTTTCAACTCATGGAAATCTGAATGAGCAGCCCAATTTGTGGAACTGGGCATAGGCTACTTGTCTGCACATGCAAGTAGGAAGTTAGAAAGTGCAGAGACAATGCAAGTCTTTCTGGTGGCTAAGGCAGAAAATCTGGATGGAATTCAAAAGTGGTAAAAATATAACCCTGCCAAAGCCCCTTTTCCTACGGTTAAGTGGGATTTTTTAAAAATGTGCTGTCATAGTTTGAAATAACTGGGCAGCCCTGGGAAAATTGCTGTTGCTGGGACCCCCCTCCCCCTTTAATGTGACAGGTGATCTAGGTATGAAGACTTTGCTTTCAAATCTTCATACTATACTCTTTTATTGGTTGGCAGGCTAATAGATAATTAAAGAACAGTTTAGTCATCTCTGTGGGATCTCTGTGGAGAATTGCCAAGCTGACAATGTTGCGTTTTAATTATTAAGCAACACTGATACCTGTCTTTGGAAGGCAACTAACACACAGCAGATCTCTCATCCAACAGCTCCAATTTGCTCCATTTAACTTGTTGAATAGTTTTCTGTCAAGCACCGCATGCTAGCTCAAACCTCTGGCACAACTCAAACATGTTTCATGAAGCATTTGCCAGCCATGCCTCTATTTGAAACCTGATATGCTTCATGAATTAATAGATTTTTCTCTACCTTTTTTTTCTTCTTGGCCAAGCCAAATATGAGGCAAAATTGCATAATACAACAAAATACAAACAGGCTAATTTTTCGTGGCAGAATCTGTATTTTTACAGCCTTTAGGAAGTTAGGTGTACTTCCATTCTGAGGTGCCATCCTACCCTACTGTTTTATAGTCTCATAGTTACCCATTAAAAGAGATAGGGCTTCAGCTGCAATATCATTCCTTGCCATCCTCATATTTCGACATCCCACCTCCCCATGGATGCCAGTGGCCACAATTTGGCTTTGATTGCCTCCTGACCTAATTTTTTTAAAATAAATGATTTTATTTTAAAACATTCACAATACTCACACATTGGCATGGTTTGGTGGTGCTTTGGTTATTTCTAAGTAATGAATATCTTTATTACTGGTCACAGACACACCACGTATATCAGACTAAAACAATAAGTTGGTCCTAATAAAAACATTCTTTACTATAGATTTTGACTGTTTTCCCTTGGAGGATTATCATGGCTTTTTCTTTTCAAGATAAAGTAAGCTATTCTTAACTTAAGAATGCTTACTACATATTGTCAGCTCAACAGTTCTGCTGTCAGCTTCTTAAGACATAGGCCAAACCTGCTTGACCTTAGAAAGCTTTCTTCTAAAAACATATGAAATCATTTGGGACCATGGAGAAGCTAACTGCTGTTAATTTGTGGTGTTCCCTTGTTCACTTAAAAAAACAACCTGTTGGCGATAAATGTCACCATTTCTCACACGCCTTGTATTCTGTATATGGTTAATAGTAATGTTGCAAAAAGAAACCACTCCTAGAAAACATTTTGTTTAAAAAAGCTTTTTTAATTGCCTTTATACAAAGAAATCAAAAAAACCTACAGAATTGCAACTCTTAATAATCAACAACCATCATAATTTCAATGTATGTAAGACCTACATCAACATACCTTTGTGGCCAACAAGATTCTTAAAATCCTAATTTTGAACAGCCCACTCCTATTGAACATCATAAGCAAAGCCCCTGACCCAGGTTCAGCTGCAGCTAGCATCCTGGATGGACATGTGCTTGCTCATCCACTATGAGGAGCAGATAGTGTTGCAAAGGAAGAGCAAGTGTGTATTCAGAACTATATCATTCTACATATATAAATCCCCAAAACCAGATCAATGTGAACCATTTGCCCTGAGGCAGAGAATCCCACCATCCCAGAAATGTAATCCCATTTCCATTTAGCTATAAATTCAATGGTCTGCTGCTTTCCTAGCTGATCTTTCCCTAATTGATTTCCTTAGGCAGCAAAAGGAAATAGGGATAAAAACAAATAGCTCACATTATTTCAGCCTAGGAATTATTTTCCTCTTTTGCTTCCCAAGCAACATACATGGGAAAGCTCCCCTCCTGATTGGAACAATGGGAGTTGTAAGGCACCAGGCTGAAAAAACTTGGCAGAGCAAGTAAAAATGCAGTTGATAGGAACTGTGACAATACTTAAAAAAAAAAAAATCAGAAGCTTTGTGATTCATGGCTGATTTAAAAAGAACTTGCTTTTTTGCTGGGCCTATTTTATACTAAAGTGTGTTTCTGTCACAGCAAACCATTCATTGCCAATGTGAAACTGTTGCCCTCTCCTACTGCTCTGAATCTTCTTCATTTCTGTCTCTATCTGGTTTGCTACTACTAGTTTTAATGGCTATGCATTTAGATACTCTACTTTCAGGTACACCGCCTTCTCCCTAGAAGCAGTATACTTTGCCTTGCAGATGAGGAAGAGACGGCAAAAGTAGTACTGTGGGTCATGAAAACCAGCAAGCATGTGGATAGGAAGGAGCAACACATTTGATTTATCATAGAGATTTGACACTGATATAAAAGCAAATCAATGCTCGCAAGGCTGTAGCAGGTAGGTGTCCTTAACATAAAAGATTTGTGTTTGTGGCTTGGAGGATGAGAACATCAATGGACTGGATCCTTTTTTAGTAATATGTGTGCAAACATCTGAAAAAAATATAACCCATGTGGAAGAACGTATTTTGCTTAATGTAGTACAATCTATTATGTTTACTCCTGTCAGATTACGCTGGCAGACATTGTGATAGTCTTGGAAAAGCCTATCCCCTATTCCAGACCCTGAATGGTCTACTAAAACCCCCAATCCTTTCCCCTGAGCCCTCCATCCTATCCTCCTTTCCCCTCCCCCTAGCAAAGAGCAGTTTGCTGGATTTAGGCCATTAGCCCTAGAGCTGCTGTAAGCTGAGAATGCCCTGGGCGTGCATGCAGGCATGTGTCTCTCCAAACAGTTAAGCCTTGGGGTAAACGGTGACAGCTTCATAACCCTCCGGGGGCCTCATGCGAGCCCTGGCGTGAGTTTCACAGTATAGCTGCCCCTCCACAAAGAAGTAACCTTTCTGCTTCAGGTTGAGATTGCAGTCGGAACAGATGAAACATTCTGGGTGCCTGTACTTGTCACGGGCTTTTACTACTGTGCCACTGTTAAATGAACAATAATAAAAAAAAAAAAAACAGAAAGAAAAAGTCAGCTGAATGCAATTTTCAGAGACTGGGACAGAGAAATCAATGACAAGTCTGCTGCTTAGGTTCCTAGGGGTCAATAAATTGTGAGCTTCAGTCTTCTTCAGCTCTACCCTGTTCTTGGGCATGGTTCTAATCTCTACGATTGCCATTCTACAAGGGTAGCTTGGTTAGGTTCCCAATTGGAGTTAAAGGAAATATTAAAAAAAAGCTTAGCACACACAGGACATGTGGGCTTTATTTATAACAAGGCCCTATGCTTTCTTCAACCTTTTAAAAGTAAGTTAGAACAAACATATACAATGTGTCATTAATAATATGGCATTTTGATTTCATTTGTGAGGTTTCCAGGAATCAATGGTTTTGTTTGTCCTCTTCCGCTTTTATGTCCTGTCTTTTACATTTTAATCTAGTGGGGAAAACTGAATGTTTATTCTGGGAGCGTTGTTTTGGCTCAACCTCAGAATACAGGTAGTCCTCAACTTACAATCATTTATTTAGTGACTGTTCAAAGTTACTGAAAAAAGTGTCTTATGACCATTTTTCACACTTACCACTGTTGCAGGGTCTCCATGGTCACATGATCAAAATTCAGATGTTGGCAACCGATATGTATTTATGATGGTTGCAGTGTCCCAGGTTTATGTGATCATCTTTTTCAATCTTCTGACGAGCAAAGTCAACGAGGAAGCCAGATTCACTTAACAGCCATATTACTAACTTAACAACTGCAGTGATTCACTTAACAATTGTTGCAAGAAAGGTTGTAAAATAGGGCAAAACTCACTTAACAACTATCTTGCTTAGCAACAGCAATTTTAGGCTCCATTGTGGTTGTAAGTCAAGGACTACCTGTATTTATTAATGATGAATAACATAACAAATGAACATAACTTTAAGATTATAAATGAGAAACATCGCTTTTCGTAACAGGTTGTTATAAACGCTTTTGAAAACCAATGTTACAAATCTACAATAAGAAAGTGAAATATCTTACACAATGCCATTTCCACACTTGTCACACAAAGGCACTTTTGGCACACTTCCAGCACCAGCACCTGTCTTTGTGATGGGTGCTCTTACACTCCTTGTCCCACTGGGACGACTTTCTGCAAACAAAACAAAGCAATATATATAGTCTTGAGTGACTTTTAAATGACTACCATTAGAAGTTTAAAATGTATAAACATTTGTTTCCACCCCATGTTAGGATTTTTCATTATAACAGACACTCTTTCACAAATAATTTTACCGATGAAATCTGCATATGTACAACAATTTTTACGGTAGTTTCTTCACTATTCAGTTATCTGTCTGTTTGTATACAGTATATTGATTTGAAGGCAGCAAATAATTTTTTCTTATTCTAATAGGAATGCAGGTGTTTTCATCACTGCTAACTTCATTGAAATTACTAGGATTCAAGGAGCTTTCCTTCCTCCAATCTGGTGTTGGAGTCCCATGGTATTGGAACAATCACTCTTAGAATTTTGTCTATGGCATCCAATAAATATAACTTCAAATAAGGTAGCAGGTGGATGTATAGTGATTAAGGTACCAGACTAAAAACTAGGAGACTATGAAGGAAAACTCTTGTGCCTTAGACACAAAGCCAAATGGGTGACCTGTGCTAGTAAATTTATCTCAGTCCCAGGAAGCAGGCAATGGCATATCACATTTCTGAAATCTTGGCAAGAGAAATGCATGGACCTGTCCAGGCAGTCTCCAGGAGTCAAGATTGACTTGAAGACATAAAAATAGAAACAAAGCAAACAAAAATAGAGATGGACAAAATCACTGTACACCATGTCTATTCCACACCTAGGGCTTCGGGGGTGGGTGGGGGTAAGAATGATGGATTACTAATCAGCAAGTTCAAATAACTCCCTTGAAGGTAGGGAAGAAGTAACTGAGGAAGCAGTATTTCATCATTTCCTTTTATAGCATCTACCAAAGGCCTGTCTCTGAAGTATGATTTTGGTGGAAGAATGAGATTTTTTTTTTCTGAGAAGCTTTCCCCAGATATTCTTGCCTCTTGCAGAACTAACAAAGATTTTCTAGAAACGTAAAAGACCAAAACATTTAAAAGTTTTCTTTTAACTATCACTTTCCGTCCTTAAAATAATCAGAGGGATACTAAGCTGTATAACAGAGAATAGGAAAACTTAATCATAGAATTTTTAGCTATTTAGTCCTTTCTTCAATTATTCAATACACTGACAAAAGATCAGTAATTTTTACATTTTTCTTTAAAAATATAAATAAACAATTTTAATTCAGTGTCAGGGTAGATGCAGGGGGAGATCAAGAAAATCAAGATGGCAGCAATGTCCATGCGGTCAATGTCTTGCCCTATTTTACATGCTTCTTGGTTGCACTTTGATTTTTTTTTCTGCTTCTATCTAAGAATGCCCCTGTTCAGTGTTAAAATTTTCCTATTCCTATTTCTATTTGGTATTACATTTGCAATTAAGATAATCTCCAAGTGAGTGTCAAGAGGAACTTGATCTCACAGGTAGCTAACATCTTAAAAGAGCAACAGCTTAATGGGGCTGGATTAAGATGCATACATTCCATGTTGATTCCTTAGATAAATTTTTAAAATCACACTATAGTAAATAACACAGTATAATAAATGCTTCTGATTAAAACAGTACAGTATAGAAGTGCACTTAAAATAGTATATTCCTTTCTATTAAAATGTATTTTATTTTAGCTCTCCCTTACTGTTCTCTTTTTTGTACCATAAAAATACTATTTTTAATGGCCTCTCTTAAAGTAATACTCCTGACTTATATTTTTATTGATATAATCACATATTTTATTTATGCTTCCTTTTGAGTGCTTTCTTGTATTAGGAATTTAAGTCATCTATGGTCTTCCGTATAGATACTAACCAGAATCAAAATATCTAAATTTAGCAAGCTGCTCTATGTTCCCTCGTACAACTTAAACAGTGAAAGATATAATATGAGAACTAACCAGATTCTTCAGAGACCATGTCTTGGAGCACTTTAAAAGAACTGGACTGCCGTGGTTGGCTGGGTTCTTGAGGATCATCATGTAGCATCCTATAAACATCAGACTGAGGCACTGCAGCTGGTGCTGGCTCACTGCAAAGTCCATGCAAGTATGAAATAAAGGTAGTTAATCATTAAAGGATGTTATAGAAGGACATTAAACACGCACATATAAAATGACTCTTGGAACACCTCCATATATTCATTTTAATACAGTGTGAGTTCAGAAAAATTACTTCGGTTACACCGAGAGTTTTGGGTTTACAGAAGGCCATTTGGAATGACGGGCTCTAAATACCTTCAGGTGGTCAAAAATACCCAATATATCATAAACTATTTTTAAAAGCCTTTGTGATTTTGATAGGTATATGTTGTCTGATACTTGAAATTTATTGAGAACGAGAATTCAAATGTTTTTTGAGTAGGCAGAACTTTCTACGTGGTTCTTAGGATCAGATTCATAATTACAAATTATTCCACAATTTGATTTTTATTGCACTTGCTTCATAAAACAAGAAAAGAGCTATAGTAACTTAGTTCTGCCCTTGCATATGGTTAGCATTAGGACAAGCTGTGATGAATACAGATTGAAAAGTTTAGACAGAACTCATTTTGGGGGGAAGGAACAGATAGCAATTTCCTCCCCAGGGTATATTCTACATTTTTAGTATATGTTGATCTGGAGCACTGGAAAACCCTGAAACTACAGCTTTTTTGCTCAAAACATATATTAAAAAGTAAATTAAAAAGATTAAAAAGTAAATTATTATACTAAAAATAATCATGTAACAATATAATAAAAAATTAGAAGCAATAGCAAATGATCACATCTTCACTTAAACAAATCAAAAATAAAGTGGTCCCCTGAAATTCATTAGATGTCAACAAACATATCTAGAAAATCAAGACAGTGTAACTCATGGGCCTTCAGAAATGCATAAATTAAATAAAAGTAGTTTAAAGTACATAATGTTTAAACTTGCAAGTTGTAATATTTCTAAATATAATTCCTATTCAGTTTATATCTTGATCTGTTATGTTCCAAAGAAAATTTCAGGATGATATTAGTTATTATATATAAAATATTCCTAAGCAGAAAGATACCATCCCTATATTTGAGTCTAATGAAAACAAAGTCCAACAACAAAAGCATTTCAAATTATTTTTTTCTGGAATGGTTTTCAAAAACAGGTTTCGCTATTTGTAATACAATCAGTGAAAATTTCATTCATAATTCCAGCTTTGTTATAAAAAGCCCCAATGAAACACATGCAAAAACTAAACAAGTTGGCAATTTAAACATGTCACATAATTTAAATACATGTAGCCTTCAAGAATATGTATGCATTGTTTTTGGAACTGTCATAACTCAGTTGATTATATATATATATATTTAAAAGCATAAAATATCGTACATCCAATTTAAAAAGCACAAAATCAATGATGAGCTAGCTATCTCACCGATGAAAAGATCCTTCAGAATGTATTTAAAAATAATACAGTTGGAAGAGACCTTGGAGGTCATCTAGTCCAACCTCCTGCTCAGGCAGGAAACCCTATACCATTTCAGACAAATGGCTGTCCAGTCTCTTAAAAACTTCCAGTGTTGGAGGAATTTAAAAGAACAAGATCATCCAATGACCTTTATTTAATTAGTGTTACCTTCAAAGTATTTTTGTTCCATAAAGCATGACCAGTTTCTCCCTCCTAAACAAAATTCTATTAATAAACACCAGACAGAACCAACTTTATTAATAATCCAGGAAAAGGTTTTAATGCTTTTCAGAAATTGTTAATTAATTAGTAAGAGAGACAGGAATCAACAGAAAGCACAAATATATATATAAATGCAGCCACAAACTATAATTATAAATAATCAGTTACCTTGGAGTAATTCTTAATGCAATTTTATGCATAGGATTGTATTGTACCCAACTTCATTGATGGATAAAGCTTTCTGATTATAAACTGGCCAAAACCTTAATACACCTACAATTATAAATTTAAATATGAACCACAGACTGATACAATCTTATTCAATTTTCATAATGAGAATGAAATAAATTTTCCTTAATGTACTTTAAGCTTTTTCATTTTCTAGTATAGGACATAGCTCATGAAAAAATAAAAAGAGTTGAAACTGGACTCAAGAGATCTCTAATGAGATCCAGACTTTCTCTATTATTCTATTTTTGTTTTCAAGAAGCTAAGCAAATTTTTGGACAGGTATCTGCAGTCTGCAGTTCAGATAAGATTAATAAAGGAGATGAAATCATCCAGCACTTATTGGTCACTTGAGATTGCTGCAGAAATGCTCCCTCCGCTGTAGTCCCTAGCCATGGTCTTCCAGGGTCATCCTGCTTTGGGCACTGTAAACTTCAGATTCTTTCATACCCAGCTCTTCCCCCATGTTCATAGATAAGCCAGCAGGATCCCTGGATCAGAGACATGGATCAGGCTGAACAGCAGTGGGGATGTATTAAGTAAAGCAAGAAAGAGCCAGCCTTCTTTCTGCTATTTAAGAGTGTGATCTCCTCATCACGCTTGTCAGTTTTTCTCAGTCTGCTTTTGAACATAGATTATTCTTTCTGAAGACTGTTAAACCTGTGTTTAAAAGTAGCCCAACTAACAATTGATAGGGAGGGAAGATTAATCGCTGCAGTTCAAGAGCTCCTCATTTTCTCACAACTGCCACTTCCAACCCCATGTGCCTGTTGGTTGTTTATTTTCTTTCTTTTGGTTTTTGGAGAAGCTTGTATGATTGTAAGCAGTCTGGGTGCCTGTATGGTAATACTTGAGATCAAAGAGCTGACAGAGTCAACTTTCTTCTCCTGCTCCCTTTCCTAGAGATCCACTGCAGGTTAGTGCTAACATGAGGAAGCCACAGCATCTGGCTCCTCCTCCTCTCCATGATTTGCTTAATGGCTTGTGCTACAGTTTATGCCAAGAACAATATTGAGAAAGAGGGAGGACAAGATTTAATCAGTGGCTTTGCTTAACAGGCTTTGCTCAATTTAAATCAAGATACCAACATCCAACATATAGCAGAAGCTCCAGAGGCAGGATAGGGATCGACAGCAACAATAGCCAATAATATGATTTTTTTGATGACTTGAAGACAGGTGAAGTGTTCTTTCACTGAACAAATGAGAAAAGGCCTTTAAAGTGGCATGGGATAACTATGCTTACAAGCCTTAATGGATAACAAGCAAATAGCTGGCACATGGGCAGCATTCTTCATGCAGTATGCTAAGCACACAGGATGGCTCCCATTACCTTATATAGGGTGTTTCCCCGAGTGCTGTAGCAACCTGCCCTTGCAGTGTTTCCATAATATTGTCATCTGAATATATCTGCATAGGAGTGTTAAACTGAGCGTGCACAATCTTGACACCAGGAAGCTCCATTTCTAAGGGAATGTTGGGGGCCATCTTAGCTGCAGCTTTCAACTCAGTAGGACAGATAGTGCTAACAGTGCTAATGGAAGAGGGAGTGCTACGTCCACTGCTGCCATCAAAACCGGAGGGAGTACTGCATACGTGATTCAAATCAGAGTGAGAACAGAAGGTAAATAAAAGGCACATGCAGTTTCTAGAGTGATTAAAGAGAGAAGAGGATGCAAATACAAGAATTCAGCACAAGCTTTTGTGTATGCTTTCTGCTGTGTACAATCTGTTGTAAAAATCCTCATATTTTGTATGATCAAGTCTCATCACTATCCACTAAAATGTATGTTAAAAGTTAATTGGAGCAGGTTCAGCCAATTTAATATTAGTGCTGGAACCTTTTGAGGTTTTCCAGTTTAGCCTTAAAAGCAACAACAATATTCATATTCTTCAGTCCAGGATTATACATATAATCCTACTGATGTATGCTTACAATATTTTCATAATATTGTAGCCATTTCAGTGTACTGTAATCTGTTTCCTAAAAATTTCCTGATGTCATTATAAATATATCTTATTCTGAATTCTGATGTTCTAAAAAAAAGAACTCTGAAAACCAAGCTGTTAAATATTTAAATTGTGATGCCATAGAAAATAATTAAACTATGCAAATATATTTTCTTGCATTTGTTTCACATTGGAAAAATATGCATGCTCTTGCAGTGTTTATATATTATAGTGATGAAATATTCAATGGTCCAAAAATCAAAACTACATAAACATATGTTTACAATTAAGCTCATTGCAATAACTCTTTGGCAACACTGATTTTATTATTCTTGTCTAATGTTTAGGGGAGGGGAAGTAAGATTTTAGGTCATTTAATTAAAAATAGGATTAGCCAAAATCCAGAAAATGAATCATACTTTGTTAAAAAATACATACATTGGTATGTTAAAAGCAGACTCTCATGATAGATCACTTTATATGGACAATAAAGAAAATGCTGAAGATCAGCTTTAAGGTCTCTTATTATTCTACAACATGGCTTAGAGTCCTTTTGGACGCAATGTTTCAGCTATGAATGCAATAAATCAGTTTGGACATATTAAGCAACACAATTAAGGAACTACTAAACATATAGTCACAGTCATTCCCTTTCAAATATTGCACAATGGGGAAAAAGCGATAACATTTACTGAACATTGATGAGAGGTTAGTTTTGTTCATTGATATTTTAAAATAACTGGCTGGCATTTCTGCATGATATGGTACCAAGAAATCAGGAAGTAATTATGATCTGGAAAGCTAGCCTAAAGTGTTGATTATGCTAGATGTTATATATGGATTTACGTTAAGAGGATAACAAACATTATGGCTTAGAATCGAACTCTCAATGTGGAAAGAAAATATCTCCAGTCCTCCTAAAATCTATATAATATTATGTTGCCTGTTGCTATCTCTTGATTTGTGATTACAATCAAAACTTTGCAATGATTCTGAATAAATACATAATGAAGAACTTCAATGTATACTCTGGAAAATGAGGGAATATACCAACATGAAAGGTCATAGTAGTGACCTTAAATCTAATTCCCCTCTTAGACATTAACCTGGAAATATAGTGTAACCTCACTTTTCATTATAAATCTGCCATTGTCTCATCAACAAATCTCACTGTTTCATTGGAATTTGCATATAGATGAGCAGGTATACTTTAGGTTTGTGCTACAAGGTTGAAATCATATGTATTTAGGGCATGAAATCAACCGATTTCACTGTGGATTGGATTGCAGGCTAAATGTTCACAATCTGGTAAATATTAGAAGTGTCAAGTTTTGTGAACTTCTGAAATGAAATCTAAATCTCATCACTTTTGCTGAATATTGCCAATCAAATACACATGGTTCCCAACATTTACTGGCATGTCCAAGCTCAGACAATAACAAGTCAGCCTGTTATTATCACAAATCTTATATGATTGCAAATATTCACTGAATGACACAACTGTATCAGTAAATATTTCTAGAAATACTAAAATATTTTTAATTGAAATGAATAACATTTCTTAAACCACAGATCCTTTAACAAAATTTCAATCAAAATGCACAACTAATTCAAGGTTGTCAAGAGGAATTCATATAAGACCATACCAGCATACTTTTCAAGAAAACATATTCCTTACTATCAGAGGCAAGGCAAAGAAATTCAAAGCCTTATGTGCTCCAAGCAAGCATGCAGTTTTTCATTTGCCAGATCTCGCAGCCAAATATCCCTAGAAGGGGAGAGCCACACGTGGCATTCCTCAGGAAAAAAGCAAGACCCAGAGCCAAGGTTTGGAAGACAAGAACCAGGCTTGTCAGTCAATGGCAGGGCTAATGCTAATAACTTAAATACATTGTCAACACTCTCACCACAAACGTGGTCTTAAGCAACAGGGCCCTCATTAGCAGTGTCAGGAAACAAAAGGATGCACAAGTAATTACGAATTTCCAGTCATTTGTTTGCAGATATTATGTGTTACTAGTAAACACAAAAAAATGCTAGGTAGACATGGGGTTATAATTTTCAAACTTTGTCTTGCTACACACTGTTTTCTAAATTCAACTGAATGACAAAAGAAATTAAAACCAGAGTTTTGGTTTCCTATATATTGCAAAGTAATTGTGCTATATATTTTCAATTCTCAAATGTCATCCTCCATAAATTCTTACAGCAATGTAGGAATTCATAAAGGAAAGTACCACTTCTATTAAATCATATTCTTTATGCATTAAACCAAAACAACAAAAGTCCATTTTCTTGTTTTATTCTCAATAAATGTCTTACATTTATCTGTTTCATTAGCACAGACTATATACAGATGTCTTCTGACGCAAGATCTATTGAACTTAATAAAATTTTGGGAACTCTGTGGCCTAAGATGTTGTTGTAACTTGAATCAATATGTATGCTACATTTTTTACCATGAATTTGCATGATTTAAGAACTGGATCTCTTTATTACTTGGGAATCACTGTTTGACTACAGCTGTGAAGCAAGCATTTCATTCATTAGAAGGATTTACAACATACTGAAGTAGCAATATTACTGAACCCCTACAACCCAATTTTAGAAAAAAAAAATCATGCACCAGTTACAGGCAAAACTTATGACCTGCTTGGGCTTTGGACTACGAAAGGTTTAGGTCGAACATTATGTTTGTGTTCAAAGTAGCTTATATCCTGGAAAAAAAGGAAAGGATTACAAAACAACTTTCAGCAAATTACAGTATATTTGTTTCCAAAGAAGATAATGCACACATTGAAAATTATGGAGTGTAAGTTGTAGGGTAGTAGTATTAGCACATTTCCTTTTATTGGAATAAAAACAGAGTGAAGGTTATAGCCTAGCTAAAGTCAGGCATTTTAAAGTTGCTGGTCCTACTCCACGTTCTACAAAGCAAGTCCCATGAAATATACAGATTTAAAATAACAAAAGCGTTCAGGAGTAGACTGCACACATCAGTATAAACAACACCAGTTGAAGTCTGTATGATGTGCAGGTTTAGCCCTGTTATGTTTATTCAGATGAAAGTCAGATTAAAAGTAAATGGGTTTCAGTTTATAGCATGTATATATGCATAGAATTATACTTTAGGCGCTTGTTTAGCTTTGTTTTGGCTAGATTGAACTCATGTTGCAGCTACACATAAATTTTATGTTGAAAGTTCTCTAGAAAAGCATGTTCAAAATATTAGTCCTTCCCACATAAATATTCATTTGAAGGTTTGAAAGGCACTTTTTAAAAAAGTTTTGAAGATCAGGAAAAAAAAGAGAGCAAAAGGCAGGAAGAGATGGACTCAACAATATACAAAACAAGGATACCAAAAGTAGTGATGAGAGGCCATCTCACAATGTGGTACTCACTTTTCAGCTGAACTAGGGATCAGGCCACGCAGCTGTCCATGAAGAGCATCGTGTATATTGCCGGACGAATAAAGCCCAATTGGAGAATTATAGGCAGAACTCATTACCTGCCTTTTGTCATCAAGGTTAGCTGCTGCAACAAAAGGCTTGGCCTTTCTGTTATGAGTTGTACCAATAGGCTTCAATTCCTGTACATAATAGGCAGACAAAATACACAGAGCTACTATGCACACTTAAGCCAACAGCAAGCAAAACTGACATTGCAGCTAATTATTAATCAAATGCATCAGTCCCAAGGCACAACAAGCCTTGATTTAGTAAATCAGTAAGCAAGCATCCTATGGAAATTTTTAGGGAAAATAGTACCAGTTGTAGGCAGATAAGCTTACAGACGTGGACTATCATTGTTATTTATTTGAGGCAGCATTACAAGCATTTGGCTGCAGAATATTGCAGAACAGCCACAGTTCTTCCTTCTCTCTCTCAGCTACTAATATCTAGCCATCCAGAAATCAAAAAGTAAGTGCTGCTATTGCACTACCTCTTTCTCCACTTTTGTTGGCGATAAGCAATGACACAAGCAGGAATGTGAGGTCAGTGATGTTACCTCACACAAATTTGGGTGACTAAAGATAAGGGGGCAGGAGAGAAGACAAAATGGGTTTATTTTATTTATTTTATTTTATTCGGTCTTGTATGCCGCTCCTCTCCGGAGACTCGGAGCGGCTAATAACATGTATATAAAACATAAAATTTCAATACAAGTCCAAATAAAAATATCTAAAAAAAACAAACTAACACCCACTCATATTTACCATTCAATCCACAATCATCCCCAGGCCTGCTGGCAGAGGAAAGTTTTAAGGTTTTTATGGAAGGCCAGGAGCGTGGGAGAAACGCGGACTTCAGGAGGCAGTTGGTTCCAGAGGGCGGGTGCCACAACAGAGAAAGCCCTCCCCCTAGGGCCCGCCAGCTGACATTGTTTCGCTGACGGGACCCGGAGGAGGCCGACCCTGTGTGCTCTCACCAGTCGTAGGGAAGTATGTGGCAGAAGACGGTCCTGTAAGTATCCTGGTCCCTTGCCATCAAGGGCTTTATAGGTAATAACCAACACTTTGAATTGCGCTTGGAGACCAATAGGCAGCCAATGCAGCATGCGGAGAGTTAACGAAATGTGGGCACGACGAGGCAGGCCCACAACCGCTCGCGCAGCTGCATTCTGCACTAATTGTAGTCTCCGAACACTCTTCAAGGGTAGCCCCATGTAGAGAGCATTGCAGTAGTCGATCCTCGAGGTGACAAGGGCATGTGTGACTGTGAGGAGAGACTCCCGATCCAAGTAAGGGCGCAACTGGTGCACCAGGCAAACCTGGGCAAATGCCCCCCTCGCCACAGCCGACAAGTGATGATCCAACATCAGCTGTGGATCGAGGACTCCCAAGTTGCAGACCTTCTCCGAGGGGACTATAGATTCAACCCCCCAGAGTGATGGAAGGACAGATTGAAATGTCCTTGGGAGGCATCACCCACAGCCACTCTGTCTTGTCAGGGTTGAGCTTTAATCTGTTAATGCCCATCCAGACCCTCACAGCCTCCAGACACTGGCACATCACCTCAACCGCTTCACTGATATGGCCAGGAGTGGAAATGTACAGCTGAGTATCATCAGCGTACTGATGGTATCTCACTCCGTGCCGGTGGATGATCTCACCCAGTGGCTTCATGTAAATGTTAAAAAGTAGGGGGGAGAGAACCGACCCCTGAGGTACCCCACATGGGAGTAACCTAGAGGTGGACCTCTCACCCTCACACCGACTGCGACCGACCAGAGAGATAGGAGGAGAACCACCGCAGCACGGTGCCCCCCACTCCCAAACCCCCCAGCCGGCGCAGAAGGATACCATGGTCAATGGTATCGAACGCCGCTGAGAGGTCAAGAAGCACCAGGAAAGAGGACTGGCTTCTATCCCGGGTCCGCCAGAGATCATCCATCAGAGCAACCAAAGCAGTTTCGGTGGAGTAGCCGGGCCTGAACCCAGACTGCAGAGGGTCCAGATAATCGGCTTCCTCCAGAGACCGCTGGAGCTGGAGTGCCACCACCTTCTCAACAACTTTCCCCACAAAGGGGAGGTTGGAGACTGGACGATAGTTGGTCATAATTGCTGGATCCAGGGAAGGCTTCTTGAGGAGGGGGCGCACAAGTGCCTCCTTTAAAGGAGCCAGGAAGGACCCCTCCCTCAAAGAAGCGTTGAAAATCTCCTGGATCCAGGTACGTGTCATCTCTCTACTGGCAGAAACCAGCCAGGAGGGACACAGGTCCAACAAATAGGTGGCGGAACTCACAGCTCCAATGGCCCTGTCCACTTCATAAGGCGTAACAGCCTCAAACTCGTGACCTTTCCCGGCAATTGTATTTCTTCTATAAATATGTGATTTCTTTGTTGCAGATTAAATGAAATGACCATCTTTCATGGGTCTTGGGCCACAAGGTTTCTTTTAATCAATAAAATCCATTTCTAGATACAGTTTAAATGGTATAAATAATTGAATCAAAGCACAAAAAAGTCCAACTCATCCTTTCTTTTGGTTGTAGCACTGCCATAATTTGGTTAGTCCTAAAGCAAGACAGACATAAAGGGACATGCTGCCTTCTGAATAAATTCTAAAAAGTGGTTTTCAGAAGATGCAAAATAAAACTAAGCTGATAAATGCTCTGCATTTAAATCAATCAGCAACTTCTGCTTGCACTATCATGCTGAGATCTAAACAGAAATACAGCATAATTTATTGCTTCCAATCCTAATGAAGCAAGAACAAAATTGCCACAGGAAAAAAGGGTGGCAAGAAAATCTGAAAGAAGTAAACAAAGCCCTGTTGTGTGTTCTGATTTACAATCTATTTAAAAAACACTATTAACTTCCTCAAGTCATTTGCTTTACTAAATTAGTGTTTAAATTGTGTGGGTACTTTAACAAGATTTTTTTTTTCATTGCTCCAATTGCTTTAGCTGTGTGTGTTCCATTGATTTAAAACAGTCAGCTAGACTAGAGCATAAAATACCATATCAGTCAGTGTCTTGAGAACAAATCTGTAATTTTCTCCCTTTTTTCCCAGTGTTTATGGCTGAAAAAATACTAGTGTTAAGAGTTCCAGTGATCTGGAAGAGATCTCACTTCTGAACCTTGCAAGAAAATTGAAGAGACTATTCCATGTAATTGCTGGGAGTCAAAAACTGATTCAGAGGCATCAAAACAAAAACAAAATAAAAAAACCAAGAATGAAATCAAAACAAAAAACAGAAAAGTAGCCCTGCAAAATGAAAAATACTACCCTGATCTTCTCAAAATATGTTTTTGTTCAATGGGGAGGAAAGAGCACTGAGCATTCAAGCTTATTGCGCTATTAATGTTAACATAAGTCATTTAGAAAAGCTATATTACTGGTCTTTTCCAAACATGAAGGCTATCTCTTGAAGCAGCATTTAAAACAATGAAGCTACATTGTATTCAGTTGAACTAAATTGGCTGGAAAGTGGCCTTCCATCAAAACAGTGGCCCTCATAATATTAACAAATAGAATATTTAAATTTAATTGTCTATCCATCCATTTACAAAGCTTTATATTAGTATCAGTGGGGTTTACTTCATATTAAATGTGCTTATTAATCAAAGAGGTTATCCCCCCCCCAAAAAAAGAAAAATCGAAATCCTCGGCAGTAGGAAACTATGTTGATTGCAAAGAAATTCTGAAAAGTATATAACCAACTATTTTTTAATACTATTGGGAAATATATTACAGAAATAGCATGCAGTATAGCAGCATCAATTTTATGCCAACATACACTACTGCAGTGTGAATTCGACTTAATTTTCCTTTCCCAAAATATCACCAAATGTGCAGAAAGATAAACTGAAAAAGTAAACAATAGCAAAAAATGTACATAGTCCAGCTCTTCTGTTTACTGCATGTAACAAAACTCTGAAATACTATATGGTCATCTTAACTGACATTTCAGTAAGAATCCAAAAATAAATTATGGAATCTGAATTTGTTAGGGGTGAAATCAGGAAGGTATATTTTCCCAATGTGATGAACCTTTTTTATATTTTAAAATTAGCAGAAAAACAACATTTCCACTGACCTATTTATTGCTCATCAAGATTATTTCATATTTAAAGAATTAAATATCTAATTTAATATTTAATGATCTTTCTTAGAATAATTGGTTAATAATTTAAAAGTCAGTAGCCAGTATAGTATTTTAACTGCATATTTTGTTTTGGCAGTAGTTTAGTCATTATTTTGTTGTTTGGATTTCAAATAATGTACTTCCATTTGAATTCCCATTTAGTGAATCTTATTTTTCCATGTACTCCTGTTAGTTTGATTTATTGCATGGCACTTTAGTAAACAATTTTATTTTAGACTAATTAGTCTGAAATTTCAGACTAATTAATTTTATTTATTTATTTGTAAAATTTATTGGCTGCCAATCTTACCTCAAGGTAACTCTGGACGGCTTGCAATTGTAAAAGATAAAAACTATATAAATTAAAAATATAAATAAGTTAGTACAAAAGTGCAATTAAAAGATGGAGAGGGTGGGAGCAGGATAGGGGGGAGGTGGCTCTGTTGTTAATGGGTCGATCACATCCACTGTGATGCTCCCCCATTGGAGGCCCAAGCTAACTGGCAGAGCCAGGTCTTTAGGCTCCTTCAGAAAGTCAGGAAGGTTTGAGCCAACCTCACTCTGGGGGTTGGGTGGGGGGCAAGATATTCCAGAGAGCAGGTGCAAAGGTAGAGAAGGCCCTTCTGCTGGACCTCGCCCTGCCTCCTCTGCTGGCACAGGTAGGGTGAGCCAATCCCAGTGGGTTTGACTTTGTCAATCAATTCAGTCAACATCAAATTCCAAGACAAGCTTATAGCGCCTTTTCAGATAAAAAACTATCTTGAGTATACTCTTCCAATCTAGTAGTTGTAGATATTTTTGACTTCAGCTACCATAATTCTCAAGGAATTCATTAGATGTGGAAGACATTATATTAATGGGTGAATCTATCCGGGGCTCAGTAATTTGATTCATATATCTATTAGAGAAAAAATTATCTACAGAACATAGGTGGGGTACTAAGACAGCTAAACTCAAGATCTTAGTCAGTCTAGTGATCTGACTAAGTCTAGAGATCTATATATGAAAGTCATCATTTCCAAGGGTCTTTAGTCATAAAGGCTTGGGCTTCACTGGTTAAGTGTTCTTGTCACATTACGTTATCAGTTAGTAGTAAGTCAACTTATAACTGTTTCTGGCAAACACCACCTATTCATAAAAAGTAGTTCACACTTATAGTTGCAATGTTTGCTTAATGACCATGAATTAGCTTAACATGTGAGGTGATTCACTTAATGACCATTGCAAAAAATGTCATAAAATTGGGTCCTGTCATGTGAGGGCCTTGAGTTATAGCCATGATAACTTACAACCAAAAATCCAGTTCCAGTTGTGGTCATAAGTTGAGGATTATCTGTACAAGTAGGTAAGTAGCAACTAATTAAAAACAGAATAAGAGTGTTGGTGATTTAAGAATTACTAGATCTCAGCTGTAAAAGTCCAGTCAACCACTAGATGGCAGCAAAGGTATGCAGATAACTTTAGTATTTTCCAGTGTTGAATGCCAATTAGTGGCTATCTGGATTCTTGCAGTCCAGATGCAGCTTTAATTTGAATCAATTGCTACCTGTGGTTCAGCTTCCAAGTTTATTTTGAATGGATGCGGTCTGCCCTCTTCTGCTACTTGTGGAGACCACAATTTAGTCTCTGCCCTGTTGGACAAAAATGAAGAATGAATTAAGGAATCCAAAAAATTTCACCATTTTTAGCATGTAATAAGCATTTTATATATTTATGTCATTACAGATTTGGATTGCATTTGTGTAGAAATTAACTGGGATTGAACTTGGGGACACTACTGTCCACATTGACCTATGTTAGTTTATGTTGGTAATTTGTACATTAGATCCCACATTACAAAGTGAATAATTTTCAGATTACAGTATTTTTAACAATTCTACTAATAGAAAAAAAAGACAAAAAGGAAAGACAAACCTATCAGTGTTTATCTGCTACACTCCAAAACAGTAAGCAACACATGGCATAAGAATGATAAACAAAATTGTGAAAGAGTAATTTAGCAACACTTTTTAAAAATAATCACAAAACAGGAAGGAACCGCATCCCTCAAATAGCTCTGTGTTTGATAATGATATGTATAATGGAAAATTTCAAGCAATTAAAGCAATAACTCATATCAAAGCAAAACTAAATGGAATTCAGTTTATGTTACTGTTATGGGGAAGACAACCACTGGTTTGAGGAACTGGGTTCTTCTGAGTTAATAAATAAAACTTCTTCAAGTTTGCATCTGCAAGTCAGTGGTTTTTTCACAGCAGTTCAGTAATTCTTTTGACACAGATGTAATTTCACCAAATACTTTGTCTTCCACTTTGTCTGGTACATGTTAAAAAAA
Organism: Bothrops alternatus; assembly: GCA_034064705.1. NCBI lineage: Eukaryota > Metazoa > Chordata > Lepidosauria > Squamata > Viperidae > Bothrops > Bothrops alternatus. The sequence continues at coordinate 6,238,289 of JARGCV010000053.1, read as the reverse complement.
ATTCTTTGCATCAGAAAAATTGCAAGATGCATAATCAGAAAACATGATTACATGCAGGGATGAGCAAGCTGCTCATTTTTGTGGTGACTGAAACATAATTATGCCACCAAAATGAGGAGACAAAGAAACCAATAATGACAATTCATTTTTTTTAAATCCAACAAAATCAGTTTATCAGCTTCACGTACTTGGAAAAGATTTTCAAAAATCAGAACAAAAAATCCCAACCACTCCCATGACATCATTATACTACAGACTACTAAAGTGACTTTTTTTTTTTAAAAAAGGGCAATTTCTTGGGAAAAATGCATTCCTTCTTGATCTATGGAATTCAAGGTCCAGATTTCTGCATTGTGATCCTGTAAGTCATGAAGAATTACCTCTCAATTTTCAGACAGAGTTGCTGGCCTGCTGCTTTAATTTTCTCCTGGGCATCATTGTGAGTCATGTTTTCTGTGCTGTGACCATCAATAGCTATAATGATGTCACCAGGACACAGATTCGCTTGTGAAGCTTTACTTCCTGGTGTTATCTAAAAGAAAATCAGAGTAAGTTTTTATGTAATTGTTTAAGAGGTATATGTCCATTTATAGAATCTGTCTGTCTGTCTGCTTGCCTGCCTTGACGTGTTTTTGCAAGGTAGGAATTTACACAATAAACGTTTCTGCCATTAACACTAGTCTCTTCCATTTACTCAAATTCCTTCATCTTAAAAAGATTTAGATCAGTTTAGAGTTAGTAATCAGCCATAGTCAGCAAATCCTGAAATGCTTAGAAAGCTCCAGGGAATAAAGAATTCACATTCCAATCAATAGAAGGAAATGCACTAAGCATTTTCTGAACTACAGCCATATCTGTGGAAGAAAAATGTTATAGGATAGAAAATCTGGGTCTTCATTTTACCGATCTTGGAAAATGTTTACCTTGTTAAAGAAACAATCAGACTATTTCTTGATTCAACAAAATTGTCGCTTAGTTTAAATCAAGATCAGTTTTTCTCTTGCTTATCACAGTGAACAGGCATGATGACATGATTAAAATTCACAGAATTGCTACGGTTTAACATGGCTTTTTTCAATATTGATTAGTTTGATGTATGAATCCACTATCATATTAATAGCTTATATCATGAATGAACCATGGCACTGCAGCTTATCCAATAAGTTTTAGTAAATTCATATCTAGTCTTTATTAGAAGTCTGATATCTCAAATACAGTTGAATTCAGATTACTTTGATTGGTCCTATTTCAATAGACTACATATACAGTAGGACTGCAGTAGATATTGACTTTATGTCAAGTACTGGCTTGCAGATATCTATAATAACACTGATAAGCATCTAAACATTTATATCAACTTGGTGGCCAATTTTTCATTTGTTCCTTCCTTCCTATAATGGAAAAACAACAGATGCTGTAGATATCTGAAGATCTGCACAGAAACAAAATAAACTCAAAATCCTGGAGCACTGGGGAACTACCAGAGGATTGGAAAAGAGTTGATGTGGTGCCCATCTTCAAAAAAGGAAAAAAAAACAGACCCAGGAAACTACAGACCAATCAGCCTAACATCAATATCTGGAAAGATACACTGGAAAAGATAATAAAAAAACAGATCTGCAAACATCTAGAAACACAGTTATAACTAGAAGCCAGCACGGGTTTGTTAAAAACAGATCATGCTAAAACCAATTTCATTTCATTCTTTGATCAGGTGACTAAATTGGTGGACCAGCGGAATGCTGTGAATGTGGTATATTTGGACTTCAGCAAGGCATCCAACAAAGTAGACCACAAACTACTTCTTGGAAAGCTTAAAAAAAGTGGGATAGGCAGCATCACCATCAGATGAATTTTTAACTGGCTGACAAACCACTCTCAAAGAGTAATCCTTAATGGAACTACGTCTACATGGAGGGAAGTAAGCAGTGGGATACAATAAGATTCTGTCCTAGGCCCAGTACTCTTCAACATTTTCATAAATGACCTAGATGAGGGAATAGAAGGGGCGTATCAAATTTGCAGATGACACTAAGGTGGCAGGAATAGCCAACACCCTAGATCAGGGGTGTCAAACTGCCAGCCCACGGCCCAGATGCGTCACAAGCAAACTGTGCCCATCCCATTGCCGGCAATGGGGAATAGGTTCTGATACATCGCGTGACGTCATGTGACATCGCGAGTTTGACATGTCTGCCCTAGATAATAGGCTCAAGATCCAGAGGGATCTTGACAGACTTGAACACTGGGCCCTATCTAACAAAATGAAATTCAACATAGAGAAAAGTAAAGTCTTACACTTAGGCAAAAAAACCCAAAGTACACATATAGATTGGGTGAAACCAGGCTCAATAGCAGCAACTGTGAAAGGCATCTTGGAGTCTTAGTGGACAATCAATTAAATATGAGCCAACAGTGTGTGGCAGCAGCCAAAAAAGCCAATGGAATCCTAAATTGCATTAACAGAGGGATTCAATCAAGATCGTGTGAGGTACTAACATCACTCTATAAAGCCTTAGTAAGACCACACCTAGAATACTGCAACCAGTTTTAGTCACCATATTATAAAAAAGATGTTGAGACTCTAGAAAAAAGTGCAGAGAAGAGCAACAAAGATGATTAGGGGACTGGAGACTAAAACCTATGAAGAACGATTACTAGGGAAGAGAAGGACCAGGGGAGACATAATAGCAGTGTTTCAATATTTGAGGGGCTGTCGCAGAGTGGAGGGGGTCAACCTATTTTCCAAAGCACCTGAAGGAATAACGGATGGAAACTGATCAAGGAGAGATTCAACCTGGAAATAAGAAGAAATTTTCTGACAGAGAGAACAATCAACCAATGGAAAAGACTGCCTTCAGATGTTGTTGGTGCTTCATCATTGGAGGCTTTCAAGAATAGACTGGACTGCCACCTGTCAGAAACGATGTAAGAACTCCTGCTTGGGCAGGGGGTTGGACTAGATGACCTACAAGGTCTCTTCCAACTATTCTGTTCTGTTCTGTTCTGTTCTATTCTATTCATGATTTTACAGAAAACCCTACTTTAACTTTTATGGAGTTTAATCTATTTGTTTCTTGTATATACTTTTTAGACTGTACCTTTTGTTTTCCAAATTACAAGATTTACACTAAAATTCTAAATTCATGCAGTGATTTGTTTCCTGCAGTGCTAGCATACATTAATTAAGCCTCCATACTGACAAAACACGTATGCAAGAGAAAATTTTGAATAGTACAGAGGTAACAGAGATTAGTGGTAGAACACAAATAACATGTATGAAAGTAATTTAATCCTAATCTAACCATATTTGGTATCAGTGAAAATATTAGGAGGGTGGGAAAGTAGGGGCTGTTGTAATTTTACGAAAACTAGTATGTCAAAGAATACCTTCTGCCATAAACATAACATAAACCCATCTGGATGGATTCAATAGCCACTGAAAGCCTTATTTTTCATTTCTTCCGGAGATGAACAAACTGCCAACAATTTATCACACTACATCTCATAATATTAACATTCCATATTTTAAAGATGTGCTCTGTGAAGTACTTACCTTTCCTGATCCTAAATAATTGGTATCACATTAGCAAAAAAACTTCTTTCTTTCTTTATTTGTTTGTTTAAACTTTAAACTTTTTTCTCCATAACTTGTCCCATCCGTATTTGTTTCTCTCATTTTCTTTTCTTTCTCTAAAACATTTTTGTTGCTATACAGTATCTTTGTACTTTGTACTAAATAGCTCCAGCTCTTTGATAATTTTGCTTATCCTTTTTTAGTTTATGGTTATTTTAAGACATAATAACCATAACTGTACATAGTTTCCCACAGTAACCACACTGTGTTTGTACAAAAGCATTAGGACATAATCAGTGTTTTTTTTTAAAAAAAAATAATTTTCTGATATCAATTTTCTGATATCAATCATTAAAGAAAAATGGGAGAAGAAGAACTTTCCAGGTGATCAGAGACTTTATACATTGGATCGTCCAATTGCCAAGAGATTTATTTAAGTTCAAATGAATACTGTACAAACAAAGCTCTCCTACAGATGTTATACAAGGTGGAGTGGTCTGTGGGCAAGGACCAGTTCTAATTTCAGGCCTCTGACGTTTATGATAACTCAGAAACTGGACATAACTTCTCAGTTTGGATATTATGAGAAATTATCTAAAAAATCAGAGCATCTTAGTGCACATTCTAATTTAAATAAACCCATGCATTTGAACTGGGTTAGTATTCAGAATGATATTTCATTTCAAAATTCTTTGAGGTTACAGGAGAAAAGTAATAAGACAGTGGCAGCTCAAGCAGAAGTGCTAGAAAGCAAGAGCTTTTGAATTTATTCCTAAGCAGGTATTCAGATGTTAACAGAGGCTTAGAGGTTTCTCCCCACACTAGGTTTTTAAGAATACATAATGGAAAATCAGCTTCTGCAAATTGGTCATTAATTTTTTTGATGAGTAGCTTGGGACTAGCTTCTGCCAGCAACCCATTTGATTCTGTTTCTCTCCCACTTCAAGATAAAGTTCATTTCCCTGTGTTGTGATCATTCCTTTTTAAAGGGCCTTTAAGAGTTCCAAGATTTTTTTTTTTTCTTAAAGCAAATCTGCATGGAAGCATCTCTGGCAAACAGTACTGTCTACTTAAGTGAGTCATTGCTTGGTTTTTCTGTAACTATAAACTTTTAGGAAGTTCCAAGCCAAATCTGATCTCTAGCAGGGATGGGAAAACTGGTGCTTTCCATATTTTGAATTTCAATTCCCATGATATTTCTTTTTCTTTTTTCTTTGGTTTAACCTTTGGTTAAACTGCAGGACAAAGTAGTACTTCCACCTGGCATCTTAATTTGTCCAGGAGAATGTTTGGATAGGAATTGGAAACTCCCAACCCCCATTTTACCTCAGAATAACAGAGTTGAAAGGGACATTGGAGGTCTTCTAATCCAGGGCTTTTCAACCTTTTCAGACTGTACCACCTTTAGGACATGACAAGGTATAAAAAACTTAACGACAAAAAAATGTCACCCAGATGCTCCACATTTGAGAAGCTTTTCAGATAGATTTACTGTACCTGGTCACTCATTCTGAAAATAGCTGCACTTTGGGTTTTGGCAATATAGATATCCTCAATTACCATCCAATTACCATTTGGAACTGGTTACTTGGTCATTAAGGCAGTAGCTAAGAGACACCACTGCTGTGCTTATGAACTCTGTTCAGCTTTATAGACCTGCAAAGATTCTGAATGCAAGGATAGGTTGCCCAGTTATTGTTTCCATCAGTTGTTTACTCTGAACAGTTGCTAAATGAGGCAGTCACTAAATGATGACTACTTTTATCAGTAATTTATACTTAATCCCTTTTCTAGTAATGATTACCTTATCATAGAAATATTCATATGTCCAATAATTTAGCAGTTGTACAACCAACTTCCACATGCAAGGTGTTCAGTGAGCTGCCTATCAGTCAGAGCTGATTTTTCAATTAAAGCACTGCTGCTTCAGGCCTTTTACTGATGTGGCTGCCTAGCTACATAGGAGCATCTGCTCCCACCCACAAAACTGCACTGAAGAATTTTACATATTTTATGTAATTTTACATATTTTATTCAAGTTGAGAGCACCTTTCTAAGTACTTTTCAGAAAGCAATGGATATCCTTCTTCAAAACCACCTGATTTACATACAGACCATTCAGGGTTCCATACCCCTCCCCTCCCTGCTTTTGTCAGAGAGAAGTTCCTAGAGAGGATCAATTCTCACAGACAGGCTGGCTGCAACCCTCTCAAATTAATGTGATTTCTTGTTGCTGAACTCAAATACCACAGCCACAGGTAGGACCATACTGGGTAGGTTGAGGGGAAATATACACCAGCAAATATGATTGGGCAGAGATTCCCAATTCATCTTAAGGCAACAATAAAAAAAGAATAAATCATACTGGTTTATTGAAATAAAAATATCTGGACCAATGAGCAAACTCTGAGCCTTAGCAATAACTCAGCAATAGTTAATAAAACAGGAAAGGCAACAGGGTCCTTCTGAAGAATCCAGATATCTTTCCAGGGTTTCTACAAGTCCATTTTTCAAGACAAAAATGACCAGTCCATAATTAGAGATGACTCCCAGCACTTTCGTTTGCACTCCCAGGAGATTAGCAGCCTATTTCCCCCATTTTAATCCTTAGAACCTTCACTCTTCCCCCCACAAAAAGCCACATCCAATGGAACCCCCTTGTCCCCCAAACAAAAAAAGATTTTCCTATCCCTCCTCAGCCTGATATCTGGGAACAAGGAAGCCCTCCATTTGAAGCTTTATAAACTTCCTTCATCCAGATTTGGAAAATAAACTGTGGCTACCCTAATATTTGCCCCCAATTAACTCGAATTCCAGAAATATGGTTTTACAGCTGATTGGCTATAGCTGCGCGCGCCGATCCTGGGCTTCTGCCCAGCTCACTTGCTCACGCTTCGCTGGAAAAAATGCTGCTTACTAACTTAGCAGAAGCGCCAGGATCAGCACCGGGCTACAGCTGATCTGCGCTTCTGGGCTGCTCTGCAGAAGCGCGGATCAGCTGTAGCTGCACATGCTGATCCTGGGCTCCTGCCCAGCTCACTTGCTCGTGCTTCGCTGGAAAACATGCTGCATGCTAACTTAGCAGAAGCCCTAGGATCAGTGCTGGGCTACAGCTGATCCGCGCTTCTGGGCGGCTTAGCAGAAGCGCAGCTCAGCTGTAGCTGCGCTCCTGGGCTCCTGCCCAGCTCGCTCGCTCGCTAACTCAACCTTCTCCTGAAAACACATGCTTGCTAAAGACGTCATTCGCTTGCTCACCCTTCCCCCCAAAACACGCCGCTTGCTCACTCACCCTTCGTCCGAAAACAGGCCGCTCACTCCTGTTCTTCCGAAAACAGGTCACTCGCTCTGTCTCTCCTCACTGCTTCGGTAAGAAAAGCCTCTTCTCTACTCAGTCTGCTCCTTTTATACCTTCTCTTCTCTCTGCCCTCCTCCTCCTTTTCTCTTCTGGGTATACCAGAAGCTCCAATTGCCATGTGGCAGATTCTGCGGATTCTGCCAAGCTCTGCAGCTCCAGCTGATCTAATCCAGGTCTGTGCGGCTCCGCTTTAACTGGTTCCCTCCCCCACTACAATTAGCTAGGGCTCGCGTACCACCAGCCAGGTACTAAAGTACCACTGGTGGTACATGTATTACTGGTTGAAAAGCCTTGTTCTAATCCAACCCCCTGCTCAAGCAGGAAACCCTATATCACTTCAGACAAATGGTTGTCCAATCACTTTAAATTCTCTAATGTAGGAGCATCCATAACTTCTGGAGGCAAGTTGCTCCACTGATTAATTGTTCTGTCAGGAAATTTCTCCTTAGTTCTAGGTTGGTTCTTTCCTTGATTAGCTTCCATGCAATGCTTTTTGTCCTGCCTTCAGGTGTTTTGGAGAATAATTTGACCTCTCTTCTTTGTTCAGCCTCTTTGACATTGGAACACTGCCATCATGTCACCCCTAGTCCTTCTTTGCATCAAACTGCACATACCCAATTTCTGAAACCATTCTTCGTATGTTTTAGCCTTCAGTCCCCTAATCATCTTTGTTGTTCTTCTCTGCACCCTTTCTAGAGTCCCAACATATTTTTTAATATTGTGGCAACCAAAACTGGATGCAATATTCCAAGTGTGGTCTTATCAAGGCATTACAAAGTGGTACTAACATTTCCCTTGATCCTGATTCTATCCCTCTGTTAATGCAGTTTAGGATTGTGTTGGCTTTTTTTGCAGCTACAGCACACTGCTGGCTCATATTTAAATGGTTGTACATAGGACTCCAGGATTCCTCTAGCAGTTACAACTATCGAGCCAGGTACCATGTATTTTATGCCTGTGCATTTGGTTTTTCTTGCCTAAATGCAGAACCTTATTTTTCTCATAACTGATTTTCATTTTGTTAGATAGGGACTATGTTCAAGTCTTTTGAGATCCTTCTATATCTTGAGCCTATCTTCTGGAATGTTGGCTATTCCTGCCAGCTTGATGTTTGAAAATCTGATGAGCTCGTCTCTCCCCTCACCTAAATCATTGGTAAAGATATTGAAGAGTACCTCAAAAGATCACAATCTTACTGCCAAGAACATGAAGTCAAAATGTCCATTTTCAACTGCTTTCCATGTTTCCAAACAAAAGGCAAACAGGTGCTTTTAGCTTAGGCAAGACCAAAGACAGCCATGTTGCTGTTTTAACCTTCCACTCCATCACTTTTGGTCTGCCCTATTATGGTGACAGCATGGTATCTCCAGCTCATGACTGGGACATCTTTTTTTAAAAAGTTGCCCATCATTACTCTAGGAAGATGCATGGCTAAGCCTAAGGCAGAAGTTTTTCAGAGTATGTTTTCGTAAGTAATGCTTTTTGAAAACAATGGTACTTACTTTCAAGTAAACATCATCAGATAAATCTGCCAGTCAATTTATTAAAAGCTTGCACATTCTTATTGCTAGGAAATGAAGAAATGAAATATATTCTGGGTAGTTTTGCAGTGATAGCTTTAACTCTGAGGCTTAACTTCAATCAAGTTAGAAGGTATCCACTGGCTTCAGTAAAACTTGATCCAATAAATTCCTCAGCTTTAGCATCACGCAGTAAAAATGTTACAGTAATGGATTGGCCTGAAACTGTCTATAGCAGGGGTGTCAAACTTGCAATGTCACATGATGTGTTGCGATGTATTGCAACTTTTTTTCCATTGCCGGCAATAGGGTGAGTGTGATTTTGGCATGACGCATCCGCCCCGTGGGCCGGCAGTTTGACACCCCTGGTCTATAAGTATCAGAATGCATTTATGTTGGCATTTTTAAAAAAATGTTGCATCATTATGCAAAGATGAAAAACTACTGAACAGATGTTAATGGCAAGCAAACAATATTAATAAAATAGCAGATATTATCGTTACATTTTTTTTCCTTGTGCATATGACTTGCAGGCTGCTGAGGACCTCCAAATGGGCAATTAATAAATCTTCTCATGCAGCTACTTGTCCATGGAAATTCACAAAGTTTATTTTGCACTAATTTGCTGTAAATGTAGCTAGCTCTTTTTTTGTTGATATCACTTTAAATTTTACTGTGTGTACTATAAACAAATGCCAAGTAGAAGTCAGACATGGCTAAATATTTTTCCTGAGAGATAATGGGAAGTATTTTAATTCCATAAAAGGAAATTCAGCCCCAAAACACCACAATCTCTCCTATTGTTTTAAACTTAACCTTTGTTTCCTTTTTCCATGGTAGATGCCAAGTGTGTGTGTCAGAGCAGTTTAGGAGTGCCTCTGTGCATTTTATGGAGGTTAAGCTGTTTAGACAGAGAAACTTTCTGGGAAACAAACGGCCAATTATTTAGAATGCCATCTCATCTTTTTTGTATTAGACTTAATTTGGCAATCCCATGCGTATTTCCTCAGAAGCCAGCCACAGGAAGTTCAACTGGTGTTATTCCAAAGCAGAAACAGAGGTTTAATTTAATTCTTCAAATACAAAACGAAAAGCTTTTGTGGCATCTTTTCTAAAATACAGCAAGCCTTCACAGATGGCAATAATCCCTCACCTCTTTAAAGACTACTTATAGAGATTGCTGTTCTGCAAATAAATAGGGAACCCTTTTATAATATTTGGTGACATTAATATGCTAATAAGATAAATGTTATCAGAAGTTTGGGACTGTTTCTACTTGATTTTATTGATAAAGGTACTACTCATCCATTATTTTTCAAAAATCCATTTCATAAAAGTCACTAGTTAGGATTAGAGTTTGGGCTTGACTTATCTGCAGGACTAGGTGGAATAAAAAGTCAAATCCGGTATTAGAAAAAATATTAAAAACACACTTTTAATACCAGAAACCTTCAGGTTTGTGACCAATTAAACATTACCTAGTGAGGTAGGAAAATGACAATACAATACAAACAGCATCAGACTACTGACAAACTGTAGTTATTGTCTACATAAAAACAAGCATACAAAACTGTACATAAAAGCTAAGCAACAAATGAGATATTAATATTGAGGGGTCTTGTCCGGCTTGTGGATCTCCCCAAAGTCTTGGGACTACAATTCTCCGATTTCCTAGCTTTGATTATTCTAATAACAGCTATAATTTATTTTCCAGTGAACTTTATATCAAGACCAAGATAACAAATGAGATATGCATTTTTGAATTTGGTCATCTATTGAGCTGTGCTATTTGAGATGGAAGTTAACTAGGTCAGTGTGCCAAACCCTTGAAGAAGATATTGCACAGTGATGTTTCTGGGCTGGCCCAAAAAGTTTAGGGAAATGTGGTCAATGGAACCATTGCAAAGTTATTTAAAAAATTTCAATAGCGTCTGTCATGCCACACATCTCCAGTCAGGGTACAGCAATAAATACATTCTATACAATTAAAAAATAATAATGAAATGATTAAAATTAATGAAACAAAACATATCAAATAAAGCAGTAGCCATGAGTTGTGGTACATGAGATACATATGCCAAAGAAAGAAAGTTACCAACATGTATATCAACTCTGAAGCAAGGCTAGCACATGCTTGTATCTCTGCGCGAAGGTACTTCACAGAATGGATGCCAGTATGAGTGGCTTGGTAGCCAAATGATGAAGACGCTTGCCCCCCACTCAAAAGATTGAGAGTTCAATCCTAGGTAGCGGCAGATATTTCTCTCCTACAGCGCAAAGAAAAAAAATCTGCTGCAAAAGGCATCCGGCCAGTAAACACTCAGGTGCCCCAACTCTACCTTGAATTAAGGGATTACAGGGTCAAAAAAAGAGAGGGTTTCTTTTTTTTTTTTTTTAGAGTGAATGCCAATATAGAGAAAAGCCTCTTGGCAAATGTCCAATGAGGAAAACTTCCACCGATAATCACAGTGATGACCAGACTCTGGGCGGGAAAGGCATTCTCACAGAGACCCTAGTCCCAAGGAATTTAGATCTTTATATGTAGAAGCAGTTTGTGGAACTTTTTCAGTAAAGGTATTATTATATTCCAGGGATCAGGCACTCTGCAAAATTACCAGTAGCAGTTTATGTTAATGCTCTTTCAGCCCCATAAATGACCTGCTTTTTTTACAATCACTGTTTATCACCTGGAGGACATAAATGGAAAGCTGTATTTCTATGTTGGGTGCAAAATAGGAGCCTTACCTCATTAAATAGATTAGTTTCTGCACTAATTAAAGAGAATGAATGGAATGCACCTTTCTTCTACTCTCAACCTACTTTCTCACCTGCCTGCATGCAATTTCGGTTCTCTACGGCAGAAAGGTAAAATTAAGATCAGCTTGAACTCTTCTAGTATTTTCGCCATATCTGAAAAGTAGGGTCAGCTGAGCCAATGAGAATACCTTCTGAATCAGCTTCATCAATATATATATTTTTCTTAAATGAATCAAAACATATTCTGGAGCTTTCTGCTCCACTTTTGAACTGATTACCAGAATGTGCCTACAAGTCAATTGGACAAGGGATAGAAGCCAACATTCCAGTAGATATTCCCTGTTTCAACTGTCTAAGCTGTTTCTATTCCCATGAGGGTCTTTGTCTGGTTTTGTGATATGTGACTAAACCTTAAGAGCATTAGGTCTTTAGATGCTTCACATTGCCACGATTTATTTTACCAAAATAGTTACAAACTTACTAATTAATGATAACCTAAGGGAGTTCTGAGTCTGCAGACATAGGGCCCCTAATTCTTTTCCTGAGCAGGTATACACCCTTCCAATCAAAGTACCAAAATGCAGAAAGATGGCATTTTTAATTTGTAAGAACCCCATAGGGTCTCTTTGGGGCCTATGGGCTTTCTTGTAAATAAGGATGATTGCTGCATCTCCTTTGCCATTTTAATTTTCATAATTAATCTATTTTACCACATAAACTTAGAAAGGGCAGGGGGACCTGGAAGTGTCTACAGATACACAGGGAACAAATAGGCTGTGCCAGTGGTAAAATATACCAGTGCTTACCAACTCTAAAATGTGTGGACTTCAACTCCCAGAAATCTCCAGCCAGAAACACTGGGCTACACTGAAGAGATCATAGAATACCTCTGTCAAATTCGGGAGAACCAGGGTGACTTATATTAGGCAGGACAAATTTCACTGCATATACATTTAATTCTGTCTCCCAATCTCCTGCTGCCATTCTCAGTATCTGGAGTTTTAAACAGATGCTTTTTTCCCCGGGGTGGGGTGGAGTGGGGTGAGGGCTGAAATTGCCTAATGACAAGGCTGGCCTTATGCATCCCCCCCCCCGCCCGTCCTGCACTGCCTGGAGCCTGCCTAGGCCTCTTATTTGTTGTGTGTATATGTGGATGTGGATGAGACATAAAAAACTCACATTATTATATTAGATATTACAATCTGGATAGCTGTTTAATTAGTAGGTGTTTTCAATTTCTGCCCATGGGAAGGCAAATTCTAAAGGGATTAGAAATCGGCCACATTTCTAGTTCATGAAAGCACTGAAATGCTTGGAGAGCCAGTGTTATCAGTTGCAGTAAGAGGAGAACTATAGAATCAGTGTTGTGTTAGTCTCCAGTAGCCAGGAATCTGGAGGGATCTGGTTAGTGGGAAGGGAAGGCAGGAAAAAGCACAGCCAAGCCCTCAACATTTTATTACAAGCGTTACTGATCCAGGAGGAAGAGGTGTGTTATATGATTAAACAATATTTCACTTATATAGGGAAGTTACAAAGGGAAAATGAATATTTTTTTTATTTAATTCTCTATTATACAAATCCTGGATTTACCTAAGAATAGCAAACAAGGCAAAAGAAGAGAAATTCCTGCATAGAATAGGCAGCTAGAATCAAACCTAAACTATCCTTCTCCTGATATTCTCTCCCTCCCCCAGTACTCCAGGCCTAAAAAGCACAATGACCTGTTCCAGGTTGGCAACTGACCCATTACAAAATAAACTTCTCTTAGAGTATAGGGTTGCATTTCAACATAGTCATAATCTAATTTTGAACCCCAACATTAAGGTGACAGCACAAAGTGCAGTGTTACCCTCCTACTCTTCTCCTTGGACAATGCAAGATGTTCAACTAAATTTGCACTTAAAACCACTTATAGGAGTAGGTCCACCTTGTATCTGATGTGACGCACATAAAACAGGGCTTGATTTACATCTATGTTTTTGTATCCAACCTTTATTTTTTTTTTACACATAACTTAAGACTGCAAACATATCCAACACACCTTATTTCTATTTTTCCCCACAACAACCTTGTGAGGTGAGTTAGGCCGAAAGAGAGTGGTTAGCCCAAGGTTACCCAGTTGGCTTTCATGGATAAGATGGGACTTGAACTCATAGTCTCCCACGTTCTCCCCTGGTGCAGAGGTTTCATATTTAGCAAGCATATCTGCATTGCAATGGTATGTGACTCAAGTTACCATCAACCCAGGCCTAATAGGTTTCTTCTTAAGTTTCCCTCCCTCCAAAAACAAAGCCCTGCATTTCCTGCATTTGCAGGGTAAGAAGCATTTTGTATGCTAAGGTATGGATCACTGCTTCCAAGCTTTAACAATACAAGTAGATGGAGTGAAATTTAAAGCAAAGTAGCAACAGAAGGCATTGCTTCATCCTTTCAAAGTTCTGCAAACTTAGTTTTGCAATACAAATGCAAACTCAGACGGCAAAAGAATTTCTTAGAAGGGAATCCCTGTGTAGCTACTGGACTACTCTGAATCCTTTCTTCCAATAGATTTTATTTTTTGAGGAAGGTTAAAGAAGGTAGGAACTCTTGTTTTCAGTTCAATGTGTTGGAAAAACTCATTCTCAGAAGTGCAGGGAAAAGAATATCAAGGAGATGGGGATATTCAGAAATATCTACAAAATACTTAAGTTCATCCGCATGAGGACCAGCTGATTCCAACTTTTGTAGTTTGTAACCCATGTTTTTTTTAACAGATTAACGTTGTGCCTGAACCAGACTTATTCTCTGCACTTCAAATCAGACGTTGATAATATATTTCTAGTGAACAAAAAGATCCACTAAAGTCAACAAAGTTTCACCACAGGTAAAGTAGTCACAAGATGATCGCAAACGAGAGGATGGTCAAATTACACCTTGCCATACAGACGTTCCCTCCCAAAGTTACACGGGAGAACGCCGAGTCCCTTCCCTTTTAGACTTTTAAACTTGGAAACCAGCTGTTGATAATTATTCCTTTCTTTAAAGCAAAGCACCTGCAGCAAACTCAATCCTTACAGATTATTTTCAGCGTAAATACAAAGGCAACCTACACGAAGCCCCTTTTCAACAGGAAAAGCAAAGAGCCGCGATCGGAGAGGACGTACCCGGGTTATAATTAATGGCTGGTTAAAATCGATTCCTCCCGACAGCCTGAAGCCCCAAGGCGGAGGTCCGGGAAGAAGCACGTTTTGTGGCATGCTTATGGCTACTCTGGGGGAACCTCTGCACCGCGGACTTCAGCTCCGCTCCCAAGGGCGGTTTCACTGTTACGCTTGAGAGTTCCCGACGCGCAGCTTCGCTCGGACCGCCGCAGGATCCCCTTTGCTCCTTCCGGCGGCGAGAGCACCTCTTATCTGCTCCTGGCTGACGTCAGCGGGCCCGCGCCCCCTCCGCCCCGAGCAGGAGGGCCAACTTTGGTCAACGAAATGTCGGACTTGAGAACTCGCTGGCAGGCTGCGTATTTGGCCGCTTCCCGGGTGTCTCCCCCGGCTGCGCTCTGGCAGCTTCGAGTTACAGCCTCCGATTTAGCTCTCCCTGCAGCCTGCCGGGCGGTGTGGTTTCCCCTGTGCCTCTGCCGGCAGCTTCCGCGTTGCAGCCCGACGTTTCGGGAAGCGGCAAGATTATAAATACTTTGGGGGGGGGCGTGTGGGGCGTCGCTTGACCTATAATAAAGGGCGTAGGATCCACCTGCCTCGCTCACTTTGGCTTCTCTATTTAGTTGGATTCCACTTACAGTTGAAAATTATACGCTCCTCGGGGCAGGGTGTTCTTCTTTTGTAGTTTATAAAGATCAGACGTATAGCTGGTATTCCCAGCATGAATATTTTGCGAATGGGCAATTTGATAAAGCACTTATTTCTTAAATTAAAACCACGAACGTCTGTCTACTAACAAGTTATTATTTATTCATGTGATCTAAACATTTACCCATCCCCTTGGGCAAGATGAAAGCTCAGATTTTATCCCATGTGGATCTATCTTTCTTTTGAGGATCTTGATGGGGAGATGAATTAATGGTTTCCATATGGTCTGAATGTCACTCTTGCGAACTCCAGCCAATCTAGCCATTGATAAAATATTTAAGGATTTGCACCCCAAAACATCTGGCAGGTAGTAAGTAGCTTGTTGGATGACACAATGAGAGATGGATAGTCTAATTCTCCCTCTCCCCTGCCCAGTCTGCAGTTGTGAAGGTACTTAACTGAGAATAATCCCCATTCAATTACAAAATGCAAAATGGTAGAGCCATTCCACCACTGGATCTGAACTTGGTGCCTATTGAAATTAGATAGATAGATAGATAGATAGATAGATAGATAGATAGATAGATAGATAGATAGATAGATAGATAGATAGATAGATAGATAGATAGATAGATAGATAGATAGATAACCTTTATTGTCATTTTTTTTACTGTGGGCACAATGGCACACATTAAAAATAAAATTTAGTTTCTTGCTCTCAAAGTGTACACATACATAACACACATTTAAATATATTATATACAACATATGTATAGACCTACACCCTTACATATAAGTAACATATAAATATTAACATAGCCCTATAACTTATTGAGTTAGATTTGGAGAAAATCAGTATACCACAGAGTTCATACTAGTTTTGGTTACATTCAAACTGAGATGCTAAACAAAAGTGCTTAAAGATCTAATTTTTCATTTGAATGAAGACAGGTTTATTCAACCACATTATGTCCAATCATCAAAGGCAGGGTTCCAAACAAGGTTTATTTGTGGTTAACTCATGTTTGCTTCTTTGTGTTATCCATACCTAGAAAGTAACTTTTTGTGAAATTATTTTTTCTTCAAGCCTTTGGAAACAGGTGCCCAAGGAAAATGTGTTTGATCTAGCCATTAAAAAAAAACTTCACAGGGATACTCCCAGGGATGGGCAAAAAGCCATAATGGCAGTTATAAATACATGATTGAAGGACAATCTACTAGCCATATGTGCAACTGTCATCTTGTCTTTTTTGAATTTTCCTGGGGTGGTCCTGGGAAGTAGCAGTAGGCCAGCCTCAAGTATCCCACCCTAAATGGTGGGTGACATGATAACAGTGTTCCAATATCTCAAGGGCTGCCACAAAGAAGAAGGAGTCAAGCTATTCTCCAAACCACCGGAAGGCAGGACAAGAAGCAATGGATGGAAACTAACCAAAGAGAGAAGCAACCTAGAACTAAGGACAAATTTTCTGACAGTTAGAACCATTAACCAGTGGAACAACCTGCCTCCAGAAGCTGTGAATGCTCCAACACTGGAAGTTTTTAAGAAGAGACTGGACAGCCATTTGTCTGAAATGGTATAGGGTTTCCTGTCTGAGCAGGGGGTTGGACTAGATGATCTCCAAGGTACCTTCAAACTTTATTATTATTATTAAATTGGGATACTTAGGGTAGGTGATCCCAGCAAATTGAGACCACTTTGACTTTTCTGGATGAACTTGGTTTGGATCATGGAGTTCATACCAGAAATGTTTCCAAAGATTAGGTTTATTATGATCATAAAACAGTACCTGAGAAGATTTGTATTGAAGATTTATATTCTGATTGAACAGAAGCAAGGAAGATGCTCTGCTGTTGGATGCAAGCACATCAGCAGTCTCCTTATGATTGTCAGCAGCTAATATTGTGCAACTTTCTGCCTGGCCTTTTTGTATATCTTCCTTTGTATATTTATCTCAACTTAAAGAGAAAGAATTGTACTCTAGGCAGTTCTGATTGGAGTGGCCTTTAAGTCCTCTAAGTTAAATAACTCTGAAAGTCACAGCTGTTGATAGTTAACTGGTACAAACCACAATGATTTGTACGTACAATGATGTCATGATAATATCTGTGGCCTTTATGTCATAACCAAACAGTTGCTTTCTGAAGTCTTCTATGACAACCCTGGTTAATTTATGAAGAGCGAAAATAGCTATTTTGATTGATTTATCACTGGTTGGCACAGACTTTATAAGATTCTGACCAGCTGATGTTATTCAAGTCTGGATAACATTTTCACTTATTTCCCTGGAGAGTTTTAATCCTTTACCTACTGTTACTAGACCAAGGTGGACCATATTTCTTAGTTCTTAACAAACAGTAGCAGCTGCAGGACATATATGGTGGCGTGTCTTCTGTCTACATATGGGATACAAGCCAACACTTGAGCAGCTACAGAATCCAGTTAGTCATACTGAAAGTTTTGCCTGAGTTGGCAGATGCAGTGATTTAAATTGCAGTAGTGATTTAAAAGCAAATAGCTCTCCCCTCCTGTTTAATCTGTATAGGACAGTGATGGCGAACCTTTTAGAGACCGAGTGCCCAAAAACCACCCACATCCCCGTTCCTGCTCCGCCCTGCCCGCTGGGCCACCTACCACCTACATGGCCCGCCACAGATCACCCAAGCGGCCCAGCAGCACCATGGTGGCCATGCCCTCTGCAGCATCATCTGCACGTGACGGGGTGCAAGGGCAGAGTCTTGTCCCCGCTGCCTGGCTACCATGTCCTTGGCTGCGCTGCTTTGCGTGGGCCATGCCCAGGGGTGACTCTCTGGGGGGGGGCTGGTGAGGAGGGGGCCATGGGAGGAGGTGGGGCTGGGGCGACAGTGCATGTGCCCACAGAGAGGGCTCCGAGTGCCGCCTCTGGCACACGTGTCATAGGTTCACCATCACTGGTATAGGATCTCCCTGCAGTCTCTTTGATAAAAGAAGTAGTGAATGACAGTAATTTTCTAAAATGCAATTTTACTTCAAAGGTCCTTGACACAGGATAAACACAGTTTTATCTGTCCTTGATGTATGTGTATGAAACATGTATTTTAACAATTTATCATAACTGTGAAGAAATTGAGAAGTAAATGAAAGACCATATATTTTGATTATCTCAATTGTGGGTTCAATTGCTGTTATACTATTCGTTTGTTGAATGTGATATTTATCATGCACACTAGGGAAGTTTAAATGATGTTTGTATGCTTGTGCATATTTAAACATTTGTTTTTCAATTTGAAGTGTCCTTAAAAACAAATCAACAATTAGAAATTTTTTAGGCAAGAATCATGCTGCTGTTTCTTTTGTATATTGAGTTTTTCTATATATAATATGGAAAAGTGGAGTGATATATGCAACACAGATTTCTAAGTAGTCTCTAATTGTGATTCCTAACACTAAAAAAATTGTTCAGAAAGAGTTCAAACCACTATTTCTTTTCTTATTAAAATGAATAGAAAATGGACATTTAAAAACATAGTCCACTAAAATAAAACAAATATGTAAAATAATTTTTTTGAAAGAAAGAAAGAAAGAAAGAAGGGAAAGAAAGAAAGAGAGAAAGAGAAAGAGAAAGAGAAAGAAACAGTGAAAGAGAAAGAGAGAGAGAGAGAGAGAGAGAGAGAGAAGCAGAAAAAAGAGCCAATGAATCAAAATTCCCTTTTAAGCATCATATCTTTAAGTGCTAGCTAAACCCATCAATTTGTTTCTGAAAAGATATAGAATCATCCAGTAGGTACAAAATAGTAATTTTTGTATATTCTGGAATTTATCATAATTTTATAGAAATGTGACATGTATAAAACATAATGGTGTTTCTTTGATGGTCTTCATTCCTTTCATTTCTTGATACGCATTCTTTTTTTTGGGCATGCCTTCCTGCATTCTTACTAATATATTTCAACAGGGTGATTATTGATAAAGAATATGTTAAATGATTCAAAGTATTGTAAGTTTGCTGACTATGTTTACACTGAAAATAAATTTTAAGATAGTATTGTATGGAGCTGTGGTGTTTTAAAAAAGCAGGATGACAGCTGCTGCAGGGTGACTGAAGCACCATCCCTTTTGCATGTATACCAGTGACTCAGCCTCCTTTGCCGCCATTTTGGCCTCCTCCTACCTGACACTGTTATCATTCAAACCAGAATAGCAGATTGGAAAAGCATAATGTGTATCAAGAATAAGATCGATGTCCAATGTCTCAGCAATGGAATTAAATGTCTGGGTAGAGTTGCAGCTGAACATGTACAATAGATTAGCCATTATTAATTTTAAACAGTTATCACTTTAAAGAGTAATTGTATTGTCACATCAGCTATTAGGGAATCTCATTTGCTTCATCCGATTAATGGAGTAATTTCTTATAAAAACCATTTTACCCATTTAAAGGGTGGAGCAAAGGAGAGGGGAAGGCAGTTCTGAAGATTGCTTGAGGAGCCAGGAGGCACCGGAAAAAAAATTGCTTGACATTTTTAATCAGAATAGTAAATTCTGAGCTGACTGACAATAGTTCTCCTTTCATCATGAGTATTACTACATAATTTAAGTGATGGACATTGACCCTGCCTCTCCTGCTGGCCTTTCCTTTCTGGCTTTTACTGCTCCTTTGTTCTCATCTGTCTGCAGTGAAATTGTGTGAAATAAATAAAAGTTGATGTCATGGTATTCTATTAAAAAAGACAAATGCATCACTTGAAAAAGCAAGTTAATGTGTGTCCACCTTCAGTACATGGTGAAGATACCAGAGCTTGCCACTTGAAATGCCATATAATATACATGCTTATGAAATAATACCGCAACCTGAAATTTCTATAAAGAAATTTTTAGTTAAATAAAGATGCCACATAAAAATGTCTGTCACTCTTCTAGGAATAGTAAAGTGTATATATAGGAATAGGCTGTATATGTAAATTATTTTAGGGAAGTAAACACCTAGATGTGGGGCTGGCTCAAAAAGTGGGAAATAACAGGTCAAAATGCTTTTGGGTCTTTTCTGATTATGTCCTTAAAATGTGAAAATGGTTCACTTTTAGCCATTGAAAAGGGTGTTGGCTAAGAAGGCTATTGTGAAATATCCCAAAAATGCGAAAAATATGAGGAAGAATGCACACTATGTTTGAACTTGTCTTTTTGCTATTGCATTGGTACTTATGCATTTAAGTCACAGCGCTGCCAAAATTAAGCCCTTTGCGAAATTATATCTTCATTTAACCATTTGTTCAATCTTTGAATGGATGTTTATGTTTCATTTTTCTATCAGATCAGGGTCTGCTTCTCTTTGTTTCTTATTAGCCCAATTTGTGAGATGAATTCTATATAGCTATTCTAAGAATGATTAGCTTAAATATGTCTTTCCCAGAGAATTAAAATATCATTTTCCTACTTAATGTCCTTGAATTAAATGTACAGTCACTGTTTTCATGGAGAGAATGTATTATAACAAATTTAATTATCTATAGAGGCCAAAGTGGTTTCCATATACTTCAATCCATGTTCATAATATTCTGCTTCAACTTCAGAATTCTTTTGTGAGGCATAAGTCTTATTTAGAGATTCTACTAATATGTTTCTACCATACGGAAATGTGAATTCTGAAATTAGACTCATTTGTTGTTTTAAAGGTGATGAAAATGTCAATCTCAAAAGAGATGTAAAATGTTCTTACAGATCTAATACAGAAAAAGAGGGTGTCTATTGCGCTCCAGATACTTTGAACCCCATCCTCCAGAGCATGCTGTCTGGAGCCGCTAAGATTTAAGGCACTGGATCATTTGAATACCCATAGTAGTACTCAGTATACATTTGGAGTAAAATAAGTTATCCAGTTGCAGAATTTGCTGTTTTGTTTATGTTCTGAAAGTGTCATTCTAATCTTGTTTGCTTCTTCAGAACTTATCCTAGTTTAGTTGTCATGCTAACTGCAAAGTGTAATCATGGAAGATCTCTTGACATCTCAGAGGAGCAAACAGCGATTCCTCTCTGTATCTAATAGAGGTACAGTATGTCCTGATTCAAGAAGTAACATCTACATCCTTGAAGACTTCTACATGCATAGGTGAGAATCAGGCTTGCTCCTCAGAGTCTCAGGATCTTCAGAAAAGATGTGAATGTGAACTAAATGACCTCTAAAAGACATGTAAAAAGATGGGAAAGGAATTATTTTTTGCTTCCAAGTGAGTTAAAAAAAACCAGGGATGAATCAAGGTCAATACAGTATAAGGAAAAATCTTCAGTAAGTCTTTTAACAGATGGAATCTCTTGAGTCCCTGCCTGTATTCATTGCTGTTTCACATTACAGTCCCTTGTGCTGGGACACAGCCTTTCCTGGAAGGCAATGCAAGGCTGAATAGTGAAATGACTGCACTGGGAAAGTGTAGCTATTTCTCTCTGTGAGTCACAGTCACTGAAAAGAGGAAGATATTTACAGGACTTTAGGCAGGCAATAAAACTGGATAAGGCACTAGATGAGGCTGAAGTACAATTTCCAGCAGATCCATCAGCCTGGCTAATGGTGAGGAATTTGAGTTCAATCTCCATTCTTCATGTGTCATGACTGGTAATCAATTGTGATGAAAGAATCCTCAGATTCCGGTTCATTTTCAGAAGGTCCTAGTATGGTCAGCAGCTTGACTACCATTACCCTTAAACACTTTTACACTTTTGAATAGTGTGAGGAAGCCATGGGGAGGCACTGCTGGTTTAAGGGTTAATATTTTAATCTCCCATAGTGTCCTGAATGTCACAGCCTTCTATGACATGAAATACTGCATAGATCCATTTTAATATACATTTTAAAGCGCTCAGTTTCTTGTTTCCATCTTTTATTGTTTCTTCTAGTATAATGTACTTTCGTACAGAGGAAGAAAGATCCAGTGGAGATAGTTCTTCTTCTTGGCTAAAGAAGACAGTTTGTAAATAAGATATTTATCACAAACTTTTAATAGGACAGGATAAGTTCTTCTGTGGCCTTTTGGTTGACTTCAATAGAGGACCAGGTTCCAGTCTCCCTCAGCTCATTGGCTGGCTTTGCGGGAGTTGATCTTTATCAGCCCAACCCATCATACCGGTACTATGTACACAACCTTAAACTTCTGAATGAAAAGGAGGATCATTAAAGAAACAAATATATCTATCTCTTATGTTGAAAAGCAACCAGTGAGTAATTAGGACAGATCTATTAATTCACTTTTGTTTATATTGGGGCTGGATCCTTCAATAATGATCACAATGGGAATATGTGGCATATATGGAGCTGTTGGAATATTCAACTCATGGACATATTGGTCCATCAGATTCTTCCCAGCTGCAGAGATTGAGAAACTGGGTTCCATTTGGTAGGATTAAAAACAGACACACTCCTTTGCATAGCTCCACTGCTTAGCCATTCTCTTGCAACAGTCCTTTAACCAGGATTCATTTTCCAAACAGAAGGTTTGGGGCTCCAACACATTTTTGTATCCAGAAAAGGAACCATGTAGCTGCCCTCCTGGTCATCCCATAACTATTCTGGAACAAAATGTACCACCTGCTGTTGAAGTGTGCAGCATAAAAAAGAAATTTAACACAAGCTGTGCTGGTTCTCAGTGACTGGACTGCAATCTGAAGGCTATTTTGTGCTACAGGAAACCTCTGAATAGCAGGACTTAGATTAGGTAGGGCATCACTGAATCATGGATTATTGCAAATAGCATTCCTAGCATTCCACATTGAACGTCGCTTTGTGAGACCTGCCTCTGCCCAGGACTTGCAGAAAGTACAGGGTATTTCTTATCACTACTATAGTATGTGACTTCAATTTTATTCTTTTGGAACAGAAGTTGCATTTTGAATTCAACTGTTTCATGTGTACATAGGAAAGCCATGTGTGTGTGTAAGATTTAGCAATTTCCATTAAAGAAAATCTAGTATTTACAATTACAGGTAGTCCTCGACTTATGACCATAATTGAGCCCAAAATTTCAGTTGCTAAGTGAATTTTGCCCCATTTTATGACTTTTCTTGCCACAATTAAGTGAATCATTACAGTTGTTAAATTAGTAAGAGTTTTAAACTGAATTTGGCCTCCCCAATGACTTTGCTTGGCAGAAGGTTGCAAAAGGTGATCACATGACCCCATTCCTGGGCACTGTAATCCTCATAAATATGAGCCAATTGCCAAGTGTCCAAATTTTGATCACATGACCATGGGGATGTGAAGGGTCATAATGGTGAAAAATGGTCATAAGTCATTTTTTCAGTGCTGTTATAACTTTAGTCATTAAATAAATGGTTGTAAGTTGAAGATTATTTGGAAAGACCTTTTTTCCTGTCCATGTTTCTATTCTGTTATGCACAACTATAAAAAAACTTTCAATAATAATTAGATGACTCAGAAATATGCCAAGAATGCTTAAGGGACCTTCAATAGATGTTCATTTCACAACAGCATTAGTGATTGGTTTATGTTATTGTATAATTATTTCTCAAGTGCTCCTTGGATTGTTCTACTTCTCAGTCTGTTTCTATTCTCAAGAAGTTGGAGGATATTCAATAATTCAGTCTGTAGCATAGACCAGTATACCCGAGGACAGTCATTTGTGAGAAGCTGCTCCAACTGTACATGAAGATGCCTGTACATGGAGGCAGTTTCCTAATTTTCATTGGTTCTCCACTGGGAGCTCATGAGGACAAAAAAGAGGCAACAAGCAGAAAGACTCTGGAGTTATGGTATCTCATTGTAAAAGGTTTCGCTTTCCCATGGTGACTTTTAGTATCACACACAGAAAATATATCCTTTTAATGTTTTAAAACTGCTCTAGACTAATAATTGCAGCTCACATTTCATCTGATGTCAGACCCTAAACCAAGAAAGACATGTGGTGATTCTTCCAAGTGGAGTTCTTTATTGTTTCACACCTATAGACAAAATCTTGCCAGACTGAGCACTCTACTATCTGCATTTACATAGGGACTGTGAATTATTAGGAAGGGGCTGCCTTCACCCTCTTTCTCTCACATCTTATATCTGGATTGTGTTGTCTCTTACTCCTCTTCAGTGCACTCCTTCCCTCCTGGGAATCCATTACATTCAATTACATCTGATATGGTTTTATATAAAACTTTTAAAAAAGGTTACTGAGTATCTGGTCACATATTATGCCAGCAAGTGCTAATTAGTTGCTGAAAAGAAAATTAGGATTTATTTAAGAAACAGAACAATATCTCTCTCATTGGAGAGGGCCAACTTAGAACTAAGGAGAAATTTCCTGACAGTTAGAACAATTAATCAGTGGAACAACTTGCTCCAACACTCCAACACTGGAGTTTTTTAAAAAGAGATTGGAGAACCATTTGTCTGAAATGGTATAAAGTTTCCTGCTTGAGCAGAGAGTTGGACTACAAGACCTCCAATTTCCCTTCCAGCTCTGTTATTCTGTTGCAAACATGACTGATACTAAATTGATATGTTTTGTATGTGTGTGTGTGTGTGTGTGTGTGTGTGTGTGTGTGTGTACAAATATGAATTATATTCAGGGGTATCCATAGGATATGGTTTAAAAAGTCAAAATGGCAACTGCAATGCACATGTGGAACTTCAAGCATAATGTTGTGGCCTTCATTTAGGATTACTCTTACCTTGTGCTTTTTAAAAATGCAACTGGCTCAGGTTACCGACTAGTCTGAAGTATAGTTCTGTTTTTAACATATAAGCCAAAAATGTTTTTTATCTAAAGAATGATTGGTACTTTTTTCTCTCTCTGTCTAAACTTGAAATAGTTCCTAAATGGAGAGGCTCTGAAATCATTTCAATAGTGTTGCTTCCCACGTATTTGAAGCATGCAATTGATTGCCAGTTTTCAGGTCCTGGAAATAATTTTTGTTTTATGAAGTACAGTTAAAAAGAGGAAAATAGGTGTCACTTAGAGACACAAAGTACATTATTATGCAGATTTTATACACTATTCACGAGATAAAAATTATCCAAAATACATTTCAGTAGCTACACATTTTTCTCTTTTTATCTCATGCTTTTGTATGTTATTTAATTCCAAGGTTGTCCCACTACATATCTGCAGCACCTCGAAAGGAATTAAAAATAGCCTGACAGAAAGCAAGTTGTGAAATGGGTTTTCTGTCTTCAACTATTTCATTTCAGGTAATATGAAATAGGCCAGTTTGTGCTGAATATGCATAAAGCCATCCTGATTACTAATTTCCCATTGTTAATTTCTTCATTGGCTAGCACTGAAGGACACTTGGGCAGCTGTAATGGCTGAAGCCCTTTGTTATCAACATGGATGGCAAACTATTACTTGATTGTGGCTTTGAACCATGAGCACATATTTTCCAAATGATTACATCCTAAACTTTGAAAACTGCTGTTTATTTCCCTTGTGCTGGCAACATAGAGACTTATGTTCTACTTCCAGGCCAAAAGTGCCAGAACAAAGCAACTCTTCAAGTGTATCAACCACCAGAAGGAAAATAATTTCATTTTACTTACTTGCTTTATTTTCTTCAGGAATACGTGACATACAAATGCAAGAAAACCACATGCTTGAAATCTAATTCATAACCTAGTAGATCCCAAATTGTAAAAGAATTCTGGAAAAATAATTTAAAACACCTACTTGAAAAGGTATAAACTTAATTCCTTTGGCAAAGGATTAAGTTCAGCAGGGAAGTAGTGCATTTCTATTGACAGGAGATAGGCACAATGTTGATTGCTTAACAGCTGGACTTCTACAAGAAAGAAGAGTTTGAGAGGCTCCATAAATCTAAGCTCCCAAGGACTACAAGAAATCAAATTGAAGCATTCTGTGCAGATGACTATCAACTCTCCAAGTATTTCATGAACAGAAACCTATCACCTCTCCTTGGAGGTGCTACTGTCAAAATGTGGTTGAAGGTTTCTCGAGGAATCTTCATTTCTACAGTTGAAAGCCATGATTCTGTGTCCTATGTTCTGGAATGAGACTGCAAGTCATGACCTTCTGTGAGATATCCTTTCAGGACTCTCATATCTCTACCAATTTTCTCAAGACCAAAAACGCTCAATTTCTTCAATCTCTCTTCATAGGAGTTCATTTCTACCTCCTTTATTATCCTTGTTGCCATGTTCTGAACATGTTCCGTTTTCTTCTGAATCCCTTTTAAAAATGTGGTACTGGAACTGTGACAAGTTCACATATCCCTTACCAACTGCTGTGGACCCACTGCTCAATATTATGTTTGATCAATGGGAAATTATATGCCTGTTGAAGCAATCTAAAAGTGCAGTTGTCTTTTTTGCACACTGCTACCTCACAGTCAATTTGCAACCCAAGATTATTCAAGTCCTTTCTCCATAAATATTATTGCCAAGCCAAATATCCTACATCTTATATCTGTGTATTTTTTTATTCTCCAGATGAAGAATTTTATAGCTGCATATCTTCTTGGTTCTCCTCATCCACTAAAATTTACCTCTGTTAAATCTGTTATTTTCAGATTAATTTCTCTAACCTCTCAAAATCTGATTTTTTTTTGTTTTTCCATGTCTTCCAAGATATTGCTATCCCGCCCAACTTTATCTCACCTGCAAGTTTGATAAACATTAGTCCCATCTCTTCATCCAAGCCTTTGAAAGAAATATTGTAGAGGACCCGGGGTTGGTCCTTGTGATACTCCACTGGAGGGCTTTGTCTTATTTGATGAATAACCATTGTAAAGCACTGAATATTTAAAATTCTATGGTAGATCTTAAAGTTGATAGCGACAGTCCGAATTTATTTCATTTCCCACACTGTTGAATTCCAGATGTATTTTCTTAAAAAAATGAGTAGCACTTAGCTCCAACAGAAAATTATGAAATTAGGTCCTGACTATATTCCTAATTTGAGAAGGGCTATTCTGTGCATACTATATCCGGCTTGTACAATTTCTACTATGACATCAATAGCACTTAGCTTTGATTCTATAGTAGTTTAAATAATGAAGGGATCTTTTGAAAACAGCACTCACTTATATTTTGTCCTAATTAGTTCTTCAGTACTTTTGGTTAAAACATGGCTTACATGTTCAGTGAGGTAGTTGGTGTGAAGCCATGTTAAGGCCTGTTTCTTTTTCCTAGGTTGGAACACAGATCAAACAATGGTTTCTCTTAAGAACAAAACTCTCAACAAAGTTCATAGAGGGGTGTTTGAATAATACCAGAAAAAATACCAAAAAAAATTCACATTGTTTTACTATTAAATGTCAACACTGCTAACATCGGATGTTCTTGCTTTGACAACAGATGGAAATGCAGCTATTTTTCTCTATTGCTTTTAGAGTTAGTTGATGCTGGGAGGGATGCTAGTGGATGAGAGTCCAGCTAGTCATAACAATAATAACTCAGGTGTGGGAACCCAAGGTCATTGGGCCCAGAGTTGATAGAGTTTTGGCGGGCTGGAGAGCTGGGGAGAAAGCCCGCACTTCAAGTTAATTGGGGAATGTGATTTATGACTATTTATTGGAAGAGGGAATTGTGCTTTGTTACTTTGTATCCAGGGGAGGGGAATTTAGTTTTTGGTTTCAACTATGTAGTGCCGATACTTTGTTTCTCGAATAAAAGATTCTTTAAGGTAAACAATGCCTCAAAGTTCTTTTGAAGAATTTCACCTGTTGGAACCATGACATTAAAATCAGACCTGCATATGCATTATAATGTAGGAGCACATCATCCATGTCCTTTTCTATGTGGGATTTGCTATAATTTGCTATAAACATTTTGCTTAGAACTGGCTGTAAAAACTAGGGCAGGGGCTGGGCATTGTAAGAAGCTGGTTTCCTGCAGATGAAACTGTCTTGCTAAATATGTAGCCCAGCCTTATGCTTTTTTAAAATGTATACATTAGAATGAAATTACATCAATAAATATGTAACAGTAGCCACCATTTTTCCTGATTATATTGGAATGTTACTATGATCTACTGTTAATACATTTTCATAGATAGCATATGCAGAAGAACTTTCTGGAATTTATGTTATTCTCCAACAATCCAAAAACTCTTGTGTTACAGCTATTATCACAGAGTTGGCCCACCTCTTACCAGGTCTGCATATGTATCTGAGCTACAAAATACTTAGAAATTCCACTGATTTCATAAAAAGAGTCTCTACTTTCCAATTTCCCTTTGCTAATTTTTGGAATAATGATTACATTCAACATTTCAAACAACACTTGATTGAATTTTAATGGGCAATTCTCTGCCATATGATAACCAACAAGATGCACGCATGTATTTCAAGCCATTTTTATTAGAAGTCTCTTCAAGGAAAAAGAAACACAGAGATCCTTTGCAAGTAAGAATTCAGAGTCAATTACCTGAAAACAGGTATGAAAAACATATTCTATTAAAATCAGATACAGGATAGAAACAGTGCATTTTTTAAAATACCACCAGAGATAGACAAGTTTTCCATCATAAATGGCATCAAAATCATTACTGATTTCACAGCAAAGCTGCATGCACATTTAGTTTATAGTAAAAAGCCTTGGAAGTTTCAAGCTTTTGCCATGAAATTTGCAGTAATAAAGGTATGCAGCACAAAGATGTTTCTTTTGCCATCCTATTGATATTTTTTCATATTAAAGACATATATACACTTTAAAAATTTGACTGGTAAACAATAATATTATTCATAAAACTTTTGCTTCAATTGCTAATTTAGCAGAAATGCACTATCCAAATGTGCTTATACATTGGAGGAGAAACTAACAAAATAAAGATGTGATTTTTATTGGTGGAAAAGGGATGATTAACATGATTTTTTTCCTTAAAAAATCAACAATAAAATGGCTCTGTACAAAAAAAAGGAAATATATGTACAAAATGCTACAAGCCTACAAATTTATGAGATCTGTCCTTTACCACAATAGAAATGCAGTAAAAGATTTTCTGTTTTGTCTTTTGTAAGGTGCCAGCAAAACCAAACCTGGACGGCTTTACATAACATCATAGATATGTTAAGTCCTGTGTTTTTATCACCTGCTACTGCTGTCTATACCTGCACACATACACACACACACACACAAATATTGCCTTCAATATTTTATACTGTTCCAAAAATGAAACTCCATTCACAGGTACTAATTTTCCTGTTTGCGTCCTTGTTTTAATGCTATGTTGCTAGAGAGAAAATACAGTTCCGGTTACCTAGCCAAAAAAAATAGCATCATATAATACTTTGGGTAGATTTCCCCAACTCTAAGTGACTGTGCTACAATCAAACAGAATATTAACATTGCTCTTTCATTACTGAATTTCCATGTAATAAATGAATTAGACTTCACATACTCTATATTGCACTTCCAACACGTTTTTATAAAGCAGATACTTATTCATTGTTAGTTTGCTTCATAATGATTCATGATTTTCCAGTATTTCTGAGCTTTCCTAATATCAAATAACAGACATAATTTCCTTTCTATGAGTTCCTGTAGTTAAAAATAGGTGTATGTACAGGATACAGACTTACTGTACTTACACATATGATAGTGCTCCCTCTTTTCTTCCAGAGAGACATGTGTGTTGTAACTACACTAGAATCATCAATTTCATCCTGTAGAGACATGCATACACATCTCTCCACTTAATTTAAGACATTAATTACATGAACATAGAAAGTACATCCAACTCATGTTTCCTGTATTAGCACATATCAATAGCATATGACACATTTTCCCTATTGAGACATCACTGTGTTGGGAGCTTCTGATTCTTCCTACAAATAGATGCAAGTTTTTGTACTTTATATATTAATACATGACGGTGCAGGAAATCTAACTCATGCTTCTGTACTTACTAAATTCATGTCTAAAGCTCTTATTATTTTGAAAAAAAATGATTTTAACCAATTTATGATCCTCATTGGTCTAATTCTAATAAAATGTCTTATGAGCTGCAGCTGGAAATCATGGCTTATGAAGTATTCTAGTATCAATATTCCTTTTGATTATTTCTGCTTAAATTTGGCAGATATTGCAATATACATTTGGAAAAAAATATGTTTTTAGTACTAACTGTATCTTGCAAATGGGTAAAAGAAGAGGCAAACTTGTGACACAGCAAACTGACAGCAACATACATTTGCTGAGCTACAAACGTGAAAACTCAAAAAAAGGGAAACCCATTAAAATGTAGTAAATGGCAATCTGTTCTATATATTAGGTGATAATAGATAGTATTTTTTTTCATAAGGATACTATTGCAATTTCCCCCAAATAACTGGTAACATTTTGAAGTGCCATGCTATTTGTTCCATTAAGCTTTTTTTTATACGTGCTTTCCAAATTGGCATTGCCAGACAAAAATCGAAGGCGTAAAAAGATGTATTTCACATAGAACTAATTCCTCTTGTTTCACAAAAGCTCAGGGATTCCATTTTAGCTGTTGAATAATACTGCTGGCTGGCAGATGGGATGAAGATGGTGAAGATGAGCAGCATGATTTCTACCTGGATTTGCAAAGCAGGAAAACTGAAGGATGCTGGTGGAGGATGCTTTCTAGCAGTGTTTATGCAGATGTGTGGCAGAGATGCAGCATAAATAAGAAAGGAACAAAAACAAATATTCATTTCACAGCCTCTTGACATAGTTTCCAGGGAAAGTACCAAAACATTTTGTTCTTCTGGAGGTTCCTGAAAGTAGAAGCAATAAATGAAACATGGCAGCAAGAGTAACATATTCATGCTTTAAAGACAGCATTTACATTTCATTTTAGGATTGTTTATGAACATATTTAATGCTACCACAATAGGAAAATATGGGATATTGCATTATATAGCCATAGAATTTAAGTTATGTTATAATACTGTAGCCATGAAAAATGTAATCATAGTAAATAATGTAATACTATCATAACAGGTTTTGCTGAGTAACTCCCACTGCTAAAAAGACAAACCATATATTTTAAACATGTTGTCTGTTTAGCAGTTATAACATCAAAGAAAACGTCTTAATTGTCTACTGTTTTTTGAATAGGGGCTTGTAAGGAAGCAGCAGTCAAATATTAGGTTTCAATAAATATATAAATATAAATATTGAATCAATCATTCATTTGTAAATAAAACAACTAATAAAATGAATGCTCTATTAAGTATTTTCATTCCAACTTAGCAGGGCTTTTTTAAATGCAGGCATTTTGCGCATCAGATTCAATAAGAAGAAGGGAATCCATAGTCACCCATAAGAATGAGAAAGTTCTCGCAGCTTATGAGGACATCATGTGAGAATGATACTTTCTCCATCAATTTTAATGGAGAAATTTACTATGTCAAGGTTTAGGACATGATGGTGGCAAACTTTTGCCAAGTCTCCTAATATGGTAATCTTTATAGTGTAAGAGATTGCCCACACATAAAAAGGAAGATACCACGATACAGGCAGATCTCATGCAGTATGGATTCTTTGCTAATCAGTTCCTCATGCTTAGAACTGTGCACCACAAACATCATTTATTGCTGGATACATTCCTCTAGTCTTAGAGTTTAGATCCAAATTGGTATGAAAGACGATGTTTGATTTGCGGAGTGCACCAAAAGAAAAAGATCTGCTCTGATGTAAAAACTATAATATTTGCAACAAGATCTGGAAAGGGGTGATTATATTACATGTGAAAGAATAAATGGCACATGACATAAGATTTGGGGGAACGTCTCAAGAATGTTTTTTTATGGCTGGCAAACTAGAATAATACATGCAATAACTCTGTAAAAAAATTGCCACTTGTAATAAATTAGAGGATTCAACTTTCCTTAATATGTTACCCTCTAAATACCCTGCTGGGTAGAAATTCTGAGACTGCAGGTGAAATTCAGATTGAGGGCACCAGGATAGGAAAACCAAGTGGAACTTATATATCCTACTAAAAAGGCACTACTAAAGTTATGGAAAACATACCCACAAACCATCCATCATCACACTTTTCCATCACATCAATGACATCTCCCTCTCTCAGCTCCAATTCATCTTCGTTCCTAGGAGTATAGTTATACAGAACCTGAAACCTTAAACAGGACAAATGGATGCATTTAAAGAAAAAAAAACATCTTGCATTTTCACTATGCTAAAGCAGGTTGCTAAACAATTCTTTGAAGATAAAAGCAAGCCAGGCTAAAACTCAAATCAGTGATAGATAGAAAGACCTGTATGGAGTAATGCATGAACTATTGAAGCAGAATATGATTATTTCAGTTCAAATAAATGGGCTAAAATGCTGTAAATCCAAATATGTGTAGTTACAATCAGTCTTAATTATTTGACACACTAGCAAAGAATACACTTAAGTGTACAAAACACACACTTAAAATCATTTTAAAAAATGTATGTTTGGGCAGTTCTTTGGATTCAGATCCCAAAAGTTGATTTGGAGCATGCAGGAGCATGATCATAGCACTTGTCTGCAACTTATGAAAGCAGCCACATCTTCCTTGGATCACATTGCAGCTCTGTGCTACAAAGGACCTTTGGAGAATTGAATTTGGAGTGCTTCACATCTCACTATGAACTATAAGGGAAGATAGCCTAGGAAACTTCAAAAGTGCTTCCCTAAATGTGGAACATAGTATGTATTATATAGTTGTTCCATTTAGTGCAGATCTTTGTAGTCCCTTGTGTAATCTTACAGTCTTTCAGCCTTGCACTGCCACCATCCTTCCCAGTATGGTGCATTGCAATGCTGACTTTCCTTACAATTTCCAGCAGCTCCAGCCAACACTGCTAATGGTGAGGGATGCTGGGAGCTGCATTTCACAACATCTGAAGGGCCACGGCATCCCTCTCCTCCCTTACAGCTTTGTTAGAAGAATTATGACATAATCCTAAGTACTTGGGAAAAATATTAAAAAGACCTCTATGGTGATGATTTAATTACATTAATTTATCTTCTAATTACTCCTCTTTCTTTGCAAATGATTATTTTACTGCTTTTTAAAAATACAATAATAACAGACCTATTTGTCCAAAAGTAACACTATTTTTCTTCTTCAAGACAGAGTATCTTCCATGAAGATGCTGTATTTCCTGATAGAATTTAAAGCATATTATTTGGTAACGGGAAAATGTCTCAACTTTATTCCTACCTATTTAGCTCATTCAAACTATTTGTGTCATACATCTTCAGGGTTACAGAGCAACAGAGTTGGAAGGGACCTCGGAGGTCTTCTAGTCCAAACTCTTGCTTAAGCAGGAAACCCTATACCATTTCTCTGAGTGTCAAGAGCAAGCAATCTAAGATCTCCTCCAGGAGGTTTTGAATTCTTGCTCTCATAAACACCAACTAACATGGCCAAGTAGCCCAGCATTATGGAAGTTGTAGTTTAATATATCTTCTGTAGTTTTGAATTTCATCGCCACTAATTTATATATGTACTTTTATGTTGTTCACTTATGTTATTTTTCCTTTGCATTTTTGGAAATGCTAGGTTTTCCTTAAGAACCCTTTCACAATAAATTTGTCAGCAGTCAATAGGCATGTTACTCTTGGGAATGATATACCATTGTATTGTTATCTTTCTATTTAAAAAGTCTTCTTTATTTAATGGTGGCTTGTACCCTAGAAATAAATTTTATTTGTTTCCTATTAGGTAACAATATTTGCTGGATAAAAATCAAGTAAAAAAAATTATCATGTTAGGGTTTTCTGTAATTATTTAGATTTTTTAAAAATCTGATTATATGAAATGCCATACAAATATGTGGATTAAAAAATTCAAAATATATTCAAAATAAAGACAATTGACAATTGTTAAAACTTGGATTGGTGGCTTTCTTAAGAGATATACTGACAATAAAGTCTGAAATACATTATCAGTCATGCAGTGTCACAAAAATATGGTTTTATCAGTTCTATATTCCATGCATTATGTTCCAATTATGCATATCTAAAAATTATATTATATTATCCAATACCTAATTTTATACATTATAAAGAAACATCTACCTATTCACTGCCATTCACTGCTAATTCACTGCCCTTGGAAAAATTTCCCAGTTCACAGTGCAATTGTATATCTGCTCACTTTGAAAATAACCCTCTTTGAACACAATGGATGGTGTTTATGAGTGGAAATAAAGGATTGCATTGCTAGTTCCTAAATAAATGTTCTTGCTTAATGTCATTATACAACCTCTTAGCCTAACCTGAGGATAAAATGGAGAGAGGAAATAATATTCTTCAAATTAAGATCCTGGAGATGGACAGGATATAAATGAAATAAAAGCAACAAAGAATACTAATTAAAATCTTTCATTTTTCAGTTTTGGCCACATACA
This sequence comes from Bothrops alternatus, assembly GCA_034064705.1. Lineage (NCBI taxonomy): Eukaryota > Metazoa > Chordata > Lepidosauria > Squamata > Viperidae > Bothrops > Bothrops alternatus. The sequence continues at coordinate 6,203,991 of JARGCV010000053.1, read as the reverse complement.
TAAACCACTGAGAAGGGAAAAATGAATAGAATTGTGAAGAGACCCATTCCCATACTTCCTAATAAATCATATTGTATAAAGTCCTAAGGGCTCTGTGACAGGATGTTGTGGAGGGTTATGACCTTGTGTCAATAAGGAATCTACTTAGTTACAAACAGATATACTTTGTTTGTTGTAGCAGCCAAATACTCTTTCTGTTTGTTCATGAGTTGGAAAATTTGTAACTTGTTCTGAATGAGTCACCAACAGTTGAGTTCAGGGTAAAAGATGCTTTCATTTTAAATAGAATAAGATAATCTGTCTTGGTAATGTCTAAATACAGATATTATATTCTAAAAGTTTAGTACCTATATTTCTCTTATTCTAAACATTCTGTGTAGTTTATCATCTGAGATGTATTGCTTCTCTGCAATACATTGCAAATTTGGCCTTTGCTAATAATTATTTAAATAATATGTGTGTATGCCAAGTCTCACTCCAGAACAAAAAATAACATATTGCAAGATTCTGATAGATTTATAAACTACTTTCAACCCAAGGCTCTTCCAGACAAGAATACAGTTGCAACATTCATATCTACTCAGACCTTACTGAGCAACTGATGCAATCACAGAGGACACTTTATTACAATATGTGCTGGAATCTTCCTACTACAGTTGTCGGTTTTGCAGTGAGTCTCATTTCAATTCTGGGAACTGTTGATAAGTTTGTCTTGTGTGAGAAAATCTACACAGTCATTAAATGAGATGATTAATTTGTATACTTCCCAGATCCTATTACTTGTATCCCACTATAGTGGAGACATGTTACAGCTGTAAGGGGGTCCAAATACAGAACTATTATGTCAAGGTAAGCAGATGAGAAGCTGGAAGTTTCCTATCTGTTCTAGGAAAAGTGGTGTACAAATTCTTTTAGCTTGACATCAGATATTACATGGGTTTCACAAGTGGCTGAGGTCAGAATTTTAAAGGGCTAATTTTTTTCCTTTTAGCTCCCCAATTCCCTAATCTGGATATTTGTTCAAGTTTTTTTTTTAAAGGAGCTCGGTGAAAATTCTTGAACTGAGTTATGGCCCACTTTCTGATGACTATAATTATTTACTTAGTTCAACTTTGGTTTCTCTTTGGTATGTATTTATGGGATACATATTCAATTTTCAGGTAATCATATTGCAAGGCAGTTTGACAAAGTTCTGTGAATGTCTTATATTTGATTCATTAGCATAGCATGATAGCTTCATTTTCTCTAGACAGCTTGCTTCCTCTTGAGTTCAACTCAACCACTATCTTTGGCATCTACTGGAATTTTAAAACTTTTGTGGTTTGACTTATGGTCACTTTTTCTCTTTCTTTTGGATAGGATTGTGCAAAATTCACCAGTCTGAGAAGAACAACTGTCCTGGAGATCTGTGGAACTTTTCATTCCCTCTTCAAACTATAAGGTGGCTCAATAGTTTCTGGAAATAATTTGGAATGGAAGCAGTTTTAGATATGGTGAAAACAGTCTTGTCCAAAGCAGTTTGATTGTGTCCAGAATGCCATGCCCAGGACACCATGAATTACTTGCAGAGATTACTTCCAACTGGACAAAATTTCCAAAAAACGTTTTGGAAAGTTTTTATATGGTTGGGTTGAGGATGAAATACAACATTCTTGATATCTCTGGAATTTCTGTGCCCAATTATGAAGGTTGAACATCCTTATGTTTGGATTTTATAAGAGCTCAAAGAGTTCAAAATATTATGAATGGATGGAAATATGGTTTATGGGTGCATGTATGCATCATGGTAAGAGAGAAAAGCACACAAGACTTTAGTTTAGTTCAACCCCATTTCCTTATCCTTTTCTATTGTGCCCATAGTGAGCCTTGGGATGATATACGATTTCTAGCATGACTATTTCTTCCCTTTGCCCAGTTAGAAATTTAACACTGTTATTTAAAGAATAACTTGAGTAGATGAAAATACTTACGGTTCCCCCCCACTGTCATGAGCAAACACAGGGCGCTGTGGCTGAAATGAAATGAGTTGAAATGTAGTAAGAGTATGCACTATAATCAATTAATTTAGCACAGTCTTCCATAATAGTCAACTCACTAAGTGCTTCAATACATTCCCTGATTTAGGGGCTGCATTTCAAAGACTTTTCTATTGTGCAAGCCTCTTTACCCTTCTCAGCCTAAATCTTGCTATGCCAAAGAAAGCAGATAAGTTTTAGCTTCAATGTTTTCAAACACCATTAGTGTCACAGAGTTTACCACACCATTCAATAAGCAAATAGCAGGAAAAAACAGCCTCACTATAATTCAAATGCTTTTCATCAACAAAGAGCAGCCATTCCTGATGACTGGTCAGGAGAATAACATTCTTAGAGAAGTGCCCTCTCAGAGAGATTTTGCTATGGTTCCTGGGCTTGACAGGTTTATGTATTTGCTTAAGGACTCCTTAAAACAGGGGTTCTCAACCTTGGCAACTTTAAGACTTGTGGACTTCAACTCCCAGAATTCCTCAGCCAGCAAAGCTGGCTGAGGAATTCTGGGAGTTGAAGTCCACAAGTCTTAAAGTTGCCAAGGTTGAGAACCCCTGCCTTAAAAGGAGAAGAGAGCAAAAGATCACCAGCTGTTTATCAAAAATATGTGTGAGAAGGTTCCACCCATTTAGTCATTAATCCAGGACAACACACTTCTTGAAAAGTTATAGAAAATGGACTTGATCTATCAAAAGTTCAACTGAGGTTATAAATAAAATTTAAGATAAAGGTAGGAAAATTTAAGATAAAGGTAGGAATTTATATTTTAAGAGAACCAATTGATTCTCTTGCCCGATCTATTATTTAAGAGAATAGCCCTTGAGATATATTTATAAACCCTTTCTGAAATTTTATTATGAATTAAGTGTCAATCCTACAAATTATTTCCAAAATTATTTTGGCACAATCAGAATTATGAACTAAATCAGTGTTTCTCAAACTTGAAGATATGTGGATTTCAACTCCCAGAGGTCACCAGCCAGCATGGGAGCTGGTCTACATATCTTCAAGATGTCATGGTTGACAAATACCAAACTAAACCATATATATACTCTTGGTAGCTATTTAAAAGATGAATACATCTTAATAAATTATTGAGTCAAGTTGTGAATTACCATTTTCTGTATCTAGTCAACTATGCAGACATGGATTGTGCAATTTCTAAAATTACTTCAAACTTCTGCTTACTGCTTTAGGACACACTTCAGCTACTCTTTCAACCTTATTGCTTTCATTTGGAAAAAATGAATGCTTAGAGAAAAATTAGATTCTACCCAAATATATATCAGAGAACATTGTAATCTCTGATTTCCACACAATAATATGTCCATACATTAACTGAAACTTGTTATATAAAAGACAATGGTTTTGATTTGTTACATTATATAAACTATAATGTATTACATTGAAAATGTATGAGAGACATTCTTTAATTTTATTTTTTAAAATATGATTAAAAATATGTTGCTAGAGAGAAACAGAATGCAGCAATTATTCTAGAATATTTTTCTATTAGCAACTGTCTGCAGAAATTAGAAAGCAGCTTAAATGTTGCTTCAACATTTCCTGAATGGGAAATGCATACAATGTTATTGCATGAGATTCAGACTTCAAATAGGACCTTGCAGACATCAGAAATCACTCAAACTCCATTGATTTTGGAAGGATTCCTTTAAGGATTCCTGAATCTAAGTCTTATGCATTTGCCACTAGGTGCATGCTAGAGCCTAAGAGTTTAACACATACATTAAAACATTCTCCATATGCAAATAATAATGCAAACAAGTGAGAGAGTCAAACAAGTTTCCAAATAAGTTAATGACCAGAGGCTGTTTATAAAAAAATACATTACATTTTTAAATTTTTTTAGTACATGCATGGAACTGTCTTGTGCCTACATTTCATGCCTAAAATGTTGACTCTTTTGACTATGTAACACTATAGATTTGCATTCCAAAATGAGCTTTGGAATGCACAGGAGTGTAAATATAGACTTACATGCAACATCTTAAAGCAGTTGTGTCTTTTCTTGTGACTGCATGCATGACAGAACTAAAAGTAAACTCTTGTAAGTTAAAACAGATTAGATTTATTTATGTTTCATGGATATCTAAGCCATATACTGTAGTTACATGTTAACATATATATTTATTTTAGAAGATGCTCAGATGAATTATGTTTAATCGTTATAGGGTACATGAGAATGCTTCTGTGACTACTAAGTATTATTTAAAGCCCTTAAAATGTTTTAATAAGAAAGGTCCTGACACTTCTTCATCAGTGCTACTGACTGTCCCCGGTTGAATCGTGTGGTGCCTAGTTGTATGAGGATATGCCTAGGAGAATAAATGATATTTTATTCTATCTGATCTGAGCTCTTCAGAATGTTTTTCATGTTTATTTGATGATTTGTTTCCCAGAGAGCTACAAAGATGGTTGCACAACCATTGGAACACAGGTATATAATGGATAGACATTAGTGTGCATCAGTTACAGAATTTAATCAACGTTCAAGAATTGTTCTATCAAAAATGCAATGCAGTAGTCAAAAGCAGAGAGCAATGAGTAATCAACAATGATCAATAGCTATGAGTATAATTTAAAAGATTTAAGACTTCACACTAGATAAAGTTGGTGAGGAAACTCTACTTAATATTAGCTTTACAGATGTGTACGTAGTTGTATATCCATTTAGTTGGATATTGTTACAAAACTCAGCAATTTTTTTAAAATCCATTCACTTCAATCAGACTCAATCTGGAATTCATTTATAAATTTGAGCCATTATGACCCATTGAAATCACAAAGTTTCTTCTCATCCAAGAAACTTCTTCTGAAGAAGCATCTTGAATGAGAAATGAAACATCTTCAAGGAAAAAAAAAAAAGAAAGTCCAGTTGCCTTTTGAAAAGCACCTTTGGGACAACCATGACCTGGATGATTGAAAATCTTCATAGACAATGACCCATTCAGGTTGTTCATTACCAGAGTTGACACCAACATAACTGAAAGTGTTAGGTTGTTTTATCTAAATAACATTGTTTTCTTCTTCCTAAACCTTTCCATGAAATCCAGACAAACAAATCTTACTAGGGAAAACAATTGGATAGATTTAAGATTTGGCTTTAACACAAAATGTGTAAATCACACTTTTATCTTTCACCAGAGGAAACTGATAGTCACGTTGCTAAGCCAAAACTGCAATTTGAGAAAGATATATGTTTTTAAGCATATATGCATGGAAAAGCTAATGCAAATGACAACTCTAGAAAAAGCAATGCTATGAGAAAGCGTGTTAACAAATCAACACAATATATATTGCTATAGCAGCAAAATATTTTGAAAACAGGATCATGCAATTCAAAACAAAGAACAACAACTTAAACTTTATGGAACCCATGAAAGGTACAAAGAGGCTTCATTATGTAGCCACTGTTAACAGTCTCATAAGTAAAACACTTTGAAACAAGAGGAGTTATTTACAAGGGGGGAAGTTAAATACAAATTTGATTGGCTAAAAATGTGCTTTTTAAAAGGATGATTTAATGGACACATGTAATAGCTTTGCTTTACATTTTATTAGTGAACTTGGAGGTCAAGCATAGGGTACCATGTATTTCACACTGTTACCACTCAAAACATTTTCTACAGCAGAACAGCAGAAAGAAAAACCATTCTAATTATTTGAACGTGTGAATTCAAGATCCTGTAACCAGTTCCAAAGACTGTATGCTACGAGGAAACCTGATAATACCTAACAGGCCACGTAGTATCATACCCTATGTGAATAGCTGTGCCCTCTGACAGGTGAGCCACAAGATCTCCTAATCAAAGCAGGACTACGAGGAGGTTTGCCGATGACAGAGATTTCTCTTTTTAAATCAGCCTAGAAAAACCATAAACACTAATCAATTCATCTAAACATCTAGATGGGCAATCTCCTGCAGTTTCATTCCTGCAAGCTGGGAAATCAATTTTTTTCATTTCCAAAGCACACAAAGGGCATGCAGATCTGTTAACCCACTATGCCTGAAAATGACTGCTTATATCTTCTTTTAAAAAGAGTATCCCAAATTCATAAAGCTTATACAAATCTTCCAGGGGTAGCAGATTTGATCAATTGTGCAAATAACACTGGAGGACAATCTACTGTTAACACTTCACAGCCAGAAAAAAAAATAATGTACAAGAAAGATATCAGTAAAAATCTAAGTATGTGCTTTACATATATTCATATATATCCTTCAAGCTTATGAAATGTTAAAGCCAAGAGTGTTACAGATTTCATATTTTTGTGACCACTGAAAGAAAAAGAAAAATATGAGTTGTCTTTGAATTAAAAAAGCATATATTTGGAAATTTCTTAATTGTACTGCCATAGTTCATGCATGTATTATTATTAAATGCTGATAACAGGATTTTTGCTGCATTAACAGTTGGGATCTAACTTTATAATGGGCAGTTATAACTTTATAATGGGAGGATTATTATTGTCACCTTCTACTTCTCAAAATTTTTGACCATTTCATCTATACATTTATCTATCTATCTATCTATCTATCTATCTATCTATCTATCTATCTATCTATCTATCTATCTATCTATCTATCTATCTATCATCTATCTATCCATCCATCCATCTATCCATCTCTTTACCATCTCTCTCTCCCTCCCTCCCCCTCTCTCCCCCTCTCTGAAATACAGTAACATTAATTCAAGAAGAGACCATGTGATGTTCTTTCCTAAGATGAATGAACCAGAACAAAGTTTATTGTCTCTTCCACTTGTTTGTGTGCTTGTGCCTAGAGGACTTTTTAGAATGCTTTCCCGTTTATCTCAAGAGATAAATGCTCCTGACAGTGGGAAGAATTGCATATTGTGATGTGGCTTCTAGGCTAGCATACTGAATTAACTTATTCTTGATTTCTGATGGCAAGACCAATGAGAGGGATAAATCCCAACAACTGTAAGAAATGCACCTGCTATAGTATTAAAGAAATGGATTTTAGAATATGTGCTTAATAATACCTTCAGAATTTCAGTACCTTCAGAGTCTATACTGGCATTACTGGAAGCACTAGTATTAATGGGACTTATTAGGTAGAAGTCTTGGCCAGGAAAGTTGATGATAATTTTTTAGTTTTTTAATATATTTTTATTTAGCACATAGTATTTAAACAGGTTGTGTAATCACTGATATACAAATTTTGTTTAAATAAAGCATCAGCAAATGTGCATATGTTTGTGCATGTATGTATGTATGCATTATGTATGTATGTGTGTGTGTCTTGGATTGCTGCAAGGTGATTTTAATATATTTAAATCAGTCATCTAAAACATTTAACTTGATAGCATGCTTGCAGTGTTAAATATTAGTTGCAAATCCAAATTTTAATAATAGGTTAACCTCCAAGCTTTCCATTTGTCAAGCAGTTGAGAAGACGTGCACTATTTCCATAGTTTGCAGGCACTATTACCTTTAACTTGGATGATTTTTTCTCTTGTCTGTATGAGAGTTTGGAAAGGACAGGGGGTGAATGGGTAGCAGTGGCCTTGGAAAATGCAGAAATAGATTCAGGAAAAGATGCTTTGGCTGAATGAAATGGAAAACTAGAAGCAAGGCAGGAAGGAGAGGTAGAAGGTGCTTTCATCTCATGGGAAAGTGATGCTGGCTTAAACATTTAAAGAGAGACAACTGTAATTCTGTGGAACAGCAATTACAAAGGGAGAGATTAAAAAAACAACAACAAAGAAGAATATACACCTCCATCAGTGAAAGGAAAGATGGCCCTACCTGGCCTATATGCTATGTTGAAAAGATTTACTTGTATATGAATGTATGAATCAGATTATTACTGGAACAAAGATAGGCTCCTCAGGCTAAACTTTCTTGAACAGCAGGTCCCACTCCCTTTTCTTGAGAATACAGTGCTGCAAGTTACTTTTTTTGGAAATAATTCATACCTAAATACAACTTGCAGTGAGATTATTCAATTCAATTTTTTGCAGTCATAGACCAGTACGAGTAGACTGCTCTGTGAATGTATTTAAATATAATCTTTCTTAGATCATATATAAAGTTTAAGAAAAGGTTTAAAGTACATTTACTGTATAAGATGTTGAAAAAGGATAGCCAGGTTTGCAATACAACCACATCATGCCCACAAAAGCATGATCGTGGCTTATGAAAAAACAGTTTGAAAAATCAGTATAATTTGAATCAAGAACAGGTGTGTTATTCCTGTTTCTGTTTTCCAAGCAAGGATCTGGAGTATATTCAGTCATAAAGATAGGCTGATAAAAAGATCTGCAGAATTTATAACTTCCTAAATGAAACAGGAGCTACTGTAGGCCTCCGCAGAAAGCCTCATTCAAACACTGCAAATTATACCAGTATTTGTGGTATAAAATCACAAGTCACAATATCTACTGTATGAAATCAAAACACTATTTAAAGAAGAAAAACATCACCCATCTACATAAACCCTTAGATTTACTGCCAGCAACGTGACGTTTATATTCCTTTGAGCCACACCCTCTCTATTATGCTCCAATCAGGAGGCAAGCTGACATACTTTCCCAGAGACTAAATCTGGAGAGCATCATCCTCATTTTCTCCTGACCGTTCAAGAGGCTGCTTGATATTGCTGAGCAACAAAAGATATGACTGTTTCATCTCCAACATTTAAGGATCAATTTTCTTCCCAGCTGGACAGAGCATAGCTAGGAAAAGAGATGTGTCCAGAGAAAGCTTGGTCTTAATTAAATCATGGATAATTCCTATTTCTTATCATTTAAAATGTTCTTGCCTTTTTAATGAGTTTGTTGGCAAACATTTTGCTATGTCCTGATTAAATTTGCCTGGAAACACCAGGATTATGAGAATGGCTTGGGAACTAGACAGCCAATTGGGGATTTTCCTTAATTATCCTTAATAGGTCTGGAATAAGCAATATGAATGATACATTACTCAGCAACCTAATGAAGGCATTTAATGTTAGGAATTAAAACAAGTTACTGAGCTGTTTTTGGCTGGGCAGAGGGCTTATTTTAGAATAATAATAATAAAAGGAATTAATATGTTACATAATTTATGCAACAGGTAATTGGATCTTAGTGCAGCATTTTTTTCTGTATTTTTTCTGTATTTATTTATATATATCCTATCTTTATTATTCTTATAAATAATTCAAGGTGGCGAACATACTTTTTCGGTATGCCATGATTCCTATTCAAATAGGGCTCTTTATTTAAAATGAAATTAATACATGCCACCATAATAAGACATTAAATGCATCTTCTGTTTTGATGCAAAAATCCATCTATCTAGGTACTGCTTGTCATCCTTGGAAAGAGTCAAGGATTCTGCACTACTGATAAAAGCCAGAGTTAATAGTAGGTACAGTAGCTGTTTTCAAAAAGTTAAGAAGCAATTAGGGTAGTTTTCAGCTCACCTCCAAAAAGAATTGAAGAAGGAATGTTGTGTATTAGTGTGCTTAAATTGTTCTTGAGGATTGCAACGTGTAATAGAAAGCCTCATGCAAAAACACATACACTGAAAAAAAAATGGACTAATGATGTAAGTACAGAAATTGTACAATGTTTAAATACCTCTTTTTTAGTATCTGCTGAACTGTTGCCTTCAAAAGTTATCATAGACTCTCTCTTATTTGCCACTGTTGACTCTAAATGGTCAAGGTCTGGCTCTTCCTCTATATGAAGTCTTGCCAATTCTTCAGGCACCTCAGGGGCATGTCTGTAGAAACTTAAATCTTTACTTTTTGATTGCTCCCCTTGAATTATTGACAGCAGCTCCTCACAGAGTTCCTCCTGTTTGCCAACTTCCTTCAGTGTTTTGGATAACAGGTTTTCTTTGGCGGGGGCAAGGATATGGCCTGCTATCTTTTGCATTTCTGGAACAGGGTTTGAGGGGCTTTTCTTTGCCTTGACAGTGGGGTTTTCTTTCATCCCTTTGAAATGGTTCCACTCAAGCTTATGTGCTTGGTCATGAAAATGAGTTGCTGGAGGAGGTGATATACATGTAGATGAAGAAAATGGCTTGGGTGAAGAGTCAGGGAACAAATGGGAGACCTTTGATGAGGGAACTGGAACAGTATGGCCATGCTTTATTTGAGGAGTGACATTATCTGAACCTGTTAAAGGCAGAGAGCCGAATTCCTCTAAACCAGAAAGAAAGCTTTTAGGAAAAGGAGGAGGAGGAGGAGGAGGGGAAGGTGTGCTTGAAGATGGAAAGCCAAGAGTCAGTGACAACCATTCATCAGTGATGGCCTGAAGATGTCTTTTATTGGAATCTGGATAAGAAGAGGATCTGTATCTGGGAGGAGGGGGTGGTGTTTTGGAATCCCACTTGAGAAATAAAGGGAAAGCACAGGAATTAAAACAAGGTGAGGGACTGGGCTCAAGAAGAATGTTGTTTTTTAAAAAAATATCCTGTAACTCCTCTTTATAGGATATTACTTCACTGAGCATACACTTCTGAATTCATTAGAATATTAATCAGACAGCATATCTGGAAAGTGAAAGACTAAGACTAAATGTCTGACATCAAGACAGATTTGATTCACGATGTTGCTCTCATGCCAGCCAGTGACTAATGGCCCAGATGTGATTACCAGAAGTTTCCTTTCTGCAGCCTTATTCTTTTGAGAGGAGAGTGGTTCTGCATAACACAGAAAAATGCAGTTCAGGCTGAGATAGTTTGAGATTAATCAAAATTAATCTATGGTGGTGCAAGTTTTTAAGTTTTTCACCGATACAAGAACCCTGCAATAACAGATTCAATAAAGCTGTACATTGTATTTATATTCCCTGCAGTTACACAATCTTTTTTTTAAATTTAAAAATAATAGCACTTCACAACATCATTACATTTCTCTTAAAGGTACACAGGATCCAAATGCTAGTTAGTGCATATAATAGAAAATTATTTTCAACTCAAAATGTGTTGAAAAATATAATTATTGGCTAAATAATATGGTTAAGCTGAAATATTGATTGAAGATTTCTTCTGGTAAAATAAAGGTCCTTTTGTAAGCATGGAAGAGCTGGGATTCATACGTATATTGCATCAGTAGATATCCACTGCTTCAGTAAATACTGAAAATGTAGTTTTTGTTATTAATTTTCCAAGTTAAATCCTCATTTGAAAATAAAGTTTGAAAACTGTCTGATATTAACATTTGTATTATGTGTAGAATTTAGGTACCCAGGGAGAAATGGAAACTTTGAATGAATTAATTTGAACAGGAAATCCAAAGTTATGATTCTTAGTCCTTAAAACATAATGTAAATAATATAGAATGGATCTCAGCTGTCACTGAGAAACACAAACAGAAGAAGAAATATTTTTATAAACTTTAAAAATAGTCTTATGGACGTGGTGATAATTAGCATCAACTTTTAAGTCACATAGATTTAATATGGACAATGACAGACATGGTTCCATTTCATGTGAACATGCACAAAATGCTGAGTAAACTTTGAAAAATATAAAAATTATCCTCTTTTGTATTTTTCTTAAATAGTTATTTTAAATAGAAAGAATAGCTATATTTTAACTAGCAAGAACAATTTTAAATAAAAATCTTCACCCATAAGCACTTGTAGATATAAAAATATTAAATTACATATGCTATGAATACAGTTTTACCACATTTAAATATTTTACTGTTTTGTATGTTGTGTCCATCTCTGGCATTACGCATAATGCTTATTTAGCAAGAAGTGGAGCTCAGGGACAGGGAAAATAGAAGAGCTACATTATGTTTCCACGAAGATTTGAAACCAAACGGTACAACATTCATTACTGGGTATCAGTAGGCAGATATACACCAACTTCCCTGGTAAAGTGCTGATTAAAATATGATGGGTTGCTGTTGATTCCCAATACTAGAAAAATCGACGAGCAAAAGTATATGTTGTATTTGCATCATTTTAATAACCACATGTTAGTGCAAGAACGAAAGTAACTTGCATTAGTAACTGTTAAAACGCCAGTTCTAGTTTGAGTTACACTTTTTACTGAGAAATTTTATGGAAATGAGACCCAATGCTGGAAAATTACACAGTTGGACTAGGAATTTCTCAAGTCTCCACTCCTTTCACAACCCAAGCATGAAAACATCTTCTGAAGATCCAATATTATCTTAATGTTTTTTCTTTGGAGAATCCTAAAACAATTATAATTCATATTCATTATTTTTATTTCCTTTCTTTGTCACTGAAAACTATTCTCTTTTTATCCAAGTTGAACAATGATAAAAGATACAGGTGCCTAGTACGTGAAATTTTGCAGGCAAAATTTTGCAGTAATTTATAATGGGATGCTACTTGCTGCAGGTTGTTGGCTGGTGGTCTTATTTAAGCTGGTAAATCCTCTTTTAGAGGAAAATAAACAGGAAGATATCCTGTCTGGGCACTGTAGCCATTTTACATAGCTTATTCCCAACATTCAGATTCACCATGGTTTTGACTCTGGTGAACAGCCTAATATAGTACCTGGAGCACTATTTAGTTCCCTTATGTGGATTTCCTCTTGGCTTCCCACCTTTCTTTCCAGGAAGTGGAAAAAATGTTCTTTGGTATGACCTCAGACACTTGAGGTTTAGTCTATGCCCTTCCTGGCTCAGTATAGGACTGGGTGAGTATATGATGACCTGGTTCTGGGAGATTGTCTACCTTTCTCTTTAATAGATCCCCCCTGGATCCAGAAGTGTTTGATAAATATTGTCTAATCTTCGGCTTTCCCTTCTGGGAATTATGTAAAGAGCATATTGGGATGCAGCCAGAGAGTGGATTATCAGAAACTTTTTCAATTAGAGTTTACATATGGGCAGGGGATGGAGAAAACATTATCTTTCGTAGTTGGATGGCATTGCTCAGGATCTTGATGTGTAGGGAAAGTGATCCACAGAAGGTCATTGAATCAAATAAGTCTGCATGAAACAGAATCAAACTGGGCTTCCATATACTTTTCATGAGGCTTAAACTGTGCAAATACATTATTTTTAATATAAAGTACAAAAATACAAGAACACCATAAAAATCAAGGTAACATAACAGAGGAAAAATGGTGCAATCTTCACTACAAAATAAGAATGGTATAATTTATTCTTATGACAAACTTTATATTTGAAATCAATAAGTGGTACAGAGAACAAATAATTTCTTACCTTAGCTGAGTGGTGGATTCTGTCACTTGAGTAACTCTGGGGAATGGGAGGAACAGGATATTCATTTTCTCCTCTGGCCATGGTCTTTTTGACTTCTACATAGGACACTGGGAAGATTCCTTGCTTATTTGTTCCCGGTAGCTTGCCTTCATACCAATTTTGATCAACCCGTCTAAGAAGAATAACTTTGTCTCCCTGAAAGGCAACACTCAATTACAGATGAAAAATTGTTGTCCCATCATGAATGTATACAATATATAGCAGTGGTGGCGAACCTATGGCACATGTGCCAGAGGTGGCACTCGGAGCCCTCTCTGTGGGCACATGTGCCATTGACCCAGCCTCGCCTCCCCCGCGACCCCCTCACCAGCAGCCCCCCTGGAGGAGAGTCGCCCCCCGAGTGTGACCCATGCGAAGCAGTGCAGCCAAGGACATGGCAGCCAGGTAGCGTAGACAAGACTCTGCTCTCATGCCCCATCGCACACAGTTGATGCTGCGGGGGGCGGGCAGAAGGCGTGGCTGCCATGGCGCTGCTGGGCTGCTTGGGTGATCTGCGGCGGGCCCTGGAGGTGATGAGTGGCCCTGCGGGAAGGCAGGGGATGGGGTAGGGGCAGAGCAGGGGCGGAGCAGGGGGTAGAATGGGGGCGGGACCAGTTTTTGGGCATTTGGTCTCTAAATGGTTCGCCATCACTGATATATAGCAATGGAATACAAATTCCTTAACTATGGTGGAATATTAATGAAAGTGAATAGTTAAGAAAAGTCAAGAAGTCCCAAGGTTCAAAATGCTTCCGATATAGGTTCGGGCTTTAAAGTAAATTGAGGCACCATTCATAGAATCAGTGGCTGTCTAAATGAGTTTTTCAATGGAAAGACGAATTTTGTGTAACTCTTAGTACATGCCACGATCCTAATCTGCCAGTTAAGAATGGAAATTCCTCTTCTAGTGAAACTGTAGTGAGATAAACATAGAAAGCTACAAGAATTGTCTAAGGCTAGTCCTACCTAGGGAAGATATACAGGAAAGGGAGGGTCCACAGTTTGCATTTGCTTTTCAAAATGTTTGTGCTGATTTACCAAGAGTTTTTTTCCCTTTGTACCACATTGTCCAAGAAATCTCTTTATTGATCTTTGAAACATCCCTTAGCACAGACCTCTACAAGAGAGATTTTTACATGATACCATGATTATGAGAGAGAAGCCTTTTTTGAAGACCCACTAGGGAAGGCACAGAGAATATTAAAAATAAAGAGATTTCTGTTAGCTCTAGAGGGGAAAAATGTCTTTATGAAGACCTAATTCTGCTGACAATGTAGGGGGCCCTTTAAAAAGAACTGTTTTTAAAAGGAAAATAGGAAGAACTTTCTTGATCTCATTTAAAAAAAAAAAAGAACTGGCCATTTGTTTTGTGAATTTTTAAAATAAAATACAGATACTGCTTGCTTAATGACCCTAACTGGATCCAGCAACTCCATTGCTAAATGAGGCAATAAGTGAAACATCACATGGCCAACTCATTTAGCAATGGCAGTTCCAATCATTAAGTGAATCACCCAAGGTAATTAAGCAATACATCATGTGACTGCAACTTGTCATCTCCTGCCAGCTTTCCCATTGACTTTGCTTGTCAGAAGCCAAATGGCAATCCTGCGACTGCAGGGATGCTGTAATGATCATAGGTGTGAAGACTGATTATAAATCACTTTTTTTCAGCACTGTAATCACTTTGAACAGGTGCTAAACAAATGGTTGTCAAGCAAAGAACCACCTGTCTGTAAGAAGCCCCTTAAAAAACCTGGATCAGAAAATGGCCTTCTCAAAGTGGACTATAGGATACAGCAAAATTTGATATTGCGTATACTGTGTATGGAAAGAAATAAGCTTTAATTCTTTTTTTCCAGATTCAGTTTTGAGTCAGATTAACACAATAGCATCTGGTATTTGCACTGAAATGAGACTCTGATTCAGTCCCAAACATCTTCAAATAGTATATAGGTAGTCTTTGTTTAGCAAATGCTTCAAACAATGACTGTTCAAAGTCATGATGGTAATGAAAAAAATAACTTTGTAACCAATCCTTACATTTGTGATCTTCATAGGTCTGTAAAGCAAAAGAAACTTAAAGATCATAAGCGTAGACACTGTTTCACTTAGCAATTACTTTGCGTAACATCCAAGTTGCCATCTCAACATCTCAATTTGGTCGGTAAACAAGGACTACCTATATGGTACAGCATTTTTTTATTTGCACTGCTGAAGGGAGAGCCAGGAGTTGGAAGAGAGAGAGGGAAAGAAGGTTAGTACAAATATAGGAAAAAAGATTAGCAAACAGAAAAAAATGGGCAGCAGAAAGATGTAGCAGCCTAACTTATAATCACAATATAGCCCTGGGTAATATATATTTGAGGGAATAAGCCTCTTAACAAAGAATCTTTGTCAAACTTGGTGTAACACCCAATTTTAGCAAATACCTTTCTCAATGAAAGTTCCACATTTGTATCTGCATTGAAATTATATTTTGCAATAGCTTCTCCAATCTCGGCCACATGTGCTGGAGGTGGTGGTCTTGCTGGCTGTGCTTTTTCTGGGGGAATAAGTTTCTGAAGAGAGAATGGTGATTATTTTAATCAACCTTTCCAATCTGTGTATCTATTTGTAAAACTCAATGCATCAGATTGTTGGTGTAAAGACAAACCTCAACATAAGAAATAGGAAAAATCCCAACTCTTCCATAGTGTTCGCCCTCATACCAGTTTTGATCCACTTTCCTGAGGATATAGACAGTGTCTCCTTTCTTAAAAGGCAGCTCTCTGTAACAAACATTTATAAACAGTGATACAGATTTGACATCCTAGTAACTATCTTGAATTGAATATTAATTGTTTATCATTTTAAATAATAAAAAAAGAACCAAGTCTATCTAGCAGTTGGAAACTATATTTGGTAATGAGGTCAGCCATAAACACAAAAGCTTACTATCTTTTTCTTGAATACTTTACTGATTTAATGTTGATTAATATCTCAAATATAAAAGAAACTTTGGTTTATTATAGAAAACTAGCTTTGTCTTTTTGTAAACAAGACATTTACTGCTTTAGACTGTAATTTGCAAGTGACAGACTTGTAGTGTAGTAAATGAAATATTGAACTGCTTTGGTCCTCTGAAGAAATAACACCTAGCTATCTTTGTTTTTCTTAAGCATGGTTTTACATTCTATCTTGTGATCACCATGTTAATTCAGATAATGCTTGACAATGGTTCAGAATGAACAGATAAACATAGGTGTTTCTATCTAGGACCAAAGACTTTTCCCTTTTGTTCTCTCTGTGTCAGCTCCCTAATTCTTTTTTTGTCACGGCTACCACTGTTACAAGACAATCAGAGATTGAAACAAATTGGCATAAGAAGTAGAAGAGCTAATTTCTTAGAAGGAAAATTCAACCTAATGTGACCTACTGAAGCATTCTGTGAATAGGATGGGATGCAGATTTCAGATGAAAGCATAATGAAATCACAGAGTGGGATGGAAAGGACACATTTTATGCTGGACTATGACAATAATAATTTGATTTGAGGATGTGTTTTAGCAAGAAATTAAAATGATTGTCCACTTGAATAAAACCATTTAGTCTTCAATTTTTCTATGTTACACTCCTTGTTTCCTCAATTATGTATGAATTGAAACTTTTGGTTAATGGCAACCCTGTACTGCCACACATTAAAAAGTATTTATGTATTTCTCGAATATGTTCAAGGATGTTAACAAAGAACACAAATGTACATTTCAATACACACATTTATTGTTACACTTTTAGATGTAACCTCATTATCTTGCAAAGTTGTTTACGGTGATTGGGTACTTTTTATATATTTTTTGGGAAGAACCATAAAAAGATAAGGGAGAAAGAAAACCAATGGCAGAAGATTCATCAAAATCCAACTATTAATACAAGCAGTCCTTGACCACAATTGACCCCAAAATTTCTGTTGCTAAGTGAGACAGTTATTAAGTGAATTTTGCCCCATTTTACAACCCTTCTTGTCACAGTTGTTAGGTTAGAAATATGATTGTTAATTGAATCCTGTTTTCCTATTGATTTTGCTTGTCAGAAGGTCACAAAAGGTGATCACATGACCCCAGGACATTGTAGCGGTCATAAATATGAGTCAGTTGCCAAGTGTCTGAATTTTGATGATATGACCATGGGGCTGTTATAACAGTCATAAGTGTGAAAAATGGTCACTTTTTTCAGTGCTATTGTAACTTTCAACAGTCACTAAATGAACTACTGTAACTCAAGGACTACCTGTATAATAGGGGAGGGAATTAGGACTGGCCCACTTAGGAGGCTTGTTGTACAAATTCATCTTGCTAATTGTAACCATTTCTGCTTGATTGCTCATGCTCATTCATGCCTTAATCTTATCAGGATTTTTGCAACATTAGGAGGCTATCCTTGAAAACCACTTGGAAGCTACTGGTTCAGAATGTATTAGCACAAGTGGCATATGAAATCCCACTTTTCCATTCCACTCTAAAATTTAAATTGTCCTGACTTTGCCAGCTTTAAAAAAGGCTGGACTTTGGCAGTCTTAAAGAGATTGGGGTTTTTTTTATAACACTATAGACATCCAATCTAAAAGCAATTTTGTCTATTTTAATGCTGATAAAATGGCATAAATAGCATAATAAAAATGATATTGGCGAGAATGTTCAAAAGTGAAAGTAAATCAACATTGCATATTCAAATCATACATTAACAACATGTACAATTTTATTTCACTCAAAATTATTCCCTCTATGGTAAATAAAACAAAACAACTACAATTTTAAAAACCATTATTTTAAGTATGCGCTATGCTCTTATGCATTAAATGTTGCTGTACATTTAACTAAATGTTATACTTTAGTTAAACACAGTGGACACTACTTCTTAAATTATTGAATATCTGAATGTTGCAGAATGCTTAAATAGTAAAACATTAGTTTAAGTATGTATGAAATAGAGAGTCATTTGTATTGATTGTAATGTTATTGTACATATTCTTTTCTACCTATAAACATTTTTTAAAGATTCATTATGATTTTTTGGGTTAAAAAAGGGACTAATACTTACTTAGAAGTTTGAGCCTTAAAGTCATATACTGCTCTAGCTGTCAGTCTCTGAAATAGAGGCAAAGAAATTAATCTAAATAACATGTATCTAAAATAATGCCCCTCTGGTGTAGCCAAAAACTGGGACTATATATGCTTCATGTGATGCCCGTGCTTGCATTTTAGGTACCTGTTGCGGGGTGGCTCTACTTCATGATGCCTCTGTGTAATCTTAGATAACCTGCTTTTATGTTAGCAGGGAAGAGGAAGTACTACCCCAGCTAGCAGCAATATTTACTAATTAATATTTGGTCCCAATTTATTGGTACGTTACACAATATATAAAATGAAACTGTTTTAGGATACCCTTTACAGGAGTAAGTTTTAATATAACTATAATAAAATTAAACACATTGCTCAAAAATATTAATGATTATCTGCATGGGGGTTTACAGGCCTACATTTGAATTTCAAATATTGTTAAAATATTGAGTTTATTTTGTAAAAGGAGGTATTCAGTATTTCTGCTTTCCCAGCAGAAGGACCAGAAATTCAGAGAAGGCCTGAGATTCACTGACTCCAACTTTTCCCTATTTCTAGATAGTAAAGGCCCAGGGAGCAGCATCAACAAAGGGAGATGGGATTAGCATCCTAGAAAGGAGACATTTATTTAGGCGAACTGCTTTCATTGCGATTTAATCTCTTTTCTGAGCACTGTGTACTTCTTGGCAGGCCCACAAATATGCTGACATTTATTGCTTGTTAAACAGATGTTGCAATTTTAGTTGTTGCTTCTTTCATCTGCAGTTCCACTGCATACTTTTTCTGCCCTCCAATCCCTCACAAAGGAATTTGAAAACAATCTGCTATTATCTTTACTTTTCCTGACTTCAAAATGCAGAAGACATATACAACTCATCATAAGCCAGTCTAATCAACTGTAAAAAAAAGCAAAGGGACTGAAACCCACCAAAGACTTCCTGGCTAACTTGCCACCATTCCTTTGTTCCTTCTTAAAGCCCCATGAGATGAAAATACAAGCAGCTTGGCAATTTAGATCATCAATCCCAACAACTGCATGATACTATAATGGCTGGACTGGAGGAAGGGAAAAGGGAAAGACGAGTTCTAATCAGTACATATGACAAAGAAACCTCCAAGAGCAAGATGCCAAACCTCTAGGGAGCACATTAGAGAAGTTCTGTTAAATGATGAAAAGATTCTTGCCAACAATGAGGAAGTGAAAAGCTCATAAAGGCTGAAAAACCACCAGGAACAAAAAAGGAAAATACCAGCTTTACTGCAGCTTTCAATTTAGAAATTCATTGATTCGATGGCTCAAGATAGATGAGATCAATCAGGATTGGAACCAGTCCTGAACTGGTGCAAAGTACTTGTGCAGAAATGCCCTAATTGTAGTCCATGCACTGCTTCCCTTTCTATTCCAACTGCATTGTTTTATAACCCCTGGTGAGGAAAGACAGCATTGCCAAGAAGCTGTGCAATAAATGTTTTTAAAGGTCTCCAGGTGTTTTTAGAAATATATTTCTGGCTTCAAACATGTTCGTTTAAGTACATTTTCCTGCATTACCTCTCTGTCTGGAGTTCCTCTTCTTTCCTTTGGAATACATCGACTCACATCAGTGAAAGCAGAAGAATAGTTTCCAGGAGATTCCTGGTCTATTGAAAGTAAAATGCCATTGGTTGAAAATTCATGAAAAATAATTATGGAAGCTTATTTCAAAGGAAACTACATCTAAATTTATGTTAATTAAACTAATGTAACAACAAATAAAAAAACCCTGATAAACAGAAGTCTAGAAAGGAAGCTATGGGAATTATTTCATATACTACTTATACAATTTTGAACTGTGCCTGAAGCATTAAAAAGAAAAACCAAGACCAGCAATATAGCATCTTCTCTGATTATTACAACTCTTGCTTTTAGAGGAACAGAAGAATAAGTTACTGAAGATGCAAAAGATAACACATAGTATTGACTCATAAAGCTAATAAACATGTACCCACATGCAAGGGGATGCGTCAAAAGCATGCCACAATGATGTAATAATGAAATTCTGAGGTGATCCAGTAGAAAAGAAATGTATGACTGTTTTATGTTAGACCAGATTAGATTACGCATTTGCCACATTACTGTGTATTCTGGGCTTATTTTAGAACAAGTAGATGTGAAAAAGTAGTCTCAAGATTAGGAGTACAGTGCTGTTATTTTTCTGTTATCTTTGCTGTCATTTTTGCCAAAGAGGCCATTTGTTGTAAGGAAACTTTGGGAAAAAAGGCCTTGGAGACTATTTTCCCTGAAAAGAGGGAAGGACAAAAACCTCTAGCATACCATGCTGTTAGCCTGAAGCATTGCTCCTGCTATTTTTTGTAAAATAATCACAGATGAAACAAATATCTGCTTTCCAGATTAAGTGACATCTAGAATTCCATATTTCTAGCTCATAAAACCCAATTGTTTATATAGAAATGTCCATGAAATAGGATTGCACTCTTTCAGCATGATCCCAAAGTTTATTAGAGAAAAGACCTATTAAATTAAATTAGATTGATTACTCAGTAAACATATTTAAGATTAGCATATGACAAGTTGAAAATACCTATGTAAGTATATTAACACGAAGAAAAAAATAATGTAGTTCATTAACACTTTTTAAGCAGCTTTGTAAGATCTGCACTTCATTTTTATAGAAATCCTTGATGAGAAATAATTATTCTATTTATTAGTTTCAAATAACTTTATATTTATGCTACCCTAAGCCAGAATTTATCAGACTTGGTAACTTTAAGATGTGTGGACTTTAATTTCCAGAATATAGCTTCAAGTGCAATTTCTGTTAGCGATACCTCTCATGTCAGAAATTACTACTGCATGTAAGAAATTGTAGAAACTTCATATATCTAAACCTTGATATCTAAATAATATGACCAATTTATTATATTTACATGGAGCAAGAAGAACCATAAGCTTCTTGGACCCATTTTTGCACAACAATTCCAGTTGTTGGTTTATTTGCCAAATTTATATGGCTGTCCATGTCGCAAGAAGTGATGCTGGATGGTGTACAATAATGGTAGGTGCAAAAGCACCCTGAGGTTTGGACTCAGATTTTCTCCTTTCTTTGTCCTCCCTCTGGACAAAGGAGACTGGCACATTCATTTTAAGCTAATCAAGTAATAGATAACTACGTGAACTCTAGCTAGTGTAAAGCCGTATTGGTTTACCAATCAGCTAAGACTATAAACTATACTTGGATCCTGGTTTATTTTAAATGAGATGTAATATGTGACTTTACTATGTTAAACTATAATTCCCTATATTGCTTGCCAGTGGAATCAGCTCAGAGCTATGGTTCAGCAACCACTGTTTTTATGTTGCTCATAACTGGTTTAAAATAAGCAGATTTACCCCCAAATTTAGTGTCACAGGAAATTTCATTTAGAAGAGGAACACTTCTAATCTCAGCATCACTGGAGAAGATGTGAGGGGTAGCAGAGGAGCCATGGCTTTCTCTTGCTGCTGATAGCTGAGCTATAAAGATATAGGCAGAGGAGACCACGACCGAGTTGAATATTTAAATATTCTATACTGTATAAATATATTCATTTGCTTGTTGTTATTATTTTTATTGAAACATAAACTTTAGTTAAGTAGATGAAATTGGAACTGTAATACTTCTTTCCTTGGTTTTATCCTGTAGGACTTGTCCTTCTCAATATTAAATATAGCCATTTTAAAATTAGTAGATTTTAATGTTCCTTCCATCATTGCATAGATGGATATTTAGATTAGTGAGCCAAACATTCAGTTCACACAGCCATAATTATGTTTCTACATAGCTGAACTATTTTGTGAACTTAGATGGAAATAATTTTAGAACAAGTGCTTCTTTTCTTATTATTTCATCTTGTACTTTCTTATAATCAGGTGACCATATATTTTATTAGGAAATCTTTGTACTTTTCCCCAAAAATTATTGATATGAAAATTACACCGAGACTTTTTTCACTGTGTGATACTAAGTTCCATTATGAATCACTGCTCTCTTATTTCAGTAACTATTCAAATGCTAACAACAAAAGGCTACTTTTTCCTTTTGCTGGCTGGTCTGAAAAACACAACTTTGTATACTGCTGTTGTCCTCACCTTTTCCCCCCCAGTCCTATGACTTACTGTACAACAGACAATTTCTAAGCTGTATAAGGTGCACAACACAAATGTAATGGGAACAAACTAGAAAGGATAAGGGTGAATGACTCAAACACAAGCATAAAGAAAAGGAAGTAATCCACCTTGGAAACACAGTGTATTATCATATTCCTGGTTGTTGCTGTTGGTAGCATCCATCTCTTGATAAGAGGCACTGAGAGGCAAACTTCTGCATTCATTCTGGTACAACGGACAGTGAATAGCACCATCGTGAGGCAGTGGATGCAAAGGCTGGCGTATGGGACTTTTTCTAAAAACTTTAAGGGAAGAAGTCCTTTCAGGAATGTCTGGAAGCAATTCAGAAATAAGTCTGTGCAATATACTATTGTCAGGCAAGCTTCCCCTTCTTTTTTCTGCTTTGATTTGGTCACAGATATCTTTAAGAGCGGAGTCCAGGGCGTCAAAGACAGATGATTTGCACTTAGTCTTTTCAGCCTGCTTTTTGGGGAGTGTATTTTTTTTCCTCCGGAAAGGCACTGGGCTGACTAGGAAGGCTATTTTAGAGAGGCCAGCATCGGAATCTTGTCGCTTAGGATCTTCTGGGGTAGTTTCCTGTTTAGCCCTTGCATGCTTTAGCATGGTGGTGAAGCGTGTGTATGAGGCTGGACATCTTCCTTTGCAGGAGCTGATAAGATGCTTGTGATGATGGTGATGGCCTGATCCATAAAAGCTTTCTGAGGATGTGAAGGAGAAGTGATCAAAATCACTTTCACTGCAAAAAGATGAGCCTTCTATCTGTATGAAGTCACTCATGTCAGAGACCACTCCATCTTGGTCACTGTCTGAATAGTCCGTCTGAAATCTTTGTGGTTCCTCACTAGTTACTTCAATGTGAATTGGCACCAGAGTTTTGGACTTGTAATTCCTTTGCATTTGATTTTCTTCATCCAGCAAGGATTCAATAGAAAACCGTCTCATTGTACAAAAGCCATTTTTAGGGGGTTCCAGCAGGCTTACAGTTGATAATGCTTCTTCCCTTAAATTTGGCATTGATTTAGATTTCTGAATTAGTTTTTCAAATTCAGATATTCTATTGGGCACCATGTCCCTTGGTACCTCCTCTGTGGAGGATTCTTTCCAACCATGTAGTAAGCTCTTATGCTGTTCCTTTTCATACTGCAGTACTCTGGATTTTACAGAACAGATAACCTCGGAATTAAGTAAGTCTTTGCGGTTGATGCGATGCATTCTTTTGTACATTTTTAGAAATCCAGGAGCATCATGGGCAGATCTAAGATGTGCCCTTGACCGATTGGAACCATGAGTTTCAGAGGAATACGGGGAAGCCCAGGTTAGGGAAGAATCACCTTTGGAATTGTCTGCACACAACAGAGACACCATACTTTCAGATTTATTCTGTGTATCAGAGAAGCAACAATGATCATCAGCTAGTAGGTCATTGTAGCTGCGAGATTTGCGTTTGGGAGAAGAAGTCTCTTCAGTGCTGCTCCAGACTTCTGCATTCTGACGGGCCATTTGCCAGCCATTCTTGTAACTGATGGCTCTTCTTGAATCACCTGGAACTGCTAGTCTCTGCCCATAATTTTTACTATCTAAATCATTTGAGGTGTTCTGGTTGGGGACTGAATAACTGGAAAGGGATATTTTGCTAATATCCCCACCTTTATAATCCACAGAGCAGCATGGTGAAAAAGAGACATTGCCAGAAATTAACAGATTCAAATGTAGACAGGAAAATAACAATTATTATATGTCAGAAAGAAACCAGGTGTGGGGAATCACTTTGATTTTCCTAACATAATATGCATATCTAAAATATACAATAACTATTAAGCTAACTTTGAATTGCACTATTAATATAGAAAGTTAATTAATAATTGAAGGCTTCTATATATATATCTTTAAAGTTTTTAAATGACAAACTGGGTACCTTTTTTCACCTAGACTCCCTGTCGTACTGTAAAACTGTGCACATACATTATCATCTTTGTAAGTTAAATAAAAAAAAAACCCTTTATCTCCTGTTCAAAAATCTAATCCAGGCAATAAAATGAAAATTAAAAAACAACCCAATAATTGCTGAAAATGGATAAAATGAAAATAAAAAGTAATTTCTCGATCAGCTGATTAAAAAGGGTCAAATGTGAGGAAAATGGAACTATATAATGTAACTCTAATGGGGGAAGAATTAGTAGGCGTTTGTTTGTAACTACTGTATAGAAGATTGGAAGCCACATTTAAAATTTTCTCCTTCCTTCCTTCCTTCCTTCCTTCCTTCCTTCCTTCCTTCCTTCCTTCCTTCCTTCCTTCCTTCCTTCCTTCCTTCTTTTTATTATTTCCAGTACCTTTTCTTTTATCTTCTTCCTTTTTCTACTTTCCTTTTATATATTTTCTTGTTTATCTTTTGATTGTGTAAAATGCAAATTATACATTAAAAAATAGCCCAATAGAAACCTGGGCATAGCTGTATTGCCTAATTGGAAAGACTTGGAACAATTTAGAAAACCGATAGCCTATAGTAACCTTAGTTTTTCCAATTTAAAAACAAAGCTTTCCTTTTTTCTCCACCTCTCTCTCTGTTCCCCCCAAGTTTTTTTTCCCTCTGTTCTTCCTCTGGTTATTCTTTTGTATTGGTGATATTTCTAATTTAACAGAGTGAACAATGGGGAAGTTTTTAAGCCAAAAACTTTAATCAATGGATTTAGAGGGAAAACAGTTAAATGAGAAGCAATATGCTGTAATATAATTTTGGTAACAATGGGAATGATGGGAGTTGTAGTTCAACAGATCTGAAGGTCATCAATTTGGGAAAAAGCAAAACTAAGTCACTTTACCCATAATTTTCTAGAACTCATTGCCTGGATTAGATTGGTTCCAGCAGAATGGAACAAAACAGAATTGCTATTTGCCCAAGCATTTAACACTGAGATTCTACAATACCATATAGAAAATGTTACAAATATATACAAACAATTAGCCAAGTACTAATACTGATTACTAATTCTGTACCCCAAAGTATTAAAACTAGAAATACTGTACATTAAACTTTAAATTGACCTGCAATTAAATAATCATTAGAAGAAAGTATTTTAATGCCTCGGATTTTAGATTGCTTTTTATATAAATAAACAGTAACACTTACACAAATAAACCCTGTTAACAATGATAAACATTAAAGCATAAAATGCAGAGGCTCCTGATTTTCAGTGGAAGATATTGGGACATTGAGATATTAACTATATGATATTTATGTTTGTATGTGTGTGCGCGTGTGTGTGTATACACACACACACACACATACATATTCCTCAACTTATGACTACAGCTGAGGCCAAAATTTCCATTTCTAAGCAAGACAGTTGTTAAGTGAACCACCACCTTTTTTTGCCATAATTGTTAAGAGAATATCTGCAGTTGTTAAGTGAATCCAGCTTCTCCCATTAGCTTTGCTTGTCAGAAACCAACTGGGAAGATAACAAATGGTGATCACATGACCCCAGGACAGTCCACTGTCATAAATACATTCTGGCTGCCAAGTGCCCAAATTTTTTATCATGTGACCATGGGGCTGCTGCAATGGTCATAATGAAAACTGGTCATACAGTAAGTCAATTTTTTCAGTATCATTCAGTACCATTACCAGTACCATTCAGACCATTAACTTCAAATGGTCACTAAATGAACGGTTATAATTCAAGGTCTACCTGTATATATTCCTACAGTACCACCACTAGGTAGGAATAGGAGGAAGGAAGGACTTGGGGCTATGACTCCTAAGCTGGGAGGGTGACGCCAACAGATCCCAGGAATGACATTAGAGCTCTCTGTCCAGAAGACTGCAGTGCTAGTAAGAGCTAAGATACTGGGCAGAAGGATCAAACTCCCAGGCCCGCGGTAAAGAACCTGAAATTTCACCTCTAGGGGTGAAAAGGGATTTTTTTTTTAATTCAGAGAAGAACCATCTGCCACTTTAACCCCAAAGGAAGATAATTCAAGGGTAGAGTAGATTTTCTTAAAAAAGAATCATAAATACATACAAAAAGCATGTGCAATGCCCAACTTTTCCACTTTTTCAAGGGTTGTCAACTTTGGTTGAAACCTATATTGGAGATTGCTCCAATAATGAATGCAAATGACACACCTGTATACAAATTCCTACACATGCATACACACTTAGGCATATGTATACAAATATCTGCCAGAAGCTACACTCAAAAAAAGG
The DNA here is from genome assembly GCA_034064705.1 of Bothrops alternatus. NCBI lineage: Eukaryota > Metazoa > Chordata > Lepidosauria > Squamata > Viperidae > Bothrops > Bothrops alternatus. The sequence goes on along the minus strand of JARGCV010000053.1, from coordinate 6,177,263 downwards.
CTGATCCAGAGCAATAAAGCTAAATTTATATTTGACTGAATATTATATCTAAAGACCCGATTTATAAAATTAACGGACCCTTCATATACATATTGCAACTGTTTCTTCTTTTACCATAAAGTATTCTTACATGAGTGTATATCTACAACCTTCTCCTCTTTCCAACATAAATAGCAAAAAAAAAAAAAGAGGAAAGAGGAAGGAAAGGCAAAAAATAGAATATAAATGAATTAAAGGGAAGGATAGCTGAATGAAATTGGGACAAGTAAACGTACATAATAAGGACAGTAAGAAAAAATAAATAAAGGAGTTTATTTTAGGTATTACAAGAAAGACTAACTTCACAGACAAACAGCCTCTCCACACAGTGGCTATTCTTCACCCATTTGTTATATTCAATACTCTTGTCTCTAAGATAATCTTTATTCTCCCTTCCCCAACTCTGGAATGTCCACAGTGCCTGGTCCAAAAAGTCAAGAAGGCAACTGTGGTGAGGCAAAATTAAGTGACACACCTAAAAATCCAGATGGAGCTTCAATTGTACTGTTACAGTTACCTTGGTTTTTTAAAAAATCATATCCTGCAGACATCCCTGTGTAATTATTTGTGGGGGAAAAAGTCATATTCCAATTGGGTAAATGGTACATGGCTGCCTTTTCAATGTAAAATTTTGAATCATTATGGTGGCATTGCAGAGCTGGGAGCCATCATACGAAATACTTCAGCTGCTATACAGTAATAATAAACAGGAAATATTAGCACCTGTATGAAACAGGGAAGAATTGAAGAAATGGAATATGGCAGAAAAAGGCTCTTATTGATTGCAGAGATAGAAAACCTGCATTAAGACTTCACTCCCCATAAATGTTTGCTAAAACAATAATTCAGTTTCCTATTCAGATTAAAAAGAGACAATTCATTTATCGAACATTAAGAGATATGCAGATTGCATTTCATTTGGACACATTTATGCTTATGATTTATGTCTTGATTAGTGATGTATGACAACCACATTTTAAAAGATAATATTATATCTGGGAAGAAAATGCTACCAATCCCTGTCTTTTCCTTATCTGATGAATCAACTTCAAAGTTTTTTTATAAAGATTTTAATCAGTTTTTTTAAAAAGAAAAGGCTACAAAAGTCTTCATATGATGACTTTCTGACATATCACATTAGGAGATTAATATGAATGCAAATACTGGATTTCTATTCCTTCTATGCAAATTGGATTGGTGAATTTTGATTGTCTAGCAGCATTTGAAATCATCCACATTGTTTTGGAATTCATGAACAATTATTCCTGTTTATTTATGTTTGTGCTCATTTATTACCTTTTGCTCTTGATGGAGAAGATGGAGAAGAGGTTGTAACAGGCTTCCTAAGGGTTGAATAGGTGCTCTGCGTATCTGTACGACCAAGAGTGTATCGATTTACATTCTGATCAGGGTAGACTTTCTTCTGAGTTACTGTAGGCTCTGACTTCCTTCGTTTTCTGTAATCACTTGAAGTACTTGCAGAACTGGGAAAGAAAATAATAATGTAGTAAGACATGTCTAAAATGTCTCCTTAGAAGTCAGCAAATAGTTAAGCTCATTAACCACTGCTAGCATAACTGGATACAGTATCAATAAAAAGACAAAGGCTTCCCTACCCAGTCATGTCTGATTCTAGGGCGAGGCGCTTATCTCCATTTCTTGGCCAAGGGAGCCAGCGTTGTCCAAAGACATTTTCTGTGGTCATGTGGCCAGCATGGCTATATGCCAAAGCTGCACTGAACGCTGTTACCTTTCCCCCAAAGTGGTACCTATTACTCTACTCACATTTGCATGCTTTCAAACTGCTAGGTAGGCAGGGACTGGGGCAAGGAACGGGAGCTCACCCCGTTGCGTGACAATAATAATAGCACTCAGACTTATATATTGCTTCATAGTGCTTTACAGCCCTTTCTAAGTGGTTTACAAAGTCATCATATTGCCCCCCACAATCTGGGTTCTCAATTTACTGACCTTGGAAGGGTGGAAGGCTGAGTCAACCTTGTGTTGGTCAGGATCAAATTCCTAGCAGTTGGCAGAATTATGCTGCATTCTAACCACTGCACTACCATGGTGGTCTCAAACCTGGGCTGTCAGTTTTCCAGTTGACAAGCTCAGTGTCTTTAACTGCTGAGCCATTGCACCCCCACAGTACCAATACTTAAAGTCAAATTAAATAAGACATTTAGCTATGTCAAAAATTTCACATATACTAGATGCCAAGAAGCAATGCTGCATTAAAATGTTTTCCCTTCTTTTTTCTTCTACCTTGTTTTAATTCCCCCCCCTAATGGAAATAACATGTTTGTGAGATTGTTTGGGATGAAGGGAAAGGTTTTATTATTTGCTTTCCTTATGAGGTGGCCAAATAGTGTATCTTGATGTCTTATTCATGTACACTTGGAAATCTTCTCTACAATTTCCAAAACTACAACACCCATTCAAGAATACAAAAATGCAACATTTGTTCTGCTGCAATATTATTTTAAAATAATAAATAGTAAGGGTAGAAGGGTAACAAAATCCTAAGACAAAGCTATGTTGAGATAGAAAATTTAGCTATTACTCCACAGTTTAGCTATCCTATTTGGTTATGTAAAAATGTTTATGCCACTGTTTAAAATAAAAATGGAACATATAAAACATTTAATATATGTATGTATGTATGTATGTATGTATGTATGTATGTATGTATGTATGTATATATGTATGTATGTATATATCCCATTCATCATCTTCAGGCTGGTGCCTTTGGCTTCATGCTTCTAGGAACAATGTGTGATCGTAGCTATTTTTTCCTTTTAACTGCCAGTGGGGGTATGAACTGATTGGCTGGGAGCTTGGTTGTGTTCTGATTGGGTGGAGGTGTGTTCTGATTGCTTAGGGGGGTGGCTGTGCTCTGATTGGCTGGGGGAGTGTTCTGTTTGGGTGGAGCCTTTGTTGTGCTCAGGTTAGTCTGAGTTGCAGGGGGAATAGAGATGGTGAGCTGCATATCTGTTTGGCTTCGCATTTGTGGTCGTGCCTCATCTTCATGGTGGGTGTCAGTTTGCTTCATGTATGGATTGGAGGGGTTTAAAGTGGCTAATGATGCAGCTGTGGTCTGGCTTCTGGTTTGTGGTCGTGCCTCATCATTGGTGTGGGTTTGGGTTTGCTTTTTGCGTGGATGTGTGGTGGTGACATCCTGTGTGGTTTTCGTGAGTCTGGTGTCATTCTTTGCGTTAGGGACTCGTTTGTCAATAAGGGCGGGTTTCCAAATGGCTGGTAGGCGGGAGGTATCATCTCGTTTGTTCATGCTGTGTGGGCGTTTTTCTATCTCGATGGCTTCTCTGATTATTCTGTTATTAAAGTGTTCAGTTTTGGCGATAGTTCTGGTCTTTTTGAAGTCAATTTCATGTCCTGTGGCTTTAAGGTGTTGGACCAGGGAAGAAGTTGGTTCCTCTTTTTTGACTGAGTTTTTGTGTTCTTCAATGCGTGCACTTATTCTTCTGTTGGTTTGTCCGATGTATGTGGTGGGGCAAGCAGTACATGGGATATATATATGTATATGTATATGTATGTATGTATATGTATGTATGTATGTATATATATACTTTATTTCAAAGCAACACTAGAAAATCATTTCAGTCAGACCAATATAAAAACATATGGTCATTGAAAGCAGAGATAAATGGCATTTTATATGTAGAAGAAGTTCTATACTTTACTCTGTTAGACAATGAAAAAAAACATGGCATTTGAGAAAGATGGAAGAATAGTACCTTCTTAAACCATAATTATGGATTTTGCCTGCTTTAGTTCAACATGGGTATGTGTTTGTAGAAAACTAATACATCCAAAGTGTGACATGAATATTTTTTCTACAGCTACATATACTCCTTCCTTCCTTCCTTCCTTCCTTCCTTCCTTCCTTCCTTCCTTCCTTCCTTCTTTCCTTCCTTCTTTTTCCTTCCTTCCTTCCTTCCCTCCCTTGGACTGAGCAAATCAAAGTTAATATGGATTCATAGAATCTCTTTTATACATTTGAACCCTTTCTACCAATTTACCTGGATTATAAATTAGGATTTCTGAATGTTATCATATTTTACTTTATTCTGCTTTACACCTCCATACATGCACAAATGAAAAGACCAAGATTCCTGGAACTGTGAGTTATAATCCCAACATATTTGCAAGATAACAGGTTGAGAAAGGCTGTATCAAAATATATATCTTGATTAATGACATTTAGTTGCATTCAAGTTCATACAAATTACCATCATAATTTATAGGTGTATTTACTTGTAGCTTTTTATTTCTAGTTTGACATTTCTAAAACCTGGAATATTACACTGACCATAAATTCCTGCACAAAGTCTTTACTTTGAATACCTTTTCTTGTTAACTTTTTGTTATTAAAAATTAAAACAAAATCCCATTAATTCTGGGAGATCCATTGGCCTTAACTACTATACTACCATCTCTGGCTGGTTGAGAATTTTTGCTTTTTTGTTTTAATTTTATATGGCTAGGTGGTATGTGGGGAAGATATATGATGACACATTTACATGAGTCAAGAAGGAAATTAAGATTCATATTGCTACTTTAAGACTGGTTGGGGAATTTGGGGAGTTGAAGTCTATATGTCTAGAAGTTGATAAGGTTGAAAAATACTGCTGTATGTAGCACATACCGACAAATTATGCTTAATTCAAGGAGAAAATGGCACAAGGAAATTACAGGAGCTGTAAAGGAGAAAATATTTGCAGGAAAACTTCAATCGATACTGTGCTTAAATCTAAAAAGGGATATTTAATTATCTTTAGTTAGGAAAAGAAATCCAAGCATATAATGCAAGAACTGTACTAAGGATAAGCAAGAGTTTTTTCATAATTTGAAGGAGCTTCCTCCTTTCTACTTGTATTTATAGATTTGATTTTTCTTACCTAGAAGGTCTATCCATGTGTCTGTCTGTTGGACTGTAGTATAAAGATGTCTGCAGAAAGAAGTATCTTAAATTGAATTTCAAAAATATTCACAACAAAACATTATATTGACTGACTGAAGACTCTCACAATCATTAGTATTATTAACAATATAATTAAAAGTTGTGTAGCTTTTAAACTAATTTCAAATGCTGTTTTTAGTATTGGAGATAATTTCTTCAATATTTTTTTCCGTTAGTTTCTCAAATTAAATCTTATATCCTTATATTGACTGAATATTGCAAACTATAACAATGAAAAAAGTAATTAAAAATCAAGAGGTATTACTTGCCACAATATTAAAATCAAATCAAGGTGGAAATTCTCTGTAAGCATAGTTTAAACACCTATAGCATACACTGCCATTTGCTGACTTTTTAAACTTCATGTTAAGCACACAGTTTGATCATCCCAACTTAAAGATTTTGTTTTGGCACAGGAGTAATATTAAAGTGATTATTTGAGAATACATAAACTTGTCAATATAAATTCAAAGTTTAACAACAACTATTTTTAATTTAGTATCTTAGCAGATCTTACATAAGAACATAAGAAGAGCCATGCTGAATCAGGCCAAAGCCCATCGAGTCCAGCATTCTGTGTCACACAGTGTCCCACCAATTGTACATGGGGATCTTGAGCAGAAAGAGAAGGCAAAACCCTCCCTTTCCCTTGACCCCCAAGGGTTGAGCTGGAAATATATTACCAAAGGTAGTTTAATTCAGCAACTTTTTGCAGTTATGATGAAATGAAGAGACTTATGACTGGTCCTTGTGGTTGCAGCTGCTGCAGCATCCCTACATTCAGGCAATTGTGATTTGGCAACTGGCTCTTGGCACTTAACTCACAGCATCCCATGGTCACATGATCGTCATTTGTGATCTTCACTGCCAGCATCTTTACAAACAAAGTCAACAGGGAAGCTAGCAGGAGGCTGCAATTGGGAATCTCAAGATGTCACACCTAATGACCATGTGGGATTTGTTTAACAACCACAACTGGAAGTACCCCAAATGCCATTGTAAGTTGCTGCAGTCATGTGATGTCACACTTTACAACCATATTACTTAGCGATGGAGCTCCTGATCCTAATTGTCACTATTAAATGAGGACTACCTGTATAACCAGCAGGAGTTGGAAAAAGAAGAACCTCATCCCAGATACAGCTTATCAAATACATAAACCACCTGTCCAATTAATGGTACATTTATTTTATATTCAGGTCATGAAATTTCAGAGATGACTTGAGAAACTGCAGTTGCAATTACATACTCTGAACTACTGATCTTTTTGGAAAAGCAAAAGCATTGTGGGAAAAAGAATATTAAAAACATTGTTTTGAATTGCATTACAACCTCTAACCAGTATTACATTGCATTTGTGCAGAAAACCACTGGAATTTTACTTTGAGAATTGCTGAACTGTATTCTGATCTTGTCCTCTGGGGCTAACAATAATTCTCCAGGCTGCTTCCCCTCCCATCACATGTTACCTGCTCCTATTAATTGGAGGAGCCAAGAATTAAACTTCTTAATACAAAACTTGCACTCTAGAACTGAGCTACAGTTCTTTCCTAGGTACAGAACCCATGTTGATATTCGAAAACAAACCCTTAACCTAGTTATTTCTTGACATACAAATTTAATTTCCCATCAAATATTATTTCTTCTTGGGTTGGTTTAGGTCACTTTGTGTGAGGCAAAGGTGATTTTAATATATTACCTTTAGAAGTAGTACAGACAGACAAATGCTTGGGTTAGCAGAATGTCCATTATTGAATCTAAGGCAGGCAAGTTTAAGGATGTAAGAATCCCCCTTTCTATTGAAAAGGAAAGTTTAGGAGCCTGCAAATTAACCTCTGCCACTTGAACTGGCAGTATCCTTTGCCTATCAGGTTGGCTCTAGTTTGGACTTTACTCAGCATTACTCTGCAAATGGTATTTGTAGAAGATGCACAGATAGTCCTCAACCTATGACCATTTGTTTAATGATCAAAGTTCTTTTTTCTTCTGAAAAAAAAATGACTTGCAACCAGTCTTCACACACATGACCATCACAGCATTCCCACATTCATATAACCACAATTTGGGCACTTGGTAACCAGTTTTATTTATTTATTAAGTTTCTGTGCTGCCCCTTCCAGTCATACAGTGATCCTGGGCAGCTTATAACAGTTGCAGCATCCTGGGGTTACAAAAAAGCAAAGCCAACGGGGGAAACCAGATTCATTTAACGACTGCGTGATTTGCTTAAGAACCATGGTGATGTGCTTCACAATTACAACAAAAATGGTTTTAAAATTGGGTGCAGTCACAGGATGACTTACTTAACAACTGCATCAGTTAGCAACAACAGTAGTTCTGGTCCCAATTGTGATTGTAAGCTGAGGAACACCTGTATGAAAATGTGATTCTGTATTCAAATTGTAGCATTCAGATAAACATTGGTCAGACTGGGATTTCAGGAAATATATAATATATATAATAAACCTTTTATAAGGCAAAATCAACTATTAAAGAATTTGGGCACAAACCTTTAAGAAGACTGAACTCATGAACATAATTTCAACTTAGTACTTTATTAAAAAGACTATTATGCATATTATTAGGCCTGTTAACATAGAGAATCTTCATTCTTTGAAGACTGCAATTTACCTAAAGCGTCCATATGATAAAAGCTTGTATTAAATGGGATAGAAACTGAAATGGAAAGTCATTATTTTTTTTCCTATTGCCCTTTTTATATAAGCACCAGCCTCTTGGAAATCTTTGTGAAATGCTTGAGGGATACCCAGTAGAAAAGATTGGTTTTAGGCAGAGAGAATGGGCATCATCAGGTTGCAAATTTTCATGGACAAGAAATGGCAGAAAGATATATTCTGAAGATTGCTTTTAATTCCTTCAACCACTCAATAAAGATGCATGTTTTGCTGTTAGTTAATTACAGACACGCAGTTGGAGAGCCTAAAGAACATAGTCTACAAGGAAGTAACTTATTGAAAGCAGGCCAATATGGCTTAAGAGTTTGTTCATTATCTAAATATATGCTGAAGGTGTTTTATTATTCTACAGGTATATGAAACCAGTTGGAGACTTAACACATCTATTCTTTTGGTAAGCAAAAGGAAATTGTGTAGCATTATTAAAGAAAATTGATTTGGTTTCTGCTGCTTTAAGAATATTGAGTTTTTAAGGAGAACAAGTTAAACTGATGACAGAAGATCAACATTCATAATAATCAAAGCATCCAAACTTTAAAAAACCCAAAAAGATTTGAGAAATGCTGACTTCTTTGTTCTGATGTTCAGGATCTAAGTAAGTTTTTATTTTTTGTAGATGCAATGGTCTTGAACTATTTATTTAATTTTTAAAATTTCTATGACTATCCAGGATAACTCTGGGATGCTTAAAAGGTCAAAAATAACAGTATAAATAAACTAAAACAAGATTGCCAGGGGGAAGGGTGAGGAGCAACCCACAATAAATAACAAATAAACAAACAATAAAGTTTGTGTAATCCATTGTAAATTTATTTTACCATTACTTTAAAATCTCTCAACTCTTGTCTGGTTATATCGATTTTGGATTCTAAATCAATATTAAGCCTTTCACTCTCATTCCCAACAGATTACTGTTCAAATAGCAGAAGTTAGAATAATAACTATCATTTGTCATTTTCCTCCCATTTCCCATCTCCTGCTGCAGCAGCAATGTTTATTGTCAAATGGTTATGGGAATGAGATTTTTTGATCCCAAATTGTCTTGCTCAACAAGGCAATTGTCATATTCTTTATGTTAAAAGGTGTTGCCCTAGGGCCTAGGCCAAGGGTGTCAAACTCGCTCTCACATCATGTTACGCATTGTGACTTTTTTGCCTTTGCATAGCCGGGGTGGGTGTGGCCTGTGCAGGATGCATCTGGCCTGTGGGCCGACAGTTTGACACCCTTGTCTTAGGCAAAGCCTTGTGATTAGCTTGGAGTTTTTATTGATTGTTGTAAGCTACCTAGGATTATTATATGAGATGATAGTATAAGTTCTGTAAATAAATAAATAAAATAAGGAAAATATTGTTAGGATGTTTTCATTGAAAGACATTTCATATTTATGGGATTATGACGTTATAACTGTATTATTAGAATGCGTTTTGCAGGATAGTATGCAAATGAACAGAATATCCTGTAATTAAATTCAATATTTATGTTGTCCGCAAATTTTAACCATCTATTGAAGAAACATGCTGATTTACCTCTTTGGAAAAACCTGGAGGATTGTCTTGAACATAATCCAAAAGCTTTTTAGGAGGCTGCATCATATAAGTAGAATTGCGAGATGAAATGGAGGAGAATCAATGGCAGCAGGGAATGAAACATGTGGAGAAGGTGACATAGTTAGAAACTGAGTGTTGACAGATTACAAGGGTGGTAAAAATGCAACAAAATGAGAGGATCAGTCTGGGATAAAGAATATGTGATAGTAGTTAATCAATTGTTTTTAATAAATCTTCCACTGCTGTTAGTAAAGCTGCAAGTGAAAAAACTAAAGGAAAATATAACTCTTTCCCAATTGGGAAAGATGGAAGAATGATGGGAGAAAAAAGAGAGAATATAATAATCTGATCCTGTTTGAGGCTCTGCTGTGTTTTGAATGAGGCTAATGCTTTCTGTGAAATTATGGATACAGTCCAGGTTTTGCTATTCTGATTGTCTTCTTCACTGGGTTAGATCTGAACAGAAGTTGGCTTTGGAATGAAAGCACTCATGATGGATTGTATTTCAGGTCACAGGATGAACTGTAATAAACAGCTCTCTTTAAGATCAGAAAAAAGCAATAGTATAGTTAGGTTAGGCTGCTAGAAATAAAGTTCCTTCAATATAGCAAATTGAGATAAGAGATTTAGGGTCCAAAATACACTGAGATCCATAGACCAAAGTAAATGTACAGATATCATCTTCCTGACACATGGAAGCTATTTATATGAAGGGAGCAGGTATAGATTTGTAATTGTAATCAGTGAGGACACAAAAAAGTGCAAGGCAGTACATTGCTATGATTTCCAGGAGAGGATGGAAATGTCTAGTTTGGCCTTCCTGAGATGGTTGTTGCAGAGGAAGCAGCAGCTTTTGGGAAATAAGGTCTTTGGTGGATAATTAACAATGACATTGTTGGAAGACAAGTCATTAATGCCTTTTCAGTTATTTTTCATTTGTGAGAAACAGGCATTTATTTCTTTTGATAGGGTTCCTAAGTGAACTTTCATATTTTTTCATGTTGTTCTGATTGAATTCTTTTTCTTTAAAACCAAGAAAGCTAAATTTGTGTGAGATTCTTGCATTATTCATTGGTGATAGATGGAAAAAAAACTGAAGGATGATGGAGGGCTTCTCTTGTGTTATGATTATGAATCACAAGGAGAAATTCCACAACTTTCCGAATCCAAGATAGTCTGGCTATTCTAGGCATTATTTTGGACATTACTGAAAATGTCACCAAAAGCTGGTCTGATGGCTTCTTCCATATGCCTGAGGAGCACCTAAGTTCAATATGGTACACATTCTGATATGCAGAACTTAGCCTTCTAGCAGCTGGCTGTTTCATAGTTTTGGCCTCAAACCTGGGCAGCTTATAATTAACTTCCATCAAAAACTTGCACATTTGTGGTGCTAATAGTTTCCATCACACCTCATAACAGCAAGTCCATCACAGAAGCAGAAGGCAGTTGTACAGTATTCCAAATGGCTGTGGAGGCTGCAAAATCTACAGATGGCATTGTGTATTCTATTTATATTTAGAAAAATTGCCAGAGCAGAGGACTGATGCTTGATAATACAAAAAAAAAAAAAACACACCCCAAAGTTTCTTTTCAATTAGGGAATATTCTCTTTCAATGTTTTTGCTCCATATAACTTTTTGCTTTATAGTAATAATTATTCTGTTAAATCTAAATTAGATGAAAGCTAATAATACTGGGTACATTTGTCTGGCTTTTTGTAAATGGCTTGAACACTTACTGAATCCAAATAATTATTATCAATTTCTTGTCAACTTAAAAAGCTCTGTCAGCAAATACGTAAAAAAGAGTTTATTAGGGATCCACTTTACTGACTATTCTTAAGCATTCCTATAGGTTTCTTTCCACCTCACCAATGAAATTTACATAAATTTACTGTATATATAGTAACTGCAACATAGAAAACACATACTTCAAATATAATTGCAGTAATTATTCCATTTTGAATAGACGCACTTTTTCAGAATCTAAGCATTTTTTAACTAGAAATGTGTGAATTGGTCAAAATCCCTAAATCTGATATATTAGTATTCTAGCCTCACTTACCGGACGTCCAAACTCCAGTTCTGAAAAGAACTTATACCAGGGTTCATTTTCTAAATCTATGTCATCTGGATTTATGAGATCAGTCTGGAACAGTTGTGAAGGAAAAAGGGAAGGAAAAGGCACACACTGATGAAAGTGTCAGGATGTCACTCTGGCAATGCACTAACATTAAACATACATAAGAGGAAGGAAATAAGGTGAAACAAAAATACAGGAATGGAGAAAGGAGGGTTCATGGTGAAAAGAGATTTGATCTGAGAGTTGTCACACACTGACTGAATTCTTCCTTTTGGTCTATCCTCCAAATAGTTGTGATGCATCGTGCACATTGTCCAAAAATGCAGTACCCCCCCCCACACATTGCAATTCTTGTAACTTTTATAAGTTTGTTATCATATATGAGTATTAAAATATTCTTTTTTTTAAAAAAGTAGTGGGTTTTTTAGTATCTGTTTAGACAAGTGTTAGACAACCAGTGATAATTAGATGGGCATGATTTGGAGCAATACTTGAACCACCCAAGGAAAGTGAGTTAATTCTACATTTTAAAGCCAAGCACATAGCTCAAACATCTCTAAAGCTTCAGCCAAAGTTTTTAAAAAAGAATATCTATGCAATATTGATGGTTCTCCATGTAGAAAGTTATTCTGTGCACTTGTAAAAACCAGGATGGAAAGAGAAGAGCCATATATAGGATCACAGACAACCAGCTGATACTCAGTCATTCCATTTAAAGATTGAAAATAAACCTAGATATCCATTAGGAGTTCCCTTATAAAAGTATGTCAGAACTAATTTACTATCCAACATATTGGAGATTAGAATGAATAATGTATAATGAATAATATTTCAAACCTCACTCAGACTGATTCCCTTCATGGAGGAAGTATGTAATGCTAAATAATATCTATGTACCATAATCACTTTTATTGCCAATTAAATATCATGTCTCCAATTCTCTGACTGGCCTCTAAGGATGGATTACATCCCAGAGTTCTGAAGGAACTGGCATATGTGACCTCGGAACCACTGAACTACATCTTTCAAAGATCCTGGAACACTGGGGAACTACCAGAGGACTGGATGTGTTTCTCATCTTCCAAAAGGGGAAAAATTGGATGCAAGTAACTACAGACCAATCAGCTTGACATCAATGCCTGGGAAGATCCTGGAAAAGATAATCAAGCTCTGTGAACACCTAGAAGCAAGTAAAATTATAACCAGAAGCCAACATGGGCTTGTCAAAAACAGATCATGCCAAACAAATCTTATTTAATTCTTTGACAAAGTGATTAAATTAGTGACCAATGAAATGCTGTGGATGTAATTAATATGCTTAGATTTCAGTAAGGCATTTGACAAATTAGATCACAACCTATTTCTTGGTAAGTTATAAAAATGTGGGATAGACAGCATCACTACCAGATGGATTTGTAGCTGTCTGACAAACCACACTCAATATGTAGTCCTTAATGGAACTACATCTAAATGGAAGAAAAAAGCAGTGGGATACTCCAAGGTTCTGTCTTAGGCCCAGTACTCTTCCACATCTTCATAAAATTCAGATGAGGGAAGAGAAGAGGAACGTATCAAATTTGTAGACAACCCCAAGCTGGCAGGAATAGTTAATGCCCCAGAAGATAAATTCAAGATTCAGAAGGCTCTGGACAGACTTGAACACTGGGCCCTATCAAAAAAAATAAAATGAAATAGAGTGGTGAGAAAAGTAAGATTTGACATTTAAACAAGAAAAAACAAATGCATGAGTATAAAATAGGTGGAACTTGGCTCAATAGCAGTAACTGCGAGAGAAATCTAGAACTCCTAGTGGACAACCACTTAAATGTGAGCCAGCAGTGTGCTGCAGCCATCAAAAAAGATAAAGCAATCCTAGACTGCATTAACAGATGGATAGAATCAGGATCACATGAAGTGTTAGTACCACTTTGTAATGCCTTGATAAGACCACACTTGGAATATTGCATCCAGTTTTAATCCTCACAATATAAAAAAGATATTGAGACTCTAGAAAGAGTGCAAAGAAGAGCAACAAAGATAATTAGGGGACTGGAGACTAAAACATATGAAGAAAGTTTGCTGGAATTGCATACTGTATACTGAAAATAAGGACTAGAGGTGACATGATATCGGTCTTCCAATATTTGAGGGGCTGCCACAGAGAAGGGGTCAATCTATTCTCTAAAGCACCTGAAGGCAGGACATGAAGCAATGGATGGAAATTAATCAAGGAAAGAAGCAACCTAGAATTAAGAAGAAATTTCCTGACAATGAGAACAATTAACCAGTGGAATAACTTGCCTCCAGAAATTGGAGGTTTTAAAGAAGAGATTAGGCAGCTATTTGTCTGAAATGGTGTAGGGCTTCCTGTTTGAGTGTGGGGTTGGACTTGAGGACCTCTTGTGTCCCTTCCAGCTCTATTATTCTGTTTTATTATTCTGTTATTCTTTCTATGATCATGTGTATCCATCCCATCAAGTCCAAAGAAAATACGGAATGGTATAGGATCTCCCGCCATGTGCAGGAGATTGGACTAGAAGACCTCCAAAGTCTCTTCCAACCCTATCATTCTATGTTTTATGTTTTAATGCTGATAATTAAAACATAGCAGTGAAGAAAGCAATGGCAATTGAAAGACAGTTTCTGCAAAGTCAGTTCCTTATCTTCAGCCAGGCTTTATGTGTGTTATTTAAAATTGTGAGCTATATCTGTGTTTTTAGAGCAACTTTAAATATATAAATTAAAATGCTGGCAGAGGAGGCATGCTGTGGGTCCTGTTAGTCCAACTATTCTGGCGGGTGAGATCCAAGTGAAGGTCCTTCTCTGTCGTTGCACCTGCTCTGTGGAACATCTTATCCCCCAGTGTGAAGCTGGCCCCAACCCTCCTGACCTAAAGAGTTGGCTCTGCCAGTTACTTTGGGGCTCCAATGGAGAAGCATCACAGTGGAAGGTGGTTGATTGATTAACAACAGATCCCCCCTTCCTCCCATCCTACTCCTGCCCTCTCCATCATTCATTGTAGTATTTTGGATTTTATGTCAACTTATGTTTTTTAATTTATACAGTTATATTTTTTATGATTGTCAGCTGTCCAGAGTTACCTTGAGGTAAGATGGGCAACCTATAAATTTTATAAATAATAAATAAATAAAAATCCAGCATTTGCCATGTATTATTTTTTCCCTCCAAGTAGACAGCAGAGGGCAGCCAAAAACAGGTGTTCTGTGTTCTGAGCCTTTTGTAGGTTTGAGAGCTACATGCAGAAGTAAGTTTACAATACTGAGGCTGAACTTTACTTTTCAAGACAGAAAATTTACACTGAAAGTTCTGACAATGTGATTGACATTAGAAGCAGCACAAATACCAAATACTTATCATCTTCCATCCTATATTTTATGCACAGGCAAAAATGCAGGGAAAGCTGATATTTCACTTTGTCCCAACTGCTGACTGATGCCATGACTTTATAACTATTTTCTTTTTCTTGTTTTCTTAATAATTTTCCTGAATACTGATGGGAATGCCAATTGCTGACACAATCCTTGCAGGTGTTAGAAGTGTTTTATTCTTCTTGAATGCTAGTATTTCCTGTCCCTTTAGAGGAGGAGGAGGAGGAGGAGGAGGAGGAGGAAGGAGGAGGAGGAGGAGAAGAAGAAGTTGTTGTTGTTTTAAACAGATTTTCTTCTGTCTGAAAGACAATGCCATGGAAACACAGAATCAGAATAATATAAACAATGCAAGATCCATGCTTTGGCCCTGCTCTTCCCTTACAAGAGTAAAAATACAACAGAAGAAAAACTGCTGCGGGTCTAGTGGATCAAAGACAAAAACAGCAGCCTAGTTAAACCAAACCAGGTGGTTTGGTATGCCCAGGTGCCAGTATGAAAACTTAATATTCTCAATCCCTGAAAAGATATCTGAACTGAACAGGCAAGAGACTTTGGGTGGTAAAACTAATAAGATGTAGGTTGAGGGTCAGAGAAGCTCCTACTTTTGAATAATCTGTCAACAATATCCAAATGTCTTATGAAAGAAGTATTTTGATCTTATAAAAAAAAATGAAGGGAGCTAGACTATCTAGTCTGTATCAATACAGAAAAAAGGAAAGCAAACCAAATATAATAACAATAAACCACCAGATGAAGCTCAGTCAGACTGTTTTTGTTATAAATATTCATAACCTCCAAATATGTTGGAGGTATTCATAACAAATAAAATTAATTACCATGTTGGTCTAATTCTTGGATTTACAATCCACGTTTCTGGAAGGTTATTCTAGAAAGCTATTCTACTTTGGGAAAAGCAACTCTAGAAATTTTTTTGCGGAGTTATGCCTGAAAAAATCCCTATGCATATATTTTCCAGAAATAATGATGGCAACAAATATGGATTATTATTCATAGAATTGAATAAAGATTCATCCATTCTTCTGGCATAACTAATCTATATACATCACAAATGCTGTTGTTCTGACAAACTGTCCCAAATTGAGGCAGGCATTCTCTCCAGATTCACAAGAAAAATAATAATCACATAATATCTGTATTATCATTGTTCACATTTAAGCAACAGAAACTAACAATAGGTAGTTCTTGTTGTACAATCATTCATTTAGTGACTGTTACAATAGCACTGAAAAAATGATTTATGATTGTTTTCCACACTTATGGCCCCCATGGTCACATGATCAAAATTCAGTCACTTTAGGACAGTTGCACTATCCCGGGGTCATGTGATCACCATTTGTAACCTTCACAGCTGGCCTCTGACAAGCAAGGTCAAGCAAGGAGAAGCTGGATTCACTTAAGAATTGTGTGATTCACTTAATAACTGCAGAGATTTGCTTAACTGTAGCAAAAAAGTTCATAAAATGGGGCAAAATTCATTTAACTTTCTTGCTTAGCAACAGAAATTTGGGGCTCAATTGTGGTTGTATGTAGAGGACTATCTATAGTTGAAATGTACATTATATAGCTGTACACATTCTTATATGCAACCATAATGAAGACCGAAATAATGGACAAAGACGAAGAAGAGAGATTTTATCCAGATCATTTATCAAAAAATTTTGTTCCCTTCATTAAGGCAACACTATCTGTAAGTAGTGTGTATATGAATGTGGTTGTGTATATGCATGTGTGAAAGAATTAGCAGGCCAACAAGATGCAGATGGTGATGAAATGCTAAGGGAATTTGAAATGATGAAAAAAAATCAAGAATATCACTGGAGCAAATCAATGCGAAGTTAAGGGAGATAATGGCAAAGTGCATGATTAAGAGATTGAGGCTGCTAATTGCATTTTTATTTCAAATATCATGATTTATTGCATTAATTCTCTATTATGTAGTTGTGGAGTATGGAACAGTTTTATTTTACTACATTAAAAGAATAATAAAAAAACAGAACTGATTGAGTGATATAAAATGAAGCTTCCAACAACTGTGAGAAAGTGATCATTATAGGAAAAAAACAGCTGTACATTTTTCCCAGTAATTTTTCAACTCTAGCTGTGTCACAACTAACATGCCAAAAAAATCCACAATCAATTATACTCTCTATAATTTTAATGCAAAGGAAGTTAATATTAGTTATACAACAGAGATTAATAAACTCTCTATTTTTATTAATAGATTAAATATTGTCAAAAAGAAAACAATTCATGGAACAGCATAAATACTGTAATAAGATCATAATTTATTACAACATATATCCATTCTTTTCATAATAGGAAAACGCTTGGATTAAATAAATGTGGCAACTGTACTCCCAAGCTTAATTTGAGTAAAATGGAAAGAATCTCTGGGTGAAGGTTAAATTAGTTAGAGGATATATATCTTACCTCTAATTTAGAAAAGTGATGGGAGAATATTTTGGCTGGAATGATAGCCAGAGGGAAAATGGCTTTACATCTGGCTAGAATGTTTTGTTATTCTTCTGATTAAGTTCACAACCTCTTGATGCTTTTCATGAAAAACGAATAAGCGTTTGTGCAATTCCCCAAGTAATTTTGAGTCAGATTGCCAGGATTGATATTAACAGGATAAGTGCTAAGTATAATATTAACTTCCAATAGGACATAAGGTTATATCTCACTTTGCTTGCTGGAAATGATATTTACTGAATCTAAATAACCATAAAATATTTCTTAAAACGAACGAAATCCCAATTGATTATCTGATTCTGTTTATTCTCCATCTGGGAACTATTTGCAGTTGAAAACATTTTAAAAAGGCTTATATCATATTATACAAATTCTACCACAGAAATGCCAACAATAACCCTCTTCCCACTCCAATAAATATAATCCTGGGCAACAAATCCCCAAATTTCTAAGCCCAGGAAAGCCTGTACATCATTAAAATAACTGCTTAGTTCAGTTGGTTTGGATTCTACTACTGAAACAAAGCCCAGATTCGAAAGATTAATAGAGGCACAAGCGGAGGTCACTGAAATGTAAATTGATGCAAATGTTTGTGAATTTAAATCCAAGAAAAGTTGTATTACCTATGCCAAAATCTCATCTCATCCAACATTTGATTAGCTGGCTTTGGATATGAAGTTTGGTTTCTCAAATGCTCATGTGAACTAACCCAAAGAAAGTTAATGCTGAGATGAACTTAAGTAATTTTACTGAATGAGTACATCTTATTCAATATTAAAAAGTAGAAAATGTAATTGTAATTGCATGTAACTGAATATTATTTGAACTATGACAGGATACCCTCACTTAGACATGATCTTTTGTCACCATTAGTTTAAATATCACAAGAGGCATGAAGGTGCTTAATATTCTCTAAACATTACATAGGATGAACTACATAATAGAGAATTAATGCAATAAATCATGATATAGAAAAGTGGTGGTCAACAGTAACCCTTTGTCTTTATAAACCTCATTTACACAAACTGAGACACCCCACTATCCATTTGCCAAGCGATTCTCCATTTTTGTGGCTAGGCTATTACTGAGCAGGCTAGTGTTGAGTCAAGGTTTTCTGGCACCCTATGCCAGCATATCTCCCTCATGGGCAATCCAGAATACACAGGAAACTTTGGAAGGTTGCAGTTTGCTGAGTTTCAGTGGCTCAGCAGGTCAGCTATAAGCAGGGCTTTTTTTTGTCATAGAATGCACCAGAGCAGAGTTCTGGCACCTTTTTTTGACGGATTTTCCAGAGTTGCCTTGAACAAAATCCTAGTCTTTTAGATACACTAAAAATTGAAGGGGTTTTTTTTTCAACTACAAAGATAAACCTTGTAGGGTAAGCAAGGCGGGTTGTATGATGTGTGTTCTGGCACTTTTTTTTTTTAAACAAAAAAAGCACTGGCTATAAGATTAAGTTCTATGCATATTGTGTTGTGGCTGGCAAAAGCTGGAGGCGTCTCTTTGTATAGCTATTTCTTTCTTTCTGGTGTGTGTGTGTGTGTGTGTGTGTGTGTGTGTGTGTGTGTGTGTAGGTATGTACATTCAGATATGGGAATCCTGATTTCATGTAGCATGTGTTCCAGAAAGTCAATATAGACCAGAACAGAATAGAATTCTTTATTGGCCAAGTGTGATTGGACACACAAGGAATTTGTCTCTGGTGCATAAATTCTCAGGGTATATTCAAACAACAAAATAGTATAATCATAAGTTACTAATAGGAGAGGGTAGTAGAAAAGATGAGAAGGTTAATAGTAATACAGCCATATTACATGGGTAAATATCCTTAGACATAAGACAGTACTGTGGTAATTAGGTGTTCAGCAGATTGATGGCATGAGGGAATATTCCCATTCTTGCACAAAACTTGTGATTTGCTAAACTCAAAGAAGTACTGGATTCAGAATCTCAGTCTTGAATAAGTGTGCCTGAATGATTTGCATCTGTGCATATCTGTGTATTTGCATCTCTCTCCCTCCCTCCCTCTCTCTGTCTCCTCTTCTCTTTCAGAAGAACAAGACACTAATAATTCCCTAGAATTAAACAAAGAAAGATAGGGAATACCAAGCCTCATCTATCGAACCCAAGCAAACCTTCCCAATATCCCTGAAAATATTCCAGGTGATTGAGGATAAAGGGAAAGGGAACATTTGACTTTTCCAGCTCCAGGGCCACACATTCAGGATACTGATAGGCAGGCCATTTTCCTGATGTTAGATGATATGGAGATGGAAGGATGGCACAGAATTCCTCAATCATTGCTCACTATACTAGTGGGTGGGTGGGTAGCAACACTGCCCTGTCCTACTTCTGAGGGCAGTGCTTGTCTACCAATGTACTTTCCTGGAAGGACAAAAAGAACAGTCCCTAGTATGTTATTCAAAATTTCTCTGGATTCTATTGAGTATTCCCCCAAGTGAACAATTCTAAAAGCTGGGATAAGTATTTTCCTTAATATTAACACATTTCTCTATGAATAAGTCTTGATTCATTACTTTGGCCATGCTGTATTTGTTATGTACGCTGGTCTGTTACAATTAGCCAATGATGATGATGATGAGGATATAGAGTTCTTGGTGTTCTCTGAACTTGGTTGTTTTCTTGCGGATGTTTCATTACCAGGCTAGGTAGCATCATCAGACCAAGAGACATTCAGTTTGCTAGCTATTTATATATATAGTAGCTTGCATCATCAATCAGTGGTGATATTCCTTGATGGTTCTTTGATTATGATATTGTTTTCTTTCCCTGATTATTTAACTGGTGCTGTTTTCCAGTACCCCACTCTACCTTTCACTGATAATCTAGCTTGGGGGAAAAATGTCTCCGAGGAAACAACCTAAGTCAGAGAACATCAAGATTCCAAAATTTCAATTCTGAGCTACTTATATCCTCTTCTATTAACAATACATATCCCAAGTATAATTTCATCATGGCACAAATGAAAATATAGAACCCATATTATAGATACAATATATCTTAAGAAAAGGAAGGTTGCAGGTGTACAAACTATAGTCTTTCCTGATCTAACACTCTCCACTTGTGTTAGGAATTGTCATCTAGCATCTGAAGAATACGAAGTTAGGGAAGGCTATTCTAATTTATGGCATATGTAATATGACAAAATACAACTTCAAATATTACTATCACAATATAACATCATAAGATAATAATAACACTAATAATCCATTTCAACATTTAGCATATAAACCAACCAAGACAACCAGAAACCTAAGGTTTCTGAATAATATTTACCATGTTTAAAAGTAAGCAGTTCCAAAATGCTATATATTTAACTTTATAATTAAAATATTTAGGAACAATTTGCCATAAAGAAGAGGGGGTCACGTTATTCACCAAAGCACCAGAGGGCAGGACAAAAAACAATGGTTGGAAACTGATCAAAGAGAGAAGCAACTTGGAATTAAGGAGAAACTTCCTGGTAGTGAGGACAATTAACCAGTGGAATAGCTTGCCCCCAGAAATTGTGGGTGCTCCATCACTGGAGATTTTTAAAAAGAGGCTAGACAGTCACTTGTCTGAGATGATATAGGTTCTCCTGCCTGAGCAGGGGGGTGGACTAGAAGACCTCCAAGGTCCCTTCCAGCTCTATTCTATTCTATTCTATTCTATTCTATTCTATTCTATTCTATTCTATTCTATTCTATTCTATTCTATTCTATTCTATTCTATTCTATTCTATTCTATTCTATTCTATTCTATTCTATTCTATTCTATTCTATTCTATTCTATTCTTATTGCTTCCATGTTAAGCAGCATAAACCATACTGATTGAATTAGAATCAGTTTATTTAGATCAATATGTGACAATCACAATGCAAACAGCCTGCATGTATATTTCTATAAACATACAGTAGTTACTCCATGAATTAAATACTTGTGAGCAGACATAGTGAAAGATACCCTTTGGGTTACTGGAATGGTTAGCAATAAGTATTAAGATGTAAGATTGCAGCCTCATTAAACATGCTTTTCATTAATTTAATTCCTAGTTTTCAAAAATCCCAATGAAGAATTTTAGTTATCTGTTAGTTTGCACTGTGCTATTATATGTAAAATACCAGTAATAACAAAATCATATTTGTGGATTTTGGAACAAAGATTTTATTCACATGTGTAACAACTCTCATGTTACTGCTATATGTGCTGATGAAATTACAAGGATAGTGAAAAAAATCTACTCATTTCCACATTGGGTCTAGAAGCTTGTAGGTATTATAATCTATCTTCCCCATCTTCCTGGGACCTTCTTTAATGGCTCTGCTATTGTGGATGCTAAAAGACCCCTGTGAAAACTAATGGACAACTTGGCAGAAGGAGCAAAACAGGTACTCAACAACAAATTGTGTGGATAAGTCTTTAGGGCATTCTCTTGCCCTGGATATGAGAAAATGCCTTAAAGGCAAATGAGATCTTTCAGTTGCATGGAGCTGCAAGAGATCAAGGCAAGCCATAGTCAACTATGAGTCAAAGCACATACACTGCAGACTCATACTTAACGAAAGCATGTCAGATTTAAAGAATAAATGTTTTACTGAATTATTTATTATATATAAAAATTGATAAACTTTACTCACTGGTCTTTCATGTTCAAGGATTGAAGACTTTCCTGGCTCATATTCAAAAATGCTTCTTGGTTCTGAACGGAATTTGCGGGTATCTACTTTTCTATCAGGAGGCTCCCACTCATTTCTAAAAATAAAAATAAATTGACAAATGGTCTAATATCCAACACATGCAACACAAATTTTTCTAAGAAGAAATTAATGGATATTTTTAATAAAACTAGAACAAAAATGTCCATCACAATAGAGAATCTCATGATTTTGAATAGAATTTCTAAGATTACCACACAGAAAATTCCATTCCATATCAACATAAGTTATAATGTTATATTTAAAAATCAAAAGGCAAAAAGTGACTATTTTTACTAAATAAATACTGAAAGCTGAATGAGTAATATTTGTCTACCTAGGTTGGAGTCCTTCTCTGTCTATGATAATAAAGGAGTGAGATGGAGTGGTGATGAATAAAGTTTGCTGGTAGCTACGGGTTCTGCACATGTGGTATTAGGCAATGACTATCTGTTTGTAAAATTGGGCTGTAAGGATAAGCTGAGGGTTTAGTCCGAATACCATCCACATGCTGCTTGACATAAACCCTTGCCGGGCTCCTAAAATACCCCTGATACCTCCCCAACATATAGAATAAGGGGGTTTCAATTTCTTTGTATTATGTTTGGCTCTGAGTAGAGTTCAGGAGTTCCTGGCCTTCCTGACCTCTATGGTAATCATGGGGGTGTCCTGAGTGATCTGTGGCTCAATGAACATAGGCAGTCACCCATTACAATTACCCTTCACTTTACAGAAGTTGTATCATGATTTAATTGCATCATGAATGGAAGACACAGTTCATAATTTTTTGCTGCAGTCAGATCATTCTATGATCCTGCAGGTGGAAGGGCCTATTAAATTTATGTGCTCTGGTTCTTCTGGATCCAAATGGATTCCAGCAGGTGATGGGGATTTCCTTGAATCCTTCGTTTAGCTCTGGAATATAAAGATGACAGGGATGCTAGGCCAATTATTCCCAAGTAACCTCTTATCATAAATCCAAGTTGCTCTGGGAAATGAAGTAGCAGAAGAAATATCTAGACTAGAGCATTAATAGTCAAAGGTCAGAAGTGAATATGACATAGTGATAAAGATGGCAAAGGGCTCTTTTTTGCCATGCTTTGGCACACAATGCCTAACAACCTTGTTTAGGAAGAACTGCTCCTTTCTTTGAGATAAGAATTGACCAAACCTGTCTAAAGGCTATTGTGAGGATTTGGGGCATGGTGTGATAATAGTATTTGTAATATTGGTGAATGATACAATAGCCATCACATATATACATAACACTGAACTGAGGTCTCTCCATTGACTACCAATAGGCTTCTGAGGACAATTCAAAGTACTGGTATTGACCTTAAAAATTCTCTATGACTTAGCTACTGGATATGCATAGGATTACCCATTTTAAGCAGATTCCATCCTCCAGTTTGCTAGTCTTGGGTAGGGATGCTGAAGGTTCTTCCCCCATGTGTTATATTTCATCAGTGGAATAAGCTGCCAATCTGAAATCCTGATGGCTCACTACTACTGACTTTTAGAAAACTCTTTAAAACAGTGTTGTTCAGAAGGGCATTCATTTAAGACATATAATCAATATATCTATACATTTTGTAATAACAATTCATAATATAGGTATGTGGTTTTAAATAAAATTATTTCTGTTTTACAGTATTTCTATATTACTATTATCTTTATTATTGTTAATTATACAGCACCATGATTGCACTAGAAATTAGCAATACATAAAAAAGTCAGCCAGCCAGCCAGCCAATCAGATGCTTCCATGAAAAGCCATGTTGTATCTCTGAATAACACTGAAATAATGGCTCTCACACTAGTATCAAATTTGCCACTTCTGGATTAATTGCTATAAAGTAATATATAGCTTACTTTTCTGGGGCAGATCTTTGCCAAGGACGAACAGGTGGTACTGGAGGTGGTTGAGGTGAAGAGACCTTAAAGGCTTCAGTGCCATTGTCAGAAGTACTTTTTGTCAGTGGCCTGTATGTCTGAGTCTTTGCAACAGGATGTGCTTGAGCCGAAAGTGATTGACTGAAGTTACCTAGTCAGAGACAAATCAAAATCAAAAGGATCTAAATATTAGTACTAGACAGATAGAAGCAGACACATGCACAAACAGACAAACATACACAGCAGTGTGGTGTAGGGTTAAGGAATGGGGAGATCAGGATGTACCGTAGTTCTCCCTTAGGCATGGAAGCTGAGTGGGAGAATTTGGGCCAGTCACTCTCTTTCTCAACTTTAGATTGAGTACAGCTCTTACAGGACCACTGTGTTATATTATGGTCCATAACATTCAATGAAGAGGCTTTCATCCTGAAGTGGATTGGTTCAACCTAATAAACACATGCACACATTGTCCATTGAAATATGGACTGAGTAAAAGCAGCCTTCCTACCATCCCCCAAGCTTCCACAGCAAAATAAAAGAAAGTATCTTCTATTTACTCAACACTAGCTTTGGATAATTCAGATCTCTTCTGCCATTTTGTTATAAAATGTGACTCTCCCAGATAATGCTGATGTTCATTTAATGGGAAAATAAAGTTGCCTATATTTTTTCATCATCTTTGAAATAGATGGTTTATAGCTCATAGTGCTCTCCCTTGAGCATCACAAACTATGAAACCAAGAGTATTAATATATGCATACTCTGTTGCTGGGGGTAAAATTGCTCTTCTGTACTATCCTGAAACTCTGTGATTGAACTGGGCAGATCAAGTCATTTGTCCAATATTTTTCCACATACTGTAGAGATCTCTCTTATTGAATCAGATTAGTGTTTGAAGAAAGATTTGTAGAGCAAGTTAAACTATAGGCCAGCAAGACTATATGCTGTTGTGTCTATAACTATTTCCCCTTTCGGTAGCCTATACTTCTGTGATAGTTTAAAGATAGTTTATTTATTTATTTATTTAGTTATTTAGTTATTTATTTATTTATTTATTTATTTATTTATTTATTTATTTATTAAATTTCTATGCCGCCCTATTCCGGGAACTCAGGGCGGCTCACAGCATAAATAGAAATCCAATATAAAAAACTACATAATACATATATAAAAATACATATATAAAAAAGAGAACCCCTAAATTAAGAAATCATTCATTCAGCAAACGTACACACAAACATACACTGGCTAGGGGCAAGATGTCAACCGCCCCAGGCCTGTTGGCAGAGATGGGTCTTTAGTAGTTTACGAAAGGCAGAGAGGGTGGGGGCGATACGGATCTCCGGGGGGAGTTGATTCCAGAGGGCCGGGGCCGCAACAGAGAAGGCCCTTCCCCTAGGCCCCGCCAGGCGACACTGTCTGGCTGACGGGACCTGGAGAAGGCCAACTCTGTGGGCCCTAACCGGTCACTGGGTTTCGTGAGGCAGCAGGCGGTCCCGTAAGTAACCTGGTCCGATGCCATGTAGGGCTTTATAGTTTGTTAAGAACAAAAAACAAAAACAAATGTAGTGATGAAATATGAAATATGTTTGAGCTATGAATTCAAATAAAATAATTGACAGTCTCTAATGTTAGCCTGATTCCTGACCATTACTCAAAACTCAAAAGGATAAACTGATGTACATTTATATATTTGCTTGTATACCCATACCTTATTAAAAAGATAAAGTCTTGCTTGTTAGTAATACTTATTAGTACTTAAAATATTTTCCTGGGCTCCAAGATCACCGCAGATGGGGACTGCAGCCAAGAAATTAAAAGATGCTTGCTCCTGGGGAGGAAAGCTATGGCAAATCTAGACAGCATACTAAAAAGCAGAGACATCACCCTGCCAACAAAAGTGCGTATAGTCAAGGCCATGGTTTTTCCAGTTGCAATGTATGGATGTGAAAGTTGGACCATAAGAAAGGCTGAGCGACAAAGAATTGAGGCCTTTGAACTATAGTGCTGGAGAAGACTCCTGCGAGTCCCTTGGACTGCAAGGCGTTCAAACTGGTCAGTCCTAGAAGAGATCAATCCCGACTGCTCTTTAGAAGGCCAGATCCTGAAGTTGAAACTCAAATCTTTCGCCACCTAATGAGAAGGAAGGACTCACTGGAGAAGGGTCTAATGCTGGGAAAGATTGAGGGCAACAGAAGAATGGGATGACAGAGAATGAGATGGCTGGAAGGAGTCACTGAAGCAGTAGGTGTGAGCTTAAATGGACTCCAGAAGATGGTAGAGGACAGGAAGGCCTGGAGGAACGTTGTCCATGGAGTCGCAATGGGTCAGACACGACTTCACAATTAACAACAACAACAACTTAAAATATTATTTGGGAATATCACATTAGCTCAAAATGTTTTGTGCAAACAAATACAACATGCAGCATAAAGTTAAAGCTGAAATGACAATTAAAATATATGCTATGTCCTGTGGTAAAATGCATTTTGCATCATTTTGAATCTAAGAATAACATTCACATTTCAAGTAGGCTTCCTGTTATTCATAGGAAACTTAAAATATTTTCACAATGTATTCTTATCAAATTTTTCATGCCAGTGAAATGGATGGATCTATTTATTTAGATCCATTTTTTATGATACAGATTTTGTTTTGAAATCTAATGAAAATTAGAGTGGTTAAACAACTGCTTTTGATGCTCCTACTCTTTCCTCAAAATGGAGCAGAATATATGCCTTTTTGGGTTGTGAATATCCTTTATGTTGTGCATAGAAACAAAGCAGTTCCCTACAATGCTGCTAACTTTAACGCAAGATAGTACAGAAAACTTATTGCAGATGCTACGCTTTCACACTCTGCTCTAATGAGTTATCTTAAGATGTTACTGTGTATTCAAATGTTCTCCACTCTAAAGTAAAAGTTGTCCAACCAATACAAATAAAAAACAAAATTAATAATACATGTTGGATAATAATACATATGGGGTTAGATATTGTTAGAAGTTGTTGGCACTAAAAAGAAAAGACCCATGTGAAAAGAAGGAATAATTCCTACCAGTATTATATGCATATGAAGTATTATACATGTCAGTGTCATCATCTATAAAAAAAAGACAAATGTTATAGCAGTGAAATACCTGTCCATTTATTCACAGCAAGGCAGTTTTAAATTCTCTCTCTTGATAATTTTTTACTATTTGTGATGTTTATTCTCCAATTTATTCAGTGTGATATAGCACTAGACTTGTACTCGCTCAGAATTCAAATTAAGATGCCACAAATGAACTCTAACGAATATGCAGAAAGAAGCTTTAATTTCTTTCCATTATTGAAGCAGCTAAAGTGATTTGTTGCCTACGTAAACAATAGCAATGGGAATCATGCTAGCACGCTAATTTGAAGGAATGCAAATGAAAATTTGCTTTGTTGGGTCTTTTCAATACACTCATATTAAGCCCTTCACTCTCTTCTTCTTGAAAAGACCACTAAGTAGGGGTTTTTCTTTAACTGGGAAAAAAAATAATGAACTGTGTTTAAGAGACTTGCTGAACTGAAGATGCAGTATATAAACATTACATGTCATGGGGTTTCGGTCTCTAAGAGACTTTCAAATAATTTCTGCTGTCCAATCCAGGCACAAAAGGAGTGTTAGTAAGAGTTCCCATCTACTTGGTTGTGCAATAGGAGAGCACCTAGTTGAAGGTATGAGAACTCTCTGTTATGGAATAGCCTGTTCCTAAGACAAGAATAGTCTTAACTCTTGTGGTTTTCCAGAAACTGGCTCTTCCAGAGGCCTTTGAGAATTGTTTATTGTTCATTGGTGCCTATATTAATCCAGCTATAGAATAATTCGTTCTACACTCTTTTCAGTGTTGTAAGACATCCAGAGTTGTGCAGGAGTAGGCAGCCATGAAAATGGAAATTATAATACTATTAATAAAATTAAAGGAGTAAACACATAAATAAAAATGGAAAGTGCCTTTTGTGATTGTAGTTATTATTACCAATTATTATTACTGGGTATTAGTGTTTCTTTTTTATGTTTTTATTACCTATAATAATCAGCTTAACATTCCTCTGGACTGAGGTGAGATGAATCACATCAATAAATAAACAATAAAAGCATCTATAAAAATTCTAATCTGTTAGCAAGTCTACAAATAAGGAAGCAAAAAGTAGAAATTATACATACCAGGCTTATGAACCATATGGATTTGCTTAAACATTGTCTTATACCAATCCTTTGGTCTGTCAACAGTCTAAAAAGAAATTAAATTTTAAACAATTAGCAGATAATCAGTACAAAAGCCAAATGAGTAACAAAGTAGGAAACCATTTATTTATTTAATTATTACACAGATTTATATAGCCTTCCAACTCACACATACTGTAGGTGACTCTTGGCAGCTTTCAAAATTTTAAAAATCCACCAT
Source organism: Bothrops alternatus (assembly GCA_034064705.1). Lineage (NCBI taxonomy): Eukaryota > Metazoa > Chordata > Lepidosauria > Squamata > Viperidae > Bothrops > Bothrops alternatus. Next base: position 6,149,008 of record JARGCV010000053.1, on the reverse strand, counting down.
ATAATAAACTCCCATAAAATATCTCACCCACCATGGCAGCAACAACACAGTCAAATCAGCCACTTTATCGACTTCATTTTCATTTTTTGTTCTCAGGCTGACAAAAGCACATTTTGGGGGCATGTAAGAAAAGCAACACAGTAGGGGCCAACTATATCTTATGGTAAATGATGTTCCATAAAGAAGAGGCCACCATTGAGAAGGCCTTTTTTTTGGTCCCACCAGACATACATCCTAACTGGTGGAATGTATAACATTCCCTACCTTCCTATCCTGGTGGGCCAGGTGGATGTTATCAGGGAGATGTGGTCCTTCAAATAGCCTGGCCCCAAGCCATGTAGGGCTTTAAAAGTGATAATCAGCACCCTGAATTGTAGCCAGAAGCAGATTGGCAGCCAGTGCAGCTCCCACAGAAGAGGTGACACACATGCAAGTCTAGGCTTGGGCTACTTCATTCTGAATTAATTGAAGCTTTCAAATACTCTTCAAGGTCAGCCCCATATGGAGCATATTACAATAGTCCAGACATGAGATAAGTGGGTGATTAATAAAATATTAGCAAAGTGGTTCATTTAACCTCTTGATGAGTCCCCGTAATAGTTGGCATGTTTTGCTCGGTTTAGAGTTAAAATGATGCAATATACTGATTATACACAAAATAAAAATATGGTGGGTTTTTCATATTTTCTAAATGGACATTATTTTCTACATAGGTGATTAAATTGTGAGTCAGTTCATTAAAATTATGGATATAAAAGTAATCCAAAGGATTGACCTAACATTTCTTATCCAGCTCCTCTCTACTGTGCTTCCTCAGTGAGAAAATTCCCAGGCAGGATTTTGGAAGTGGCAAGGCATATCATAATGCTAGGGAAAGACATTCCTCTATATTCCCAGAAAGACATCTTCTCATCTGCAAGGGATGTGGTGGCTCTGTAGTTAGAACGGAGGCTTGAGAATCAGCAAGACTGAGTTTGAGATCCAGGTACTACATGGAGGGATAGCTCCCACCATTTGCTCCAGCTTCTGCCCACCTAGAAGTTTGAAAGCATGTAAAAAGTGCAAGTAGATAAATAGGTACCACTTTGATGAGAACCCACAGGGGACAGAAGAGGTGAGTCTCCATTGGGTGCCCCCTAGGCAAAGGTGACATCACTAGCTAACCTTTATATGAAAAATTCAAAAGGCCAATATTTTCTATAGCTAGCTTGTTGGAATCTGTATTTTCCAAAACTGCTTCCAAGGTGCCTGAAGGCAGGACAAGAAGCAACGGATGGAAACTAATCAAGGAGAGAAGCAACCTAGAACTAAGGAGAAACTTCCTGACAGAACAATTAACCAGTGGAACAACCTGCCTCCAGAAGTTGTGAATGCTCCAACACTGGAAGTTTTTAAGAAGAGACTGGACAGCCATTTGTCTGAAATGGTATAGGATTTCCTGCCTGAGCAGGGGTTTGGACTAGATGACCTCCAAGGTCCCTTCCAACTTTATTATTATTATTATTAACAATAATAAATAATATAATAGATATTTTAGTACTTTGTAGTATTTTCAATGGGCAATTATTAACAAGTCAATGACAATTCTTACATTGGATTATTTTAAGTAGGACTTAATATAACTGCTAAAATTATCCAACCTATAATATTTTATTTCCATCCTCCAGAGGCTAATAGGGTGTTTAGTTGCTGTAAGCTCTTGGAAAGTGATCAGAAATCCTAAATGGGTAGACATTATATCTTACAAAATTGTATTTCCAAACCCTTGGCTAAAAGATACTTTTATTCAGCAAATGGCACAAGATACAGTAGTCAACTTTGCTACAGTACTAAAACTTCCCTTTCTTGCAGCTGGCTTTTACTTGATGAAGCCAAAACTTTTAATGTCATACTTTATTGCAGAAGTCAACATGCTTAAAATGTTGGCTTCTTTTCATTCAGTGTTCTATCTTTGGGCAAAGATACCAAAGAATAAATATGCAGAAGTGCACCGTATTATGTTTGTCCACATGAAATGAACAGATAAATTATTTTAGGCATTCAAATTATTGGAAGGTCTAGGCCAGGACTGTTGAGATCCTCTGAGCTTTGCTTTATCCACTAGTTCCACTTCGAAAAAAGCATGGGTACACCTCTAGTTGTTAAAAACAGCAGATCAATAAGAAGTTGAAACAAATGCCATTATTTCAAATGTAGTAGGTTTAATTCTTAATTAACTATTTAGTACTCAGTGCTTATAGGTTTTCTTATCACTGGTACTTCTAGTGATTGTGAGTCACATGCAGTTGGGAGGAATCATGAGGCTATTTCAGTGCCAGACACCAATATGCTAAGTATCCTCAGATATAATTTTCTTTTATACCAAGCCTGGAATCTGAGAATTGTGGAATGAATGAAGAAAGGCTACAGGTAACCTTCACTAAAAAGGAAAAGGACTCTTCTTCAACTATTGCTAAAATGGAGAAGCCTCAATCACACTTAAACTGTAAACTTATACTGGAAAAGATCTATGAGGCTAAAAAAGAAATATGTACTACAATAAAAGAGGCTACTACAGAACTAAGAGCCAGAATCTCTACTTTAAAACTTAAAACTGACTCCCAGACTACACTTGACTACTCTACAAAACAGATTATACAAGAAGAGGTTTTAACTGAGGATAAGGAGAATCTTATTTTGCCTTACAAGCAAGACCAGGAAAAGCAAAGACCGAACTTTGGACTTCTGAAGCAACGAGGCTTTATGGACAAGAGAAACAGAGGATTAAATCAGAGATCAAGATGGTCGGTATCGAATCAAGTGACACTACAAGCAACAAAAAGAGACCTATTATCTGGAAGGGAAGCCCTGTTATGGAAACCTACCTGGCAAAAGAGGAAAGCTAGAATAAGATTGAAAAATGAAATTTAAAATTTCTTAAATTGGATTAAAGGCAACCTAGAACTATGGACTGATGTAAGGACTGAGATTTTGAGTTTGAAGTAAAAAGATATCCTAGAGTTGGAGTGAATCAATAATTAATTGAATGTTAATTAAATAAGACTACTTGTTTGTCCTATAACATGTGAAATTTAAACTTTACTTAAAGGATTGAAATGATTTAAGGTTTGATATTAATTTGTTAATTCAAAGAGATTGACTAAGTGAAGGATTAGATATCTATAGAATAGTTTGATAAATACATACATTTAGATGTGTCTAGGATAGATTAATATTTTGTTTAAAAACGAGATATCTTTCTATATAAGGGATTAAAGACAATTTAGAATACTAGGAATGTTCCTTTTAGAATGTTAGGTTTATTTCTATGAAAATTATGATGTAATGGAATGACGAAAATTGAAGAGATGTTTCAGATTTGAAGTGAACTAATAGTTAATTGAAATTTAATAAGATGATATGATTTTCTGATGATATGGACGTTATTAGTCATGATAATTAATTGGAGATTTGAATTTTGTTTAATAGAATGACATGATTTAAGGTATGATATTATTTTTTTTAGCTTGAAGAGATAGATCAATTGATAGATTTGATAGGTACAGGATAGATTAATATTTTACTCTAAATAAGGGAGAATAATTGAAGAAGAAACAAATGAGATTTTGATAAAATTAAGAAAGTAGAACATATGTGGAAGGGATATTTGAACTGAAAATGTTTTTATTTAAAGTTAATTTGATTATGGTAGAAATTGATGAAGCTTAAAAACAGGTTCAGGTTGAATAAATTTAAGCTAGAATTGGATATTCTAAATATATTATGCTATTTGAGGGGAAAAGAGAGGGAATATTTGACATATTGATTATATTATGTATATACTGTATGTCTTGTTTTAAGATTTTTGATTACCCCAACACCATGGTGTGTCCTGAATATGTTGCTTTAAGAACTTAAAAAACCAATAAAATTTGTCTTAAAAAAGCAAGAAAGGCTACAGGTAAATCCTGGTTACCTAGAAGACATAGTCATTGTGGCAACTAGCGAAATCAATTTCCATGTCAATTAGGGCCGCTTTCAAAGTTACTTTTAAAATAGCAATGAGCACTTTGTCATCCTATGAGTCATCCAGGCACACTATAAGAATTGTTAAAAAGTATATTAATTTCCCAGCATAGGAGACTATTTATCATAACTGAGCTTGAACAGAGCAGTTCATACATATTTAATGAAAGGCCACATAGAACAGAAAACATATTTGATTTTAAAATGATACACTTCTATTTTCTTCTATTTTTAAGTGCAATGGAACTGTCAGGTTTATTTAGATTGCAGCAGTTATCTATTACCTTAGTTATTTACTTATACATTTTATCAATCCACCTTTCTTCTACAAGCTAGATTTGGAGATGTATATATTTCTCTAAAATAAATTTTAAAATGATAAATACATTAAACTTTGTTTAAGTTAGGTGACATATTTGCAAATATATGTAAATATCCACTGCAGCTGAAACGCTAGTGGTATTGTACATTCACTTTATCTGCATCTTAAGGTGAATTTGTGTGTATTACATTTTTAAAACAACTTTGTAAATAGATCAAAATTGTGCATGAAATATAATGCTTTATAGTTCTCATCTGCAGCTGTACTGAGATATAAAAAAAATCTACTTCCAAGCACACTTTCCCAAGAATAAGCTCTTATAAATCTAGACTTCTGAACAAACTTATATAGAATTGACGAAGGTATCATAAAATATCTATTCAGTGGGCATATTTTTTTCAAAATGCTAACCAAAATGAGATATTATTACAAATGTTACACAACCAATAGAAATTTGATTTGAAAAATTTTAATATATAGCTAGCTATGTGCCAAGTCCATTAGATGCAAATTGGAGGAATTTAATTAATCTGTCAATATAAATAGCCATTCTATGTAACCAAGCTGTGGCTTCAAAAAATCATAATAATCTCCTATATATCCTTAAAGAAGACATACTTAAGGGAAGCAAAGATCCATTTAATTGCCACCATTTTTAGTTTTTAAAAGAAATTTTATCTTACCTGATCAAAACTTCTCCATCAATTCCCCCCTCCCCTTTTGCCCGCCCCCAACTTAATCTCCACTGGAGCCATTGGCAGGCAAGCTACTCCCACTGCTTCCATAGCACTGCGTTGCTCAAAGAGTCACCTGAAATCGGAAAGGCTTTACTGCTTTCATTCCTGCTCCTCCTTGTTCTTTTATCCCTTTCGTTGAGGAGATTGGCAAACTGTTCTTTCTACAGTTGCAGCAGCTACTGCTGCTGCCTATCCCAGACGGAAAGGGTTGCTGGAGCAGCAGTGTGGAAAAAATGCTTCAGCCTAACTGAAAACAAAACACTTCACTGTGGCATCCTAAAAGCACTCAAGCACTAACTAGTGGCAAGCATTCAACATTGACCTGAAAATGTACTTTCCTCTCTGCTTCGTTCCGTGTCAGCAAAGGAAAGAGCCCAGTTCCATTCAGTGCTTCCCAGTACTACAGCTAAGTCAGAGACTGTTTAGAAGGAAGGTGTTTACATTCTTTCATTCATTTTATTTCTGTTCACTCATAAATGCAAGGAATGATAGGATATGCAAGGGCATCTTAATGAAAGTGGCAGCAAATGCCAAACTTTGAACAAATTTTAAAGAAGATTGAAAAGATGGAGCAAACAATTTTTTTTCTAACAATGGTGTAGTGGAGATGACAAATAAATTAAAGCAGAGCTTTTCAGGTATCTGTCTCTTTCCCCACAGTGACTCTGATTGTGCATATTTTATTTCATGTTATATAAAGCCAGGAAGAATGTGAAAAAGCCATCATCAACAAGACATTCATTGTATGAAGTGCACACACACAAACACACACACACATTTCCTACCGTTCTAATTGCCGTTGGAATTCCTGATTCATCAACTGGCCCAATTCCTGCATAATGTGGTGCTTTAATGACTGTGACTTTCTTTTCTTCCTCTGAAGTCCTACAGATCGGTATGGTGGTGGTGGTTGTGCTGCTGCTGCTATCACCGCCACCAGTAGAGTGTGCATGCTGTAGATACGTCTCTGCAGATTCTACAAAGATAACATATGGCTGTACAACTGTAGCACTGCCCTGCTTTGCCTGCATATTCAAAAATGCATTTTCACATGGCAACAGATACACATAGATGATCTTCTTTGTACTACTACCGGTAGATGGAAAACAGAACTAGAACACAGCAGATCTTAGCTCTCCAGTCTTTCCCTTCAGATGCTGGAAGGCTTCTGTAAATCAGAGCAGATGATTTGGGCTGCAAATGTCAGGATGACCACCAGGTAGCAACAAAGAGATAATTTTGTGAGACTACCTTGTGGCCAAACAGATTGTTGCAGCCTAAAACCACTGGTTTATTTTACATAATTGGCTGAGTTATAATACATAAATCATTGTTTATAAACCATAATGATTAAACTAGCATAAATTCTGGACAGGTGGAAGTTTGAAAAGTAGGAAGGAGAAGACATTTTATAATTATAAAGTCCTAATAAAGACACATTACTTTGAACAGAAACTTCAACAGGCAGAGCAGTTGCTGTAAGGGTTGTTACAAATAGTTTAAATTTATTTATTTAATTACTTATTACATTATTGAAATTACACATCTCCCTCACAGGGGGAGGGAGTAAAGTAAGAAAAAATAACTCCCCCCTCTCTTTCCCTTTTGCTAATTTTTAAAAATACAAAATTAAATCTGAGTTAAGTCAGATATTTTCACAGAAAATTTTCAAAATTGCAGAATAGATTTAATCAAAGGCAATATGTCAGCAGTCTCATTTTACAGATGAGAATGATTAACACCAATCAGCACAGAAACAGCCATGGTAGTATATTGTTAATGTTCAGATTTAATTGTACTACTCTTATACAATTTTTGAAATCTAAGTGTCTTATTGATGTATGGCAACCTTGGTCATAGTTCTAAAGAAAACCCAACCTATTTATCTGGTCTGAAGTATGTAATTTTTAATTAATGTTTATAGTCAAACTATTAAACTAATAGTAAGGCTATTAATATCTGACATCAGATCTTTTATTAAAATTTGCAATCTATAAATAAGATAGCTAGGAGCATATATGGTAAGGCGATTTAGATTAAGCATGCATAAAATATCTAGATATCTGGGATTTTCTCCAAATATGCATAATACTAAATTTAGAGAGGAGAAAAAAAGGAATGTATTTCTATAGCCCAAGAATGGCAAAAATTGTCTGCCTTCACCATAAGAGCTTAAGGCATAACCAGACATAACATCAAGTGTATAAATTCAATTAATCTATAAGCTTTTAAAAATGTAAATATAATCTGCAGAAAGATAGAAAAGACATTTTCGGAAGCTGAGGGGAGAATTTTATCCTTTGCTTTAACTTAACTGTAGCAAAAAACTCCAAAAACAAACAAACAAACAAACCCTCAGAAAACCTGTCCATAATAGGAAGGTTATTTAGAAAACTTCCATTAAATCTGTACCATATTTTTACATTCTAACTATGTATATTCAAAAGTTGCCATATTAAAGCTCTAAATTATAATGCATAAAAAGGAGGAGCAGATTAAAAATACAGCAGCAGGTGGAGCAGAAAGAGACCAAGAGACATAAAATAAGTGGTGGTGGGGGATTTCTCTTTGGCCCTGTTCTCATTTGTGCAGCCACAGCACAAGCAAGCTTTCCTCACTTTTTAAAATATTAAAATATCTTTTCCCTTCTCTGACTCAAATTGAAGGGCAGAATCAAGGGATATAAATCAGGTAAATTTTGTCACCAATTGCTTTGGAAAAAGGAGAGGTGAGTGACAATGACTGGGAGCAATGGCAGTAAGGAAGACCGGAATTGCCAAATTTTATGCTTGTTTGGTTTTCTGCCAAATTAGGGATGGGGAGAGAACATTTTAATTTAGCAGAAATAAATGACCCCAAATATGAGTAAACTGGGCTGTTTTTAAATATTCCCAGGAATGAAGGAACGTAAAAGTTTATGAATAAACCTAACTTTTTGGTGAAAGTTGAACTGGATAACACCTAATAGTTTACAGATTTTCCAAATAATAATAATTTTTAAAAAGGATTTTAAAAAGAGGAAAAAGGCCATGGCAGAGTCTAGGGATGCAGGGAATATTAAAAGAAAACTTTATGGGACAGGATTCAATATAATGAAATAGCTAGAAATGCAAACATGCATAATTCACATTACAATATTTTATGGCATGGACTCAGTAGCTTTACTTAAACAATCTACAATAGGCTGCACTTGATTTAAGTTCAGCTTTATGAAGAAATATTTAATCCTATTGAAATATTTAATTTCAACAATTAAAAAACAACTATTGGGACAACAATTGTCATAAATTCATATGGATCTATATAAGCTTAATTTACACTGTGATAGCATGAATACAGTATGATATATTTAAAAGTTTCACACAAGCAGTATATTTCCACTCTCACTGTCCAAACTTACATATTCTTAATTCCAAATGATCTAGACAGACTTTCTTTCCAGGGATTTTTGTAGCCAAATATGCTTGCTTCCACAAAAACCTGCTGTCGAATGTTATGTTGAGAAGGTTAGTATTCTCAAGTAATTTGGAAGCTAAGAAAAAATTGGCAATGTGTGGGGTTTTTCTGCTACTGTTATCAGTATGTGTGATAGCAAAATAACAGCAAGAGCTGGAACCTATTTTGAGAAAAGTGAACTATGAAGCACTCTGTGTGGTTGATTTCAGATATAATTTCAACTTATATTCCTATTAATCAGTGAACAATGCTTATGGATTTAAAGAAAGGTGTCATTTGCATGCCAAACTCACCCATTGTCCTGCTCTGTTGCAGGAGAGAGGAGCTTGAACTGAATGAGACTGGTGGAGAGTATGCCAAAGAAGGGGAGAAAGGCCTTTGAAAGTAACTCATTGGGCTGGTTGCCAAGTTAGAATTCCCATTCACTGTTATCTGAGCCTGAGAGGAAAGAAACAAAACAAAAACAAAATCCCAAAATCATATCCAATCATATGCAGTAAACCACGGAAGACTGAAATTCACCATCAATATAAAAGATGAAGGAAAGAATGGTAAAATTCATAACAGTAGCCAGCTTTCCAGTGTATAGCTACAATCCATAATCATTCCTAGAATTATGAGGATATTAGTTTCTTATATTTGGAGACTTACTTTTTATCAAAAGCTCATGACACCTTACGTAGGAATTAGATTTCTCTTTGTTTTGTCCTAGAGCAAGAATTGTGCAAGAGTCTGGTCTGAGAGAGACCAACTCGCCCATGGTTTCTTAGTAAGTTTCTGTGGCTGAGAGCAGACTTGAACCTAGATCTTCTCAGTTTTAATACAACATCTTAATTACTGTATTATATTAAGTTTCACAAAGGCCTCAGTTAAAGTAGCATTTGAACAACTACAAAACGAAGAGGATAGTCAAAATTGCTCTCTCCATTCTCCTGAAGATCTAATTTTTGTTTTCCTTATACCTGACTCTTACTATTATTCACTTGGAATTCTCCAACCCAAAATACCTAAGAAAAATAACCAAATTTCCTTCAAGTAACAAAAATCAGTGATTATTGATATCAGTGAGCAATATGTAGATTTTTATAAGAATTTATACACTGCCTGACTTCCGGTGGCTCCGCAGGCGTCGCCACAGCCTCCTTTGGAGGCTCCGTTCCCTGGGTTTTGTTAAGCCGCAAAACAGCGAACATCAGCTGTTTTTTGCGGTGAAAAATCCCCCCTTCGGGCGAAGAAGGGGTGAAGAGCATCGGGCGCGGGTTGAGCTCCTCTAAAAACCCCCTGAAAAAGTTTTCAGGGGGAAAGAGTGAGAGCTCCCCAGGCGCCTGAAGACGCTCCTGCCCAGGGACGCTTCTGTCTTCAGACAGAAATAGACGCCGCAACCATTCCTGCTTAAACAGATACTTAAGAGAGATCTATATGCAGGCGGAATGAATACAGGAGTTTCATATTGCAAGTAATTTTTTATATTCTATTTTTGATTACAATTATTTTTACAATCCACATAATAGTATTCAAGATGGCGATCGCTTTCACTGTAAAAGGAAAGTGACGGGAAAGCGAAAGTGATTTTTTTTCTTTCTTCTTAGAACAAAGCCAGAGCGATCGTTTTAATTATTTTGATTTGAAAGAAGATAATCTACTGGCCAAAAGCTAATTGTAGACTATTTGGAGATGAGATGACTGGTTTTTAAACTGTTTTTTTTTTGAGAGAAAGATAATTTGATCCAGCTGAATATTTTTTAAAATGGAGTCGAACTCATACTTAAATTGTAAACCTATTTTGGATTGCATTTGTGAAGCTAAAGAAGAAATATGTGCTATAATGAAAGAGTTTAAAGAAGAAATACGTGCTATAATGAAAGAGTTTACTACAGATTTAATGGCTAGAATTTCTCTTTTAAACTTCAAAATTGATTCACAACCGTTTGCTGATTACTCTATAAAACAAACTACACAAGAAGAGGATTTAACTGAGAATAAAGAGAAACTGATTTTGCCTGATAAGCAGTTCACCTATGGTTTTGAGGACCAGGAAAAGCAAAGACTGAGATTTGAAATGTTCCAGCAACGAAATTTTATGGTTAAGAGAAATAGAGGACTAATGCAAAGGCCAAGATGGTTTATATCGACTCAAATGATATTGCAAGCAATAAAGAGAGACTTATTACTTGGAAGGGAAGCTTTGTTATGGAAATCTACCTGGCAGAAGAAGAAGCCCAGAATTCAACTGAAAAGAAGTGAAATTGAATATTTTATGCAATGAATTAAAGGCAAAGAATTATGGACTGATTTAAGGACTAAGTTTATGAGCAAGAGGCATGAGAGGGTGATTAATGGAAGATATATATTAAATTGATTAAGAATGTATTTTTTGAATTGATGGGTTTATTGACATGAAAATTATTATTTTTAATAAGATGATTTGTTTGTTTGATGTCTAATGGATTGAACTGAAAAGAAGTGAAATTTAAAATTTTATGTAATGAATTATGGGCAATTTAGAATTATGGATTGACTTAAGACTTAAGGATTAAGATTATGTGTAAGATGTAAGAGAAATGGGTGATTAATGGAAGATATATATTAAATTGACTAAGAAGGTTTTTTTTTAATTGATGGGTTTATCGACATGAAAATTATTATTTTTAATAAGATGATTTGTTGGTTTGATGGATTAAGATTATGAGTAAGATGTAAGAGAAATGGGTGATTAATGGAAGATATATATTAAATTGACTAAGAATGTATTTTTTTTGAACTGATGGGTTTATCGATATGAAAATTATTATTTTTAACAAGATGATTTCTTTGTTTGATGTCCAATGAATTGAAATGATTTAAGGTTTGATATTAGATTGATTGATTGATGGATTAGATATGTATAGGATAGATTAATATTTTATTCTAAATAAGGGATATTTGTATAAGAAGATATAAATAAGTTCTATGATAAAATTAAGGAATTAGAATACTCGAACTGAAAAGGTTGAATAAATTTAAGTTAGAATTGGATTAAAGAGACTGTTTTTAGCATATAGTTTAAATTTTTTTGTTAGGATTATATAATAACTTTGTTTGATGTACTGGGTTTTCTTTGTTTTACCCTGTATTCATTTTGGGAAGTCCAGGGGGGGGGGCTAGGATAGGGGAAAATTTTTTTCTTTGTTTTTTAAATTTTAAATTATAAAATTAATTAAATATTTTGGAATAAGGTATGTTATCTAAGGGATTAAGAGAGGGAATACTACCGGTAGATGTATTGATTGAAATATGTACAAATGTATTGGTTTTGGATATTTGTTTACCCTAATACAGTGCTTCTCAACCTTTTTCAGGTTGAGACCCCACTTGCGCCGCCCATGTGCGCCGCGACCCCGACCCGGGTGCATGCGCGGGTGACGGGCCGATCCGCGCATGCGCGGCGCACGCGACGGGCCGATCCGCGCATGCATGGCGTGCACGATGGGCCGATCCGCGCATGTGCGGCGCGCGCGATGGGCCGATCTGCGCATGCGCAGCGCGCACGACGAAAAAAATAAAAAAAAATAAAAAAAATCGAAAAATAAAAATAAAAATGGCGGGCCGCAACGGCCCGATCTGCGCATGCGCGGTGCGCGTGTGATGAAAAAAAAACAAAAAAAATTAAAAAAAAACAAAAAAAATATGGCGGACCGTGACGGGCCGATCCGCGCATGTGTGGCGCGCGCGCGACAGCACGATCCGCACATGCGCGGTGCGCGCGCGACGAAAAAAAAAAATAAAAAAACAAAATAAAAAAAACAAAATGGCGGACTGCGGTGTCCGGCGACCCCCGCGAAACGGTCGCTCGACTCCAAATGGGGTCGCGACCCATAGGTTGAGAACCGCTGCCCTAATACCACGGTGTGCCTTGAGCTTTTTTTTTCTGTAAAAATTAAAAATTAAAAAACCAATAAAATTTATTTTAAAAAAAAGAATTTATACACTGCCTGTTGAATTCTGTCAATATTTCTATTTTCTTTTGAAAGAATACCACCATTATACTGCTGCAACTTTTTTCAACATTAATGGGTTGCTTTTTTTTTTTTAAATTGTAAGCTTGGGGTCTACAAATCCTTTTCAAAACCAGGAAGAACTGAAAGATTATTTTGAGTGATGTGTCATTTTGCTCTTCTCTATACTTATAACTATGTGGATGGAACTGAACTTGTACAGTACTATGGCACATGATAAAGAGAAATTACAGTATGTACAGAGGTATTTACTTTTTCCAACGTAAATATACTGCACTGGAAGCAATTGCCTCTACTCTCAACTATTCTTGTAAATGATGGATGTTATTCTAGAAACATGGGCTAACCTAAACATTTTCAGGGATCCATATCAGGTTATGGTCTTTGGCTGATATTGCTTTAATTTTTGACAGGTCATTTAAAATTTAAACTGCTGTCATTTTGTAATAATTTGTTTTATTATGTAGAATAAAAAAAGTCATTGTCAAAAATAGGATGTTGGCCATAATATCTTTCTGTTTTTTGTATTATTATTATAAATTTATTTGCCACATTGCAACATAAAAAAACCAGGTATAACTTTGATCAAACCAGCATATTGACTTTTTCACCTTGCCCTGCACACACTCCTATGTAGACACTAATTTATGCCAACCACACAGCTGTCATCTATAAAATACAGAGAATGCCTGCAAGTTATAGCAATAAATGAATCCTATGCTCAAATTGTTGTTTTAACCTGGGCACAAATTTTATTTACTCATTTATTGGATATATGTCTCCTCTTTCTCTCAATTTGATGATAGGATAAATGTGTTTATCACCCATTTAGGTTTTCTGCTTTTATGTAAAATTTGGGCTTTTAGTCTGTTGTTTTCCTTTACTTTTAAATATATAATAAAAAAAACTCATATGCACTGCAGAAATTGAAATGTAAAATTATACTTTATTTCTGTCTCTTTCTCTCTCCCTGACACATACGTATGCACACACACAAGCACACATACAAAGGGCAATGTTAGTTTAGGGGCGAAATTTGACTTAGAATCAATTTTATGCAGTCAATGTTTATAAATAATTGCTATCAAAATTGTGTTACATGTGTGCTCTTCAAATATTTTAAATTACATTGTAGGGGCATATTCAGATTTCTTACTTTTTTCTCATTGGTTTGCAACTTGCCTAAAGATTCTGTGCATATATACTGGCATCATACTGTAGTCTTGCTTATATTCTAAACACTATTCCTCTTTAATATGAGGGACTGAAGAATTATAACCAGTAGATTTATTCAGGATAGTTGAAGCAATTGGAACAAGGATGTGTTGCAGTGAAAAAACTGACACCCAAATGTTGACAGCAATGACAAACTTCTCATGCTCATTCCATGCAGACCCCACTTGGCAAGAGGCCCAATTGATATTCCCACCTGCCCTTTCTTGCATCACCTATTGCTCCTTCTAGCCAAAGCCAATCGTCCAAACATTAATGCCCTGAAGGAGGAGGCAAGTCAAATTGGTCATTTTTGTACCTTAACCTGGTAAGGAAGAAAGTTGGATGTGAGAGGGAGTGAGGAGTCAAGGTACCAAGGTTTTTGGATTGGGATGAGGAATCCAGAAGGAGTGGGATGTGGCAGAAGTTCCCACCAATAGAAAACTAACCCCCACAACTCAAAACTGTAATTGCAGTATTTTTCTGAATCAGGTTCCAAGCAGATTAATTTTGGAACCTAATCAGCTCAGATTTATAAGACAATAAAATTACAAACTGAAAATGTTTGTGCTTTAAACTTCCATCACATTTCTATTACAATCAAAATTTAATCTTTGCAAACTATAAATTGGAGTTAGATAACACACCAGTGACACAAGGTAAGTTTATGCATTTACCAGGTAGAAAAAGGCATTTGAATAGCTTTTGCAACAGTTAGCATTCCCCAGAGCCCACAAAGTGGACAAAACTGTTGTTTTTGTCTTTCTTTACCCTGAGATATTTGGAAGTTTGAGAGGCCAAATTGATGCCTTAAACTTTAATCCTTTAGTCTTACCTCCAAATAGAATGGTTTTCTCCACTAAAGGCAAAAAAGTGCCTTATTGTTCTTTCACACCTCCCTCAATCTCAACACACAAAAAATCCTGTTGAACATTTCAGCATCATCCAGTTTGGACTGCATCACTGGCCTTCCCCTTGCAGGTCCTCAATCAAGACACAAAGTGCAACCTCCTAGTTCTAATTGATGAGGTAAATAAACAACTGTTTTTTATTTCACTGATATTGTAAAAATTACCATTTTCAAATATTGGAATTATGCTCCTCCCACGGTATTCCTTATTGCATGGAAAAAGCTCAAAATCTTTACAGCTCAAGATACCACCTGCATGCCAATTAATTAAATGAGGTGACAGACCAAAACTAGCTTCTTTTCCACCTTGACAGCACGGTTGAACAGAATGGAAGAGAAAAGAGGAAGGATAATTACATGAGAGCTGGCAGCAGTGGAGGTTAAGGTGGTGCCATCAGACGCAGCAGACGTCTGGCTCAAGGTTGGGGAAGGTGTTTCAGAATAGTCAGTAGTATCATAGTTACAGCTCTGTAGCTCATCTAGCATGGCAGCGGAGAACTCGCTCATTGGCTGAGAGGAGAACTCACTCATGGCTGACACAATAGAGTCAGTTTCAGTCTTGTGGAGCAGAGTGTCAGGTACAAGGAAGGGGTATGGATAGGAGAACGGTGAAAGGGCTGGGGTTCTATAAATGGGTGACGGCCAGAAATCATCAGATGGTGGTAAAGGAAATGACGTTGCATGGGTGCCACTGTCAGGTGAGAGAGAGGGTTGGTGAACCGGAACCCTGGGAAGAGGAGGAGGAGGAGGAGGTGATGGTGGTGGTGAGGGAGGCAACGGTGCAGCTTCAGCTGATGTTTGTCTGTGTGTCTGGGAAGCATTTACCTCCATCACATTGGCAGTCACTTTCTGGTTTCCAAGCTGAATTTTGAGAAAAAAACAAACAATCAAAACATAAGAAAACATATTACTAAAACTGATTTTAAAAAGTGCTTTCCTTTAGTTGTGTTCAAGAGTATACAAAAAGAAAAAAAAAGACACACACTCTGTGTGTGGCTTTTTCCAAGTTTTGAAAATAAAAATCAGGTAGAAAAGAAAATAAAGTTTATTTTAGAAGGAAAACATACTAAGTGAATTTGTCAAGCAGTAACAGAAGCAACGCCAGAAACTACAGTGTACTGAATAAACATTTATATTCATTTCCTAGGCTTAAATTGTTTGAGGTTTTATTTAAATTAAGTTTGATTAAGCTTAATTTATCACTAAAATTAGAGGGACTTTTTTTAAAAAGACATAATTGCACCTCCTTTTTAATAGAAATAAACAAAACTGGCCCCAGTTCCTAAAGGATTCCTGTACAATGGTTTCAGTGTATGAAAGCACTGGATTGTACATTAGTAGTATACAAATTACATGCCATTTTTATAGACTCAATGGCAAAAGGACTCATCCCTTTCATGTATAGAAGTTTATGCCATGAAGAAGAAATGAGCTTGTGCCATTGATTGTGTTCTCCTGACATTTGAATCTGGATAAATGAGAGAGAGAAAAAGAAAAGCATGTGTACATATCTAGGTTTCTCCTCTTCAAATTCCATCTTAATAACTGGATGAGGGCGGTGGAAGCAAGAAAAAAAGGCTGCTTGTAATACCAGGGGCAAAATGAAATCCCCTGATTTCATTCCTCCATCTCGTGTAATGTTTCCACTAAGTAATCAGCAAAGAGGAATGGATTTACTGCTTATTTAGACTATGTGGAAGGAGACAACATAGAACAAGCTGTTTCCACTAGCTGAAAGTTTTCACATAGACATCTTTCCCATTATTAAAATATAAATCACTTGGAAGTACACAAATTTCCAAGAGCAAAAGCTCCAATCCTAAATTTCATGCTAAACTCATATTTTTGAAAGAGCCTAAGACTGCTGAAGTCTATATGGCTTGACTCAAAATCGACTTATATTGGATAGATGTGCATGTAATATTAATACACATGAAAGAAAAAGCTAAATAAGTACATAAGAGAAAATATTTGTGTAAAAGTAATACGATCATTAGTAATTGCTCTAATAAACAATTATTAGAAAAGGGATCTAATTTCTACATGAAGAAATTCCATCTTTCTAAAGGAAATGATTCTTTGGGAAGGAGATGAAAAATAGGGATGAGAGACCTTTTACTTTGTCTTCTTCTCTGAAGAAATTGCTGGGGAGGATCTATCCATATTTAATTAATATACGATCACAGGGCTTACTATACATATATTTGCCTCATCAAAATAATTATACTGCACTGTGTATCTGCTATTTATATGTAAAGAAAAGTATAGAGAATTTTAGAAGCCAATATTAAACTGGAAGGGTGCAATGAAGAATCCTAATGATCTGAGCCATTATTATAATAAAGGCCTATAATTTACATGATGTAATCAAATAATAGATATACTGGGAATGAATAAACAAACTGGCACCTTGATATTAATTTTTCATTCTCAGATTCAGTACTAAAGTAATAGATACAGTGGTTGGTGAAGACCCCTTGGTAGATGCCAGTAGCAAGAATATGTTCAGTTATTACTTACACACTATGAATCATATATAGATAAGAAAGTACTCTTGATTTTCTGTTATAACACATTCCCCAAATTTAGGAACTGTTAGATTGTTTCAAGAAATACAAGCTTTTATATTTAATATTTTATAAAATAAACAAATACATATTCTTATATGAGTATTGGTGAATGTACAGCAAATACATCATTTAGTGTTAGCACAAATGTAGCTTCTCTCAATACCTGAAGTGGTAAAAGAGGAAATAAAGAAGAAGACTAATGTAGCTGAGATACCATACTCCAGAGATGGGAAAGCTATGACCTTATAATATTACTAATTACAATTCCCCATATTCTAAAACCCTTACACTACCTATGATTGCTGGGCTGGATAGGAACTGTAGCTCAGCAACATCTAGATGTATACAGATGCCATAGCTGGCTTAAAGCATTATAGCAGGAAAGCAAAATTTGGAATTATGAGCACATAGATTTGTTAGCACATTAGATTTGTTCATTGCATTTACCTGCTAGTTCATGGGATGCAAGTAACAGAGTGCTGGTTTGTATGATGATCTCTAGATTAGAGGCCCCAGCTTGTATAACATCACATGTACATGCTAAGATTAAAGCTAGCATTTGGTAGGACTTGTCTTTACTATTAGAAGAGTGCTACACAAAGCATGGGTTTAACAAAGACTATTAACTTAAACTATATCAACTCTATCTTATTAAAACGTTATTTGAAAAAAAAATCTTGACTGATGAAAACCAAAATAAATAGTAGAGGTCAACATCTATTGGTCTGTATGGGGATGAACATAACATATGGAAGAGGGAGACTTAAATGCAAGAGGAATAAATGGTAAAAACCGTGAACCAATGGAAGAAAGTAAAGAAAATTAAGGGGAATCAGGTAACAGATTTGAATGGTAATCTGATCTTGTGGAATGTTGATGAATTCATGGAGGGAAACAAATGTAAGTTTAGTTATGAATAGAAGGATCTGATTTATGTTTGATTGTAAGACCTTCAAGAAATATTATACTGGAGCTGTGGGCAACATCATCTGTGAAGCTGATCAAATATATTGAAATTAAGCAGTAACAGCTCTCTGCTATATTGTTTTGAATAAAACTATCCATTGACTTCTCAGAAGATTTCAAAGGAGTAATAAGTCTCACATAATTTGTAAGAGTTAGGAATTCCTTTTGTGTTTCTACCTACCTTCTACCTTCTCTGTGAATAGGGGGACTGTAAATTTCATGGAATTTCCTGTTAACTTCCCAAATGTATACATTTTCTCCTGAAAAGAATGTGGGTAGCTAGTAGGCTTTTAGTTGACCTCTGTTTCTAATTCTTACAAAAGAAGCTTCTTTTGATTAGTGTCATAAAGAGAGGCTTCAACTTTCTTTGCTCAGTTTAGATTCCTACTCTCTGGGAATACAAATAACTTCCTCCAATAAAATGTTCAAACCTAATGAAGTTTATTACTTCTTAAAGTATACAATATCTGCTAGAAAGAGATAAGCAAAAATGGTCTGGCTGGACCATAGTAACACATAGCAAATGTAACCTGTAATTGTTTCCTAGCAATGCATCTTTTGTTTATTTATTTATTTGTTTGTTTGGTTGGTTAGGTTTTTGTTTATTTTTGTTTATTTATTTATTTACATTTATATGGCCATCCAACTCACTCTCAGTGACTTCTGGAAGCTTACAATATGGGTCCCATTCATAGAAAATTATCTTTGCATGAAAAGGTAAGATAACAGTCATTTTAATTCATAAATCTTATCTAGCAAAAAAAAAAAATAGCACTTTGTAATTACTGCTTGGGAAATTATAGACACCAAAATCCAAAACCTAATTCAGAGCATGCAAAATCTATTTGGACAGTTCATAGAATGCTGTTTCTCTAAATATCTACACTGAAATACATTTATCAGATTGTCTAAGTTTTCATAAGTAATGAAATTAAATATATCAATATAAATGGTTTGCAGATGGTGTGGACAATGAATCTCCAATTTTAATGTAAAGTTCACACTCAACAGAGTGCAAGGTAAATAATGACACCACATTGCTGGACTTGCTTCAAAAGAACAAGACACAAATAAGAATTTAAGATGAAAAAAGTGAACTGATTTTTATTAATTAATGTATAGAATAAAACAGCACACAAAATTCATCTTTTAACACACACACACACAGACATGGGTAAAAATACCTTGTAAATGGTTAAACTCAATTTTTAAAAATGTGGTTTATTAGAATTCATGAAAGTAACGAGGACAGGCATTACATCATTTCAATAATGGTTCGGAGATGTTATGGAAAAATTGGCTATATAAATAATTTGGGTGGTGACTGTTGGATATCTTACATTTTTAATTATGTTTTTTTCCCCAGAAGCTGAAATATTTTATCAGCTGAATGATACTTCCTTTATTGTACACCCAAGATCAAAGAGGTAACCTCTCTATGTTACACACATAAATCTAAATAATAATACCAATGATAAGCCTTAAAACTAACTCAGAGACTTCCATACTAATTATGGGATTTAAAAATTGCATAGGGGCCAATGAACAATACAACTCAGGAATTCAGAAAATAAACGTACAAATGGTTATTGTAAAAACTCTATTGCTTGTCATAGCTCCATATGTAGTATCTTTGTAGAAGAAACCTCCATAACCTCAGAAATATCCCAAGCTATTTTTAGTAATAGACAATACTTAAATGACTTTCTTTAAACAATATAGCAATTTTGTTTCACAAAGACATTTTATGTTATAACATTCCCTTTCCTACATGTAGCCAACCTGATAAGTATCCTTCTAAAGCTCTTTGTGATCTTTAATGGCTCTCTATATGTTTTGCTAAGGGTGATCTGTCTCCTTTTTAACTAGTCAGATAATTCATGAATCGTTTAGCTGCTGATTAAGTAATGCACTGCTACTTAAGAGTGGATTTCCTTCTTTTAATGCAATGCCCTTCTATATGATGAGATACATTGGAAATATTCTTGAACTTTGCATTGTCACTAAGATGACACAGAGGACCCCATCAACCCTGTCTAGTATGCCCAATACTATTTCAGTTGATTGTAAAAACCTTGTAATAGTGATTTTTTTAGGAACTTGTGTTTGTAGCATTACAATAGTTACCCAATCTAACATAAGCACAGTATTCAACCAGCAATGTTCATATTGTACACATATGTACAGTGGTGCCGGGAGGAAGGGTTTAGATTCATTAGGAACTGGGAAACATTTTGGGACAAGCCACACCTGTACAGAAGGGACGGGTTACATTTGAACCATAATGGAACCAGACTGTTGGTGATTAATATTAAAAAGGTTTCAGAGCAGCTTTTAAACTGATTCATAGGGGCAAGTCGACAGGAGCTGGGCAGCTTCCGGTTCGAGAAGGCGCACTGCCTAATATGGAGGGTGGAAGTTATGCACACATTGGTGAGTCAACAGGAAAACTAAATTGTAATAGTCAAGCAGAAGGACATGGTAGACCATCTACAAATTCTACAACCAAATTCTACAGTCAAAATCCACAGTCAAAGTTGAAAGTGCACCAGAAAATTACATATAAATGTTTGTACACGAATGCTAGAAGCATTCGAGCAAAAATAGGGGAATTGGAATGCTTGGTGAAGGAAAATAATATTGATATTATCGGCATAACAGAAACCTGGTGGACGGATGAAAACCAATGGGACACAAGGATTCCAGGTTACAAATTGTATAGGATGGACAGGAGAAGGAGAAATGGTGGTGGCGTGGCCTTGTACATAAATGAGGAGTTAGAATCTCATGAACTCGAAATTCAAGAAAATTCAAACTCACCCACAGAAACATTGTGGATAAAAATCCCAGGACAGGAAATTAATCTGACGTTAGGGATCTGGTATCGCCCTCCCAACGAAACTCCAGAGGCAGATTGCTATTTGGAAAATGAATTTAAGGAGGCCTCAAAAAGAAATAGGGTAGTCATAATGGGGGACTTCAACTATCCCCAAATAGATTGGGTAAATTCTTGTTCTACACATGAAAGAGAGACAAGGTTCCTCGACATGTTAGCCGATTATTCCCTTGAGCAGATGGTCATGGAACCTACCAGGGGAAAGGGGATCCTGGACTTGGTTCTAACTAACGCACAGGATTTGGTTCATGATGTCCTTGTAACCGAGCCCATAGGAACCAGTGATCACAACACAATAACCTTCAACTTAACCATGGATAGCAAATTGTCAGTGAAAACTAACACAGAGACCTTAAACTTTCACAGAGGGAATTTTGACAAAATGAGGAAAATAGTAAAGAAGAAACTAAAAGGAACAGTAAAAAAAAGTCAAATCCCTCCAAAATGCTTGGAAACTGTTTAAAAATACGTTACAGCAGGCTCAAATAAAATGCATTCCTAAAAGAAGAAAGAGGATTGGAAAGTCCAAGAGGATACCAGTATGGCTTACGAATGAGGTAAAGGAGGTTATTGGAAAGAAGAAAAACTCATTTAAGAAATGGAAGGCTCTCCCTACCGAGGAGAACAGGAGGGATCACAAACTCTGGCAGACCAAATGCAAGGCGATAGTCATGAAAGCCAAGAGAGACTTTGAGGAGCACATAGCCAAGAATATTAAAAATAATAACAAAACCTTTTTTAAGTACATCAGAAGCAGGAACCCAACCAGAAAATCAGTTGGGCCACTTGATGACAATGGTCAGAAGGGGATAATCAGAGAAGACAAGGAGATTGCTGAGAGGCTAAATGACTTCTTTGCCTCCGTTTTCACTGAGGAGGATAGAGAACATTTGCCTGCCACTGAATTAGTTTTCCCAGGGAGGGAAATAGAAGAATTAAACCTGATAGAGATAAACAAGGAAGATGTTCTTGCATGCCTTTCTAAACTAAACGTCAACAAATCGCCGGGTCCAGATGGCATCCACCCTAGAATTCTCAAGGAACTCAAGTGTGAAATTGCTGAACTTTTCTAGCTAAAATATATAATCTTTCTCTAAGATCAGGCACTGTACCGGAGGATTGGAGGGAAGCAAATATAACCCCGATCTTCAAGAAAGGATCCAGAGGTGATCCAGGAAACTATAGACCAGTCAGTCTAACCTCAGTTCCAGGCAAACTGATGGAAACCATTATTAAAGATAAAATTACAGGGCACATAGAAAAACAGGCATTGCTGAAAGAAAATCAACATGGTTTCTGCAAAGGCAAATCATGTCTTACTAACTTGTTAGAATTCTTTGAGGGTGTAAATAAATACATAGATAAAGGGGCCCCAGTTGATATTGTATATCTTGACTTTCAAAAGGCTTTTGACAAAGTTCCTCATCAAAGGCTCCTAAAAAATCTCTCCAGCCACGGAATTAGAGGACAGGTCTTGTCCTGGATTGGTAACTGGCTAAATTGTAGGAAGCAAAGGGTGGCAATAAATGGACAATTCTCCGGATGGAAAGAAGTGAGAAGTTGTATACCCCAAGGTTCAGTTTTGGGACCTTTACTTTTTAATTTATTCATCAATGATCTGGATGTAGAAGTTAATAGTGAGGTAGCCAAGTTTGCTGATGACACTAAATTGTTCCGGGTTGTGAAAAGTGAAACTGATTGTCGGGAGCTCCAGAAGGATCTCTCAAAATTGTGTGAGTGGGCAACAAAGTGGCAAATGTATTTTAACCTAAACAAGTGCAAAGTTATTTACATCGGGGCAAAGAACCCCAATTATACTTACCAACTGATGGGGACCAAACTTTCTGAGACAACCCAAGAAAGGGATCTTGGGGTTTTGGTGGACAGCTCGATGAAGATGTCAACCCAATGCGCAGCAGCAGTAAAAAAAAGCAAATTCCATGCTTGGCATGATTAGGAAGGGAATCGAAAATAAGTCAGCAAGTGTTGTATTGCCTCTGTACAAATCGATGGTGAGACCACACTTGGAGTACTGTGTACAGTTCTGGTCACCGCACCTCAAGAAGGATATAATGGAACTGGAAAAGGTGCAAAAAAGGGCAACAAGAATGATCAAGGAAATGGAGCGCCTCCCTTATGAAACCAGATTGCAATGCCTTGGTCTCTTCAGCCTTGAAAGACGGCGTTTAAGGGGTGACTTGATCGAAGTGTATAAAATCATGCATGGGATAGAAAAGGTGGAAAGAGAAAAATTCTTTTCTCTATCACACAATACCAGGACAAGGGGGCACTCCCTAAAGCTCATAGCTGCCATATACTTCCCTTCGACCGGTGAGAGCGCACAGGGTAGGCCTCCTCCGGGTCCCGTCAGCGAAACAATGTCGTCTGGTAGGCCCTAGGGGGAGGGCCTTCTCTGTTGTGGCGCCGACCCTCTGGAACCAACTACCTCCTGAAGTCCACGTTTCTCCGACTCTCCCGGCCTTCCGAAAGAATTTAAAAACCTACCTCTGCCGGCAGGCCTGGGGATGATTGCTGATTGTGGTGTGACTGAGGAGTATGTGTGGGGTTTATTTTTAATGTTTTTTCAGATTTTTATTGAATTGTTTATTTGTATGTTGTGAGCCGTTCCGAGTCTGCGGAGAGGAGCGGCATACAAATCCGAAAAATAAATAAATAAAATAAATAAACTGAGCTCAAGCTTTCATCCCACCCTCCCCTTCTGCACCTGATTTCTAAATGCCAGAAAAAGCATGTTAAAAGAAAAGAGAAAATGTCTGAAATTTTCATCAGCTGTCAGAGCGGGAACATCCAATGTTTATAGTGTTGATATCCGGCCCCCTTTACAAAAAGGATAAATCCTGCAATTCAAACAAAATCATAGGTTAGGGGTTGCCCCTTGGTTTATTAGGGTGCTTTTCATAGAATTTACTAATAAACTTGTCAGCTTTTATATCACTAGATTTTACCCATGTGGTTTCAGACAATGGATATTCTTTATACTGTAACTTTCCCTTTAAAAGTCTAGAATCAAGAATATGTTCACTTCATAATGGGTCTGTCCAGAGGGTCAGGTGCCTTCTTAGGGGGCGGTCGTAAGGTATAACCCCGAAAAGTTTTCAGTAGACTACAATGGAACACAGGGTGGACTTTCCCTAAGAGTCTGGGAAGCTTTTAACTCTACTATTACTGGGTTAATGATTCTTATGATGAGGAAGGGACCTAGGTATTTCGGTCCCAACTTCTTATTAGGCAACTTAAGTCATAAATATTTTGTGGATAAGTAAACTTTTTCCCCAACCTGGAATGATCTTTGGGGAGCCCTCTTTTTATTTGCTGTTTTTTATATGTCTCAGAAGCCTTTTTCAGAGCAATTTTCATTTTGTCCCAAACCTCTTCCCACCCCCTCACCCACTGGTCAAGCATTTAGGAAGCAGAAGATTCCTGAGGATATTCGGATATTGGGTTGAATTTTTTTCCTGTGGCAACTCTAAAAGGCATAAAACAGGTGCTGCTGTGAACAGAGTTATTGTAAGCCACCTCTGCGAAAGGGAGGAAGTCAGTCCTGTTCGTTTGCTGATAAACCACATAGCATCTGAGGTACTGCTCTACCACTGAGTTTACTTTTTCAGCCACCCCATTCGTAGATGGATGAAAAGCTGATGACAGTCCTTGTGATGAGCCAATTAACTTGAGGAAACCCCTCCAGAACTTGGCCATAAATTGTATCCCTCGGTCTGAGATTATCCCTTTTGGCACGCCGTGCAGCCTGTAAATGTGCTTAAGAAATATCTTGGTTAGTTTCTGGGTTGACGGGAGTCTTTTGCAGGCGATGCAATGAAAGCTTCGAAAAAAGATCTATCACAGTCCAAATCACCATATTCCCTCTACTTTCAGGTAACTCCACTATAAAATCCATAGCAATTTCTTCCCATTGCTGGGAAGGGTCTACAACCAGTTGCAATAGTCCAGGGATTTTTCCCGGAATTCTTTTCTCTATGTCCCATTTCAAACCCAGCCACCAGAATTGTCGATGAACCAGATGCAGTGTTTTTAAATAGCCAAAGTGTTCAGCTTGTTTCACATCTTGACCATGCTGGAGAGCATTGAGGTGGAGGGTTTCGGGCAAATACAACTTCCCCCCTTTGTAAGCCAGTCCATCCTTGCACATCAAGGAGGTTTGATTGTCCTTGAACCATCGATCGTTGAGGAATTCCTGTTTTAATTTCCTTGCCCCAAGGTCATCGGGGTTTGGGGCTCTTGAAGATGGGGCTCTTTATGGCGTTAATTGAGAAGAGGCTTGCAGTGTAGATATGATTGCTTCATTTTGAGCCAGGTCATGGCGTATATCCTCGGCTGTAGGAGTTTAGCTTCCAGTAACAGTTCAATGGCACAGTCATTGGGCTGATGGGGTAGCAGGATGTTACATTCTTTCTCACTAAATACCTCCACTAGATCCCAGTATTCGCTGGGGATGAGTGGCTCACCTGGTAGCTATGTTTGCTAACTTGGTAGATGGCCTAGATTCTCCAGTAATGTCAGCTGAATTAAGAGGGGATTTGGGCCCTATAGATAATCTCACAGTCGTCATCCCCTTTTCCCACCAAATAAAAGGCTTCCATTTGTCTAACCAGGCTAGACCTAGAATCACAGCCTCAGTCATCTTCGGAGCCACCATGAAGCAAATGAACTCCCAGTGTTCACCTATTTCTAAGTGTATTGGTTCTTTTAATTTGTGACTAAAGTTACTCCCATTAAAGAGCCATCAGCTTGTTCAAATCTGATGGGCTTGGAGAGCAACCTTGGCCATTTTTAGGACAAGTGGCAAGCTAAT
Source organism: Bothrops alternatus (assembly GCA_034064705.1). Taxonomy (NCBI): domain Eukaryota; kingdom Metazoa; phylum Chordata; class Lepidosauria; order Squamata; family Viperidae; genus Bothrops; species Bothrops alternatus. The sequence continues at coordinate 6,123,108 of JARGCV010000053.1, read as the reverse complement.
AACCGGGAGCATCCCAAGTCCACTAGTACTCTCACATCCACTTGTACACCCATCTTAGGGACTATGAGTTTGACAGCGAGAGAAAAAGGTGGAACGTGTCAACTCACCATCAGGTCATTCACTCCTTCATTATTGTTGTCATAGGAGGGCAGAGTGGTGGCAGGTCCAGCTTGGGCTTCGGCACTCTCCTGCGTGGATGACCTGACCTGTGTGATCCAGTTCAATTTTTCTTTTGCCGGCTGCAGGGTTGGTTTCTTCCTCAACGATGGCCCCAATCTGCTTCCTTGTTGGGGGTACAGCATCAGGCAACTTGCTGCTTGGTGCCCCACCATTTGATTGGTGGACCAGCAGGTGGCTTGGGGGATTCCGCGGCTGCGATGGCTGGGGATTTTCGGGGAGGAGGCTGCCTGGCTTGCTCTGGTTTTGGCCCGGCTTGTGGAGGTGGTGGCTTGTTGTAGTGAGTAAGCTCAATGTCCAACCTTATTGCCACCTGATACCATTTCTGCAATTGATTAGGGACAGCCCGATAGACACAGGCCTGGGAAAGGTGATCATCTAGCCCCTCCTTGAAGTGATACACTAGGGACTGCTCAGGCTACCTTTCTATCTGACCTGCTACCTTGCAAAACTCTTGTATATATTCCAGTGCAGGTCTACCGTCTTTCTCTGCTTTGAGGGCTATGGATGGGTCCTTGAACCTGGCTCTTAATCCAAGGAGGAAGAAATGGCACTTCCCCTTCCAGATTGACCGCAACCATGTCGACCATAGCAGCTGGATTTGGGTAGAAATTGGCATTGCGATTCATGTGGGAATGTACTTGATTAAGGAAGAAGATCAGCTTCTCCGGATTGCCATCAAAAGTTGCTCTAAGGGGTGGTGTCATCATGGGCTGCTGCCCCCCCATTGTGACTACATTTCCAGTGGTTGTTGATTTTCCAACAGCTGCTGACCTCTCAACGGTGGTTGCAGCATCCCCAATTGCTGCAGAACCCCAGTGGTTGTTGTACATTCATGGGTTTTGCCACCCCCACTGCTGCTGTGCTCCCACCTGCTGCTGACTTCCCAGCAGCGGTGTCTGCAGCATCCCCAATTGCTGCAGGGCTCCCAATGGTTGTGGCACCCCGACCTGTTGCTGCCCGGACAACAGGTCGCATAGCTGTCTTACTAAAACTTGTTGAATGCTCACATCTGGGTCTCCTACCTGCTTAGGCCTCGGGTGGCACCGACGGTGATGCACAGGGCTGTGTGACCGATAGTAGCGAGAGTCGGGGCTCTCATGCTACTGGTGATGATCTGGACTTCAGCTGCCCCGATGTTGGCTCAGGCTTTGGTAGTGGGACCATCCGTCAGGGCTGTCATTGTAATCCTGCCATCTGGAACTATCACAGTGGCAGTGCCTGTCGAGGGATCATGACAACCGATGCTGACCTGGGCTTCTCCGGTAGCTGAGGCTCTTGTATTGTGATCAGTGCTCTGGAGTCTTAGAGGAGTAGCGAGGACTCGGACTGCCATGTTTAGAGTGGTGGCTGGGACTCTCCTTTCTCGCAGGACTGGAGGTCAATGCTGGTGGCTTTGAGGCCAGAGAAACCACCTGCACTCTATCAGCAGGGCTGGGCCTTCTCTTAGACTCAGAGTGGTGTCAGCCCCACTATCATCGTGTTCACTGGCATGCGAAGAGAAAATTGTTCCCTGCTCCTCACCTCCAGTTCTTCGAATCTCTCCATCAACTTCTCCACCGATTGGCTACAGACTGCAGACAGGTACTTCCATTCTCCAGAGTCCTCAGTGGTCACCAATTTTTTGGCTCCCCTACAGTCCGGGGAGTGTGATCCTCGAGAGACTCCTGCCTGCAAGTCAGCTTCGGATGCTTTCGAAGAACTTGCCTTTGGCAGGGTTACCTCGAGGTGCTTGGAGTCTCCACTGGGCAGGGTCCATTCCGATGACCAGATCAGGTCTCACGTCTTTGATCTTGTCCCCTGCTTTAAGGCATCAAACATTTCTTTCTCCGCCGGTGTGCTGGTTTGCACTCCCTCCACTAGGCAGCAGCCATGTCCGGGGTGCTGATTGCAGGTGCTTCTTCCTTCTCTATGCTGAGATCTTCCCCGAGTTTTTGTCAGCCTATCCCCTGACTTAGGGAAGGTGACTGGAGCTCAGGACCCCAAGGTAGTTAAGGTAGAAAGGTCAGTTTTTGGGTTACTGTCATGGTTCCAATAGATGAAACCCATCAAAAGAACTTCAAGGCAAAAATTCTTCCTTAAAGAACATTATATTTAGGAAATAAAGTACTGGCACTACATAGTTGAACCCCAAAACTAAATTCCCTTCCCCTGGATACAAAGTAACAAAGTGCAATTCCCACCTACAATAAGCTGTCATAAATCACATTCTCCAATTAGCCTAAAACGTGGGCTTTCTCCCAGCTCCTCAGCCCGCCAAAATGTTATCAGCTTGTCCTTGGGTTCCCACAAAGCAGTTATTATTATGGCTAGCTGAGCTTGAGATTTCATCCCAATCGCCCCCTTCTGCACCTGGTTTCTAAATACCAGAAAAAGCATGTTAAAAGAAAAGAGAAAATGTCTGAAATTTTCATCAGCTGTCAGAGCAGGAACATCCAATGTTTACAGTGTTGACAGTCCTTTTCATAAAACAATATGCAGTTTTTAAAAACCATTAAAAATTTAAAACCATTCCATATTTATTTTGTCCTTAATTTATAGGACTTCCCAACTTTGTTTCCCATGTTACATATATGATATACATCATGCCCTATATTTTCTCCTTACGTGAAGAATATGTGCAATTATACAGTTTTTTCTGCTGTTCTGTCTTTTTTTAATTCCTACCAACATTTATCAATAATTTCTACTTCAAGATCTTTGAACCAAAGCAGGATGTACAAATATTACGTATATTATATCACATACAAAAAACTTAAAATTTAATAATAACAAACCCTCATATGGATGAATGACCTTGGGCACTTATTTAATTTTACTGAAATAGTATTGAATTTATCAGACATTGCCATGTGTCCATCCCAACAAAATGAACAGAAATTGAGATGTTCTTAATGAATATTATACTTGATTTGATGACACAACTGCTGATCTTATGCCTTGGAAACTGGAAAGTGGTGATTCATAGTATACTGAAGAAGAGAAATACACACCAGTGATTCCAGCAATTGGCATAAAATGAAACTCTGATAAATACTACAAATTCCTTAGGTTTTCTGGTACCTATTAGTCCATTATGGATAATAAACCTTAAAACCTATTTCACTTCATGCAGTAGAATGGAAATGCAAAAAGTGATGCAAGAAAAAGAAGCCTGACCCAAAAGTGATTTTTTTTTTCATGCTACCAGTGGCGCTGGAAGTTGTCTTGTGTGTGTCTTACTAAGGACTTTCAGAAAAAGGAAAAGCTTTGCAAACCTGGGCAACATTTGAAAAGCACTAAAAGTAGCTCTTCAGTGGAATGACATTCTCTAGGGGATATAAGTAAAAATATACTCACTTGCTTTTTTGGTTAACTGTGTGAGCCACTGAATATGGCATTTTATTCATAGCAGTTTCCCAGAGATAGAGCAACATAATGGAAAATGTTCAGTTTAACTTTCTGCTTCGATTAATCCCTTCTTGCTCATTTAAACATTTCTCTGTGTACATCAATTTTGTTGCCTTCACTTTCCTGAACAGCTTGACTGGGGTCTAAATGGACTCTCCTAGGGACATGGGAACCCTTGTCAGCTGAACGTAAAGGAGACTTAGGAGATTTAATTCTGAAGGTGAAAATGGAAAGTGAAAAATCTGGGTTAATACTAAATATGAAGAAGACAACAGTAAATTTAATCTTAAAGAAACATAATAGATAGTTTTATTTGGGGGGGGCCTCAAGAATATGCTAAAAGTGTAGAGATTAATTTTCTGGAATAATGCAATAAGGAACTTAGACAAGGACATGAAAGAGGAATACAGTTAAATTGCAATAAAAAAATAGTTACAGCAATGGTCTTTCCAGTTGAAAGATATGAAATCTGGACACTTAAGAAAGAATGGGTGAAAGAAAATGAAAACCAATGAATTATGACTCTGAAGTAAGTTGCTAAGAGCAGCATGATCCTCAGGAAGACTAAGTCAACCAGCCTTGAACCAATAAAAACTGACTGCTCACTTGATATGATAATTAGAAAGCAGAAACTTCAAAAATATTATGACTGGAAGACTGAGAGAAGAATAACAGAAGTCAACAGATAACTTAAATTAACAGGATCAAAGAGATTAGCAGAATGGTCTTGGAACAGCTATGAGTTAATTTGAAAGAAGGTCAATATGGTGAGCATTTGTCCATGCAGTCACCAGGCACTGAATCTGACTTAATGACATATAACTAATTAACTGTTAATCTTAAACTCGTTCATTCATCAAAATGCTTTATGTATTATTTCCATCTTGCCATGAATTATTCTTCTGAGAAATATAAATCTCAGAGTAACATAAAGTGTTAAAACAATTTTAAAATAAGAAGGGTGCCAACTATTGGACCTATAAAATGATTCTGTTTTTAGTCAGTTATACTGTATTGGTTAGTCTGGTATTTCCTCGTGATGCATAAATAGGAACTATTTAAAACTTGTGCTTCTCTGCCAAAGACCTAACTACTGCAGCAGCCTTAAGTGAAATATGCCCATATCCACTTGTGTGCTATTAACAGTTAATTCCATTCAAAATCAATGCATAAAATACTATTCAGTTTGCAACCTTCCTCAGAGAATTGAGAGCTTTATGGAGAAATGTCAAAAATGTATGTGTACCTGCCCTTTCTCTCTTTTACCACTTCAGTGCAATAAAAGGGGAAAGGTGAGAGTGTCCCTTTTAATAGTACAGACCCAGGACATAGACAGGACAAGTGCTGTTCAAAATACTCCTATACCAAATATTTCTGTAAAATGTCATTGATTTTCTAGTTCAGCACAAAATCCTTCTTCTTAATAAAATGCCATATTGGTGTGTCTCCCAACTTTTAAATGCAAATAACTGTGCGGGAAAGGGATAGGTGAACTTTCCATGTAGCCTTAGGATACCAGAGATGTCTCTTTTGATTCTGTGCACTGCCTTTCAACATGGGCACTAATGTTAATTAGTGATAATCAGAAAGTTTATGATGTGTTTTTTTGATGGAGCTTCCTTTCTATTGATCACAACTTTGCCCTATTTAAAATGCAGGAAAATGTTTTCTTTCTATGACTGAAACATTTTATGTTCTTTGTCTCTCTTCTTTCATTGGACTAAGATGGGCTGGAAATGTATTTGGAAATAATAATAATAATAATAATAATAATAATAATAATAATAATAATAATAATAATAATAATAATAATAATAATAATAATAATAATACAGATCTTTCATTATTGTGACAGGTAGTTTTACCCAGGATTTGTGGTCATTGTCAGAATCACGTGAGTACGCTAAAAAGAAAGGAGTTAGGTGATACAAGAAAGAACTAAAATTAAAAAGAGAGAGAAAGAGATAAAGATAATATACCACATGGCATTGCGCAGCTGGAGCATCAGACATTTGTTGCATATTTTCTGCTGGCATCTTTGAAGGGTCTGGAGAAAATCTAGATGGATGATGTTGGCATTCAGGGATGGGAGCTATCTGAATGGAGAGAGATGCTTTGTGTATCTCAGGCACAGGGTTACAGACAGGTGAGGCAGACTTCCATGGAGCTGCTGAGGCACCACCAGACTCAGGCATTTGCTGTGTATGAGAAGGAACACTACTAGATGCATTTTGTGCCTGAGTTAATTTCAGGGTAGAAACTCTACGTTTCTGAGGCTGTTTGTGGCCTTGATGAACAATAGTTCTAATGCCAGCTATTGTTTTTGTGCTAGAAACTGAGGCCAGTGGTTTCATGCTTTTTTGCGTGCAAGACATTTTTGTGTTAGACTTTTTAGAATAAATTGTCCTCTGAAGAAACTCCTTGTTAGTAGAGTAGTTCCCATCAGGATATGGCTTAGTTTGTTTGGTTGTTACAGAACAGGAGTTACTTCCACTCTTCTTTAGATTAGATATTCCAGATCTACCAAAACTTTTTTTCCTAGGGAGTAGGGAGGGTGCCTTATTTGCCAAAAGCATCCACACAACAAAAGAATATTACAGGAAAAAGAGACAAAGCAAAACATTAGCAGGAAAGTAAACAGAGTTGTCTTTTAAAATCTAGACACTAATATAAACTCTGGCATAGTAATCAGCGCTCTTGAATCAAGCTGCAAACTACAACTTTCCAGAAAATATTTTATTTTGCTAGATGGAAAATTAGCATATATTTATTGACATTTTACATCTCTACCTTTAAAAATGTAACATTGAGTTGAATGTAGCTTTTACTTAATTTACTGCAAACACACACTCTTTCTGTGTAACAACATGAGTATAAAATATTTTACTTTTAGAGCAAAGCTACTGGTTATCAGAACTGTTAAGGCAGAGAGGAAAAAATGCACGTGCATGGGATAGATCATGCAAATAAACTATTCTTGTGCAAATCCATATGTGGTGCATGCACATAACCCCAAAATTATTAATTTATTTACTTAACAATTCTTGTATGCTGCCCATCCTGCACACTTTAGGCAGCTAACAATGCAAATAGATAAACTACCTCCCAAAGTTCAAGTACATACAAATACAGATAAAAAATAACTTCCAACAAATAAAAATACCATAAGCCTGCAAGCCTCCTTCCTGTCAAAGAGCATCCATCTCCTGTACATGATGAAAGAGGTAAATATGCCATTTTTTCCCTGAAACTTTGGAAAAATAAAGTAGGTAGAATTTCTACTAAGCAAAGTTTGATAGAGTTGAAAGAATTGAGCCAGTGAGAATGCCCACCTTTGAGGCCTCTCAGGTGACAATTCTGCAAACCTGGGACCTGCCGTGAATTGTCCCTATTTGATCTGACTGGTTTAGCAGAGGAATATAGGAGAATATGGTCCTTTAGATATCAGATCTGAAGATTATGTAGGACCTTAAGAATAATAACTACACCTTGAATTGTAGGTGAAAGCCAGCTGGTAATCAGTGTAGCTTGTAAAGCACCTGGGTAACTTGAATGTATTGAGATATATTTATTTCTACTCAGGCCCCTGCATTCTGCAGCAGCTAAAGTTTTTAGTTGTTTTTCAAGGGCAGCCCAATGTATAGTGTGTTAGAATGGTGTCATGGCTATGCAGGATCCTGGTTTGGAGGAGGAGTTGGAACTGGGACCATCTGTCAGGAATGGCATCATCCCTTCTGAACGAGTGGAGAGTCCAGGGGCAATCCCCGGGCTGTCTGGCAATAGGGGGTGTGTGTGCAGCCAATTGGACGGAGAGCTGCCTGCAGCAGTGGATTAGCTGCAGAGGGCAAGCAGAGATGGCAGACTCCAGACCACCTCTGACAAGGAACAGCTGCCTCCCCTGCTTGATCTGCAGGTGAGGAGGTCAGCAAGGCTGCTTATGAAGAAGCAGCCCATTCTTCCTCACCAGGAACAACAAATTGGCAAAGGCCGATTTAACCAGATGCTGGGGTAAGATGTGTTTGTCTGGAACCCGTTTGCTTTGAATGTGCACCTTCCCAGCTTTTGTGAATACTGTTTTATGAATCTTGGATCGTGTTTCTTAGCCAAACTTCGGACTTTGCTTGTGAACTTTGGACTTGGCTCTCTGACTTCGAACTCTTGGATTGTGCTTTGGTTTCTGGAACTCTGGACTTGTGTTGCAGACTTTGTACTTGTGGGTATTATTACTTCCCTCTTTGCCTCGTGGGTCAGCTAGGACTTAGTTCCTGGAACTGGGGAATTTAGACTGAGTCAAAATTGAGGGCTGGGGCTGAGCTTCACTGACACCATTGGTGGGTCATTTGGCGCCATGTTAAGTGTGCAATAAATGGACTCTACTTAACATCTGTCTTGCCAGAGTGATTTGGGTCAGAACAAATACCTAAATGGGATATGACTAGGACATGACTATCTGTAAGTAGGGTCTTACAGGAAAGACCACAATTGGCAAACAAGTTGTACTTGTGTAAAAGTCTTCTTAGCTATAATTGCCACTTCCTCCTTAAACAGTTATGCCTCTAATATCTAGGAGAACTTCCGAACTGTGGCCTACTTCTGAGCAGGAGAGTACAGAGACAGAATTTCCCTGGAATTGTTGAGCCCAGAAACTCCAAACTGCTTCTTTTTCTTGAAGCATACATTATTTCAGTAAAACAACTGCTCCTAACCTGGTGCTGCACAAGTGTCACATTTTCAAGACTAAGAATGGTGGGCTTGCAGTTTAATGCATGTTGAAAACATCAGATCAGATAAGATGGAGCAGGATTTTATTTTATTTTATTTTTTTAGAAAAAGAGGTCTATGCCAGTATTTTTAAATCAAAGGACATTTCATAGCTGGATGTTTTACTCCAGGAAACAAATTTGGAGTAGGAAATAATAACAAACGGTGTCCATATAGCCAAGATGTAGATGTATGTCAGATGTATGTGTGCCTGACTAATATAAGTAAGGTTAGGATAGCATCCAGGAAACATTCATCCGAAGGAAATAACCCCTTATGTTTTTGAAAACACAGCATTGAAAGTGGAAGTGTGACTGTATACAGCACCCTGTTTACCTGAGTTGGTGATTTCTTTTCTTGTAGGTTTGGCCGGACACTTCGAAAGCCCTTTGCTGCAAGAGAGGAGCTGCTAGTGTCTCCATTCAGTGTCTCTCTACTTCCAATGTTAAATGATCTCCAAGCTTTTATGTGGAAAGAAATCCAAGTAAATTTATTTCTGATACAGAAATCCTTTGATAATGTAACAGGTGAAATCAGTTCTATTTTTTTAAAGAAAAAAAAAGATCTCTTTGGGTAGAAGCAGTGGCACCAATGTGAAAAATGAAAGGATATAAATACATATGAATGAGCATCGTAGGACAGAGTTTTATTATAAAGAACAATGAGGAGGTGATGTTGGGCACCACAGTTCAGCTGAGACAAATGACTGTTTTGTCAAGCAGCATCCATAAAACAAAATGGCACAGATGACAGTATGAATTTAAAGTCATCATATAGGTATCATTATTTGCCCTTCCTTACCCCCCTCTTCCTTATGAATGGCCCAACTCTGATTTTTCATAATAGTCCTTCTCAGTGGCATCTCCACCAGTTCATTTTATAATTTGACAAAGAACTAAGCCTTTATTTAGAAGTGGAAAATCCATGTACCATTTATAATCCTGAAGTTCCATCACCTGGTATTGAGGAAATCATTAGGACTCAGTTAAAGAGATGTCAAGAGATCTATCATATGCACTAAAATAAAGAAATTATAGGTGTTCAGGAAAAATGACAACCTTTTGATTTTTTTCCCTTATGGAGAAATTTCTAAAGTCTTTTTGTGCTTAAATATAACTGCTAATCAAATGCTAGCAGCTGAGAAACGGAATGTTCCTACACTTTGGGCACATTCAGGCAGCTGGCTTAATGGGTTGTTCTCCAGGCTATGAGTCATTTCAAAGTATGCCAGCCTAAATTCATAGCCCATCTCTGTTCAACCTCATTAACAATGCCAGTGAATGGACTTTCTCTTAAGAGTGTACTATGGAAAAAAGATAAGGTGCTGAATATCCTTGCCAACAGAAAAATTAATCACTTTTTCTAATGGAGAATAGGAATGAGACAGATGGTTAGATCAGTGGATTTAATCATCTAGGACAGGGGTCTTCAAACTTGGCCCTTTTATGACTTGTGGACTTCAACTCCCAGAATTCCTCAGCCACCATGCCTGGCTGAGGAATTCTGGGAGTTGACATCCCCAAGTCATAAAAGAGCCAGGTTTGAAGACCCCTGAGCTAGGAGAACCTGATATAAGGTAGGTTGGAGCTTTCAATTTCAACTAATGTACCCTTCCTGTGAATCACCTGCAATGGCTGATCTACAATGGTGATACAATGAAAGGCTCTAATGGGCTAAGGGGGAAGCAGTCCAGTAAAAAAGGAGAAGTTATATTTTTTTGTTTTACTGGAAATTACCAGCCTCCCTCCTGACATGGAGTACCTGTAGTATCTGATTCAGAGAGATGGCTGATAGAAACTTGAAGACTATCACTCTGCTTCAGTATTTCTTGGCAACTTTCAGGCAGATGGCTTGGAGCCTGGCTGGGAAATTCTGGGAATAGAAATCCATCCTTCTTAAAGTTGCCAAGGTTGAGAAACATTGCTCTACATTGCCATAAATCAGATGGTTTAAATCATCCACAGGGTGGGGTGAAGTTGATGAGCAAGATGCTTGGAAGACTGGTTCTAGTGATGGTAGCTCAATGTTAACTCACTGACCTTGCCCAGTTGAAAAAAATGCCCTGCCAAAAAACCAAGGGGGTTGGGGTAATGCAGACATACCTTCCCCACCAGAAAAAAAATCATGGCTTGTAAAAACAAGTTCCCCAGCTCTTCTTGTCATCATAGTTGCCATCAAACTGCCACATACTGTTTGTATGTATCTCAGGCTTGGGTCAGAAGATGGAAAACACCAATTTCACACTGGATCAGAAACCTCTGAAGTCTGATGGTATCTACTATGGACTAGGGATCAGAGGAAGGCTTCACCAGGAGGGGATAGCCTTAAACATTACCTAGTTATAGCAACACCCCTAAGAAGAAGATAGGAGAATGTGTGCACTAGTTAGTATGGTATCATGGGAGTCCCCAAAGACTAAAGGGTCTTCGTGCTTCTAGGAGCACAAAGCCGAAAACACCAGCCTGAAGATGACGAATGGGACTTCGTTGAAACGTCACCAAGACACTTTCAATTTTACGCAGGAGAAAACCCGAATAACCAAAGACTGCATAAAATTGAAAGTGTCTTGGCGACATTTTGATGAAGTCCCATTCGTCATCGTCAGGCTGGTGCTTTCGGCTTCGTGCTTCTAGGAGCAATGTGTGATCATAGCTGTTTCTTCCTTTTAACTGCCAGTGGGGGTATGAACTGATTGGCTGGGAGCTTGGCTGTGTTCTGATTGGGTGGAGGTGTGTTCTGATTGGTTAGGGGCTTGGCTGTGCTCTGATTGGATGGGGGGTTGGCTGTGCTCTGATTGGCTGGGGGAGTGTTCTGTTTGAGTGGGGGCTTTGTTGTGCTTAGGTTAGTCTGAGTTGCAGGGGGTTTTGAGATGGTGAGCTGCGTTGCTGTTGTTTGGCTTCGCATTTGTGGTCGTGCCTCATCTTCATGGTGGGTGTCAGTTTCTTCATGTATGGATTGGAGGGGTTTAAAGTGGCTAATGATGCAGCTGTGGTCTGGCTTCTGGTTTGTGGTCATGCCTCATCATCAGTGTGGGTTTGGGTTTGCTTTATGTGTGGATGTGTGGTGGTGATTATCCTGTGTGGTTTTTGTGAGTGTGGGTTTGGTGTCATTCTTTGTGTTAGGGACTCATTTGTCAATAAGGGTGGGTTTCCAAATGGCTGGTAGGCGGGAGGTATCATCTCGTTTGTTCATGCTGTGTGGGAGTTTTTCTATCTCGATGGCTTCTCTGATTATTCTGTTATTAAAGTGTTCCGTTTTGGCAATAGTTCTGGTCTTTTTAAAGTCAATTTCATGTCCTGTGGCTTTAAGATGTTGGACCAGGGAAGAGGTTGGTTCCTCTTTTTTGACTGAGTTTTTGTGTTCTTCAATGCATGCACTTATTCTTCTGTTGGTTTGTCCGATGTATGTAGTAGGGCAAGCAGTACATGGGATTTTCTAAAATCAGATTGATTTTCTAACTCAATTTTGTCTTTGGGGTTTCTTAGGATGGTGGATATTTTTCTGTTTGTGCAGAATGCTGTCTTGATGTTATGTTTGTGGAGGATCTTGCTGATCCTGTCTGTGGTGCCTTTTATGTATGGGAGGAGGGCTTTGCCGTTTTCTTGTTCTCTGTCTTGGATTTTAGTGGGGGTTTCTTTTTGGATTAGGTTGGAAATCTTATTTCTTTGGAATCCGTTGGATGTTAGTACATTAGTGAGAGTGTGTAGTTCGATTTTTAGGTGTTGTTCATCAGCTAGGCGTTTGGTTCTGGAGATGAGTGTCTTGGCTACGGAGTTGATCTGTGCTGGGTGGTGGTGTGAGAGTGCGTGCAGATAGCAGTTTGTGTGTGTTTTCTTCTGATATATGGTGTGTCCTAGGGAGCCATTGGATTTCTTGTAGACTAAGACATCCAGGAAGGGAAGTTGGTTATTAGCTTCTGTTTCCATGGTGAACTGTATTTTGGGGTGTAGGCTGTTGAGGTGTGTGAGAAAGTTGTCCAGTTTTTCTTTCCCATGTGGCCAGATTACGAAGGTGTCGTCTACGTATCTGAGCCAGAGTTTGGGTTTGTGATCAGATTTTTCTAGAGCTTGGGTTTCAAAGGCTTTTATTTTGGATCTAGTGGTTTTTTCCAGGTAGGTGGTGGGATCTGTGTTTAGAGGTTTGTATGTGGAGTCTTGGAGTAGGATGGTTAATTTGGTTTGGTAGTCAGATGTATTCATAACCACCGTGGTGTTGCCCTTGTCTGCTGGTAGGATTATTATGCTGGTGTCTTCTTTCAGGTTAAGTAGTGCTGTCTGTTCCTCTTTGGGTAAGTTGCTTTTGGGTGGTTTGCTGGTGCAGAGGATGTTAGTGATTTCGAGTCTGATTCTGTTAGCATCGTCGGGGTTGATTTTGGTCAGGCTTGTTTCAACTCCGCATATAATGGTTTCAGTGGGGATGTGTTTGGGAGCGACTGCAAAGTTGAATCCTTTGGAAAGGACATTGGTTTCGGCTTTGGTGAGGATCCTATCTGAGATGTTATGCACTGCTTGTTTTATGTGTGGCTGTAAGGGATGAGGGGTTTGTTTCTGGTGTTCTTGTAGTCTTCGGAGTTTGTTGGTGTGTGTGTCTGTCTTGAGGGTGGTCTGTGTTTCGGCTCTCTAGGCGGCGAGTTGTTTGGATTTGTCCCAAAGTGCGGGGTGGATCTTGTTGCTGAGTTTGAGGTGAAGTGTGACAAGATCTTTGTTGATTCGGTCTAGGAGGAATCTTTTTGTGTGAAGTTCATTTCTGATTAGGGCCAATTCTGTTCTTTTCAGGATGCGTTTGGTGGCTGGAGAGTTGGAGTGGAATTTCAATTGGAAGCATGTGGGGATTAAATTTTGATCTCGGTGGTTGCGTAGGAATGCGAGGTCACATAAAATGGAAGCTCTTTGAATTTCGAGTTTTTCATAGGTTCTGGTCAGATACCGTAGAGGTATGATGTTTGTTTTCTGACTCTAAATAAGTCTATGACAATGGCATTTAAAAAAAAAATCCTGCAGTTGCTTATTTAAAAGTCTGTATCTTCAATTATTAGGATTTTTTCAAAAGTTTTTGCTAAAAATAAAACAGTTACGTTCTAAACCAATGCAATTCTTTTTTGCTTTATACTATTTTCTAATAACAAAATGGTGTCAGAATGGTGTAGGGATGTAAAACAGCTAAATAATTTTGGATCACCTCGCACTGCACTCATGTCGGAAGCATCAAGGTGCTTCCGGACTGAAAGAATTAGCTGGTGACAGCATTGTTGCTCAGGGGAAGGCTCAGTTAGGGGCTCTTTTCACATCCCCAGGAGGAGCTAGATCAGGGGTAGGCAACCTTGGCTCTTTTATGACTCGTGGACTTCAACTCCCAGAATTCCTGAGCCAGCCAAGGTTGCCTACCTCTGGACTAGATGATCTACAAGGTCCCTTCCAACTCTGTTACTCTGTACTATTCTATACTTCATGTTGAAATTACTGGCTGCATTCACATGACATTTTGATCCAGGATTAATTTACCTAATTATTTACTCAATGAACCCAATTTTATGGTCTGATACATTAGCTAAAATGTGGTCACAAATGTTGTGGATCAATGTGTTGTGTAAATATGGAGTCTTCCTTGATGAGTCGACTAGATCTAAGCAAGCCACTCAGAATTAGAAGAAAAGGTTTCAGTAATATAAAATGGAGTACTTTTAGGTCACACATTCAAAGGTTTCTTGTCCATAGTAAGATCATTCCCAACTTTAGTAAGATTTATAGGAAAACAACATTAGATGAAAAGTATGTCTTGCTTATTGCATATATACACAGCAAACAGTACAAATTCTGTAATGAGGCAAAAATGAAACTTGTGCATTGTGACAACACAAATCCTGGCCTTCTGTACTTATATCCTGGCACAAGTATGTTAGTCATGGCATGTCAATGAAATGCCATGACAGACATTTTGTTATGGATGCCTATACAAACACATGCAATATTATAGTTAATTTATTTTTTAAAAAAATTACCTGAGTCTGGTGAATGGGAATCAAGTCCTAGAAAGAGTAAATACTGAAATTAATATATGGGGAGTTAGATTAGGATTCTTACAACTTGTTTTAGTCTCTGAAATTCAGGGAAGTTTACTTACTAAACATACACTTTTTAAAATATTATAATTTTAAATGCCTATTTTGGGAACAATCTTCACTGAACTCAGTGAGTTGTACATGAAAATAACCAGTACAGAATAACTTCTTTTGATGATTTTGATTTTTGCTTGGCCCAAACTTCCTTTTATTTATGAGTTCAACAACTTGGTTCATATATATCCTAATCCACTTGTCAGTTCATATACAAAACTAGGTCATCAACTGAGGTTTAACTACCTCCATGGTGGCAGAGTAGTAATATTAATGAATGTCTGAAAAATTACCACTAATTACACTAATATTTATTATACTTCTATTTCAAGATCCAAACTCTCTGGGTAGATTACAAATTGCTAAAAAAATTAAATACATGCGACTCAGCAATGTTTTGGGGGACACTCACGAAAAACAAAGAATAAATGATCCAAAACAATGTTTATCAAACCTCAGCAACTTATCAGTCAGAGAATTCTGGGAGTTGAAGTCCATACATCTTAAAGTTGCTGAGATTGAGAAACACCGAAAAAGTTGCTGAAGTTGATAAATGCTGATCTAGAAGCTCTTTCCATTTTCATTGACAATATTTTGGCAAGAACACATTAATCTGTAATATCTTTCTCTGTATAAACTGTATGTTTCATTTAAAACTGTATGTTTAATTAATTTTAAAATTAACACCATAATTATGTAAAAGACATATTAAAACATTTTACAGATTATTTAGTAATCAATTTAAAAGAAGCCAAAATAGCTGTGGAAATTAACTCCTCTAAAGTAGCTGAACAATAATATTTATGTACTAAAAACACTGTGTTTTCTCAATGCTATAATGTTTTTGCAAATGTCCTGTTAAAAAATAACCACAAAGCACTCACTGATTTATTGGAATTACTCTTCCCTTCTGGTGCCTATGCAAAGTTTAAGACACTACAACAGAGGTCCCCAACCTTTTGGGCACCAGGGACTGGTTCCATGGAGAGAGGTTTTTCCACAGACCAGAGGGGCGTGGTTTTGTGTGCTGCCTGCATCCTGCAGATGGGGCTTTGCTTGTTTGTGCGGCCCAACTACTGGCATGCCGGGGCCGGGTACCATTCCATGGACCAGGGGTTGGGGACCCCTGCACTACAAGAATAGTAATTCAATAACTATACCTCTATTCAATTATACTCAGAATTACAATTAATCTTCTAATATAATTTATCTGATTAAATTCTCTGGGCTACTATCAAATGCATATGTTTTTTTTAAAAAGCATTTAACTCAGGATTGTTTTTGAATGTTTGTAACAAAATGACTTCACATATGGCTTTTGCCATTTTGTTATCACATTTTTTTTCATTTTTCACATTTCATTTTTCTATGTTGACAGTTTTGTGACAAACATTTAGCTAAGGGTTGAATTTAATTGCTAAAAGCTGTTAATATCTGAAATGAAGTTTATGATTTCTATTAGCCAGAGGGAAAACTTTTCAATCCAATGTTCTAAAGGGCACTGAGAAAATGACAAATGTCACATTGTTTTCAGCTAGGTGAAATTGTTGAAGCCTGAAAGCTACTTCCTAGTTTTGCCCTATTGTCTTCTACTCTTTTTCAATAAGGAATCACAAACAGTGTGCATTTTGTCTGAACAAAATAGAAAAAAATAAAGACAGAATTTTACTTCAGCACACAAATTTGGGGAGAGGGGCATGTTACTAATTTGGTACAGTTGTCCTTAAACCAGTTTATTTATTAAAAATTACAATGCCCTTGTTCTTCTATTGTCCTGGCATGGGTAAATATTTGTCTTTTTTCCTGAATGGAAGACTCTCACTGAGGTTATAGGCTCTGCTCACATAATTCCTTAAAGTGCCTGGGGCTAAGCAGAATTACAGTTCAATCAATGGTTCAGTATGATTAGTAAGTGTCATTGCCGGAATGGCTTCTGTTGAACATTCAAGGAAGCCTCTACATTAGAGATGTGCAACCTGTGGCCTTAGCATCTCAGGTGATCTCTCAAAATAGCCTGCGTGCAGCTTACAGCCCTTCCCAAAGTTGTAGTAGAATTGAATGTTTAATAATATAAAGAAACATTTTTTACAATGGAATAATTGATATTAACTGAATTCAGTTCATTTTGTTTAATACAGGTAGTCCTTATTTAATGACTGCCTTGATTAGTGACCATTTGCAGCTATGACAGTGATAAAAGAAATTAATTTTGCAACCAATTCTTGCATTTACGATTTTCAAAGGTCTGTAAAGCAATGGAAAGCTAAATTAAAAAAGTAAGCACAGTAGCGGTTTCACTTACTGACTGCTTTGCTTAACAACTGAATTGCCAGTCTAATTGTGGTTGCTGAACAAGGATTACCTGTATTAATTACATGTAATTTTCATTTAAATATAATCAAATGTCACATTTATTCTGAACATTTGTGCTTTTATTTCTGGCTAGCATTTATTTTCTGAAATAACAGTCTACCTTTGAATAAAGTAAGTTAACCCAGAATTTGTTTTCATTGTTTAGATGTGTGGACAGTGCTTGTTCTAATGTGCTCAAAGACTAATATTTCATATAAATGCTTGGAATGTATGCAAGCTCCAGTACTATGTTTAGGACTACATTAAAATGTCTGTGCTTCTGGTTCATTTCTATTCTGCATTTTCTAACCAATGATAGTCTGATGTTCCATAAATTTGCAATACAAGTGTCACAATTTTTTGTCATTGTATATGCTAGTAGGTGCTAAGTCTAAAATATCAGACTAAACTATCCCTGATCTAAACAACTGGAATATCCATTATATATAGCAGACTGCTTAGTACTAGTAATAATTAGAACAAAAACACTGAACAGTGATGAAATGACAGGCTCATCACAGTAACTATTATGAGGATCTGTGGTTACCATTTCTAATATTCAGTTCTAATGCACAATTGTATAAAGACAATGATACTGAAGTGTGGCATTCCATGGTTAACAGCTATACCTGCGGTCAAAAGGTTTGGAGAACTTTGAACTCTCTTCACCGCTGTTAATTTGACAGACATGGCAGCACGTTTGCGAGCACACCCACCACTATCTGAAAGCAGAAAAGGACACAGGCACAAGCCCACGACATAGAACGCAAGCACATGCAATGTACAAAGTGAGGATTATTGGGATATGTAAATGTGGACATAAATCCATGCAGTTAGAATTTGTGGTTGATCCCTAGATACTTGTACATACGTACCAAAAGGTTGAGGAAGCTGTTGTTAATTAATAATGCCATTCCAAAGAATACACCAGCCAAAGAGATTTAGCATGTGCTTTCCAGTATTTGAAAAATCACTTGGGTGTACCTAACTCACCACAAAAATAAAAAGACTAAAAGGCAGGATTAAAAATGACACATCAAAATAAGGAACTAATCATAATGCAGAACTAGAAAGTAGTATGTGGCTGTCACTGAATATCTTATTAGCTGCCCAGAATTGCTGTGTGACAAATGGGCATAAAAAAATAAAAATTACCAATAAATATATAAAAAAACCAAACAAATATAATATTGATTCAGATTATTAAAATGATAACCTGAACTATTTACTGAAGGCAGAAATGCATGGACAAGTAACATTTTGCCTTCATCTAACAATCTTTCTGCTCCACCAAAAGATAAAAGAAACCATTTAACATTTATTTATCTCAAAGTGAGTAGCCTTTTGGTGGTTGGGGGCCAGCCTTGGTGTTGGTACATAGAAGAATTACAAGGGAAAAGATGAAAATGGGTACAGCAGCTTTTTTAGGTTCTTTTCCTGGATTTTTGGAAAGAAGTTTAGGTTTTCTCATTTTAACAAAAACACAGCTTATTTTAGAAACATTACAGCCTTTGCCTAAATGGAGAGAAATAGTCACAACTCTGGGCTGCTGCAAGTTCTTCTGAAGTGTCTAGGGTTGTAACTATTCCTGGTTTACAGTACTTTGTGGGGTATGTGATAGTGCTAGAATCTGAATGTGAGCAAATGCCCCTTTAGTTCTTCTTCAGAAAGTGCAATGAAATTTCTCACCAGGGATTATGAACTACTTAACAGAAACAAATGTGGCAGGAAGTGCTGGCTGTAATCGGAGAAACTGTGGGAAAGAATTTTCCCAGTCAAAATTTACTGGAGGATTTATGCATGGAAAGATTTTTGAATCTTGGAGATTTTGCATTTACAAACTAAATCTTGAATTTAACTTCCCTCCTCTTCCTTCTTTTGGGAACTATTATTCCCAAAATAAAATTAAAGAAGCAGTTGATCAGTTTTGATATTATGTTATGTTTAAACAGGCAAACAAAGGCATAGTTGTCAATCTGCCTGCTGTTTATTCAGATGCTGGTATAAGGTAAGTTGCAAATAATAGAAACCTTCAAATAAGAACGATTAGTGAAGGATAACATAACAAAGATCACTTAAACACATCTTGAATCAAATTGTATGACTTAATATAACAGAAAAGAGCCAAGGAAGAGTCCAGTGAGGAAAGTAAATCAAAGCAACAGACCAATCCTAGCAATATTATTATCCTCAGCCAACTTGGATCTTAGGGAATACTGCCCAATATGATATTGTATGATTTATTCTGGTGTCCTTCAGGATGTACCTGAAGACTGCAGTTGTACAAGAAAGCTGTAATTGTACAACTACAATTCAACTGCCAGAGTAGCCCAACAAATCTAGATCACTGCTAAAATACTGTATATTAAGATTCTTTTATTTCCTTCCAAGTTAATTTCATTTTTTAAAAGCCTAACAATTCTTGTGTATATTTGCCCTGCTTTAGGTGAACAAAAATAAACAGGAAACTCATTCCATGTGCCTGAAATGCATTAATGTATCATTCATCAGAAGGAAATTTGTGAGTTGTAAAATCAGGATTGGCAGTGTTCTCTTCATGTTGGCTTAGCCCACTAGGGAAGAATATAATTCTAGAAATGGTACAGTTAGAAAACTTTCATCATACCAATATGCATTATAGGCATTCAAAAACCCATTTGACATTTTGATCTAGGGTCTTTTGCATGCATAGTCCATTTTTTTTGTGGAAACATAATAAGTGAACCAAGATATCTAACCACAAGTGGATTGTATGTTTTGTATGCTTGGTGGTTTTATTGCGAGGACAAATTCTGAATTTAATTTGCAATGATTAAGAAATATATTACAAATACCCAGAGATTTGGGGCTTGTGCTTCAATGGCAAGACCAACTTCATGGCAAAACCAACAGCCATTACTCAGCCATTAATAGTGAATAAGGAAAAGCCAACTGCACGGGGAATGCCTACAGCATCTAAAGGAAATCCAGCTTGGCTGATTACATGTTTATATGATGGCAGGCAAACATTCAAAATCAAAGAAAGCCTAGGAGATTTTGATTAACCAAGAAAGAATAAAGATCCTATCTAAAATAGCTGGTCTTTGGGATAATAATGCCGAGTGTCTAGGGCATGCTATTCTAAGCTTAGGAACTGTTCTCAAAACAAACTGTTTATTCAGCGTTGCATATAATCTGCTAACTTATTTTGATGTGTTTTGAGAGCACAGAAGATGAATGGTAACAACTCTGCATGATGATGATTTAACATTAACAAAGTTAAACCTCATATATTTTTGCACTCTCCAAGGACTGTAGTTGTTTTTAACCGGGTTTGTATTTATGTCTTTCATGTATTATAAAGCAGTTGGATTATTAAATCATTTTAAACTGAGATGCATTTATCACAATATTATCCTTGTACATTCATGCCTAACAATTTATGGAGGAACACTAAAGATCCATTTAAGCAAATTAACTTTGGGCCATTTATTATCTATGTGAGGAAAAGGGTTGCATATAAACAGTCTGCCCACTTTATAAATTATTTGAAATGTTATGTTCTTAGAAGGAATCCGGATAAGTGAAAAGCTTGGTCTACCCAGCCACTTAAATCCATTTTAAATCAATGCACTTGTATTTAAAGTGTTTAAACTCATTAAAGTTAAAGACAAGAATTCTTTCTACTTCTGGTGAGAGAATGTTTATTTATAGTTTGTGGATATGTGTTATCTCTGCTGAACACTGTGCAAGTAGCATTTTAGGGATTTTTAAAATCAGCTTTTAAAATCCCTACAAGTGGTTTGTTCTACTATGGAATGGAAGAAGCAATGCTGTAGCTACAGACAGTTCTTTATGAATAAAATATTTTTGTTCTGGAATCCAGAAAAAGGAGGTTAAATTCTCAAGTTTTTGCAAATTGGTTGAGGAGTTTAGATCTGCAACTGAATAATTTATATTAAGCCTTTTTGAATTATTTCTCGAGTATGCATTAATAGTTGATAATTATTTTTTATAAAAATAATTTTAGAATCAAATTATTGATGCCTATAGTGTTCATAAAACACAATGATTAAAAAAAATCCATCCATGAAAAATGATTCACTTACTTGAGAAATCTGGATATGAAAACGGTGCATGAATCTTGCTTTGATCATAACATTGTATTTTACACACTATATACGTTTTGTCCTTTGCAATAGGAAAAGTGAGTGTTTCATTCTGCTTTAAATGAATAGTAATAGGCTTGCTCAGGTGCCTCATAATCAGCAGTCCCCAGTCGGGAGCAATATCACAAATAAAGGTTGGCATATGTTGAAATCTAGATGCTTTAGATTTCAATTTCCATCTGCGGGTCAATGTTTAACAATAATGGCACTGAAACCAAATCATCTGAATATTATTGGATTGCTTGTACGTCTATAAAATGGGGAAATCTAAGAGAAATGGAACATTTATTTTGTTTAAAGACAGTTTAAGAGATGGACAGCATGCAGCCGAACCTAAGTATTGGTGTATCCCTTTAATTTTGATAGGAGACTTTCGTGGATATACTTAATACTAGTCATAGAATTCAAAAGGATTTCCACTAATTTTTATTACAAACAGAATGGCTGCGTCTTGATACAGATTAATCCTTAATTGGTTTTGGAGTAATGTGTGGATACAGGATTTTAAAATAGATAATACTTGATCTCTGTTTTTTTAAGGTGGCTGCTTAAAAGCCTGCTAGTAAAATATTTATTAAATTTCCTCTCAAATTCAGATTATATCTTATTTCAATGGAGCCGAACCTCTAATTAATGTTTTTAGAAAACTAAATGGTGTAGTTATGGTCTAAAGTAGAACTTTAGATTCATTTTAGGGTAATCAGCTATCTCTGGGTTTCACATTTATAGTACTCCAAACTCTTTCTACTCTTAATATAGAGAATGATGTGCCCATTTGGCTGCCTCAAAAACAGCAGAAAGAACATTAACTCTTAAGGACTGCTTCCTCCCATATGTTTCTTTTCATATACTTGGTTACATATTTATGATTTTCTTTCTACTTCTCCTTGCTGACTGTGATACAGAGGAATGCAAAAGGGGCTATGATTTGTGGGAGGGGGTTGTGGCCAAGATATTTATTCAGAGTCTGGGTGACTGAATGGAGCTGAACATTTACTGGCCAGATGCCCTTTCTGATGCCTACATGGAGATCACATTCTGAGAAAGAAATATCTGTTGCTGCCTAGGATTGAGCTCTCAATCTTCTGAATGGGAGGTGAATGTCTTCATCACTAGGCCATCATGCTGCTCAAGAGGTTTTAAATATAATTTTCCAAAATGCCATAATGTAAGGCATATATAATTTATTTCACACACTATAAATGTAAAATACTCAAGTAGATAAATTTAAACAAAATAAGTAAGCAATAATTAAATTATTGTAAAAGTAAATGGTTCACCATTAAAAAAACTATCTTGTTATGGATATGTGTTATGGATATGTTCCTTGCCCCAATATATTTTACTAAATATCTGAAAATATATTGAAATGAAATGCAGATGCTTATTTACATATGCATGTATAAATGCATATATTTATACAGAAGTGTATCTTGAGAAATATACATCAGAACTTCATAAGCACAAATATAAGAAAGCAAAAACCGTATGTAAAGTTCTTCAAAACAGCCGTAACTTATATTAAACAATATGCTTATTTTTTGTACCATGAAAATGCATACCTGTGTTCATTTTGATTCTGGAAGATTTGCTACCAAAATCTTCAGTTTGCCTAGAGAAAATAAAGGCACTCTGTTCATTATTGCAATGCAATAGAATAGAACATGAGATACAGTAAAGTATTTTGAGCAGGCAGATAGGAAAAAATAATAAATAGTGACATCCAGATTATATATGCTTCAAAAATGATTTCCTTCACTTTTTAAGGAGGAAAAAAGAAATTATTTTAGATGCAGTGAGTGGCTGAGGACTGCTAGAAGGTGTCTGTTCTTTTCTTGTACATTCTCTTTGTGGTCTCCAGCCTTCCTAACTTCTCACACTTCAATTTAACATAAAGAGAACTGCTCCCATTGGGCTTTTTCAAACAGAAGCATGAGCAGCAGGGAGGCTGCAGAGAGATGGGTTGTTGGCTACATAAAAACCACACCACCAATATTGTTCCCTATTTTCTAACAGAAATTAAGCCATCCAAATTACAAAAAAGAATTTGGTAGAAACAAACACTCTAAACAAGAAAGAGGAAAAAAAAGACTTTGAGCATACTATGGGAGTTGGGGGACAATTTCAGATGATTAATTCCATATCTTTTTTTTCATTTGTCCTGCACTGTTATCTGGATACATTTCTTAGAGAGGGGAAAGAGCACTCAGAAATCTGCTTAGGATTGCCTATGTCCAAATTCATATCCCCAAACCTAAGTAAACTTAAATTCTTTTTAAAGTAAGCATTGCTGGGGTGATAGACATAGTGTTTGTCTGTCTATGCATCCATCTTAAGATGACAGCTATGGTCTTTTTTACATTTTCTTTCAAAGATTCAATTTGGATCCTTTGAGTGCTTGTAGCCTCCAAGATATTTAAAGGACTGAACCTATTAAATAACATTTCTGCTAATGTTTCTATCATTTTGAGAAAAACATATTTTTTATTTTTTGAAATTAATAAATATGTCATTATCAGGGCAATAGGAGATAGTTGATCTTAATGCCCTCCTCAATGTAGTAGGTGAAGATGTGATAATCACTACTACATCATCAGACTATAAAACTAAAACAATAGGTCTGCTGGCCCAAATAATGTTCTGGATTTATGAGTTTTTCTACCATATCATAAAGATTAAATAGAAAAGGAGCTAAAATGCACAGCTGTGAAACTTTCTGAGAACTAGCAGAAAGCTGGCTTTATTTGGGTATGGGTATTATTGCTCAACAATATAATATGTGCAAGCAGATGCCAATCAATGAATGGGTTCTCCAATTTGTCCCATAATGGTTCTCTAGAATCAGACTCAAGAACTATTTTGAGTTAATGAATGCCTATAGGGCTCTTCTGGAGACTGGTAGATATTTTGATTTCTGGATCAACTGATTTCAAAATGTCTGTTGAGTTTTCCTTTTCTTCTTTTTCAGTAAAGCTTTATACTTCCTTTTTTGTTTTTCATGAAGAAATTTAAGAATAATAGGCATAATTATTTTTGTACATTCCAGAGGCTTTTAATTGATTTTTTGCACATTTCTCATCCAACCATTATTTGGATCTTGTTTTTTTGTTGCTAGAACCCCATTTGGTTTTATAAATTAGTGATTCTTTAAATGTGGTAATGAGTTTAGAATATTGTGTGTAAATGTACAGAAAGTAG
Organism: Bothrops alternatus; assembly: GCA_034064705.1. Lineage (NCBI taxonomy): Eukaryota > Metazoa > Chordata > Lepidosauria > Squamata > Viperidae > Bothrops > Bothrops alternatus. The sequence continues at coordinate 6,098,970 of JARGCV010000053.1, read as the reverse complement.
AAACACAGAGGTTTCTTTTGCAAATAGGACCAGTAGGTAGTTTTACAAGATAAAAAGCATATTTTGTTGCATGCACTCATGCATCATTCTGAATTTAGTTAATACAAAACTATTTTCCTATTGACACTTTGAGAATTAACTGCTCCTGAAGCAATGACTTCAATGTAGTTAAAATCTCTGAGAACAAGGAATGCTGAATCAGACCCCAGATGGAGTCTGCCAGATATTTAACATGCACTGAAAGCAAATTATAAATACATTAATCCAAGAAGCTGGAAAGGTTTCAGGTTCTGTGGTATTTGTTTGAGGGACTTGATGCTCTGTGGCATTCAAAACACATACAAATATATAAACAGGAAACACAGCATGAAATAGCAACTAAAAAAGAAAGTCATACTATGATAAGATTGCCTTTGATTGCTGATATTATTGTGGTCGTGTTTTTGTATTCAGAAAAGAAGCAAGAAAAAATGAGCTAGTGCTACTGACAGTTAAATAGCTAGTGAAGATTTCTTCTCTTCCCTTGAGTAGGAACTACGTTCAGAAAAAAGTAAGGCGTGCCCTAGTTCATCTCAAGTTATGGTTACTTGGGTACTTCAAGATACATTATTGTATGAACAGTTATACAGTTAAGCATCAGATTACAAAAACAAAATCCAGAGACTATGTAATATCAATTAAAATAATATATCACCTTGTTGGCTCAAAATTCTTTAATCTTCTCTATTTAAAAAAAGATATTACTGTGGTAACATCTTTTTCTGCCAAATATATTCCAAGCAGGGAATTATATAAAGGCTGATGAAGAGAAGGTAGATGGCTGAAAGAATTAGTTCAGTTCTAAGTTGATGCTCTCCAAATATAGCAGTAATGTCCATCAAATATCTAAAGGCAGTTATGAAATGATGTTCTAATAAGAGATATTAAAGATTACAGCCACTATTCAAGTTGTATGGTGATGGTAACTTGGTAAATACTGTTTTATGTACCACTTAAATATTGTTTCAACCACTTGATGTTCCATTATGTTACCCATTGGGGGGGGGAGGAAATCACATTATCTATTTTTTTAAAAATCCTGACAACCCAAATAAAACAATTGAACCTAAAAAAAATTCAAATCACTCTAATCGCACTGAGAAAAAGGTCCTTTTCAGAAAGCTGATGAATAATAAATTAAAGGACAATTGCAGGGATAAAGGGGTTGACTTATCTTCTTGGCATTCTGAATAAAACCATCTTGCAATTAGTGCCTCAGAATTCTATGTGGATATTCACAGATTATAGTGACTCCAGGTTGTTTTGTTCAGTTTCAGTAAACTGGCTTTGGTTCTCAAAATAGCCCACAAATTATTCCTGAAAACAGCAGATTCCAGAAAGCTTTGCTTGCTGCTAGAGAAGACAGCATCTTCAAACGTTCTTATAGTTGGGAACTGAACAAACAGTAGCACTTGAAAGCAAAGTCAACTATGCTAGACTACACACTGAGCTTTAAAAAGATATTCTGAGGCCAAAACTCTGCACAGAAATAGGTTAGTAGGATTTTTACTCAGAGCTTCAATTTGTTGTCATATTCATACCCCAGTATAATAAATATACCGAATAGAAATAAATAAATAAACTAGAAAGTTGGGGAAAATGACTTGCTTATATTAGAATGCAACATCAAAAAATCAGGCCAAGCTAAGAATCTGGGAGCAAACCATTTTATAATGGCTTGCAAATGATTTCCCAAGGCAAACTAAAATAATTAGATTGGACTGCGGATATTTTAGTCTACATAAAATCTTGAAGGGTCAAAAATAATGTAGGATATGTGTATGTTCTAATTTACCCCATTACTTTATAAAGCCCATCATGATTTAATTCCCTCAAACTCAATGCAGATTCTGGGAGACATTGAATGTTATCAAACATGAAAGCTCATTCAATTGCATACCATATACCAATAATTCCAAGGTAGGCTGGAAATAAGCCCACCACCCCATCCTAGCCCTACCAAGGGAGATGCTGATTCTGGACTTAAAGTTAATGTGCTACTCCACTAGAATGAACCATGGTTTACATTTTATGGAAGTGCAAGTACAGGTGATCACTGCAAAGAATATTTCCTTTCCATTTTGTTCTAAACCACTAAAGTCTGTTTATGTCACCAAGTATGTCCCAAGTCACTGCATGACAAAGTCATCCTTAAAAGGTTTGGTACTGTTATTTTCTTTTCAATAAAAGGCACACTGTAATTGGTTGTAAAAACATCTGACCAGCAAAAGGTGCTATAACAATTTGATCCCTGACCTTCTATACTAAAGTGGCAAATCCTGTCTCTTAATTTCTCCCCCATCTCCCCTACTATTGCCCCTTGCTCAAGGTGTGCCTCAAACATACCATTTAAGATTAAAAACAATTTTTTTGAAAATGAAAGCAGGTTCAAGTATCAAATCAAAGACATCAAAGAAGGCATACAAGCTGACAGCTTAATATGTACATTTTACGGGATGTTTTTATAGTTACAAAGGCAGCCTTTTGCAGGATAGTAAGTAATAATAAATAGGATACTTTGATACCCTCAGTTTGCTCAATAAATTAAGGTTTATATAGCTGTGCAATTTTTATGGCTTCAAAATTAAATAAAAAGAAAGTGAATGTTGAATAAGAATTTTTCTTATGAAGTTTGCTTCATATAAATTACTTGTTCATAATGCCATGTTTGTGTTCATTACCCAAAACAGACAGCCCTCCTCCGCTCCTCCTCCTGCACAATAAAGCAGGGCATCTTTTAAAAGAGGCTGGCATACCCCCAAAGCCATCAATTAAGTAACCCCAGAACTCATTATGAGTTACACTATGCACACACTCTAAAATAAAGGAAATCAAAAGTCATATTTCTAGAAGGTGGTTTATGGTTTTATTTTACAGATACAGTACAGTTGTTAAGTATTTTTCATCTAAAAATGGTAGTGAACTGATATTCAGTGGTACAACTGGAGGACCTCTGGGGGCCAATAATTGGCAGGTAATTCACTTCTGATTTACCGTATTAAATTCATGCAAGGGATCTTTTGAGCCTACAATGTATTAAAATGCTTTGTAGTGACTTTTAATTGTCTAATACCCCTTTCCAGGGGATGTTGTAAAGCCCTAGTGCTGCTATGGTGTACTGTATAGCTCCAGTGTTAAACATAAAAATCATTCTCAGTACTATGTTTTGGTTTTGTTACCTGACAAACTGATAGATGCCACAGTGCTTGGACTAGGTACCTTGGTGATTAAATATTGATGCCCTACTCAACCTGCAAAGCTAACATGTGCCAAGTGGTTACCAAGAGAAAGCTCATGAGAATAAAAGATGGGTTGTTTATTCCAAATACTGTCAAGCAACAGAAACAGGAAGCACTTAGCTGGCAAAGTGAAACTGGGATAGGATCCAATTCTGACTTTATAGACATATAAACCATTGCATGGGTGTGTCACTATCCACCACAACATTCTCAGAATTCTACTTCACTCTAGACAGCTTAGTGGTGGAATATTACAATTCTGAAAAGTTAAAATTTACTATTATATCTCCTTCCTTGTAAAGACTGCCCAGATCCCAAGTCAAATTTCACTTTAGAATAATCTCTTACAGTATATAGAAGTACCACATCTCTTATACAAGAATCAGGCTAGCTAATATACTGTTTAAATGAAATTCAAGCATGTCAACCTCTGTCTCTGATCTATAAGCAAATAAACTATGTATATATTGTGCTGTGTGTTGTTCTCAGAGTCTCAGAATCTACTTTCAATTCACCCATTTAGTAACTTCTGTAGGAGGAGTTTACACCAGTGTGAAGCAGCCTTATGTGCTATGTGAGAACACACAAAATAATTTAAAAGCAGTAACACTATGGTCTCAATGGTGTGCCTGCAATGTTTACATATATAATTTTGCCCTAGAGATGGACTTAACCTTCCCCATGTGCAAGTAAAAGTGACAAGCTGTTTCATGCATTATTATTAGAATGGCATAACATGTCAGGGCAATTTGTCCTTGGATATTTGTGTGAACTGGGCCCTGAAATGTTTGTAAGTGCTACCTGATGAACAATTTTTATATCAGTCCAATGGGTGGTTTGACAAAGCTGGCAAGTTTATTCTATCAAAGGAAAAAAGACCACTATTAAGTTGTTAGAGACTTTGTTTCTCCTCCGTGTTTACCCATCTTTTACATTGCTTCTAGTTTATACTTAATATAGTCCTACAAGCTTGGTCACTATATAAAGCAAAATAGCTGCTATTCCTCTCTCTATAAATAGCCAAAGTAAACATGACAAAAAAAAATAAACTTGGCAGACAGTGAAATCTCACATGATTAGAAGCAGTTAGAACAAATGCTTTCCTTTACATGGCTGGCAATTGTTAAATTTAAATTGATAGATATTTAAAATAGCATTAGGAAACTTGGGGAACTGCTGATGTTGCTAAATAATAACTTCCAACACTCCTCCAAAATGCTAGATGAACTGTTAGCAGTTTTGCCACCTCAGAAGGATTATAGATATGTATATATCTGTTTGCTTTATACCCTGCCTGTCATATAGAAACTTAAGAGAACTTTCATTCTTAGGTTTTTGTTGTGTCCTGAGCCTGCAAAAGCAGGCTTGGGACGTTTCATTGGTCCCGGGCATTCCAAAAGCTGCCCGGGACCAGACAGAGTGGCGCCAGCCTTGTGTGCATGCGCAAGGCGCAAAAACACTCTGTTCCTATTGGTTGCCACTGTCCGGGCTTCTGGCCATATAAAAAGGCCTGCGTGCCTTTTGTTTTCGCTTGGTTGTTGTAGAAGGAGAATAAAGAGTTTGTTCAGCATCGCCATGTGTCTTCATCATTCGCACACAACCCAAGTATACAACACTGGCGATGAGGGTGGGATCCTTTGCAAGCTGAAACAAAAGATTTATCCAGGAAGTCCTGAAGAGGGGAAGACGGCATCTGAATCAGCATCCCAGCCTGCCAGTATAGCATCGCTGGAGGGTGAGCTCGGCTAAAGGACCCTTTCCCCAAACAACAGTTTGCAGAGGAAGCGAGTGATGAAGGTCATAAACTGTACGATGTCGAAGATTGGCCGCTTGTCTGATTTCAATGTCTCCCACCCAGAGAGATGGAATTCCTATGTAGCATGGGTGGAGAACTACTTCAGAGTAAATCAGATTAGAGAAGATGGCCTGAAGGCTGCAACTCTTTTGTGTGCCTATGGACAGGAAGCTTTTGACATTGCAGAGAATCTGGTGGCCCCTGCACCTCTGGAGTCAGTAACATATGCTGACTTGAAGAAAATGTTGAAGGAACACTTTCAGCCAAAGTTATCTGTCATTGCTTGGAGGCACGTGTTCGAGCAGAGAGACCAGAGGCCGGGTGAATCTGCTGCGGACTTTATTGTGGCTTTAAGGCAAGCAGCCAGACCTTGTGAGTTCAAGAATCTGGAAGAGAGGCTGTGAGATCGCTTCATATGCAGTTTGAGGAGCAGAGACTTACAACAGAAGATTTTTGCAAAAGAAGATGTTTCTTTCCAAGACGCGGTACGAGAGGTGGCAGCTGAGGAAGCAGCAGGTGGGGCTGTAAAGGCCTTACAGATCACCAGGAACCCTCCAGACACAGCTACCGGCCATCAAGAGGACGCTCGAGAAGGATCGGAAGCGGATCCTGAAGAGGAGGTGGACAGACTTCACCAGCCAGCTGAAAGGAGGCAGAAGGAACGTCTGGACAAGGCCCCAGCATCTCTTCAATGCTTCGGGTGCGGAGGACGCCACAAGCGAGCTGACTGCAGGTTCCGCTCCGCCATTTGAAGAGCATGTGGCAGACAAGGCCACATCGCATCCATCTGTTTGGGTTGCCAGAAGGTCCAACCTCGTGAACAATTGTGTCTGAAAGGTACCAGGATCCCCAGCCAACATAAGGTGGGTTTCTGCGCACCACGCAGGAGTATTCTGAGGACAGGGACACACAGGCCCCTTAAGAAGAAACTTTCCATTAATGTAAGGTTGCAAGGGGTTCCCCTATCAATGGAGTTGGACACTGGGTCCGCTCTCTCAATTATTTCTATTAACACATTCAAAAGGATATGTAGCAGCAGTGGCCTTCAAGTTAAACTCAGGCCATCGAATCTAATACTCACTGATTTTCAGAATTCTATGGTGTGTTAAGGGGGAGGCAACCCTTAGAGGTACAGCATAAGGATTTTGAAGGTCCCCTAGATGTGGTGGTTGTTGGGGATGAATGTACAAGTCTTATTGCACTCGATTGGTTCGAGCTCTGGGAATCCAGGTAACAGGCTGCACCATTTGCAAATGTTGAGCCTTGCAGAAGTCTGCAAGGATTTGCAGATGTGTTTAGTTCAGAGCTAGGATCCTACAAGGGGCCTTCCATTTTGCTATGATTAGACCCAACCATCACGCCCATCAGGGTTAAGTCTAGGAGGGTACCTTTTGTCCTCAAAGGAAAAATTGATGCTGAGCTGGACAAATTGCTCCAGTAGGGCATTTTGGAACCTGTGGATTCTAATCCATGGGAAACCCCCATAGTAATGCCTCTAAAGGCTAATGGGGATATACATATATGTGCAGACTATAAGTGCACACTGAATAAGGCGCTGCAACAGCACGCTTATCCAGTGCCTGTGGTAAGTCACATTCTGGCCTCCCTCAAGGGGGGCACATTTTTGCGAAGCTTGACCTGGCACAGGCCTATCAACAGTTACCTGTTGATGAGGCAGCTGCAGAGGCCAAGACTGTTGTAACTCACGGGGGGGGGGCTTCAAGGTCAAGAGACTGCAATTTGGGGTAAATGTAACACCTGGCATATTCCAAAGTGTCATGGAGAGCACACTTTGAGGTATTCCTGGGGTCTGTCCTTACTTCGATGACGTCCTCATTGCTGGGGAGTCATCTCAAAATTTAGCAGAAAGATTAAGGGCTGTCTTGCTTCATTTTGAGCAGGCCTTAAACTAAAGAAGGATAAATGTAAGGTAGGAGTCACTTCTACTGACTTCTTAGGATTCAGGATTGATACTCAAGCCATTTACTCTGCTGAAACTAGATTGCAAGCTATCCAGCAGGCCCCAAGCCCTAAGTCCAAGAGTGAGCTGCAAGCCTTCTTGGGGCTATTAAATTTTTACCATGCATTTCTCCCACATAAAGCTGCAGTAGCAGAGCCGTTACACAGGCTCTTAGCCAACTAAAGTCCATGACAAGAGTTTCAATGAGGTTAAGGCCTTGCTCACTTCTAATGCTGTTTTAGCACATTTCAATGAGCAACTGCCTGTTTGCATCGCATGTGATGCATCTCCTTATGGAGTGGGAGCTGTATTTAGCCATCTGAAGGCTGATGGGACACAGGTCCCTGTGGCCTATTACTCAAGGACTCTGTCTTCTGCAGAGCAAAATTATACTCAAATTGACAGAGAAGCCTTGGCCATAGTGGCTGGCATTAAGAAATTTCATGATTTCTTATATGGCCGCCATTTCACGGTCTATACTGACCATAAGCCTCTGCTGGGTTTGTTTATCACTAACAAACAGACCCCACATATCATTTCTCCTCGTATGCTGAGATGGTCCATTTTCCTGTCAGCATATGACTACACATTAGTTCACAAACCAGGAAAAGAAATGGGTCATGCAGATGGCCTGAGCAGATTACCTCTGAACCAATTAGAGCCAGATCCTGCTCCAGCCATTAATATTCTTTCCATTCAGGAGTTGCCTGAGTCTCCCCTCAATGCTAGGGACGTGGCTGCAGAAACTGTCACTGATCACACGCTTACACGCGTGCTGACATGGGTGTTGTCAGGATGGCCTGACAAGTGCCCAGATACTGAGTTCCAAAGCTTCTGACACAAGAAGCATGAGTTTTCCACTTTCAAGGGTTGCCTGTTATGGGGTAGCAGGGTAGTGATCCCAGCCTCATTGAGGTCTAGAATCTTGATCTCTCTGCATGAGGGACATCCTGGTATAGTCAGGATGAAAGCGCTTGCACACAGCCATCTTTGGTGGCCTGGGCTCGATAAAGCCATTGAGGCCCAGGTACACGGGTGCCAAGTGTGCCAACAGTCACGGCCTGAAATGCCTCAGGCCCCAGTACATAGGTGGGAGGAAACTCAAACCCCAAAGTCTAGGGTGCATATAGATTATGTTGGGCCCTTTCAGGGGCAATTCTTCCTGGTTGTTGTTGATAGCCATTCCAAGTGGCTAGAGGTTGTTCCTGTTTCCTCCACTACTACTGTCAGGACCATCCAGGTGTTGAGAGGAATTTTTGCATCACACGGTCTTCCAGATGTTCTGGTTTCAGATAATGGCTCTCAATTTACCTCTTCTGAATTCCAGGCTTTTCTTCAGGCCAACCTGATCCTGCATGCAACATCGGCTCCCTTCCATCCATCCTCCAACAGACTGGCAGAGAGAATAGTGCGCACCACCAAAGATGCCCTCAAGAAATTGACTTATGGTAACTGGCATCACAGCTTAGCAGATTTCCTTCTTGCACACCGCACCACACCATGCACAGCCACAGGGAAGAGCCCTGCTGAACTCTGCTGGGGTCGCCGCCTCATCATTAAACTGGACAGGCTGCACCCTGACGGGGTGGGTTCACAGGTGTCACAACTGCGGGCACCTAGGAGACTCCAGGTGGGCGATCTGGTTTGGGCAAGAAACTATGGGCCTGAACATCTCTGGGTCACAGCTGTGGTCTGCAAGGTCTCTGGGCCGTTGTCATATGAAGTTGCCTTGGAGGACGGCTGCGTTCTTCGCAGACACATAGACCAACTGCGTTGGAGACTGGACTCCCACCCTTCTGCTCCTGGCTCTGCTCTGGGGGGGAGGAGGACCATAATATGCATTCTGAGTCAGTTTCCCAGGCCTAACAGCCCCTCACTAGCTGCTACTGAGGCTGTTTGGGATTCATCCCGAGGTTCCGCAAGTGCTCCAAACAGGAATTCACTGGATAGGGGGTCATCCCACACATCCATAATTACTCCAGACAGGGAGTCACACTGGGAGTATCCACAGTATTCACATATGTCAGATAGTACTCCAGACAGGGAGACTGACTGGGGGTATCCACACAAATCACAAGCAGTAAGAGAAAAGGAATTCCATCAAGGGCACTTGCCTAATTCTGCAACTGCTCCCAAAAGGAAGTCACCAGCAAAGGGGGTTGCCATGGAGGTGACTCCTGACTCTGGCACCTCTGGCACGTGCTTGGAGGCCACAGAGTACTGGAGCACTTTTGCTACCCAGACCTCTCCATCTGCTGGCCTTGGGCTTGAGGGACAGTGTTCCCAAGAGGGGTCCATTGTGGACTCTGGGACTTCACCCCTCCAAGGTATGCTGGCTTGGACTTAGAGGGTCCAGCCAGCCAGCAGCTGGGCGGGTCAACCAGGTATTTGGGGCAGCAAAGTCCTGGCCTGCCTAGCCTGGTAGGCAAGCAGGTAGGCCAGGCACCCTCACCAGGGTCACCTGGGGATTTAGGGCAGCAACGCCCTGGCCTGCCTAGCCTGGTATGCAAGCAGGTGGGCCAGGCAATCTCTCTGGGGCTTAGAAGGTCGCAATGGGCCAAGTCCCCACCCAAACATCTGAGAGACTTTGTGAGGTTGCTGTCAAATCATGAGGGACCTGTTCATGAGGCCCCTGAATAACAGGAGTAACTCGTGGGTAGATTATTTTGTATTATTTTTGATTTTGGATACATTTATTTGTATTAATAAATATTGAAGGGGGTTTGCCTGAGGGCAGACTCAAGTATTCCACACTCTTTGCATTTGAATAATGCAACTGTATGCCACTCTTCCCAATGCATGACGTACATGTGTGTACGTGAAGTATGTTCCATCTAGGGGGGAGGGGTGCTGTGTCCTGAGCCTGCAAAAGCAGGCTCGGGACATTGATTGGTCCGGGCATTCCAAAAGCTGCCTGGGACCAGATAGAGCGGCGCTGGCCTTGTGCGCATGTGCACGGTGCGAAAACGCTCTGTTCCTATTGGTTGTCACTGTCCGGGCTTCTGGCCATATAAAAAGGCCATGTCCTATGAGGAATGGTTAAAGGAATTAGGAATGTTTAGTCTACAGAAAAGAAGACTGAGAGGAGACATGATAGCTGTCTACAAATACCTGAAGGGCTGTCACAGTGCAGAGGGATCAGCCCTGTTCTCACTTGCTCAAGGAAGGATTAGAAACAATGGGATGAAACTGCAGGGGAAAAGATTCAGATTAGATGTTAGAAAAAATTTCTAACAGTAAGGGTGATCAACCAGTGGAACAGGTTGCCACGGGAGGTGGTGAGTTCCCCTTCGATGGCGGTCTTCAAGCAGAGACTGGACAGCCATCTATCTGCGATGGTTTAGGGAATCCTGCCTTGAGCAGGGGGTTGGACTCGATGACCCGGGAGGTCCCCTCCAACTCTACGATTCTATGATCCTATGATAAGGCCTGCGTGCCTTTTGTTTTCGCTTGGTTGTTGTAGAAGGAGAATAAAGAGTTTGTTCAGCATCACCATGTGTCTTCATCATTCGCACGCGAACGAAGTATACAACAGTTTTAGTCTCACAAAAAAAGTCTTCTGTGGTAAATCGTTTGGAGAGTACAGGACTAATGGCAAACATCCATGGCTGAGTTGAAAGTAGAACTTGGGACTTCCCAATGCCAATCCAAAACATCTTACAAGGACAACTTGTAATTTTCTTCACAAAAATATATAATGGACAATGTTGCAAACATTTTCTTGTAGTTAACATATTAATTATCAATTTAGATGAAACTGCACAAGCATTTAGTAACTAAAAACAGTATAGTTTTAAGTTTCACCAATCTGCTGATCTCAAATATTACTTTGTTAACCTAGGAAATTAAGAATATTATACAATTGTTTGCACAGTCTGTTACATCTCTTTTCTTTGGTATTAGAATATAAATTGATCTTTTCCACTTTATTGGCCATTGCATTGTTCTCTAGATTTGCTGTGATGGCTTGATAAAAACCATTACTGATTCTTCTTTTATTGCTTGCCTTATTATATAGAGACATCCTATCTATTTCTGCACCCTTCTAACTTTGAAATGACTGGAGTGCTGATCCAGCTTCATCTTTCAGTATTAGAGCTTCTTATAAGCAAACAATATCTTAAAGGATATTGTGGATGTTGACATACCTATTGTAAACAGTTTCTGCATACAGATTCAATCTTTGCTTGACCTTCTTTGAATAATTTACTATTTGTGCATTACTACTTTTGTATACCAATTTGAGGTTAGAACATCCTGAGTTCAGATCTTTTAAAAAACTTTCTTTCTTAAATGTCTTTAAAAATGTTATTATAATACTACTTATCTCTTTTAACAGCTCTCTGAACTTTTTTTGTTAAGTTTCTTCTTAAGATCTTTATCAATCTTGCCTTTAATTTCTCTTATTAATTTTCACAGTTGTTCTGACAGATATTCTTCTGTTTCTTGATCTCTGATAATCTCTTTTCATATTCATCTTTGATCATTTATTTACCCTTATTGCATAATTCCTTTGATTTTCAGTGACATAAAGTACTTCAAAGTGATTCCTTATGTTCTCCTTGAAACTCAAAATTGTACCTTAATTTGGAACATTACTAACAATGTGGAAGATGCCTTATGTCAGGGGTGTCAAACTGCTGGCCCGCCACGTGACGTGATGTCACGAGTTTGACATGCCTGCCTTATGTTGTGGTCCATATGATGACATTATCTGAGTTTATTGAATCAAATAGCACACACAATGTACCATTGCTTATATAATATTTTCATTATAATTATTAATTGTTGCTAAAGTTTACAAAGTGGATCCTTTTTTTGGTACAGACTGGCACAAACCAACTTCACTTCACAGTTTTAACTTAGAGATATGTGTGCTGCACATAAATTCTTTTGAAATATGATTACAGCACAGCAAGGCCCCAAGTGTTATACAGATTCTTGCTGTTTTCAAGAACTCATCTTTTCTTAGTGTATAGTAGCATTAGCTGGCATCTTTTGCATGAAACTGCAACAAGTCTGACTCCCCATTTCAAATGAGATGTATATCATCATCAGGGGAAATGGTATAAATAGAAATGAGATGACTGACGTATGGTAAATGAATGGTACAAATATTTTTATTTACCGATTATCCCCATGAATATCTTTTGTAGAAATCATATTTTTTCATTAATAAATCTGTGTATTTAATATTGTATTTGAATTTAATAATAATAATAAAGTAGGAAGGGACCTTGGAGGTCATCTAGTCCAACCTCCTGCTCAGGCAGGAAACCTTATACCATTTCAGACAAATGGCTGCCCAGTCTCTTCTTAAAAACTTCCAGTGTTGCAGCATTCAAAGCTTCTGGAGGCAGGTTGTTCTACTGATTAATTGTTCTAACTGTCAGAAAATTTCTCCTTAGTTCTAGGTTGCTTCTCTCTTTGGTTAGGTTCCATCTGTTGTGTCTTGTCCTGCCTTCAGGTGCTTTGTAGAAGAGCTTGACTCCCTCTTCTTTGTGGCAGCCCCTGAGATACTGGAAGACTGCTATCATGTCACCCCTCATCCTTCTCTTCATTAAACTAGACATACCCAATTCTAGCAACTGTTCCTTATATGTTTTAGCCTCCAGTACCCTGATCATCTTTGTTGCTCTTCTCTGTACTCTTTCTAGAGTCTCAATATCTTTTTTACATCGTGGTGACCAACACTGGATGCAGTATTCCAAGTGTGGCCTTACCAAGGCACTGTAAAGTGGTATTAACACTTCACGTGATCTTGATTCTATCCCTCTGTTAATGCAGCCTAGCACTGTGTTGGCTTTTTTGGCAGCTGCAGCACACTGCTGGCTCATATTTAAGTGATTGCCCACTAGGACTCCGAGATCCCTCTCACATTTGCTACTATGGAGCAAGGTACATCTACATTATACATGTGCATTTGGTTTTTCTTGCCTAAATGTAGAACCTTACTTTTCCCCCCACTGAATTTCATTTTGTTAGATAGCATCCAATGTTCAAGTCTATCAAGATCCTTCTGTATCTTAAGCCTATCTTCTGGAGTGTTGGCTATTTCTGCTAGCTTGGTGTCATCTGCAAATTTGATGATTTCCCCATCTATCCCCTCATCCAAATTGTTGATGAAGATCTTGAAGAGCACTGGGCCCAGAACAGAGCCCTGGGGCACCCCATTACACACTTCCCTCCATGTAGATGCAGTGATTTTCATAATAATTTTGAACTGATCACGGCTTCCCAAACCAGTTGTTCATAAAATCTTCAACCTTCTTATAATATCTTAATGGTAATCACAAATTATATGGTGTGTAGTTACAGATTATCACAAAACTTTCAAATACTTGCACATCTGTTACTTATGTCCTAGAAGTATCTGCAGTGAAATTATGAAAACCATAGAAAATGAATATTAGGTGTGAGTATACTTGAAATGAGTAGTTTCATAAGTATTTTCAAAGATTTTGAAAAAAACTGCTTCTTGTATTTAAAAATAATAGGCTAACCTAAGGGTAGAAAGTCTCCTAGGAAGGCTTATACAGTAGCAATAAAATCACATACTATAAAATGTATTTTGATGAAATTTTAATAAACCCAACAAATATCGGCATCTAAAATATAACATAGCTAAATGTTATAAAACAGTCATAAAAACAATTAAGGGACAGATTATAGTGTTTTCTTAACAGCTTCATCATATAAAACAATGCAGATTCAGAATGGCAGGTTATTGTACAAGCATGCTGTGCTGTTAGCCAGTTTCAAAGTTCTCAAACAAAAGAAATCCAAAGATTCTTCTCACCCTCATTGGGGCAGTCCATGATCCAAAAATGATTAAGGTTTTGCAGTGGTGGGAATCAAGTATGTGAACAACTGGTTCTCTGTGTGGATGCCACTTCTGGAAGTCCATTCTGGCCCCAGGCAACAAAAAATTAGCTACCGGTTCTGCCGAAGTGGTGCGAACTGGCTGAATCCCATCTCTGGTTTTATGTGCTAAGAACATTTAGTGAATTGAGAAATACATCAATAATCAATCGAGTTGATGTAGTAGAGTCTCATAAAACCCAGCTGCTTTACTCCCAGCATGATATCGACAGCCGTATTCTGAAGTTTCCGATTATCTTCTAAAGTAGCTGCAAACAGAGTATTGCAGTAATCTATTGTGGACTGCAGTAGTGCATGGTTGACTGAAGTTGGCTTTCTTAAGTTACAGAAAAGGGTCGTTTTGGATGCTGAATATTTTTGTATTTTTACAGATTTGAACACTGAGTAAAAAATTAAATTAAATCTATTATGATGAAAGTCAAACTCTTGTAGGTAGAAAGAGGTGGTGACATCCACTTCAGGACCTTAATATTTGTTATTTATCAATTATAAGCTTATTCTAAAAAAAAACCCACTGGGAATGCATAATTCTTAATGGATTCAACAAGAAAGCTCAACAGGACTGCACAAGTATAGGCAAATCATTTAGGCACTACTTCCATTAAGAAGAGTTTTTTTTTTTTAAACAAGTTGGACTGGTTTGCCCCCCCAAAAAAAAAAAACAAACAAAAAAAAACCCACAGCAAAGGCGGAAATAACCCTTACTTGACAGAACAAATTGCACTGCTTTCTGAGAATGACAGACTTTCCAGTGTGGTTGAAAAAAGAGATTCCACTGTGAATTGAGCCACTAATTTCTAGCTCGGATTGGTTTCATATGAATTTATCCATGAAACTATTTTATTTTGTTTCTGTATCAACATGTAATTTTGTTTTTCAAAAAAAAATGAAAATCAGTATTATAATTTTAAAATTACATTTAAATTTTAAATGCACATGTTTTTATAAATTCCATCTGGAAATATGGAGCTATTAATTCATATTAATATTAAATATGGATTTTATACACATTTTGAGTTTGAGTTTTTAAGTCAAGATTCTGTATTTAAAGCTTAGAGAAACAAGGAAACAAAACATTAGTGATAATCTGGTTGGCTGAATAGCTAAAAAAAAACAAAACCGGAGCACTTTTCTCATTTGTTCCATTCACTGTCTTGCATAGATAAGAAATGGAAATATATATATATTGAATTGTTAATATTGAACTAGAAAAAATATGCAACTACATACATATACAGAATATTTGTATTGAAGATTTTAAAGATAAAGTAGTTAAAGTAAAAATGATTTTATTCAGTCTATTATTCAAGCCAATGGAATAAGCTGCCCAGGGTCTCTTTGAATACAGGGATGAACAGCATATAATTTTAATAAATAAATACATAAAATAATAAAAAATAAATAAAACAATCCCCAAATTAACAACATAATTAGAAATACTGTTCTGTGGGAATTGACTATTTATTTACCATATGTTTACTATGTTTTCAAATATACTGTTTTGGTTTGGGAACAACTATTTCTTGCCAGATAATATTGTAAATAATAAACAATAACATGCAATATTCTTTTCTGATGTGATTTTGGAATGATTAGTCATAGCTTATTAGTGTAAAGTGTCTAGTATCCATATATCTATTGCCAGTTTTTTAAAAAAATTGGATGCTGGACACTATATGCTGCCCATAATTTCCTATCCAAGCTGTAGGTTATGGTGCAGCTCTTTAGGTATTTCCAATGTTTTCCTTAATCAGCTGCAGGAATACATGGTTTCAAGTATTCTGTGAAATATACTGCATATTAAGTCTAAAGGGAATTCTTAAAATAGTTACAAAGAATTGTAAATGAAGATGTACTGGAACGGGGTTTTATACAATAGTTAATCATTCTGGGAAAACATTACATGTTCATAATGAGAAAGTATTGGATTGGATCCAGACTCAAATTTAGAAAAGTCCCACTAATTCAATGAGATTTAAGTCAGTCATGATTAACTAAGATGGAATAAATTAAGTTCTAATTATTCTGATGGAGCTATTCAAAGTATTTGAATTTAGTTCCATACGTGTAAAGAGCTGAAAGATAAAACTCAAGACAAAACCCAGAATCAGGAAATATCTTGCTCAACAGCTAAGTAACTATTGTTCCACTAAAAGTTCTACATAAATCCCCTCAATTATAGAACTAAGTTTTTTGTCAGTGTGCAGGTAATGTTATCCAGAAACATCTTAAATTTGTTTGCAAAAGCATACTTTTTCCCCTAAGCTTCTATTTTAAAAGAAAATTAAATCTGTTAGAAAAAAATCCTTAACATTAAAAAAAAGTTGGAAACAATTTCAAAAGAAGGTATATGACATCAGTTTTATGTTTTTAAAAATATCATTTTGGAAGATAATATATTGACTAATCTTCTATGTCCTGATCTGAGAGACATTAAGATATATCATGAGAAAGCAAAGAATGAAAGTGGAGATAGTTACATGTAAAAACTTGGATGCTTATTAAGTTGGCTCCATATAGAACACATTGTTTTAATTCAACTGGAAGTAACATGGGATTTTGGACATAATAAACATCATCCTTTCTGAGAATTCTTAGAGTTCCTGTTTTGTCTCCTTGTACCTACTCAACAGCTAGGTCATTCCTCTTCTAGTAAATAAGCATAATAGTGATAGAAATGGTATTTGCATTTGATGGGATTATCTCTACAAAGGAGGTAGAATTAATATTTTATAATTAAATCATAAAATGTGGAATTGTAATTGTTGTATCTGGCCCTTCTCAGCTTAGTAAAGTCCACAGAAATATTTCTTTAAGAGTTTTATTTAACATAGTTCAAGAGATTCACTTCAAAGCAAGCTGCTGGCATTTTGTTTGCGGAACGGCCAAATCTGACTTATTTACATTCAGCTTAAACATGCTCTCCCCCCTTCCAATTAACTCACTCTTTATCTCTCAGGTTGTCCAAGATCTCATTAATCTTCCGTACATTCCAAAAACACCAGAAAACTGAGTTCAAACGAACTTCTCAAGGTATCATGCTACTCCTTGATATTAACGTTGCTCGTGACAAAGAATTAGTCCCTCCTCTACCTTCTAATATAGTTTCTGATACGTCACTTCCCCCGTGGCTTCCTTTTTCCACGTAACTGAAACCTCCTCCTATCAAACCTTCGGAATCTCGGATCAAGCCATATATTTTCCTGTTCCAAGTCTGACTCTCCGCTTTGAGAGTCTGACCCAGACTGCATGCAAATGTCCTCCCTGTCTGTCTCTGCTGCCGGGAGGGGAAAGCACCCAGAGGGGCCTGGTTGCTCCTCCTCATCTTCTGACATTTCCCAAGCTGGTCTAGAGACACCCACAACAGTAATCAACAGGATTTTTAATATTACTTTGTACTGAATGGATCCAGGATGGATATGTTCTTCTTGGCAACTATTTATCTTTAATATTTGAAATCTATCAAGACATTAGGTTTTAAGCAAAGGAACTGACTCCAAGAATTATCATACAACACTGAAAGAGACTGTAGAATAAAAAATTTAGACCTCTTCTGCAACAATGGATTAATATGTTATTTCACAACATCTGAATTAATTTTTTTAAGGAAGCAAATATTCAAGTAATATGTCAATGTTTTTGAAGAAGTTCTGAGCAGAGTTTTCTTACCCTTAGAAGCACTGACAAATCTTATATTTTACCTGGGAAATTATAATGTTATCCTTTGATTCCTTTTATAGTTAACATAGTTACTATCCAATTTACACATGGCTGTCAGCTTAATTTCATGCCATTTTTGGATTAATTTCAAAATCCCTCGCAAGGAAGCAAACTACTCTAGGATACAGCAGACCTTTTTTCTTTTCTTTTTTTTTTCATGTCAGAATCTTTATTGGAAAAAGAAATCACAGCATCTCCATTATTATTCAAACACATTTAATAAACCAAGAGAAACAGTAGCAAAGGGCACCGACATGTGACAAACTGTACAAAACCTCTAGGCTTGCAAGCAAAACCTGAGGGTGAGGAGCCCACGGCCCAGCTGTGAAGGTCCGAGGAGCCACCCCACCCCTTTGTGGATGCCCCCTCCCCCTCGGACCATTCAGTCACCCCTGAGAAAAATTGATTAAAAATGTGCAGAAACAAAGACACTTTTAAGAGAAGGTTAGCTCCAACCTTGCTGTAACGGAACAATTGGGCCACTGGGTTTCTGAACCAGGTACTGGTCCCCAGGGGCTAGCTAATGGTTTAAAAAAACCTCAAGAGATGCACATCACTCAGATGAAAAGCCATCCCACCACTGGCTTCCTTTGCCATTTATTGCTTTTCATGGGGTAATAGTATCTGTATTCATCTGATATCTTAGTATCTGTCAAGGACTCAGGGACAAAAATTTTCCAGCTGCTTGAAATCTGTATTTCTAGAAATCATCCTTAAGATACCTCACAACTCACAAACCCACAAAAATCATGTTCCTTCTGAAAGTGTATCGGTCAATAAATGTTTTCTTAAGTGTCAGGAAGTTGTTCTGAGTAGATCTGACTTCCTAAGAATTATGTCAAAGTACTTTCCTCATGCTGATCAGAACTCTTAGTAGCAACTTCCAAAACAATACAGATAAAGACAGTCTTCCCTTGTTTCCTTTGTGAAAGAAAATGGCTCAGAACTTTGCTGCCTTGATAGCCCACAAATAAGATTCTTATTTGAAAGCAGAGTATATCTGAATTCTTGCATTAAAGGTAAACCTTCCTTCTAATTAATATCACAAATCAGAACTTGAGAGACTTGTTTTTTAGACTGTTTCCAGATTGGTAGGTAAGGAGTCTGACAGCCTCAGAAGAAAAATCTTGTTGCCAACCTCTTAAGTAGAATAATGGACATAACATTAAGTACAGCTTTTCCTTTGATTTGGGTACCTACAGTACTTTCATATATGGTCCTACTTCCTAGACATTCTCTATGGTTATTTCTCTAGTTTTGTGGCACTACCTCTGCTATTTCTAGTCATGTTCTGGAATAAGTTCTTAGTACCTATAATGGACAATATACATTTAGGTAACTGGCAACAGCTGTCTTGATTCTTTTGTGGAAGTGTAATGCATGGAAAGAATGGAGAATGCAAAGGATTTATATTTCAAAAAAATGGAGCAGAAGAAAGAAGATCCCAAGAAGAAATACCAGTGATCAAGAAGAAAAAAGAGCCTACTTATAGCACGGTTGTCTGCTTGCTTCAACCTACTCTAATGGTACCCAACCTATATGCTTTCAAGGAAATGCCTGTCCCAGGCTTAAAGTCTGAACAGATCTACCTATGAATGGATTCTTTTCCTGGTAAGAAATATGCTCCATTGTCCTCCATTTTATGTGCAGCTCCAAAATTAATGCCATTTTCTTCTCTTTGCATTTCCTTGCCAAACATCATGTTGGATTTTGATTTTAAATACTTTGTATGTTTATCTAGTTAAAAAGTTCTTCAATACTTAAAAACAAGAAAAGACAAAAACACTTTCTAGGAGTTTGTGAAGTATCACGAGTCAGTAAATAACCTCCAACGGACTGGCAGAGAGAATGGTGCGTACCACCAAAGATGCCCTCAAGAAACTGACTTACGGTAACTGGCATCACAGGTTAGCAGATTTCCTTCTTGCCCACCGCACCACACCATGCACTGCCACAGGGAAGAGCCCTGCTGAACTCCGCTAGGGGTCACCGTCTCATTACTAAACTGGGCAGGTTGCACCCTGACGGGGTGGGTTCACAGGTGTCACAACCTAGGAGACTCCAGGTGGGTGATCCAGTCTGGGCAAGAAAGTATGGGCCTGGACATCTCTGGGTCACAGCTGTGGTCTGCAAGGTCTCGGGGCCGTTGTCATACGAAGTTGCCTTGGGTGACGGCTGCGTTCTTCGCAGACACATAGACCATCTGTGTTGGAGACTGGACTCGCACCCTTCCGCTCCTGGCTCTACTCTGGGGGGGGAGGAGGACCATAATATGCAATATGTCACAGTTTCCCAGGACTAACGGGCCCGCACTAGCTGCTACTGAGGCTGTTGGGGATTCATCCCAAGGTTCCGCAAGTGCTCCGAACAGGAATTCGCTGGATAGGGGATCATCCCACACATCCATAATTACTCCAGACAGGGAGTCACACTGAGGGTATCGACAGTATTCATATATGTCAGATAGTGCTCCAGACAGGGAGACTGACTGGGGGTATCCACACAAATCACAAGCAGCCAGAGAAAAGGAATTCCATCAGGGGCGCTTGCCAAATTCTGCAATTGCTCCCAAAAGGAGGTCTCCAGCAAAGGGGATTGCCATGGAGGCAACTCCTGACTCTGGCAACTCTGGCACATGCTTGGGGGCCACAGAGTACTGGAGCACTACCCAGACCTCTCCATCTGCTGGCCTTGGGCTCGAGGGACAGTGTTCCCAAGAGGGGTCCATTGTGGAATCGGGAATTTCCACCCCTCCACGGTATGCTGCCTTGGACTTAGAGGGTCCAGCCAGCCAGCAGCAGGGTGGGTCAACCGGGGTATTTGGGGCAGCAAAGTCCTGGCCTGCCCAGCCTGGTGGGCGAGCAGGTAGGCCAGGCACCCTCACTGGGGTCACCTAAAAATCTAGGGGGGCAACGCCCTGGCCTGCCTAGCCTGGTAGGTGAGCAGGGGGGGCAGGCAATCTCTCCAGGCCTTAGAAGGTCGCAGCGGGCCAAGTGCCCACCCAAACATCTGAGAGAATTTGTGAAGTTGCTGTCAAATCATGAGGGTTCTGTTCATGAGGGCCCTGAATAAAGGGAGTAACTCATGGTAGATTATTTGTATTTTTTTATTTTGGATACATTATTGTATTACTAAAGATTGAAGGGGGTTGTCTGAGGGCAGACTCAGGTATTCCACACTCCTTGCATCTGATTATTGAAACTGTATGACACTCTTCCTAATGAATGGCATACATGTGTGTGCACAAGGTATGTTCCATCTATGGGGGAGAGGTGTTGTGTCCTGAGCTTGCAAAAGCAGGCTCGGGATGTTGCATTGCTCCCGGGCATTCCAAAGCTGCCCGGGACCAGACTGAGCGGCACCGGCCTTGTGTGCATGCACAAGGCGCGAAAGCGCTCTGTTACTGTTGCTTGTCATTGTACGGGTTTCTGGCTGTATAAAGGGGCCTGCGAGTCTTTTGTTTTTGTTCGGGTGTTGTTAGAAGAAGAATAAAGAGCTGTTGAACATCGCCATGTGTCTTCATCATTCGCACGCGAACGAAGTACTTAACAAATCTGAAGTTAGCTCACTCCTCAACTCTACACATTTAGCTGAACTCATCTATTAAAGGCAGATTATGATCACCAACATGGAAACATTTGATTTCAGCTACCACAGCATTTATATTTTGCAACATAATTAGAATGCCTTCTTTTCTAAAAAGTAATAATGCCAGGATGAATATTTACTAAATTATCTGCTTTGGCTTCTTAATGGAGAATATTCTGGGATATAGTCTTGATGAATAAACTGATCTACCATGAACTGTGACAGTAAACTCTCCAGAATTTTGCACACTAGTGGAAACAGCAAATTAACACACTGGGAGTCTATGGTGAAAATAAAATAAAATAAAAGCATGGAACTAAGAAATTAAATACATCATTCAAGTGGCAGCTCACAATTCAATACAAGATAGGGAAAAAGACAACACAGCCAATGTCTTAACAAAACTAGTCTGCAACCAATAAATAGTAACTTACTATTCTACAGCATTTTGGAAATAATTTAGAAAAGATGTTTTGGAATACAAGACTATGAACTTATCCCGTCTTTAAATTAGCCACATCTTTTCCTTGAATGGCAATTGCCATTTTAAATTCCTGGGAGGGCACTTGCTGCTTTAAAGGGTTGCAAACAGGCACTATATTTGCAATTCTGCCTTCTCTAAAACATTTTAAAATGAAATATGAAGAGCTGCAAATCAGACACACAGTCTTTCTGATGCACTGTATCAAATCTACAAGATGAAAGTATTATTTTAATAAATGTTTTGTTTGCTATTACTAATTATTCTAGCAAATAAGGTTTTCCAGAACTTTCACCTAGTTTTTAGTGTGCCTGCTGAATCCAATGGCATCTTCCTGCCAATGGAAGAAGCAATTAACAAAAAAAAAAAAATGGAGAAGGGCATTATTTTGCACAACCAGATTTCACTCATCTGAACCAAAGTTTAACGCTTGAATTGACATTGGATTCTATCCTATTATGTCACTTAATTCCAACAGATCTATAGCAGCATGAAAATAAAAATGATGCCTATAAATTTTCTTGAAAAAACTATTATGTGTAATTGGCATTCAAAGCTGAAAATGATTTATGGTAATTGAAACAAATATTTTACCATAAACTGTCAAATACTGGCTTTGTTGTATTCAATATACTTTTGCTGTGGAACTATTTTCAAGTGAGATATATGTTATGCACATATAACAATTGGATCTTCAATTTGAGGGTGAGGGGATTTGGGGGGGTTAGATTGAAATGCTTTCTGTTTGAAGTGTTCATAAGTTTCTTGATAAATTTGTTTTTCCTTAAAACTGAATTGTATTACTGTTAAAGCTCTGGGAAAGTTTACACTAAGTCCCAAAAATGAATCCTTTTGCATGTTGGCATGTTATACAGGATTTTTCTCATATTAAACATATTGTAATATATTGCAAAGATGATCTAAAAAAATACAGATCTGTATTTGCATTTGGGCAGAAGGGAAACGAAACCTCAGAAGGATAAAATCTGAGAACTCTGGAAGTGCAATTAATCCTTATTCAATGTTTGATTTCATTCAGTGGTTTCAGGCAGAGGATAATAATACTTTTTAAAATCCACTGAAATCAATATGTTAAGCTTATCTAAATACATGACTAAAATGTAGTAAAAGTAGCTGATAGATCCCCTGTTCTGTCTTGAATCTGAATCTGGAGTTCACCAAGACATTTTTGTACAATTCCCCTTTCTGTGATATCAGCATTTTTTTCATCCACACTATATGTTTTCCCCCTTATGGCACAATAGGACAGCAATAATGGAAGTGAATCTAGCTTTATAGGGATAGTAATTCAAAAAAGTTAAGTTATATGTAAATGGAAATGACTGCTATCTGTAAATAAATCATATAAAGCATTGATAGCACACCACAGTTACAGCTAATATGCTTGAGTAAATTATGATTTATAGCGGCCTGTCAGCATTAAAATGAAAAAGGTGGGGAGAGATTATACTATTACATTACAGGGAGGCAGACGGGAGGCGACAGAACAGCTGTGATTGTGTCAGAATTATATCTTGTACCCAGAGAAGGCTAAGCCAGGACATTTGTATCATAGTCCAAAGGCTCCTGGAAGATGAAAACTTTAGTCAGTCAAACACTGTGACATGGAAGAGCTCCGTTCATTGACTCAAAAGTGATTCTTTAATCTTCTCAATTTATATGTGGTAGGGAGAGAGAGAGAAATGTCTACATTTGTCTTTCTCTTATTTTCAGGAGTTCAGTTTTAATAATATTTGGAACTTTCAGAACGGCCTGTTTGACAAATAAGTCAATGTGGAAGCCAGATTTACTTAACAACTGTGCTGCTAACTTAACAATTATGGCAAGAAAGATCGTAAAATGAGATAAAATTCACTTAACAACTGTCTTGCTTAGAATGGAAATTTAGGGCAATTGTCCTTATAAGTAGAGAATTACCTGTATCGTATATTTCAATGGTGAAAACATATAAATATACAGTATGTTCTAAATTGCATATTTAATGTGGTCTGTTCTCATAAATTCAGCATAGGATTCTGAACCAAAGACTGCATTCATAAAGGTGTAATAAATCTTATTCTGAGGGGAAAAACTACTCTACTTCAGGACAAGGGATGTTTTATTATATTACAGGCATTCAGCACAGACATAAATAGAGCCACCTGGAAAAGCAGACTGACCATTATATTTTGATAATTCCATCATCAACCTTTTGGACTTGCGATTGAAACAAACCCTAAGGTGTTGCTTATACTAAAATAAATTTGTACAGTCGATTTTGCTGTATTCAGACAAATAAACATTCGGTTCATGGAGGTAGCTATAAATGAGGACTTAGAAATATGAACTATCAAATAACTGGTGTTTTTATGAAGCAAAAAAGTCAACTAAGAATCTATAAAAGCCTTTTTCTAAACAGACAGAAGAAAATAGTGAAACTAGAAATATCTCCATGTCTTATATAGCACCTAACTAAGCTCACTCATCAGCACCTATATAGCACCTAACTACTCACCCATCAAAATCTAGGTATCAGAAGAAAACCATCACATTTATTTACATTATTACTGTCTCTCTCGCAAAATATTTCAAATTTCAGAAACTTTTTCCTGTGGTGTTTCTAAAATAAAAGCAGGGAGGAAGCTGAGGGAATCTTTTGTTTTCACTTTAATGAGCAGAGCATCAGGAGAAACCTGAAATCCACAGCAGTCAGTCCTCTCTTAGCACAGTATGTTTAGTAACTATTTGGTTTCATAGTGTTTATTTGGATGACTCATGCAAAAGACACATCTCTTTTGAAAACAGTCTTGTGATGTTTTCAGAAGTCTGCTACTAATAAGTTTGTAAGAGATGATCTTATATTTTTCACTGTGCCTCAGGTGTGGTTACTGGAAATTGATAAAGGCCACATCCTTATGTGCAGTTAACCATGATTCAGTCATGATCGATCAATGCCAATTTTCTTCCTTGACTCCAAGATATTGCCTTCATCTGATTCCCTGAGTGAAGTTGTCTTGAGATATCCTTAAGTGTACCAGTATCATGTTGCTCTCCTACTCTGGCAGCATCTAACAGCCCTAAGATAGATACATCCTCACCACCCATTACCTTGGAAACAAAGTCAGATGATCAGTAGTGGATGTGATCAGAGAAGTGTCTCTTGGAGGTTTCAAACTTCAAGCTGTGGGGTATAGCGTTTCCTCTCTTATCCTTGACCAGCCTCCTTTGTCATTTTTCTGCTATTTTCTCCTTGCAGATTACAGAGTTTTATTTCATCAACTTCAGATAGTGTTCTCTTTCTGTACTGTTTAGTCTAAATGGAACGGGGCAATATGAACACATCTTGCCAATTTGCTAAATCCCTGTTCATTCCTGGCCTTAATCCAAGGTGCTGTTTTAACCTATAAAGTCCTTCGCAATTTTTAAATAAAAGCAGTGACTGATGACTTTCAATAAATACATAAATAAATATATATATTAAAAGTATGTTCATTTTACCTCTTTAAAAACTTAAGAAAAATCTGTTCTTCCTGATGCAATGAACTGCATTGGCTGCCAATTGGTCTCCGAACCCAATTCAAAGTGTTGGTTATGACCTATAAAGCCCTACATGGCATCGGACCAGGTTATTTACGGGACCGTCTGCTGCCTCATGAATCCCAGCGGCCGGTTAAGAAGAGCCTAGGGGAAGAGCCTTCTCTGTTGCGGCCCCGGCCCTCTGGAACCAACTTCCCCCAGAGATCCGTGTCGCCCCCACCCTCTCCGCTTTTCGTAAATTGCTTAAAGCATACCTTTGCCGGCAGGCCTGGGGCAGGTAACACCTTGCCCCTAGCCAGTGTACGTTTGTGTGTACGTTTGTGGAATGATTGGTTTTTCTTTTTTTAACTTCGGGGTTTTTATATTTATATATTTATATTTATGTATTTTATTGTGATTTCTATCATGTTGTGAACCGCCCTGAGTTCTCTGGAATAGGGCGGCATAGAAATTAAATAAATTAAATTAAATTAAATTAAATTAAATTAAATTAAATTAAATTAAATTAAATTAAATTAAATTAAATCTTGCCTCAGTATGTATTGGGTTACTTATTAAAATAAGACACGTGTTATTGAAATCAAAGTCATAGTCTCAATATCTTCAAAGTACAAAAATACAGCCCAAATATTTAGTATTTAAATAGTTATGCTTGCCAGAAATTTCTGGGATAAATCTAGCTAAAAATAATCTTGTCAAAATTCAGTATAATGTCTGTGTTTCAGAAGAGAAACATACTACTATAACTATCCTAGGTTTTGAATTTCTCAAAATAAGGAACCATCTTATTTATAATGTGTGGAGAATTGCAATCCTAACAGTATTAAACAAGAGGCTAAAAAAGGACAACAAAAATAAATATATTTTGGAGTGATTTCACTTACTATAAGAAAAAGGCGAATATGTTCCAAACATCAAATGTCCAAGTAGTTCCTGAAATATTTTTAAAAAATCCATATATTTAGCTAACTTTCTTAAAAGACTCTAATAGGTTAAGGTAAGTTTTTAACTCATAAGGAATATCTTGATTATTTTAAGGCATAGTTTTGACTATTTTCCTCTCTCTTAGCAATGTTTATGGAAGGGTCTTATTTTAATACAGAAAATACAATAGAACCTATTCTTCTAAATGCATTTTTCCCAATCTAGTGCTTTATGTAGATTTTGTAGCACTAGATTAAAAATATCTGCCTATGTCCATAGATGGATATACGATGAGCTACATATATTAAGGACTAATAGCTAGCAAAATTCTTGGGTTAAATTCCAGCCAATGAACTATAAAGATTATGTAACTATTGCTGCTTGAAGTTGAATCAATGCTGTATCGCTACCTGTTCAAATGTTTGGCTAAAGCCTTCAAGACTGTCCTAATCTATCTTTCTTTTATTGTCAAGAATACATTAACCCCCTCATATGTCTTTAGTCCAGGGGTTCTCAACTTTAGCAACTTTAAGACTTGTGGACTTCAACTCCCAGAATTCCTCAGCCAGCTTTGCTGGCTGAGGAATTCTGGGAGTTGAAGTCCACAAGTCTTAAAGTTGCCAAGGTTGAGAACCCCTGCTTTAGTCTTTCATTTTTATTCTCTCTTGATCCTTTGGCATTTTTTTCTTTTGTTTTTATTTTTCTTCTCTCAATACTTAATAGGCTTTTTCAACTCTCCATTCTAAGTTTGGCTTATTTCTACTTGGCTTCACACGTACTGACTAATTGGAGTAAAAGGGAATGTAAAAGTTACGGTGCTTCTTTAGGAGAAATTTCTTTACCAATTCTTGTTCAATTTTATAAAACAGAAACTGTTTCAGGAATTCTTTCAAAGGTGGTAATGGCATTCAGTTGGAGTTGGTCAAGATCAACATTCAATGAATGTATAAATAAAATAATTCAGTTTCAAAACCAAGGTACATTTGAGAATGTCCCCTCTTTCACTCTATAATAATCCTTTGAAGAGTTTGCACCTTTTATGGTTTACATATTACAATTAAATGCCAAGCAAAGACACAGAAGAGAATCTGCCCTATTGGCTTTGGAACAGAGTATTAATCATTACTAAGTAGTTGAATTTTGTCCCTGAGAAACTGATTTTTTTTCTTTTCTCTGGAGAAATTTGGAGATATCATCCACCCAGTTTCTCAGCAAACAACTTTTAAAAAGAATCTCAAAGGGTAACTGGGCCCTCAGTGTGAAGCCACTAAGTAAGTATTGTGTCTTGAATATTAGAGAGGGCTAGTATAAAGTTTATTTACTTTATCTTAGTATCTAGTTTATTTACAAGTTGTTTGTTTGGTTTAAAACATGTCATATCTGAAGAAAAAAAGAGGAAGGATAATCAAAATATATTTTTCATTTGACATGAAATTTCATCTGACAATAGCTAACAAATAACATTTGATACATTATCTCTATGTATTTAGCTGTTTGAAAGATTAATAGTGAGTCAGTTTTATAAAACTCCAGTTGAATTTGGCTTGGTTCAGATGAACACTATTTTGTCATCTTTTGGTCATGGAGACAAATGTTGACAAGACTACTATTATAGTAAAATAGAGGAGAACACAGAAGGAACAATGAGAATTGGTTTTGTCAATTTTCTAAACCAGTGAATAATCAAGCAGACAATATGTGTATAATTTATATATACATGTATGGTACCATGTTCTGTGCATAATTACATTTGCTATTCAGTCCACAATGTACTCTATCTGTCAAAAATATGATGGAGGATATATTTAGGGATTATGCACCAAGACACTCAATGCATGACTCAATAAGGTAAAAAAGCTAAATATTTATTGTTGTCTGCAAGGGCTCAAAAATCCACATAGATTTTTGTGCTCAATGAGACTAAAACAAAAACAGATTATCAAGCTTTTGGTAAGCCATAGTATAATCTATATTCAGTACATTACATATTTTGCAAAACTGTAAAAGAACCACAATAAAGACTTGGAAAGATGTGAGAAGATCAAAATCTATTAGCAAGTAGACTTTGCTAATCTTGAGACACTAACTTTTCCATAAGGGACAGATATAGAAGTCTAAAAGGTGTAGCTAAGAAATTCAACCTAATACATTCCCACAAACATTAGCCAAGCTAAAGTAGGTCTCATTTATATATATCTTGTTATATAAATTTTATAGATGTGTATGAGGTTTAAAAGACTAAAATTTAAACTCCAATCCTCAGTTTAAAATGTGACAGTATCAAAGCAGCTTGTAAATTTACAATCCAGCCTGTTTACTGGACTCATTTCCACTTGAAGCATGTAGTCTCATCTGGCCAATGCTGCATATTATTAGAGCACTGATGCTCTCAAGGATAACTATTTAAGAATATATAACTCAGTATCAACATATGCAAGTGTTTCATGACTTTATAAAGATCATGAGTCAAAACACATCCTGCTGATATATTGTCAGTTTTATTATATTCGCTAATCCTGTTTAGAGCAGTTTTAGAATATATACTTTTTGACAATGTATGGGTGTTTTATTACTAATGTCTGTTCTTAGGTATTTAAGACCAGCCTGAGGGCCAAGCTTTGAACGGATGATCATGTTTAGTTGCAGGCCTTGAAAAGCTTCGTATGTTGATCCTGATAGGTTAGGGCTACCAGTTCTGGCATTCAAGATGGATGATCACTAAATGATCACTATATATGAAGTAGTTTCCAAACTAGGTGAACATAGTGAAAATCTATAAACCACCTCTAACAGCATGTGCTGAAAATCAAGCCACACCCAACAATCTATGCAGGCAACTTCAATAGCCCTCACATTAATCAGAAATACCATTCCACTGATGACAACAGCAACTAATAAAGTCCAACTGATTTTCAATACTAAACACAAGGGCAAGTTTAAATCGGCAGCACAGGATTCAGCCAGTTCGCACCACTTCCGCAGAACCGGTAGCTAATTTTTTGTTGCCCAGGCCCTGAATGGACTTCTGGAAACGGTATCCACACAGAGAACAGTTGTTCACATATTTGAATCCCACCACTGGTTACATCGGTATTTGAATATAGATCTTTTTAACATTTATATTTTACTGTGTTTTATTAAACTAGATGAGGTCATATATATTGCAAATCCATGTATGATATGCCATATGCTAAATAAATAAATAAACAAACAAACCAATAAATGGCATTAAAGAGGTATAACAAATTCTACATTCTTGCCATCTAGTAGTTTCCCAGATTCCTTCACTCCAGATTGGGTAACCTTACCTCTAGATCTGCTAGAACAGAGGTCCCCAACCTTTTGGGCATCAGGGACTGGTTCTGTGGAGAAAGATTTTTCCGCAGACCAGAGGGGGCATGGTTTCATGTACTGCCTGCATCCAGTGGATGGGGCTTCACTTATTTGTGTGGCCCAGTTGGTGGTATGCCGCAGCTAGTGCCGATCCATGGACCGGGGGTTAGGGACCCCTGTGCTAGAAGACAATTATTGGAATCTTAGCCAGTGTGGCATACTGCAGACCTTGTATCATTCACAAAGTTAATATCACCCACAGTTTAGATAAATGGAAAGCATTTAAAATAAGTTTTAAAAATTAAAATTTAATTTTTAAAATTAAAAAAATTCTTATTTGTATGCATTTAATATTTAAAAGAAAATAGATAAACTGACATGCTGACTGACAGAAAGGGAGACTTATATAAAATGATAAAAAGTGAAGTGTCAAATTTCAGGCTACTGGCTTGCATTTTCATTATAATTTAATAACTGGCACACATATTTTTTT
This sequence comes from Bothrops alternatus, assembly GCA_034064705.1. Lineage (NCBI taxonomy): Eukaryota > Metazoa > Chordata > Lepidosauria > Squamata > Viperidae > Bothrops > Bothrops alternatus. The sequence continues at coordinate 6,068,979 of JARGCV010000053.1, read as the reverse complement.
TTTCAGACTCAGTTGGATCACAATTGGAAAGTTCTTCTGAATTTTTGTCAACCACTATTCTTTTGCTGGAAGAGACTGTTGTCAGGACAGCCTTCACACAGTTATATCTTGTATATTAACTCAGCCATTTCAGGACTGGAAATTTTGCTCATGGCCACGTATGCCATCACCACCCCAAAGTATATCACTGCAATTTGCCCTTTGTAGGGTTATCCTTGAAAGCTATTTGGAAGTTTCAGCTGATATAGAATGCAGACTTTATAATTATGGGCATTTTGAAATCTGCCCATGTAACACTGTTATTTTGGGAATCGCACTGCTGCCAGTTAGCTTCAGAGTGCAATTCAAGATCCTTCTCTGGATTGAATCTGCCTGCTCAATACAATCAGGAAGAGAGAACTAGCTAAGACATCTTCAGGAATCCTGGGGGTGAGCCTTCTTAATGATGTCCCTCCTTCAATGGAACAGATTAGCCTTGCATATCCAATCTATTAAATGGAAATAAAGAAGTGGCTGCTTACTTATTAGATTTATATCTTGCCTTTATTTTGTACAACTCAAGGGGGCATATATTATGCTCCTTCCTACTTTCCTCACCCTGTGAGATGGTTGAACTTACAGAAAGTGACTGGCTGAAAATCATCCAAAAGGCTTTTGTGCCTAAGGGTCCACACTCTCCCATTTTCTAGTTCAGAACCTTAATCTCCATACCAAACCATTTGCTCCTGCTCTCCGGATGCAATAATACCTTGTGGAATGGATTAAATTTATAATGTCTTGATAGGTAGATTTAATTTAATGAGATAATTTTTGTGAATTGCCTTTGAATAAAAACTCTATTAATTATCTATGTGATACAGTGCACAAATATTTCAAATAGCTCAGTAGAGTTGGTGTTATCTTCCCACACTTTCAGGCAGGGCTATTATGAAAACTCTTATATATTTTCTGCTAGAGAGCTTTTCATCCTGCAAACAGAAAATCAGTTGCATTTTTGACCAAAGTCCTGACCACAAAAGCACTTGTCTTTGTACCTAATCATGTTCACTTTTAGAAGAATACAATGGCAGCCTGTGCTAGGATGGACGATCGTATCCTATAACAAGTGAGCAAGAATCTGTCTTTATTGAAACTTAAATACGAATAAAGAAAATTCTTCCTCCTAGCATCCAAAACCAGAACAAATTTGAATGTTATAACTCACTCCTGGTAGAACTTCCCTGGGTCCAGAGCTTTATCTCTGATAAGTAGTTTGAGATATCAGTGTCTACAAAAAAGAAAGAAACTCACCTCCATCAAAACGGCTAAACATATTATTTAAAAACATTATCTTTTGGCATTTTTTGCTATTCACAATGAAGAGTGTATTGCCTTTAGTGACCGCCCTGACGTCAGAATGAATGTTGTGAACAGAATATACCTTTTGTCTATCTCAGCTCCTTAGGAGTCTTATGAAAAGAATTATACTACTTATTTACATCACTGTTTCCAACTTCCCCTACCTTTCAACTTCTCTAAATGAGCTATGCATAGGAGTTGCAAGATGTTTTGTGGTTTATTTATTTATTTTTATTTAGAAACTGCTCATGTCTTTTACAGATACCTGACTTAAGCACCACATTTATTTTGTAGGAAAGATGAATGAGCTTTATCCTTCATTCTGTCTCTATTCCTGACAAACAATTCTAATATATTCATTAAGGAATTCTATTATTCTTTGCCATCTTTTCCTTTTTGCTACTTGAAATTTGCTACAGACATTCTTATAGGTTTCACTTTAGCTCCAACTTTCATTTAATTCAGATTTAAAAAGTAAACGCTATGGGCATTTTAAGAAGCAAATTTTAAACCATTTTGTAAGAAATTTTATTTATGCATATTGCCTCAGGAAAAATCTTACTACTACACTTGATCATAAAAAGCCTTGGGAGAAAATTGTTTACATGGGCAAAAATGAAATGAAGCTTCTCCAAGTAAATACTCTTTTAAAAAGTGAGAGTTATGTTGCAACATGCAGCAACCTAGAGTTATAACATTAGGGTTATTTTGTTATCATTTAGGTAGTCATCTGTATTTTCCAAGTTCAGATATGGTAGTCCTAATGAAAGGAAAGAGACATAATAAAGTCAGAGCAAATCATTTCAAATATACCCGTAGAGCTAAATGATATCCTTATTATTAATTCCATGTTAGTTTAAGAATGTTGCCCAAGTAAGTACTGGATAATTGTTTCAACACTGCATATGCTGCCAGTAGGCTTGGTGTATAAGGCTAAACCATTCTGCCACTAGTACAGCCAACAGAAATGACAAGAGTGATAGTCCAAGAAAATTGGAGGGCAATCAGGTGGGAAAAGGTAGGGTAGATCTTTGTAGCCTTTGGTGAAAATAGAGAAATTGACCTAAAGATGAACATCCTACATAATGATTATACAGCAGAAACATTAGCACATCTGTATTACAAAAATCCAGAAGACCACTAAACGGCAAGGAAGAGTTATGCATTTTCTATATCACCTTGCTACTAACTAGTGGTCATTCAGATGTTACAGCCCATCTCTGGTAGCTCTCCTTGTTGTGGGTGTCTCACGACTGGATGATGACATATCAGAGGGGGAGGAAGCACAAGCAGGCCCCTCTGGGTATTTCCCCCCCCGGCAGCCGAATCAGATAATGAGGAGTTTTGTATGCATTCTGAATCAGACTCTCCAAATGATGAGTCAGATTTAGAGCAAGACGATAAATGGATTGATCCGAGGTTCCGAAGGTTTGATAAGCGAAGGGGTCAGTTAACTGGAAAAAGGAAGTAATGGGGGGAAGTGACGTATCGGACACTATATTAGAGGGGGGAAGTAGACTACGCCCTTGTTACGAGCAACGTTTATCAATGAGAGGTTTGGAAACTTTTGCAATGCTTTGAAAGTCTGATGTTTTGACAACCTAGCGAAGGATAATGAGGTCTCGGACAATGTGATAAAGACAGAGTGAGTAATTGGAAAGTTTGGCAGGAGTTTGTTGTAATCTAAATGTAACTAATGAGTCTTGGATGTTTCTGCCAGCAAAATGTCAGCAGCTTGCTTTGAAATGAATCCTTTTGAAGTGTGTTTAATAAATCTCTTAAAGACATATTTACGTGGATTTTAATGAGTTGAGAGAGGCCAGATAGAACAGATTGCTCGTAACCGCCCCCAATAAAGCAAAAAAGAAGAAAATTAGTCCGAGCTTTCAGTGACGTCATGGAGCAACTCTTTGCGGATAACCCGGCTCTGCATCAATTAGTGCAAGCTCTCCAGCAACAAATTGGCAATTTGCAACAGCAGGTTCAGCAAGCTGCCGGAGCCCCAGCTCCAGCTCCCCCTCCCAGACGAAGCAGATGCTATTTAGCCTTGCCTGATAAGTTTACTGGAGAGCGTAATAAATTTCCAGCTTTTTTAAACCAATGCAAAACATTCATTGCCTCAGCCCCAGCAGATTTCCAGCTCGATGAAACGAAAGTAGCGTTCATCTTAAGTTTACTCTCTGGGCCAGCTGCTGATTGGTCGTCTCCTCTGATAGACGGACAAGATCCTGTCCTGAGCAATTATGCAGGATTCTGCCAGCTGATGGAAAGAGAATTTGTTGACCCCCTTCGTAGACAAAATGCCACCCGGCGGATACGCGAGCTACGTCAAGGATCGCGCTGCGTAGCGGAATATATATCAGATTTTCGCCGCCTAGCTCAAGAAATTAATTGGAATGATGAGGCTCTCATGGAAATCTTTCTAGATGGTCTGTCTTCCCAGATCTTGAATGGATTGAAAGTTACTGAAATACCCGCAACCCTGGATGCATTATACCAACATTGTTTGGCTATTGAAGCGCGAACGCAAGCCATGGATGCCCGCCTGGACAAACAGATGGTTCCAGTCACCGGAAGTGCCAAGCCAGTTCCTGCACCACGCAGAGGATTCCAGACCCTACCTATTGCTCCACCCATCCCGGCACCCAGACGTATTTTCCAAACAGGGCCGGCTTACACTGAGAGGCGCCCTGCACCCATGACCAGAGATGAGCCCATGGATCTTGGTGCAGCCAGATCTCGTTTGACAGAGGCTGAGAAGGCAAGACGGAGAGCTGAGGGCTTGTGCCTGTACTGTGGAGAGATGGGTCACTTCGTCATGGCCTGCCCCCAGAAAAGACGTGGTACGGCAGGTCCTACTCCTGTTCCAGCTCGGCCTCCCACTCAGCAGTTTCAAGCCACCTTGCCGGGAAACGGCCAGAGCCCGGCCTAATGGAAACATTGGGTCGGGCAGGCACCAAACCCAGTTCCAGTTCCGCAGACAACGACCCCGGTCCTCCGAGACATCTGATCCTAGCAACCAATATACTTCTGGGAAATCATGCCCAGGGCATTCCGGCCCACGCCTTGTTGGATTCTGGAGCCACCACCAATTTCATGAATGAAGCTTTCGCTCGTCAGCATGCCATACCTTTGTGCTCCGTGAAACCGCCTATGTTGGTTGAGACAATCGATGGTCGTGAGTTGTTATCTGGACCGATCAAGTTTATGACCCAGCCCATACGCCTGGTCATAGGACAACATGAAGAAGCCATCCAATTCTATGTTACCAAGGGACTTCATTTCCCCTTAGTTCTCGGCCTAGCCTGGTTGAGAACCCATGATCCTTGTGTGGTGTGGTCCCAGAACTTTGTTTCATTTCCCAGTTTGCAATGCGTAGACCACGTACGCCAAGTTTGTGCAGCCCAGCTACCATCCCACCCTGACATCACCTTGCCGGCCGATCTAGCGGACTTTGCAGATATATTCAATGAGAAAGAGGCAGACCAATTGCCTCCGCATAGACCATATGACTGTGCCATTGATTTGCTACCAAATGCCAAGCTTCCAAGGGGACGCCTTTACTCCATGTCAGAACCCGAGTTGGCCACATTGAAAGACTTTGTGGACAAAAACCTGGCCAGGGGTTTCATTCGTCCCTCTTCCTCGCCTTTGTCAGCTCCTGTGTTATTCGTGAAGAAGAAAACCGGAGATTTACGCCTATGCTGTGACTATCGCAAGCTCAATGCCATCACGGTGCGCAACCGGTACCCTCTGCCTTTGATTCCTGATCTCATGGACCGTCTCCGATCAGCGGCCATCTTCACCAAGATAGATTTAAGGGGTGCTTACAACCTGGTTCGCATTCGAGAGGGGGACGAGTGGAAGACCGTGTTTGGAACCAGGTATGGTCATTTTGAGTATACCGTTATGCCCTTTGGACTCACCAATGCTCCGGCCGTCTTTCAACATTTCATGAATGACATCTTCCGGGATTTATTAGATCAATTTGTGGTGGTTTACCTCGATGACATCCTAATTTACTCCCCGTCACGAGCAACTCATCTTCAGCATCTCCGGCGAGTATTGCAACGCTTGAGAGAGCATCACCTTTACGCCAAGTTAGAGAAATGTCAATTCTATCAAACCACCATTGAGTTTCTGGGACATGTGATTTCTCCACAAGGCATCGCCATGGATCCTGGCAAGGTTGAGGCCTTGCAAACCTGGCAACCACCATGTAAAGCAAAAGATGTCCAAAGACTTTTGGGATTTGCGAACTATTACAGGATATTCATTCCAAGATTTTCTGCTTTGACTGCGCCCCTTACTAGACTGTTACGGAAAGGCGTTAAGTTCCAGTGGGGCGATGCCGAGCAACAAGCGTTTCAGACCCTCAAAAAAGCTTTTGTTCAGGAACCCATTCTCAAGTATCCAGATCCTTGTCGTCCCTTTGTAGTGGAGGCTGACGCCTCAGATGTTGCGGTAGGGGCCGTGCTACTTCAAACACGCCAAGATGGCGGCCCCCTGTTCCCATGTGCTTATTACTCCAGGAAACTGACTCCCTCCGAACGTCATTATACCATTTGGGAAAAGGAACTATTGGCCATCAAGACTGCTTTTGAGACCTGGAGACACCATCTGGAAGGAGCCCGCTACCAAGTTGAAGTTCGGACTGACCATAAAAACTTGGAATTTTTGCAATCTGCCAGGAAATTAAATCAACGTCAAATCCGTTGGTCTTTGTTCTTCGCTCGATTCAACTTCAAAGTCACCTACATTCCGAAAGGGTACAACAAAAGAGCAGATGCCCTGTCCCGTAAACCTGAGTATCTACAGATCAAGGATCCCTTACCGCTTCGAACCATTCTGCCTATCGAATCGATCGCAGCCCTGCATGATCCGGTAGATCTACGACGACAGATTCGGGAAGCGCAACAACTAGATGAATTTGCAATACGGAAGAGACAAGAGGTGGGTCCCGACTCACCTTGGACCTTGTCCGAGGGACTATTACGCTTCCGCAACCTGTTATATGTTCCAGCAGGCCCACTCCGGGGTCTCATCCTGACTCAATGCCATGATAACCCTGCGGCAGGTCATTTTGGTTTCTTTAAGACTCTTCACTTAGTGTCTCGGACTTTTTGGTGGCCCAGACTTCGCCATGATGTGCAATCCTATGTGAATTCTTGTGTACGGTGCCGTCAGGCAAAACATGCCACAGGAGCCCCTCCGGGATTATTACAGCCTTTACCCACGCCAGAGAGACCCTGGGGAGCTATTTCCATGGACTTCTTGACTTGTCTACCTGTTTCTGCCGGCTACACCGTTGTCTTTGTAGTAGTGGACATGCTGACTAAAATGGCACATTTCATTCCTTGCCGAAGAATACCGACAGCCAAGGTCACTGCTCAGCTGTTCATTCAACATATCTTCCGGCTACACGGTTTGCCTGACAAAATAGTGTCCGACCGAGGAACCCAGTTCACCTCGGAGTTCTGGAGAGAACTCATGTTTGCGCTTCAAGTCCAAGTTCATCTAGCCTCCACGCATCACCCAGAGACTGATGGGGGTACAGAGAAAGTGATTGGCATTCTGGAGCAGTATTTGCGTTGTTTCATCAACGACCAACAGAACGATTGGTCCAAATATCTCTCCGTGGCCGAATTCGCTTTCAACAACTCTCAGCACACTTCCACTCAGACCACTCCGTTTTTTGCCAACTACGGATATCATCCCAGATTTTTCCCGCTCACGCTCCTCGATTCTCCAGTTCCAGTTGCAGAGGACTATTTAACCGAACTGCAGTCAGTCCACGAGATGGTTAAGCAGCACTTGACTAAGGCCAAGGAAGACTACAAGCGGGTTGCTGACCGCTCGCGTCGCGACACACCGCCGTTAGCTGTTGGAGATCGGGTTTGGCTCTCCACCAAGTACTTGTTTCCAGGGAGAATTCACCGCAAGCTTGATCAACGTTTCATGGGTCCTTTTCCTGTGGAGACGGTCATCAATCCGGTGACCTATCGTTTGACTTTGCCTAGGTCTTTTCGTGTACATCCCGTGTTTCATCGCTCCTTGCTTGTTCCTGTCAACCCTGATTCTCCGCTTCGACCTCCTGATCCGGGCCCGACAGCTCGCCGTGCTCAAGTTCCTGTTTCCCGGTTGGAGGTGTCCGGCATCCGAGATTCCCGATGGCTCGACGACCGCTTCCAATATTTGGTTGATTGGACCGGGGGTGGGCCCGCCGCTGGCTCTTGGGTAGATGCTCAGGATATTGAGGCTCCTGAGTTAAAGCGGGATTTTCATACTGCATTTCCCTCCAAACCACATCCCTTCCGACGGCCCCCGGGGGAGGGGCCTGCGGGGGGGGATAGTGTTGTGGGTGTCTCACGACTGGATGATGACATATCAGAGGGAGAGGAAGCACAAGCAGGCCCCTCTGGGTATTTCCCCCCCCCGGCAGCCGAATCAGATAATGAGGAGTTTTGTATGCATTCTGAATCAGACTCTCCAAATGATGAGTCAGATTTAGAGCAAGACGATAAATGGATTGATCCGAGGTTCCGAAGGTTTGATAAGCGAAGGGGTCAGTTAACTGGAAAAAGGAAGTAATGGGGGGAAGTGACGTATCGGACACTATATTAGAGGGGGGAAGTAGACTACGCCCTTGTTACGAGCAACGTTTATCAATGAGAGGTTTGGAAACTTTTGCAATGCTTTGAAAGTCTGATGTTTTGACAACCTAGCGAAGGATAATGAGGTCTCGGACAATGTGATAAAGACAGAGTGAGTAATTGGAAAGTTTGGCAGGAGTTTGTTGTAATCTAAATGTAACTAATGAGTCTTGGATGTTTCTGCCAGCAAAATGTCAGCAGCTTGCTTTGAAATGAATCCTTTTGAAGTGTGTTTAATAAATCTCTTAAAGACATATTTACGTGGATTTTAATGAGTTGAGAGAGGCCAGATAGAACACTCCTTAGACAGGATGAAGTTGGAAATAACCTAGATTCAAATGCTATGCTCTATATTCTATTTTCCTTCTGTCAGGACCTGGGTAAGGGCACAGTGGGAAAAAAACAGTAACAGCCCAGTATGACCTAAAAAGCACAGTTGTATTAATACAACAAAAGGCCATTCAGTAAGAATTCTTTATTTCTCTTCTTAAGAACATTCTTTCCTTTTCCTTGCTGTTTTAATCTCACTCAGTATTTCTCACTGTGCCAAGTTAAAGTAGAATTTCACACTGGGCAATATGGTGTTTCTTTAAATACAGGTTATAAAAAGACACAAGAGTGTGCACAGGCTCATACATACACTCATAGAAACAATAACTTATCGTCTTAAGATGGTAAATCTAAATAAGCTATGCTTTAGAAAAACAGCAGCACTGAAGGTCTTTTCTATGGCTGCAAGCAGTTTCTTCATTGCTAGAAAAAGAAAATTCTAGTCCCAATAGCAGCAGATTTTAGCCTTTTTAAAAACTTCTAACATATTAAAAGTCTGTTAAATTCTCAGAGAACAACAGCTACTTTTCACAAAAGCAGTCCTAATGAAAAAAAAATCATGGCCAAAATCTTCCGTGTTAATAACCTTCTGATCATACTGACACAATAAGAACAAGAACAACAGATTATATGGCTAGACATTTTTTGATTCAATCCTTCAGATAAAACAATTGGACATTCTTCTACTGCTATTGTACTACTTTGATTTTAGGCTACTTGAATAAAAGAGTAATCATGAACATGGTGAATATGCCAAGGAATATATTTTAATTTGGTCACTACATATTGTAAAAAATAGATGATCTTCTGATACATGATATATTATTGAGTAACAAAATAATGTCTTTTGTGTAACTTTTTGAAATGATTTTGTTCTAAATGTTCTTTAGGTTCTATCCAGAGCTTCTCAAGAATTATTACAATTATTTTTTTATCCAGGGCTTTGCATTAAAACAAGATTATTAAAAGAAGTCACACTACTGCTCTTTAATTTATTCTTCAGAATCCTTCAACATTTGACAAGATTAAATGAATGCTGGGTTTGATACTATTGTAAAGGGTGGCATCTAGGTACAATTCTTAAGGAAGTATTATTGAAGATTTTATTAATGTAAACATTTTTAATGTTCACTGAAAAAGCTCAGGGTACATAGAAAGAAAATAAGTTGGAAATCATGGCAGACAGAGAAAAAACTAGACTGTGGGGGTCCTTCGTTTTCTATGATCTTGGTGGTTTTCTTGCAGATGTTTCATTGCCAAACTGGGGGACATCATCAGTGTTGTTGTTGTCGTCATCATCATCTTCATCACCACCATCATCATCTAGATTGTTTCTCTACTGTCTGATTATATACATGCAAATAATTAATTCAATCTTTCAATCATTCATAGATGCGGAGCCAAATCATATGCCAAAGACTATGAATAATTTAGCATACATCTAGCACACACTATTAAACTATTTCACCTCAGACTGCAACAAACTAGTTTCCCACATTACTGTTTTGCAAACCCTTTATTTCTACACAATTTTCCACTTTGTCTTTACACATCCTTGAGTATCACAGATTGTCTGCATTAGCACTTCATTTGGAAAAATAGCAACACTTTGATAAATGGATGAAATAAAGATTTGCTTTTTGGCCTCATCATCAGTAAAAATACCTGTGAGGCAGATAAACCTTATGGTTTCTCATGATATTTTTCTCCTGTGGCTTAGATTTATCATGAAGGCAAGTAAGCTAAATTAACAAGATATCCTACTTCCAGGGTTTATAAAATCTCATACATACAAGAAATATTTCCCATACTCTTCCCTGGAATTTAGAACAGATATTTCATGTCTAGGTGCTATAAATATATTTTAGGTTTATTTGCACAAAACTCCCAAAATAATCCTTTCTTTTTTTTTTATTTAGCACTGGGGACATAAATAAAAAAACAGTGGAATCATGTATTGGGCTAAGTCAGAAGAGAGTGTGTTTGATTTTGGTATAATATAATATGAATTGACCTCATTGTGGCTTTGTCAGCAAATTATAGTTAAATCTTGTATGGTCCCAGATTGTCCTGAGCCAGTCAGAAGACTTGGATCTAAATTAGAGGTATTAGTATAAATTCCAATTGCTCCACAGGCAGTAGGTCTAGTGAGAAAACAGATACTATCAAACTTGTTAAATGCCTATTATTAAACATTCCTTTTAAGTTGCACAATTTTTTTTTATAAAATGTGAGTTAGATGGTAGTAGTTTGTTCTTTTGGATTAAGTCTGTGAGTAATGAACACTTTTTCTCTTTCAAACTGTACAGCTTCAAGAGTCTCTTATTACAGCCATATTTAGCCCAGCTAAACATTCTATTTCCATTCTAGTCACACAGAGACCTGTATGTTTCTGCGGAGCACTGCTGTATTATCTAAGAACATCTCAGCATTATGTTGTCATTATTATGCATTCTTTGATTTACAAAGTAGGAAAATATTTCACAAGGTAGAATAATTTAAAAAGTATGAAAAGCAGAAGCATCTTCCTATATTTTAGTATTGCTACATCAGTTTACTTTGGATTTGGATACGATTCCAAATTTCTCCAATTTGTAACAATTTCGTATGATAGCATCAGAGTTGCATAAATCAATACATTGCTAAGATTTATCTGTCATCTACCACACCATTATTATTTGTTAAATCCCCTATGACAGAGAGAAGGAAATCTGAGGCGTGGCCAATCAAATAAAGCACTAAGAATTGCTATTGGTCTTAGAGGGTGAGGTTAAGAAATAGGTGGCTAGGCCATGGTTTTCCCAGTTGCAATGTATGGTTGTGAAATCTGGACCATAAGAAAGGCTGAGCATCAAATAATTGAGGCCTTTGAACTATGGTGCTGGAGAAGACTCCTGTGAGTCCCTTGGACTGCAAGGCGTTCAAACCAGTCAGTCTTAGAAGAGATTAACCCCGACTGCTTTTTAGAAGGCCAGATACTGAAGTTGAAACTCAAATACTTTGGCCACCTAATGAGAAGGAAGGACTCACTGGAGAAGAACTTAATGCTGGGAAAGATTGAGGGCAATAGAAGAATGGGACGACAGAGAATGAGGTGGCTGGATGGAATCACTGAAGCAGTAGGTGTGAACTTAAATAGACTCCAGAAGATGGTAGAGGACAGGAAGACCTGGAGGAACGTTGTCCAAGGGGGTCGCGATGGGTCAGACACGAATTCGCAACTAACAACAACAACTTGAGACAAACTCTTGACAACTATGCCATTTGGACTGTCCATAGTAACAACTTATAGCTCTTTTGAGGACATTCTGCTTTTTGCTTTGATCCCATCTGTCCAGCTTATTTACTATCATTTCCCAACTTTGCAAAGAAATGTATGGAAATAATTCACAAGGCACTTTACTTGGAAGCTTTTTCTTCTAACCTGTTCCTTAAAATGACTTTACCACTTGATGCAGTAACTTTAATTCATACAAAGGTTTTTTCAGCTCATCCAGAAGAACGTTTGCCTGGACAACTGGCAACGGAAACTGGCCTATCTATGCTCAGGCTTCAAGCATCTGCTTTATAGGTCTGAGAAATGGATCCAGAATAATCTGAACAGACTTGCTAAATGTACATTTAATTCTCTGATTTTAATATCACCAAAACTTAATGGTTAGATTAGACTTAAAGGTGCTTAATGGTCCAAGTATGCTTTTCTAAAATCTAGAGTGTAGTTATTTTTTAAAATGTTTTTATTATATATTACAGCATATAGATCTCACAATCAGTTCTAATATGATTTGTAGGTTTTGCTTTGACATAATTGTATAAATAAAAACTGTGATTTATAAAACAGAGTTTATACATTGGATGAATTCACAGCAGGTAAGATTCTTTCATAAATTTTGAAAACTATGATATATCCTGATTAAAGGGTTTGGTGTTATTTTGGGTGCCTTCAAGTCAGTTTTTTACCCTGTTGGCTCCCTGAACAATTCCTACAATTCTCTTGTCAAGGTTTTTTGGAAGTGGTGCACCAGTGCCTGCTTCCCAGGGCTGAGAGAGAGTGACTGGCCCAAGATCTTGTTGCTTCAGGACTAAGACAGAACTCATAGTCTCTAATCTCTAGCCTGGTACTGTAATCACTATATTCAACTGGCTCTATAAAAATTTACAAATAGTTTTTTTCCTCTATTAGATAAATAGATAAAATGATGTAAAATTGTGCCATCTGTTTTTAGCAGTCATGATCAAAAGAGTTTCTAAGAACCACTCAATTGGATCATGGGGGCTGCATGACTATTGCAATCTGCCAAGCCCTGGTTTATGTTGATGCACATTCCATGAACTTAGCCAACAGTGTTTATTCAACAAACCATGGGATTAAACTAAAATGGTTTATTATAATATGTCAACCAAACTAATCTTTTTAAATAATTATTTTTCAGTAAGGAGTCATTTCAAGGCATTTTTAGTTTTATAGTAATGTATTTGTTATGAATCAATGCTGCTAAACTAATTCAACGACGAATGAGTTAAATATTAATGTAAGCAAGGACAAAATAGTCAGCTGGCAAGATGAGCTGTAATAAAATTGTGGAGGTTTACATACATATTCATTTCTCTGTTTAATGGAATGATGGAAAATTGTGCCATCTGTTTTTAGCAATCATGGTCAAATGATTCTAAGAAAGATCATTTGTAGGTTTGGCAGTAATTGTCATCAATAGGCTGATGATATTATTATATTTCTTATTTTCTGATATTTTGGATCCCTGAGAGCATTTATTTAGTGTGAAATAATGTGGACAATAATAAGTTATTTCTTACTTCAGAATCAGAAAGAAACCTTAAGAATAAAGAAATTCGGTGTTGCAGACCTCTTGAATCCAGCTTTGGTGCTGAACCATCATATACTATCAGTGGCATGAAGGCATGAAAGCCTTTACCAGTTTTGATATTAAATCTTCAAACTCTGTCCCTAGTGGAGAAAAGAAGTGTGGCTTTGAATAACTCAAAACTGATAATCTCCAGTTAGATTACTGTAATGTACACTTTATAAGATAGTCCTTGAAATTGGTTTCAGTTGATAAAATGGCTATACAAGTGGTATCCCCGGAACATAATCCTTATGTTGAAACAATTTCACAAATTGCTAGCTATTTTCTGAGTTTAAATTAGGTTGCTCACAATAAAGGTATACATGACTCCTTACAGGATTATAAAAACTAAGATCCAGAACTCCCCACACTTGGAACTAAATGCTTTTTGGAAGTTCAACCAGGAATATAAGGTTAGTTTGTTTTCTCCAAGGCTCAGCTCATGTTATGGAACAAGTTATGCTTGAATTAATGGAAAACCTTCCTTTTCCAAATGAAGATTCAAAACATATTTGCTTATCAGAATTTTCAAGTATTATTTGTTTTAACATTTTAGTTGTAATAATATATCTTTTAAATAACAATTTGCACTTTGCATTGATTGCGTTCTACCACTGTATTGGTATTCTACAAGTTATTTTGTAGAAGAGACAGGGCAGGATGCAAATACTCTGAAATGCCTAAATTGCATAACAAATTGCTCTGAAAAATCATGCAAAATGAAGAAATAGATAACTCAAATCTGGTCACCATTACTTAGATATTTTAAAAATGTGTTTTTATTACTATTTTATAGCATGTCGTTCTCAGTATAAATGTTGAAATTAGTGATCTAAAAAGTTTGAATTCCTCATCAGCTAACACAGAGAAAAAACACATTCACTTCTTGTCCTGGCTAATATTTTTATCCCCATAATTTTAAAATGCTTTTGATTTTTTTATTGCTTTGAAAAAAAAGGGAAGGAAGTTATTTCAGCAATTGAAATTTGATTCCTATTATTTCTTCAAGATTAAGCAAGATACTGTTCTGACAAAACACAAGAGCTTTATTTTGAATTTGGATTTATGATTAATAGTAATATAGATCACAAATTAACTATAATTGGAATAGGAAAACATATATTTATCCAATTGTATGAAAAACATATGAATCATGCTCACTAGCAGCTCCTGGGGAAAGAGACAGCTATCCAGTTAAAATGTACAATTAGAAATTGTATGGGGTTTGTTCACATCATTTAAGACTGTACTCCTTATTTATTTACAGTTTCAGCTGCCCCAACTCAGTGTGGAAATAGTTTTATTGTGTGAAGTTGCTACAGCTGTCTGCTTTGATATTTTGGATTTGCTCTGTTCAGAATCCAAATTCTATGGCACTAACTACATGTCCAGATATCAATGCATTTTATTAGGGAAGGCTGTTCATTTGTCCTTGCTCTTCATATTAATTTATTCATTTCACTTATATACTCAATTCTCTCTTGTCAGCTCTTCAAGGTAGTCTGAACAAGAAGCACAAACCATGAATACTAACACTAAATTAACTGTAATGTTACAGTAACAATTGTGCAAATATGTAAGCATTTTCCCCTCCTTTATCTTTACTTTTCAGAAAACTAGGGAGACCCTTCTGTGATGAATGGCTTCTCTTTTCTTTCTGTGGGTTGAGATACCATTTACACAACAGTTGTTCCCATGTACTGTTACATGTTCAGAAGCTCATGGCAGCATGCACAATTTTCTCAATTAATCCCATCCCTGTTTTATACTATTTTTTTATATTTTTAAGTTAGGATGAGAGACAGCAACTAACCATACAGTCAACTTCCTGATTCTATGAGAATTTAAATTTGATAGAGAATTTGAACTCTAACTACAACTAGACCTCACTGGCTATGATGTGCTCCATAAATTATACAAAACATTTGTAAAGTAATGCAGTCAAAAAGAAACTTTTGAAAAGCCACTGCCTTCTGTGTTGCTACATTAATAAATAAAATTATTATCTGCATCATTTACAGCAACTCCTGCAGTTTTCATGAGAATAAAATAAATACCTGTTTTGAATACATGGGAACAGACATCTTGGAAATACAGCACATATGCCATAAGACAGCTGATTATTTCTATTCTTGCATCTCAATATCTTGCATAGTTTTATTCATCTGACTCAACAAAATGTTTGCTGCTTTAATCTACAAGAGTTATTTTCATCTCAGAGATTTTTAATTGTTTGAATGAGGAGAAATTTTTATCCTTTTTTCCAAGGGAGCTTCAAAGCATTACTTTCCCCCTTCCCAATTCCATTCCAAAATATGGCTTGTACGGTGGTCCTATGATGGTATCCCCCAAGTAAGTTACATAACGTTGGTTAAATGTACATTACCCAATATGAACCCACTGTACCTTAATATAGTAAAAGTATACAAAGCATTTATCAGGATGAGATTTTTGCTAAAGTTTAAAAAAACTCATTGTTCTGTATTGTATGGATTTGTTCTGAAGTCAGTTTCATTGTCCTGAAAAGAGGGCTAGCTGAAAAAAGTAGGCAATGATTTGCAGGAGTTTTATTTGTAGCTTCTATAGCTTGTTCTTCAGCTTTAAAAATGAATAACACATCTTATGAGAAATAAAAATGAGTGCTTTTCCTCACACTTACAATCTAAAATAACAAAAGGAAAAAAATGTGATGAAGTGGGAAAAAAGAAACTCAATGTCCTTATAATTGCGCCTCATAATTATTTGAAATTACTAGTCATAAAAACATGACATTGGCTGACACTGTTAGTCACCTGATAAGAATAACCAGCTAGAATGCCACGGTTCAAATACAGGAAGAACAAAAAATGGCTGATTTCAGCTGAGCCCAGTGGGGTATTGTAGAGTGTGTGTATGTTCGTGTGTTGGTGGAGGCTGTGTCTGTGTGTTAAATAAAATGAAGCCACAATCAATTCCTCAACTTTTTTAAAAACGTGTTAATATTGGCCACCATCTCTACTTTTTTTTTATCTCCCTGTGGACAATCCTGGTTCTTCCCTAACTTCCCTTTAAAAAGATAATGTAAGGATTAAATATTTTTATCTAGAAATTAAAACCAGTTTGGTATAGTGGTTAGGTCATCAGGCTAGAAACTGAGAGACTGTGAATTCTAGTCTTGCTTTCAGTAAACTGGATTACCCTGGGTCAGCCATTTTCACTCAGCTCTAGGAAGGAGGCAACAGCAATTCACTTCTGAAAAACTTTGTCAAGAAAATTACAGGAACTTGTCCCGGCAGTCTCTGAGAATTAGACATAACTGAATGCAAGAAAAAAAAATCTAGAAATTAGCATAAAACACACTTTGATAAAAAGTTGATTTGATAAAAAGTCTTTATACTATTTTCTTCAAAATAAGGAGAACTGTTGGATATGAACGCAATAGACAAGTGGTTTGAAGCATATGATCCCAATAAATTAATCAGAGAGGTATAATCAACTTTTGAGTAGACTGCTGCAGAAGTAAAGTGCCAAATGCACCCTGAAATTCTGAATGTGAATTATAGGTTTCTTTTTCCCCATTAAAATAAAAGAGAATAAAAATTACATAAAATTATAAATTAAATAAAATTAAATTAAAATTACATTGCAGGGGTGTGATGGCTCGGCAGTTAAAGATGCTGAGTTTGTCAGCTGCAAAGCTGACAACCTGGGTGCGAGACCTGAGTGCATGCGATGGGGTGAGCTCCCATTACTTGCCCCAATTCTTGCCTATCTAGCAGTTCAAAAGCATGCACATGCGAGTAGATAAATAGGTACCACTTTGCTGGGGAAATAATAGTGTTCTGTGCACTTTGGCATATAGTCATGCTGGCCACATGACCACGGAAATGTCTTTTGACAATGCTGACTCCCTTGGCTAAGAAATGGAAATGAGCATCACCCCCTACAGTCAGTCACAACTGGACAGGGGAAACCTTTACCTATACCTATAAAAATTACATATTTATGAGAAACATTATCTCACTTCCCTTATCAAAGGTTGTATGCAAAATGATCCTGCTTTCATCACGTAATTGCATGTATTTGATATTCAGTTGTAAGAATGCTGGAAGGTTTGGAAGAAATAACAGAAAAGTTTTGGTATTTTCAAACAGCTTATAAAGAGAAATTAAACAATAAATTCAAAACCTACCAGGGTCTTGTGGTCATTTGGACTTAAGTAAAATTCACAATATTGCTGCACTTGCTTGTGAATACTACTAAGTAAACATTGGTGTACCGCTAAATTCAGAAAAAAATGTTTTTATATAGCTTGTAGATAACCAAGCATTTTATTTCCTCTCTCAGCAACAACACTTAAATCATAAATTTAAAACTCCTGCATAATCCTATTAATAAAATATTTGCTGTAAGTGTATATGGAATGTTGATCTAAAGCTAAAAATGTACTTCTCTCTGCCCATTTGGCATCAGCAATCAATAAGAAGGATGGACAGGCCGAACAGAGAAGTTCAGAACCATAAGCTGCCTGTTTAGCTAATCAGTTCGGCTATGCTAATGCAAATTCTTTCTTTCTTTCTTTCTTTCTTTCTTTCTTTCTTTCTTTCTTTCTTTCTTTCTTTCTTTCTTTCTTCCTTTCTTTCTTCCTTCTTTCCTTTCTTTCTCTCTCTCTTTTTTCTTTCCTTCCTTCCTCTCAATCCTCTCTTTTGTGAAACCTTATGCAGAAGCCGGGGACACCTTTCATAACTTACTCTATGAATGTAATCAACATTAACCACTATAAGGATACTTTTCTGCAACTGGAAACATGGCTACAAACGATGTTTGGATACAGTTTAATCATTATAGTAATTGCTGTATATGTCCTCTTTGCATGGTATAAAAAAACCACAAACACACAGGCAGGCCTACGTGAACACTATATTTGTACCATGGGAGAATAGAAAATATACAAATACCATTCTACATTATCCAGTCTTCTCAATCCATTCACTGCAAACTAAAGTTTACTCAGGCCAAAGGGAGGTGGTTTGGCTCATAGATGGAAATGCCATGGGTAAATAATAAATGGTTGAAGATTTAAGAAACTATATAGGATATCTAATGTCACAGCCTCTCAATAATATGCACTCCATCAGCCCTCTTCACCTCTCTGCAGCCCAGGGAAGGGAAGATCTAGAAACAATGCCATGGAAAAACAATTTGTAATATGTTATATTAAAGGCTACCCTACAATATTTTTCAACTAAATCATCTTTTCTTGTTTTTTCTCCAACACAGTATGATATATACAGAGAATACACAGCAATAAAAAGCCTCATTAGGAAATGAGGTGATTCACAAGGCCTTTTAAGAAAGAACAGACTTGTGCAGAACCTCATTTCCTTTACAAACCAAATGCCAGAAACATTTTGAAGAAGTTTCAATACCCAAAAGAAAAAAAATGACAGCATATGGTGCTGTAGGTGATATTCATTTTTTTTAATATCAGCAGAATCCATTTTTATCAATATGAAATTTGGGTTAATTGCTTCAATAAGTGCACCCTAGGAAAGAGAGATGACAAGAACTTAAAACATTTTACTATAAACTGATATGATGGAATTGAGTATGATTTGCCTCCAATACTTGAATTTTTATGCAAAAGCTGACAGACAAGAGTTCTGATTTTCTTTGGAGGATGGGACTAATCTTCCTTTCCTTCATGCCATTTCTGTATGAATTCCCCTATCTCAAGGCTACTATGAGACACAAACAGAGAATATTTAAATCACAGAAAAGAGATAACCTCTCTCTTTATATCCACAGCTTTTCATCTGAGATAGGTTAAAGGTAACACATGTAAATTATACATGAATATTATGAAATGGGTCATAAATGTAATAAAAATTAAAGGTCAGAAGAATTCTAAAAACAGCTTTATCTCAGGCCATATATGTGCTCTTAGTTCTAATGGGTGACTACCTACCAAATACAGAGTGAATTCATAAAGGAAATGTAATATGTCAAACAGAACAATCTGGCTCTGGCAAATTTTGTTCAGGTTTTATTTTTTCCCTTTTATTGATGATACTTTGATGTCAACTATAAGAGGGAATTTCAACAAACTGTGAAGAATTCTTATAAGGTTATAAGAATTAACCTTATAAGAAAAAGAAGTTATGAAAGAAATTACAGAGATAAGTCTAGCTGGAGAAGGAAAAACTAGCTGGCTGGAATGGAATGACACATGGAGAAAGCAGCATATGGACCAGTTGTTGGTCCTATTTGTTTGCAGTTCAAGTTGATCCATTTTTATTGCTTGGTTCCGATAAGGAAAAATGGATAATTGGTAAATCACTGACCTATTTCTATCCCAGATAATTCACACGTAAGCATTCAAGCACATGTCTTTGGTGGCTTAATATTATCTTCATTAGATTGCAAATATAATTTTATTAGTTCATTGAAGTCAACTCTCTTTGAGACTAATTTTACATGCAAAATTGTTCATGATGCTAAATACCAAGTCTTAATTCTCTTCTTTTCTCCTTTTTAGATCTGGTAATGCTTTATATGCTCAATAATATTGATCTGAAACTGCAATCTTAAAATGCCATGCCTAAGAGATCAATATTCTTTATTCTATCAGGAAGAACATCAAACACATTTTGTTTCTTTTTCATCTGTCTATACTATCTTGTCTGGACTGCAGATTATATATTTAACATTCAGTTCTAGCTGCCAGCTGCTTTTTATTGAATATAGTTATATGAGTCACAGTATCACACAGCTAGGCCTAGAAGAAACTACATCAGGTGTCAGAACTGATTTATGTTTCTAGAGAACCAGCCAAAGAAAGAAACTAGTGACAATCTTCCATGCATCAAATTACTCTTGGATTATTATCAGAAATGGAATATCTGCCATTCCTTTGAAATCTTCACTATTTGGAGCCTAGTTAGATCAGGAAGCAAATCCTACTTCTCATGGCACCTCAGATAACATTGTGCTCCCTTTTTGTGGATCCTGGTGCTAGTTGAACCAAGAACAAACCAGCTTGCTTATAACTAAAGCTATTGTCACATACTGTAGATCTGGCACCATGCATAAGAGTATAGCAAAAGATAAATTTGTGATTCAGCACATACCTTAAAAAGTATCCATGCTCTCTAGCAATATTTTTCTCTCCCCTAGTTTCTCATATCTGGAAGACCTTAAGTTGATATGATAGCCTCTCAAGCATCAGTATTTAGATATCTACAACCCTTTCCAACTGAGTCCCTTCCAGAATGGTTCAGCTATGCTGGCTGGATATTGCAGCACCTACAGATTGGTAGGGAAAAACTGATTATCACCACCTTTCCCTCCAATATTTGCTTTCACTTTAAAACCACATTCCAATTGAACAGAATCCTAGACAGCATCTATAACAACTAATTGATGATGATAATATAATTGATGACAATCAGAGTGAAGATATTCAGATACTATAACATTAAAATACAATTAGATAGTAACCATGCTGTGAGAAAAAAAATGTAGTAACCATGTTGTCAGAAAAATGTGGTCAAAAAGGGCACTCAAGATGATTATTAATTTGCACTGCATCCCACTGAGACCAAATAGGGATGAATAATCTCTTGATAGCTGGGGGAAGCATCCATTATATTTGGAGTGGACTAAGAGCTAGGGTAATTATGCATGTAATAAGTACACAGGAATGGGATCACATTTATTAATTTTCCCAATGCTTTTTAAATTGACTATCTTAACTACTATTTTAGAACTTGACCCACATTTTTCATGCATTTCTTGCATCAACATGGGAATAAACTATTCTGCTCAATTTGAAGGTAAATTCATAAGATGCAACAAGGACTTGAACGAAACATGTCCTTGAGTCTTAACTGGCCTGTCATGTTTGAAAAGCTTAGCGCATATGTAGAAAATATTATCTGAGAATCCCAATCAAGAATAAATTATTTGTAGGATTATTTTACCGTGGATTCTTTACTTCTCCTTTCATTATTGCAAATGTTTTGCTCAACTTTCTGCAAAACTAATTTCTGATGACAATTATTTCAAGTACTGTTGCTGAACAAAATCATCTTTTCTGAAAATTAATAATCCTAGAGCAACATTTTTAGTTTAGTATCTTTGTTGTGTGAGCTGGGTATGATCTATATATTTGATGGGGCCTCGGTGGAGAACACTGTCTTAAAGGATTCCAAATCAATTTAACTCTTCCACTGATATCAAGATAATTAATATTTTGTGAAACAAAATTACTTTTTTTTAGTCTCCTTCTCTTTAATGTTCATATATCTTGTATGAAAAAATTCATGCACCCAAAACATTCATCACTCTGCAAATAAACTTTACTCTAAAGCAGACATGTCAAACACAAGGCCCGCTGGGTGAATCCGGCCCATGAAGTGGTTTCATGTCGCCCACGGAGCCATCCTGGAAACAGCGAGGGAATGGTCCCCTCTGCCTTGGCCCAAGCCAATGTACAATTTTGTGGTGGCCATCCATTCTGGAACGCATTCAGTCTTAGGTCCACAAGGCCGTCCTGGAAACAGTGAGGAACCGGCCCTCACCATGTCAGCCCCACCCTCTGGGTATGCACTGGAGAGGTGTCACCCTTCATGAGGAATGAAGAAATGCACCATTGCCCAGAAGTGGCCAGCAAATGCCCCTTGCCTACTTCACATATCTATCTGGAATGAGAGGGAGGGAGGGTCTGAGGGAAGTCCTGTCTTAGTCCTGCC
This sequence comes from Bothrops alternatus, assembly GCA_034064705.1. Classification (NCBI taxonomy): domain Eukaryota; kingdom Metazoa; phylum Chordata; class Lepidosauria; order Squamata; family Viperidae; genus Bothrops; species Bothrops alternatus. The sequence goes on along the minus strand of JARGCV010000053.1, from coordinate 6,047,061 downwards.
CTGCTGCCCTTTCGCCATCCCCTTGCCCCCTCCTCCTGGCCTATCCTGGGGGTCTCCCATCCTATTGCTAAGGATGCTTTGCTTACAAAGCTGGATTTCCTCACATGGAGAGGGAGTGGGCCTCCCTCTGATCCACTCACTTTGCCCTCCTGCACCCACCATGAGCAACCTGGCTAAGGAGAGTGAGCACAGCAGCAGCAGCAGCCTTAAGGAGGAAGTAAGTGCAGCTGGGTGCTCCCTTGGGGAAGTGGGGATGGGCGAGGTGCCGTGGGAGCTCGAGGGCTGGGCTGGGCATTTGACCTCTGCTGTCCAGGGCTCCGGGCAGCCTGCGCCACCATCCAGGTCCCCCTGCATGATCTGAGAGGGACAGTGAGGTTCCACCAGTGGAACATTTTCTGGCACTTGCCCTGGTCTCACCCCCCTCTGCCAGAGATCCTCGTATCTGTGCCAGTCCTGCCGAGGCACTCACAGGCACCCCTGACTCGTGTGACGTCAAGATGGCCATGCCCACCCAGTAGGCCACACCCACCCCAGCCACGCCCACCCAGTAGGCTGCACCCACCCAGCCCCCCAAGGGAAACCACAATGCTGATGCAGCCCTCAATGAAATTGAGTTTGACACCCCTGCTCTAAAGTGAAAGAATGGGGGAGAAATAACAAGCTAAATACAGAAAATTTCAGCTTAACTAAAAGATATTCCAACAGGATAGAACAATATCTTTAGAGATTTATTCAATCAAGGATGCTTCATTTGTTTCTTCTTCAGCATATTACCCTCACACGTTCTCAGCTCTACAAACATACTAGATTTAGCTATTTGAGATTAGTAGATATTTGATAATTAGATTTAATGAGCATGCTTTTTTCTCTCTCAGTCTATGATTCTATAGAGCTAACCCTTGAGTTAATCTTGATAAGTGCCCAGAAGTGGTATGAAATGTACACATTCTCCAGAAGGTCACAAACAATGGTTATATTGCAATATCAACATCTATGTGATTGGAAAGCCTAGCATAATCTCATTTAATTTCAGAAAGGAAAAAAAGTACTTCTTAAAATGGAGTATTAAATAGAACAGAAATCAATGTATATTTTTGAGTTTACTGTACTTCCAAACTCAGAAAATGAGTAATGCAGACTGAATTTAAAGCACAAGAGGATGGGACATAAAAGACAATAAGATCCCTTTAAAAACCCTATTGTTAACAAACAGAAAACCAGCCAGGGAGATATGCCACAAAAGCATGAAAGGTTACTAAATAGAAGAGGAAAGTTACCCCAACCTAAGGGCATTCTTCACATTGCATTTCACCATAAGATTGGTGGAGGTGGACATGAAATTCTATAAAGATTGTCCTGTCTACCCTAAACGAGTTCAAATCACCAGGACTAGAGAATTACACCCCAAGGTTCTGAAGGTATCTTTCAAAGATCCTGGAACATCGGGGAACTACTAGAGCAGGGCCTTTCAACCTTTTCACCCATTGTACCACTTTTAGGATATGGCAATATCCAAGTACCACCAGTCGCCTAGCAAGGTGTCAAAAACATGATGACCAAAAAAAGGGGGGGGAGTGATAAAGTACAGGTAGTCCTTGACTTACAACAGTTCGCTTAGTGACTGTTCAAAGTTACAATGGCACTGAAAAAAGTGCCCCCCCAAGCCACAGCCAAGCAAGACACCTGCCTGCCCGCCCAGGCTCTTCCTCCTGTCCGAGGTTTTCATTGTTGTGAGTATTTCTGTTGAGGATTGGCAGCGGGGGTGGGGTGGGGTGGGGTGTTTGGTTTTTATCCCCTCTGTCTCCTGGGTGGTTGCAGCAGGTTTTGGTCACTTCACATGACCCTGGGACACTGTGACCATCATAAATATGAATCAGTTGCCAAGCATCTGAATGTAAATCACAAGAGCCTGGAGATGCTGCAACATTCCAGCTGATCAGCGCTTCTTCTGGGATCAGTGGAAGTGCCAGGATCAGCGCCGAGCTCCAGCTGGAGCCTGGTGCTGATCCTGGTGCTTCCGCTCAGCCCTGACAGCCCTGCAGCTCCAGCCATCTCTCACTTAGGCTCGTGCGGTGCTGCCACTGGTTCAGCTCATTCCCCTCCCCTGCTACTACTTTTCTAGGATGGTCGCGTACCACCTGCCAGGGCCAATGTACCACAGGTGGTACCCGTGCCACTGGTTGAAAAGCCCTGTACTAGAGGACTGGAAAAGAGCTGATGTAGTTCTCATCTTCAAAAAAGGAAAAAAAAATACATCCCAAGAGATCATGCCAGACAAATCTTATTGCATTCTTTGACCAGGTGATAAAATTAGTGGACCAGAGGAATGCTGTGGATATCATTTACTTGGACTTCAATAAGGCATTTGATAAAGTAGACCACAACCTACTAGTAGATAAGATAGAAAAATGTGGTTTAGACAGCATCACCATCAGATGGATTCGTAACTGACTAACCAAACACACTCAACATGTAGTCCTCAATGGAACTGCCTCTAGATGGAGGGAAGTATGCAGTGGGATACTCCAAGGCTCTGTTTTAGGCCCAGTACTTTTCAACATCATCAATGATTTGGATGAGGGGATAGATGGGAAATTTGCAGATGATACCAAGCTGGCAGGAATAGCCAACACTCCAGAAGATAGGCTTAAGATACAGAAGGATTTTGACAGACTTGAACATTGGGCATTATTAACAAAATGAAATTCAATGTTGAAAAAAGTAAGTTTCTGTATTTAGGCTGGAAAAACCAAGTGCACGGGTGCAGTATAGGCCAGTGATGGCGAACCTTTTAGAGACCAAGTGCCCAAACTGCAACCCAAAACCCACTTACGTATTGTTGAGTGCCAGGTGGGCGTGGCCCATTGGGTGGGCATGGCCATTGGGTGGGCATGGCTTTGGTGGGAACAGCAGACTGGGTGGGACTAAAAAGTTCAATCAATCAATTCCAACTTTGCGAGATCTTTTTTTTTTCCTGGAGAAGTTGAAATTGATTGATTGATTGAACCTTTTTTTTTGCACACGGTGGCAGAGGCCTAAAACGAAAAGGTTTTATAAAACCCAGCTGAAGGCCTAGGACTGGGTCGACGGCATGCATGCCCACAGAGAGGGCTCTGCATGCCCCCTGTGGCACATGTGCCATAGGTTCACCACTATGGGTATACCTCACTCAATAATAGTAACTGTGAGAGGGATCCTGGAGTCCTAGTGGACATTCACTTAAAGGTGAGACAGCAATGTGCTGCAGCTGCCAAAAAAAGCTTACACAGTGCTAGGCTGCATTAACAGAGTGATAGAATCAAGATCACGTGAAGTGTTAATACCACACTATAATGCCTTGGTAAGGCAACACTTAGAATACTGCATCGAGTTTGGGTCACCGCTATGTAAAAAAGATGTTGAGACTCTAGAAAGAGTAACAAAAATGATCAGGGGACTGGAGGCTAAAACATATAAAGAACGGTTGCTGGAATTGGATGTATCTAGTTTAATGAAAAGAAGGGCTAGGGGTGACATAATAGCAGTATTCCAATATCTCAGGGTTTGCCACAAAGAAGAGGGAGTCAAGCTATTTTCCAAAGCATCTGAAAGCAGGACAAGAAGCAATGGATGGAAACTAATCAAAGAGAGAAGCAACCTAGAACTAAGGAGAAATTTCCTGATAGTTAGAAAAATTAATCAGTGGAACAATCTGCCTCCAGAAGTTGTGATTGCTCCAACACTGGAAGTTTTTAAGAAGAGATTGGACAACCATTTGTCTGAAATGGTATAGGGTTTCCTGCCTAAGCAGGGGGTTGGACTAGAAGACCTCCAAGGTCCCTTCCAACTCTGTTATTGTATTGTATTGTATTGTATTGTATTGTATTGTATTGTATTGTATTGTATTGTATTGTATTCTATTCTATTCTATTCTATTCTATTCTATTCTATTCTATTCTATTCTATTCTATTCTATTCTATTCTACGTGGAATTTATGGAAGTTTCCATTTTACAAGTAAAATAAATCCAGTATAGTAATAATAATACTTTAGGCTTATGTTGGATAACTTGGCATACAGGGCTATGATTTGATGATAAACTGCAAACTGTTTTTTTTAATGTGAAAGTTTTTTATTAGATTATCTCAAATAGTAGATGGTGCCTATTCCACAATCCAGGTATGATTCACTTAAGAACTGCATCACTTAGCAAAGGAAATTCTGGTCCCAATTCCGGTCATAAGTTGAGGACTACCTGTACTTTTCTCTGAGGTTTAGCTGTCCATGTTAATATTTTAGCTTCACTAAACAAGTCTGATAGTGTAGTATTGCTGCTGAATCAAGTTATCCATGGTCACCAGTTGCTCTTGAGCCATGTTTCTCAATCTCAATGCTGGATGTGGAATTCTGCCAGTTGAAGTTCACACATCTTAAAATTGCCAAGCTTGAGAAATATTTCTCTAGAGCAGGGCCTTTCAACCTTTTCACCCATTGTACCACTTATAGGATATGGCAATATCCAAGTACCACCAGTTGCCTAGCAAGGTGTCAAAAACATGATGACCAAAAAAAAAAAGGAAAAAAAGTGATAACGTACAGGTAGTCCTCAACTTACAACAGTTCGTTTAGTGACTGTTCAAAGTTACAATGGCACTGAAAAAAGTGCCCCCCCCAAGCCACAGCCAAGCAAGACACCTGCCTGCCGCCCAGGCTCTTCCTCCTGTCCGAGGTTTTCATTGTTGTATTTCTGTTGAGGATTGGCAGCGGGGGTGGGGTGGGGGGTGTTTGGTTTTTATCCCCCCCCCCGTCTCCTGGGTGGTTGCAGCAGGTTTTGGTCACTTCACATGACCCTGGGACACTGTGACTGTCATAAATATGAATCAGTTGCCAAGCATCTGAATGTAAATCACAAGACCCTGGAGATGCTGCAACATTCCAGCTGATCAGCGCTTCTTCTGGGATCAGTTGAAGTGCCAGGATCAGCACCGAGCTCCAGCTGGAGCCTGGTGCTGATCCTGGTGCTTCCGCTCAGCCCTGACAGCCCTGCAGCTCCAGCCATCTCTCACTCAGGCTTGTGCGGTGCTGCCACTGGTTCAGCTCATTCCCCTCCCCCGCTACCACTTTTCTAGGATGGTTGCGTACCACCTGCCAGGTGCCAATGTACCACAGATGGTACCCGTACCACTGGTTGAAAAGCCCTGATTTATAATGCAGTGTCTGTTCATAAGCAGCAAGTTAGCTGCCACAATACTTTCAGAATGTGTGATTGTTCTTGGGTAAAGGTAATGCAGTGGCTGGATATCTGTGGGATCAGATTTTATGATACTATGCAAAACTAGCAATAAGGTAAGATATTATAAGCATTTCTTGAATTATTCCCTCCATCTTGCCCATGTGACATTCGTTAAATGGGGTGAATATGTATTTTCACTAAATGAAGGGAGTAGGAGTAGTCTGTTCAAACGTAAAGCTCTGAATGGTACTGGATGTATGTTTCTTTCTCAGGAATTAAGAAAAGTTTTTAATAGTACTGTACTTTTTTCTGTCTATTAGATAAATAGCATGTAAATGTAATGGACTAGTAAGAGAGAAAGAAATGTCTGTAAAAAATGAAACTGAGGCTTACCTGAATCTTAACAACATATAGAGTGAAGCACAACACATCCCACCAGCTTGCCTGCTCTAACTCTGTCTAGGGCTCTTCCACCTCTCTTTCTCTTCTCAGCCAATGTCACCAGTGTCTCAAGGCAGCATAGCCTATGATAATTTCCCAATCTCCTCTCCTCACTTGTTTTCCTGCCTCCACATCTGCTTCTGCAACTGATAACCCAGCTGGCATAAACATTTTCAGCAGATTTTTGTGCATTAAATTTGGAGTCTGTTAAAGTAAGGCCTGTTAAACTGAGCGTTTACCAATCTGCTAAAATGTCAAATACAGATTAAGTTAAATGTGTGAAAATGTATGTGTTACAAAAATAGCTGTCTTATTGTGAATACAGGTTGTCCTCAACTTACGACTACAATTGAGCCCAAAATTTCTGTTGCTAAGTGAAACATTTGTTAAGTGAGTTTTGGTCCATTTTATGACTTTTCTTGCCCCAGTTGTTAAGGGAATCATTGAAGTTGGTAAATTAGTAACAGGGTTGTTAAGTGAAATTAGTTTCCCCATTGCCTTTGCTTGTCAGAAAATTGCAAAAGGTGATCACATGATCCCCGGACACTGCAACCATCATAAATATGAATCAGTTGTCAAGCATCTGAATGTTGATCATGTGACCATGGGGATGCTGCAATGGTCGTAAATGTGAAAATAGGCATAAATCGCTTTTTCAGTGACATTAACTTTGAACGGTCACTAAATGATCTATTATAACTCGAGAACTACCTGTAATTTTGCTTTCCTAAAGTTATCTAAAGCAATAGACTCTATGGAATGTGATGGTAAATGGGGTAATGGCGTTCTAAGTGCAATGTTCTCTTTTAAGAAGCATATTTCTTGCTTTGCTCCAGAAGGGAAGTAGGTTTACCAATTTGTTATTGTTCCCAGAGGCTTTATTATTGTATAAGTAATTATTTGCCTTCTAGACAACCTGTAATTGTTTAATAAATAATATATTTGGGAGAGAAATTGACCATGTAGACAGCTATTTCATTAAACACATTTTATAATAATAAAATAATAATTCACAGAGAAGATACAGCATACAGCAGGTAATCATAATGGAGTCAAGGTACTTGTACAGTTTTTATTTGAACCTGGGGTATTATAAAAGATGGAAGAAAAGATTATGGTCAAGTCCAGGCGACTAAACAGATACAACTCAACAGTTCTCTTAGCAGCAGAACAGTTTGCCAGTTGCTCGCTTCTGTGATGTTTTTCAATTTCTCTGGCTCTCCTACTGTCCTGGTATCCACGGCTGGTCTCCCATCTATGTACAAACAAGCTTTGCTTCCAAGCCCAATCACATTTGATCAGAGGCTACTAAGGCTATTTTAAAGTCACCATTGACATTCGTTGAAGTTGTGAAAGATTTACATCTCTACATCCTTTTTGTAATTTCATTTAGCACTTACAAGCCCAGAACAAACTGTGTGTATGTGTGTGCCTGCGTGCACGCACATGTACTCTAAATATATAACACCTTCTAATAGACTGGTCTATTCTGGAAGATCCTATATTTTCTCTAGGATATGAAATACATACTGTGTATATGATTCAATGATGAGAACTATGGATTTGCATTATCACATTTATTATATCAATATACAAGAGAAACAATTTGGAAGTAATGCTGTGATGAGATAGAAAAGGGCATGTAGCCCTTTTTGAAATATAATGATTTGAATCTGCATCAAAGCTAGAACAAAATACATACATTTGTTGAAAATACTTAAAATCACAGTCAGCTTGCCAAAGTACTTTGTTCATTTTGAACAGCTGAGCATTCCTGCTCTCATGATCCAGCACTATTAAAGATGAAATAATATAATGTATCATTTCCAAATATATATTATGATAGGAATATCCTGCAAAATAGACACTTTTGCAAGGAACAATGGTTTGAAACTGATATAATCTAAGTTCATCAGTTATTTAAAAAAAAAATAGATAGCTCTAATAGAAATGTAAAGTAATGTTCTATTGTTTTATGCAGACATTTAGGGATAATAATTTAACAAGATGCTTATGTGAATTTACAACTATCTGGGTTCTTTATTATAGTGAGAAAATGGTCACTATCCTTTCAGGAAATAATACTCTTTTGCTATACCTGCCATTTGCAGGGAACTCTCCCCCACAAGGGTTCAGGTGGCCCTGACTTTACTGGCCACAACAATCAAAGAAATCAATAGAAAATAACAAAATAAAGATAAAAGATGGTAAGTACAATGAAAGTCTCACTGTCCCCTGCTAAAGGCCTGGTTGAAGAGCCACGTCTTCAAAGCTTTTTTAAAGAACAGAAAAGTGGGAGCTCTCTGGATCTTGGGGGGAATCTTGTCCCAGAGGACAAGCAACGCTACAGAGAATGTGCGCTTCTGAGAGATGACATTGTTTAATCAAAGGAACCCGGAGCACAGCAATCAACCGGTAGAAGAGCTTGCCTTCCGAAGTTGTGGGTGCTCCATCCCTGGAGGCTTTCTAAAGGAGACTGAAATAGTATAGGGTCTCCTTCTTAAGCAGGGGGTTGGACTAGAGGACCTCTAAGGTCTCTTCCATTATTCTATGTTCTGTTTTACCACTGCAGGATTGAATTGGCCAAGAAAATATTATGGGAGGCAGATAATCCCTCAAGTAACTAGGCCCTATGCCATGTAGGACTCTATAGGTAACAACCATCACACTGAATTGCACAAGATTCTTGATTATGTGCTGATTATACATTGCTTCTGGTATATTTCTTTTGGTTTCCTATGGTATTTATTCCATTTTTATTTTATTGTTGTATGCCACCTAGAGTCACAGACTTTAAGAGGCAAATCAATAATAATGTTTCATATGTATTAGAGACAACTTCATGTAGTGAAACATGAAAATGTTTCATTCCAAATTTTCACAAACTATGTAGCAGTACTTTTTGAAATATGTACTTTAGTTGATTAAGAAGTAGCCCCAAGGTGTCAAGGCCAATCTTTTTTGCATTTTAGAAGTGCAGGTTTAAAGGAAGAAAATTGTAATTGTTAAAAACTCCAACCTCCTGAAAGGTTTGCCAAGGGTAAGGAGTTACAGGGCAAAAGGGGTATAATGTATGTGAGAAAGACCTTAGGAGATGGGACAAAGAGATGCTGTCTAGAAAACCATCAGAAAGGAGAAAATATAGCCCAAAGCTGGATAGTGGGCAAAGCAAGATGCTGAGAAGAGACTGACAGGAGATTTGTACTTTCAGACTTCCAAGATTCAGTTTAGATAGCCTTATAATAAAGTAGTGTATCTGTATCTGAGAAACAGAGTTTTAATGCCTCTGGAAAAATAAAAAAAGCTCTCAAAATTCCATCAGCTCCAAATAGTGTGATGATTTAAATCCTACACATTCTGGTGGTATCATAATACTCCAGCCCTTACATCAGGCAATTCAAAGAATTGTACTGTACTGTAGCTTGAAAGTTGATCAAAGATTGCCAACCTTACAGAGATCAAAGCGAAAACACCCTGATGATTGAAAAGATCTTTCATTTATGCAGTTCAAAAAAAAATACAGTCCAGTTTTGCTACCCTAGAATTTGATAAGGTGTATCTTAAATCTTTATATACAAAAGAGTGGATTGGGTCTCTAAAAGTAAAAATAATAATAAGAAAGAGCTCCATGACCCATAAATTGTTTTGTCTTCATCTCTGACAAAGCATTGAAAATCTAAGGATGTCCTTCATCCTCCACATTTTTGCACTCCTAATTTAGTTGTTCACCTAAACAGAGACCCAGAAGAAAACAGATTTGTATTATCTTGGCATGTTGCTAGAGCAGAAATTCATTATTATTATTTTCACAATTTGGCAAGCAGAATTTTAAAAGAAAGAACCAGGCTACCGACAACTTTTCCAACATCCTCTGAAGAGAAGGTCTGCCAAGGGCTAGACAAATACCGGTATCAAAAACCAGCAGCATAGTAATGATTGCTCAACACAGCTTCAGTAACTTGTAAAGAGTGGAACTATTCTGATCTTAACCATATGCCCAAGCCCAGAATGTCACCATTGGAGCAGCCTGCCCAAGGACAATTGCATTATGGACACTTCAACTAGTGCTTGACTAGATGAGATTAGAAAAAAAGTGAACTCCCCCACCAGATAAATTTGTTAATCACAATGCTAATTTACAACACATCCTATTTTTCTCCAGAAATATTTAGTTCAGGTACATGTAGAATATAATGGCAAATCTAGATTTTATTTACTGGACTGAAACACGGAAAATTATTGGTTGTTCTAAATTCTTTGTGCCCTTAATCTATGAGAGGAATGCATTTTTTACTAAATCTTGAGAGAACAGTTTAAGAAATGGTATATTACTGTAATGGTTAGAAATATATTGGAAAGTGCCTATTTAATAATTTTCATAGAAATACTAAATACAAGAGAAAATTAATAGCCTATGGTAGGATATCTAACACAATAACCATTTACTAGTTTTCTTTCTTCCTTATATCCATAGTATATAGCTTGTAACTCTGGTAAAGATGAAGGGGAAATATGCTTGGCCTAAATTATTAAACAAACTCACTCTATGCATACTTCATCGAAATCATATACAAACAGGAAAAAAGATGCACACTATAGTCCTCACAAATAAGAATCCAGAAAGACTTTATGATCAGAAAAATAACAAGTAAACAATATCAAATTTGATAAATTTCTCAAATGTATATCTCTCAACTCAGCCTCAGTTCAATTAATGTTTGCCTATAGTTCCTTTGATGAATGCCTTCATGTGAAGATTATTTTGATACTCAAAACGCAAACAGCTTTGGGCATGACATGATATAGAAAAAGGAACAAGAAGCCAAGAATAAACAAGTCCTGCCAATAAAACCATCTGACATTTGATGTTTTATCTCCACTGCCTAAAATACAACCAAGCTGCTCCTGTATCAGGAAGTTTCATCATCTGACAGGGAGGAAAATAGCACGACTCCTATTTTAGTCAAGTGGAGAAATTTGAAAAAAGCGTTGCCATATATTTCAATGTTTTGGCCAGACAGATCACTACCACCACCACCCAAAATCAAAGAGGAATATGTACATTCTGAAAGCATAAAAGTGTCTGTATTTTCAATAGTCAGGCAAACAAGCTGAACATATTCTTTAACATTAAGAAATATATATATATATATATATATATATATATATATATATATATATATATGTATGTATGTATGTATGTATGTATGTATGTATGTATGTATGTATGTATGTATGTATGTATGTATGTCTATAAAAGTGCAGATTTGTTTTATTTTAAAAATAAAGATGTAAAAACAGCTTTTTGAAGGATGAATTGGTGATTTTAGTATGGAGCAGGATAAAAAAAAGGAACACTTAATGTTTTCCTAATTATTCCTCTGCTCTCCTCCTCTCAATTCTTTTCACTTTCCATTTCATTTCATAACTCTATTTTGAAAAATATATCCTATTTTCTGATATAAAATTATTCAATGCAATTTACAAGAAAAAAAAACCTGTGTTGGTTTTGTAGACAAGAAAAGGAATTTCCTTTACTTTATCTTTCTTGATATGTACAGTTTCTTCCCAAAATTTCTTTGTTTCTAGTGAATACAACATCTTAAAAGTGTTTTCTCAGCGGAAGCAATTAATGCTCTCCTTTGTTCTCTTCTTCCCTGAAGTATTAACTCATGTTAAGTTAAACATATTGAAATCAAATAGAGTGTCAGTCTAATGCTTATTTTGTAAAATAAGAGACTGAATACGTTGAGTCCAGATTTAGATATAGCAAATTGACAGAAATGAAGATGCTCAAGTTATCTTCTCTGTAACACTGGTACATTCTGAAAATGTTAGAAAAAGAATTGGGAAGGGTGGTGTAGGATGCTGAGCAGAACAGGAAAATAATCAGGCAGAAGTACTATCCATTTACGGGGGTGCCAGTTCATATTCTTTTACCAATCAATCCTATATACATTTTCTCAAGAAATAAAGTTCTCTTATGTTCAACTGCTCTTACTAAGTCTGCATAAAATTACTGATTTATTTAACTAATATCTGCAATGTTAATATTTCTTTAACATTACAGAGTTCCTGAAGACTGAGTCAGGTAAATTTTTAAAAATCCAAATAGTATTCCCCCCCCCAATAACTTACTTGACACCAGTACTGGAGAGTGAACAAAGAACACACTGTCCAAGAGGAAATCTGCACAGAATGTTACTGTTTGTTCTCTATGAATGCAGAGGTATATCTGCTAAAAGAAAGGCATTCCATTCCTCTCCAGAGATTTCCCCTTCATTTAGTAGAACGGCAGCTCTATGTTCACATCCCTTCCATTCAAGTTATGTTAGCCTGTCAGTTAAGACCCTTATTTGCTAGGCAGCCCTTTGCTACAAAAAATTAATCCTAGACTTCAACTTGGCTTTACTTGCTCCTAATACAAAAGCAATTATTTGTATGCAATTTGCTCTTGGAAGCTAAGTGAGGGCATTTAAATATTGAACTACTGGAAAATTACTGTGCAGAAAAATGTTCTTTGGCACATCATTCTTGCAACTCAAATATTATTTTCACAAAACGTTAATACCATAACTACATATTGATATGTTTGCCAGCCTTCACCTTCCCAAATGGACAAATTGGAGAACTCTTATTTGGAGAACTGCAATCAGACTAATTATTTGGAGAACTACATTCAGACTAATTCTTATTCCAGGTTGTAGTTCTTTTGGCTTTATTCTGTGTTTGCCCCAATTACTCCTTACATTTGCTCTGCCTCAGTGAAATATAAGAAACCGTATAACTGGTGAGTTCCAGAGAACAGAACATATTGGTGGAGCATTGTATTAGTGGCAACCCTTCTTTAAAAAAATCTTCCAAGGCCATTCTCTATTTTTATTCTAATTCTGTGTCCTCTTAATTCTAGCAGATATTCTGTGACTGATTGCTGTTGTTATTCTTGGCTGATGACTATAAAATGCTACCATTCCCCAATCTGCCACCAACTGTATGTTTTGAGAGAGCAACCAAAACTCCTAAGTAGCTGTCAGACCAACCTTCATCATTAACCTTCATCTGCTAAATGAAGAAAGAACTGAAAGAAGAGAAAGAGGTGATTACAACAACTTTAAGGAAGGATACTGATGATATTGATATAAATTGTTATTCAAAGAAAAAATGACACAAAGGAATTTTAGCCAAGGATAGAAGTAAGGATAGAGTTAATAAACAAAAGGAAGCTAAAGGAGGCAGCAAGTCAAAACTAGTTCACGTACTCAGGAAGAGATTCAGCTTTTCTTGTACGACAACCCTGACGTACAGGCGGCTGTTGGCAGGCTGTGTGTTACTGAAAAACTTAAATGAATCCTAAAAGGTATTGTATCAGCATATGGTGGACTCATAAACAACAACAAAACCCCCAAACCTACTCTATTTTTTATTTCTGTAGGTTTTTTTCTGATTTGATCAGCACACTGTAAAAATGAGATATTCTCAAATAAATGTCCAATTCTGAAGAGCAAATGATTTGCTGCCAACTTTAGACTCATTTAAATCTTTTCAAATGCAATAATCAGACAGAAAATAAAAATTCAAGAGATTAAAATACCATTCTCTTAGAATTAACTGTGAACATAGTTAGCATTTGATAACTTTTTTCTGAATAATTAAGAGTTGAACAAAAGTTGAACAACCTTGCAAAACTTTTATATAATATGTGAATATGAGAGATATTGAATGAGAAAGAAAGAAAGAAAGAAAGAAAGAAAAAGAAAGAAGGAAAGAAAGAAAGAAAAAAGAAAGAAAGAAAGAAGGTAAGTATAGCTCTTGTGGCAGGTTCTTATAGAATGATAATTTATAATCTAGAAACGTCAGCTAAGAATGCAGAACAGAACTGCAAATCCTTAAGATATACACACAAAAGAAGTAGAGAATTACCAGTCAGAAGAGTCTTCCTGTTTTTGAAATGTCGGAGATATCAATATTTTTGTTCTTGTACATCCAGATCTTGTTAACCCGGTCTTCTCTTAATGCTTAGTTCCTCTAAAGGTCTAAGTTTAACTGAAGAACAAGAACCTGCAATCAAGAGAAAAAGAGAAGGCGATAAGAGCAGGAAAGAATTTCAGCTGCTGGCTGCTGCTACTGTTCTAGAAGCATTTGAGCTATTTTCAGCACTCAACGGGTTTGTCCGCAGTAAGAGAAACCAGAAAAGTACATGGGCAGGAAACTTAGGAGAACTTGGTCTGCTGCTCAAATTCCACATCCACTTTTGAAATGTTGAGAAAAATCAATTTTCAGGCTATTCAAAAAAGTACACTGCATGTTTGCACCAGAACCAGACCATAATCACCTTCATTTTTCTTGGACCCAGTAACCAATGTGGCAAGCACAGAAAATGTTGTGTTTTTAATAGACTCAAGCCAATTTCTCTGAACAGGAGTTCATTCTCTCCTTATTTTATTTTGTATCCTTCTGGCATCAGTGTCCAGGAACAAACCTAGCTTCCTAAAAGGGAAGCCACCAGTTTATTTCCAGTTTGGAATTAAATTTTTGAAATCATTCACTTAACTCTTTCTGAATATTAGTGACAGAGGCTGTTGACATTGTAGTATTTAACTAACAGGGAATCCGAAACCAATTACATTTTCACTCACTGCCATGAAAGATAAACAATCAAGCTCTCTTCAATTTAGAATGGCATAATTATTATATATTTGGTATATTTAGGCACTTACCACATTCAAAATATGTTCAACACGTCATTTTTTTGCTTTAAACTTTTAATCTTTAGATTAAGAGTTTTTGTATTTTTATGGGTTTGAACCTTTGATGTTGTATAGTTTGCTGAAGCACTATAAATAAAGCACTATTTTAGAAACTTTTAAGAAAAATCTATCTTTGCAGATGGAAAGCTGTGACTGAGAGGTGGAGATCTTGGCAGGACCAAATTTAAGAAAATATCTCCATTTTAAGGGGATCATTACTATCAGGAAGGAAAAAGTAATTATTTGTGAATTAGCCCCTTCCCATGTCAGTGAACTTTGCAGGATGTCTAGAAGTTTGTGTATTGTTTGATTTCCTAACTGTATTTTTCAGAAGAAACCACCAGATTACTCATATTTATTCTGAAATGTTCTTCAAAGGATTTTCCATTAAATTGGAAAATTAGTATACACACACAAAACAAACCAATTTTTAAAGCTTCCACTCAGGTTCCAGGCCTATCAATTTTTTTATAACCTGTTGAAAGGGATAAATTAATCCTATACCTTGGTGCTTGATACCCAAGATATTTTCAAGATAAGAGGGAAGAAGTAATACAAAATTCAGCAATAAAAACCCACATAGGGAAGTATTTCTTTTTAAGAAAAATACTCAACTAATGGATTTCCTAGAATTCATATTTTATTCAAGTAAGACAGTAGAATGAACATTCTCTGGAACAATTTCTTCAATTGTCTCTGATTAAATGTAAGCAATATTTATAAAATATTCTACTAATTGGTATACACTCTATTTCATATATACTGCTAAGCCATAATTTTGTTTGCTTTTGCCAATGTACTTTGTGGGAGGAAAGTTTTGAACATAGCCAGTGCTGCATTTATCAAGCTGCAAATTGTGATTAAGCAGGTGTGAAGGACTCTTTCATATTGAACTGTGATATAGCAAAAGCATCAGAGCTCAACCTTCAGATTCATTCAATCATCACTGTCGCTATTCCATTTATGGATGCCCCTTGCATTTCTCTTCTCTAAACGGGAGAATGAAGAACCATTAATAATTTAATAATATAATGCTAAATAACTAAAATGGGAAGGAAGGAAGGAAATTAGCAACAGTTTTTGTATATAGAAGGGCTTAACTTCATCTCCTAGTTAAGTCCCCAGTTAAAAAGGATTGGGCAACAGGTCATGGAAAGGAAAAAACAGTAATTATGGCCTAGATGGACAGATAGTCTAAATTGGTATAAGCCTGCTTATGCAATTTCAGACAGAATTGACCAGGAAACTACAGTAGTTATGAAACTTAAAAATTATAAGCCAATCATATTAGTTTTAATTGGTAGAATACTGCATGACTAAGTGTCAGTATATCTACCTAATTTATATAATTGCTTATTCCAGTAAAACTATCAAGTAAGTTTTAGGTTTATATTCTGATTAACTGATTCTTTTGTTTAACACTAAACAGGTCTATTTTTTTTTTAGCAGAAAGGAAGAGCAAAAATGCAACAAATCAAAGCTTTATCAACACCTTCATGGAAAATTAGAATTAAAAGGATAATTATAGGCAAGGGAGCTGCCTTATTATTTATATCTTCTGTTTAAGTAGCAGCCAACCTAACTTTGAATCATTTGGGGAGGAAGAAGGGCATGACCAATGGATTGCTTTTGTACATGGAGCTGCACAGATTTCTAGTTTGCAACCAGAGATTGCAAACTATACCTGATATTCAGTGTATATTCTATTATATACTGAGGAACAATGAGTTCAAACTGTTTCAGCACTGACAGATCTGTGGCTTGTTATTTTTGATCCAAAAATTAAACAGCTATGGTGGAGTGCCTTTAAGATAATAGAGCTTTCTGGTAACATGGCTGCCATGCACTTTCATGTTACTTAGCTTATCATCCAGCCCCAAGAAGTCCATATATATTTGATACATTCTACATTTTGCATTGGTTCTGTGCAGAAGTTTGCCTTTTGTAATGCATTACCCATAAACCTTAACTACCAAAAAACTAGACCATAAACTTTACTATATTAACAGGCCAGTCATCAATTCTTTCTAGTAAATACTTTTGAATAAATTTATATTTGACAGTTTGGCACATTTTAGATGTACTGTGGCTACACTTGTCTAATGACAAGATGTATGAGAGTCATATGAAAAGTACCTAGAAGGTACCAAGTCACCAATCCCTGTCCCAAGTCCCTCCCCATAATGAGCATTCATTTTTAAACAAAACCTCCATAATATTTCTCCCTGGAATGATATATTAATAAAGTAATATGAAAACATTGTATCAAATCATTAATTGCATAATTGTATACAGATTATATATAGTTGGACACGGATACATACTGTACATACATCACATAGTGGACAATCTGAATATGGGCAACTATTTTTTCCCATTACAGAGAGTGAATGAACATCCAGTAGGGCTATAGATTTAATTATTGCTTTGAGCAATTATTCAAATACAGAATAGCTCACAAACTCTATTCTATGACTCAGAGTAAACCAGAATAATTTTTTTCAATCAGAATTTTTGACTGGGGCTGATAGGTGTTATTGATAGGATAAATTTATAAGATAGTTCAAATACTTTGTAAATAACGAGTAGTATTTTTATAGGTTTGAAAGTTCAATTTTCCTCTATATTGTGGTACCAACCCTCATCCTAGATCAGTGTTTCTCAACCTTGGGAACTTTGGGATGTGTGGCTGGCTGGGAAATTCTGGCAGTTCAAGCCTACATGTCTTACAGTTGCCAAGACTGAGAAACACTATCCTAGATAGAGCTTTACCAAGCTGATTGATAATGTATTGATCAGATTCTAATCCATTCACTTGACTTTACAAAGATACAAGAGGATTGGTCTGGGGTGTTCTACTGTAAGTAACTTGATCCATTTCGTGGAGAAGGAACAAGAAGTTTTACAAGTATTGCAAATGCAGTCTACTCAATTCTCAACTACATCTTTCCAGACAATAGATACTAGCTTACACAAATCAATATTTCATGTGTTAGAGCTCTATTAATGGCATATGAATGTTATTTGACCAGGAAGAAATTGTCTGGGCAGGAGAGAGACAGAATGTACAAAATGTAAGCATGTGATATGACTTCTTTCAGCAGTTGAATCTTTGGGTGTGAAAAGAGGAAGGCTGAAATTTCTCTTCATAAGGAGAGGCACAAAAAAGTGCCTAGAATTTGAAGTAGGACTGGATGTCATAAATTCTGCACCATCTAGCCAATCTTCTCAGGGACTGTCAACTATCTGTCACTGCAGAATTACAGTAAAGATTTAGATTCTAGTCATGTTTATCGAAATCTCCAGGGAGTTATAAACTAATCTATGCCTATGCCAAGAAAGCATGCACATGGAAAAGCAGATGTCACCCATAAAGACTGTTGTCCACATCGTTCTTTGACATTCCAATTTTGGAGATACTGGAATGCTAAGGAAAAACATTGAAACAAAACTCTTTCTCCATCTGCAATACTATCTGAAGAATAGGTCCATTATCTCATTTTCTATGATGTGGGAGTATCCAATTCTCAGAGTCAAAGGAGTACTGCTTTGCTATGAAAAAAAAAAAGATCAATGGAAAACCAGTGTGGCGATTAAGGTACTGGACTGACACTGGGAGTTCTAATCTTCCACTAAACTACAGAAGCTCATTATGTGCTTTTGGTCAGTTATTCTTCTTTATCCCAACCTACTTGAAGAGGAGGGAGCACTGAATATGCAGTCTTGAGCCCCTGTACAAACAGCAGGGTATCAATAAATCAATAAAAGAGTCATCAATTAAACAAAGAAAAGACTGTGTCTTCAGGATCTAGGTAAAATATATGGTGAGCACAGGAAGCAAAACTGAAAGTAGTCACATCAATACGATGTTGTGCCTATATTTACATATTTGAAACAAAGAACAATTGACTTTGTCTGAATCATGAATGAGGCAAAGGCTTAGTTATACAAAAAATCTGGAGGAAATGTCAGGTTTACAATGCTTATTCTGGCTTAAGGGCAATTCAGCAAGATGGATCATAGTAAGATAAGTATCTCCTACTGTTTGTGACCCAAGTAGGCTAAATAAAGAAGAAATTATGGATGCAGAATGACAAGGAATATATGAGGCATTTAGAATCACAAAGTGTACTGTGTCTGCAGAGTACACTGTGAAAGAAATCACCTGAGGTGTCAAATTCCCGAAGCTGTGAGAGTCTCTTTACTGTGAACTTCAGAAATTAAACAGTTCTAATGCTCAGCTACAGAAAATGTCCTACATTTTCAGGTATTTCTTTGTTTTAAATTGTTGTCATTATTTTGCACCTCAAGGATGCCATTTTTTAAAAAATATTGATGTGCATACTTATTAATATTTAGAGGCAAATAAGATAGAATTCATGCTTTTAAAACTGACATGTGGATCTACCGGTAGCTGTTTTGGGGGTGGGGGATAATTGAGGCCATGGTCTACAACTGTTTCACTGGTGAAACCAGTAATCACATTTTAAGATTTGTAAAGAGATTGCTTTTATTAAGAAATTGTTACTTCAAATATAAAGTATAGTCAATTAATTGCCACAAATTTCTTTAATGGCAAACTTACAAATGAAATTCTTCCTCTATTGGATATGAAATGAGACAACCCAAGAATGGGTCTTCCAGTTTTAGAGTATGTGGGGCATAGGTTATTTGTCATAAATTTTAACAGGAAAAAACTCAAACAACAAAAGAAAAGAAAGCCTTTTGAATAATCAACTGGAACAATTTCACACTCAGCTATAATTTGGCAGTACTGACAATTCAATGCAAAACAAAGCTGAAATTTCACTTAAAAAAACTATTTCCTCTGTCTAGGAAAGCGGTTCTCAACCTTTTCCGGGGCTCGACCCCGGCCCGCATCGCGCATGTGCGGCGCGACGCCCTGCTTCGTGCATGCGCGGCGCAACAGCCCGCATCGCGCATGCGCAACGCGACGGCCCGCATCGCGCATGCGCGGCGCGATGGCCCGCATCGCGATAGGGAAAAAAATGGCCGACCAAAAAAAAAATGGCCGACCAAAAAAAAAAAAGACGGGACACATCACGCATGTGTGGCGCGATGGGGCACATCGCGATACGGAAAAAATGGCCAACCAAAAAAAATGGCCAAGCCCCCCCCAAAAAAATGGCCGACCCAAAAAAATAAATGGTGGACTGCGGTGCTTGGCGACCCCCATGAAATGGTCGTTCGACCCCAAATGGAGTCGCGACCCACAGGTTGAGAACCGCTGGTCTAGGAATTCCAGCTTTAAAACTGCAAATGTAAAGCTTGAATGCATTATTGATATCTTTTTTTTATCTCTGTGCATTCATAGTTTTACATTTCTAAATTACAATAATTTCTGGTCTTTCATGTCAAACTATATCTCCAATCTCAATCAAAATGAAACTGTTGTTATTGGGCAGTCTGTTGTACTACTAGAAAGTGTTTTACTTAATAAGCTTACAATAAGAGGGTTTTTCTTTTAGTTACAAGCTGAATATGGAAGACTGAAATTTTGCACATACATGTAAATTTGCAAAGCATCAAGGAAGTAACTGTAATGTATTGGCCACAACTGTTTTAAATCACTTGTTTAATGTCTGACCTACATTGCTGTATTGTTTAACAGTTGCTGTTACTGAAAGCCAGACTGGCTGTCTCCAAGCTGATAATGAGGTTTGGGGCAGGAAACTGTTACTTTAAACCAGTGATTCTCAACCTTTCTAATGCCGCAACCCTTTAATATAGTTCCTCATGTTGTGGTGAACCCCAACCCCCCATCCAACTGGCCGGGGGTTATCAAAAAAAGAGGAAAAAATGGGAAAGTATAGGTAGTCCTCAACTTACAACAATTTGCTTAGTGACTGTTTGAAGTTACAACAGCACTGAAAAAGCGAATTATGATCATTTTTCACACTTATGATTGTTGCAGCATCCCAGGGTCATGTGATTTACATTCGGATGCTTGACACCTGATTCATACTTATGACATTCACAGTGTCCCAGGGTCACATGATCAATGGCCAGGGGGCGTGGCCAGCTGATCACTCAGGTTGCAGAGTGCCTGTGGGGGAGAATCTGTGGGTCTCTGGAATGGGACTGGGGTGGGTGCCTTCCTTCCTTCCCTCCCTTCTCTCCCCTTGTCCCTTCCTTCCTTCTTTCCTTCCTTTCCTTCACCTCCCTTAGTCTCTTCCTCCTTCCCTTCCTCTTTCCCATTGTCCTTTCCTTCTTTCCTTCCCCCCCTTAGTCCCTTCCTTCCTTCCTTCCCTCTTTGTCCCTTTCTTCCTTCCCTCCCTTCCATTGTTCCGTCCTTCCTTCCCTCTCTCATTGTCCCTTACTTCCCTCCCACTTCATCCCTTCCTTCCTCCCCCCCTCCGTGCCCAGGAAGGGACAAGGAGAGGGGGACAGGCTGCCAAAGGCAGAGGAGAGCTCCTCCCAGCTCACTTGCTCAGCTTCGCCAGAAAACATGCGGCTTGCTAAGTTAGTAGAAGCCCCGGGATCAGTGCCAGGCTACAGCTGATTCGCGCTTCTGCTAAATTACCAGGTGGCATGTTTTCTAGCAAAGCTCCAGCAAGTTTGCTGGGCAGGAGCCAAGGAGAGCTGGTACAGCTGACCTGCTTCTTGGCTGCTCTGCAAAAGCGCAGATCAGCTGTAGAGGTTCACCCCGATCCTGGACAAGAGGGAAGGAAGGAAGGACGGAAGGGACAAGGAGAGGGAGGGAGGGAAGGAGGGACAAAGAGGGAAGCGAAGGAAAGGAAGGAAGGAAGGGACAATGGGAGAGGGAGGGAAGGAGGAAGTAACCAAAAGGGAGGGAAGGAAAGGAAGTTCCAGCCAGCAGAGGCTTGGCAGCCTGGCTGCCGAGAAACAGAAGAGCGCAAAGCCAAGGAGAAGAAGATGGCGGTTTCTTCCCAAAGGGGGCTCCTTTTCTCCACCCCTTCCCTGGGTTTGTGGGGAATTTCTCGTCACCAACGCTGACAGGAGTTCCTTCGAGCCCGCAGCGAGCTTTCTCACCCCCTTTGCTTTTCTCCCCCCCGCTTTCGTGAGGATTGTGGCGCCCTTGGGAAGCCGATCGTGCTTTGAACCTTAGGAGAGGAGGAGGAGTCCCTTCCTCCTTCCCTCCCTCTCTCCGTCAAGCCCCGGCAGGCTTGACATGAACAGGCGGAGGAGGAGTTGAGGATGGGCGGGGTGGCAAAGGAGATCGGCGGCCATCGCCAGATCTCCCGGCTGACAAGTGCAAGTTCGGGGGTCGCCAGCTGACAGGCGCAGGAGTTGGGTGCTGTGGCGGCCTCCCCTTTGCTGACCTGCGTGCACGAGAAGAAGTCAATCTGGTTGCTGCACAATGAGTCTCTGGGGAGGGCAGGGCCTTGCTCTGCGCCTGTGCTCTTCATGTGCCCCCTGCAGGGCACATTTGGTAGAGTTCGTGCAGACTGCCGCCAAGCAGCATATTTTCCACAAACAAGTGAGATGGAGTGGAGGGGGGAGGGAGAGAAGGCGGTTGATAAGTCCTGCCTAAGACCATCGGAAATATTTGTTTTCCGATGGTCTTAGGCGACTCCTGTGAAAGACTCATTTGACCCCCAAAAGGGTCACGACCCACAGATTGAGAACCGCTGCTTTAAACCTATTGGTTGCCACCTAGAGGCTAACTATATAAATAGCTGTGCAGCAGCCTTTAGGGCTGCTTCTGTTCTGAGTTAATAAACTTGTTTGCTGTTTCAACACTCTGCCTCATTCAATGCCTAAAGAACTGAAGATATAACAGTAACATTTTAGTCAATCCAAAAGGGACATACAGATTGTAGTAAAGATTTTGGAAATGCTTCTGTGGAACTGGAGATAGTTGCATTTTATTATTTTTAATTAAAAATAAAATATTGGTAAAAGATCAAACTAAAACATTCTTCATACACACCTTTCTAAATAACCTTTGTTGCATGGCCTAGACCAGGGATCTGCAACATTAAACACCCAAAGAGCCACTTGGACCCGTTTCCCAGAGAAAAGAAAACATTGGGAGCCGCAAAACTTGCGAGCGCATGCAAGGGGTGGGGAGCGTGATTGAAGAGTTTAATTAAAAAGAAATAGAGGCTGCTGTGCATGAGTTCTCTCTCTCTCTCTCTCTCTCTCTCTCTCTCTCCCTCTCTCTCCTCTCCCTCTCTCTGTCTCCTCTCTCTCTCTTTCCTCTTTCCCCTCTCTCCCTTTCTCCCTCCCTCTTTCCGTCTCTTTCTCTCTTTCCTCTCTCCCTTTCTCTTTCCTCTCTCTCTCTTTCTCTTTCCTCTCTCTCCCTCTCTTTCTCTCCGTCCCTCTTTCCGTCTTTCTCTCTTTCCTCTCCATCTCTCCCCCTTTTTCTCTCCTACTCCCCCCTTCTCCCTCCTCTCCCTTTTTCTCTCTCTCTCCCTCTTTCTCTCCCTCTTTCCTCTCTCTCTCTCCTCTCCCTCTTTTTCTCTCTCCCTCTCTCCCTTTCTCTTTCTTTTTTTATTTTTTATTGGTTTCCCCCCCATATATGCAAATTTTTTCCAATCAACAAGTTGTCTGGAATTAGCTAAACTAATATATATTCAATTCCTAATCCTTGTTTCTTTTCTCTAACCAAATATAAAATAAGTTCCAAGTTTGATAATGGTCTGTATCTTCTTTGTCTTTTAGCCTCATGGTTAATCTGTCCATTTCTGCACAGTCCAAAATCTTCCTGATTATTTCCTCTTCTTGTGGCAAAGCTTCATTTTTCCAATATTGTGCAAAGATTATTCTTGCTGCTGTAGTAATATGTAGAATTAAGTATAATTTCTGCTTATTAATCTTTTCAGCCTCACTTTCCCTCTTTCCCTTTCTCTCTTTCCCCTCTCCCCTCTCCCCCACTTTCTCTCCCTTTTTCTCTTTCTCTTTCCTCTCCCTCTTTCTTTCCTCTCCCTCTCTTTCCTCTCTCCCTCTCTCTCCCTCCCTCTTTCCGTCTCTTTCTCTCTCTTTCCTCTTCATCTCTCTCCCCTTTTCTCTCCCTCTCCCCCTCTCCCTCTCTCTTTCTCCCTCTCTATCTTTTTCTCTCTCCCTCTCTTTCATCTCTCTCCTTTCCCTTTTTCTCTCCCTCCCTCCCTCTTTCTCTCTTTCCCTCTCTTTTTCTCTTTCCTCTCTCCCCCTCTCCCCCACTCTTTGGCTCTCTCCCTCTCTCTCTTTCTCCCTCTCTCTCTCTCTCTCTCTCTTTCCTCTCTCTCTTTCTCCCCCTCTCCCTCTCTGCAATCTTCTGCTCACCTGGCAAGCTGGCTTCAAGCCATTCTCCAACAAGCTGACACAGATTTTTATTGGGCTGGCTCTCTCCTCCCCTTCCTGCTTCCTGCAGAGATGCAGCAAAGGGAGGAGCCCCGCTCAATAAGCTTGTCAGCTCATCAGAGAATAGGGTGAGGCCACTCTCTTTTACACACATACATACACACACATAAACAGAGAGAGAGAGAGAGAGAGAGAGAGAGAGAGAGAGAGAGAGAGAGAGAGAGAGAGAGAGAGAGAGAGAGAGAGAGAGAGAGAGAGAGAGAGAGAGAGAGAGAGAGAAGCGCAAGTGCCTCTCTCTGTCTCTGTCTCTTTCTCTGCAAAGGGCAGAGGAGGATGGGAGCTGCAGGAGAAGGCTCAAAGAGCCACATGTGGCTCTGGAGCCACAGGTTGCTGACCTGTGGCCTAGACTGATGCTACTATTTACATGGACAGAAAAAGAAAACCCTGGAGAACCATGCAGGGTAGTAATATTGTTAGGCTCAATGAGAGGCAAAAGAAATGTGCAAATGTTTGATTCTTTAGAACTCTTAAATCAGGACAGATATTATGAAAATCAGGGATTGAAAACAAGCAAATAATTTCAAAAGTAAATTGGTTAACATCATTATGTTAGTAGTAGTAGTTATTATAATAGCAGTTATGTAACCAGTAACTACTATTACCTAATTCATTCTGTCTACAATCTTAGTAGTGAGACTGGACATTCAGATCCTTTTGCTGAAATATTGAAAGTAATCTTTGGATTCTTATTACATTGCAACCTTTGATTAATTCCAAAAAAGAGTCAGAACTGTTTACACAATTCTAAATATTCACAAAATTCAATATTTACAGTATTTTTCTTTTTGTTTAACCTATAACAGAGAATCTTACTTATTATAAGAGATGCGGTACATGATTGTGCATTTTCTAAAACGCAATATAGTTTTCACCCTGCCTTTTAAAAATGCTACATATGTGGAAACTGCACACTGCCTTTCAAATCACTTTTCCTCAGGAGGTGAAGTACCAGGAACTGGCAATACAAGTACTCCTCAACTCACAACCAATCACTTAGCCTAAGTACCAAAGGTACTTATGACTGGTTCTGAAGTTCTGTTGGTTGCCATCCCATGGTCATGTGACCATATGTCAGGCACTCGGCAACTGGCCTTGATTACCGCTGTTTGCAGTGTGCCCCAATCATGTTTTATGACATTTTTGCTGCAAACCAGCATTCTTTGTGTTAGGGACTCGTTTGTCAATAAGGGCGGGTTTCCAAATCCTCCACAAACACAACATCAAGACAGCATTCTGCACAAACAGAAAAATATCCACCATCCTAAGAAACCCCAAAGACAAAATTGAGTTACAAAATCAAGGAGTATATGAAATCCCATGCACCGCTTGCCCCACCACATACATCAGACAAACCAACAGAAGAATAAGTGCATGCATTGAAGAACACAAGAACTCAGTCAAAAAAGAGGAACCAACTTCTTCCCTGGTCCAACACCTTAAAGCCACAGGACATGAAATTGATTTTAAAAAGACCAGAAATTGAACACTTTAATAACAGAATAATCTGAGAAGCCATTGAGATAGAAAAACGCCCACACAGCATGAATAAACGAGATGATACCTCCCGCCTACCAGCCATTTGGAAACCTGCCCTTATTGACAAACGAGTCCCTAACATAAAGAATGACACCAGGCCCACACTAACGAAAACCACACAGGATGTCACCACCACACATCCATGCAAAAAGCAAACCCAAACCCACACCGATGATGAGGCACGAGCACAAACCAGAAGCCAGACTACAGCTGCATCATTAGCCACTTTAAACCCCTCCAATCCATACATGAAGCAAACTGACACCCACCATGAAGATGAGGCACGGCCACGAACGTGAAGCCAAACAGCAACGCAGCTCACCATCTCAAATCCCCCTGCAACTCAGACTAACCTAAGCACAACAAAGCCCCCACCCAAACAGAACACTCCCCCATCCAATCAAAGCACAGTCAATCCCCCATCCAATCAGAGCACAGCCAAGCCCCTAACCAATCAGAACACACCTCCACCCAATCAGAACACAGCCAAGCTCCCACCCAATGAGTTCATACCCCCACTGGCAGTTAAAAGGAAGAAACAGCTACGATCACACATTAGTCCTAGAAGTACGAAACCAAAAACATCAGCCTGAAGATGACGAATGGGACTTCGTCAAAACGTCACCAAGACACTTCCAATTTTATACGGGAGAAAACCCGAATAACCAAAAACCTACATACATATACATATACATACACACACACACACACACACACACACACACACACACACACACACAATCCAATAGTAATCATTCAACAAAACATGTTGTCTGAGTATCTTATTCACTAATACAAATTACATTACTAATCCCTAAATCTTTTCTCTAACCATTGATAAAATAGATCCCAAGTTTGAAAATGTTCTGTTTCTTTTTTTTATTTCAACCTTAAAGTAAGTCTATCCATTTCTGCACAGTCTAGTATTTTTTTAATTATTTCTTCTTCTGGTGGTATTTCTTCATTCTTCCAGTATTGTGCAAATATAATTCTTGCTGCTGTTATCACATGTAAAATCAAATATGTACTTTGATTGTCAAGTTTTACCTAGTAAAAAAAAATTCAGGTTTATAGTCTATATGTTTCTGTAACATTTTTTCTAACCAAGTGTGAATTTTTGTCCAATATTTCCTTGCTTTAACATATGTCCATGATAAACATATGATAATAAGTACCTGGTTTATGCTTACATTTCCAACATTTCTCTGACATATTTTTAAACATTTTTGCTAATCTTGTTGATGGCAAGGGCCATCTGTAGAACATTTTGTATAGATTTTCTTTATAAGAGGCTGACATTGTCAATTTATAGTTTCTTTCCCACAAACTTTGCCAATTCTCTAAGTCTATATTATTTCCAAAATTCTTTGCCCATACTATCATTGTTTCTTTTATCATCTTCCATTTTCAGATTTAATACGAAATTGTACATTTTTTAATTAACTTTTTGTCAGAAGTTAGTAATGTCTGGTAAAATATAGTCTGCTCTTTATAAAATCCATACTGTTTAATATTTTTATCATATCTCATTTACATTTGTAAATGTGACCACCATGTTAAATTGATGCCCTGATTTTCCATCTCTTGTCTAGATTTTAAGTTTTCTTCAGAATTTAGAATATTTTTATATGTCCATATTTTATCAAGACTGACTAGATTTGGGTGTACAAATGCTTCCATTGTTGAAAGCCATCCTGGAATTTTCAAATAGATCTTACATTTTATTTTTCCCCATGTTAATAATAGTGCATTTCTAATATAGTGGTTTTGGAAGTATTTATGTATTTAATTTTTTCCATACCATAAAAAAGCATGCCAATCAAGTTGTAGGTCATGTCCCTCCAAGAACAGCAATCTTTTATTTCTAAGAGTTATCCATTCTTTTACCCATGTTAGCACTGATGCTTGATAATATAAACCCCATTCTGGGAAGCCAAAACTTCCATTTTGTAGCATTTTCAATTTAATTCTAGCTAGAATGAAAGAGAATGATCTTATTGATGTGATATACATCAATTGTTAATAGTTGAACTCTCAATTTGTCTCTTCACTAGTATAGAATACTTTCATTAACCTATAGTTTTCATTACTGAGGGTGGATCTCCTTCAGGATAATCTTAGAAAGCTATCTGGCTGCTGAGGGAAACAGAACATAGGCCTTAATGAATCTGTCTTCATCCAGTAAGCTATTACTTGAACGATCACAAACATATTTTTGCTATTTATTAGACTGTGCTACTATTTTTATTCTTCATAATACAATAATTCACTATTCATCAACTACCGTAGGTATCTTCCTAGATTACAACATCTGGAATTCTAAGGCTGTATTCCCATGCTGCCTAGGAATTGTAGGACTGGTAGCTTAAAACCTCCGGAAGATATTAACTGTTTCAACATCTACAAATAGATCCAATGATCCTGTTTCAAAAGTAGTCATGAATTTCTAATACACTACATAGATTTTTAATTTTAAATAGATTTTTAGGTAATCATCCAACCAAGCTACTTTTACTAACATAAACTATATTGGAAGCAATTTTATGGACCAGATTTGGAAACCTCATGTAAGGTAAATCAGGAAAGACTTTGACTCATCAAGAGAATAAATATAAAATGGTTCACTTCTTCCAAATGACATTATATGTATTAGAACTTACAGCAAATCCAAACAAGAATGTTTTGGAGGATAGACAATTATCTCCACACAGTTCACTCAGAGAAATGACAGACTTAATTTGAAAAGGCGATTCAAAATGCATTCCTCGGGAATGCTGCAAGCCTCCCTTAGCAACTGGGCATATACACAACAGCCAACAGAGTTGTCATTCCTCCACCAGTCAGGATACTGCTCTCTTCTCACATCATTCCTATTGGAAGTTAAAAACAACCTACAGCTGGGGGCTGAGAAAAGCAACTGTGATGCTGCTTCTCTGCTTTCCTACTCAATCCGCTGGATGTAGGAACGAAAAGAAAAAGACAATCTTATCACTAGGGGTGCTCATAAGGGGAAGGGGGATAACAGTTAAAATGGTGGATAAAATCATGTGATTGAAGCCCACACCCTTCTTATAGGTATCTGTGATGACCACAAAAAGGGAGCAAAACATTAATCACATGACCATCTTGATTTATTTTTTTTGTTTTTACCCTCTGATAGAGACTCTGATGGAACCCAAAGATAGGCAGAAAGAAGCTGAAGATCCTCAATCTTCTTCCATCTCTTTTCTAAATCTGAAATGGAATGTTGATAGAAATTCTTCTGCATCTTTCTTCTACCAATGTTCAACCAGCTTGATGGAAGAAACTTTTCTTCTGAAATTAATTTTAAAGGAAGTGTGCATTTCAATGGAATTCTAATGAGTGGGATGTTCCTGCATATATTCTGTATAAGATAAGCAT
Organism: Bothrops alternatus; assembly: GCA_034064705.1. NCBI lineage: Eukaryota > Metazoa > Chordata > Lepidosauria > Squamata > Viperidae > Bothrops > Bothrops alternatus. The sequence continues at coordinate 6,018,396 of JARGCV010000053.1, read as the reverse complement.
AACAAGAATGCTTTGTCTTTTACTGAGCACTCATATCTCCCTTCTTCCCCCTCCCTCAACTTCCTATACTTCCTTTAGGGAAGCTATTATGAAGGAATTCAACCCACTGGGCTTTTTCAGATGAGGAAGTGTATACAGTCAGGAAAACGTCAGACCAATCGAAAACAATCCCAGCAGTACCTTCAATTATATGTGATAATAATGTGAGTTCAAAAATACTACAAGAAAAAAAAATCAAATATGTTGAATATAAGATAGAAAGGAACAGTTTTTCAAAGGGGGAAAACACCTAAAAATTGCAAAGTAGATTGAATTGAAATTGAAAGACTATTTTAAAATGAATATGATCTGCTAGAAAATGGCAGTTTTAATATGGTAGAATAAAATCATTAAATACAAAGGTCAGGGAAATAATCAGATTATAACATTAAATCTAGAATTGCCTGTGGAATTTTGTCTTCTTTTCAATTTATAAACATCATCATCATAGGAGAAAACCCCCAGCTAACTATAGTGGGAGATCTTCGAAGGATAAGATTGTATAATTTGTTATATTACACTAAATGATGGGGAAATTATTCAGATTATAATATACAGGGGGGTGAACCTTTGCCCAAGTAAATAACATAGGAGTTCTCATCATGTTCTCAATAACTACTTTAGATATTAAAACTTTAGTGGTAACTGAAGGCAGGAAGAGCTGTCAGTTGTAGGAGATGACCAGGCTGAGCCTGAGGGAGGGGTCAAACACATCATCGATCATGAGCCCCTGCACACTCACAAGAAATCTAAGTCCAGCCCACCTTGAATTCCTTTCTATTCTTAACTTCCATTAATTTCCCTTGACTGTTAGTAGTTCAGATTCTTATAATAAATCTTTATACTTATTTGAACTGCCTGAATCTCTTGACTTCCTGGGCACTTGACACTGGTGATGACAATATTCCTATAAATTTAATAAAAGCTATCATTAATTAGTGGGCATATAGCTCAAAGATCAAGAATTAACAACAATCATCCCAATTTTTTAAAAGATGATAAATTATGCCCATCAAAATATAAGTGTATTCATTTCCTGAATGTCTTTAGTAAGACTTATTTACTACAAAAAATCAAATATAGCCTGATTCTCTTTAGGTGGCTATGTAAATTTCATCCAAGTTTTCTATATTGGAAGTTGAAAGAATGAACACCAGTATTGAACAGGCAGAGTTTAGGCCAAGCTATTCTACCCTGGAGTAGGGCTCCTTTAAATATGAATAAATCCAATTAAATGTTATTATGTTCTCTTTGTTTATTTTAAATGTTTTTTAAGCTCAATATTGAGCAATTGATAGAGGAAGAAATCTGAAGATAATTCCCTGGACCAAAATGTGTTGTCACCTAAAAGGAAATTATAATGTGAACTTTTCTTCTTTAAGTGACCATATTAACTTATGGTCATTTGATTACTGTAATATCAAATGACAAAGGGGCTAGACAGGCCCATCTACAGGCCCCACTATTGATGGTTTATGTCAGTTCTACAATAATGAGCTTAGTAAGTTGTATTTTAATACAGACAGACAAAGAGACATATACACACTATTAATTAATAAACACCTTAAGGCCTAGCTACATGCTAATTAATTTCCATGAAAATAACAGGAATTAAAAAATCTTTACATGCATCGGCTAGTAATTGAAAGGGGACTGACAGATCAATGGTGAGACCACACTTGGAGTACTGTGTACAGTTCTGGTCACCGCACCTCAAGAAGGATATAATGGAACTGGAAAGGGTGCAAAAAAGGGCAACAAGAATGATCAAGGAAATGGAGCGCCTCCCTTATGAAACCAGATTGCAACGCCTTGGTCTCTTCAGCCTTGAAAGACGGCGTTTAAGGGGTGATTTGATCGAAGTGTATAAAATCATGCATGGGATAGAAAAGGTGGATAGAGAAAAATTCTTTTCTCTATCACACAATACCAGGACAAGGGGACACTCCCTAAAGCTCATAGCTAAGAAAGTGAGGACAAATAAAGGGAAATATTTCTTCACCCAGAGGGTCGTTGATTTATGGAATTCACTTCCAGAAGGGGTCGTGACAGCTGTCAGCCTTGACAGGTTCAAGGCAGGGCTAGATAGATTCATGGATGCCAAGTGTATCGGTGGTTATTAAAATGGATGTCCATGTGCCGCCTCTATGTTGGTTGAGGCAGGCAGGATTCCCTTGAGTACCATTTGTTGGGGGTCAAGGGAAAGGGAGGGTTTTGCCTTCTCTTTCTGCTCAAGATCCCCATGTACAATTGGTGGGCCACTGTGTGACACAGAATGCTGGACTCGATGGGCTTTCAGCATGGCTCTTCTTATGTTCTTATGTTCTTATAACAGAAAGACAACGTAATCACAAATCAATGTTAGAAGTTGAAATTGCAACATTATAAATATTTTGGTACTATTTTTCACATCTCTAGAAACTGGAGAGCTTATAGCAGCTTGAAGAAGTGCAAATGCAATTCTTAAATTCTGTAATACAGCAATATTCTACTCCACCAGCAGTGTAAGCATTGTGGCAAAGCTGACTGCTTAATTGTCACGTGGTTCCCAATATGTAATTTATCAATATTATTGTCCTCTGAAAACTATACACACCAAATTGTTGAGATCAATTTTTGCAGTTTTCTAATGTGATTCTAATTTACTTTTCTATTTATCTAGAAAGTGTATACGTTTACCTATTTCACATAAAAATACATGAGAAAATTTATAAAGCCCATAGAAAACAAGGCAAAAGCCACTATTAACAACAATCATAACTATAACTAAGGTTCTTTATAGCCGACATATGTCACTAAAATCACATATTGTTCTCAACTAAGTATGTGGCTTAATGTCTGAGGGAAGAGCCAAATCTTTATGGCTTTCTGAGTGCAACTAATGTTATCTTAAGTTAGAAGGGGGAGGCAATCCTAGCCTGGTTGCATCTCCCTAATTTGGGGATGAAAAATGCTATATTTTTCATCAGGATTTCACTCGCTAGTATTTTTTGGATGCTGCAGATTCCAGGTGGAATAAAATTTCTACCAAGAAATTAGAGCTGTAGCTTATTCACTGAAGTGCTGACATCCATGGGATACCGAAATGCTAAATCTCTGATCAAACATTTCCAAGACAGATTTACAACAGGAATAGATTTTGGTTTATAAATATCCACCTGAGCTGTCCAGCAGTCAGACTGAAACCATCTAATTATTTAACTAATATAGTGAGAAGAGAACAGTGCAAGGCATTTACTTTGGCTCATTTCAACATACTCCTCTCAGTTGTATCCGAGGATTGCTATAAAAAGATTCCTTTCACCAGACAAGTGTGTCCTTGAAGCTAGCAGGAGGATAGAGACAAGCTGATCACGTACTTCTCTACTGCTTCTTTTATCAGGATATATATCAGACGTTTCCCCTATTTTAAAGAATTGCATAGATAGGTCCATGGTGTTTTATAGCTCCTAACTCTTCTCGGATCAAGATGCAAATATCCGACACAGCATTTCTAGGTTTTCCTGCAGCCAGCAGCATACATAAACAAGTTGTTCATAAGGCTAAATAATCAATTAAAGTAAGCGAAATTTAGGAAACGAGCAATAAAGTAAAAAGAGATAATGAAACTGAAATGTTTGCAACTAATATAATTATGTATATTAGCAGTGAATTTGATTACTTTTTCCTTTTTTCCTGTGTTTACTACAACTAAATAGATGCTGACTGTACTTTGAAACTGGATGTTTTAATTTTATTTCTTTCCCTGTTCTGGATTCAACTGGTCATAAAACACAGAAAATACAATGAACTCATCTGATCCTTTATTTAAAAAAGGTTATCTTAGCTCTGTCCATTTCTTTGCCTGAGAATAGCTAATCTATGCCTGTTGTATATAATTTAGCCAAAATAAGGCTTGATTCAAAATAGTTTGTGTCTTTGTATCTTACAGTAAACCCATCGTTTTAAGTTTCTCTATTCTGAAACACAGAGCAAAAGGAGATTCTTTTCACCAAAAAAGAGCAAAATGTTCTCTTTTTTTTATGTTCTCTTCATCTTTTAAGCAGGAAAAGCTTTAGAGTTTGCAGTAATTATACATGCATATGTGTGTTTGTGTGCGTGTGTGCATGTGTGTGTAGTATATATTATATACTACATTCATTTTGTGTGTATGTGAATGAGTGAGTGAAATAGCTGCATAGGCACATAGCACATATACAGAATTTAGCAAATTGCCCCCAATCCAAAATATAAAGGCTGTTCTTGCACTATGTTCACCTCTGAACTTATTCTTCTCAGCAAAGCTTTACCTAGAATATCACAAACATGGAAAATGCTCACTAAACACAGAAACATACAAAAACACAAGATACATAAAGTAAGGTATTTTTAAATGCAAATAAACAGGTTTTCTGCACAACTTCTCTGAAATTATCTCAATAAAATGTGCCAGGTTTCATCCTCTTAACAAGAAATAATTATTTTATGCAATTTTGTCGCAAGAGAAAAAAAATCATAGCTTTATTGTTCTAGCTAAAGTGGCAACCTATAGAATTAGCATGGAAGCTTTCAGCCAAATATCTGAACATATTTTTGAAGTAGGTATTAACTGAATCATTTATTTCTAAACTTTAGCAACATCACTAATATTCTATAGATCCATGCTATTGTCAAAATAAGAAGCTTAATATAATAAAATGAAGGATGGGAATAAAATGAAGGATGGGAATACCATGAAAGGTTTTTCAGTAAGCTATTGAATCACTTCAACCTTGCTATGATAAATTGTTCTGAATATAATTTTACTCAATGCTTCTTCACTAGAGAGTATGTTTCAATACTCATATATAGCACTTTTCAGCCCAAGAGGCAAAATTCACAAAACTACTTATCTGCTAGAATGGCCACTGCAGATGTTATATCTTTGGGCTTCAGGTAAAAATTTAAATGTTGAAGTTACTTTTTATTATTAAATATTGTAATAATATCTACAATATTTAATATGTCAGATGCTACTTTGGCTCTTAAAAGCAAAAACAAAACCAGATGGATTTTGTTTACCAGAAGTTTTCTTCTGAGTATAATTGTAATCCGGGGTATGTTAGCTTGAAACACTTATTAAAACTATATATGCCTTTTCTTCTTTTGAGGGAGAAGAGATGGGAAAATGTTCATACCTCAAGAGGATGCTTGGGACTACTAATTAATCATGTCCTTTCCATTGAGTAGCAAGACTAAATTAAATTTTAGGGAACTAACACTGGATGAAAATGACTGCTACTTGAATAGCCATAAAATATTAAATATGAAATGAAATATGAAATGAAGGATACACATGAAAGGACACTGGGCAGTATTAAATCTCTTATTCTTCCTGGAGTAGGAATAGCAGCTTCATTTTCCCCATTTTCCTTTGATTGGCATGGAGGACTACAGTCATTGGAAGGTGTCCATTTGAATCCTCTTTCTCTAGGACATCTGGTTCAAGTGTGACCAGGTACAACAAAAAGAAGACATGAACAGTTTTGAATACAACTTCCTAAATCTCTTTAGGAAGTTTTTGGCTGAATGACTTAAAAGAAAGAGATCTGCAGCTGTCCATACAACTGCATATTACCTATTGAAAATTCACAAGCAGTTATCACAAGCAAGTGGTTGTATAAACATACATAAGAAAGGTAGTTTAGCTCATATCTTTTAATATGGGCTCAGACTACAATCTTCCTGAACAATAAAACCTGCAGTCCAACAACTCTTGAATGCTATAAGGAAGTTTTCCAACTTATGTCTATTTTTTTCAGAAATGTTAACATCCTACAAGGACAAAGCTCCTCCACCCACTAGCAAACAGGAAATGGCATCAGGTACATTGACCCAGAGAATCCAGTCAAATGGGAGGAAAAATCACTCCCAGATTTTCAAGCAATTCTTAATTTAAACACATACATAACACCACATGAACATTGAAATTTGGGGAAATCTTTAATGTAGGATGATTACAGCTGCTATTAGGATCTGTGATTCAGATTCTTTGCAATATGATTTCACAGTACCATCAGAATTTTAAAAAATCAGATTAAATATGAAGAAAATAACTTTCCTGTCGTCCATATGTCTATTTAAATATTGGAAGGCAGTAGTAGCTGAATGATTTGAAATATATAGAAACATAATAGCAGATAACTATAGTTACTGACACCGAGTGTGAAGCATTTTAACATGCAATCATTTCTTCAACTGGATTCACTGAACTTTTCAGAAAATTTCTTAACACTAAGTAACCAGACTTCAAAGCATTGTCAGGTGTGCATATAGCAGATGTTAAACTTTAAGCTAAACCTTTCCAGGCACTTGAGTTTTACTGTCAGAAAAATGCCATTTTATTTTACAGTAGTTAACTTTCTAGGCTTCCTCCCATGATGTGGAATACATATACACCATATTTTATGTTGCCTTGCATTGTTCAAGCAGGTGCAGGCTTTGACAGAAATTTCTTTTTGGGCTAATAGCACTGAGAATACCTTATCTGTCTCTGAGTCAGGGAATTGTATTTAAGCCCAATCATAAATCAGCTAACAGCCTTTTTTTATGAATCAGAGGCTAGTCTGTGCAACTGTAATTGGCATTAAAGCCTTTTTCTTAGCTTGTTTAAAGATTGGGCAGAAATTAACATGGCAAATCCAGTTGCAGGACACTTTATTTATAAAATGATTCCTAAGATTAAAAAAAAAATCTTCTAAAGCACTCCACAATAAGGTTACATCATCAGGAATTTAAAAAATGACTTATGGGCATCCATCTTTATCTTTGTAGTAAGGATCAGAATCTGGCTACAGATGTTGAAGTGTTCATCACACTTAACTGTTCTTTTTGAAAAGTGTACAAGATTCCTACAGTCATTCTACAATATCTACTTGAACAAAATAAATGCCCAGTAAGGGCATCAGTAATGGAAAAATGGGCAGAGGTAAGGGTATACCTATTCTATTTTGTTAACATTTCAAGAATATTTTCTATGGGTTACCCACTTTAACTTTCTAAATTATGTCTGAACTTAATTTTGGAATGATCATACTGCTACAGTTTGTGTTTTACCCCTTTCGGGTATGCAAGTGATGTATACAAGTGATCACATCGATGAGAAAAAAAGAATTACATTCTAATTCATACATAACATCCTCGAGCCTTTTGGACAACAAAGATACAAATGAAAAGCTAGTGAGAAAAGGGAGCAATTTTTTTTGTATTTTTACAAGTTGTACATACTGGAACACAAGTTGCATGTGCATCTCGGGCCACAGAGTTATTCTCACATTGAAGATAAAATAGAAACAAAGATGACTTAAGTTGTATAAGAAAACAACAGGAGCTTAATTTATTTATAGCAGCAACAATAGAACTAGGCAACTTGGGTGTCTTCCTTGATCCACAACTAAGTCTAGAACATCATTTTTCGGCTGTGGCGAGGGGGGCATTCGCCCAGGTTCGCCTGGTGCACCAGTTGCGGCCCTATTTGGACCAGGAGTCACTCCTCACAGTCACCTATGACCTTGTCACCTCGAGATTCGACTACTGTAATGCTCTCTACATGAGGCAACCTTTGAAGAATGTCCGGAGACTGCAGGTAGTCCAGAATGTGGCCGCGCGAGCTGTCTTGGGTCTCCCAAGACATGCTCATATCATTCCAGCTCTCCGTGAACTGCACTGGCTACCAATCGGTCTCCGAACACAATTCAAAGTGTTGGTTATGACCTATAGCGCCCTTTATGGAAATGGACCAGGTTACTTGCAGGGCCTTCTTCTGCCTCATGAATCCCAGTGACCAGTTAGGGCACATAGGGTTGGCCTCCTACGAGTCCCGTCTATTAGGCAATGTCATCTGGCGGGGCCTAGGGCAAGGGCCTTTTCTGACGCTGCCCCCGCTCTCTGGAACCAGCTTCCCACAGAGGTTCGCACTGCTTCCTCCCTCCTAGTTTTCCGTAAATTATTGAAGACTTATTTATGCCGACAGGCTTGGGGCGTATGAACTGTACTCTGCCCCTGGGCCTAGGAATATGCCTCCATCAGTGACTGTGTGCTGATTGTGATTGTATGCTGTATGAATGTGTTTTGGATTGAATGAATGTGTTTTGGATTGGATGGTTGACTGTCATTGGTAAATTAAATTTTATTGTATTATTGTTGTAAGCTGCCCTGGGTCCCAGGAGAAGGGCGGCATAGAAATTTAAATAAAGTAAAATAAAGTAGGCACATGAAATATACTAATAGCTTTAGCGTCTTACCAAATGCACCTAAAAACAGTCTTCAATTTTCCATTGTCCATGTTCAGCAGCTGTAACTCTTTAAACATGACAAAATTTCTCCAGTGACTAAGGACACTCCTCACTTGACTATTAATCTAACACAAGTAGCATGATAGCTAGCTACATATGGAAACTCAGAAACTGCCTAAGTTTTGATTATTAATTCCACAAATCACATTAGTGTATGAATAATGTGATAATTCCCAACACAAATTATACAAGATAATTATGCAACAACTTTTAAGGAGATATTTACAAATGCTATTCATTTAATTCTGCTTTGTATGTTTGCCTGTATCTGTAAAGATATAGGCAGATATAGAGATAATTTATCTGCTGTCTATTTTTTTCTAGTTAAGGTTGACTTCTGTTTGATCAAAAATATTAAAATGTATTAGTTAAAGCAAATGGACACACATATCACATATGCTTCCATAATCTAGTGAGCAATAAGCATTATACAGAAATTGTTAACAATGAATGCTAAGCAAGGACAGGGTGCATGAAACAACTTTGCCATTTGTATTTGACCCATGATATGATAGCAGTTAGAAGAATATATTTAAAACCTTTCTATTTATGCAGAAGCAAATGTTTGAGGTGCCAATATGTGGTTCTCTTCATGATGAGTACATGTTTCAGCAAAATATGAGTTTCCAATCTTACTCTTTGATCTTCCCTTTCATTTGTTAATTATATAAAGGTAAGATAGAATCTTGTCCAGGCATTCTCCAAGAATTGGACATGATGGAAGCAAAAAAAAGTAAAGTCTGCTCTGATTTGACCTTGAAGTCTGCTCACCTTCTTGGAAATATCCACATAGTTTTCTTGGCAACAGTATGGATTTGCTTTGCCATGAATCTTCTCTGACATGTATTTTTACCTTTACAGTTTACCGTCCCTGCCTTTTTTTTCCCAAATCAGCCAAGGTAAGTTAGTGTGGCTAACTCATGCTTACTATTAACTCAAACATATTAAATGCATATACATATTATGTATAATCAATATGGATGCCAAGGTATACTCACAAAATCAGTGTGTGCAGAATTCTTCAAATATAGTCACTAACTTAAGCTTTATAATCAAATTTCATTGGGATCTTTTCAGAATGTGAATGTATCAAAAATTCTTTTGTTTTCAGCACAGATTGTATACTTTTCATAATTCTAATAAAACAATAATTCTGAATAATAATGAAAGTATTCACCTCAAATATTTACAGCATTACCCCTAGATGCCACACATACAATTATTAAGGCTTTTGATTAGGTACATATATTAAAATCTTAATTGCTATAAAATGGGAAATAATGGAAAAGCTACTTTTTCCTTAATATTAGCTATCGCAACAGTTTATAGCATTAATATCAAAATACCAAAAATACAAAAAAATCAGAAGCAATCTGGTAGTACTTTCACAAATTAAAGGCATAAATGGTAACTCATAACAGTCCAGTCTTTTAATATAATTAGTTTGAAAAGTTGCTACCAGGCTTATTTTGACTGCCACAGACTAACATAGATAATAGGCTGTCTTCCTATAATACTAGGATGGAGTATTAAGAGATGTAGGGTGAGATATGGGGAGGGGCGTGTAGACAAATCCCAGAAAACAATGACTTATCATTTCAGTATTTTAGCTACTAAAACAACATAGATATGTACATATAGTTAGTTACCAAGTATTGATCTTGATTCAAAGTTTCAATAATTTCTAATTCTGATATAATTATTTTTGGTAGCTTTTTTCAGCTGGCTATTATTAACTATTTAAATTATTTTATGTATTATTTGCCCATTCTGTCCTTCTTTGTTTTTTAACCTGTTGCTAACAATAACTAAATTATTGGGGATAAATGGGCCTCTTTGGAAAGGGCATTTAATAAGATTGGTGCCACTACTGAAAATGTCCTACTTAGATTAAACCTTTTCACTAAATGTCTGTCTGTCAACAGGAGACTAGGCTCTCAAATGATTTGCATCTTCTCAAACACTTACCATGAGATGCTCTTTTCCACTGATACATCATCTATTGGAGCTTTTGCCTATGCATGAATGTGTTATCTGACCATTTCCTTTATGGCTCTTATGCTTTAATTTTATATTATTTTGACATTCTATTATTAATAACAATGCCTAGATTTTTATGCTGAAACTTTGTGCGATTTCAGATTTTATAGAGATATGGGAAAATTATATGAATGAATGTGACTCCATGGAAAGAAACTCCTCCACATAGAAAAGATCTAGCCCAGCTCTCCCTTGGTCTGCATTTTAATCATTTGAAGGAAGGGAATCCAGATAAGAGATTTACTAATTCCAGTATAATGCAGTCCTGAAACAAATAAGATTTCAGACAACCTTCTATAAATTAGTATCAATACCAAAAGTATTGACAAACAGTTTATATGGCTATAAGCTACACAATTTCCCTTTTTTATAGATTTTTACCAGCTACTATCTGTAATCATTGCCATGTCATTAAATGTGTTATGCATACTCCAATGGAAAAAATGAAAAAAAAATATAAATGATCATTTTTTAAAAGGAACTTATCAAGGTGTACATATAAGTAATCTGATAATCTACTTTGGTTCTGCCAGGCCATGTAGAATAGAATAGAGCTGGAAGGGACCTTAGAGGTCTTCTAGTCCAGCCCCCACCTCAGACAAGTGATTGTCTAGCCTCTTCTTAAAAATCTCCAGTGATGAAGCGCCCACGATTTCTGGAGGCAAGGTGTTCCACTGGTTAATTGTCCTCACTGTCAGGAAGTTTCTCCATAATTCCAGGTTGCTTCTCTCTTGGATCAGTTTCCAACGATTGTTTCTTGTCCTGCCCTCTGGTGCTTTGGTGAATAACATGATCCCCTCTTCTTGGTGGTAGCCTCTCAAATACTGGAATACTGCTATCATGTCTCCCCTATTTCTTCTTTTCTTTAGACTAGCCAAGTTCTGCAGCCATTCTTTGTATGTTTTAGTCTCCAGGCCTTTAATCATCCTAGTTGCTCTTCTCTGAATTTTTTCCAAACTCTCAAAATCTTTTTTGTGATATAGTGACCAAAATTGGCTGCAGTGTTCCAGGTGTGGTCTTACTAGGGTTTTGTAAAGCGGTACTAATACTTTGCGTGATCTTGATTCTATGCCTCTGTTTATACAACCCAGGATTGTATTAGCTCTTTTGGCTGCTGCTGCACATTGCTGGCTCATAGTCAAGTGATGTAGAAGATGGTTGTTAAACCTGGCATAGAAAAATGGTTTCCTACAAGTTACTCTTGGTGGAGTGTGCATTTTATCACAAGTACATCTAACTACTGCATGAATGGTCAAGAGCTCTCAGTTCTGAGTATTGAGCAACTTATGGATGTGGTGAATGTCATATATTCCTTGAGGTTCTAAGATATAAGGTAGAATCTAAGTGCTAAAATCTGTTGACCAACATTTCTTATTCATGTCTAGACTTAAGTCCAATCTACTAGTCCTTGGCCCTATAATGACAGATATACTGAAGATAGCTGTCACACTTGTACTCATTTTGGAAGTGCTGAGGCACTTCTGGGCTAAAAGGATTAGCCAGTGACATCCCCTTTCCCTGGGGATGCCTTGATGAGAGCTTCTTTCATGTCCCCAGAGGAAGCTGGAGCAAATGATGGGAGCTCACTCCACCCTATGGTAACCTTTGTGTCTCAAACACAGGCTTGTTGTTTGTCAACCCAGGGTCCTAACCACACGAACCACTGTGCTCTTGAGATAGGCCTCATTAAATGTGATGGGACAGTATTTATCTAGAAGTTTGTATTTATGCATTTATATAGAAACTTGACACATAAATATATAAAATACGGACATAGAATACTTTTGGTTCCTAACTCTGCTAATTCCAGTCTAAAATGCAGGAGTTGTTTTGTTTGTTTGCTGACAAATTCCATTTTCCTCTCCTTGTAACTCTTCCCTTGTGTTGGAGCCAAGATGAAGCAAACATGGCCAAAACTGTCCAAAGTGAAAGAACAATAAACCAATTGGGATTATTTTCTTCCAAGTGAGCTACAGATTAAAAAAAAAGAAAAAAGAAAATGACTCACATATCAAGGCTAGCTACTAGTTGTGTTTTTGTTTTATGGTTGGTCCATTTCAGAGAACGACTGCCTTGAAATGGAAATTGCCTGACCATGGAAATGATATACAGGTTGTCCTCGACTTATGACCACAATTGAGCCCAAAATTTCTGTTGCTAAGTGAGACAGTTGTTAAGTGACCTTTACCCCATTTTATGACTTTTCTTGACACATTTGTCATTGCAGTTGTTAAATTAGTAATATGGTTGTTAAGTGAATCTGCCTTCCCCATTGACTTTACTTATCATTACAGATGATCACACGATCCCAGGACACTGCAAACATCATAAATATGAGACAGTTGCCAAGTGTCTGAATTTTGATCACGTGACCAGGGAGCTGCTGCAACAATTGTAAGTATGAAAAAAGTCATGTTACTTTTTCTGTGGGGTTATAATTTTGAAAGGTCACTAAATGAGCTATTGTAAGTTGAGGACTACCTGTAGAGCAAGATTGCATGCAATTAGAAGTATCTGGTCACAAGATAATTTGATCACTAGGAAGGTCATTGCATGAAGAAGCCAGGACTGCATCATCTTTTTTCTTATGCATAAAACAAAATATAAAGTAAGGATAGCAGAATCATTCCTTCTCTCTTTAATCCCTAGCCACATTTCTCTGCACTGTGTTGCATCCAAGAAGGCTATATGTTAATCTATAGTGGCAAAAAAGCTCCAGTACTGCTTTTCAGTTAGTCAAATTATCAGATCCCTGATCTGATTGCATCTAACAATTTGTTCCCATTCCTTTTGTTTTGAAGGCGGCTTAGGTCAAAAGCAATGATTGGTATCTGTATTTTTAAAAATGCTGTAAGAACAGAGCGATCCTCTTCAACTCTGTCACAACTGCATGATAATTTGGATGAAGAAGAATTATATCATGTACCTTCCCCTATGTTATTTGACATATCAAAGAGATCTGTCACAATGATGGTAAGTGCACCCCAGAAAGTAACAGAATGTAAATGAATGCATAAATTAATATCTGAAGAAAATATGGTCCTCCAAGAATCCAATAAATGTAGGATAGGACAAAGCAATCTTATACCTTTGAGAGTTAGTTCTTGCACAGAAGAAATCCTTATAACAGATCTGGACATTACTTGGCGCCCCACTCAAAAGAAGGTGTCATCAAATCTTTTCCACAGCTTGGGTAGGAGAATGTGCTTCAAAAATTGAGCCCTGAATTTCTTTTATATAGGATTTGATTTTAATATATTGTTGTTATTGGAATATTTTTCTATATTAAAAAATCCTTTTCATAAGTTGCAGATTCTTGTGTCCTTGTTAAATGCCTCCAGTCCAACCCACCAGGAAGACACCTGATATTATCCTCCATATGTCAAGGACAATAGTGCACATAATCCCTAGTAATTGGTAAAGATGATTGGAAAAGATATCTGGGGAGCCCAAGGCTTCCTATTCTTTGTGTGGACAAAATCTTAACACTCAAACACATTAGTTCTGTTTGAGGCCATTGCATAACTTAAAAAATCACCAATGTAACTCCATGCAAACACTCTCCTCATCATTACTTGTTAATGGAGACAGTGCTCCATGCTTTACTTCTCCCTAAAAAATAAATTTACCACTTCTTAACATGTTTACAATTACACACAAAGAAATATTGATGTGAACAAACAGCACATATTCTGATTGTTGTAGAGGTTTTGCATTTATAGATACCAGTGTGTGAAATAGTACTTGTTTTAGTAGAAGTCTCAAGACTACATTAAATTATGTAGTCTTGAGTGTGCTACGAAAAAGAATTTCACATCATAGAACATAAGGCAAAAACTTCAAGTCTCAGACCCCTTGAAGCAAATAAAAATAACAAGAGAATGGTTTGATTCGGAAATTGGAAAGAAATTAATAGGATTAAAGGCAGAGGATGCATTTGATAAGAACTTGGAAAGCAAGAATTCCTAAAGAAAATATCCAATAATCCCTCAGTACACATTCATAAGAAGTGATTCAATACACTATAAAATTTGAAAAACATTTGGACTTTGACACCCTTACAGCTTGCTTCATTCATAAGCACATCAGGCCCCTTCATTACTAATTTACCAACTGACATAGGCTTAGCCCCTTTTAATGTTTAATCTATTAATAAAAGTTAAATTTACCCATGGTTTTTAAGGCAAATGATATGAGACTCTAGAATAAAACAGAGGATGTATTCCAGATTTTCTTTCCAAGCAGCGCAAAATTATGACATTTTGCCAAATAAATGATACATTTGGTACATTTTTATCCTGTTATTTAAAGTACACTTTACTGATCTCTGTTCTGTTAAGAGTTTATTGTTATTAAGAGCCTGCTTTATGACTGATTTCAGGGAACAATTCATTCAGAAACTAGAAGCGTACAGAGGTATAACACTAGATATATGCTAGAATCATTTCCTTTGGACTGCTCTGTAAGCATTTCATGCTTATGTTTCATTTCCTTTGTCCTTCCCTGCTCTTGACAGACACTGCCACCCAAGATAGGTTTCAAAGCAGTTTATATGTTATTTGGCTGAATTTATTATGTGGCATTGTGTTCTTTCAATCCAACTCCAAAGTGAGACAAACAAGTGCTGCATTAGGCATCTAGGGATGAATTTGGTACGTGGGTGTCCTCTGGAAAGGTGTGAAGACTTCTCCCACTTACACACCTCTTAACAGCACAAGCATCAGAAACTAATCAAATAAAGCAGTGGGCCACTTCGTCCAGAAAACTAGTGCAAACACTGCTTTCCCTTATGACCTACTTATGATAACAATACAACACCGGAGCAATAGTAAAGGAGGGTTGTGTGTGCCTTCAATCCACTTATAACAACCTCAAAGCTGAGCAAAATGTCAATAAGGAAGGAGGCAGAGACTGGGTGACAGATTTTGATAGTCTCTAAACCTCGAAATATTGATTCCTTCCCCCCCCACCCTCCGAAGTACAGAGAACATTTGTAAGAAGCCGCCGACTACACGAAGGATACATGTAACGGGCGAGAGCCGATTCAGAAAGCATTTCTTAGCTTACAATAGATGGAAAACGGGCATTCCCATGCTGAGCGTCCGGGAAGAAAATTGCCCTGCAACTGAATGGAAAATCGATATGAAAGGGTTAAAAAAAAAAACTTCCCCCAAGCACCACCTAGGAGCTCTTCAGCGGCAAGCAGTCCGTGCACCCAAACAAAAGCTTACCTTGCTCCCTGAGCGGTTCAGGCGCGCTTGAACAGCAGCAGGCTTTCTTTGACTAAATCCTCAGCCAGATGCTCCCAACCCAGCAATCTGTTAATACTAGGAAGTGCACACCAACCTGAGTGGCTCCCCGCCCCCCAAGCCTGCAAGGCAGAGCCCGCCGCGAATCGCACACCTGCTCGCTCGCTCTCCGCCGCTGGTGCGGCTGCTCCTCGACGAGCAGTCGCCCTGGGCAGGAAGGGAGGGCAACACCCTTCTTTGGGGTCACCACTTCACGCTTGCAGGACAGCGGGAGACCGCTCGAGGTAACATTGCGGGGAAGAGCCTCGCCGTCTCCCCCTCCCAGTTTGCCTCCAAGATGCGCCTCCAAGCGCGCGCCCCAGACTGCAAAACGCGAAGTGCCCGAGAGACGTAGAGCGGATCACGCTGCATTCCACCCTTTCTCCCGTTGAGCGGGAGCCCGCTTGTCAAAATGGCAGCTTGGAGACATTCCGTGCTCTACTAAGGAGGCGCGGATAACTTGTTTCTTCAGCTTCCTCACAATAAATCACATGCACCCCCTTTTTCTGGTTGTTTACTCCGCGGTAAACCCAGCATAACATGCTACTGTCTCCTTACACCCCCCCCCGCCCCCCAACCCCCAGCAAAATGGCTGGTCCTTTCAGCTCTCCTGTACAGCTCATTGGGTTCCGTGAGCTTTCTGTAGTCATGGCAACAACCAACGGACAGCTCTCCCAAGCATGGTTGATCATGTGCAGCTTGTCTCCCTCCGCGCCAGTCAACGTCGAAGGTAAAATGCGGCTGGACTTCATTGTTACGCGGGGAGGACGCGCACAGACCTTTCTGCGGCGCGCGGTTGGTCCCGCATGCTCTAAAGCAGGGCAGTCGGGCAATAGTCTCGCCTGCAGGACACACCGTTAGAGAAAGTCAGTGTAAACCAATAGAATTATCTCTTTTTCCATTTTCCTTTCTTCTTTCCTTTCTCCTCTAAAACTGGTCTGTGGCTTGAAAAATGTTTAGAAAGCCATTCTGATCATTTATATCGAAGTGCACCTGTATGCATTAATAGGGAATCTGAATGGGGCCCTGTAGGTGCAGTACTACAACTCCCATCCCTGATTCTAATCATGCTGGCAGGGGAAGATAAAAGGAAGAGCTATCCAGCCCTAACCTATAGGGTACTTGCTGTAATTGAAATATCAGTATCACTAATAACAAGGCTTCGTTAATTCAGGAGATTAATACTTTTCTAGCCTAAAAGGAATAGAGCAAGAAAACTTCTTTTCTTTCTGCAATAGCTAGTTCTATATATCAGAATAAATTATACTTTTAAATGCCACCAGTGTTTCCTAGCAAGGTTTTAATAGGTCATCACAGATAATAGACATAGTCCAAAATGGCACTAATTTCCAAATGAGACTGGCACAGCAACACACATTAAACAAAGCCAATATCAAATGACATCATAGTTAGTATAGAATACATCATTGTACAGGTAGTCCTCGACTTACCTCAATTGAGCCCAGAATTTTTGTTGCTAAGAGACATTTGTTACATGCGTTTTGTTCCATTTTATGACTTTTTTGCCACAGTTAAGTGAATCACTACAGTTAAGTTAGTAACATGTTTGTTAAGTGAATGTGGCTTCGCTATTGACTTTGCTTGTCAGAATAGGTGAATACCTGACTCTGGGATACTGCAACCGTCATAAGTATAAGTCTGTTGTCAAGCATCTGAATTTTGATCACATGACTATGGGGATGCTGCAACAGTTGTAACTGAAAAATGTTTATAAGTCACTTTTCTCAATGACATTGTAACTTTGAATGGTCACTAAATGAACTGTTGTAAGTTGAGGACTACCTGTAATTCATAAAACATAGTTCATGGTTTAGTGGTATATGACCACTGCATACAATTCAAGAAACCTTGGTTGGAACAAACCACTGCATACAATTCAAGAAACCTTGGTTGGAACAAATACTTCTGTATAATGTAGGAATCCAGGTTCTTCCACTAAAATATATAGCAACCTCTAACACTGCCAAAATGTTGAGGCAAAGTGGAGATATTTGTAGGAAGTCTGAGAAATGTGGACATTTATAGAGCATAGTGGAGCAGTGTTTCTGACTTGACTCAACTTAAAGATGTACGAACTTCAACTCCCAGGATTCTCTAGCCAGCCTCTGAAAGTTGCTGAGGTTGAGAAGCACTGTATTAGAGTACCAAACGTCTGCATTTAGCTATGCAGAGCAAAATTGTGCAGCCCTTGCAGCTAACCCTTTAATATCGATAGTAGTGGTTCTACCTTATGTAATTTGAAAAGTGAAATGGAGAAGGTCTTGGTGTTTTGCAAGTTTTAAGTCAGATTTGTTGCTGATTAGACAAAAATGCAAATGTTCTCTGTTTGTGATGTCAAACATTTTTATAATGTAGATACTGACTGCAAATAGCACAATCCCATTGTGCTAAATAAAAACAAGCAGGGTCAAAATTGAGGTTGACTGCAGATGAATTCATCTTTTTAAATTTCTGGGTAAAAATAAGCTATTGTGAGCTATAAACGAACAGCTGGAAATAAATGCTTTTATTTTTTATTAAAAATATTTTATAAAGTTTAAAAGAACCACAGAATTATAAAGGAAGAAATATAAAAAGAAATTGTAAAAGAATAAAATAAAAAAGGAAGGATAAAAAAGAAAATAATATCTAAAGAACTGACTTTCAATCTTCTGTGCATTAATTACACACATAGCAATTACTATCTGCTCCCTCCTATATTGCATATATCAAGGCTTTTCAACCAGTGGTACAGGTACCACCTGTGGTACATTGGCACCTGACAGGTGGTACGTGAACATTGTAGAAAAGTGGTAGTGGGGGAGGGGAATGAGCTGAACTGGTGGCAGCACCGCCCAAGCCTGAGCGAGAGATGGCTGGAGCTGCAGGGCTGTCAGGGCTCAGCAAAAGTGCCAGGAACAGCACTTCTTAGGGACTGTCAGGGCTCAATGGATGCACCAGGATCAGTGCCAGGCTCCAGCTGGAGCTTGGCACTGATCCTGGCACTTCTACTGAGCCCAGAAGAAGCGCCGATCAGCTGGAATGTTGCAGCATCTCCAGGGTCTTGTGATTTACATTCAGATGCTTGGCAACTGATTCATATTTATGACGGTCACAGTGTCCCAGGGTCATGTGAAGTGACCAAAACCTGCTGCAACCACCCAGCAGATGGGGGGAATAAAAACCAAACACCCCCCCACCTCACCCCCGCTGCCAATCCTCAACAGAAATGCTCACAACAATGAAAACCTTGGACAGGAGGAAGAGCGCCGCCGGGTGGGCAGGCAGGTACCTTGCTTGGCTGTGGCTTGGGGGGCACTTTTTCAGTGCCATTGTAACTTCGAACAGTCACTAAGTGAACTGTTGTAAGTCGAGGACTACCTGTACTTCATCATTTTTTTCCTTTTTGGGGGGGGGTGTCATCAAGTTTTTGACACCTTGCTGGGCGACTGGTGGTACTCAGATTTTGCCATATCCTAAAAGTGGTACAATGGGTGAAAAGGTTGAAAAGCCCTGGCATATATCATGGTTCCTTTCTTCCCATAGACAAATCTTTTAAATCCAGAAATTATCAGTTCATTTTATCTATTTTTAGCAAGAAAGTTCATTAAGGGTTTCCAGTCTTTTGTAAAAGTAGTTGTAATTCCCTTCTTAATCAAACAAGTCAGTTTAGCCATTTCTGCAAACTCAGCCATCTTCACAATCTGTTGATAAGATAAGATATAAGATAAGATAAGATAAGATGATAACCTTTATTGTCATTTTTTTACTGTGGGTACAATGGTACACATCAAAAATGAAATTTAGTTGTCCGCTCTCAAAGTGAAACACATACATGACACACAGCTAAAACATACTATGAACAACATATGTATAGACCCACATCCCCACATATACGTAGCAAATAAATATTAAATACTGTCCATCTTGAATATATAACAGAAGGAGGAAGCTTGAGAGTTCACAAGGTTATTGCTGTATGGAATGAAACTATGGCTGAATCTGGATGTTCTGCTACGGATACCATGAAGCCTCCTTCCAGAAGGTAACAAGGAAAACAGGTCGTGAAGAGGATGTGTAGTGTCCCAGATAATCTTATGGACCCTGCTCAAGCAACGCTTCTGTGCTATGTTCTGTTCATCCCATCACTAATGTTTCTGTAGCCTTCCATCTTTAGGAAATAGATGCTTTTAAATAAAATAAATATTATAGTCTTATCAAACAGAAAGAGATATATTTTCCATTGTACTTTGTTTAAAGAGCAAAAGACAAGCAAGACTTGAAGGCTTTGTTGACTCTTCATGTTTTATGATGTCATAAGTGAACAAATGTATCACATGGTTAGAAGCTATGGTAGCAAGAACATGATGATGTGATATCATTATGTTCAGAAACCATATAGAAAAATAGAGACTTTGCATTGTTTAAGAGACAATTTTGGACTGGAACTTTAGCCATGAAAGTATAGTGTGCTGTCCTGTAATTTATGGGCAAGTGTAATCTACTTCACATAACATTAGTAAAGATAAAATGGAAAACAAATCTAATTGCAAATACCTCCCAATTTCATGAAAGAAATATTTATTTATATGCATTTATACCCCATGTTTTCTCTGGGTTGTTAAAGTAGTGTGCATAGAAGCTCCCCCAGTTTAATTTTCACAAAAACTCTGTGAGAGATAGATTGAACTGAGAGACAAGGCCCAGACCAAAATTGACCCAATGGGATTTTGAGTTTGCATTACCAGTCCAAGTTGAAGCCCTTAATTCGTATACATATTGCTTAGTATACATAGTAACATAGAATAATAGGGACCTTGGGGGTCTTCTAGTTCAACCCCCTACCCATGGCAGGAGATCCAGTACTATTTCAGACAAATAGCTATCCAATCTCTTCTTAAAAGCCTCCGGTAATGGAGCACCCATAACTTATGGAGGCAAGCTGTTCTACTGATTAATCATTGTCACTGTCAGGAAATTTCTCCTTAATTGTAGGTTGAATCTCTCTTTAATGATCTTCCACCTGTTATTTCTTGTCCTATCCTCAGGTGCTTTGGAGAATAGTTGACCCTTTTTTCTCTTATGACAGCTTCTTAAGCACTGGAAGACTGCTATCATATCACCCTTAGTCCTTCTCTTTGTTAGTCTAAACCAGGGAATTCTGGGAGTTGAAGTCCATAAGTCATAAAAAAGCCAAGTTTGAAGACCCCTGGTCTAAACATACCCAGTTCCCTTAATTGTTCATCATGATTTAGCCTCTAGACCCCTTATCATCTTTGCTGCTCTTTTCTGCACTCCTTCAATAATAAATAGTAATTTGTCTTTTATGATACATGCATCCCAGTATGGAGGGAAGGGTGTTGTCCAATGGCGCCATAATTTTATACAATCATTCTAATTAACAGTGGTAGAAAATACTGAGATGGAAACAAGGATCTGATGTACGCTTTCTGCATAGGATTAGTCAGAACTAATCCTTCCATCCCCCCCACCATTCAATCAGAATTGATGAAGCTTCTTGGGTGAGATGTGAAATATCTTCAAGAAAAAAGAGAGTCCAATTGTCTTTTGAAAAAGCACCTGGATGACTGGATATAGACATTTTCTGCATACTGTAGTTTCTAAATTAATTGCAGTGAGTGGTATTTGTAAGCGATGCTAAGTAATTACATGTCAGTAATAAATTGTAGAAATTGCTACTTGAATATATTGCAGGCAACTTTTGAGTCAGCTGCAAAATCACCACGTTGTTCTAAGAAAGGATTCAAACTGGTTAGAGCCTGTATGCCATGATTCAAAAGAGAATTTCATTCATAATGTTTGACATGTTTTCTGTTTAAAGCTGGAATCTTTTCATTTTCTTCCTCATTTTTAAAGGATATTTTGACTGTTTCCAAACAGAATGTTAATATCCAGTTTTAGAAAATGAAACTATTCATCATTTCAATGGTTGGTGTACCATCCAAAACACAAAGGCTAGATTAAAATGCATAGCAATTATATTGACTTTTACTCAGAAGCAAGTTAAATTATGTTCAACAGATTTTACTCCAAAGACAACATGCAAAGGATTATTGCTTCCAAGAAGTTTATGGAAGGAAAAAGTCTAATGCTGACATCTTGCAGAGTCTTTTTATTTATTTTTTTTTATGTTTTTTTTATTTTTTATTAATTATTTTTATTAAATTTTATAAAGTTTTAACAAATTTTAACACAGAAATATAATAACTCAACTGATAACAAACAAATAACAAATTTAACAAACAATACAAATAGCTGCTCGGAAACCCCCCCCCACCACATCCTCCCACATCCTAACCCCTAACCTTCAAACCACCTTCCTCACCATCCAATGTGGTGTCTAGAGTTTTCCCGAGCGCCCTAAGAAAAAGAGAAAAAATCTAATCCCTTAATATCCCCAACTACAGTTGAGAAACATAATCTATTACTTATTATCTCCCTCCCCCCTCCCCCCCAGGCTTCCCGGAGTGAATACAGAGTAAAAATGCAAGAAACCCCGCTAATCTACTATTTAGTAACTATTTATCTATATATCATATCTAATTCTTTCAATTGATATTTCTTTTGCATATAATCAATCCATTTTTTCCAGTCCATCAAAAATGTTTCATTTGAGTGGTTCTTCAAGTACGCAGATATCTTAGCCATCTCCACCAGATGGGTAACTTTTAATGTCCATTCTTCAATAGATGGTATTTCAGATGACTTCCAATATTGACCCACCAACAGTCTTGCAGCCGTAGTCAAGTTCAAGATCAACTTAGTCTCTGTGGTGGAACAGTCCTTTGTTATACCCAACAGAAATAACTGTGGTACAAACTCAATACGCTTTTTCAAAATATTTTGAAGAATCCACCATATTTTTATCCAAAAAGCCTTAATTTTTATACATGTCCACCAAATGTGAAAATAAGTTGCATCCATAGATTCGCATCTCCAACATTTGGGTTTCAGATTTGGATACATAAGCGACAATTTTTTTGGGTCTAAATGCCATCTATAAAACATTTTATAAAAATTCTCTCTTAAATGCTGAGCTTGTGTAAACTTAACATTTTTCACCCATATTCTTTTCCAAGTTTCCATCCTGATTGAATGTCCAAAATTCCCTTCCCACTTAATCATACAATCTTTAACTAGTTCCTTTCCAGAATCAATTTCAATTAAAGCATCATATATTCTTTTAATATGCATCGCTCTTTGGTCTCTAATTTGTATAATCAGTTTTTCATCCTTTAAAGAAAAACCCATCTTAACATCTTTTTGCCATCTGGCTTGAAGTTGTGCATGATGATACCAATTATGAGCTATACCTTCCTCCCTTAATCTGTCTAGTGATTTCAGTTCTAAGCTATTCCCATCTTTATTCAAAAGTTTATCATAGGGCTCCACGTCTTGAATTTGTTGTATACCCACACTCTGTATTGCATGTCTGGGAACAGTCCATAAAGGAATTTTACCATTTAACCTATAATAATACTTTTTCCAGACACGCATCACAGAGTTTCTTAATATATGCTCTTTAAAACCCCTGTCCAATTTTTTATCATAAACTAAATAGGCGTGGAACCCATACACTAACCCATATCCTTCTATATTCAGTACTCTTTCATTTGTTAAATTAATCCAATCACTTATTGCCACTAGAACTGCTGCATAATAATATAATTTGAAATTAGGCACTTTCATTCCACCTCTCTCTCTTGTATCTTGAATGATTTTAAGTTTAACCCTTGGTTTCTTGCCATCCCAAATAAAATTGTTTATACCTTTCTGCCATTCATCAAGATTCCCATCCTTTTTAAGTATTGGCAACATTTGAAATAAAAATAGAAATTTCGGTAATACATTCATTTTAATAGCGGCTATCCTACCCAAGATAGATAATTGTAGTTTTTTCCAATTCTCCATTTCTTTTTGGACTTTACTCCATAAGAACTCATAATTATTCTTATATAATTTACCATTTGAGGCTTCTGTATAAATTCCTAAATATTTAACTTTTTTAACTATCTCACATCCCGTTATTCTTTCCAAATCTTGTTTTAATTTATTATCAAAATTTTTAACCAACATCTTTGTCTTGGATAAATTTAATTTAAAACCTGATACTTTTCCATAATTTCGAATAATTTCCATCAAACTCTGAACCGATTGCATTGGCTGAGTCAATGTCACAAGTAAATCATCTGCAAAGGCACATAATCTATAATCATGTTTTCTAATTTGTACCCCCTTCAATTCCTCTGATGCTCTGATCCTATTCAATAAAACCTCTAAAGTTAAGACAAACAATAAAGGAGATAGGGGACAACCCTGTCTAGTACCCTTTTCAATATTAAACAAATCTGTTAATTGACCATTTACTATAATCTGTCCTGTTTGTTTCTGATATATAGCTGTTATGGAATTAATAAACTGGTCCCCCATTCCCATCCTTACCACAAGCCTTTGCAAAAATGTCCAATTCAATCTATCAAAAGCTTTTTCATTATTTGAAGCAATGTAAAAATGACGTAATCTGTTTACAAGAAACTCATATTAGAACTTTGGACCAGAAATATTTGATTAATAACAAATTGGGTACACACTTTGTGGCATCATCTTTAGACAAAAAAAATGGAATTGTTATTTATGTTAAAAATCATATAAAAGCTAAATTAATAGAAGCAGATACTCATGGAAGATTTTTAGCTATAGAAATTTTATTGGATGGGAAGAAAGTTTTGTTGGTGGGTATATATGCTCCAAACCAAAAACAAGGTATATTTTATAAATCATTGCATAGAAAGCTAATACAGTTGGATTATAGATCTTGTATTTTAATGGGGGACTGGAATGGAGTTCTTGATGCTGGTTTGGATAAGAAAAAGATCTTATCTGTTCCTCAAACGCGTTCAATATTGCCTAAATCTTTTTTTGATATTAAAGATGATTTTAACTTGTTAGATATATGGAGAGAAAGACATGGGAGGGACCAAGAATTTACTTTTTTCTCTGATAGACATCAATCATTTTCTAGAATTGATTTTATTTTAACTACGAGTGATTTTATGTTAAGTTTAAAGAAAGTTAAAATTTTACCTAATGTATTGTCTGATCATAACCCAGTTATGATGGAACTAAGGACTGGTCAATATATATGCAGATCCTGGAGACTTAATGAAAATTTGTTTAATTATGAAATGTATGTGGAAGAATGTAAAAAGGCTATCAAGGAATTTTTCAGGTTAAATCTGAATATAGGTTTACCAATAGAAACGGTGTGGGACGCTAGCAAGGCCCATATGCGTGGTATTTTAATTGAATTGAATGCAAGACATAGACGTAAACAAGAGGAAAAGAGAAGAGTTTTAGAAGCGGAGATAAAAAAGAAAGAGTTATTACTAATAGATAAACCGGATGATAGTAATATTAAAGAAGGGATAAAGGTTTTACGGAAACAATTTGATATTTTGATGACCGACCAGGTTGCCAGGAACATACAATATGCTAAACATAATACTTTTTTTAATGCTAATAAACCTGGCAGATGGTTGGCTTATACATTAAGGAAAAAACAAAAATCCCGTTTAATTGAGAAGGTAGAATATAAGGGGCAAGAAGTATTTCATCAGGATGCTATTAAGAAGGCTTTTCTAGAGTTCTATACCAAATTGTATGCTGAAGAAAAAGTTCAAGAGCAAGAGGTAGATGCCTTTTTACAAAATCAAAATGTTATGGAAATCACTTTGGAACAAAGAGATAGATTAAATGCTGTGATTAGATCAGAAGAAATTATTGACGCAATTAAGCAATTGAAATTGGGAAAATCTCCAGGAACTGATGGTTTTACTACGATTTATTATAAGTGTTTACAGGAGGAAGTGGTCGAACATTTGAGGGAGTTATTTGTGAATATACAAGAAGGTGGTCGGGTTCCACCCTCCTGGAAAACGGCTAATGTTTGTTTGATTCCTAAAGAGGGCAAAGATAATGTACAAGTAGAAAATTTTAGACCTATCTCATTGTTAAATACGGATTACAAGATTTTTGCAAAAATTTTGGCTAATAGATTAATGACAGTTTTGACACAGAGGATACACCCGGATCAGACTGGTTTTTTACAAGGGAGACAGATGAAAACCAATGTTAGACAACTTGTTAACATACTGGAATACTTGGATAAACATATTCAAGTGCCGGCTGTTTTAATGTTTTTAGTTGCAGAGTCTTTTTAGAGGCTTGTATGTGGGAGAAAAATATTTGAATAATGGGAAATTAGAGATTTCTTTTGATGGTAGGAAAAACTTTGTTCCATAAATTTCTTAGAAGTATTATATTTTTAAACATATTTAATGTATTTATTGAGTATTTACTGAATCAATCTGGACAGTAAACAAATAAAGGTGACAGTCTTGTAGAAGGCCAGGAATAATGGGACCACCTATATCTCAGTGGGAGGCTGTTCCAGAAGACAGAGGTCATGCCATACAAAGCATGCTTCTGAGGACCCTCCAAGCAAATGTATGACCCAATTTAATTGAAGATTTGAGTACACTTGTCACCTATGAGTGGATTGCCTTTAGAAATACACTTTGTATGGACAAGTATACAAAGTACAGTAAGTTAAAAAAATGTAATAGTTATATAAGTGTATTAGAAATAGAATGTACTTTAATATTTGCATCAGATAAGTATATATAGAATTCCAACAATTCTTAAAATGATTTATCATACTAGATTTTTTACCCCGTCGTATTTAATTTTTTTTTGTAAAGCACTTTTTGGCATTAATTTACCATAAGCAGTAGTTACAATTCTTGATATACTGCAAACCTTATCAGCTGTCAGTTTTATTTTGCTCCCCACCTGTTTTTTAAATAATGTTTTTATTAAATATTTTTAAAATAAAAATATTATTAAGTAAGAAAAAGAAAAAAAAGAAAGAAATCAGAGAAAGCTAAAAGAAAAAAAGGAAAAAGGATACAAAAAAGTGTCTTCCTGCTATATCTTTTTTACATCAGTTATAGGCACAATTATAAATTTATCCTTACTCTACATTACTCTTGTTGCAATTTATCCTGTTTAATCATGAAAACCATAAATCATAAATTCATTTTTTTCCATTTCACTTAAAAAGCCTATAAGGGATTTCCAATCACAATAAAACTTTATTCCCCCATTTCGTAGAACAGAAGGAAAGAAATCTGCATTGTATAAGGATCCCAGCCAGGCCATCTCAAATGCCTGATGTCTGTAGGAGCTTGAGCTACTGTATTTGACATTTCTGTTTCTCTTTGACTCTCATATATTTACATACTTTAATCCTAAAATCAACCAGAAGATAAACAAACCAAAATAATTTCATAGACTTCCGTCACTTCCCAATATAGCTGAAACAACCATACATTTATTTTTTTCATAGAATATTAACATGAAAACTAATAGTATCATAAACAACAATATACTAAGCCATGGTTGCTTAACCATAGGTTATTGAATAAACTACATTCAGGGTTCAAATACTGCATTAAGCCATAGGTCATGATCTACAAAATACAGTGGCTATACAATGCTCTAACCCCAAACCAAAGAAAATACACTATGACTTATATGATAGGTGAACCTACAGTCTTTTGGGGGTTATGGGAAATAGAAGACTTGGATTCCTTGTAATCGTTCTGCTCCATCTGATTATCTCAACTGCTTTTCTCTCTGTGTCCCAATAATAGAGTTGGGACCTTGGAAGTCTTCTAGTCCAACCCCCTGCTCAGGCAGGAAACCCTATACCATTTCAGACAAATGGCTGTCCAGTCTCTTCTTATTCCCTGAGAATTTATGTTCTATATTTTCTAAGGCAGAACTGCTAATGGAGACTCCCACCTCCCCAAATCAAATTAAAAAATATTATCCAAGGACAGCCAACAAGGGTATCTCAGGCAAAAATCCCAGACACAATCATTTTTGTACCTTTTCTTGATATCCCAAATTAGCTAACTGAGATGATTGCTGGAAGTCATGGGGCTTAGAGGAAAAACTCTAAGGGCCATTTAAGACTTGCAGTGTTTATTTTTAGTGAAGCTTGAGCTACCTGCTAATTGCTCTTGGTTAGTCCACAAATAGCCAAACCAGCCTCCTGCATCTGGCAGAAATTCACAATCCAGTACTGTTCAGCTCAGTTCAAATTTGTTTGCTGGGACCCATAGGCTACTTTTTAATGATTGCACAAGTGTAGATGCAAGCTGATTTCTTGGCCTAATGTTGTCAGCAATGATATCACTCTTCCTTTGAGGACAAGAAGGGCAGACATTCTTCACAGCTTGTCTCCAGACAGTTACATTTTCCCACTCATTATGTGCTATTCCAGATTATGGCTTCCAGTTGCTACATTCTTATGGCAGCAGAACCATTCAATTCTACTCAAATGAAATCTGCAGTATTTTTCAGCATCAACAGGAGGGACGTGCAACCCTATGTTTTCATCCACTTGGGTTTTTTGAGATTAACATAAAATAATTTTAGCTTCATTTTTTAAAAGAAGAAAAAACAAAGGGCATGTGTGTGTGTGTGTGTGTGTGTATGTGTGTGAGAGAGAGAGAGAGAAAAGAGAGATTTTCAAGAGAGTTAGCTGCAAATGCCAGAAGATTAAATCTTAGGGAAGTATAATAATTACAAGAAATAAAACTACCCTTTCTAGATATAGGGTTGCTATAATTATTCTTGAAAGGAACCAAATATCCAAAGTGTTGGAAACAGCACTGATCCAGTTAGTTCATTACATGTGCCGTTTAGTAGGAACAGCTAATCCATTTATGGAAGAGCTGTCAACCGGAAGGAATTCTTTTGTTATCTAAAAGGGCTGAAAAGATGCTACAGGCAACTTTATTTATATAGTCATACACAATAGTTGCAAACAAAAATGGGACCTTGGGTACCACATCTGAGATATTGGTGCACAGTCTTTGCAATGGCCAGAGTATTTGCCAAATAACACTCAAGAATGCAAAAATAGCCTCTCCAATATATTGGGAGAGACCATGTAGGTAAGAGATTTGCTACAGAATCTTCATATATTTTCACCAATAAACTTTAGAAAAATAGATACAGTAAATGGGAATGTAAATGGATTTTATTCACATTCAGCAAGGGGGGAAAATCCTAATCCTTTGCTTCAATCATGCTGTGATATACACCAATTTCCCTTAGGTTACTGTCTCCTTAACATGTTGAGTGACATCTGCTATCATCCAATCAGCAAGGCAATTTACTCTACCTTCATGGTTCAGAGCCTGGATATCTGCAGGACCATTTTTCTCCAATTGTGTCTCCTGTCCTCTCAGATCTAGTAAAGTTGACCTGCTCCAACTCCCACTGATAAAATAATGTAATCTTATAGAATCTTGGAGACATGTCTTTTATTTGGCCACCTCCCCCCTTTAAAACACTACCGGTATTCCCGCTGAGGTTCACATGGCAGAGTTAGATGTTTAATTCTTTGGTACTTTACAATGCTTTTTTCTCTGTACATAGTAGTTTAATATTCTTATTTTTCTCTTGTTTATTTTTGTTTGCTTTGTTTTAATGTTATCATGTATGACACATTACCTAGTGTTTCTTCAGTGAGTGAAGTGGCTTATAAATTCCTTAAGTAAAGAAAAGTATGTTTGGAGGATATCTTTTGGGGAAAGATGGCATAAATTGAAGTTCCTGAAGAAAAGTCTGAATTATAATCTTGTACTTTACTAGATGTAGTTATTACCAAAAGTTAAATGGTTTGGAAAAAAATTGATTTGACTTCTGTATTGAATAGAATACAAGCATGGGAATATGTTTGACTAATTATGGCAAATAGAGCAGTGGTATGTTTGACTTGCAAGGTTTTCTTTCATTCATAAACTGTATGTAGATATGGAGATGTGCCTTGCATGTTTTTATGTCATGTGGCATTATATATACGGTATGTATATATGAGAATGCCCTTAAATGCAACTATGTTGTGGAGGTTAACACATGTATTACTAAATCATGGTTTAGCTTTATAGCTGACTGCTTCCATTGACTTAGA
This sequence comes from Bothrops alternatus, assembly GCA_034064705.1. Lineage (NCBI taxonomy): Eukaryota > Metazoa > Chordata > Lepidosauria > Squamata > Viperidae > Bothrops > Bothrops alternatus. The sequence continues at coordinate 5,988,649 of JARGCV010000053.1, read as the reverse complement.
ACTTGGGTAACAGAAAATTAAAAGCTGCTTTGGATTAACATTGTTGGGCCTTTTCACTTATTTGCAAATTAATTATAAGGTAGTTTAATTACATTTAAGCACCTAAGAATTGATTCGCTTCAGATTTGTAAGACCCCTAGGAAGTATTTTTCTGGAAAATATTAACCAACATTTTAAATCAAAGTACAAAGGCTTAATAGAAATGGAGTCAGTTTGGAAGTATCATATGATTAATAAGTAGCTTACCCAGACTTCACAGGAATGAGGAGATGGGTGGGTAAAAGGAAATAAACATTTTAAAAATATTCACAGCTTATTTATTAAAAGTCTTCATAAAGGCTGATTATGATTCAAGAAGCTTCATTCTAATCTTGATATTAAAGGTTTTTCATTGTTAGAAATTTTAAAAATTTCTAACAACGGTGGCATTAGAATATATAATCAGTTTCAAAAATAGGCAGTAAATGACTTCAGTCATTCTTGTTAAAGTATAAATACCAGTGAACATCATACTTGGATAATGTTAACATCCAGTTGACAACATGACTATAATTGTCAACTTGATAAGGAGCTGATCAGCTTATCTCTAACATTCTTTTCATTAAGAGGTCATTGTTCCTTTGATTTTCTGAAGTGCAACTATTCCTGATCTTTCCAAAAAGGTCTTCATCAAACTATATTAATAACTTTGACCTCACTCATGGTTTTTAAGCTAGTGGCATTGTGGCATTTGTGTTCTTTGAAAAAGCAATTCCAAACATTGGTATTTTGTTCTCTGTCCCTGTACTTTTGTCATTTTGAATCTCAGACTCTTAATGGAAAGCTGCTTTCTCAATAACGTTTCTTCCTGATTCTAATTTAGCATAGAATACCACTTCAATTTGATTGTTCTTATATTTAGCTTTAAAATAGTTTTCATGCCATCAACTGATACAAAATAACAGGAGACTTACCTGTTCACACAACAAATTCTGATGCATTTCTACTTTTAAAGAACACAAACTGAAACAGTATGTTGAAAATTTAGTTATAAAACGTGAGTTGATTAGAAGCCAGTTTGAAAGATGCAGGAAAAGAAATCAGCATACCACTGGTTTCTATCTTATACCTGTTGGCTCAATAATTATGAGGATTACTGCATTTTTAACCCATTGTGTTCTTGTGTAGCAGTATATATTCAATGTTCTAAATATTGTATTTGTCCTTGAATCTTTACTACCAACACAAAACATCAAAATTCCTAAATCATACTTTAAATACTTTAAAATTGCAATAGGCATATCCATTTATGATATAACAATAATTTTCATAGTAATAGCAAATGTCAGATTTGGTCTGTTTTAGACAATGCAAACTTTGTATTCTTTAATATTTTCTAGATAATGGCTAATTGGAAAGTACCCTGTCTCCACTTCACCTAAGACAAGGAGTGGACATTCAAATCAGCTATTACGAAATGAATTGGTAATACCTACAATTAAAAATAAATATAAGAAGATAATGGCTAAATCACTTATAGATTGAGAAAAGATTGATTAATAATCAAGATGTAAGCAATTTCTGTTTTTTTATATATTCTAATAGCAGATACATAATTTTTGTACAAGCCCAACAGTAAACACAGATTAAAAGTCTGAAGACCAGCAGACTATGCTGGTGAATGACAATTTGAAATAAGTCAGGTATTAGATATAACCATCTGAAGAGGTACTACGGATATTTAAGGTCAGAATAAAACATTAACACTATACAGATTTCAAGTACAACTCATTTTCTCTAAAAAAAAAGCAGCAGTCAGTAGAGGTGTCATTTCTGTGTAATTAGCATTATTCAGACTCTGTAGTGTCAGATATAGAACTAACTTCCATTTTTTACAAGCATATTTATCTCAGTTAATTCTGAACTAATTAATTCTTAATTAACTCAGTTAATTCTTTTTTTGTAGTGATGGATGGATACTGTACCTCCTTTCCATTGATTTTAAAGCTATTTTGGAACAACCTGTCATCCTCTACTTATCAAGATGTTGCACTATGGGTAACTTCCAAGATCTAAGTCTTCAGGACTTTCTGTCTTGTATTTTGTTTATATAATGTCTTACAATAAATACACACATAACAAGGAAAAATGTCTTTTTAAAGGTGAGCTAACAATACATGTTAGTCAACTGTCCATAAATACAGCATTTACAAATATATAATTTAATAATTTAGCCCTATAGCATTTCATAAGTACAGCTAAACTCTGTCCTATACTACATAGAGAGAATGTGTAGTTTTTCTCTGCACTGAATCCAAAGTCTTTTCAAAGGGCATTTTATTGATTTGTAAAAGTTCCAAAAACAGCTGGACCCTGAACTCATCCACTGACCTCTATTATGGGAATCAGTTTTGGTATAAAACTGCAGAAAAGTATTTTCTGGCCATCAGGAATCAGGTTAATGAAAAATGTAAATATTTGATTTCAAGAATGTCAGTCAAGGAATCTGATATTATGCCAGAGACTATGTTTAGGGTTGCGGATTTGTTTGCTTTTTTAAAAAGCATCTTTTTTAAAAAGCCTGCAAGAGTCAACTTAGTGACGCAGTGATATTGCCAAAGGCGAGGGGCCAATTTTTTCCTCCTGTTTTTTGGGAGGGAGGCATTTTAAAAATTAACTTGAAATAGACAGAGGCTAACAGACCTACTATAAGCATGAAAATGCATATGTGAACATAATACAAAAACAGTTAGCTAACAAATTATGCTTCCTGGGGCAACAAAACTGGACACTTCAAATAATTTGCAAGCTGTTTTGCACTGAACATGGTATGTTGCACATTTCTTTTGAATGTCAATCATGCAAAAGTTTAGGCACCCTTGGTCTAGCTAGCTGCATGATTTAATGAATCCCTAAGTAACAAAAACTGATATATGACATAGAATTAGCGTTAAGATTTTTTTTTCACTCTCACTACTTGCAGAACTCTTCTAACCTAGAAATATTCTTAGCACTCCTTGCATCTTTTGTGGTCTCCTGACAGAATTGTAATAATATTTGAGTTTGGAGAGTGCAAAGATAATCCCCCAACATTTATCTTTCTTTCTTATAAGTACTTCATAGTTACTTACAAGATACATAGAATCTTATAAGGATTTTTTCCATCTGAAATGTAAGATCTCTTTTTAGGTTCAAATGTTTCACTGACCGAGGTATATTAATTAGCTTCTTAGATATGAATTGAATCCATTCTTTTTCACAAAAGACTGCACAGTATTTTCTGTGCAACAGGCTGCCCTTCAACTCCAAAGCATAATACATACAGTCTCTGCCCAGCCCAAGTGGTTGACAAGATGTTCTTTTCTTCATATGTTTCACTCATTTTCTAACAAATATATCTTGTGTTGTTAAGATGAAAAATTAAAATGTTTTATCAGCCCAGAGCACTTTGTTACAAAACATTTCAAGGTTTATCAAGATTTATTTCTGCAAATTTTGTAGAGTTTTGTGATGGGTTCAGAGAAAATGTTTTCATCTGACAATTATCCCATATAGATTGTTATTATATAAGCAACAATATACTGGGCACATAACATCAATATTAACTAAACTTTTCAGCAGGTCATATGTAATGATTGTGGGTTCTCTTTTGCAGATTTACTCAGTTTTCAGGTAAGTCTAGTAGAAAATGTTACTTTGACTTCTAGGTTTTTGATTGATTTCAACAGTTTCATGTAACTTCTATTTTTTAACAAAGTTTCTCAAGCTGAACTAGTTTTTGCTAGTTGGAAGCATTTTGATATTTTTATAGCCTTTCTCTGCTTTGTAAGAATGAATTATCTTCATTTTTAAATGTTCAGCTGCTTAGAGGAGCTTACTGATGTTAAAAGTAGACAGAACAACAATCACAGCCTGAAAGATTAGAAGAGTCAGGGTGTTTATTCACATGTAGAATTGTCTTTACCTGGCTAATTAGCTTAACTAGTCTATAATCTTTTGGGACCGTATTAATAGCTTTAGAATATTAAAAAGGACTGAATGAACTGGAAAGGTGGCCACATGTCCACATTTATTATATGCTTAAAGCTTAAAGAAGGAGGCTGAAAGTAACAGCATGAAATTTAACAAATTTAACAAAGACAAGAACATCACCCATAAAATAAACAAACTGAATGCACAACTATGGGATCAAGGATATCTGGTTTGGTATTATAAAAAAAGAACTTGCAACAGTAGTTGTTCATAACTTGAATATTACCCAACAATCTAAGGTAGCTGGAAAAGCAAGTGCAGTTAGGAAGTTTCACAAGTATAATTTGGAAATCACAGGTAGTAACCTTTCCATTTTATTTCACTTTTTGGAGTTCTTGAAGATCATTAGGTCCAGTCTGGATTCACATTTTCAGAGAAATTAATCAGATTCAGAGGAGGCCTACAAGAATGATCATGGAACTAGACACAAAAGCCTATGAAGATAGATTGAAAGAACTAAAAGCTTGAGAAAAACCTACTAACAGGTAGACTCTCTAAATCACTGACAGTATAAAAGATAATCAAGATCTGTTTCTCTTGTTCTCGTGTTCCAGAATAAATGAAACAATGGGTTTAAATTATGGGGAGGTAGATCCTAAGTGAATTTCATAAAAGAAAAAGTTCTTAAGATTAAGTGTAAACAAGTACAAAGTAAACATAATAAATGCATAAATAAAACAGTGCTAATTTTGCTTTGCTTCTAAAAAACACTGAATGAAATTCGTTAAAAATGGTTATCTTCAATATTTGTCATGAGTAGGAATAATTTTTGGGGTCTATGAGAACAAACGCAACAGGGAAAGGATAAGCAGGTAATACCATACCTAAATTCTTTTCTCTCCTTTTACATTCTCACTCGTCCTAAACCTTCAAGCAATTCTTCAGCAAATCATTCACACTTTAGTGAGCACCTGCGTGGCTTACTGCAGTGCGCTCTACGTGGCATGGCCCCAGTTTATTTGTGGAACCCATGCTCCCAGGTTGTTTCAGCCATTCCACTATATCCAACAGGAAAGGCTCTCTCCACATCCCTTAGTTAAAGAATGCCATCTATTGAAACCTACAAAGCACTTGAACTCTGAAGTACCATGCTCCCTGAGATTAGATTATCCCCAAGCCTGCCAGTCTTTCACAAAGCATTGAAGACCTGGATGTGGTTTACTTTTAGCATCTATTGTAGATTTTTGTTGATTTTTTAAAAATTGTTTTTAATGAGCTGTGAACCACCCACAGTCTCTTCTGCTAAATGGGTGGCAATATAAACCGATATAATAAAATAAATAAGCATCTCACAAATGCAGAATTGATGAGAAGCATAAACTATGGACCCAATTTGGCAGAAATATTTATCTATTAAACCTCTTCCCATATTCCAGATGCTTTATGCCATTTCATAAATATTCTGACAGCAATTGGCAAAGCATGATATTTTTGTTTTAGCAGATATGCCAGTCACCATGTTGCTCATCTGATACACACACACACACACACACACACACACACACACACACACACACACACACACACGTCAATAATATCATTAAAATGCAATTCCTGGGTATATTCATACTACAAAAAACGAACCAAACATGAACACCAGGAAAAATTTAAACTAGAAAAGTTTAATAAATACCAAGCTTTCGGTGGAAAACTACCGACATCGTCAGAGCTTAATGCTAGTCAATGAGAGAGACTTATATAGGGTTGATCAGCGTTTGCACCCAGCTCCTGGACCTCGTCACCGGTCCTAGGAGAGAAGGGAGTAGAAACCAAGAGGAGAGAAGGGAGTAGAAACCAAGAGAGATGACACATACATGGATTGTATCCACATAGATGGGGGGAGGAGAACAGAAGACAAAGGGCAGGAAGAAACGCCCAACATGTGGCCCAACGGGGTGAGAAAAATCAACCGGGGCTTGTATGATGCACAGTAAAAAAAGGGGGGGAAGGAGCACACTGTATTCAGGAACCCTTAGTGAGGAGAGAAACAACATGAGAGGGATAAACAACTGGGGAGGCAACGATTACTCAAAAAAGGGGGGGGAAGAATTCTGTTTGGCCTAAGAACCTGTGACGAGGAGATGAGTAGTGATATACATATAGGTAAGGGGAGTAGAAAAAGGATAGATACCAGTGCTAAGGATACGCTCGAAACATAGCCCAATCAACTAGGACCGGTGACGAGGTCCAGGAGCCGGGTGCAAATGCTGATCAACCCTATATAAGTCTCTCTCATTGACTAGCATTAAGCCCTGACGATGTCGGTAGTTTTCCGACAAAAGCTTGATATTTATTAAACTTTTCTAGTTTAAATTTTTACTGGTGTTCATGTTTGGTTCGTTTTTTGTAATATATATATGTATGTATGTATGTATGTATGTGTATATGTAGGTCTTTGGTTATGTAGGTCTTTGGTTATTCGGGTTTTCTCCCACGTAAAATTGGAAGTGTCTTGGCGACGTTTCGACAAAGTCCCATTTGTCATCTTCAGGCTGGTGTTTTCGGCTTCGTGCTTCTAGGAGCAATGTGTGATCTTAGCTGTTTCTTCCTTTTAACTGCCAGTGGGGGTATGAACTGATTGGGTGGGAGCTTGGCTGTGTTCTGATTGGGTGGAGGTGTGTTCTGATTGGTTAGGGGCTTGGCTGTGCTCTGATTGGATGGGGGATTGGCTGTGCTCTGATTGGCTGGGGGAGTGTTCTGTTTGGGTGGGGGCTTTGTTGTGCTCAGGTTAGTCTGAGTTACAGGGGGATTTGAGATGGTGAGCTGCATTGCTGTTGTTTGGCTTCACGTTCGTGGTCGTGCCTCATCTTTTTTTTTTTTAAATAAAAAATTCCTTTATTAAAACAATCAGCATTGTACACAAAATCTTGAGAAGCGATCATCGTAGAACATAACATACAACAATAGGGATACATTCTTCACTCCTCATTTCAAGCCTCTACTATACACCTGCTACATTTTTTGACCTGTGTGGTCCCTAATACTAGATCCTGAGGTAGTAATTCAATAACCTGAGGTAGATATTCAGTCTGCTTTTTCAATATTAAAAATGTTCAACATTAGCCATAAGATCTTATTAATAAACAATCACCACTTATAACACTAAGTATTAATCTTTGTAAACGTCTGGTTTGGTAAATATTAGAGCATATACATTCAACATTAAATGTTAGTTTTTTGTAAACATTTGATTTGTTATACTTTCTTCCCTCCTCACGTCGAGCCTTAGCTAAACGCCAGATGCATTTTGTTTGATTGGTGTTTCTCTTCATGGTGGGTGTCAGTTTGCTTCATGTATGTATTGGAGGGGTTTAAAGTGGCTAATGATGCAGCTGTGGTATGGCTTCTGGTTTGTGGTCGTGCCTCATCATCGGTGTGGGTTTGGGTTTGCTTTTTGCGTGGGTGTGTGGTGGTGAGATCCTGTGTGGTTTTTGTTAGTGTGGGTCTGGTGTCATTCTTTGTGTTAGGGACTCGTTTGTCAATAAGGGCGGATTTCCAAATCCGGAAGCTAAGAATTCCATTAAACAGCAGGTCACCAGATTACTAATGAGCCATAGGCGCTATCAAACACTGTCCAGGGATGAAATGGAGGCCTCGAAACAACTCAGAAAGGATGACTCCATTGTTATATTGCCGGCAGATAAGGGGAGGGTGACAGTAGTAATGGACAGAACGCATTATGTAGATAAGGTGCTGGAATTACTTAAACATGACACAGCATATAGGGTTACTAGCAAGGACCCCATGACTACACTAAAGAACCATATTAATAAGTTACTCAATGGTTTCAAACGTAGTAGGAAGATAGGCGATGATGTCCTGAGGAGGATATGCCCGAGTGACTCAGCGTTAGCTAGGTTTTATGGGTTACCCAAGATCCATAAAGAAGGCGTCCCCCTCCACCCCATTGTCTCATTCAGAGGTATTCCAACCTCGGGCCTGGCTAAGTGGCTTAGTAACCATATTTGCCACCTCGTCAGTGACAGCACCACCACTGTGAAATTGGCAGAGGAGTTCCTAGGTAAGATCAAAACCCTGAGGATGGAGGAAGACGAGATGATGGTGTCTTTTGGTGTCACCTCACTCTTTACCTCCATCCCACAGGACCTGGCGGTCACGGTTTTGAAAGACCGCCTGGATAAAGAGGATAAAGTGTTGGTTATTACCTATAAAGCCCTTTATGGCATGGGACCAGGATACTTACGGTACCGTCTTCTGCCACATACTTCCCTACAACCGGTGAGAGCGCACAGGGTCAGCCTCCTTTGGGTCCCGTCAGCGAAACAATGTCATCTGGCGGGCCCTAGGGGCAGGGCTTTCTCTGTTGTGGCGCCTGCCCTCTGGAACCAACTGTCTCCTGAAGTCCGCATTTCTCCCACTCTCTCGGCCTTCCGAAAGAATCTTAAAACCTATCTTTGCCGGCATGCCTGGGGATGATTGTGGATTGTTGTGTGACTGATGAATATGTGTGGGGTTTTATTTTTAAATATTTTTTGCTTGGACTTAGATTGTAATTGTTTTTTTTATATATATGTTGTAAGCCGCTCCGAGTCTTCGGAGAGGAGCAGCATTTAAGTCCAAACAAAATAAAATAAATAAATAAAATAAATAGAGGACAGCATCAGGACTCCCTACAAACTGAGGATTTGGTGAAGCTAATAGAGGCATGCCTAAAAACCTACTTCACCTTTCAGATGACATGTATTTCCCTCCTCTACATTAATAATGTCTCCGAAGCGACAGCCAGACTACTAGCCCCTCACAACATGAAGGTGGCCCATAGACCTAACCAAACATTGCGTTCTAAGATCATGCGCCCCAAGGACCTACTCCCCAATATGGAGAAAACTGCAGTGGTGTATAAGATCGATTGTAAAAACTGCTGCAGTAACTATGTGGGAGACCTCTCAGAGATTAAAAACTCGGATCCATGAGCATAAATTAGCTATTAAAAGGGGTGAGCAATATTCGCAGGTTTGGACGCATATGGCTGAGTTTGACCACCAATTTGACTTTGATAAGTACACATCTTGTCCAGCGATACCACAAAAGGGGGCCGGCTACTTAAAGAAGCTTGGCTCTCTGATAGAGATTCAATTAACCGACACATTGATTTATGCCCGGCGCACAAGACATTGAGGATGTGGAGTATGCATAATCATCCACCCCAACCAAGACAATCCAGCTGTGTGCCAGGCAATCAAGAGAATGAATGCATCAGCAGAGTATTTTTGGCCTAGTCTCACATTTGCTACCTGATGTCAATACAGTTTCTTTATTATTTGGATGTCTTTGTCATCTAGTCCCCCTTGTTTCAGGATTTCTAATAGTTTGCTGTGTCTTATTTTATCAAAAGGTTTTTTGAAATCAATGAAGCACATGTAAACACTGTGATTGACATCTCTACAATGCTGTACAAGAACCTGAATGCTGAACAGCACATCTCGTGTACCAAGATTTTTTTCTGAAACCAAATTGTGTGTTACCTAGACGCTCTTCAATTTTGTTGTATATTCTTGTGTGAATTATTCTCAGGAATATTTTCAGGGCATGACTCATTAAGCTTATTGTTCTGTATTCAGTACACTTATTTGCATTTATTTTTGGGGGGATTGTCACAAAGGTTGATTTTAGCCAATCATTTGGTATCTTTCCTGTTTCATAAATCTGATTGAAGAGCTGCAGTAAAAAATTCTTCCCATTGTCTTCCAGCAATTTTAAAATTTTTACTGGGATATCATCAGGTCTTGTGGCTTTTCTTGTTTTTGCTATTTTTATTGCATGTTCAACCTCTTCCATAGTGATGTTTGGTCCAGTTGTTATACTTCCCATGTCTATATCATCACTAGTGTCCTCAAAAAGTTCTTCAATATATTCCTTCCATTTTTTAAATTTTTCATCCTCATCTAAGATAATTTCCCCCTCTTTGTCAACTAAGTTGTTGGGGGTTTTTTTGTAGAGGCCTGCTGCTTCTTTCACTTTTTTGTGTAAATTGAAATTATCATGTATACGTTCTGTCCCTTCTATTTCCTTGCATCTCTTTGCAAACCACTTTTCTTTTGCCAGTCGAATTTGTCTTCTAATTGTTTTCTGCAATTCATTGTATTTTTCTTTGTTTTTATTTTTATAAGATCTTCTTTCATCCACGAGATGAAGAATTTCCTCCGTCATCCACTATTATTTCTTATGGTACCCCTCTGTTTTGAATTTTTTACCTCTACTATTGCATTTTTAAATTTATTCCAGTTCGCTTCTACATCATCATCATTCAGGTTGTTGGTTTCCCGTAAATGGTTTTCTAGTTCTTCTTTAATCTTATCTCCATGTTTAATGATGAAGTCTCTGTCGATTCTTGGTTTAGCAGGGTTCGGGTTTTTCATCCTTTTTAGTTTCAGCTGGACTTCAGCAAGTAGTAGATTATGATCAGATGGTACATCTGCACCTGGGTATGTTTTACTGATTTTACTGAGTTTCTAAATCTTTTGTTTATTGTAAAATAGTCAATTTGGTTCCTTACTACATTATTTCATGTATCTGCTGGTGATCTCCAAGTGTAGAGGCATCTTTTTGGCAACTTGAAAAAAGTATTCATCACACATTGCCTATGTTCCTTGCAGAAGTCTACAAATCTGTCACCTCTGCCATTTCTGGTTCCTAAGCCAAAAATTCCAACTACAGGAGCATTACTTCCTTCTCCCACTTTTGCATTGAAGTCCCCCATGAGTATTGTGATATCATTACTTTTTAGGGTTTTCAGTATACTGTGTCAACGCTGCTAATATTGAATATTCTTGCTTTGACAATATATGCAGAACTGTCTGGTATTTTTAGAGTTAAATCAGGTGACAGCGAAAGGGGAGGAGAATATAAGGAAAGCCCAGGAAAAAGAAACGGAAGTGAATCTTTGCCCTCCAAGTTAATTGGAAGATGTGAATCATGACCCCAAAATACGGGAGGGGAAATGCCTGGAATGTTATGTGCAAAGGAAGGGAAATTCAGATCTTAGCATCCACCATGCCGTGCTAGCGCTCTGTTACACTAATAAAGGCTTTTTAGGTTTAAAAAATGCCTGAAAGTTTTTTGAAATGTTTCATTAATCAGACACATGATACACTGCTTATTTCTTCATAGAACTTCTCTAAATCCTCCTCATTGCTGTCAGCTGTGGGAGTGTAAACTTGTATAACATTTATATTTACTGGAGTACTATTTATTTGAATCATTATCACTCTATCGGATACAGGAATAAAGGACTTGATGCATTTATTTACATGATTGTTTACAATTATAGCTACTCCATTTCGATGGTGTTTGAGCCTGGAGCCTGGAACCCCCACCTGGGGACGCACTCTGTGGGGGTTCCAGGCTCCCCCTAAGAGTTCAATATAATTACATAACATAAAATAACATTAAATGATAATTGCTTAAGATGGGGAATGATATAGCTAACATAAACTGTGAGTTCAAGTCCTGTGACGAAAGCCAGCTGGGTGACTTTGTCTCAGTCATTATCTCAGCCCAATGCATCTCATAGGGTTGTTGTTGTGGGGATAATAGGAGGGAAAAAGTGTGTTGGATATGTTTGCCATCTTGAGTCATTTGTAAACATCATTAAGGTAGGATACAAATAAGTAAACAAAATAAAAAATAAAAAAATACCTTTCCTCTCCTAACCCCTTTTACACTATTCTTCTCCTCCTATTGTCTCTTTTGCTTATGAAACTTTTTTTGTTTCAATCAGAATTATACTATCCTTTCAGCATACAAATGTTCCAGCTTTAGTACATCTATTTCCTTTTGCAATGGTTTCAGATTCAGTTTGGTTCACTTCCTGTGGTGAAGTTTGGGGGGCAACCAAGGTTTGTAAAAAATTATTACCCAAGCTTGGAAAAGATTGCTTGCTTCAGCTTGAGAAGATGTATGGATTGTAATAAAAGTGATCCTAAAAGAAATGCAGAGTAATGGGGAAGAGTTTGTAAAGAAAAGTCACTTAAATTTATAATTGGAACTCTAGGGCACAGTAAAACAGCAAGTGGATTGTAAATCATTTTCCTTCCTAGGAAATTCTCAGCATGACTGTTCTTGCTAGATAATGACTGGCAGACTGAAATTTTATTTAAAAAAATTATAATTAAATGGTCATATTTGGTTTTAATATATCATGGGTCTGAGGAACAGTCAACTTTCATCTTTTTGTTTCTCTCATCAAACTGATTTGATTGTCTACTTCATCAACTAAGCCCACCCCATTTTATTAGACTGCAAATAAAATTATAGATAAAATGGTTTATACTGTAGATCAGTGGTTCTCAACCTTTTTCAGGTTGAGACCCCACTTGCCCCGCCCATGCGTGGTGCGACCCTGGTGCGCGCGCGCGCATCGAGCCGATCCGCGCATGCGCAGCGCGCGCGCAACAAAAAACAACAACAAAATGGCGGACCGCAACGGGCCGATCCGCGCATGCGCGGCGCATGCGCGGCGCGCGCGGCGGAAAAACAAACAAAAAACAAAAAAAACAAAATGGTGGACCACGACGGGCCGATCCGCGCATGTGCGGCACGCGCGTGACGGCCTGAACTGCGCATGCGCGGCACGCGCGCGATGAAAAAAACGAAAAAAACCAAAAAAATGGCGGACTGCAGTGTCCGGCGACCCCCGCGAAACGGTCATTCTACCCCAAACGGGGTCGCGACCCATAGGTTGAGAACCACTGCTGTAGATAAAGGATGTTCTCGTATGAATGTATTTCTGCTAATATTTTTAAGCAGTAGGTTTGCCTAAGGTAGTAGCTGATTGCTTGTAGAGGCAACAGCTCTTACATTGATAAGAATTTCATTGATAAGAATTCTGGAGTACTAATTCCAATTAGACTCCATCAAATATGCAGCTTGAAGCTGTGTCTTCATGTATGTACATGGATCCTAATACTGGAACTTGTGAGTGGTATCCTCAATACATACAAACATAAAATAAAATATAGTAAAATAAAATTCCATTGAAAAAGTAACACTGAAATCATACATCAAAAGAGATGATACATCAGGAAATATACTGTTTGGGTTCACTTATGGGTTTTTGTACTGACAAGTATGTAAAGGTTTAATTATGACACAGCTACCTTTGCAAAGTTATCTTGACAAACTATGAATCAATGTTTTGTTTACATTACCTTTGTTAACATCAATACAGGGTTGCGCCCAAGTTCTTGTCTAGTTCCCCAACTAGAGAAACTATATTAAATATTTCAAATATTACATCATCCTGGAATCAAAGAAATAAAGCAGTGATATAATAAGTACTTTTACATACATATTTCTCACACTTATATATTACCAGAAGCCAATACTGAATATTAGCGTTTACTCATTTCCTAAATGTAGATTGCATTGCACAATATTCATGCTTAGTAACTCAAAAATATTTCAACCCTACCAAAGCTGGTATACATTAACAATATTTGGCATTACAGAAGGTGATGAGGGAGCATAAGAATGTGGGAAAACACTTTTTGAATACCAGAGCATAGAGCGTTAAGACTAATTTTCATTATTAAGTCACTTATCAGTACTCACTTTATAAAACTTCAGTAGCTCATGGGAATTTGAAGAATGGTAGTATTCTTTTGCTGATATAATTAATTAAAAATGCAGACTGTTGATTTTTCCTAATGAAGATCATAAAAATTCAAACAAAACATTTACTGAACAGAATCACCTACCCATTTCAGTGATTCAGAGACTCAGGTATATGAAATATTACCATGCCATAAATTTCACTTATGTTAGGCCAAATAACATAAATTCAAATAAACCTATATTTACATCTTTGGAAGATTTATATAGGCCAGCGGCCACAGAGAAAAAGCATTCTAGAAAAAAAAAACAATACATCTTTGTGGAAGAAGCCTTTGGGCCTCAGCTTGCAATGTTACTGACTGTTTCATTTTATGCCTCTTCCTTCCTAGTCTCACAGCTCAGAGAACTTTGAATGTGGCCTGACCTTGTGCTGTCTTGCGGATCCACATATTTCCAACACACATATACAAACAACTATCATAACCACAATTTCAGGTGGCATATATCAAGTACACAAAAACAACATTACATAAATATCATTTATAAAAATGAATTTACAAACCAAGGGCCCTCAGATATTCCATAACCTAGGAAATAGCACATTTTTGTTCTGGCCCAATACCCAAGGGAAAAATCAAGTTTTTAAAGCTTTCTTGAAGACTAACGAGGTTAAGGCCATTCAAATCTTGGGGACAGCTCATCTAAAGAGCAGATTTTACAAAGAAAAAGTACACCCTTTGTGTAATAGGGAAAGATTATGGAAGATGGGGCGAAGAGATGCTATCTACAAAATAGTCAGATAAGAGGGTATAGTCCACAACTTGATATCAGATGGAGCAAGAATCAGAAGGAACTCTCCCTAGCTTCTCAGTCAGTAAAGATGGCAAGAGATTTGTACTTTCAGATTAGCAAGATTCTGCTACTGTAATACAGACTTACAATAAAATTGAATTAACTCCTCTGGTTGTATTTTTTGCGTGGTCTGTCTGGGAGAACTGATACCTAGATACAATCAGATGACAGTTCCTCAAGGAGCACGCTATCATGTGAGAGCATGTGGTATCAGTAGAAATGACTGAAGATGGGCTCAAATAAAACTATTCTATGTCCTGTAGGGCTTTGTAGGTGATAACCAGCATTTGGACTTGCACTCAGAAACCTACTGAGAGTTAGTATAGCATGTGAAGCAGTTATAGTTCTGTGGAGTGCCCATAACTATCTGTGCAATTGCATTCTGGACTAAATTCTGGATGGTTTTCACAGATAATGCTATATATAGTAGGTTGCAGTAGTCCAACTGGGAGATAACTAAGGTATGAGTAACTATGGAGCATAGCATTAAGGTCTGTAGGAATGCCATGGGAATACAGGAAAAGAGCCATAGTCCAGATAGGCATCATGCAAAAGGTATCTCAGCCTACAGAAGGAAAAATAGCATGGGAAGCATCTCATAAGGATCCCTCCCTAGTTCTGGAAAAGTAAAAGTAAAGTAGATTCACGGGTGAGGAGGGGTATTCTCTATTATCTGGTGCTGTGGAAGGGGTATCCATTATCCGAGGCGTCTTGGGTAAGGGAGAAAGACGTATTTGCTCCTGAACTGATCAAGGAGTACCATAGGTTGAACTGTTTGGCCTCAATTCTAAACATTATGTCTGGAAGAAACCAAGCATTGCTCATCATCTGACCAGCATCATCCCAACAGTAAAGCAACACAGCCAAGACAACACAGGAGTGACTTAGGGACAACTCTGTGAATGTCCTACAGTGACCCAGCCAAAGCCTTGAATTGAACCCTATTGAACATCTCTAGAGGAACCTGAAAATGGCTGTCAACCCATGGTCACCATCCAACCTAACTGAGCTTGAGAGAATTTGCAAGGAAGAATGGCAGAAAATTCCCTAATCCAGGTGTGCAAAGCTTGTCTTGTCTTACCCAAAAAGACTCAAGGCTGTACTTGCTGTAAAGATGCTTCAACAAATTACTGAGCAAAGGGTCTGAATTCTTATGCCAATGTGATATTTCATTTTTTAAAAAAATTAATTTACAGACATTTTTAGAATTCTGTTTCTTTCTTTCTTTCTTTCTTTCTTTCTTTCTTTCTTTCTTTCTTTCTTTCTTTCTTTCTTTCTTTCTTTCTTTCTTTCTTTCTTTCTTTCTTTCTTTCTTTCTTTCTTTCTTTCTTTCTTTCTTTCTTTCTTTCTTTCTTTCTTTTGACTTATATGCCGCCCTTCTCCCCAGACTCAGGGCGGCTCACAACAGAAATACAAGTACAAAATATATAAGTCATATAAAATAATACTACAATATAAAACTATAAAACTATACTCACTCATACAACATACACTCCCAATCAAAGGCCCAGGGGCAGAGCGCAGCTCACACGCCCCAAGCCTGTCTGCATAGATGTGTTTTTAAAAATTTTCGGAAAGCTAGGAGGGAGGGAGCAGTATGAACCTCTGAGGGAAGTTGGTTCCAGAGGGCTGGGGCAGCAACAGAGAAGGCCCTAGCCCTAGGTCCCGCCAGACAGCACTGTCTAACAGACGGGACCCGTAGGAGGCCAACCCTGTGTGCCCTAATTGGTCGCTGGGATTCACTTTGTCATTAAGGGATACTAATGTAGATTAATGAGGAAAAATGAATTTCAACAACTGTAGAATCAGGCTGCAGCATAACAAAATTGGCAAAAGTGAAGGGGGTCTGAATACTTCCTGAATGCTCTGTATCACACTAACATGGTACGTTATTTCTCCCACAATATGCTAAGTTAACATAATCCATTTCCTCTTGGTTTACTGTAATGTAGCAATCCAGCCTAAATTGGCTGATTACAAATTTCCTAGAATTGCTCCAGTAGGAATCGATACTTTAAAATTTTATTGAAATATATTCACTAAAGAATCCTTAGCAAACATATTTAAAACTGCAGACAGTACATCATTCAAGGCTCATAACTAATAAATGTAAGATCTAGAATGAGTTGGCAATGCAGCATATATGGGCCCAGTAGCAGTTTTTATATTAGTGATGTTGTGTAGAGTCTTTCACAAATTAAAAAAATGACTAAAATCTTGTACATTTTTATAAGCTTCAGTCTTTTTAATTTAAAACACACACATGTACTCTCTTTTTCAATCAGACACATGAGTCTAGAGTGTCCACAGCATCATGTGAAATTTTGTAGGGGTACCTGCTTCCTGAAGTTTGCTAACCCCTAACAATTTCAGAGCTGTAACAAGAGCCAGCTCTAAGGGATTCCTTGATACTGAGCCTAAAGTAGTCATGCTATTAAATGCATCATTCTTTCTGGTCTTCCTTTTAAGAAATAATTAAAAAGCTTTGGTAGGACAGAGGGCTTCTATAAGGGTAAATATGGTGATTGCAGGAAGCAACACTGAAGATGTTCCTCCAATTTCAGATAATAATTAGAAGAGAAAGATTCCTTTGAGTTCAATGGAAGAGAAAGGGTAGCATACTCTTGTGCATTGTAATCTCAATAATATTTACTTCAGGCAGAAGCTATCTGAACTTTAAAGTTACTGTGTGTACAACAGGCAAATTTTAATTAAATGTTTTATCCAGTACAAGTCTTAGGTCCTGATCTGGTAAACAAATAAGGTGATGTAGTTGTCTCAGGTGTTTAAAAAACAGGAGATGGGTGAAGCAGCAAAGGATTTGAAGGTGGGGCTGTGGGTGTCTTGTCTCTGGACTCTTGTCTTCTAAAGCATGCTGTATTGAAAATGCAATGAAGGATGATCATTCAACACCAGGGCTGAACTTTATTTTTAACAGAGTAAATTTTCCCGAATCCCGTTCTTTGCAAAAAATACCAGAATTGAATAGCAAAATGACAAGGAACACATATAGAGGTCAGTGAATTATTTCTTGACGATCACCAAATGAAAGGAGTTTTTTGGGAGATTTCTCAGGACACCTGTTCTATGGATTTGTTGCAGGTGGCACTCCTCAGACCTGAAGCTAAAGTATGGGCAAAACCTGCATTATTAGAGATTGGGCTCCTTAAAGCAATGCAAAAAATATAGGACATTTATTATTTTAATCTGTAATGGCAGGACAGGTACATGAACTTATTCAACATTAAAATCTTGTGCAATTTCCATTCAGTATCATTTAGCTGGTTCTGTAAGATACACTGCACCATAGCTTCAAGTGTGATGGTTAATTTTAACCTCCCTATCAATCTACAGCTGCCTTTTAAAATTCCCCCTACCTCAAGTTTTCCACTGTTATCATCGAGCAGGGCAGCATACTATCATTTGTATTAGTGCAGCTATAAAACTGACACACAATTAAATCCAAGGAAAGACATTTATCACCATTCAGGCAGCCAGATCAGAAGTAGAGGCTCTTCAGATTTTAAGAATCCAGCTGTAGTAATCTAGTGCTGTGCTAAGAAATGCATGGCAAAGGCATTACATTCACTATTGATGAAAAAAAAAACCTGTGGAAGAAATGAAGTCATGCTGATGACAAAAAAGGGAGTCCAAAGGAAAGTAGATTCTTGCAGTGCTTATCAACATACTTCCCCCCTTCAAATTACAGTAGTACCTTGGTACTCAACTGCATTGAAACTCATTGAATTTGGTACTAAAGACATTTTGATGTGAAAATGTTGTCCTGGTACTCATGTTTGGTACTCAATGCACAAGCTAGAACTTGTCAGTGTCAACTGCCTTGTGACTCACTATATTATTCCTTATAGGAAAAAAATGTTTGGTACTCATCACACCTCCTGGAACCAATTATGGATGAGTACTGAGGTACCACTGTTTATGTGGAAGAGCTTCAAGTCAGCTTTTAATTGCTGGTGCCTGCCTTGACTAAATCCTGCAGTTTCTTGGGAAAGTTTTTCAGACATTGTCATTACCTGCTTTCTAGAGCTGGGAGAGAGTGACTAACCAATGTCACCCAGCTAGCTTTGTGCCTAAGGTAAGACTAGAGCAGATAGTCTCCTGGTTACTATCTTTCACCAAACTGGGTTGTTTGCTAATTCCCAGAGACTGTTTAGACAAGTCCCTGCATTTTCGTGTCAAGGATTTTTCAGAAAGAGTTTGCCACTGTTTCCTTCCTAGGACTGAAAGAAAATGACTGGTCTAAGATTACACAGCTGATCTTGTGGCTAAAGCAGCACTAGAACTCACAGTCTTCTGGTTTCTAGCTTGATGCCTTAATCACTACAGACCTATGATTATCACTTACCTCCTCTATGGATGTGAGTCCTGGTATTAGTTGCCACCTCGCAGTTGTGCTTCACAACCATTCAGTATCACCTGCCATGAACTCTAGGGGGTCCGGATGGGAGGGGGGATGCTTCGAGGGAAATAAAACTTCACTGTAGCTCTCTGAGGACAATCAGCTGGGAATGGAATGCAGCTGCATACCAAACCTATGCCTGAAGTGACTGTTCTAAAAATACCTTGTTTGAATTTGATTGGACATGGGGACCTATTGATGGGAGGCAACTAATGGAGGGGAAAGTCAGACTTGGGGATTATAGCATGCAATTTTCGGTTCCGGCTATGCATCACTGCAATTCACTTGATTTCTAGTCAATTATACCTTTCTCAATAAATTGAGTTAAAGATTGTTCTTATTTAGAGGTTCAAGATGAGGCAGATCTGACACCTGGACTCTATACCGTAACTAAAAGCACATCAAACAACTGGAGAAATTTAACATGCATGTTCTCTACTCTATCCTTAGCATCCATTAGATTGTGTCTCTAACCTGGAGGTCTGGATAGAATTGTGTGGAATCCACCAGGGTTGAACCTCTGACAACCAGAGCCGAGCTGAGATGGGTGGAAAACATCATCAGAATGGATGACTGTCATATGACTTGCCGGTTGCTCTATAGCACAGGGATCAACTTGCCGCATCACGTGACATGTTGCGATGTATCACAACTTTTTTTGCATTGCGGGAGCTGGGGTGGGCGCGGCCTCCACATGATGCAACCGGCCCACAGGCCGGCAGCTTAACACCCCTGCTCTTTAGTGTTCTGGAGTCTGGGAAAAGATCTTGAAGTCATCCACATAAGTGCTACAAAGACACTGAAAGAAACCTTACACCACTGTGGCATTCAGCCAAGGGCACCAGAAGCTACAATTGCTGACAGAATCTGCTGGTGAGCCCTGCGCTATAAAGCCACCACTGGCTTTGAAGACAAGCACCACCAAAACCTGATAGAAAATGATGAGCATATCACAGACAGTTATTACAGCAATGGCCTTCCAGTGCCCCTATTGTGCTAGATTCTGTGCATCCACAGGGGGACTGCAGAGCCAGCTCTGTGCCCAAAGATGAACTGCACAACACCATGTTTTCTTTGAACCCAAAGGATATGTATATATCATTTATCAGGTTTAGACATCCCCCCTCTCATAGAGGGATTTACAGACTCATTGTAATCCTACTCTCTACTAAATATGTATTAAAAGAACTGTCAGCATGGGATATATAAATGATAGTTATTTCCTGAAAATATTTATTCTTTCTCTTTTATTGACTTACTTTGTACATCAGTATACTTTCATATAATAAAACAAGAAAGATTAGCCTCATTATACAAGCAAGCTGCTATTAAAACAGATTTTGGAACTGGATTCCAGGCTAAAATAAGTCACTTTGTGAGGTCCTTGGTGTTTTGATCATTGCACTGATGATGTTACCTAGTTCAGTAATGAAATGTCTGCAAGAAAACAAAGTCAGAGAGCACCACAGACCCCACAGTTCAGCCTTGAACTACAAGTATTCTCATCCATTGATAAGTCACTTTCATTTCATATCATTTCTTTAAAGTTGGCAAACATTGTACGAAGATAGATTCTGAATCTATCAAACCAATATTTAATAGAATATAATTTATTTTATTAATTAAATATTTCAGAATTACCTGATGCCCAGATTTGCATCTGTCATTATAAAAGGTGCCCATTAAATGTATCACTTTATATTGTCCAGATCAGTGTACTTTGTTATTTTTGTAAATTTTTTCAAAGGTCTATATTACTATGGTATATATATTAATTATATTATATTATAAATACTTTTGATGAATATATGCATAGAATCTTGAGAGGGTTGTGAAAAGTTTTTGCTATCCTAATTTTAGCCCATATTCTTGATAATATGCTGATTACACAGAAGCAGTTTTTTTGGCAACATTTTAAGTAGCTTGCACTGCCTCCTTTGTAGGGAGGACAGAGAGTGAGAGACTGGCCCAAAGTCACCTAGCTGGCTTCTGTGCCTAAGGAAGGACTAGAACGTACAATCTCTCTTGGTTTCTAGCTGGTGCCTCTAACCCAGTGTTTCTCAACCTTGACAATTTTAAGGCATGTGGACTTCAACTCCCAGAATTCCACAGCCAGCATTGCTGGCTGTGGAATTCTGGGAGTTGAAGTCCACATGCCTTAAAATTGTCAAGGTTGAGAAACACTGCTAACCAATAGAGCAGACTGGCTCTGAATGGATTTTATTTCCCAATAACTATCAGAAAATATTTGTTCCCACAGGTAGACTCTCATAGCTTCCTCTGGGAGCAGGTGAGTGGGCTCTTCTAATAGTTGGTTAACTGCAAATAGTAATTGCCTCAGCAATTTTATTTAGAGGATATAATCAGATGACCAGCCAAGAAGCAGTGTTCCTTTTCCTATTCAACCTTTGAAGTGGCAGTTTCCAGTTTCTTCTGTTCTAGTTTATATCAATGAAATGCCCAGTTTGTAAGGTTTTTATTGCAAATTTGATGAAATAAATTAAATTTGCCTGCAAGATTAACAGTGGCAACAAGAAAGTACCACTGTCAGATTACACACCAGGCATAGCAATTACTGAATCTCCAGAAACTCAATCCAACATTGGCATTATATGCTAGACTGCCTTCTTCCTCTCGGTCAAATCAAATAATTCTGGCTGTACTTTGCTGGGTCTTGAGAGTCAGCAATGAATTTGTATTTGAATAATTGTTTTCTTTAGTCTGAGCATCCTCGCTTCCCACCTAAGCAGCTTCATCCCTCACACTGTTTCACTAGGAAAGCATTTCCCCATATCTATTGAAATTAATACTTTCACATTGATATTAACAAGTATACAAAACAAGGATGGAAACAAATTCACAGATATGAATAATTAATAACAGAATAGACCAAACATATTTTTTAGTATAAGAGCCTGGTTCTTGCTGTTGGGAAAATGAGACTATCTATCTGCTGGTAAACATTCATTCTCACCTTTATATGTGGTCAGCAGCTTCCATTATGAGGATCATATGGAGCTCCCAGTTTTATTTTCTAGCATTTGAATGCGGCTTCCTATCCACCCATTCCAGCATCTGCTGCTTAAAAAAACTTCTCACCCTACCTATTTGCATAGTAGTACAAGTGCCTGAAGATCATTTCAGTTTGACCTTTGCACCCCTCCTTAAAAGGATTTCAATAAGACCATGGATAACCACTGCAAATCAGAGTCTGATTCAATCGAAAGCATTTTACTAATCTACCAGTAATGTACTCCAGAAAAAAGTTAAGTATCACCAAAACATTTTAAGTGAAGATCAGACATCAATAGTACAAACACTGTACTACATTTGTTAGAAAAGGCAAAAGCAAGCCCTACTAAAACTGCACAATTACATTTGTCAGTCACAGTGGCAGAAATGTGGGAATTATGAACTGATATAACTTTATTCCCAATATAATTTGTATGACTCTTTAAAAATGTGGCTAGTTTGACTAACATAGCCTAACCCATTTTTATTCCCTCTCCCTTCTTGCACTTGGTATGTTTACAAGCAACCAACAGCTGCTGAGATGTCAGCAACTGCTCACAAGGGATTACAATTAATAGTAAATCTACTTTATAGCTGACTCCCAGAAAGACCTCCTCTCTTCTCTGGCATCCATGAAGGTGGCAGCTGAGCCTGACCGGTAACTCAGGGGCTCAAGAGATTCAGTCTCATTACCTTAATCTAACCTAATCTACCTTCCTTTTTACCTAAATATGCCCTTGAGAAGAGTCTAAAGTAACTTTTCCTTAATTTGATTTGCAGCTGATTTGTATCATGTAGCATAGTGAACGAATTATTTTCTCATTTTGATTTTTCTTGTGCTGAAGTAGTTTTGCCTTTTTTTTAAAAAAAAGCATGGAACTGATTTGTGTTTTACTTAAATTGTATTGCAAAGAAACTAAGAAATGTTTATATATTATTTTAGACCACAGAATAATTTTGGAACTGAGTTTAAAAAGTTTTACAATGAAATGAGGTAGACTAAGCTTTCATAAACTTTGCACAGTAAGTCAAGGCATAATCATATTCATTACTTTAAAAATGCTAGAGTGGTTACTTTTTATTTAACATTTCTATTAGTTTGTATTAAATGTTGCCGTATTTATGTTTCTCTGGAGCAAGTTTGTTAAACTTAAGTAAAATATTATAATGTAATGTTATCAGATTATTTTCACTTGGCCAATGCTGCTTTGTTTTAAAGAAGATTGCTGCTAAACTGAACAAAATGTAAATCTGGAAGCTGAAATATGTGGGCAGCCAGTAGTAAAAATGAAGCCTTTCAGGCGGAGTCCCCCCCCCCCCCGTGTTGAAAGAGTAAATGGAGATTCCCCCAATCTATGCAACCGAAAAGTGAGGTTCACTGAGTCATTTTTTTTTACCCGTTATTGCCACAAGGGTGACCATGCAGATCACAAAGTCTCTCTTCAACTCTTCAGACCCTGCAGGGAAAGACAGACAGAGGATGTGGATAGTAGTGGTGCTGCCACTGTCAACTGAGGTAATAGCTGACTTGGCAGCACCAGTAGACAAGGAGGTGGGCCAGGACTTGCAATACTAGCTCTTCCTTCACACTCTCTCTTTCATTCATGCTGTTCCTACACTATTATGGTTCCTATGAACCATAGGAGAACCAAAGTGGTTTTTTTCTCCTGCCTGCTATCTCACTTGCAGTCCAAGTTCTCATACTAATCTATCCTCTTTACCAGATAAATCCAGATAAATATAACTGCTGTATCCAGATAAATATAACTGCTGCACACTTTTTCTCCCTTATTATTTTTGAAATTGCAGCTGCACTGATAATGAGTTAAAGACATTTGTTGCTGGAGTAGGAAACTAATTCTCGTTACAATAGATGGCTGCAAACTTTCCATTATCAGTGAAATCAGATAATGTTTCTGGACCTCAAGATTGTTCATATGTAATTATATATTATTGGAACCTGCTCTTGATCTTCAGGGCTAGGGTTCTAACAACTGATTTCATTGTTATTCCCAGGCCTTGAGAGATATAATGGTGGCCTATTCTATTACAGAAGGCCCATCACCCTGAGACTAAATCTATTCATTCCTGTGGTTCCTTGAATCAGTATTGGAACTCTTCTTTTATCCTTTGGTTAAACAGTTCACCACCATTATCATTAGCATTATAATGTTATACAAAGCCACTGAATAGTAGAATGAATAGCAAAGAGAAGAGGCAAAGCAAGGATAGAATGAAGTTGTGCTGAATCTTGAATCATCCTTAAAGACAGTTTCATGATGATCCTTTCTGACTATGTAGCTAATTTAACAATAGAACTGGACAACTTTGCTCTCTTGCAAGGTGAAGGAAATTTGAAGGTGTCTTCAACCCCTTTCATTGTGAAAGTCAGTCTGTCCTTTTAAATCATGTTGTGAGCCGCCCTGAGTTCTCCAGAATAGGACGGCATAGAAATTAAATAAATAAATAATAATAATAATAATAATAATAATAATAAAATCTGTACAAACCATCTTAAATGTGTGGTGCTCAAAAACAAAGCTGCAGCTTAGGTAGCAGTCTCATAAATCAGCAAATTTAGAGATCTGATCCCAGTTCTGCTAATTGTTTAGGAAAGACCAATGAAGTTAACTTTCAACCATGAGGATGCATAAATCAATTCCTGTTCATGCAAATCAAACTGCCCTATCAATATGGACAAAATAAGCCTAGTATAGAATGTACCAGAGTGCAAATCCTGTTCCCTTTCTGTTAAGTTAAAAATGTTTTTCTCCCTTTTACTGTTCTTATTCTATTTCAACATGGTATCCTTCAGATGTTTTTAGCTACTGTTCTTGCAGTCTCTTGCCATCGATTGTATCAACTGGAGCAGTAAAATAATAAACTTATGGAAAACACCAAGATGTCTCTTTCTTTATTGTTTGTTCCTTAAATAGACAAATGAGCATATATTGGTGGATGTGTCTTCTTCCCCATGGCATCTAGCATTTTGATTTGATTTTCTCCAAAGGGTTATTATTTATTAAACACTTTTATCATTTACCTCATTAATATTATTTGTTTTTTAAAAGTAAGATAATATTTGAGCTTGTATATAAAGTAATGTTTGGTTTTAACTGGGATTTATGAACATTGGTTGCTGGTTCATATAATATTATATGATAAAGTTTAAATAAAACATACTGTTGGCTGGATTCAACATCTTGTTAAATCAAAACTAAACAAGATATATTATGATTTAGCAAGAGGTATGAATCCAGTTAGACACTTCTCTTTTGCAAATGGAAATGTTGTGTACTTCCAACCAGAAAACAGGCTCTTCTCCTAGAAACTGGGCAAATTATTTACTATCTGATTATTTTGTACAAATAAGTGGATGGCTATATCATGAAATCCTGTTGCATGACAGAACTTGGTAATTAAGCTAACCATTATATTTTAAATAAACTATAAATAGGGGCAGAAATACAGGTTTATCTCTTTAAAAAATTCCTTTGCTTAACTAAGGTTCTCTCTAAAAATTATACTTATGTTTCAAATATTTATCAAATGGAGGATTGAACTGCTGTTAAGAGAGCTACATATTTTCATGTCACTATGAAAAAAACAGGATGAAGAAAGATCAGCTACCCTGCTTGATTTATAGAATTCTGCACACAGTATATTGGTATTGTGGCTTGGATCTGTTTCAGCAAAATAATGGATGGACTGGTCTCAAAGATTTCTATTAGCATGAGCCCTATCAAGATTATGTGTAGAAGCAATCTGAGGAATGAAATACTGTGGCAGAAGCCTTTCCCATTTACATAATATCTTTATCCCAAATAAAAGCAAACTGAATTAACATAATTTATCCAAAATGGAAGAGTAGAATCACACTCTCTCTCTCCCTCCATCCTGTGCAATGCCCAGCTTTCCATTACCCTGGCAGGTTATGAATCACTAATTCCTGAAAAGCTGGAGAATATTAATGAGACCAAATGCTAAAACTCTAATGCCATAATCTTAGCACTGCCAGCTCCAAGTGAAATGAATCCTAGATAGCAGACCCCCAAATAAATCTTTGCATGTGACTCATATCTTTGTTTTTGCATGCTTCCCTTAGAAGTCCCTAGATTTAATTGACTCAATAGCTGCTAATTGAATTTAACTATTTCTAAAATCAGCTACCCTATTTACTTATACCAGTCATTCTGTCTTTGGAGAAACACACACATATACATATATTCTTTCTGACTAAGAGAGATAAAACAGCAAGCAAAGCTGAATGGAAACTAAAACATAGGGAATAGTAACTGATCAGGAAACAAAAAAATTGAGAAAAAAAATCCCTGCTTAGGTATCACCAAAAAACACTACATTGAGGAGGCAATTTTCCCTCTGAGTAATGATTTAATCTTCAAAACCAGCCAACTTTTCACATCCAGGTCCTCAACCACTTTATTGTCTTGCACATCCCTTGGTTTTCAACAATTATTCTGTTCACAGGTTATTTTTTGTAGGGAGGGGCAATCTTCTGTGAAATTAAATATATATTTTACCCTTTTCTCTGAAATACTGTAGTTTCCACCTAATGAAAATAAATGCTCATATTTTATTCTTTTGTGTCACAGTGAAGGTGGATTTACTATAGATCTGTGAGCTGATTTAACAGACAATTCATGGGTTATATATTAATGTATCATTAATCATAACCAACATGGATTATTTAACAACTAGCTCCCTGTTCAAAGATCATGAGAATTTTACTTCTGTGAAGAAAATTGGAAATACAATCCAATTGCTTTAGAGAAGAAGCTCCATCACTCTCAATTATCTCTAAACTTAAGTGATAGACTATCTCCAGTGTTCAATAAAGTTTCAGTGAGAAGGGAAGAAAGTAGAGCAGCTCTCTCTCTCTCTCTCTCTTTCTCCCTCTCTCTCTCTTGGAATCTCTGGTACCCATCTCCCTCCCTCCCTCCCTCCCTCCCTCCCTCCCTCCCTCCCTCCCTCCCTCCCTCCCTCCCTCTCTCTCTCTCTCTCTCTCTCTCTCTCTCTCTCTCTCTCTCTCTCTCTCTCTCTCTCTCTCTCTCCCCTGGAATCTCTGGTACCCATTTCTGCCAAGCAGCAAACACAAATAAGGGACACCTACGGTAGTTCTTCACCAGAGATTGGAATGTTTTGCATTCCAGGGTTAAAATCAGGCCAATGAACACATAGCATCATAGAAGTCTGCATGCTCTCTAAGGACAGAGGCTGTCCATTCATACCTGAAGGTCTCTTTGGAATGGGATATATAAATGTGACCCAAGCAGACCTACAAGCAGGAAAACTGCTTTATCAGAGTTTTTGATCACAGATGTTTAGACACTCTTTCAGATTCTTTTTTCACTAAATACTTTAGCTCTCTGGAAACTGCCATATATGAGATCAATGGAGAACTGTTTGCAGATGTGCCAAAATTTCTTTTCCATTTTAATCCAATTTCCTGTGAATAATAGGCAAATGACTGCACAGAGCTGGTATACAATAAACATTTTTGTGTGAGTGCCTTCAATACAGTGGTGACTTCCTAGAGAAATCCCTGCAGTTTTCATGGCAAGATTTCAGAAGTGGTTTGCCATTGCCTCCTTCCCAGGGCTGAGAGAGACTAGCACCAAGTCACCCAGCTGGCTTTGTGCCTAAGACAGAACTAGAAGTCACAAACTCCTGATCTCTAGTCCAGTGCCTTAACCACTATGCCAAACTGATTCTTATCTAATAAACATTTGGAAAAATATTATTTATGCATCTCTGCCCTGGTTTGCAGAAAAAAAAACACCCCTATAAATTCATGTTTTAGCAAGAAAGCTTTCAGCTGAAGTTATTTACTGAGATAGCAATTTTGTCACAAAGTACACATTTTGCCTATGCCATGATGTATCACACTGAGCAAAAGGAGGAGGCTATAATATTCTAAATAATAAAATAAGCATTGTCAATGAGGCTGCACATCTTCAGCTACATGGCAAGCCAAATCAGATTGTGTATTGATTGTCAAGCCTGATCAGGGTTGGGGGCAGTGCAATCAAGGATTTACCTATGAATAGTCAAATGTGCCAGGTCACCTAGCTTCAAGTTATAAACATGCCTTAGACACAAATTATCTGAAGCTATCCTAATGCAGTATATTGACCTCCATTGTCCCACTAGTGACTTAAAGCATCTTCATTGCACCATGCAGCCATAGTTGTAGTGAAAGCCTGTTCTCATTACTGTTATTTTGGCAAACAAAGGCAGATGACTCTAGAAGATGCTGTGTGTTACTAGTGGGTAAATAATTGGTTTTAACTAAGGGCTAGCAAATTGGGGCTGCAGTAATCAGTATAATTCTTTGATTGTGGGAAATGGGTACAAAAAAAGTCTATTTTTTCACTACTATTTAATGTCATCCAGATTTTTGTAGTCCCAATCTGACAATCTATTTCAGCCTGGCCTTGATAGATTAAGTTCAGTATTATTTCTGTTCCTGGATCAGCATTGTGCTCTAAAGTATTAATTGTACATTGCAAAATTCTTTAGAGAGTGATCATACTAGAGATATGCTAGTCTGTGCCAAGTTAATTAAATCAATGCACATCTACTAGCTCCTTTTTTTTTCTTTTGCCTTCCCATTTATTTGGATCAAAGTTTCCAGCCAGTAATAATCCTTGGCTTGTTGATTTTCTTCCTGCTAATAGAAAACAGGCCCTTTCCCAAACTGACTTCACAGCAATTTCTCTCTTTACCAATATCTTGAGCATCTGGAAGATTTAAGATCTCAATCTTTGAGTAAACATCTGTAGATGCAATCCTCCAAGTCCCAGTATCCCAATGCTATTGTAAGATATGTTAGTTCATAACTCAGATATATATTATTCTCTTCATTAACATTAGCAAGCTTATATTTTATGATGCTGATATGCTATAAGCAATCAATTAGCTGTAACAGGTGATAATCATATGCATAGGCTGACATTTAATTACTCTCCAGATTAGATTTATGTGAAAGGTAAGGTCTGGTGTTGGGATTTATTGTTTTGTTGGGCAGTTTAAAAACAGTGATATAATACAGTTTTCAATATTCACTATACAAATACTTTTATATAATTAAAAGAGTTGTCTTTTACCTTTGTTCTAGAAGACATGTATATTTATTCCAGGAGTGACTAATGTGGTTGTGTGGTCTCCCAAAAGCCAGGTGCAATGGCTGTCAACCAGAATAAAGATCCTGGCTTGTGTATGATCTTTTAATAATTCTTTCAAGCCTAAGATATTCAATTTAGAGTCTGTCTAAAATTCAGCTTTTTTTCCAGACCTTGGAAGAAAACATTTGGATTGCTTTTCTATTGAACAGCAAAATTAATAGATAGGAATCAGATGTCCCTAATGAGTACCTAAGCTATGTAAGTTATCTCAAGGCCAGAGTGGAATTTGCTGAAATATTATATATTATAAATATACTGTCAACTATTTCTCCAGAATGAAGAATTGACATTATTTGTCAGTATTTTCCTAACAAATCTTGAATATTGATGCAAGCTGCTAAATGTTTGGAAAGAGGACCAGTTATTTTGAAGTACAGAGCTTCAGTTTTAGATAGTGATGGTAGGAGATCACCATAAAATGGATTAAATAAGCAGTTGGTGAAAGATAGTTATACTTGGCTAGATGGAGCACTTAGAATACAATTTACGACCACAATTTGCAACTGAATTTTCATAGGTAAGCAAGGTGGTTGTTAATTGAGTTATGCCTGATTTATTGTTAAGTGAATCACAGTTTAAGTGAATCATATGGTCATTAACTAAATCAAACTTCCCCATGCTCTCTACATGGGGCTCCCCTTGAGGTGCACCCGGAGGCTTCAGCTGGCCCAGAATGCGGCCGCGCGGGTAGTGACAGGAGCGTCGTGGCGCTCCCATGTAACACCGCTCCTGCGCGAGCTGCACTGGTTGCCGGTGGTCTTCCGGGTGCGGTTCAAGGTGTTAGTGACCACCTTTAAAGCGCTCCATGGCATCGGACCCGGATACTTACAGGACCGCTTACTGCTAGCAAATACCTCCCGCCGTCCGGTACGCTCCCACAGAGAGGGCCTCCTCAGGGTGCCGTCGGCCAGACAATGTCGACTGGCGACCCCCAGGGGGAGAGCCTTCTCTGTGGGAGCTCCAACGTTTTGGAATGAGCTCCCCCCCGAACTCCGTACGATGACGGACTTACGCACCTTCCGTCGGGAACTGAAAACTTTCCTTTTTCAACAGGCCGGCCTGGCATAGAAGCTCCGGCTCCAACCGGGTGAAAATGTTTTAGGGGGATTGTGCAATTTTTAGGATTTTAGGACTTGTATATATTGGGTTTTATAGATTTTATGGCCTAATTTGTTTAATTTATTTTTAAATATTTTAATTTTGTACATTTATATGTTTTTTTAAATTTTAAGGCTGTAAACCGCCCCGAGTCCTTCGGGAGAGGGGCGGTATAGAAATTTAATAAATAATAATAATAATAATAATTGACTTTGCTTGTCAGAAGCTAGCTGCGAAGGCCAAAAATGGTGATCTCATGATTCTGGAATGCTGCAACTGTCATAAATACATACCAGCTACATGAATTTGTAACACATGACTATGGGGATGCTATGACTGTCGTAAGTACAAGGATTGGTCATTAATTAATTACTTTTTTCAGTGTCATTGTAACTTCAAACCGTCATTAAACAAATGGTTGTAAGTCAAGGATTGCCTGTATGTATTAACCCTGTGTGCCTAACTATAAAGCCCTGCAAATTGCTCCAGAGTGAAGCTAAGGCAACATGCTGCTTCTATCAACTGCAGAATTGGTATGCAGTGATTCAAACTATATCAGCTGGACTTTGAGCAAACACCTTGATTTGTTTCCAATGTCCCATACTCTGGGCCTGCTTTTCTCAGTGCTGGCTAAATATTTCTTAATGGTAGACATTATAATGGAGTGGAGCAAAAAACAAGTATTCAGTACATGCCACCTAACCCTGGAGTCTCAAGGAGAATTAAATTTTCCCTCCTTCAGCTGCATTATAATTGCCACCCACTCAAGCTTAAAGACAAGTTATCTGGATCTACTGGACTGAAGTAAGGAGGCTGGAGGTAGGCTTGAAATCTCATGGCACAAGGATAAATCCCTGTGACCTCTTTCAGGGACAAATTACCCTGATAGAAAAAAAAAATCAGCCAATAGGAGGACTACAATATGAGGTGATTCCCCTCACTGGAATTTCTCCAACCCTTGTTTCCAAATAATCCACAGAACTCCTGGTTTGAACCACACAGTGAACTACACAAGGATCCAGAAATTCCGAAATTAAACCATAAGTTCAAAGCAGATAACCACTATCACTTAGAATGCTTCTCTGAAACAGCTCTCTTGATACACACATCAGATTGTGCATATGGGACTTGAATGAGAAAGGCTTTGGGAACTAGCTGCAAAAAGATAAATAGATTCAATGTTTCCCTTTAATTAGAATAGGAAAATACAGGTTATTTAAATAATGCACAAACTGAATCTACAAATGGCTTTTTTCAACAGTAAGCTGTTTATTTCAAAAAGCAATAGAACCTTTTTCTTCCAGCTATTATTTGAACAAAGAGACATATCTTTAAGATTAGTACATAGCAATACAGAGAGAATAAAGGGGACTGGTTTGCCCAAACACAAAGATTTAGAAAAGTCTCACTGAACTGGAATTAGTTGCTGAAATGAGCAAAACTACTGCTGAGATGGTCACTTGTATTAGTTTTTTTTTTTGGTCTTAAAATGCATTTCCTATAGGCAAATACTGAGTTGTAGAAACCTGCCCTTTCCTACAGTGTATGACTATCATATTCTTTTGCAAATTATTTCTTCTAGCAGTTAGTTAATATTTATTGCATATTTCTTTCAAAGTCATTTTCTATCCTTCAATGGCTGGAAATGACAGGATTTAAAATCCATTGAACTTAGAGGACGCCAGTTAGAGAAGCCTGATTTATAATCTACTCAGTTTTTACCTACGTTGAACAATTGTTTGTTATCTCCAAACTTTGGCTAACTCATTTTTTTCATTCCTGATTCCAGATAATGTAAGAATAAACTAATAAACAGTTCTAATATACTGTATCTCTATGTTAAATCCACTATGTTTACTTTTGGGATTGTGGAAATTGTCAATTTACTTCAACAATTTTCTTTTTAACTTTTAAACATCATGAAGAATCTTTCCTTGTAATTATTTTAATTTTTAAAAATGTGTAGCCTAATCTCCCAATCAAAAAAGGAAGCAGATACATACAAAATATTCTAAATATTAAAAAAGCCATTTAATACATACAGATATGCATATATCTATAAAAGGTAGAATTAGTATTGTTAGAAGAAGCTGCAAAAATCTAAAACTAGTCAAAATTAAATACCAATACATTGCTTATCCAACTATTTTGATGTACTGATTTTATAAATTTTAATAAATAAAGGTTTCAGAGTATATAATTCTCATATTGTTGAAAGTAATATATTCTCAGCTTTTAAAAGAAAAGCAGAATATAAATGATAAACATTTTTCTTAAACTCTTAAACAGGTTGTCTTTGGTTACGAATAGCAAATAGGATTGGGAACTCCATTACTAAAGGATGTGGTTGTGAGGCATGACATCACACAACTGCACTGACTTAGGACAACAATCCTGGCAGTCCATCATTAGGTGAATCTTTCACATTGCAGTATCTTACTGCATTTTGATTGCTATTTGCAATCTTCTGCCAGTTCCTCCATCAACTTTGCTTGTCAGAAGTTGGCAGCAAAGATCACAAAATGGCATTTGTGTGACCATGGGGATGCTGCAATATTTGGATAGCAGTAACTATGAGGACCGGTCATAAGTCCCCCTCATTCAGCACTGTTGTAATTTTGAATGGCCATTGAAGAAGTGGACATTAAGCAACAACTACCTGTATCTGTATGTTACCAACTTCAGTGAACTAAATTTTTCTGGAAAAAAAAAAGATACAACTTGAGAGTGATCACATCCTGACTTTCTAGAAAACTTTTTGTTTTTCACTTAGACAGTAATGGTGGTAGGGACATTGCATGGCTTCTTAGAGAAAAAAGTAGGATTTTATAGCATTAAACTGCCAGGGAGAAGGTTTTTCCCCAATCTCATTGGTACTAAAGATACCAAGACCAATCTGGTTCTCCCTACTCACAGTTATGACTTACACACTTTCCTTCCCAAACAGAAGCTCTTTTGAATTGAAAGCAGTGATGAACATTCCTAAATCTTATCAGAAAAGACAGTGATTTTATTTGTAAACATTCAAAAATGAAACACTAGTTAGAAATCTGTCTTGGAAAGCTCAAACTACATAGTATTTTTGCAACACAATGCCATTCAATTATTTTCAAATACTTAACAGGTTATTTATGCATACAGTATGCATATATCTAAACAGTCATGGAATTGTCATCTTAACAATTCTGAAGGGGATCGTAATGGAGGCTGGTTACTCCATAGGCCAGACTTGAACCCATATAATCCATCATGTCAAATGCAATCAAATCTGCCTTGTTATCTTCTATGCTTTTTACTATCATCTAGAACAAAGTTCCCCAATCTTTCCTGCTTTATGGACCATCTGGGAGGAGGAGAGGAGATGATTCTGTGCAAGCGGCAGGCATGCACATGCAAGCAGCTCAGTGGTGAGATTCAAATATGTGAACAACTGGTTCTCTGTGTGGATGCCGCTTCCGGAAGTCCATTCTGGGCCTGGGCAACAAAAAAATTAGCCACCAGTTCTGCTGAAGTGGTGTGAACTGGCTGAATTTCACCACTAACGCAGCTCCATTTGCATGAGCAGGGGCACATGCACCCACCACTTGCACAAATGGAGGGCATGTGCACACACTCACCCCCACTAGCACAAGTGGGGATGCGCACATGCGAGTGCTCACCCACCATTTCCATGGCCCAGTTCTGAACAGTTCAAGGTCTGGTAGTGGGCCACAGCCTAGGGTTGGAGACTCCTGATCTAGAAGGTGCAAGCTTCCTATTTTTCCTGATTGTTTGGAGCTAAGCCACATGAAGGATATTACAGCAGTCAAGCATTTGCTCTGATATATAACTGTATCTGATGATGAATGTCCACCTATTTCTTCCATTTTGCCTTGGCCACTGCAGTGTACAGGTAGTCCTCAACTTACAACAGTTCATTTAGTGACTGAAGCTACAATGGCACTGAAAATAGTGGTTTATGACCATTTTTCACACTTACGACTTTTGCAGCATCCCCATTCTCATGTGATCAAAATTCAGACTCTTGGCAACTGACTCATGATGGTTGCAGTATCCCAGGTCATGTGATTACCTTTTGCAACCTTCTGACAAGCAAAGTCAATGGGGAAGCCAGATTCACTCAACAGCCGTGTTACTAACTTAACTACTGCAGTGATTCACTTAACAACTGTACCAAGAAAGGTCATAAAATAGGGCAAACCTCATGTAACAAATACCTCATTTAGCAATAGAAGTTTTGGGCTCAATGGTGGTTGTAAGTCGAGGACTACCTATACTGTACCTTAAATTGGACTACCTTTGAAAAGTGGCTAGAAGTTGCAACTGGTGCATAATGCAATAGCTAGACTGCTAAGAATTATATGGAACTTGTATCATAAATTTTGCACTGGTGCCAGTTTTTTTTAGTGGACAAAATTTAAGGTTTGTGGTGAAGGGGAGACACTAGCTTCTTTATAAATAAGCCACAGCTCAAGACCATAAGTGACTGCAGGCTCAGGGTTAGCTAAGCTTAAAGGCTGCTCTGCCAAAAGGGCAAGTACAGGGATTGAGGAAGAAAGAGATTTTTCACTTGATCTAATTTCATTAGAGTTTCCAACTAACTATTCTAAAGCTGAGGCAATTGTCTGTCTTATAGCTGTTCTGAGGGCTTCTGGATATCATGTGGCATAGTTACACATTACAAGAATAAACCTAGTGCTATGCTGACTTATTTCTAAGAGACACATTATATCCATGGCTATCTTGCTAAAGGGAACACCCAGCACAGGAAAAGGGACCATTGCAGCTTCCTTTGGCACTTTAAAGAAGTGTGATTTGGGACATTCTATACAACATGCTCAAAACAGGTGAGTACTAGCATACAGTTTTGGCCACCAAAAGACACATGCAATCCTGGCACATATATGTTGACATCCTTGGTATTCTGCCCAGGGCATGGTATAACTGATTCTCATTATGAAAAATCTGTATTCCATGGGAACAATGAATCTAGAACCATGTTTGTCAATTACATCGAGGATATCATTCTTTTCAGTGGCCTTTTGACTACCTAGCAATAGGCTTCTGAGTTGTGAATAAACTTTCTGTAGAGAAGGGTCAGATACTTGGTTTGGACTGCTGACACTCTAAAAAGTTTCAACCCCTGACTCTAAATGCTCAGGGCACTGGGAAGAATAAACTGCAGCAGCTTTGCTCCATCTTTGGCGTCCAAAGTCCGCTTTCCACCTTTCTGACTACAAGGAGCTTTAACATTTACAGCTCTATACCTGACTCTCCACATGTTCCTTTGCAACTAGCACAAGAATTAAGCTCTACAAGAGAGGCCCTCTGGAAGATACCCCCTCCTAGGCTTGGCTATCTAGAAGTCAGGACAGGACCTTCTGCAGCATGGTTTTTGCATTCAGTGTGATTTCTCCCACTCTTTTTTCTTTTAAAAGAAGCCAACATTCTTAAAGTTTAATTTTGGGTTTTCTGCATTTGATTATTAGCCACCTTTAATGGTTACATTGCCTAAAAAAGCTATAAATAAATAAATAAATAAATAAATAAATAAATAAATAAATAATGGAACACTTTCTCCCCATATGCAAATATGCCTTTAGTGTATCTGTACTAAGGAATTGCAATTATTTTTTAACCTTGCTAAGTACTTAATGATTTGTGTTTAAATAGAAAGGGGGAAAAAACAAGTTATTCCTATCACCCAAGCTTACCTTTTAGTCAGCATGTTTTAGACAAAGGGATCTGATAAAAATCTGATATCAAGCCAGTTCTCATCGTTTGCATGGAGAATCCAGGTCTGTTCACAGATAGAATTCAGGGAAACCAAGGAAGATCAATTTACGGCAATACAGAAGCTCTACTATGTTTGAACCCTGTAACTTCACGAGGAGAATAATTTTGTTGTAACTTGTACATCATGGATATGTAATTGGAGTCCAATGCTGCACAATTGGCATAAAAGAAGTGATACCATATTTGGTCAATGAGCTTTGTAATCAATCCAACTGTGTTCAATAGGTACAGTATTGTTTTTAAGAAACTGCTGTTTTTTTTCCTTGATAAAGGATTGCATGGTCAGAAAACAAGGGAAAGCAGAAATGAAGTGCCCTGTGCCCTGAAAGGAAACAGTAAAGAGAAGAGTGATGCTTCTACAGAGCATGGAAGGATTCATACATGAGCTGTGTACCTCCTTTCTAAGCTATAGTGAGTGGCATACAGTTTTGTGTGGTTTGCTGAACCACACAACTTGTCTATTCATTTTGAAAATCATCAAAAAAGTATACTGAATGATTTTGAACAAATATACTTATTGCAAATATTGTGAGGAAATGAAATTGGCAATATCTACTGTATGTTACTTCACCCAGTCTACAAAGCACTGCCTTTATTCCTCATTGATCATACATCTTGTTAATTATATCACCTTGTATAAAATACATTAGGTGTTATGCTGTCTGGTATTCATAGCATGACAGGGAAGTTTTCTGGAATCTTACATTCCTCAATGCTGTCTCTGATAGTTTATGTTT
The DNA here is from genome assembly GCA_034064705.1 of Bothrops alternatus. NCBI lineage: Eukaryota > Metazoa > Chordata > Lepidosauria > Squamata > Viperidae > Bothrops > Bothrops alternatus. The sequence goes on along the minus strand of JARGCV010000053.1, from coordinate 5,951,942 downwards.
CAAGTCATTATAATCTCACTGTCTGCCTCCCATTCCCACAATATAATCACAGATGTTCAGAGGTGTCCAAAGGGGAGGTTAAAAAAAGTCAAGATGGTATCATAACCATGTGAGCAATGCCTCACCTCTTTTTATATGCATTGTGATCTCCCTTTATATGATGTGATGTAATTAACAACATGTATAATCAATGCAGAATAAAGGCAGTGCTTTGCAGATTGGGTGAGGTTAACACAGATATTGCCCATTTCATTTGGGAATTATGTTGTGACTGACCTTAAGTAATCTGTGCATCACCCTTTCCAAAATGTTTTTGCAACATCAGTGCTTCTCTGGCTAAACTCCTTTCCTTTCCCTCTGCTTATACTACTCCATCTCTATCCCACTGCACCCAGGGATAACAGATAGGATTATGAACTAGAGCAGTGGTTCTCAACCCTTCTAATGCCGCGACCCCTTAATACAGTTCCTCATGTTGTGGTGACCCCAACCATAAAATTATTTTCGTTGCTACTTCATAACTGTAATTTTGCTACTGTTTGGAATCGTAATGTAAATATCTGATATGCAAGGTGTATTTTCATTGTTACGAATTGAACATAATTAAAGCATAGTGATGAATTACAAAAACAATATAGCAATGCTCACTGGAGAAGCTTACTCTTCCTTGCTCAAAAACATTGGGAGGGAGGGAAGGGGAAGGAAGGAAGATTGAAGGGGAAAGGAAGGAGATGGAGAAGGAAGGAGATTGAAGGGGAAATGAAGGAAGGAAGGAAGGAAGGAAGGAAGGAAGGAAGGAAGGAAGGAAGGAAGGAAGGGGAAAGAGATTGAAGTGGACCGTCTTGAGGGAGGAGAGCCTCGGTTGCCTTTTCCATATTGGCGTCATTTGTGGCAGCCTCGGACCGCCAGTTTGTTAGTGCGGGTGCCATTTTGTTTGCTGTCGTCCGCTTCAGCTGCTGGAGATTTCTTCGCGCCAGGGAGGCCGCAGCTGTCCTCCACCTATTGAGAGGCTTGTCAACGGTGGGTTGGCGAGCAGCAAGCGGCAAGTGGCGAGCAGCAAGCGGTGTTAGCAGCAAGCGACTTGCGTCTGAACCGGCCGGCTCCCGACAGCCAGCTGAGAGTCGGGCCGGCGTCTGGAGTCCGGAGTCCAGGTCGGCGTCTGGGTCGGCGTCTGAGGTTTGGCGGAGGGCCAGCGAGGCCACTGAGAACCGCTGGGAACCGCTGAGCCCCCGACAGCCAGCTGGGAGTCGGGTCGGCATGCGCACGTCAGCTGGGAGTCGGTGGAAGCGGCAAGCTTTCGGGAGTTTTTGTTCCATTGCTGCCGCCATTATGTCGGTGGGCTTTTTCTTCTCCGTCGCTGCCACCATTATGTTGGCGGGCGTGTCTTTTAGAGCCGGCTTGTTGACTTTTGCTACGTGGGGTTTAACAGCTACAGCTACTGCTTTTACAACTACTGCTTTTACAATTACTCCTGCTTTTACAACTACTCCTGCTTTTACAACTACTACTGTTTTTACAAGTACTCCTACTGTGGGCTTTAATTTTGGACCTTTTAGCTTAAAGCCTATTACAGGTTCTATCTTAGGAGGGACTAACACAGGAATAGTTATAACTATCTTGGCAGGATTAACATTTGGCACGCCTGTTTGCATTATTTCTTCTACTACGGGCCTTAGTTTGGGTTTTAGTAACCCTGCTGGATTAGCCACCCCAATTGTTCCAGCTTTTATATTTGGGAGGCACCACGGCTCCAGTTATAACATTTATAACCGCATACATAGGACTTCTCTGATGGGAGCCCGGACTGGTTTAGGAGGAATATGTTTTTTTAAAAAAAATTATGTAAATTTTAATTATTAATGTTTTAATATTGTTAAATTTTAAGACTGTTTAATTTAATTTAATTTTAAGTATTGTTTAATCTTAATACTGTTTAGTTTTTACTTTAAACTTAAGAATGATGTGGGGGGGGATTGACTGTGGAATGAATCGGGTTGAATGGATGGGTGGTTGTGGACCTGATGAATGGACAGGCCTGCCGAGCTTTAGAGAAGCTAGGGACTGGGGAGATGCGGACTCTGGGGTCACTGAGGGTTGGAGTATACAGGTCATTCAGGGAAGAGGCAGATATGGCAGGGTAGGCCACACTCAGGGAACTCGGTCCTGCTGTCTCATAGCAGTTCTTTGTTCTGGCCCTTCTGAAAAACCTAGCTCACCCCATGACCCTGGTGTTGAGCATAGCTCGGGCCCTGGGCTCAGACTGTTGCTGCTCAACACCAGGTCGGTTAATAATAAGGCTTCCCTCATTCATGACCTTTTCATGGATGAGGAGACCGACCTGGCGTGTGTAACTGAGACTTGGTTGGGCCCTGAGGGGGGAGTTCCCCTCTCGGATATGTGCCCACCAGGTTATCAGGTATGGCACCAGCCGCGGCCCCAGGGAAGGGGGGAGGAGTGGCTTTTTTGGCCCAGGAGAACCTCAGCCTACGCAGGCTCACTGTTTCTGATATTCCGGGTTGCGAGTCCATCTTTATGACACTGGACCTCGGGGTTCAGATGGGCGTATTGCTTACGTACCTGCCTCCCAGCTGCGTGGCATCTGCCCTGCCTGTGCTACTCAAGGAGGTTGCTGGATTGGCGGTGGAGTTCCCCAGGCTTATGGTCTTGAGGGACTTTAATCTGCCGTCACTTGGCGAGTCCTCGGGGTTGGCACAGGAATTCATGGTCACCATGACAACCATGGACCTGACCCAAGTAGTGCAGGGTCCAACGCATGAGGGTGGGCACGCCCCGGATATGGTTTTCCTTTCGGAACAGTTGGGTAATGATCTGGTTTTAAGGGGCTTAGATATCTTGCCTTTGTCATGGACTGATCATTTTCTGCTACAACTGAATTTTACAGCCCCAATCCTTCCCCGCAGAGAGGCGGAACTGATTAGGTGGTTCCGCCCCAGATGCCTGATGGATCCAATTGGTTTTCAGATGGCACTTGGGGAATTACCGAGCTCGTTCATCCACAATTCGGCGGAATCCCTAGTAGCGGCATGGAATTCGGCCGCGAAGGGGGCTATTGACCGGATTGCGCCTTTGCGATCTCTCCATGGTGCTGGCCCCAGGAGGTCTCCTTGGTTCACCGAGGAGCTCAGGGGGATGAAGCGCCATAAGAGACATCTAGAGAAGCGATGGAGACAAAGTAGGTCCGGATCTGATCGAACCAGATTGAGCTCATTTATTAGAGCCTATTTGAAGGCGATTAAGGCGGCAAGATCTTTGTATCTTTCCGCTTTGATCGCGTCTGCGGAATCTCGCCTGGCCGCCCTGTTTAGGGTGACCCGGTCCCTCCTTAACCCGAGGGGTCCGGGGCCTCCCTTGCAGGGTAGCGCTGAGGACTTTAACAACTGTTTTGCAGGCAAAGTAGCTCAGATCCGGGCCAACCTAGACTCCAATTGTATAGCAGAGTCGACTGATGATGATTCAGTCGAGGGGACAGGGGCATGCTCTTGTCCGGTCATCTGGGGCTAGATTGAGACTGTTACTCCTGATGAAGTGGACAGGGCCATTGGAGCTGTGAGTTCCGCCACCTGTTTGTTGGACCCGTGTCACTCCTGGCTGGTTTCTGCTAGCAGGGAGGTGACACGTACCTGGATCCAGGAGATTGTCAACGCTTCTTTGAGGGAGGGGTCCTTCCCAGCTCCTTTGAAGGAGGCACTCATGCGCCCCCTCCTCAAGAAGCCTTCCCTGGATCCAGCAATTCTCACTAACTATCGTTCGGTCTCTAACCTCCCCTTTGTGGGGAAGGTTATTGAGAAGGTGGTGGCACTTCAACTCCAGTGGTCTCTGGAGGAAGCCGATTATCTGGGGCCTCTGCAGTCCAGGTTCAGGCCCGGCTACAGCACCGAAACTGCTCTGGTCGCTCTGATGGATGATCTCTGGCGGGCCCGGGATGGAGGCCAGTCCTCTATCCTGGTGCTTCTTGACCTCTCAGCGGCGTTCGATACCATTGACCACGGTATCCTTCTGTGCCGGCTGGAGGTATTGGGAGTGGGGGGCACCGTGTTACGGTGGTTCTCCTCCTATCTCTCTGGTCAGTCGCAGTCGGTGTTAGTGGGGGGTCAGAGGTCCACCTCTAGGTCACTCCCTTGTGGGGTGCCTCAGGGGTTGGTTCTCTCCCCCTACTTTTTAACATCTACATGAAGCCACTGGGAGAGATCATTCATCGGCATGGAGTGAGATACCATCAGTATGCTGACGATATTCAGCTGTACATTTCCACTCCTGCCCAAATCAGTGAAGCGGTTGAGGTGATGTGCCGGTGTCTGGAGGCTGTGAGGGTCTGGATGGGTGTTAACAGATTGAGGCTCAACCCTGACAAGACAGAGTGGCTGTGGGTGATGCCTCCCACAGACATTTCAATCTGTCCTTCCATTACCCTGGGGGGTAAAGTTATAAACCCCTCGGAGAAGGTGTGCAACTTGGGAGTCCTCCTCGATCCATGGCTGACATTGGAACATCATTTGTCAGCTGTGGCGAGGGAGGCATTTGCCCAGGTTCGCCTGGTTCACCAGTTGCTCCCTTATTTGGATCGGGAGTCTCTACTCACAGTCACACATGCCCTTGTCACCTCGAGGATCGACTACTGCAATGCTCTCTACATGGGGCTACCCTTGAAGAGTGTTCAGAGACTACAATTAGTGCAAAATGCAGCTGCGTGAGCAATTGTGGGCCTTCCACGTTGTGCCCACATTTCGTCAACTCTCCGCATGCTGCATTGGTTGCCTATCGGTCTCCGAGCACAATTCAAAGTGTTGGTTATTACCTATAAAGGCCTTTATGGCATTGGACCAGGATACTTATGGGACCATCTTCTGCCACATACTTCCCTTCGACCGGTGAGAGTGCACAGGGTCGGCCTCCTCCAGGTCCCGTCAGCGAAACAATGCCGTCTGGCGGGTCCTAGGGGGAGGGCCTTCTCTGTTGTGGCGCCCACCCTCTGGAACCAACTGCCCCCTGAAGTCCGCATTTCCCCCACTCTCCCGGCCTTCCAGAAGAATCTAAAAACTTATATATGCCGGCAGGCCTGGGGATGACTGTGATTGTGTGTGAATGATGAATGTGTTTGGGGGTCTTTTTAAATGCTTTTTAGATTTGGTTTTAGATTTTTGAAATGCTGAGATGTTGTTTTTGTTTATGTTGTTAGCTGCTCCGAGTCCTTGGAGAAGAGCAGCATAAAAATTTAATTAATAAATAAATAATAAATTAATAAAATGGAAACTGAAATTGTTAGTAGAACTCTTTTAATAATTTTTGAAACACTATCAAAGAAAGGCAAAGTAAGTGTTGTCTGTCTACATCAGAACTGCCTTATTTAGGGCTTAAGAATCATGTGTGGACAACCACTTTTGACCTACAGCAGACATGTCAAACACAAGGCCCGGGGGCCGGATGCGGCCCACAAAGTGGTTTCATGTGGCCCACGAAGCCATCCTGGAAACAGTGAGGGAACAGCCCCCACTGCCTTGGCCCTGGCCCAGGCCAGCCGGGAGCCAATGTACAATTTTGTGGTGGCCATCTTGGCACTTGCCCCGGTGGACCATGCCTTGGCACTTGCCCCAGTCCCACCCCTTCTGCCAGAGACCCTCAGACCTGTCCCACTCCTGCCCAGGCTTCCATAGGCACCCTTGACGCGAATGATGTAGAACTGGCCATGCCCACCCAGTAGGCCACACCCATTCCATCCATGCCAACCCAGTAGGCTGCACCCATTCTGGCCATGGCCCCCCAGCCCCCCAAGGGCAATCGCAATGCTGATGTGGCCCTCAGTGAAATTGAGTTTGACACCCCTGTTTTAACTTATTTTGGAAGCCTTTTCAATTGAAGTCTTGGTAAAAGTGTGAGTGTGTAAATGTGTGTTTGGAGAGTCAGTTGGGTGACTTTGGGCAAGTCACTTTTTCTCAACTCTATAAAGAGGCAATGGCAAACCACTTCTGAAAAACTTTGCTAAGAAAACTGTAGGGACTTGCCTAGGTGATCCCCGAGAATTGGACATGACTGAACAAAAGAATATATACAAACATATACAGAGATACATATACACAGACACATATGCAAAGAGAAAATGCTGAAATCTGCAGGGTGGAAGACTGAAGGTCCCAAACCTCCTCTTAATGTATTTAAAATGTAGTACAAGCTTGAATCATGTTGAACAGCATATAACAGTGACATATAAAATTATGTAGTGGTGCAACCACCCAGGGTAAATAAAAAATTTAACATGACCTTGTAAAGACTTTGTTCCTGCAATGTTGTCTTTCATGAAAAATTCATATACTCCACTCATAGTTTCTCTTTATCTTTTTCTATTTATATTTTCCTGAATATAAATGATAGTATTTGAAATGATGGACTTTGGAAAATTATCAAAGCACATGCTGTCCAAGCATATTTATTATTTATGTCTATATCATTCGATACCACCTCAGTCCAAAGGCAATTTAAGTGACTCAAAAAGGTCAGTTAATATATTCTGTAGTACCCTGGGATTTTTTCCCTACCCTATTGCCCTTTGGGTTGTAGACAGGAGTTACACATTTCAGTGTTATATGTGAAAAAACTACCTGGTCTCATCTCTGACATGCTGTTTTTCTATCAAGCAAAAGTTCATATCTATTAAATCCTGTCTGCAGACATACAGGCTAGGAAGACATTGTGCTTATTTCTATTATGCATTTGTATAGTAGTTATTGTGAGATAACCTGGAAAAGGGTTGCTAAGGTTTATTACTATTTGTTCAAGATAACACTAAAGACTGAAGCAAGCAATTATTATGATGAAATAATAGGTATTTCTAGGGCAAAATAACAGATGGAAATTAAAGGCATGCCCTTGAATGTAACAAGAGAGTTTGGCCTGCTTGATCCAAGATTTTGTTTTCACAGTAACTGAACAGGTGATTATGAGAAACCTTAAAGGAAGAACATAAGAGCAATATGTCTGACTCCCAACTGATAATCCAGGATAAATTGCTTCTAGCACTGACGGTAAGGTATAGCTGTGCTGGCAAAACACCACAAGGAGTATTTACCAGGAATCTTTATCCCCAGAAATGTTCTAATTCCCTTTTATAGCACCCAAACTGGTAGCCCATTCAACATGCACCACTGTATGATATGAAGTAATTCCCTATTTTGTACAGCAGAAATGATGCTGACCCTTTGGCTACCATCTGCCTGCAATTTACCTACAACTATGACACATTTTCCAACAAAGGTCTCTGTTGTTTTCTCCAGGAGGCCTCTGAAGTTGTCTAGCAAATCCTAAATGCTTCCTTGCTCTGCCAGTTCATGCTGGGCACAATGAATTCAGGCCAGCTATCAATAAATCCCTCGTCCATTTTTATTTTGTTAGGATTATGCTATAACTATGCTAACATTTTACTACCCCTATAATACTTGGAATCCATCACAGTACTTGACATCTTATCCTTGATTTTGTTTATTATTTATTTTGCTCCAGTGGCTGAATTGTTATTAATCTCTTTAAAAATAAATCTTACTGGGCTATTTCCAGTTTCCAGCAAAATCACTTTGAGTCATGAAGTCATTTCCATTTCAGGTTGGGAGAGCTGGTTTCCTCTTGCACATTAAATGGCCACATCAAGCAATTGTTGTAAGAGGATGAGTCATCTTCTTATATTGTAAGGAATTTATATTCCAGGATATTAGATAGCTGAACTGACAACAGGGCCTGCTCAACAGAGCTCATGGGAAAAAATATTGTCTAGGTGGTTGCTAAAAGTCAAAGATTACTCGATGGCACATAATTAATCAATTAATCAATTAATCAATCATGGGCAACAGGGCCAGTTCTGCTATTGGGTGGGTTCAGATAACTGCTTCATATGGCAGGTATTGGGACTAGAGAATGGCACTGAAGCAGACAGAGCCATCTCTGTTGTAGAACTTGGTTTGTATCCCTTAAAGTTATATATTCTGATAAAATGTAGTGAAAGGTATTGGTCTGTCAGAAGTTTTCAGGTAAGACCAAACTAAATCAAAACTGGCTGGATTCACACATCATGATATGCAAGATTTTGTGAGAAAAGCACTGTATGTGACTTTTGAGAAGATTGATGGGGTCACATTCTCAAAAATAGTGGGTGAGGCCAGCACAAATACTAAGTTTGCTATTTAAATGTCATTAAAATTAAATTATTCATCATATTCTCTTTTGCCACATATTTAATTATTTTCCCCTTGATTACTTTACCATCTATCATGTTAAAAAATCTCCAGATGACAGCAACTTTTAGAGATCTCTAGGGATATCTCCAAAGATTCTCATGAGCCACATACTATTCTGGGCCTGAAATTCTCCAGTTCTGCCATGAACCATGGCTCATGAATTATGATTGGATTCATACAGCTCACTAAGGCAAAATAAAAAGAAAGCACATATCATAGTGTAATATAGGAGTCCAACAGTCATCTCCAAATATTAGAGTCAACTGAAGCCTCAAACATCTGGTAGAACTTGATCTTTTAATGCACTTGTGCCATACATAGTTAGTTCAAATTAGTAAACTGAGAAATTGGAGGAGAATATATAGAGAATAAAGAGAAATGAATTGCACAGATTTATCTTTCTTAAAGACTAAGATGAAATTGGTTATATTTTCTTGTAATATCTTATTTGCATTCACAAGGCTCAGACGCAGATGCACATTAGTTGTAAATGTATTAGACATTAGTGATGAGAGATACATTTTAATGTTTTCTCTGGTTATTATCTCAGTTTTTAGTAGCAAGCAGATGCCTTGTTACATAAAGATGTTTTTCATTTTTAGAGTCTGCAGTAACAAGTCAGTGTGGGAATCTTTTACTAACACTTACAGTCAGAAAGAAAGAGGTAGCTCAGCTCAGTGTGGGAAGTGAAAGTTATAGCATTTTAGGAATCTTCCATACATGAGATATTTATTAATTATTTAAAAACACAGATCCCTAAAGAATCACTCATTCCCTTTCACAGAATTCCAGCAAGTACTTTTACATATACACATACATATACATGTACATGTGTACATATATGTATGCCTATATATATATATATATGTATGTACCATATGCATGTATACATTCATGTATGTGTACTTGCAATTTAGGACACCAAAAACTCTCGTCCATTTCCTTGTACTTTTCCAATGAAATGGAAGGGAAATCTGCCTCTTAATATGATGGAAGGGCAGCCTAAATCTGTTCATTGTTTTGATAACTGTCATTCCTATCAGTGTGAGAAGTAACTTCACACATATCTTATGTTTGTAGGGATGGGGGAAACATTCTTCACTAGAGCCCAAGATAAAAGGGGACGCCTGTTTGGGAAAGAGGTCATGTCAACAAGTTCTCCCTGGGAACAAACAAATATCATAGCAGGCATTATCGCACAGAGGTTTCTACAGTTTCTAATGTTTGATGCCTTTTTATTCACTTATTTAAACAAATTATTGAAACAACTCATATGGCCATCCATCTCAGTGCAGTGACTCTGGGAAGTTACCAATAATAAAGCAAAACATTAACAGTCCAAATAATTAAAAAACAATAACAATGATAATCAACAGAGGCACCAGCGGTCCAAAATTGTCTTTGCAATTTATAAACAGACAACAGAGTTCACCTAAGATCTGAGGGAACGAACAGGTCTTTAATGTCTTTGAAGAGGCCTTCAAAGAATTGGAGCCATTGGAAACTCAGGTGGTGATGGATGCTATTCCACAGGAAGGTGCAGTGACAGAGTTAACAGACTTAAGGTTGGAGTATAAGTCACGTACTACACTTTTTGTGTGTATAGGTAAACACACAGTATACCAGATGTCTTAACACTGAAAATATACAGCTTGTGGCACATCGATAGTGCTAGAATGCTTCAAAATGGTTTTTTAAAAATGATTTATTAAAATCAATAGAACACTTATAACTTCTAAAATAGACCTCTTAACAGTTCTAAACCATGAAATGCCAGATCAAAGTTGTTCTTTTTAAAGAAGGCTTTCAAGAGCTGATGAATAAATATCAGTTTACATTGACCAGATTCAGACAGATATTGTAACCAAATTCCTGACTTTGCTGCGTTGTCATCAAAACTAGGCCAGAGATAGTAGTTTCCAGTGAGAAATGAAAATGAGCCTTCCCATAATCAGTTGCAGGCCTCTGTAATAAGGGAATGAGGAGGTACAATGGTTATGAAGTTGGAGGAAATGGGGACATAGTTACAGGAGAGAAACTATGACAGGCTTGGGTTGGGCAAAGTGAAAAATTTGGAGGTTTCAGTTAGTTCTTGTTTACTGACCTCTTGTTCAGCAATTGTTCAGAGTTAAAATGGAACTGAACAAGGAGACTTATTACCAGTCCTCAAAGTTGTAGCCATTGCAGCATCCTTTGGTTACATGATTGCCAGTTGTGACCTTTGCTGCTGGTTTCTGACAAGCAAAATTAATGGGGAAGATGACAAGAGACTCACTTAACAACTGCACTCAGAACTGATGTGATAAGTTGGCATGGTCATATGATATTTCACTTTATGACCATGTCATAATTTTGCTAATACACTTGTGGTTGATCATTGTATGTTATAATAAGCATTGGTGCCCATTCCCATTATATTATTACCACTTTTATGTGTATAAATATTTTCATAAATAACATATCTATATTGATTATGTTGCCTGGGAATGCTGCAAACTTTAATTACAATAGGTTTGAATTGATTTGGGAAAAGTTGTGTTAAAGTTTCAAAGTCTGAGGCTGGACATTAATCTTGTAAACTATACAGGAATGTACTTGGCATGTGGCTTGTTCAGTGCAAAGGGGATTGAGTTGAGTAATGTGTTCCTGTAGGATTTACCAGATTATCAGGAACCAGAATCTGTTCTCCTTTAATCTATCTATTCAAAAGAGTCAGATCATAGGCTTGCAACACTCAAGGTGTAGACTAAATGTACTTAATAGGAAGCAAGGACCCTTAATAGAATTAAACTTTATTTCCGAGTAAGAAATATTAGATTGTACCGCATGCCACTGATCCTAACACTCTTGATATCTAGAGCAGGCATATAAAATGGAGCTTCCATAGCCCAATGTTGGTGCTGGAGTGATGGAGACAGAGGAACAAAGAAAGAAAGAAAATCCAAATCAGTAGAAGAGAAGAGGCAAAAATGTCAGTAAAATTATTTATCTGCATTCAATCATCCTCATACTCAACAAAAAATATTAAAACAATATATTATCATATAATTAATGAGATATGAGGTTAGAATATCTGAGATTAAAGAGGAAGTAAAATAAAGTTGAGATGCATATGCTTAGTTTAGTGTTTAAGACTGGGAGGGAGGTGCACTTACAGAACCACATATTATTTTAGGTCTCAGTTATATGAACCTGTTCTTAATTTATTTTATTCAGGGGCTCTTTGTTAGCAAGCAGAGTATAATTAGATCTTTCACTCTTCTGCCTAATGAAAACTCAAAGAAAAATGTAAGCACTTGCAAGTGTGTATTAATAATTAATAGCAGTACTGAACATTTGGATTCAGTAGCAATCATGTAAATTCACTTACTTTATGTGAGTTTGGAAGTCATCATTCACACACTGAAAATCTGAATTGTGAACTGGAATAAACCAAATGAAAACTAAAATTATTTCCATACTAAGTGCAGCCAAAAAGGGGGGGGGAATCGAATGAGAAAAGTGAGAATCATTATAATTTTCATTATTGTTGTTGCCTTTGGAATGATGTTCTGTTTTTGTTTCCTGCACTAACTGTTATGAAATTTCCTGGTCCATGGCATGGTGTTGATGGCATATGGGAAAGTTTGAATCATAGTATCTCCCACACTCCTTGATTCTCCTATAATGGATCTCTGATGTTAGTAAAAGCCAACAAGGTGAATCAGGGAGTTGTCCTGAGATGTTCAGGGAGACTGAAACCTTCAGCATGACATCTAAGAACTTTGGACTGAGACCAAAAAGCTTGATGACAGCCCTGGATCTGGCATGTATAGCGGCCCTTTCATTTGATTTTAATGGGGGAAGTAGTTTTTAAAAATCCAAAGCAAACAAACAAGGATATTGTACCCTTGTTCATTGACATTGGGTAATTCTTACACACACAGATTAAATTTGTCTGATCCGTTATGAAGAACATTTCTTTTAAGAATTAACAGTAAGGAAACAGATTAAAATATATTGACATATATGTGACACTTTTAAAAAAGAAACAGAATGTGATAGCTTTCTTCCTAGTTGGAATTATCCATTAGCAGAATAACATGTGTTCTGTAGGACAGAGGTCCCCAACCTTTTGGGGACCAGAGACCAGTTTCATGGAGAGAGGTTTTTCCACGGACCGGAGGGGGCGTGGTTTTGTGTGCTGCCTGCATCCCGCAGATGGGGCTTTGCTTGTTTGTGTGGACCAGTTGCTGGCCTGCCACTGTCCAGTACTGGTCCATGGCCCAGGGGTTGGGGACCCCTGCTGTAGGACCTATGTTAGCTGCCAGTTGATATCCAAGTCCAATTGAAAGTGCTATAAAACCCTTGTTTCGGTTCAGTTTGCTCCCAGAACCATTTTCTTCAGACAGAATCTGCTCACTATACAAGGCCTTAAGTCAGGGGTGTCAAACTCAATTTCACTGAGGGCCGATCAGCATTGCTGTTGCCTTTGGGGGGCCGGATGGGTGTGGTCAGAGTGGGTGCAGCCTACTGAGTGGGCATGGATGGAATGGTTGTGGCCTACTGGGTGGGCATGGCCAGTTCTACATCATTCGCATCAAGGGTGCCTATGGAAGCCTGGGCAGGAGTGGGACAGGTCTGAGGGTCTCTGGCAGAAGGGGGTGGGACTGGGGCAAGTGCCAAGGCATGGTCCACCGGGGCAAGTGCCAAGATGGCCACCACAAAATTGTACATTGGCTCCCGGCTGGCCTGGGCCAGGGCCAAGGCAGTGGGGGCTGTTCCCTCACTGTTTCCAGGATGGCTTCGTGGGCCACATGAAACCACTTTGTGGGCCGCATCCGGCCCCCGGGCCTTGTGTTTGACATGTCTGCTGTAGGTCAAAAGTGGTTGTCCACACATGATTATTAAGCCCTAAATAAGGCAGTTCTGATGGCCTGATGAAGAAAATGCCACTCCAGAAAAACATATAGGCAATTGTCTTCAGTATAAACTGTATATAAATAGGAAACAAATGTATATGCAGAGGGACGTACGGTGCAATTTGAGCAGATTAGACTTAGAACTGACCTGAAATGTTGGGCATTCACTCTATAGTAGCTAGTACCACCTGAGCTAGAACACAGATGATACCAGATTCTGCCTAGAGACGAGAAGAGAATCAGTTAAATTTTCAGTTGTCATTTTCAATAAATGACATTTAATTACATACATCTATATCTATACATAGCATTATTTGTCCTGTACCCAGTATGAAACTAGGGTTACAAGTGTTACCATGGTTACACTCATACCCTGTCAATGGGTAGAAATCAGTTTTATATAACCAACACCCAACAGCATTTAAGACAGAGATTTACTAATTTAAACAGTTCTTCCCTCATCTTTCCTTTATGAAACAAGAAAAGGGAATCAAAAGAAAACTGTACAAAATGATCACAGCTCCAGTCGGCTTCTTCTTCAACAGGAGTATCAAGTCATACATAGGTTGCCATAAAGTAGGGCAACCTAGTAAGATCTACTTCTGCAGAAGCACATGGAGAAACAAGCTACATTAATTCATTTTCAACATTGTTTGGTTCAATTAAATGAGATATTTTCCCTGTATGGCTTAAATTGAAATGCAGCTTTTGGAATTAGAAGTTCTCAATTTCTCTACAACTCTTCACATGTTACAGAACTACCACTCCTAGAATTGCTTGCCTTTGGTTATGCTGTTTTTTAAAATTTATTTTTATACTGCTTTTATTTAATTTTTTTACAAATAACACAAAGTGACAAACATATCCAGCACACCTTCCTCCTCCTATTTTCCCCCCAACAGTAACCCTTTGAGGTGGATTGGGCTGAGAGAAAGAGCGACTGGTCCAAAGTTACCTACCTGACTTTCATGGCTAAGATGGCACTTGAATTCATGATCTCCCACTTTCTAAAATTCACAGTCATTTCATATACAATTACAGTTAGTCCTTGACTTACAACTATCTGTTTAGTGACCATCTGAAGTTATAATGATATTGCAAAAAGTGACTTACCAGTCCTCATGCTTATGACTATCACAGCATCTCACAGCCACATGATGAAAATTCACACACTTGGAAACAGGCATGTATTTATGATGGTTGCAATGTCCTGGGGTCATGTGATCACCATTTGTGACTTCCCAGCCAGCTTCTAACAAGCAAAATTGATACAGTTAACAACTGTAGCAAGAAAGGTTATAAAACTGGGTGTGTCTAACTCAGGGGTAGGCAGCCTTGGCTCTTTTATGACTTTTATGACACGCTAGTTCAGGAATTCTGGGAGTTGAAGTCCACGAGTCATAAAAGAGCCAAGGTTGCCTATCCCTGGTCTAACTTAACAACCCCTGCATAGGCCCACCTCCATCATGGATACTTACTGGTGGCTTTAGGCCACTTACTCTCTCTTACAACCAATCTCACAGGACTGTTACTTGGGGGAAGAATTGGAGGAGAAAGTGCTATGATGTTGCCTTGCGCTCCAGAAATTATGGCAGGATATAAACCTAACAAATACTATAACACGAACACTGATTATAAAGATAAGGCCCATACCCATTTCATGAAAGACATGTATTTCAGAGCCCTCAAATTATGCAGCACAAAGCAAGGAGCACTTTCTAGCAGAGTAAATGTCTTCACAGCTTGGAACTATGTTCCAAACTCCAATATGATCAGTTTCACTGAAGTTAATTGTTCCCATTTTTCACCAGAAAATGCAGGTACTAAACCAAACCAGATGTTGTAGGAAGGTTCAATAATACAATCAGTTATACCACAGTGATTCCTATTATATCAGCAAAATCATTCTCTTAACTGGTTATTTCTTCTGAGTTTTCTGCCAATGAAACCACATTGTATTTACTTGCCATTCTCTTGAGGCAGACAGGATCAAGAAAGAGGTCACTAAGGGACTTGAAAAGTATCATTATGTGGTTAGGGTATTTGTTCTGCCCAGTATTGAAATTTTGCCAAAGTCCTGCTCTACTTTAGCTTATACATAAAGGGAAAAAAACAGATCAACCTACCAAAAATAGTGCCATAAAAAACAGAACAGAAACGCAAGTTAAGATAGGCAAGAAAACGGTAAGTGAGCACCTGTCCAGCCTAGACAAGTTCAAATCACCAGGACCAGATGGATTACATCCCAGGGTTCTCAAGGAACTGGCAGATGTGATCTCAGAACCATTGAACCATATTTTTCAAAGATCCTGGACCACTGGGGAACTACCGGAGGACTGGAAAAGAGC
Organism: Bothrops alternatus; assembly: GCA_034064705.1. Taxonomy (NCBI): domain Eukaryota; kingdom Metazoa; phylum Chordata; class Lepidosauria; order Squamata; family Viperidae; genus Bothrops; species Bothrops alternatus. The sequence continues at coordinate 5,936,453 of JARGCV010000053.1, read as the reverse complement.
TGATGTAGTTCCCATCTTCAAAAAAGGGGGAAAAATGGACCCAGGAAATTACAGACCTATCCGCCTAACCTCAATACCTGGGAAGATTCTGGAAAAGATAATCAAACAAAGAATCAGCAAACACCTAGAGGCAAACAAAGTCATTACTAAAAGCCAACATGGGTTTGTCAAAAACAGATCATGCCAGACAAATCTTATTGCATTCTTTGACCAAGTGACAAAATTAGTGAATCAGAGGAATGCTGTGGATATAATTTACTTGGACTTCAGTAAGGCATTTGATAAAGTAGATCACTATTTGATAAGATAGAAAAATGTGGGTTAGACAGCATCACCACTAGATGGATCCGTAGCTGGATGACCAGCCGTACTCAGCATGTGGTCCTCAATGGAACTGCATCTACATGGAGGGAAGTGTGTAGTGGGGTGCCCCAGGGCTCTGTTCTGGGCCCAGTGCTCTTCAAGATCTTCATCAACTATTTGGACGAGGGTATAGATGGGGAAATCATCAAATTTGCAGATAACACCGAGCTGGCAGGAATAGCCAATGCTCCAGAAGACAGGCTTAGGATACAGGAGGATCTGGACAGACTTGAACACTGAGCTCTATCTAACAAAATGAAATTCAATGGTGAAAAAAGTAAGGTTCTACATTTAGGCAAGAAAAAACAAATATATAGGTGTAGTATAGGCGGTATCTTGCTCAATAGTAGTAACTGTGAGAGGGACCTCAGAGTCCTAGTGGACAATCACTTAAATATGAGCCAGCAATGTGCTGCAGCTGCCAAAAAGGCCAACACAGTGCTGGGTTGCATTAACAGAGGGATAGAATCAAGATCACGTGAAGTATTAAAAGCACTTTACAATGCCTTGGTAAGGCCACACTTGGAATATTGCATCCAGTTTTGGTCACCACAATGTAAAAAAGATGCTGAGACTCTAGAAAGAATACAGAGAAGAGCAACAAAGATGATTAGGGGACTGGAGACTAAAGCATATAAGGAAAGGCTGCTGGAATTGGGTATGTCTAGTTTAATGAAGAGAAAGACGAGGGGGGACATGATAGCAGTGTTCCAATATCTCAGGGGCTGCCACAAAGAAGAGGGAGTCAAGCTATTCTCCAAAGTGCCTGAGGACAGGACAAGAAGCAATGGATGGAAACTAATCAAGAAGAGAAGCAACCTAGAACTAAGGAGAAATTTCCTGACAGTTAGAACAATTAACCAATGGAACAACTTCCCTCCAGAAGTGGTGAATGCTCCAACACTGGAAGTTTTTAAGAAGAGACTGGACAGCCATTTGTCTGAAATGGTATAGGGTTTCCTGCCTGAGCAGGGGGTTGGACTAGATGACCTCCAAGGTCCCTTCCAACTTTTATTATTGTTGTTGTTGTTGTTGTTGTTGTTATACCTAATCCAAATAAGGCTAAGTTGTTTTGATGAAAAATCTCAAATTCCGCACATTGCTCTAATCTCCAGTTCAACAGCCAACTCAGGAGCAACAGTGAAAACTGAATCTGTATTAATTCACCTAAATAGAGATTTCTCATTTGAAAGAAAAGTATTAGATAGAATTTTTGTGTTGTAACTTTAATTGATCTAGTAAATCTTATTAAACTGAGCTCAGGAGACCTGTTTTCTTGGATGGATCATCTCCAATCCTGACTGCTGTTAAAAAAAAGTCTGACACTCTGGATTTTTATTCCTCAGATATGATTGGTTGCTTTATCATGAGTAATCATGTTCACTGAAGTCAAAAAATATGGAGTGAACAACAAGGGATACCCAGCAAGGCCTTCAGGCCTAAGGCAATGGCCTTGCCTGCTTTCACTGTATTTATACCACTGTTAGAGAGAGATGGTTAACAATCATTTTCTTTCATTTCTTACTCTTCAAAACAGCCTTCAGTGGACAAGACTAATATTTAACTTTCCATAATTGTGAGTGAACTGAACAAGGTAAATAACAGTTTTGATGTTTCACAATAGAGAGCTTTATAAAGCAGCATTTGCATATGCTTGCTAGAAAAATAAGTCAAGTGAACAGGATTAGCCACAGTGCTGAAGTGAAGTGTTTTAATTTCTTAGCATAATCTTCCTTAAATGAAAACAGAAAAAAAACTTGATATTAAGGAAGCTATTTTAAAAATGTTAATGGAACTGTTAAATAAGGAGCTAATCCACTTCAGCAGATGTCTTACACAACATAATGTAGCAAAATAATTACCTAAGTCTTGTCTGAAATTCAACAAAGTGTTGTTTTAAAAAGTGCAAAGAAGTGCATTTTTAATTTTAAAAATCTAATAAAACATAAATGATTATAAGTACATATAAAATAAAGTTTATCACTGATTATAAAATCTTTACTACTAATTTTATTTATTATGCACAAAGTACTTGCACGTTTTGGTTACTGGCAGAAATATAGGTTTGAGAAGTGTAGGGCTTCCTTCTGAAGCATGGGAACCAGGTCTTGATTAATGAGGGTGGATGACAGATTTTTATTAAAAGAGCACATATTATTTATTTAATTCTGGTATTTTATTACAAGAAGGAGCAAAAAGTGCAACAAATTAAGATTGCCTTTCCAAGAATTATTATTACTTTGTTACATTGCATGAATATATATGATTACATCCCAATAGATGTTTTTGAATGAAATGTGAAAGATTTACTCAAAAACCTCTACCTGAATTTAATCAATTATTTCTGCTTCTTCCTCTATCCAAATGCTTTAGTATCCAGGTAGCTTGGCAAGAAGTGTTCAAAAGCTGTCATAGAGTGCTATATAGGCCTGCCTCTTCCTCACACCTGCATCCTATATAGGCCTGCCTCTTGAAAGAGATATTCCATAAGGATATGAACAACTACTAATGGTTTTTATTTATGAAAATCTCCCAAATGATAGAATCTAGGTTATTGCTCAGGGTAATGATTTCAAAGAGCAAAGACAGATGATAATATCAGCTCTTCATAAATACAAATAATCTGGGAACCTTTAATTAAAAAAAAAACATAATATAACCAGAATCCAACTTTTAAGCAGATCACAGTGGCTACATTGCATTAAAGGTCAGTTTAGATCAGGGCAACCTTGGCAACTTTCAGACTTGTGGACTTCACTTCCCAGAATTCCCTAGCAACCTGGTTTAGTTTTTCCTTTCTCCTTGAATGTAGGATCCATAACCTCTCCTTTTCCCAACAGTAGCCAATGAATCTGTTAACCAGATCCATTTCTTACGAAAAGAAAATCACAATTGCCAATAGGTATAGCTTCCAAAATATGTTTAGAATGCCAGATTATTATGATAGCCTTCTCGGACATAAAAAAATTGACAAGATTTGAAAAGCAGGAAATACCGGTAGCAATCTCATCTTTCACTGATTAGGATACACAGTTAAGATGCAGCATAGCATTACCATTATTGTTCTTAGTGGCAATTCTGGAATATATAGTCATTCTGCTTTCAGCAATTTTATTTGGCGGAGAGAGTAAGAACTAGAGTGTAAATATCAGCATCTGTGCAGTTTTCTGTAGTACTGAAAACTGCTATATTTAAATATACTTCTCTATTTCATATATGTATGTTCCTTGTGTTTCTTCCAGAAAACATTAACCATGGATACTAATTTTCCAGTAAGTATTATCAGAATTGTCTGAATTGATGCATACATTACCTTTGATTTTACTAAAACCAATGAAGCAGACATAAGGAAATTAACTACTTGTTGATCACATACATCTTTTTTGAAAAATATATTATATTTGAGAAATATTGACCTATTCTCTTTGTCTTTCCTTTCATCATTTATTTTAGACAAGAATCAAGTTTTCAATATATATTAGCAACCTAACATGTTAACTTGCAAATTGTCTTAAGCTGATGTGGTTTTAATATATGAAGTATATGTTTCTTAATTCCCAACAGAATTCCTTTTTTAAGTGATTATGACATTTTGAAAATATTTATCTTAAAAAGAAAATGTGAGAACAACCTTGGCACCAATACTTTTAAAAGCAAACATATTCAGTTATTGGGTTGAAACTAAGACTTTTGGATAAGCCTGAGATTTAAATTATTTGAAATGCCTTGTTTATAATATCCAACTGTAGCACATATTCACATTGATTGGTAAATAAGGACTGAAGTGGCTTGAAGCATTGAAGCTGTGGTCACATGATCTTGATTTCTGACAAGCAAAGTCAGAACCTGAATGGGGAACCTGGCAGGAAGTCAGAAGTCACTCCTATTCCCATTGCTTTTTGGCCCACCCGTAGCAATTCTGTTTATCAATTTAGGTAAGGAAATATCTCTGAAACAATTATCCAATGAGTCATGGATCATCTAGTACAGGGGTTCTCAACCTTGGCAAGTTTAAGACTTGTGGACTTCAACTCCTACAAGTCTTAAACTTGCCAAGGTTGAGAACGCCTGATCTAGTATGTGTGTATGAAATCAGTTACACAACACAAATGCACTATGTGGAAAGAACAGCATGATAAAGTCAAAAGGAAGATAAAGCTGGAGGGACTGCAAATTAAGGTTGGTGGAAAGTAAATGTAAGAGCAAGCTAAGACAATTTCATGGATTTTAGGAAGTCAGGTATAGTCTACTTACCAACTTATAACTGGTTCTGAGGGTTGTCTGCCCTGTTTTTAGAAATAAGATTTGTTGATTAATGTGAATTACAGGGATGGCTGTGGTACATAGACATCAGCAGCAGAACAGATTGGCTGCTTGATAGTAAAAATGCTTGAAAAACATCATACGTTCATAAGTTATGTTTATTATTTATGAAAGCCAATTTATTTATGAAATCTAGACTCCCTCCAGTCCAGCCTTTGGGTTCCGTGGCCCTGAATTCTTCAGTTTCCAGACTGCATTTTGCATATCAAATGTAAAAAGCACTGCTAGCTTTTACAGAAGAGGAAATGAATCCCTGGAAGAAGATGAGGAGTGGGCCTGAGAGAGAAGCAAAGAGAAGAAAGATGAACATTTTGAGTCACTTCTGTACAACATCAGACCAAGTATCTGTGAATTCAGAGCTAGGAAGGACTAACACTTTTGAGCAACCTAGTAACATTCGACTTGCAGATAGGAATGGAGGTAACTGGTAATGGCGGGATATTGGACATGAAATACAAAATATCTGGAGCAATTGAAAATTGAATACTGACTTCCTCCTTAAAGAGAAAACAAACTTCTGTTCCTCTGACCACTTAACTTTTATTTATAGATTAATCTTCTGAAATTGCTTGCTTGGCCATTTGAAACTGTGTTCTGTACTGTAACTTTGTATTTCCTTACCTGCTTTCCCTCGGAACTACTGCCCCATAATGTTTGACTCAATATCCTGATCTACTTGGACAATTTATCCAAATACTGCCTAGATAGGTGCCACTCAGTGTCTGTCTACATGAGCACTTTTCCTGGATGTTACATGCTATCACCTGGGTATTTCTGTAAGCACTTCAACATGTGTTGCAATGGTTTAGTTTGTTAAGGAGAAATGTTGTCATAATTAAGCATGGTAACTTTTGATTTTATGTATGTATGTATTCATGCATAGTGTTGCTCTGGTTCTGGCATGATTCTGCTTTCATATTCATTTTAATATATGTTTTCTTTTCCTTTTTCTATGTAGTTTTTTAAATATAGATAATAATTTAGTCTTTTTTAAAATATATATACATTTTAATACAATTGTAACCTAGTTTATATAGGTGTTTAGATTATATATAATAATAGAAATAAATAATTATTTTCAAGAAATATTAACTGTAATTAACATTTAATAAATAATCAAATGTTTTTCAGGGTTATTTATTTTATCATGCATTTCTGCTTAATTAAAGCATTTTAGTTAAGCTTAACAGTCCATCATTGGTGGCTAACAATAGGCTATTGATTCATGATAGACTATTAAACTTAATTAATTTTTAAAAATACTTCCCTTACATGAATGTTTAAATTAGATCCATGATAACCTATTATTCTATTGAGACTGAATAGTTTGGAACTATGAAAGTTAAGTCTCATGCATATGTAAGGCATCAAAATAAAGAAAACCAATTTTAAATATCAGCTATCAATGTATATGTACCAATAAAGGAGGGATATTTGTAGCTTGGGGTTGAAATGAGGGGTCCTTGCAGCTCTCTGAGCTTGGTTGTTTTCTTGCAGGCATTTCATTACCAAAACTAGGTAACATCACCAGTGCTAAGGAACACTTGATCCTGACTGGGTATCCATCCAGAGCAATTGTTTGTTAGCTATTGTTTGTATAAATTTTAAATTTTAAATATTTAAATTGTTTAATACTATTTTAATTAATTGTTAGATGCTATGAATGATGGGGGGGACTGATGTTAGTGGAAAGAATCGGGTTGAATGGATGGTTAGTTTATTGTTTTTAATGTGTTTAGTTTAAAGAGTGGGAGGGATAAATTGGTCTTATGGATGAAGTTGTGGCTGAGTGGAATGAATGTGATGAACTGGCTAGCCTGCCTGGCATGGCAGAGGCGGAGGGGAGGGGAGACGCTGGCTCTGGGGTGATAGAGGGCCAAAGTATACCGGTCTTGCTGGGGAGAGGCAGATATGGGGGGAGCCATAGGGTAGGCCATTCTCGGGGAACAAGAGCTCGCTGTCTAAAAGCGATCCCTTGCTCCGACCCTGTGAGTTCAACCCGAAGTACTGGTAATGGGCGAAATCCGGACCCTGGGCTCAGGTTGTTGCTGCTCAATGCCAGGTCGGTTGTAAATAAAGCTCCCCTCATCCATGATCTTCTCCTGGATGAGGAGGCCGACCTCGCATGTGTTACCGAGACCTGGCTGGGCACGGAGGGAGGAGTTCCTCTCTCTGAGATGTGTCCAGCCGGGTTTCAGGTATGGCACCAGCCACGACCCCAGGGAAGGGGGGGAGGAGTGGCTATTATAGCCAAGAAGACTTTTAGCCTACGCAGGCTCGCTGTTTCTGAGATTGCGGGTTGTGAGTTGCTCCTTGTGAAGTTGGACCTAGGGGTTCAGGTGGGCTTGTTGCTCACGTACCTGCCTCCCAGCTGCGTGTCAACAGCCCTGCCTGCGCTACTTGAGGGGGTTGCTGGGCTGGCGGTTGAGTTTCCCAGGCTTATTGTCTTGGGGGACTTAAACCTTCCATCGCTCGGCGGATCCTCTGGGTTGGCGCAGGAGTTCATGGCCACCATGGCAACCATGAACCTGACTCAAGTAGTTCAGGGACCGACTCACGAGAGGGGACACACTCCCGACATGGTATTCCTCTCAGAACAGTTGAGTAATGATCTGAATTTAAGGGGCTTAGATATCTTGCCTATGTCATGGTCAGACCATTTTCTGTTACGGCTTGTTTTCAAGGCTCCAATCCTCCCCTGCAGGGAGGCGGAACCGATTAGGTGGTTCCGCCCCAGACGTCTGATGGACCCAGAGAGTTTTCAGAGGACGCTTGGGGAAATACCGGATTCTCTCATTCTCGGTTCGGCAGAGTCCCTGGTTACGGCCTGGAATATGGCTGCGAAGGGGGCTCTTGACCGGATCGCGCCGCTGCGACCTCTCTGTGGTAGCAGACCCAGGAGATCTCCTTGGTTCACTGAGGAACTCAGGGGGATGAAGCGCCAGAAGAGACGTCTAGAGAAGCGATGGAGGAAAAGTAAATCCGTATCTGACCGAACACTTTTAAGATCTTATATCAAGACTTATCAGGTGGCGCTCAAGGCGGCAAGATGCGCGTATCATTCCGCCTTGATTGCATCTGCGGAATCCCGCCCAGCCGCCCTGTTTAGGGTAACTCGCTCCCTCCTTAATCAGGGGGGGGTTGATGCACCCTTGCAGGGTAGTGCTGAGGACTTTAATAAGTTTTTTGCGGATAAAATCGCCCAGATTCGGATGGACCTTGACTCCAATTGGAATGCAGTGTCGGCTGATAATGATTCAGTCGAGATGACAGGGACTCGTCTTGATCCTGTTGTGTGGACAGAGTTTGACCCGGTGGCACCCGATGAAGTCGACAAGGCCATTGGAGCTGTGAGCTCCGCCACCTGTTTATTGGACCCGTGCCCCTCCTGGCTGGTTTCGGCAAGCAGGGAGGTGACGCGGGGCTGGGTTCAGGAGATTGTTAACGCTTCTTTGAGGGAGGGGTCCTTTCCGGCTCCCTGCAAGGAGGCAATTGTGCGCCCCCTCCTCAAGAAGCCTTCCCTGGACCCAGCTGTATTAAACAACTACCGTCCTGTCTCCAATCTTCCCTTTATAGGGAAGGTTGTTGAGAAGGTGGTGTCACTCCAGCTCCAGCGGTCCTTGGATGAGGCCGATTATCTGGGCCCTCAACAGTCAGGATTCAGGCTCGGCTACTCCACGGAAACTGCTTTGGTCGCGCTGACGGATGATCTCTGGCGGGCCCGGGATAGGGGATTTTCCACTATCCTGGTGCTACTTGACCTCTCAGCGGCTTTCGATACCATTGACCATGGTATCCTTCTGCACCGACTGGGGGGGTTGGGGGTTGGGGGCACTGTTTTGCAGTGGTTCACCTCCTACCTCACTGGTCGGTCACAGTCGGTATTGGCGGGGGGTCAGAGGTCGACCCCTAGGTTCCTCCCTTGTGGGGTCCCTCAGGGGTCGGTCCTCTCCCCTCTGCTGTTTAATATCTACATGAAACCACTGGGTGAGATCATCCGACAACACGGGGTGAGATATCATCAGTATGCTGATGATACCCAGCTTTACATCTCCACCCCGTGTCATTTCAGTGAAGCAGCGGAAGTGATGTGCCGATGTCTGGAGGCTGTTAGGGTTTGGATGGGTGCCAACAGGCTCAAACTCAACCCCGACAAGACGGAGTGGCTATGGGTTCTGCCTCCCAAAGATAATTCAATCTATCCGTCCATCAGCCTGGGGGGGGAGCTTTTGACCCCCTCGGAGAAGGTCCGCAACTTGGGCGTCCTCCTCGACCCACAGCTAAACTTGGAACATCATTTGTCGGCTGTGGCGAGGAGGACATTTGCCCAGGTTCGCCTGGTGCACCAGTTGCGGCCCTATTTGGACCGGGAGTCTCTGCTCACAGTCACTCATGCCCTTATCACCTCGAGGCTCGACTACTGCAATGCTCTCTACATGGGGCTACCTTTGAAAAACGTTCGGAGACTTCAGGTAATGCAGAATGCAGCCGCGCGAGCAGTGTTGGGCCTGCCCAGAAATGCCCACATCTCAGCATCACTCCGTGAGCTGCATTGGCTGCCTATTGGTCTCCGAACGCAATTCAAAGTGTTGGTTATGACCTATAAAGCCCTACATGGCATCGGACCAGGTTACTTACGGGACCGCCTGCTGCCTCACGAAACCCAGCGACCGGTTAGGGCCCACTGAGTCGGCCTTCTCCAGGTCCCGTCGGCCAGACAGTGTCGCCTGGCAGGGCCTAGGGGAAGGGCCTTTTCTGTTGCGGCCCCGGCCCTCTGGAATCAACTCCCCCCGGAGATCCGTATCGCCCCCACCCTCTCCGCCTTTCGTAAACTACTAAAGACCCATCTCTGCCGGCAGGCCTGGGGCGGTTGACATCTTGCCCCTAGCCAGTGTATGTCTGTGTGTACGTTTGCTGAATGAATGGTTCTTAATTTAGGGGTTCTTCTTTTTTATATTTTTATATATGTACAGTTTAGTTTTTATTGGATTTCTATTTATGCTGTAAGCCGCCCTGAGTTCCCGGAATAGGGCGGCATAGAAATTTAATAAATAAATAAATAAATAAATAAATAAATAAATAAACAAGGAGGTTTCAGTTTATTCTTGATTTATCACAATTACATTGTGTATAATAAATTTTCATTACAGAACTTAATTTAGTTCAGTGCAAAGCCTTCAATTCCACCTTGCTGGCTTCTTCTATTATAGAATGGAGAGTTTGCCTTCAATTGCCTTATCTCTATGAGCCTTTAAGAAAATAGGCTAGATATTGAGAGGTCATGAATTCTAGTTCTGCCTGAGACCTAGCGCTAACTGGGTAGTCTTGAGCAAATCACGCTCTCTCAGACCTAAGAAGGAGGCAATGGCAAATCACTTCCAAAATTTTGCCAAGAATACTGCAGGGATTGTCCAGGCAGTCATCAGGAATCAGTATTGACTTGAAAGCACCAGGGAGGGGGGATTGGGGGATTAGGTAGAATGACTAGAAGTCTTTCCATGTATTCTTTTTACTGGTCAATAAGGATCAAAGTTATTGACTTTATTAAAATATAACTTTTTTTCAAAGTTAAATAAATCTACACACAAATGATCATGGTTACATAGCTGTTTTGTAATTCTAGTAAATATCTATGGATTCTCACTTTAGTGGGGATCTTTTTTTTTTCCAAATGTTTTTGTTCACATCATCTTTGTTCCCAAAGCTTGTCAACAAATAAAGTAGTTGCTAAAACAGGAAAGCTGTCTATATATTTCTTAACCAGTTTCCCAATATTGACATACGCAAATTCATATATTTTAATTTAACTGGGCTACATCCTGAAATGCAGGCCAATGCTCATTCACCTAAGAATAAGCCCTGGTGAATGCATATCCCCCCCCCCAACAAACATGCACACCACTGTGTTGTCAATGACTCGTCCCACTGTGATCACTGAGCTCGACACCAAGAGCAGTGTCTGTGGGCCAGTTATCTATGAACAGATGCACAACCAAGACATTAGTGGTGTCTGAAATTATGTCAGATGCTTCTAGTAGAGTGCATAATTTTAGATGAGAGAGAGGTTCATTTTCTTCTGTTTTGGGAGGGAGGATGTATGTGTGCTTGCACATTTTTAAGAACAAGAGGTCTTAATAAGAATAATTTCTAACTAAGCCATATACTTTTGCTGTTAGTTTCTGCATATAATGTTCCACTATAGAGATATTAGTAATATAGACAATGGAAAATACTAATCGAAAAAGACCTTGATATTGGGAAAGACTGAAGACAAAAGGAGAAGGGGATGGCAGAGGATGATATGGTTAGATAATGTCATCAATGACAATGTCATCAATTCAGGGATAAAGTGGAGGATATGGGGGGGCTGGCGTGCTATGATCCATGGGATCATGAAGAGTCAGACACAACTGAGCAACTGAACAACAAAGACAATGTTGGAGAAGAATAAATGTAAATAAATGTAAATAAATGTAAACATGGCTGAGTTTCATGTAAATAAATATAAACATGGCTGAGTTTCATGAAATATTTGAGTTATGATCAGTTTCAAAGGGATGGTTTGCTTTAATGCAGGTTTGTGCGAAGAACCCCTTCAATAAAAATAAAATAAAAAAGCTGCAGTGTGAAGCAAATCAGTTTCCCTGTTTTTAAAAGCCCAACCAAGTTGCTTCCATGCAAAATCTCATCAGGCACATACTCAGAAACTTCTTCCATCTTTTCAATGAAGCAAAGTGCAGCCACCAGGCACACCCTGGCAAAGATGCACTATGAAACAACTTGCAACTTCCCAGCCTATCTCCCAAGTAGCCTGCCTTATCACTATATTTCAGTACTCAGGAGCTTAAGCAAAGCAGTGCAAAATGTGAGTCCAATAAGGCCAGCAGCATAGAGGGGGACTGTCTTTGGGATAATTAGAAGACAAAGAAGAAAGCACAGTGCAACTGGACCAAAGCACATGATGCACTGCCTGAAATGTGATAGAGAAGCTTACTTCTTCAGGATCAGTTCTTGTTAGAACATCTAGCTCATTAATGATGTGCTAATCATAGCACAGAGGTGGAAATTAAAAAATGACTCATTGCTTCTACCACCTTTGTACCTGTTGTTAAGATGGAGAACTGCTGGGATTGCTCCAATAAAATGAACTCTAATAAGCTACATTTTGTCATTTTACTGGATAAAATAACAACAAAGGGACAAGAAGGGGAAGAGTATGTCCTAGCTTGCAATATAGAAAGGGTTTTTTTAAAGATGGTGCAAGATTCTTGGCTGGTTTTGCTGCAATTTACACATATAGCTTTCCCTCTGGAAATCAAGCATGCCAACACTTCTTGGGCCATTAAGAAGCTTGAGATTCTGCAAATATGTTATGGGATCAGCTTTTTTTGGGACACAATCCAATTTCAGTTATGCCTTACAATAAAAATCTTTACTCTTGTTTTAAGATTGAAGAGACGTACAAGGACTGGCAAAAGGATGCTACTATAATGACCCAAATAACACTGTTTCAAGAACTACTACTTTTTATATATTTTAAGTTTAATTTATATTTTATTCAAAAAGTTAAAATGCAAATTGAAAAAAAAATACAAACAGCAACAGCAAAATAATAAAATATAATAATAGACAAATAGACAAAACATTTTAAAATGTGCATTGAAAAGGACAAAAAAACAAAACCACTCTGTAATATTTTTGGAATTTGTATTTTAACTTTTTGAATAAAATATTAAAATTAAAATATATACAAAAGAATTACCATTTAGTGGGCAAAGATAGAAAATAGTTATCAGCTATTCTGGAGGGTATATTTTTTATTCACAGTAGTTGGGAATGCAGTCTTGTATCTGCTCATTTCTACAGCCAGAATATGCAGGGCAAGTAGATCATTGTAATAGATTTGATTGCAACCATTCATTTCACTGAACATGAGCAGGAAACCATTGTGGGGAAAAGTGCCCATTTGGTTTTTAATGCTCTATGTTGCATAAGGCAAGCAAGCAATCTAATGATTGTAGCTAAGAAGAATGTCTTGAAATAGACCTGTATCATTTTCAGACTGACCTTTTCGTACTACAGTGAAGAGTTCTCTTGCTACGCCACCTCTGATAAAATCACACACGGGGCAACCGTTTTGTTGATATAATCTTTCAATGGTAATACACACACACACATATATACATACATATCCATTAAGAAGGCGGCAGTCTTGGGTACCTTGTGGTTAGATCTTGTCTTCGGTATAGCTGTTTAGAATTCTGGTTATAACAGAAGCTTCACAGGCCCCATGATTAAGCCTGTTTCTTGGCCATCGTTGCTGCTGTAGATGTTTGTTCAGCTCACGTAACTATAAACCAAAATCTTTTTGCATTCAATTCTACAAGTATTAGCATGTACGCAAGCTAGGATCCTGTGAATACCTGTAAGTGAAAGATATCAGAAAGATATCAGGTGGGATTGGAAATAGGGAACTTAGTCTTCACATGGAAAACTCTTCCAATTTTATAAAGTTCCAATGGATCCATAGTTTCAGACTTATTAGAATTTTAGCACTCCAGGTTCATTGGTAAGAATTATTTATCATTTTCACTCAAGTTGAATTATTTAGTTATTTTTACATTTGTGACCTGCTTTTTAAGCTCAAAGTGGCATTCCCCATTCTTCTCCCTCCTTTGTTTTCTGCAACAACCCTGTGTGGTAATTTGGGTTCTGTGAAGATAGTATCTTTGTAGATCCTATTATTAGACAGGGAGACATGTGTCAACAGACAAATGTCATTTTAACTTCTGCTGATGCTTATGTTGTCTGAAGTAGACTATTGTTCAGTCAACTGGCTTTCATGCACCACAATAGTTCTTTTGGGAAAAGTCTAGATTAGGGGAGCAGGAGTATCTATGGAGATTCTCAGTCATTCAGGTCACGGTTGTCCCAAAGGTGCTTTTAGAAAGGCAACTGGACTTCCTTGGTTTTTTTCATTGAAAACATTTAGCTTCTCATCCAAGAAGCTTCTTCAGTTCTGACTGAATGGTGGGGAATATAAGGATGACCAAATGACTGTAAGAATATAAATATTTCTATTCCCCACCATTTGGTCACAACTGAAGAAGCTTCTTGGATGAGAAGCAAAGTGTTTTCAAGGAAAAAAAACCAAGAAAGTCCAGTTTTCTTTTGAATCGCACCTTTGGGAGGAGCAGAAGGAAAGGCAGTCAACCCTGTTTACATATTCCAGCAAACATTAAAAAAAAGTGTTAAACTGCTTACCTGATATATACAGATACTGCCATTGTGATTGCAGTGAGCAGACAGCAAACACAATAGCAGTATTTTTTTAATAGACAGATGCCAGATGTGACCATGAGTGAATAATAGGAAACATGGAGGATAGTTGAACTGTGTATAAAATATAGCTTGCTTTATCCAAGTTAAGCTGTCTGGGCATTGAGCAGACAGTCAACTTCTATTGAAATTAAAATGAACTGCCCATCCAGTTGACTTCTGTATATGAAATGAGATGACACCACCTAGCCCTTTGCCTCAACCATCAAAAACTCTGAAGTCACCTTGCATTGTGTTAAAATAACAATCTGACATGGCATATACTCTGCATGGCCAAGAATTGTTTCTCCATAACTTCTGAATAGATAAAGAAAGGTCTTCATGAGAATAATTATAGATGGATAGATCTTTTTAGTATTACACAGCTTTTCATACATCAGAAATGGACTCTGCTCCATGTGAGATCACTGGAACATATGAAGAATACTCATGTTACTATGTGTTACATTACAGTGTACAACTCCAGACATTGAATTCCAATTTACATTAGTCCAGCTTGCATAGTAGTCAAAGTTGATGGCCTGCAGATTAATAATAATAAAGGACAAAGGGCATTTAGACTAATGGCATAATGTTTTGTATATTTTATAGGAAATAATCAAATTTTTCATGGTAGTTTTCACTATCCCACAAAGATATGAAAATAATTTGCATAACCTATGTGTTTTTCAGCAAGTAACATTTAGTTATTTCACCACATAAAGTTCCATATAGCTATCATGAACAACTGTAAAGCTATAGCGTGTCCAGCAAAGTGTTTAAGCTCCAAGAAGTAGCAATGAATTCCATACATTTCTTGATATGATGTGTGAAAATAACATTTAGTAGATCACTAATCTACAGGAATTTTATGACTTAGTGCTCACTACAGTTGAAAACATTTTTTACACATCATGTGACAAACAGAATGATAAGAACAGGCATATAATAATCATGTTGGTTAATGCCAGAAGGGATCTTAATCAACTGGAACAATACAAGATATTGATTGGATTCAGTTTGGTAGGCAGAAGACTTCCACGAAAGAAGCAGAGCATTCTTGGATGATAGAATACAACATCAACAAGAGGATAGAAAAGGCCAGAAACAGACAGAAAAAACTATAGAGGAAAAAACTATACAATCAGTAGAAGAGAAAGAGAAGCCAGATCTAGAGGATGAGGGAATGGCAAGAGAGCAGAGGACTACGAGATCAACAAGACCTAAATATAAGTAAACAAAATGGAGAAAGAAAATGGAATTTTTCCAGTGAACATAAACAGACTGAATTCCCCATCAAAAAGAAACAGAATCTTTAAAAAATTACAGAAATTAAATATTGATATAATTTGTTTGCAAGAGACATATATAAAAACACAATACTGTAAACTTTTGGAATACCCCCAAATTGAGAAACTCGATTATGCTTCAGCGCACACACACACAAAAAGAGGAGTAGCTGTATACGTCAAAGAGATAATAGATTCTAAAATGATTTATTCAGATAAAGAAGGAAGAATTGTGATGGTAGAAATACTTTTACATCAAAAACAAATACTTTTGGTAGTAATATATGCATCAAATAATAAACAAGAGGAATTTTATCAAAATCTTCATAGAAAAACCGTAGAAATGGAATACCAAAATATTTGCCAAGTAGGGGATTTTAACGCAATAGTGGATGGGACATTAGACTTTAAAAGTAGCATGACCCATGACTGTTGTGCTAGGTTTGCCACCAACCATATTGTGAAGTTCGCAGATGATACAACAGTAGTGGGCCTTATTCAGGATGACAAAGTGGAAGCTTACCGTAAGGAGGTTAAGGGGTTGGTGAACTGGTGTAAGGAAAACAGCCTAGTTTTAAATACCAGAAAAACCAAAGAGATCATTGTTGATTTCAGAAAAGGCAGGGTCCGTGCACTTCTCTGTGCATTAATGATTCACCTGTGGAGATGGTTACCAGCATCAAATTCCTGGGTGTGCAGCTAACGAGTAGGCTGGCTTGGTCGCTCAACAGTGAGAAATTGGCAAAGCAGGCACAGCAGTGCCTGCATTTTCTGCGTTGCATGAGAAAAGCACATCTTCCTTCCCCTGTCCTGACACTTTCTACAGGGGACGATCGAGAGCATCCTGTCCTACAGCATCACAGTCTGGTTTGGAAGCATCACTGCTTCAGACAGGAAGGCAGTGCAGAGTGGTGAGAATGGCCAAAAAGATCATTGGCAGTTCCCTCCCTCCCATCCAGGACATAGCACAGAAGCGTTGCTTTACCAGGGTCCATAATATTATCTGGGACATTACACATCCTCTTCATGACCTGTTTTCCTTGTTACCTTCTGGGAGGAGGCTTCGTGGTATCCGTAGCAGAACATCCAGATTCAGCCATAGTTTCATTCCATACAGCATTAACCTTGTGAACTCTCAAGCTTCCTCCTTCCATTATATATTCAAGATGGACAGTATTTAATATTTATTTGCTATGTATATGTAGGGATGTGGGTCTATACATATGTTGTACATAGTATGTTTTAGGTGTGTGTCATGTATGTGTTTCACTTTGAGAGCGAGCAATTAAATTTCATTTTTGATGTGTGCCGTTGTGCCCACAGTAAAAAAATGATAATAAAGGTTATCTTATCTTATCATATCTTAAAATAGGAAAAAGAGGAAGAAAAAGATTACCTAAGACTTTCTTTAACATGATAGAGAAAATTGGGGTACAATATATTTGGAGAGAAATTAAACCAGAAAAACTACAATATACATTCTACTCAAATAGCCATAAATTTTGGTCCAGAATTGACGTGATTTGGACGATGCCTGAATTAAGAACCAATATGCAAATAAGAATCAGAAAAACTGGCATAGCAAATTAAAAGAGCAAAACAAAACTTTTTTGAAAACGCAAATTAACCAGGAAGATGGCTAGCCTACAAACTTAAAAAACAGAAGGAGAAAAAAATTGATAAACAATTTAATAGATGAAAAAAGCTGTTTGCAATTCAAAAATGAAGAAATAAAAAAGATAATTGAAAAATATTATGAGAAACTGTATGATATAGAAGAAATTTCATTGGAGAAAACGATTCAATATATGGAAAAAAATAATTTACCAAAAGTCTCAGAAAACTTCAAAACTATGTTAAATGAAAAAATAACAATGATAGAATTGACAGAGGCTATAAGAAGACAAAAAAAATGAAAAAACACCAGGACCAGATAAGAGATAGCAGGACTGAAGACAAACAGAGAAAAAACTAAAGTGATAATTAAAAAACTTATAGATAAGCAAAAAAAATGTCAGAAAAAATAAAATTACAAATAGTCAATATAGGTTAAATATTTGGGAATATATCTAACAGCAAGATGTTCAATGATAAAAGAAGATATGTATATAAAATTATTAAATCAAATAAAATCTGACCTGGAAAAATGGAAAAACTTGCAACTGTCAATACTAGGAAGAATTGCTACGGTGAAAATGAATATATTACCAAAAATATTGTTTTTATTTATACTCCTATAAAACTGGAGAAATTTTTTTTGAACACTTAAATTAATTTTGAAATTTATTTGGCAAGGAAAAAAAGCTAGAATTAAATTAAAATGTTACAAGAAGCTAAGGAAAATGGAGGTTTTGGCCTGCCAAAATGGGTTTTATATTATCAAGCATCTGTACTAACATGGATAAAAGAATGGATAACTCTTACAAAGAAAAGGTTGTTGTATTTGGAGGGACATGATTTACAAATGCAAGTGAGAAATGATAAAGATGTTAAATTGTATGGATTTTATAAAGACCAGACCTTGTTTGATCAGACATTATTAACCTCTGATGAGAAATTAATTAAGAAAATGTATAACTTTTTATTGAATTTAAAAATGGAAAATGAACAAGTAAAAGAAACAATAACATGGGCAAAGAATTTTGGATATAATATAGATTTAGAGAAATGGCAAAACCCGTGGGAAAGAAATTATAAATTGACAATGTCAACCTCTTACAAAGAAAACCTATATAAAATGTTTCATAAATGGCACAGTGATCTAGAATAGCTATTAGTCTGCATTAGCAAATAATTCACTGAAAGCATACAGGAAAGACAGAATCAGATACATCACTACAATACATTCTAATACTCTCCTCCACTTGATTGAGTCATTTTTAAAAATTCACTGTAACTCATAGCTGGAAAATTTATGACATCTCCCTTTTAAAATTTAATTAGAATCTGAAAAAATCTATGGTAGATATTGCTTGTCCAACTTGACTTGTCATAGTTAAAGATTTTATAAATACCTTGCTTTACAGGTTGCTTTTTCTAAATATCAGAGGAAGAGATCTCTCTTCAGATTCAGTTAATACAGCTAAGCAAAAGTCCGTATATATCAATCAGCCTTGCACAGCCAGGTCATTGTGACACACATTTTGATGTGTTTTGATGTTATTCCAGAATCTGGTCTTGCCTAACTATGATTCCAGTCACCTAATTTTGTCTTCAAAAATGAACTTTTGTTAAGGTGACCAACTTTTTTACAATGAAAAGGAGGACACAAATAAATTGAAGAAAAAATATTGTAAATAAAAGGAACATTTTATTCATTGCAACAATAATACAGAATACACGATAATATGATAAATGCATAATAAAAAACATTTGTAACAATAACATTTTATATTAGAATTATGCTTACATGCCTATTAATTATTATTTAAATGAGTACTTTTCCATTGAATGAATATTTTTTGTCAATGTATCATCTTCTAACAATATATTGGAAATATCTGAACAAGAAATATCCTTCATATTGAATTTTACGGCAAGTGCTGCAGCTAGAGTATCAACATTCAATCTCGATTTCTCACTTTTCCAAAAATCATTAGCAATTGAAAAAACCCTTTCAACTGCTGCATTAGTTCCAGGACAGCACAACGTAAATTGAACAAGAATAAATAAATTTTCACATGGAATATGTTCATTTTTGAAATGGCTGAATATTTTCACCCATCTTTTATCAATTTCAACGAGTTTATTTTCCCATTGTATTAATTTTTCAGAATTTAAAAATACATTCAGTCTTCTAATTTCTTCAAAGAGACAATTGTCGTCTATTTTAATGTCTGGCATTTCTTTAGATAAAAACTCAACACAAGATTCAGTATCTGTCCAATATACTTGAAATGAAGTCAAAAAACACCATTGAAAACTGTTTTCCTGTGGTGTTTGTTTCAGACCATTCTTTGATATATTGAAAACATGTTTGGTAAAAATTCTGCACTTCTTTGATAAACTTTTCCGTTATGCCCGGATTTGATTCCTCTAAGTCTGACAATTTTCTTTTTATAACTAAAGGAAGACATTTTTCTTCAAATCGAGTTTTATATTGAAAGATAAAGTCATTCAAAATAAGAGTAACTTCTGTAGCTGAAATGTGTTCACCTTCAATCTTTTGAATCATTTTGTGAAAAATAGATGCTTGATTATGTACAAAATACATTAATATCTCAGATATTTCATTATTGAAAAATGATTCCAGGATTTTAGGACATTTGTCTAAACTTAAAAAATATGAACGGAGAGGCTCAAATAACTGTAGAACACGCTCTATAGCAGGTGTTAGAGCAAGCCATCTAAGTTTTGAATATCCTAAAAGTTTTTTGTATTGAACATTCGCTTCTTCACAATATTGTTTTAAAGTAGCCACACAAACGGTAAAACGACTAAAATACAAATAAATTGTAGTTATTATTACTTCTATTGGCATGGCACATGGTGCCGTGTTGATTGCATTTGACAAAATATGTGCATTACAACCTATTCCTAGTATTTTCTTTTGGAGTAAATCTTGTAATTTTACATACACATTATTCACCCCTTTGCGTCTTCGCCCACAAAAATGTGTGTTTGTATTATCAGCTGTTAGTGCAACAACTTTGGATTTCTAATTGTTTTCATTTATTACTCTTTATAGATGGTTTGACAAAATTTCAGCAGTTTCGCCTTCAATGGATTCTAAATTTAAAATTTTTACTTGAATGCCCTTGGTAACATTAAAATATCTTACTAGTATTGGATACAATTTAGTTTCATTATGATTGGATGCATCAGATAAAACCGTTACAAATGCTGCAGTTTCCAAATCTTCTGTAAGTATTTTGTCACATTAATTTTTAAATACTGATTTAATAATAGCCATGCATTTTGTCCTGGCACATGAAAATTTAGCATCGTGAAACTTTTTCAATAATTTAGTTGTACAATCCATACTACAAAAACTTTGATTTTGAATTATGGTATGGTATGGAATGCAAATGTTCCCTCCATTGCAGCTAACTGTTTTTCATCTTCAGAATACTTCGAAGTTTTAAAAAAACTTGTTACTTTACAACTGGAAGCAGATGCATCTGATGATTGCTTATGTTTCTTGGTGGTCAAGTGTTTCGTAATAGCTGCTCTGCCCCCAACTGCATACAAAATTCTCCACTGCAAATATTGCAGAAAACAATGTTATCCTTCTTTGATATGATGAATGGGAATTCCTTATTCAATTTATCATTGAAATGGCATTTCCTCTTTTTTGATTTGTCCATCCCTAAATGGAAGTTAGTTTCCTCCAGGTATCTTCGGGACTAACTAGGAGATGGTGTAGTTGGGTAGTAGGGAGGGGTGCAAAGTTCCTGCCAATTCGCTTTCGCTGCAGACAACTTCCATGTGCAAAGTTTGCCAGCCGGGTGTTTTGGCGCGCTCAGCAGCAATTCCTATTGGCTTGCAAAAGTTGAAAAAAAAAACATCAAAAAAAACATCAAAAACACCGTTCTGAGCATTCTATGAGAAAAAAAAAAAAGCCCTGCAGATTAGTCTTCAAATATCGAAAAGGAGGACATGTAGGAGGAGGACACTTTTCGAGGGAGGACGGAACTTACAAAAGGAGGACTGTCCTCCCTAAAGGAGGACAGTTGGTCACCTTACTTTTGTAGCATATGCCTGCATATTTTAATCCTTTTAAGACAGTGTTTCTCAGCCTGAGCAACTTTAAGATATAGGCTGGCTAGGAATTCTGGGGGCTTAGATCCACTCATCTTAAAAGTTCCTGAGGTTGAGAAATGCTTCTTTAAATCATCTCCCTCTCTCTCTCTCCTCCTTTCTCTCTCATATAAACAAGTAAGTTTCGGAATGAAGTGGTATCATTTAGCTCTGGATTCTCACTTTTTCACCCAAATCCTAACCTTTATCTATTCTCCCCATTCCTGTATGTATATATTATTATGGCCTATTTTAATATTTCCAAGTTATCTGAAATTTAAGTCCAAATAATTAACAATATATTATACAATTATATTATATGTGATATAATTATATATAATATATACAATATATTCATACAATATATTTTAAGTACCTGTTTGAATGTTCTTCACAGCAAAAGTTTTGCAATAGTCAGCAAAAAAATTGAAAAAGTACCTTTGCTTTATATAAATGTCCAATTCAACACATGTCCAGGGAATCACTTCATAAAATTGAGGTGTCTCCCTATTTAATCTTCTACCCATTAATGGGTAATATTTAAGATACCTTCTTAAAGATATGTCTAAGTAACCATTTATTTGTGGGGACATGAAAATCTAATGAAATTTGATTAATGTACCTATTTCTACAGTTCAATATAAAGGTAAAGGTTTCCCCTGTACAATTGTTTCTGATTCTAGGGAGTGGTGCTCATTTCCATTTTTTAGTTGGGGGAGCCAGCATTGTCAGTATATTGAAGAGATGGACTAAACCAGTGGTGGCGAACCTTTTAGAGACTGAGTGCCCAAACTGCAACCCGAAACCCACTTATGCATCGTCGAGTGCCAGGTGGGTGTGGCTCATTGGCTGGGTGTTGTCAATTGGGTGGGTGTGGCTGTGGTGGTAATGGCAGACTGGGTGGGACTAAAAAGTTCAATCAATCAATCAATTCCAACTTTGCAAGATTTTTTTCCCCCCGAGAAGTTGAAATTGACTGATTTAACCTTTTTTTTTTTTTTTTGCACACAGCGGCGGAGACCTAAAGCGAAAAGGTTTTATAAAACCCAGCTGAAGGCCTAGGACTGGGGCAACGGCGCGTGTGCCCACAGAGAGGGCTCTGAGTGCCGCCTCTGGCACCCGTGCCATAGGTTCGCCGCCACTGGACTAAACAATGAAGCAGTATATACTATACAGAATTTTACTTAGTTATAAAGTAGAGTTAAAAGGCTGTGTCAGTATTGTATTGCCATCTTTTCGGAGGCACTGAGCCTACCTGAAATTTTACAAGCCAGTCATGGAGGCATGCCCATTTACAAAATAGCCACAGTAGGTGAGGACAGCTAAAACTGTTTATAAGAAGGCACACTGGTGAGGTTACTCATAGTTACCTTTTCTAATTATTCAAAATACTCCCCATCAACTCATCAGCTGGCCTTTGTACATCTTTTTCTGGGCAATCGGGCACATTTACAAGCTATTCGTATTTCTAAGAATGTGTATGTGTGTATTCTGGAAAATAAACATGATACTGGAGCCTGATATATTGCATTGCTATATGCCTATTTTTTTTTTAACTGCTTGCATTGAAAAAGATCTGCTAAATAAGTACAAAGTGGAGTGATCAGGAATATGTGGACTGATTGAGGCCTAAAGGAGTCATGCTGGGAATTACAGATTTCTAGGAAAAGATAGATTTTGAGAAATATGGTAAAGCCCAAACAGTTAATGTAACAAGATGACAGAGGTCGATAGAAAGAAATTTTGGAGAGATATCGTAGTGGAAGGGATGTGATAAGATCTATATTGCAATGCTTCTCCCCAACCATCTATGAAGGCATATCTATGAAAATGAGTCCTGGGAAACTTTTTCTTGAAATTATTTACATGGTTACCATGGCAGAGAAGAGGCTATGCAAATCCCCTCAAAGCCAGACTTTATGGGCACAGTGTCCAAATTCCTTTCTTTCTGCATGAATCTTAGTTCAATAGCTTAATTATGCAACTGCGGTTGTGTTCCACGCTGGAACAAAAGGAAGGAATTTTGATTGCGTCGCTGAAGAGCAGTTTACAAACCTTCAGTTTCTGCAAAACAAGGATGGGAGGTCATACCGTGCAGATTCAATTCAGAATCACCAAGGAATAAAGATGATCGTGCCCTGCATCTTAACATTATTTATAAACCAGAGCAAAGAAATATTTTTCTCTTTTAGATATTCTATTTTTACAAGCTCTGTGTTAGGAGCCCTTATAAAAATAGAATATCTAAAAGAGGAGACATATGTGATAATCTTCTCCCAGATAAATGTGGGGTTAGATTTTTTTAAAAAAAAAAAAAATTTACAAGAAGATCTGAAACCTGGTTTTATCCTGTAGGTCAAATATAGCTCTATCCCATTTAAATCAGAGTATAGTTTCTTCAATCCTTGTCACTGATCCCTGGTTTTGTGTTGGTTTTAGAGAAGGTGCTTATTTCCCTTCCTAGCCAGCATAGAACATGGCAAATTGTACGACTTGTAGCAATGATCTGCATCAGATCCATCCCTTTTACTGCCATTGTGAATCAGTCCCTCCTTACTACAGTTTTGACTGTGGATGAATAAAGCTATGTACTTTGAAAGGAATAGTATTTGGTGTAAGGCAGGCTAGTTGCAATTGTTTTTTCTGCAGTCTTCACTATCTATTGAAGCCTGTACCTGTGCTGTTCAGTTGCTGTACCAAACCAGACAGGCACTGGTTCCCTGATTAAGAGGAACAAAGATCTTCTTGTATGTTATTTTACTCACCTGGCCCTCCTCCTGACATTGGAGATCTGGGGGAAAATTGTATTTGTGCATGAGAGAAAATCATAGATGGATAAGTGACAATATGACTGAAAGTGAGAATAAACGGGCCAGAGGGGACCACTGTACATTTTTTAATTCCAACCTCACTCACTGCTGCCATATCCCCACTCATCCCTACTTTAAAGAGGAAAGTGCTACTTGAAACCGATAGAAAGTCAGGCTTCAAAAGTCATAAATGGCCGTGGGATCAAGTTCAATTGTTAAAGTGCTATCATTCATGGGCTGTCATTGAGGAGAAAAAAAATGAAAAGTAACGTATTTTATAAACCATATGGATTAACAAAATAAAATAGAAAAAAATGCTTTTATCTGTTGTAAATAATGTCAATTTCCCCTCCAGTATGAATACACTGATATTACATAACTGTACATAGGTATTTAGGTAGTACATTTTCCTATGCCTTTATTTTCTTTGTTTTCCAAATACCCTAATTTCAGATCAAGCCTTTGAGGCAGCTTGTTTTCCTGTAAAATGAATTTGCCTGACACGGGAACATAACCCACCAACCAGGTGGAATTGTATTGTTTCTCCAGTCACCAGAATATGTTAAAACTCCCCCTTCCCCCCATCTTATTTAATTAATGTTCCTTCTTCCTGTCCAATTTGTCACATTTAACCTATAAGCTAAAGGATGAAGGTTACTTAACATCATATATGATAATCTCTTTTTTAATATGCCATCACCTGTCACAATGTCATGCCAGCATTTCAAGAACATCAATAATAGAGTTTTAATTGATTAAAAGTCTTGCTATTCCAAACCTTTCAGGCTAGTGTTGGAAAAAGGTGGCTTTCCAATCTAGAGACATGAAAGGGCAACTTTCACAGCACTGGGTGTTGATCTGTAGTTGACTTGGGATGCCAGAGATATGTTTCTGGAGGTATTCCTTTTAAAAACCTGATCTGTTGCCAGGACATGCTGTCCAGTAACAAATTGCTGGCAGTCTTCAACATTTTAGAATTTACACACATCCTAAAAGAAAGAAAGGACCAATTTCTGCCCAGCTGTAATGTCTGCAAAGATTAGTCCCATGTTGCAAGGAAAGGTACAAGCAAAAAGAATAAATGATTCTAAGCTGTTTTTATTAGAAGACAGGAAAAATCCTTTCTGGTCCTATCTAAGGTCTTAGGGAGCAACTAGTTCAAAAAATTCAGGACACTGCCACTCTTGGTCAGCTCAGAGGCATTCTGCTCCAGGAACCTGAGTGACTGAACATCCCCTCCCCCCAATCAACCTTTATTTAGAACCTTGAATCTCTCATTTTCATGTCAGTTGAATGATGATATAGTAACAAGATATGTCTTTCGGTGTGTGCATATGAAGCAGCCTGCAGAAACAGGAGAAACTAGGCCTGATTAAAACAAGTGTCTCCTTTCTGCCTAAGTAGTATCAGTACAATGTAGAAAAGTGAGGATGTCAAAGAAATTACCATCAAGCAAATAAGGTTGCCTGATTGGCACTAAGAAAAATCCTTCCATGAACTTTTGCTGATTGAATAAGATGAATTTCTCTTCTGCAGCTCATCTGCAAGAGGATAACTGACTTTTGCATGGAGATGAGGATCAGTGATCCTGTTTCAACTCCGGGAAGGGTAAAAAAAATTAAAGGGGAAAGTTTAAAATATTGAGATTTCTGTAGCCTTACACATATTATGCATATTTATCCAACAGTAATTGTAAGAGTTACTGTTAAACAGAAGAACACGGATACTGACATCCCCTAAACTCTGCTGAAGATGTTACCTAGCCTGGGAACGAAATATTTGGAAACCAAATATTTGAAAACCAAACCCACAAGCTCAGAGAATGAACTTTCACCCTCAACTATTAGAGTCCCCACTGGATTTGTTTCTGCATAAATGAGTATAGGTCTGGTTAACAAGAATGTACATCTATATAGAATAAATCCAACTGATTTTTTTTAGTGTGACTAAAAAAAATATGACTAAGCTGTATATATATGAAATGACTAGTCTTTTCTTCTATAATCAACTACCATATGACTTTCAGCACAAGTTAAATTCAGCCATTCTTTTTAAAGGAAAATAGTACATAAATTCATTAGTTTATAAAAATATATGGCTTTTGAAAACCATCCAGTTGACTAGATATATTGGCGATTGGTCATATAAATATAGGTGACTGGAGGTAGGTAACATCACTGAGAAACATGGGATGGTAGAGGATAATATCCTTGTTTTTTACTCTAGACTTGAGACATCTGCATATCACATGGTATCTATTGTATACTGACAAGGTGCTTCTACTAATTCTGTATATCAAATTTCTTCATGGAGCAGAAGTTTGGAAAAAGTAATAGTGCTAATTCTTTCATGATTTAAATATGGTTACAATTTTCACTGAACGTTGCAGGACTTATTTATGAATATGTATTAGATGGTAGTGTAAGAATATAACTTTAAGAGAAGGTTCACTGAGCAAAATATAAGAGAATGTAATTGTGCTTTTGATAATATTTCATGGATAGAATCAAGATTATTTTTGATTTAAATGTTCCAAACATCGACCTTGGCTTGTTGTGTGGAACTCAGTACTTTAAACTGGGAAAACAATGTTGTTGGAACAGCTGTGGGAAAGGCTAAAAGAGAATTACCAGTAGGATAACTGTCAGCAAAAAATTGCTGTCAAAGGAGCTTTTTGCTAGAAGCTCTTAAACAATTTTGCTCTGATCGCTATTTTGTTTGAAAGCACATAAGAAAAACAACACTTCATCTTACAATCTAATGCAAGGACAAGAATGATCTTATGCGCTGCCCCAGATTTTTTCTCTTCCACACATATGACTTACTTACTACTCATCTGTTGAAATATTCTATAAACTGAGGTAGGAAGTAAAAATTTTTGTGTATTTCATCGGAAGAGATTGATGACTAGCATACCATTTGCTACTACTGGAACTCTTCATGTCTTCTTACTTACTGAGCCAAATTTCATTATAAGATCCCTAGGATGTGTTTGTGGCCAAGATTATTTGTGTAGTGGAGAGAGACACTAAGGCAGGATCGGTGCTGGCTGGGGGCTGCCTGAGCTCTGCTGAGGACCTGGGGTTGGTAGATGGGGCCTAAGCTGATCAACACTGCCGAGGAAGACCAGCTGGGTGGCCAGTGGTTAGATTGGGGCAGCCACCAAGGCTGGAGCTCTGTTAGAGCCTGGTAGGTGGATGGCTGGAAGAAAAAGGGAAGAGGAGGGGAGAAGAGGAGAAGTGACTGAAGGGGAGGGGTTTGGGGTTTTAGTGCGAGAAAAAGGGAAAGAAACGGAGGGAGAGCGAGGAAGGAAGTTGGCTTTTTTTTCCTTCTGCTTCTGGGCAGGCAAGCCGGATGGAGACGGAAGAGGGAAAGAGAGAGGTTTCTGTGGGGCAAGCCAGACAGAGAGGGAAGAGGAAAGAGAGAGGTTTCTGTGGAGCAAGTCTGAAGGAGAGAAGGAGGGGTGCCAGTGGGGCAAGGCAAGACAGAGAAGAGGAGATAGAACAAGGGAGGTTCCTGTGAGCTGCTGAGAGAGACTGACCATCATCATCTCACGTGAGCTGCCTGCGAGAAACTGACCACCATTATCTCACTTGAGCTGCTGTTGACAGAGATGTGAGCTGCCTGCTGAGAGAGACCAACCACCAGCACCTCACGTGAGCTGCCTACCTAGAGACTGACCACCATTATCTCATGTGAGCTGCTGCTGAGAGAGACTGACCATCATCATCTCACGTGAGCTGCTGTTGACAGAAACTGACCATCATCATCTCACGTGAGCTGCCTGCTGAGCGAGACTGACCACCATCATGTGAGCTACCTGTGAGAGACTGACCACCATTATCTCATGTGAGTTGTTGCTGACTGAGCACCACTACGCCACAGGTCTCAGCCGAGCAGAGGTGTCTAAGTAAGGGACCCCTTGGACCAGCAGCCAGACTAAGAGAGTGCCAGGAGAACCCAGACTTCAGCGATCCTTTCGGGGGCAGTGCTACATTTGGATAGTCTTTTTCCCCCTCTTCCTTTTAAATCAGTGGCCCATCCATTGATTTGCAGCAATAGGGCTGTGCAAAACATTCAAAACAAATATTTATATTTATATTTATTCGAACTTATATGCTGCCCTTCTCCTAAGACCCAGGGTGGCTTACAAAAACAAACAAACAAAAAAAATGCTTAAGAACATGTAGAAAAGCAAATTATGCCCTTTTCCTTAATTGATCAAGGCAGCTGTTGTTGGAGAAAATGATTTCAGTCCATTTCTGGACAGCAAGGTCTAACCTGATCAAAGACCAGTGAAGCAATTTCCTATAACCTTAACAGAAAGAAGTTTTTTTTTTACAGAATATATATGGGAACAAGGCAGATGAGAGCCAGTTTGATGTAATGGTTAAGGCACCGGCTAGAAACCAGAAGATGTGAATTCTAGTCCCACCTTAGGCACAAAGCTAGCTGGATGGTTTTGGACCAGTCTCTCTCACAGCCATAGGAAAGAAGCTATTGCAGGACTTCCGGTTCCGGTTCACGGCATCTCTAGTCTTATGGGGAGACTTGTCTCCTTGTCGGCTAGCTTTCCCTCCGCCGGCAGACCCTTATGCAGGTCCAAAGTCGCCCTGGAGGGTGTGACTTCTGTTGAGGAGGCTCTGCTCGACTGCTGAGGAGCGGCGGCTCCCTCAGCTGTCTAAGCCATCTCTGAGGGCCGACGGAGAAGAAGATCGGCTAGTAAAATGGCCGATCACCCTGCTGTTTCAAACCGCAAGTCAAAGAACATCTAAGCTGTAAGAACCCCCGTGGTGAATCCAGGTGAGACTTTTCTTTGCTAATTCTCTCTATTCTATTTTGTATTTGCTACCTGAAAGAGCCTTGTTGGAATTACTTCCCTGGCTTGAAAAGGCAGCTTCTAGATTTTTTGGGAAGAAAGGTGTTCTATAAAAATAGAACAAAATTTTAAAGACTATATTTACTTTTATATTTTTGGGGGTATAGAAAAAAAAATTTCTGTTCTTTTCCTCTTTTTCTAAGAACTGTACTATCATCCTATGCTGGAAGATTATTTCTTTTTCACATTATACTTTAAAAGATAGAAAAGGGGAAATGGTGTTTGGAAAAGACCTTTTTTAACTTACTGAGGACATCTAGTGGCGAAAATTTAATACTGCAACTTCTGGTTACTTGGCTTGAAGATAGCTGACCTTCAAAATACTTTTGAAGAGGAAAGATAAGCTGGGTAACTGTGGGAACTGTGGGGGTGGATATTGCCTAAATTATATTAAATATAGCCTCCACAAAAAAGAAAAAGAGACTCTTTTTAATTACTATCAAAATGGAGAAACCTCAGTTACATTTAAACTGTACACTTCTATTGGAAAAGATCTATGAGGCTACTGCAGAAATATGTGCTACAATGAAAAAGTTTACTACAGAACTAAGATCTAGGGATTTCACTTCAAATGTTCAAATGGACGTCCAGGCTACATCTGACTATGGTATAAATCAAAATATATTAGAAGAGGAATCAACAGAGATAAAAGAGGAACTTATTCTATCTTACAAACCTTCCATCTGCAACTTTGAGGAACAGCAGAAGCAAAGACCGAGATTTCAAACTACAAAGCAACGACACTTCAAGGAGGAGAGAAATAGATGTCTAATGCAGAGGATGGGATTTCTATTATTTCAAAGACTACTGCAAGCAACAAAGATAGACCCACTGGCTGAAAGGGAAGCGTTCCTATGGAAACCTTCTTGGCACAGGAAAAAAGCCAGAATAAGACTGAAAAGAGAAATTTAAAATTGTGTAATGGATTAAAAGGCAATGTTGGATTTATGGTTTGTTTTAAGGATTATGATTTTAGAGTTAGAAGCAAGAAAAAATATAAACATATATACATGAGGGTGATTTTTAGAATGGATATTTTAAATAGATTAAGAATACTTTTTGGAATAATAGATATATTTCGATGAAAACTAGGTATTAGAATTGAAAAAAATGTTGATTTTTTAGATTGGGATGGTTTTAATAATTAATGGAATGTTTTAATTTAGTTAGATGATTTTTTTTTTTTAATAATTTTTTTATTAAATTTTTTTATAAAAAAACTTTTAACAATTATAACATAGTAACCTATTAACTCAACTGAAAACAAACAAATTACATAATAAAAATAAACAATACGAAGAACTGCTCGGAACCCCCCTCCAGAACACCCTCCACCAGCCCACTCCTCTTGTATTTTCGCTCCTCCTCCTCGCCATCCAAAACACTAGCTACAATTCTACCGAGCATCCTACAAAAATTATCTAATCCCTAAGCCCCCAACTACAGTTGAGAAACATAAGCTAACGTATATTATCTCCCTCCCCCCTCCCCCCCGACTTCCCAGAATGAATACAGGGTGAAAACACAAGAAACCTCACTAAACTACTATATTAAACTATTTAACTATATATCAAATCTAATTCTTTCAACTGATATTTCTTTTGCATATAATCAATCCATTTCTTCCAGTCCATCAAAAACATTTCATTTGAGTGGTTCTTCAGGTATGCCGAAATCTTGGCCATCTCCACAAGATGGGTAACTTTTAATGTCCATTCTTCAATAGATGGTATTTCAGATGACTTCCAATATTGTCCCACCAACAGTCTTGCAGCAATAATCAAGTTCAAAATCAACTTAGTCTCTGTGGTGGAACAGTCCTTTGTAATACCCAACAAAAACAACTGTGGTACAAACTCAATACGCTTTTTCAAAATATTTTGAAGAATCCACCATATTTTTATCCAAAAAGCCTTAATTTTTTTGCAAGACCACCAAATGTGAAAGTAAGTAGCGTCCATAGAGTCACATCACCAACATTTGGGTTGCAAATTTGGATACATAGACGATAATTTTTTGGGATCTAAATGCCATCTGTAAAACATTTTATAAAAATTTTCTCTTAGATGCTGAGCTTGTGTAAATTTAACATTTTTCACCCATATTCTTTTCCAAGTTTCCATCATAATTGGGTGACCGAAGTTACCTTCCCATTTAATCATACAGTCTTTAATTAATTCAGTTCCAGAATCAATTTCAATTAAAGCATCATATATTCTTTTAATATGCATCTTTCTTTGATCTCTAATTTGTATAATTAATTTTTCATCATCCTTTAAAGAAAAACCCATCTTAACATCTTTTTGCCATCTGGCTTGAAGTTGTGCATGATAAAACCAATTATGAGCTATACCTTCCTCCCTTAATTTATCTAATGATTTCAGTTCTATGCTATTCCCTTCTTTATTTAAAAGTTTATCATAGGGCACCACGTCTTGAATTTGTTGTATACCTATACTCTGTATTGCGTGTCTGGGAACTGTCCATAAAGGAATTTTACCATTTAACTTATAATAATACTTTTTCCAGACTCGCAAGACAGAGTTTCTTATTATATGTTCTTTAAAACTCCTATCCAATTTTTTGTCATAAACTAAATACGCGTGGAGCCCATATACTAACCCATATCCTTCTATATTTAATATTCTTTCATTTGTTAAATTAATCCAATCACTTATAACCACTAGAACTGCTGCATAATAATATAATTTAAAATTAGGCACTTTCAAACCACCTAGTTAGATGATTTTTGTACAATAATATAGATATGATAAGGTATGATAATCAATTGGATGAAATTTGAAGTTTGTGTAATGAATTGAAGTGAATTAAGGTTTAATATTATTTTTTTTAATTAAGACAGCTATTGTGTAATGGAAGAAGAAATAAATGAGATTGGTGATAAAAGGAGGGATGAGAGAAATTAAGAACTAGAATATATCTGGAATTGATAACTTCTTGATTTAAAGTTAAATTTGATCTTGGCAATTGTAAACTGATAAAGTTTTAAAACAGGTTTAGTAATAATAGAAATTTAATTTAGAAATGGAATATTTCAAACATATTATGTTACTTGAGGGAAATAGAGAGGAGACAGTGAATGTATTAGGTTGAGTTGTTTATTTATGTTTTCACTTTTGAATGTCTGATTACCCAAACACCATGGTGTGTCCTGAGTACTTTTTCTTAAAAATTAAAAAAACAATATTGTTTTTTAAAAAAGGGAAAGAGGCTATTGCAAACCATTTGCAAAATCTTGCCAAGAAAACTGCAGGGACTAGTCCAGGTATTTGCCAGGAGTTGACCCTCAAAAAGCAGACACATACATACACAAAGAAATAGGCAAAGCCTACCTTAAAATAGCTACATCCCTATCAAGTTTGAGGGCAAGTAACTTGGAAAGCAAAGGCAGGAAAAATGTATCTTGAGATTAGTAATCTCGCAAAGTATAGGTAGAATGAGATAAAGAGAGATAAAGATGAGATTCAGAAGAAATTTCTATCTATTTACATCCTTCTATTCTTATAGCCAGTATATTGTGAGGTGCTGAAATATAAGTACAACTAGTCACACTTCCAGTGGCTGTGATTTTTTTCAGACTCACACTGTTTCGAACACCACTCTCAGCTCTGTCCACATGTATATGCACTGATATCCATTCTATGTTGCTAGGAAGTACGTGAAGCAGCACTACACACACACACACATGTAAAGAAACAGCAACGGCAGCCTGGAATCATCTGTGTTAAGGATTTGGAGAGAAGTATTTCGTTTGTTTTCACACATGTTTTGAAGCAACTCTTTATATTATGCATTAGATGAAAGTGGCAACATTGACTAAACCAACTAAAATAATAGCAGCACGTATAGTAATTGATTTAAAATTGGCATACATTAAAGAAGGTTTCACTCTAACTTTCAGAGTAAGCTATAGCCACCTCTGCACAATATGGCAATATATATACAAAGATATAAAGAGAGAGAGAGAATAAACGCTTTGACCTTAGTGGGTTAGAGCTGGGTTTAAAGATTTATGTCTGCCATACTATCCTATTTGATTTCTGTGAAAATGACTTTTCAAGGGAAAGAGAAAGCAGTGTTTTCTCAGCAGAGTTAGGAACTCAAACAGGCTGATTAGTCAGATTCAAGTTTAATCATAGTCAATTGCCCTAATCTGAAACTTAAATCTTCCCAAATCATTGTTTATTTGTTTTAGAATTTCAAAGGGGTATGGAGGCACAAAGAGCACCACCCTGGCTAATGCTGATGCATTTCTTTACAAACTCCCCATATAAAGAAAAGTTAAGAATAGATAAATGGGGCAGAAAGAGGAAAGAATGCTATATTGTGATTGATTTATGGCTTATTTTTTTCTAATCATAGTTGATGGTTGTACCAGGGTGTTCTAATCACATTGTTTTGATCAAGGATGTTGAAGTATACTAGAATATTATAGCTGCGTACATAAGTTCAAATCATTCTACTCTTGCCACTGAATAGCTTGGACTTCAGTAAGGCATTTGATAAAGTAGATCACAACCTACTACTCGATAAGCTAGAAAAATGTGGGTTAGACAGCATCACCATCAGTTGGATTTGTAGCTGGCTGACCGGCCGTACTCAGCATGTGGTCCTCAATGGAACTGCATCTACATGGAGGGAAGTGTGTAGTGGGGTGCCCCAGGGCTCTGTTCTAGGCCCAGTGCTCTTCAACATCTTCATCAATGATTTGGATGAGGGGATAGATGGGGAACTCATCAAATTTGCTGATGACACCGAGCTGGCAGGAATAGCCAACACTCCAGAAGACAGGTTTAAGATACAGGACGATCTGGACAGACTTGAACACTGGGTGCTATCTAACAAAATGAAATTCAATGGTGAAAAAGTAAGGTTCTACATTTAGGCAAGAAAAAACAAATGTACAGGTATAGTATAGGGGTACCTTGCTCAATAGTAGTAACTGTGAGAGGGATCTCGGAGTCCAACCAATGAAGAATAGATTTTTTTTGTCCTCTTTCCCAGGTCACATTTTAAAAATGATTTCAGTTTCAGTTTATTATAATCAAAGATCAAAGTGAGAGGGGGCAGCTCCACTTTGCTGTAAGCTTTTGATCTTTTCATGGGAGGGTACCTCTTCACCTACCTACTTCAGTCAGATAAGAAAGCCACCCTAACCCAGAGAAGGGCTGGAGAATCAATAGAAAATAGTTATCCATAGACGAATGGAACTAGATGAAATTAAGATTTTCATTGCAGCTGTATTTTAGGAATCATCTCAACTGTGCCTTGTACTTTGTTCTACCTATATTTGTTCTATAGGTCGTCCTCAACTTATAACCACAACTGGGACCGGAACCTCCATTGCTAAGTGATGTGACTGTTATGTATTTAGCTAATTCATAAGGTCTGTTATAAAAAAACGATTAACTGATTGTTCTATTTGAATTATAGTCTGTATTACTTTAAGCCTTTGTTTTAGGCTGGAATGAGTACTTTAAATTGATTGGCTGCTGCCTAGTGGCGGTCCATATAAATATGAGTCAAGCAGCTGCTAGAGTTCGCTTCTGTGAGAACCTAATAAAGAACTGTTACTTCAACTCTGTGTCTTCAATGCCTCACTGTTCCCACTACACAACAGTGACCATGCCCAATTTTATAACCTTTTTGACTGTAGTTGTTAAGCGAATCATCACAGCTGTTAAGCAAATTGTACAGTTGTTAAGCAAACCTGTTTTTCCCATTAGTTTGTTGGAAGCTGGCTGGGAAAGTCTCAAATGGCAATCGTGACCCCAGGATGCTGGAACTATCCTAAATATATGCTGGTTGCCGAGTGCCCAAATTGCAATATTGTGACTGTGGGGATGCTGCAACAGTCGTAAGCACAAGAACTAATTGTTAATTTTTTTTCAGAGCCATCATAACTTTGAATGGTGATTAAATGAATAGTCATAAATCGACAGCTATTTATACCTGTATTTTGTGTGTTTGTGTATGAAAGAAGAGGCACTAAGTTAAATACATAATACCCCAAAGTCTTCCACTCTCATTTACTTGTTAAATATAATCTG
This sequence comes from Bothrops alternatus, assembly GCA_034064705.1. Classification (NCBI taxonomy): domain Eukaryota; kingdom Metazoa; phylum Chordata; class Lepidosauria; order Squamata; family Viperidae; genus Bothrops; species Bothrops alternatus. The sequence goes on along the minus strand of JARGCV010000053.1, from coordinate 5,901,661 downwards.
CATAATAAAAGCCTTGTGCCTTCTTTTGGAATCCATACTCTCATTCTGACAGATAATTTAGCCTACTACATAATCCAAATACCCAGGGTTATCTACAGACAAGAAAAAAGTTGGGGCAGAAGATTGTTTCCCCTCACTTTTCCATCTTGCTTAACAGAGCAGAGATAGATTAAAACTGAGATTATGACAGTATATTGAACAGGGTTTCCACAGGAATAGTGCAGGTAATTATAGATGGAAGGTCTTCCCATTATATCCTGTACAGTCCCAGGGGGGCATCCAGCCTATTAGAATGTATAGCTTTCTTGAGATTTGCTTGCATTTTTTAAGAATAAATCCGTGTTCTATTAATTCTATCTCTAGCAGAATCTATTTGGCTTTAAGAATATTCTTCCTGTATTAACAAAACACTTATTCCAAAAGTTCAGTCCAATATTTAACATGCTTGAATTGTATATGAAGCTAAGTTTGCCATCTAGTGGCTGTGGATAAAAAAAGCTAAAACACAATGCATTTTTGTACTAAAACCTGGAAAGAACTTAAGAAAATATAATCAAAGTACTTGCTTACTCAAGTATTTTCTATATGCAAAGACTGTGTTGTTTGCTGTGTCAAAACAATGTTCTTTGATCAGGTATTTCAAGATTTCAGTTACACTGGCTGGGAGTTTCTTCAGAAGACACACAGCTGATATGGATAATATTTAATATGTCTCTACGTGAACTGAAATTGTACATTTTCAATCAGAATATCAAATTGTTAACCTCCCAAGTTACAAAAAAATAAAGAATGAAGGAGCACTATTTTTATAGTCATGAATGACACTACAAAGACATACTGGCTTGACTAAATAATATCAATTAGACTTCACAAATAATTCTTTAACGTGGCCAAGTTTACACATAAATGAAGAACAAAGAACACTCAAAGAACAATGATTTATTATGATTATATGCCATCAAGATGGTATTGATTCTTAGCAACTACAGAGATAGATCTTCTCCAGGACAATTTGGCCTTTCAGGTCTTCCAATAGTGCACCCACCACCACTGTAATCAAGTCCACCAACCTCATTGCTGGTCATTCTCTTCTCTTTCCTTCCATCTTTCTCATTGTTATAGACTTCTTAACACTTATCTCTCTGGAGAAATTTATAATGCTAGGATAGATAGATAGATAGATAGATAGATAGATAGATAGATAGATAGATAGATAGATAGATAGATAAGAGAAGAGAAGAGAAGAGAAGAGAAGAGAAGAGAAGAGAAGAGAAGAGAAGAGAAGAGAAGAGAAGAGAAGAGAAGAGAAGAGAAGAGAAGAGAAGAGAAGAGAAGAGAAGAGAAGAGAAGAGAAGAGAAGAGAAGAGAAGAGAAAACAACATGTAGCAAGGTGGATGGATTCAATTATATTAACAATGGCTGTACTACGAGGAGGAGATCATCCTACAGAAAATCTATTTATATGGTTATGAACAGTTGATATTAATTTGATGTATTTAATTGGTTAAGCTCAGACCATCTACTTTATGCTTTATTATGTTATATAAACCACAACAGTCTATGTTTTATAAGTCAGGCCACAAACCCCTCATTTTGATACTAATATCTAATCATTGCTAAACTAAGTTGAGTTAAGGAGACATACAGTATATAGCCACTACAATGTTTACATTCTGATTTTGTACAAATTAACTGAAAACCTTTAAGTATATCTTTTGCTTAGTCATATGAAAGATGAAATATCTAATACTGTACTATAAGTATTTTCTTCCTTTTATCTTCTGAGACATGCATAGCCAATGGTACAAATGCTTGTTTTAGAGGTATAGGATCCTATTATTTCTAATTGTGGGAAGTATTTATCAAGACTATTGTGTTTAACATTTGATTGTGTGGAAGGTTAGTTCCAAATTCTTGAAGAATAATTCTGCTGTGGTCAAAGAGTTAAACTGAAAATACTGTCTTAGAAATTAACTGCTCTATGTGTATATAAGAAAATGGAGGAATGCTATTTGGTTTTGACACAAAATGAACTATATAATACAATCTTAGCAAATAATTTTATGATGTTTTTCTTTCATTCAATCATGTCTGATTCTGAGACTTCCGGGACAAGTCCCTGAAGCTTTCTTGGCAAGGTTTTCCAAAGTGGTTTGCCATTGCCTCCTTTCATGAGCTGTGAGAGAGTAATGGCATAAGATCAGCCATCTGGCTTTGTACCCTAAGGCAGATTTGTAGCCTGATGCCTTAATCAGGGGTCCGCAACCCCCAGTCCGTAGACCAGTACCGGTCCATGGCATGCCAGCAACTGGTCCGCACAAACAAGCAAAGCCCCATCCGCAAGATGCAGGCAGCAGACAAAACCACGCCCCCTCTGGTCCGCGGAAAAATCTTTCTCCACTGAACCAGTCCCTGGTGCCCAAAAGGTTGGGGACCTCTGCCTTAACCTCTAACCAGTTTGTAATCTGATGCCTTAACCTTTACACCAGACTGGCTCTCAATGTAATGATTAGGAGCTTGCAATTGCACAAAATCTCAAAGACATCCTAGAAATGGAAAATTTCTCTTCCAAGATAATTTCTGTCTTCAAAATGAGACATTTTAAAAATCCAAGCGTAGGAAGACTTTGAAAATAAAAAGAAGGCAGTAAACACATCTTCTCTGGTACATGGCTTTATTCTTGTCTGCACTGAAACAATTTATCTAACCATGATACTTTTGTGAGCTTCTGTTACAGTAAGTTGCTGACTACTGTGTCAAGTATCTGGAGGTTTGAGATTCATTGCTATGGTGGCCAGAGGCCTGACAGCTGTGAAGATAAAATCGTCTTTTTTTAACTAATTAACAGTTTAGTCATAGTTGTCCCAAAGTTGCTTTGGGAAACATCTTCAAAGAAAAACAAAAAAATCCAGTTGCCTCATGAAAAGCATCTTTGGGGGTTTGCTAATTAACAGTTTCACCCCTGCTTACTTCCCCTGCAGTATGCACATATGGGAAGAATTGAAAGGAACAAAAGATTTTCTGGTGGCTTGTCCTGTCAATCTTGGTGGAATGGTCTTGGAGGTTCTTTGGTTGGGCTGTTTGGTTGGGCTGTTACCCTGTCTGGCAGTTCCTTGATTGGGGTATTGTTTATTTCTTGGTTGTTGGTCTGATGTTAAACTTGGAAGGCAACAGAAAGACCAAAGACTCATCATTTCATCTCTGAGCTACAAATATTCTCCTTTATCAGAACAAAAGGAAGAACAGAATGGTGTTCTTCCTTTTGTTCTGATAAATCTATTTTTAGCTATCTGTCTGTCTCTCTCTCTCTCATAGTAACAACCTCTCCCCAACACACACAATTTTCAGTTACCCTGAAATGGGTTCCTGTGAGAAACAATGGAAGAAATATTGCTCATCAGCAACTAAAAGATGAGAGGAAGTTCATGGGAAAGCTAATGTCAAAAATTATATATAAACTATGATAGAATATTTTATGTGAGCATGTACAGATTTTTTTTTACTTTTTACTGATTACAGGCCTTGAAAGTAGCTAACCCAGGGAAGTGAAATAAGGTGTAAATTCTTTTCTTACTATATATTTTGATTCAGATTATCATATATAAAACTCAAGTGGTAATAAAGATAATAGGGAAATAAGGAAAGGGAAAGAGGGAAAAATGAGAGATAGGAAGGAAGCAAAATAAGTATTGATTTCAAATTTTTTCAGTTCAGTAAAGTACAAATTAAAATTGTAGCCTCAGCTTAGTAAGTATAAGCCATTTCTATAACAACTAAATTAATCTGCAAAACACAAAATCAAGATTTCGTTTTTTAAAATAATATTTTATTAATTTTCCAATTTTACATTTAAATATTTAAAAAGCAACATGTTGGCTGGATTAATCAATAGTTCAATAACATACAAATTTTTTTAGTATGAATCTCAAGTTACAACATCAAATATTTCCTCTCTTTTTCCCTTAATATCTACTTTCTTGTATTTAAGCTAATACAGTTCTTATTATATCAACTAAGTAAAAACATCATTATTACATTTATCAATACAGTTTTAGCTTATACGTATCTTAATTACTTTCACATTCAATCTTTATAGACAATCAATGTCCTATTATTGATTTTTTACCAATCTTTAGTTTCCCATCAATATTCAAATTTAACATTTGATATTTATAATTTCCAGGCTTTAGGTAACCAAAGTTTCCCTTATCTCAATTCACAACAGAATCTAATATTCAAAATACATATCTTATCTATTTGAATATAGTCTTGTTCTATTTCCTAAAAGTTATCTATTTCCCACCATATTAAATCATCTAATTAATAATACAGTATCCCCTTTAATATATATATATATATATATATATATATATATATATATATATATATATATGTATGTATGTATGTATGTATGTATGTATGTATGTATGTATGTATGTATGTATGTATGTGTGTGTATATATATATATATATTAAATACATAAATACATAATCCTGAAACTATAAAAAGAATTTCCTATCTTTATTTATGGTGAGATGAGTCTCTTTAAGGGATTTGAAGTGCTTCTCCACAGATTTTTATCCACCTCAGCTAAGCTGCAACTTATGAAATTTCTGTTGAATCACAATTCCTTTTTGTGAGATAAAAGTATGTCCACTAACAATATTAACATAATATCTCTATTTGAAGTTGTTAGCAAATAATGTTATTGAATTATGTCTCTTTCATGGTCTGTTTACTGTTCACTTTGTGGTGCCTCAGTTGCCATTCTGCTTAGATCTTTTAGATCTTTCCCAATTTTGGAATGTTTCACATGTTATTGGATAAATGTGGAGAGTAATCTTTTGAACACTTCTCAAATAAAACTGTTGGCAAACCTGAAGCTTTTGGTCACAGTATTTGGTTTTTTTCCACTGCCCACTGAAAAATACAGTATAAATCAATTGCAATAAAATCCGTTTTATGTTAATTAAGATTCTCAGTCATCTAGGTTTCTTGTGTCCAAGAAGTCCAGTTTCCATGCCTCAACTTCCAGACAAAATACCTTTAAAAAAATCAAAGAAGTTTAAAACAGCCATGCATCTTGCTATCCGCCACAAAAAGCACCAGAGTCAACTACATGTTAATTTAAAGTAAATAGTAAATAGTAAAAAAAAAATACTGTCAGACCTCCTGCCCCAATCCAATCCCTTACAAGTGAAAAGCCCTCCACTCCATTTGGTTAAAGCAAAGGGTTCTTTTACTAAAGGTATTGGTTGCAGTAAAGTCAAGCAAGCTCTGAAAGCTCCTGTGCTCACTAGATACAAAAAAAAGGTATAGATTTTTGCCCACACCCATTCCCCCTCCGGAGACCACTCTGTTCTCAGTCAACCACAGCTCGCCAAGGTGATTTGAGAATTCTAAGATGTTTGGGTATAATCCACATATTTCTCAGGGTACCTGGCTGTGGGATGCTGATACAAACAAGATATGGCTACTCTAGTCCTTATCACCTGTTTTTCCCCCTTCCCAATTTCCCACCACATACAAAGCTTTATTGCCCTTTCATCGTCCCACTTTCTTCCCCCTTCCAGCTTTTGATGGCAAGACGTCTATGAGGTGCCAAACTAAACCAAGCAGAGCTGACATTCTGATCCCCTTGATAGAGATGTTAGTCTGCAAAAGAAAAAGAAAAAGAGAGGAGGTAGAGATACACAAAATTTCTCAATTAGCAAAACAGTTCAGTGTGGCTTATCTGGGGACCAGTTGTGGAATTTTTCAAGCAGTTTGGGGGCTTTAATATGTTGGGAGTTGACCCATTCAGTTTCTGAGAGGGAAAAGTCTTTCCAGGCTACTAAATACTGTTTTTTCCCCCTTTCAACCTTCCTCCTTCTTTCCCCTTCCAGCTTTTGATAGCAGGATGCTTGTGAGGCACCAAGCCAAACCAGGTAAAGCTGACAAGTTACTGTTTTTTTAAAACTACTAATAAGAATAAAGTATTTAAGACTTAAACAATGTGTTATGTATGTTAACCTGATTGTCACATTGCCACAAATGCACCAGCCTGTATTTCAAGTTTCTCTGTCTCGTGCAAAATTTTGAGGTAGGTGAGTTGATCTCCCTGTCATGCAAGAGTTTATTGCAGAACTCTTGAAGGAAAGAAGGAAAGTGGCTATAAGTAGGAAAAACAGAAAGCAGACATAGTTCTCTGAACACCAGATTAAATTTGGAACTTTCAGGGGGAAAAGAGGAAGTCTTGCAAATTTGAGTAGAAAGGGAAATTTGATGAGGGCTTCCTATGTAAATGCTTTAGTTAGGAACTACTCTAAGCTTGGTTTGTTTTATGTGCAATCACATTTTTCTTTCAGAAACATTTAAGAGAATTGGGTTTTCTGCTGCCTTGAACCTAACCTCAGAGTATGCCTGAAAATATGTATTGAGACTCTTCAGGTAATCTGTATGTAGAGTTTATCCATAATTGTATTGCATTGTGTTTTTCCCAAATGAAATTTACTTTTCTCTATCCCTTGTAAGATTGGTTTCATTTTCCAAAAGAGAGAAGATGGAGCTGGTTTTTTTTTTTAATCACATGTCTTGAGGTTATACTGCTATAAGGTGGAATTATTTTTATTTTCACATTTTAGTTGTCAGAAATATAGTATAGTGAAAGAATAATCTTTTCCTTATAGCAGAATCAGAAAAGGATGTGTGGGAAGTCAGCTCCACAGAGAAGGAAATATTAAAAGGGCAGAAAAATATATTTCCTTCAAGGATCTTAAAAAGACAGAAAAGCATGCAGAAAAGATGTAAACCATCAGAAAGGTCCCAGCTAGGAGATCAAGAAGACAAAGAAACCTAAAAACTGCATACCCCACCCAAACTCTAGGAGTCATTAGCCCCATCACCAGGGTAGCAGGATATGATAATAGGACTAACCCATCACCGTAAAGAATGGCACACCTCTCAGGTCAGAATACGCGACACAGGAAATAGCCTCAAAGTTCATGCCACAGGAACAGGAAACTATTCCAAACAAAAGGCTAGAGAGGGTATAAAAACCTACTACCCATGCGCTCAGCCCTTCTTTTCTGTGGTCTTTCCTGCAAGAACCATCTTTCTGGCTCTTCAATAAACTGTAACCTTCTTCCCAAAGCAGTCGCCATGTTGTTTTTAATCCCCGCCTTGGATGAACCAGGATGAAGACTTTAATCCATCAGATACTATCTTAGGAAATTCAAGAAAGATAAATGAAGGAATTGTTAAGCTAGTATGCCTAAGCAGGAGGCATAAGACTCAAAGGGTTTCTGGGACAGCCAGTTTGAGAGTAAGTCTTATATAAATTTGAGATAAGCTTCTAGAACTTTCCAGAAATCATGGATGCTCTTCCAAACCAACCTTAGATTAATCTGGAAATTAATCTCTACCTCTACTTCAGAAATCAGAAAATCTTGAATTATTTTTGTGGATCAAACTGAAAGAGTTGGGTGAAATGTCCTTGCTCTCCTTATGGAAATCTTTTGTTCCAAAATACATGAACTTTCATACTTCCTTTCCTTAAATCAGTAACTTATAAGAAAAAAACTCTTCTTATATCACCACTTTTATTCTCAAATACTCAGAAGCATTTGGAAAATAGGTGATATTAGCTTATGGAATTAGAAATAAATCAATTCAATATGGGAAACACAAAAGTACACAACTATTTTCAAACCAGCTCAGGAATTTCATGTAGAAGAGCATTGGATCTCCTACAGTTTTATAGGCTTTCTACTTCTCTGTACAACACATGTAGTTGATAAAAAAAAGTATGAGAAAGGGAAAATGTGTGCACATCTTATATTTCAGGGTTTTATTCTATGAAGGAAAGCCAATAAAGGAGATGGGAAATATTTCTAAAATAGACTGTTATTTTGAGACTGCAAATTAGATTTGATCTAAGAATTTTACAAGCATATCTTTAGCAATTGTTTGGGAGTGACAGCCTACCTGGCCAGCATTATTATTCCAAAAATGCTCTTGCTTTGGACGGGTTATTGCTAGGCTACAAGTGGCAAGGCCCTTTCTGGTGCCAAGATGAAGTGCCTTCTACTCATCATTGAGTCTGTAGAAGATGGAGAATAATGCAATAAGTGGAATTTCAAACAATATTTGTGAGGGGCTCTGTCTAGGTAATCCTTGATAAATGTCACTGCTGAAGAAGACCGCAGCTGCAAGCTTTTATTTTATATTTTTTAATTTTTATAATTTTATTCATTTACAACATAAAATATGAAAATACAAAAGCATATAGTAAGGGGAAACAATGGGAAAGGGAAAATGAAAAAGTGTGGAGAAGGGGAGGCGAAAAAACAAAAGACATTGACTTCCGACTCCCTCTGTTGCAGTAAAATAAGACTTTAAGATTGAATCTCAACTTTTTACATTTCTATAGTAGTATGAACTAACCATTTTTGTATCAACAGATCAGTCTAATCAGTAAAACCCCTAATCATGACATCATTTTTTCCACCTCAAGCACAAAATCCAGAAACGCTTTCAAAGTATAAACAAAGTACTTACAATCTTTTATCAAAACAGTCAATTTAGCCATTTCTGCTAATTCCATCAGCTTTTGTAACCATTCACCCCATGGTGGGAATTGAAGCATCCTTCCATTTTTGTGCATAGAGCAGTCCTGCTTTTCACCTCGAGGATCGACTACTGCAATGCTCTCTACATGGGGCTACCCTTGAAGAGTGTTTGGAGACTACAATTAGTGCAAAATGCAGCTGCGCGAGCAGTTGTGGGCCTTCCGCGCTGTGCCCACATTTCACCAACTCTCCACATGCTGCATTGGTTGCCTATTGGTCTCCGAGCGCAATTCAAAGTGTTGGTTATTACCTATAAAGCCCTTCATGGCATGGGACCAGGATATCTACGGGACCGCCTTCTGCCACATACTTCCCTACGACCGGTGAGAGCACACAGGGTCGGCCTCCTCCGGGTCCCGTCAGCGAAACAATGTCGTCTGGCGGGCCCTAGGGGAAGGGCTTTCTCTGTTGTGGCGCCCACCCTCTGGAACCAACTGCCTCCTGAAGTCCGCGTTTCTCCGACTCTCCCGGCCTTCCGAAAAAATCTTAAAACTCATCTTTGCCAGCAGGCCTGGGGATGACTGTGGTTGACTGTTGAATATGAATGGATGTTTTATTGTATTTTTAGATATTTTTTTGTTTGGGATTTTATTGTAATTTGTTGTTTATATATATGTTGTTAGCTGCTCCGAGTCTCTGGAGAGGAGCGGCATACAAGCCCGAACAAACAAATAAATAAATAAATATATAAAATCAGAGTTCCCAAAAAATTTTCCAAGTCTTTTTCCATTAGACCCAGAAGGAAAGTTTCTGGTTTAATCTTTATGTCACTTTAAGAATTTTTTTGCATTAATATATGAATCCTACACCAATATTTCTCTGCTTTATCACATGTCCGCAAGCTTTTATGATAGTAGAAGAAAATATTGATATACTGTCACTACTAAATAGCGTGTTTTGGAGGGTAAAGAATCACTTCCTTGCATAGCGTTTGGTTTGTGGCCTAGATGAGGAAAGCAAAGAAAACAAGGCTAGATCCAATTTCTCAATGTTATAATAACTTAAACTTGGTGTTAATAACATTTGCAATAATATTTTATTCAATATTAGCAAATATCTGTTGACACTGGGGTTTTGTCTTTTTGTGCTGAACATTATAATTTTGCTCCCAAAAAGTACAGTCTCTAAAGAAACAATGATGCACAAGTATTCTTTACCTCATTATACTGAAGCTATGTGCTGCAAATACAAGAGATATTGCAGGATGTACCAGTTTCAATTCCTGTAACTGTTTCCCATTATTTGATGAATCTGGGCCAAATTAAACACAAGTATGAAACCAGTTTCTCCTTTCTCTAGATTTTTATATAAAATAATTGAAAAGTAAACTAAGTAAGGAATGGTAGAGACTATCTCCTCCTAGTCTTAGGGGTTTTTTTTTTTTGCCCAGTGTCCTCTCATCTATTCACTAGTTCTCTACCTCTAATATTTCCCCAAATATAGCTAAGCTAATGCAGAACAAATCCCATTTGTACAATTTTTTAGTTTTTCCAAAGTTGTCATCTTCTCATGACAGTTTCTCCACTTTGCTCTGACTGATAGCTTCCTCATATAAACAGGCATCTTGTCTTGTCTTGCCTTGCCTTATCTTGTGAGCTTATCTTGCCATCTTATCGTATCAGCTTATCAGCTTACAAAACATTCATTCTAGCTGCACTTATTTTGGGGGGGGTGTCTTACCTTAGGACCACCACAGCTCCCACAGCTCCCACATCCTGACACCTGTCATGCCACTGCCTTCTTCAGCAGCCAATTGCCGTCACTTGCAGCTGGATGCCATGTGGCGCATTGCACCGTTACCGCACTAAGGAGTAGGGGGAGTGAAGCTGCCCCACATACCCCACACCCATTTACTTTACCAGTAGGACCACTGCAGCCAGGCCTCCCATGCCCCAACACTTATCAAGCAGTGTGGCTCATCACGCCAGAGTCACCACTCGCAGCAGGAAGTTGCACAGTGCTTACTCACAGCAAGAAGCCGGGTGGCTTTTCAGGCCATTGCCATCGCTTGCGGCAGGACACTGCATGATGATTCAGACCGTTTCTGCTGATGCGGGGCTCATGAGGCAGCTTCACCCCCCACCCCTACCCTTCCCCCCAAACTAGGGTTTATATTAGGCCCACCCTGGAAAATCAAGTTGGGGCTTACTTTGGGGGGGGGCTTACTTTCGGGGAAACATGGTATGTAAAGGATAATTTAAGGTAGGCCACTGTTCAGCAATCACAAAGTGTAGCTCCCATATTTGATGGATTTTCTTTCATCCTCTTTCCTTTTTTGCCTATCAAAAAGGCATTGGTCACTTTCATGCACCAGTCAGTCAAGTTCACTTATTTTGGCTATCTTGTGCTCTCTACTCTGGGATAGATTAGGTTGACAGTTGACATTGATGGTTTACTCTTTTGCCTGTGCTAAGAATAGAATAGAATAGAACAGAACAGAACAGAACAGAACAGAACAGAACAGAACAGAACAGAACAGAACAGAACAGAACAGAACAGAACAGAATAGAATACTTTATTGGCCAAATGTGATTGGACACACAAGTTGAAATAATTTATGTCCAGGATATGAGGTAGATATTTTCACAGCTCTCTTTCTGGATCATGCAGTATACAGCTCCTCAATGGAAGGCAAGCTGGTAGCAATTGTTTTTTCTGCAGTTCTAACTGCCCATTGAATTCTGTGTCTGTCTTGTTTGGTTACAGTGCCAAACCAGACAGTTATAGAGGTGCAAATGACAGACTCAGTAATTCCTTTGTAGAACTGTATCAGCAGCTCTTTGGGCAGTCTGAACTTTCTGAGATGGCACAGGAAGAACATTCTTTGTTGTGCTTTTTTTATGACATTTGTGTCCATTTTAAATTCTGAGATGTTATAGAACCTAGAAACTTGAAGGTCTCTATTCTTGATATTGTGATTTCTAGTATTGTAAGAGGTGGAAGAATAAGAGGATTTCTCCTAAAATCTACTATCATTTCCACCATTTTGAGTATGTTCGGTTCAAGATCATTCTGGCTGCACCACAAGGCTAGTTGTTCAACTTCCTTCTGCATGCCGATTTATTGTCTCGAATGATACATTCAAATATCAATACAATGTATGTATTCACATTGTAATCACAAGAATATCACTCCAGTCCAGGGGTAGGCAACCTTGGCTCTTTTATGACTTGTGGACTTCAACTCCCAGAATTGAAGTCCACGAGTCATAAAAGAACCAATGTTGCCTACCCCTGCTCCAGTCGATTGTATCTGCAGGGGCAAAAACTTTTGAGGCATGATATTGTAAGAAAGGAAACATCCCCTCCCACAGTCTGCAAATAAATGAAAGCTGCCTCTTTCAAATCCGATCCCTAAAAGGTCTATTTCCCTTGTTAAGTGAACACTATGCAGAGTTCAAAAACAGGCTTCGTGTATTTTTAAGCAACGATTGAGGAAATTTTCGGTGGAAAAACAGTTCGCTGTTTCTACGGGTTCAGTGTACAATTGACTTACGCATGCGGTGTATTTGCACAGGCTGCGTGTGTGTTCAGTGGAGGCGGGGCTGATTTACCGAGATAGAAACTGCAGACAAGTTTTTTCTTTTCTTTTTGAAATGTCCGTACTTGCCCATTCAGCGCCCACCCTTCAAGTTTTCTTCTGCAGTTTCCTGTGCCACGGAGCAAAAGTGTTGTGAATACTTTTCCCTGCAGCCTCCGAAGTTGTTTGAAGAAAGAGAAGAGCGATCTAACGGAGAACTTAAAAGAGTAACTTTAAAGCTTTTGTTTTGGCGCGGGACAGACGACCGGGGAAGGAAATTGCTGTTGCATATTTTTGACTTGGGATTTTAATCTTTCTTTTGCACCACCTTAAGTCTATTTAAAGATCGAAACTTTTTGCCCTTCCCATTTTAGAAAGAGATTGTACGGCTGCATGAGAAGGGGCAGGCGCTCAATTTATAGCTGCTGTTACACAGCCTCCCCGAGGTAAGAGGAATGTGGGGAAAATAAGGAATTGTTACGCCCCTAAGAGCTTTGTGACCACAATTTCCAGCAGGCCCAGACCCATGGCCTTTGGTTCTTCAGCAGGGAGAGCCCTGCCTTCTTTGGCAGTTGACTGAAATACCTTTTATTTTAAGGGATTGAGGCTTAAGGGATTGGTAGCACATTTCGAAAGAAAACCCCAGACTATTAAAAAGGTAAATGGGGAGGGAACTTAAAATAAAGACTTGATGATCCCACATCTTCCTGTAAAACAGCATTTTTCAAACTTGGGAGTCCACACCTCTTAAAGTGGCCAAGTTTGAAAAACTGCTATAAAGTGAACTAGTGCCATTAAATCAGTGTTTAGCCCCAAGAATGAGTAAAGAGGTGCATAAGTTGGTGTCCTAATTGGAAGTGGTTCAGTGCAGGGTTTAAGTGAGGGCTGAGATTGGATCTATAATGCTGGGTTCCCTCTGGAAGTTGGGGGGCTGTGTCTGTTTCCAAGATCCATTGGATACTTTTCTGGTAAGATTGTATTTCATTTTGCTACTGAAAGAAAACACGGATCTATTTGTTCACTGGTTGTTGCTGCTTAACTCTGGGTCAGGGGTGTGAAACTCGCCATGTCACCTGATGGATTGCGATGTATTGCAACTTTTTCCCCATTGCCAGAGCTGGGGTGGGTGCAGTTTCGGCATGACGCAAACAGCCCACGGGCCGGCAGTTTGACACCCCTGCTCTGGGTTGTGATTTCTATACCCCAATGGGTTAATATCACATATGTATCAGACATTTATTAGCTTCATGGGTTTATTGAAACCTTGGCAACTCACACTTTTAACCCTTATTAGTTGACAGCAGACTGTTCTCATCTGCCTCTAAAGCAGATTGAGGTTAAAAGAGTCAAGATGGCGGCTACTGCTGTGTGATTGAAATATGTGCTCCAATATCACAAGCACAGATGAAGGGATTGGGTGGTCTTGGGCACTGTCTTCATCTTTTTTATTTTTGTAATTTGTAAGCTGGTTTGATTTGGGCTTAGGTTACTAATACATCAAGATACTATTGGTAGTGAACCTTGACTTAAGATGCATAAATCAGATCTGTATGCCTTGATAAACAGGTAGCATCTTTTCTTCTTCTTTCAAAATCTGCTCACTAATGTAATAGTGAAAGGAAAATTTGCTTTTTAAAGAAAAGACCACCCCTCTCAATAGGTGTGGAAGGTATGGCAGGGATAATACTGTAATTTATAATGTGTCTGTCAATAGAGGCTGTCTTGTTGAACAGTAGGTTATGTTGAACTTGGCCAGGGACCAAAGAAAAATGGATTGGAACACTAATTTCTAGCATTCTATAGCCAGAAGGGCATTGTTTGCTAGGAATTCTGGGAGTTCTATTTCCAACCAATCAGGAGAAACTTGGGTTAGGAATGGAAGAAATAGGGCATCTCTCTTCCAGCTCACATTAGACTTATTTAAATGAATATTTAATTACCTTTTGGGATCAGTTCCTTTGAAAATGTTGTTCTCATTGGAGTAGGTAACATTTTGCAACTTTTTGCAGCTCTCTTAACCCTTTTGGAGTGCTATTTTGTAGTGTTTTATTGCCCTTGCCAGAAACTCTGTGCGCTTCATTTGCATACAAATCATCCCCAGGGAAAATGGCATTGGACAGAATCCAGGTACTACTGATGATTAACAGCACTGAAAGGTAGGAATAGAAAGTGGCAAGGGTATGTGATAGGGTAGCCCAGAGCAAAATCCTAAAACCCAACCTCCATAGCTTCACCACAGATAGGAATAGCCATTTAGGCTACCAGATAACTAAACTGTTTATGTGGGAATATTCAAAGAAAAGAATGTAAGGAGGAAATGTTTAAATTTATGCATACTGATTCACACAAGCAGGACCTATATATAAAAAGAACACTGGAGATTCTGGTGAAACAAAGAGAGGAACTTAAAACAAATGTCAAACAATTCAAAAGACTTTTGTATGGGTAATGTAGGGTTTTTTCCCCCTTTTATTTTCAGAATTGAACAGAGCTCTTCCGTGCACTTGCCACCTGTGAGAAAACAGGATGTGCTTGTCCCTGCTTATTCCTGATCCTCAGAGCAATCAAATTAACCGCAGGTCTATCATAGCAGGTGGCCCGGCTTGAAACATTTTTCAAAATGCTTTTATTTTCATTCTATTTTTCCCCACTTCTGCCTTAGCCCTGCAATTACACACCAAATCAAAGAAGAGAGGAAATAGACATTAAGACAGACTTCGTTCATGGGGAAAAATCATATGGTTGAAAAGAGTTTCTGACTTAGCACTCTTTAGGCTTAAACCATTTTATATCCATCCTTTATAATGAAATTTACTAATAAAAGGACAAAAGAAAAATGTTTGCTCCTTCTGATTAGAGGAGCTTGGTGAATGAAAGATTTGCTCTTAAGTCTCTATACAAAAGTAGCTTTTTAGCTAATTTGCAGAAGTACAGTTTTATACATGCATCTGGGAAATATGAGAGATTGATACATTTTGTAAATTGAACCATGTATCTTGATCTCCAAGAGAAATGTGGATATAAGGGATGTAAATGAATATGTTTCTATTAGGTTTTCTCTTTTCTGTGCAAAAGAAAACATGACTGACTTTTGGAAAGAACCAAACAATGTTATCAACTTCTTAAGTACAAACTTCTTTAAACATTACAGATAGTTAGCTTCATTGTACATTTGAGATATAAATAAACATCAAGAAAATTACTTCCTATCTCAGTTGTTTAATTAGCACTGAATCATTTTCTGCTCTAATAATAAAATACTTCAAAAAAGGCAACTAGAAAATAGTAGGAAATCTAGATAACAAAAGGAGCAAAAACATAAATATAAGTCTCCAGAACAAAAGATGTAAAGGATGCTGATCAGAAATGTCTAAGGCCTGAAGTCTGCAAAAATCAGAGCCAGACAGAAAGTTGAGTAAACACACTATAAGCATTTTTTTTAAATTGAAGATTAACAAAAATGGCATTTATATATTGATAATTATTTTCTTCCTATTTACAACAGTTCATTTAGTGCCCATTCAAAGTTACAACAACACTGAAAAAAGTGACTTATGACTGTTTTGTGCACTTATGATCATTGCAGCATCCCTACGGTCAGGTGATCAAAATTCAGACCCTTGGACACTGACTCATATTTATGATGGCTGCAGCGTCCCAGGATCCTGTGATCATTTTTAATGACCTTTAATGACAAGCAAAGTCAATGGGAAAACGAGATTCACTCTAACAATTGTGTTACTAACTTACAACTGCAGTGATTCACTTAACAACTGTGGCAAGAAAGGTTGTAAAATGGAGCAAAATTCATTTAACAAATGTTATCGATTAACAACAAAAATTTTAGGCTCAATTGGGGTTTTAAGTCGAGGACTACCTGTAGTGTGATTTATAAAAGTGGAGATGAAGCCGTGGGGAACTCTCTTGTCTCTGGCAAGTTCCTGCATTCTTGTCACTGGGATCTGGGGCACTGGAGGACAGTCAGGACGTGGTAGAACAGAATCAATAGGCTCATTTTCACGAGCTGCTATTGAAGTTGTAAGTTTGCATATTCCTTCACAGAAATGGATTTTGATCAGGATGTCCTTCTTTTTTTATTTTTTATTTTGGATAAGAAAATAACCCACGAAATATAGCACCACCCTTAAAGAAAGTTATTAGAATAATGGCATAGCAACTCCTAAATTAAAAAAAATATGTTACTGAAAATACAAAGGATTTTAACCTGTATAAATTGATTAAAATATAGCATCTCAAAACTGACATTTTTGATACTTAGCTTATTGGAAAGCTAAACTGAAAAGAGATGATATCTCCTGACTGTTGAAAAGAGGTAGCAGCTTCTTCTAGCTAGAAACAGATGTTGGCCTCTGGAGACTACAAAGGTCATTGGAAATTGAGTTAATTATTTTTATTTGGGGAAGGGGAAAATGAATAAATTAATTTTTTGGGGGGAGGGAGTATTATCCAGTGCTTTCCCATCTAGAAACTTAAAGCTGCTTACACTTTTATTATAAAAGATAGTATTTTTATAGTAACCAGACTAGAAACCTGGAGATTGTAAATTCTAGTCCTGCCTTAGGCACAATACCACTTGAGTGATCTTGTGTCCTCTCATCTCTTATTTATTTATTTGTATCTTGCCTTTATTATCTCTACAAATAACTCAATGTGACGAACGTATCAAACAACCTTCCTCCTCCTATTCCCCTCCCCACAACAGCAACAACCCTGTGAGGTGCATTGGACCAAGAGTCACTGGCCCAAAGTCACTCAGCTGACTTTCATGGCTAAGGCTAGTCTTGAACTCACAGGCTCCCACTTTCTAGCCTAGTGCCTTAACTACTAGACCAGGGGTAGGCAACCTTGGCTCTTTTATGACTCATGGACTTCAACTCCCAGAATTCCTGAGCCAGCCATGCTGAGGGGACAGGGAGGGGTTTCCATGCTGAGCCATGCTGGCTCAGGAATTCTGGGAGTTGAAGTCCATGAGTCATAAGAGAGCCAAGGTTGCCTACTCCTGTACTAGACCAAACTGGATTTCTTAATCTACATCTAAGAAGAAGGAATCAGCAAACATCTTATGCAGGCAGTTGCTAGGAGTCCTGAATGACTTGAAGATTTTTTTTTATTTACATATAAATCAGCGGTTCTCAACCTGTGGGTCGCGACCCCATTTGGGGTCGAACGACCGTTTCACGGGGGTCGCCAACCACCACAGTCTGCCATTTTTTCCCCATTTCCCCTTGGCCGTCGCGTGCTGCGCATGCGCGATTTGGCCTGTTGTGCCGTGCATGTGCGGTTCGGCCCGTTGCGCGTCGTGCATGCGCGGTTCGGCTCATCGTGCACTGCGCATGCGTGGTTCGGCCCGTCGCGCACCGTGCATGCGCGGTTCAGCCCATCGCATGCCGCACATGCGTGGTTCGGCCCATCGCGTGCCGCGCATGTGCGGTTCAGCGGTTCGGCCCATCGTGCCGCACATGCGCGATTTGGGCCATCATGCGCACAGTGCGCATGCGCGGTTCGGGGCGTCGTGCCGAGCATGCGCGGTTCGGCCTGTCGCATGCCGCGCATGCGCGGTTCGGCCCATCGTGCGCCGCGCATGCGCGGTTCAGCGGTTCGGGCCATCGTGCCGCACATGCGCGATTCGGGCCATCGTGCGCACAGCGCGCATGCGCGGTTCGGGCCGTCGTGCCATGCATGCGCGGTTCGGCCTGTCGCGCCACGCATGCGCGGTTCGCCCATCACGCCACGCATGCGCGGCGCAGGTCGGGGTCACGCCGCGCATGGGCGGCGCAGGTGGGGCCTCGGCCTGAAAAGGTTGAGAACCGCTGATATAAATGAACATTATTTGCAGAAAACAACCGCTAACCCTTTGCTGGAATTTTCTGGTTGTCTATATTTTTCAACTGAGATCTAGAAGCCCTACAAGGTTCATGGTCCTGCATAGATTAGTAAAATAAAGCTAATATTACAAAATGTTTCAAATCCTGTAACTTAAACAGGAATATTGTCTATTTGTTCTGTCATTCATTCTTCCTCCAACTTCTCTTGGATATTTGATTTACTTGATAGCTTTTTGCTTTTCACCAAATTAATTGCTTGCAAGTACATTAAAATTAATGTACTTGTGGTTTGCATTAGTATATCGAAATAGCATCACTGTATAGATCATGATTTAATAGTCTTGATTCCTGATTTCTGAGCTTGTACAAATCTAGACTGAGGCGACAAATATAAAAATATGTTTTTCCATTTAATTTAATTTAATTTTTCTTTTGTGTTTATTGAAGTAAAAAAATGGAGGGAAACATTCCTAGTCAGATACCTTGTCTTAGCATTCGTGTTTTCATTTTTCCTTGGAAGCAAGTGGGAACAGGATAAAGACTATTGCAGGAAGAGGAAAGTCAGCTGAGGACCTTACAGTACCTTATATTTATTGATTATTGATTGATTGATACAGCTACTGAGCTCTATTTTCATTAATCTGGAGATGTTTGGCAGTGTCAAAGTTTCATGACATTTGCTTTTAAAGTGATTGAAAAGCTAAAATTTTTGATTGCCTATTGCCCCAAATAATTTCTAATATACCAATATTCTGTTTTCTCCACAGTTTAAAGTTTTAATATTTTTGAATTTGCTGTTCAAACATCATCATATAGGTTGATTATTCTTTTCAAATAAAGTAATGTAGCCCAAATACATGTGCAGACTTTGGGAACAGAGATAAATAGGGATATTGGAATTACGTTTTCTGATTCAAAATTTTTTGGAAACCCCCCACATCTATCAGTACCATTGCATTTACCTCCTCCTTGCATTAAACTGAGTGAGAATATTTACAGTGGAATTGAAATTTTGTTGTACAAGTAGTCTTCAAATAACGACCTCAATTGAACTCCAAATTTCTCTTGCTAAGCAAATTTATTAAGTGAATTTTGACCAATTTTATGACCTTCCTTGCCACAGTTGTTAAGTGAATCACTGCAACTGTTACGTTAATAACACAGTTGTTAAGGGAATATGGCTTCCCCCATTGACTTTGCTTGTCAGAAGGTCACAAAAGGTAACCACATAATCCTGGGACACTGCAATCATCATAAATGTGAGTTGTCAAGTATCTAAATTTTGATCATGTATCCATAAGGATGCTGCAATGGTCATAAGTGTGAAAAACAGTCATAAGTTACTTTTCAATGCTTTTGTAACCTTGAACGGTCACTAAACAAACTGTTGTAAGTCGAGGACTATCTGTACTTGTAACTTCTGGGCCAAATGTTTGAAAACTAAGAACTACTTTCTTCATTAATAGTGATGAATGATGCTAACTTATACCTTCTGAATTGACAGAGGAATAATAGGTGGTAAAGATTAATATAAATAAGATATCAGGCTATGGCATATGTAAGAGATGACTTGGCGTATAAGAAGAATAAATAGTAAAGAGCACATAGGGGACTGGAGGCTAAAACATATAAGGAACGGTTGCTGGAATTGGGTATGTCTAGTTTAACGAAGAGAAGGACGAGGGGGGACATGATAGCAGTGTTCCAATATCTCAGGGGTTGCCCCAAAGAAGAGGGAGTCAAGCTATTCTCCAAAGCGCCTGAAGGCAGGACAAGAAGCAATGGATGGAAACTAATCAAGGAGAGAAGCAACCTAGAACTAAGGAGAAACTTCCTAACAGTTAGAACAATTAACCAGTGGAACAACCTGCCTCCAGAAGCGGTGAATGCTCCAACACTGGAAATTTTTAAGAAGAGACTGGATAGCCATTTGTCTGAAATGGTGTAGGGTTTCCTGCCTGAGCAGGGGTTGGTCCCTTCCAACTTTATTATTATTACTACTATTACTATTACATATTAATAAATAAAATGAAAGTATGACATACAGTCACTACATTATGATCCGTGGCAATCCATAGATCTGCAATAGTTGCATGTAATATTTCTGTTAGCTCAACAGGATAGACCAAACAATGCCATTTGTAGTGAGGACAACTTTTAATGTAACAGCTATAGTAACAGAGTCTGCAAATCTGAATGTCTTTTTCCCTCCCTCCCTCCCTCCCTCCCTTTATCTTCATATGTAGTAGAGAGAGGCTTTTTGAGAAGTTTTCTCAAGTTATTTTCTTAGGCCAAACTCCAAACCCATTTATCTAATCATTGTGGCCTTTCCTCTTGTTTTTCAAGGATGCCCTCCCTGTGCCCACTAGAGTTCTAACAAACAGTGATAAGGGGAATAAACAGATAGGAGTTTGGGGGAAGATTATATATGAATAAGACCCAGGGAGAAATTATTCTGTTAGGTGAGATCAACTGATGTGTGTGACTGAGATGAATCAGAATACTAAAAATAATAATAATATAAAATAAAAGATTAGCATCTGCAAATCCAGAAATGAATGAAAATGGTGACTGGGTAAACATTTTACTCTGTAGTGATGCATAAATCTGCACATGTGAACATGGAAAATAAATAGATCCAAAAACATGATTGATTTGATCATTTATGATGCAATATTGAGATAATTCATGAGGGATATAAAGATGATGAGTGGTTCAAAATATGGGGCAGACCACTCTTTGCTAATGTCAAGAGTGGGTTTGGAGGAAACAGATATGGTAGAAAAGAAATGTAAGAAATAGAACAAAATTACAGTAACCACAGATAGAGAAACTAGAAGTCCTGGATTAATAATAGAAGGTAGTTTAATCTCTCTTGATAGAATACATGGAAAATGGGCATAAAGAAAGAGACTAGGCCTGAAAATTACTGTCTCAAACATCAGGGTGCATGTAGTCCTTGCTTAACAATAATTAGGACTAGAATTTCTATTGCTAAGCAAAGTGGTCATAGGGGCAGTGTTACATGACTGTGCCATTCAGCAATGGCAATATTGGTAATCTCCAGTTGCTGTTATTAAGTGAGGACCACACAGGTTGCTAATGACTTCCAACTTCCTGCCACCTTCCCTGTTGACTTATGCTTGTGCAAAGCTGGCAGGAAAGGTTGCAAATTCCAGACACTGCGGCAGTAAAAAATCTAGGCCAGTTGCTGACTGCTCAGATCATGATCATGTGACTGCCAGGACCCTGTGACAACTGAAACTTTGAGGACTGGTTGTAATTACCATTCTTCAGTGCTATAGTTTGAATAGTTGCTGCCCAATTGTGGTTGCTAACCAAGGACTTTCTGCAGTTGGATTTGATAGATAAAGCAGAGTGGACTGTTGCAAATTACACTCTAACAAAACAGTAGAACAATTGATTGATTACATGCCATTAAGTCAGTGTTTACTTTTCGCAACCATATAGGTAGAATTTCTCCAGAATGATCTGTCCTAATTTGATCCTTCAGGACTTCTGATGTAGGTTGTTTATAAAAATGGGAAAGTACAAATGCTGATAGAACAGAAATGAGTAGTATCTGGTTATGGTGAGGAATGAATTTTGAAAGAAGTGAAAGTGTCTGTGTATAAGAGCTTGCATTGGCTCTTTTTATTATATGGAAGTGAGAGTTGGATATTTTAGAAGAAGCATTGAATCAGTAGAATGCACGAGGAATGGATTACTTAAGATGTGTGTATGGCTAAATAAGAGAGTTTAGAATAAACTGGACAGCCCAGTCCCTTTTGGGTCACCATTTCAGAGATATTTCCTTACCTAAACAAAGAAACAGAATGACCAAGGACAGGTAAAAAGGTTGTGGGAGTCAGAGGGACTTCTGACTTCCTGCTGGTTTCCCCACTGAGTTTCCTGGTGAGAATCTGGCATCAGAAATGGCAGAATTTCCCTTCCTTTGTAGTAGGCAGCTAAGTGGTTGCTGATGGGTGGGGAAGGGGGTGAAGGAAGTCAAAACTAGCTGGGGAACTGTCATGGAATATTGAAAATTAAGATCACATGACTACAGCAAAAGCACAGCAGCTACCGTACCAGTAGCACTGAAGTAGCCACAATTTGCCCAAATTTCATGCCCTCAGGAGTCATGGGTTCCAGGTTGTGGATCACATTCTGTAAATTGGCCCATTTGAGTTATCCTGGTTCAAAAATGCTTGCGCATTTTGCCAGGTTAAAGGTCATGACAAGAGTTTTAGAGAAAGACAGAGACACATTGAATACAAAATTAGGAATGAAACAAGCTTACTGAGGTGGTTTGATCATGAAGGCATGATGTTGGAATTGCAGGGGAAATATGTGAAGGAAAAGTGAACAGGTTGAGAAAAGGAAAAACAAAAAATATATAATTGGATAAGATTCATGTGAACCTGAAGAAGAGAAAGGATAAAACTTGAACCAAAAGCTGTATGAAGAAAGAAGCAAATACAGTATTCATGCATAGAAAAAAGTATGGGAAGACTTAGTAAATTACAGCTAGGAAATTAGCTGTAATTTCCTTACTTCATGCTTTATTTCTTGGGTTACTGCTTACTCCAAAAGAGAATTGTGTCTGTCTGTTTATCTATCTTTATGTACTCAGTACATTCAGAAAGGAAACATTCATTTTAAATAACTACTTTTTGCTTTCAGGAAAATGAAGAAGCTTTTGAGGTGCTGGACATGCTTGCCTTTCATCCTTTGCACTATCCCAACTAATTGTGGATCAACTCAGGATATCTGTAAAATCACAGATAAAATGGCAGACTGTACTCATTTAAAACTGTCTCAAATTCCCTCCAAACTCCCAACTGACATAACAGCCTTGGATATTTCACATAACCAGCTGAGAACACTGCCACCTAAAAACCTTACGAAGTACAATCAGCTCATTTATTTAAATGTGGGATTCAATTCCATCTCTAAACTAGAGATGCACTTGTGCCTCAGTTTACCTTTGTTAGAGGTGCTGAGGCTGGAGCACAATCAGTTGCGTATATTACATGGAGAAGTTTTTACTTCCTGTACCAATCTGAGAGAGCTTAATTTGGGATTCAACTTTCTGAATGCAAAAAATGATCTTTTCAAAAATCTGAAGGTAAGTCCAAGCTTTGACCTGCTATTTTGTAAGTCCATATGATTGAAGGTTCTACAATATTAAGGTTAGCGTGACATGACCATATGTGAATATGACTTGACTGAGTTATACTAGCATTGTCTCCCTAAATAATAATTCTTTTGACTGATATTGATTCTCCAGCTTTTTTGATGGAGCTATTTCCTGGAAGAAGAAAAGATCTCTTTTAACAGAAATGGGTTTAATGCCTTCTGTAAACACTCTAATATTTTGCTATTTAGTGATAGAAGAGTTTATGTTTATTGTTCTCAAATGTCTCCTTTTATCCATTGTTTTCTTGTCCCATGCTTCTTGTTGTTTCGTATCGTGCATGATTGGCATATAGATATGCTGCCTGTTCTGAGTCAGAATTAGAATTGTGTACATAAATGAAGATAAACATACTTGTATGGGATGTGTAAGTATTGAATATGACGTTCCCTTGTGTTTATACTGCAAAGTATATAATATGGATTCCTGTCATATAGCATGCTAATTTCTGCAGAGTTGCTTCTCTGGAATTCTGTACTTGCTATCTAAATTGATACAGATTGGAAACTGATGCTTTTCTGCTTCCAACTGTCATTCTGGAAACCACTTCCTAGCATTTTTACTGCATCAGGATTCTAATTCTAAATAAAGGACTTAAAAGGGTCCTCCCCCCCCCCGATTTTGGTGATTTAGTTGTTCACAAATTCAGTCATAGTCTTTGTAAAACAACCGAGCAGAAATACACTGAACATTAATGATGCAATCAAAAAACAATGCCAAAATGGTAGAATGAAATAAGTTCTCTTACAATAAATCTGTGAGATTGTTACTTGTTGAACTCTCCTCTGGCCTCGTATCACCTTTTTTCAATCTAGTATCTGCCAGGTTTGCTGGGTCTGCAGTTCACAATTCCAAAACACCTGAATGTTTCAACTTATATATGGTCATCTTAGATTTTGTTTGCCTTGACAACATATTAGGCATTCCACAAACTTAGTCATTTCATGAAAAAGTAGTAAACCAGTAAGAAGATATAAGTGCAGTTTACACCAAAGGTTCACAGCAAAGGAAAGGGATTCTAGGGTAACACTGGCTGTTGCCAAGGAAAGGGGTTCTATATGCAATTATTTTAAGCATATGATAATTGTCATACTTGAACATAGGCTTCTTAAACTTCTCACTATGTAGGGCATTCCAGTGGCTTATTTTGAAGAGTTGGTTTACCATACCAGTATAGCAAATGAGATTTAGATGCTGAGAAAAGATGTAATCACAATGACACATAGGATCATTATAAAAATAATATTGTTAACAAGAAAATAAGCTGTGTGTGTGTAAAAACACACAAACATATATACATGCCACTGAGAGTCCGTGGATTTCAATAGGGTAGAAATGTGGAAAACTTAAGAAAGAGAGAGAGAGAGAGAGAGAGAGAGAGAGAGAGAGAGAGAGAGAGAGAGAGAGAGAGAGAGAGAGAGAGAGAGAGAGAGAGAGAGAGAGAAGACAGACAGACAGACAGACAGACAGACAGCAGAGACAAACAGACAGACAGACAGACAGACAGACAGACAGACAGACAGCAGAGACAAACAGACAGACTGAAAGTTTGAAGAGATCCACATTCTCTGGAAAATCCCTAATGAAAATGGGTGTGGGCCAACAGTTAGCTGTTCTGTTATAGGAGATGCCCATAATGCAATCTCTACTGAAGTCTTGTGAATTTCTTAAAATCAAAGACAACTCACAAATAATCATGTGTTGAAGACCTCAGGATCAGTTTTATTATTGTTTTGTTTATTTGATTTGATTTAGATGACCTACTTAGCAAAGCAATTCCTGGTGGCAGGCACAATGAGAACTTCAGTATAACACCAAGTAATAGAAATAATTAAAAACACACAATAAGAGCAGAAATGCAAAGAATGACAACCAAGGATAAACCCAACAGAAACATTTGATTTATAATGACTTAAATTTCATAATTTTTCAAACTTTGTATAGGTAGGAAGAGAGAAAGATAATGAATTAATGCTTCTCAGTTTTCCAGTAATTTGGAAAAATATTTTGGAGTATCATTATCAGACTCTCAATCATTATCAGTCCTGGCTATTTCACATGAGAGTTGCAGTCCAAAAATGAAGTCACCAAGCTGCCTATTCTTGCTCTTATGTAGTGTTTCTTTATTTTCCGTAGATGTATATGTAGAGTTTAGGCTTTTGTGTCGGCACAAGAGTGTGAGGATATGCCAAATTAATATTTTCATTTAAATATCATTTAAATTTTCTTAGGCCAAACTCCAAACCCATTTATCTGATCATTGTGGCTGTTCCTCTTGTTTTTCAAGGATGCCCTCCCTGTGCCCACTAGAGTTCTAACAAACAGTGATAAGAGGAATAAACAGATAGGAGTTTGGGGGAAGATTATATATGAATAAGACCAGGGAGAAATTATTCTGTTAGGTGACATCAATTGTGACTGAGATGAGTTTTGGATTAATAAATAATAGAAGGTAGTTTAATCTCTTGATAGAATGAATGGAAAAAGGGTAAAAAAGTTTGGTTTGTAATGACTGTAATTATCAGACTCTCCAGGTCCTGGCTATTTCACATGAGAGTAAACTGTAAGAAACTATCTAAATTTGTTCTAGTTAGTGTTGCACATGATTTAATTATGGCTGCCCAGAGCTTTAAAGTTTTTTAAAAATGCCATAGAGCATATGGATGATACTACTTAAAGCAGCTTGCTTTTTCCTGAGAGCGTGCTTTTGGCTTCTAAATTTGGTTTAAGGTTTTCTGAAAAGAGCCCTGGCTGTGCTGATGTATCAGATCCAAAGCATTGCACAGCCATAATTTTAATTAGAAAGCCTATAATGAATAAAAGACTTGCAACTCCTGAGAGGAATGTAAAATAGATAATTTGCTTTCTTTATTTTCTTTTTCTCTTTGCTAGAATTTGACATTCTTGGATGTCTCTCATAATTTCCTAAGTTCTACAAAATTAGGGTCTCAGCAGCAATTAGAGAATCTACAAGAGCTTGTGATGTCTCAAAACCAAATTACAGAATTAAAGAAAGAAGATCTATACTTTCTTCATAACTCTTCATTAAAAAGATTGGACCTTTCATCAAACCCCATAAAAAAGGTAAACAAAAACATCATGCCTAGGGTCTTGGTGGCTTGAAAGAATATGGATGAAAGTTACTTAGGAATAAACAGCATCATCTGTTTCTCTCTGTCTCTGTCTCTCTCTGTGTAGAAGTCAGAGGTCAGAATTATTGGCCATGATGGTATTCTTGAATGTACACTAGATATGGAGAAGAAACAGGAAAAGTCAAACTGATAGCTACAATTTATGATTTGTTTTGCCTCTAAAAATTTCTCTGGAAAGGTTTACACTAGGAAAATGCAGTGACTCAGACAATGACCTGTGTGAAATTAAGCACAGGAAACCTATCTGAAAGGAACAACTACCATATAAAGCAGACATGTCAAACACAAGGCCCGGGGGCCGGATGCGGCCCGTGAAGTGGTTTCATGTGGCCCACGAAGCCATCCTGGAAACAGTGAGGGAACGGCCCCCGCTGCTTTGGCCCTGGCCCAGGCCACCTGGGGGCCAATGTACAATTTTGTGGTGGCCATCTTGGCACTTGCCCCGGTGGACCATGCCTTGGCACTTGCCCTGGTCCGACCCCCTTCTGCCAGAGACCGTCAGATATGTCCCACTCCTGCCCAGGCCCCCATAGGCACCCTTGACGCGAATGATGTAGAGCTGACCACACCCACCCAGTAGGCCACACCCACTCCATACATGCCCACCCAGTAGGCTGCACCCACTCTGGCCACACCCACCAGCCCCCCCAGGGCAACTGCAATGCTGATGCGGCTCTCAGTGAAATTGAGTTTGACACCCCTGATATAAAGAAGCTATCTCTACCTGGCTTTTAGAGACTCTGGAATGGAATCCCTTTTAATCCCTCCAGTGGAGCTAGCAGATTGCTGCCTGCAACTCTTCTTGATAGCAACTTCTGGACCCTGAAATTGTTCTTTTTAAATTAAAAATGGCTTGGGTCTTATAAGGTGGGCCATTAAATGAAATCTCACATTGTTTGCATGAGAATCCATATGCATGCTACTTAAAAATTAATTTTGTTTTTTATTTTTTAAAAAATCCAGACTCTGCCAGCCCCTTTGCACATAGTCTCCATCCATTGCCTTAATTGCATTACAATCTGAGTTAGATATTGTCCAATTTGGACCTCACGTTTCTGTGAAAATTGGAGAGAGAACAATTTTTAGTAATTTATTTGTTTATCAAATTTAGAAACTGCCCATCACCCTCACAGAGGGACTGGGTGGTGTACAAATAAAATATAAAAACATAAAAACTGTATATAAAATTTAAATATGAGGCAAGCATAGTTAAAATTCAACATTAAAAGTCAATTAAAAGACTTGGTGAGGACTTTCTGGGCACTAACGAGCTCCACGGCTTTGTGGTCCTCTATGAGCCCCCTGTGAGATGGCAGAGCCAGGTTCTTAGATATTTTGAAAGGCCAAGAGAGTAGGGGCCCATCTTACATCTGAAGGGGGGAGAATGTTCCAAAGGGTGGGGGCAATGGCAGAGAAAGCTCTCTTCCTGGGCCCCCTCCCCAGGTGGAATTCTTTAAGTGACAGGGTCTGCAATATACCTTCCCTGCCTAATCAGGTGGGGTGGCTGAAGTAATAAGTGGAGTCATTTCTGTAGGTAAACTGGTCCCATGCCAAGAAGAGCTTTAAAGGTATAACCAACACTTTAAATTGGACTGGAGCAAGCTGGCATCCAATGCAGTTTGCACAACAGAGGTGTTACACGCACCGTTCTTTGGAATCCCAAGATTGGTCACAAGGCAATATATACCAGCGAAACCTCTGTTTACTTTGTCTCCATCTAGAGTTCATTGCAATAATCCAAGCAGGAGATGACCAGGCATGAGTGACCGGGCACATTGACTCCCTTTCCAGGAAGGGGCATAATTGGTGCACAATGCAAAGTTGAGCAAAGATCCTCCTAGTTACAACTGCCACTACTCTTTGAGTAGGAGCCATGAGCCTAGGAGGATCCTCAAATTATGCACTGGGAGAGTTGATGTGGGAAGACTCAACATTTTTGTTGCTCAGTGTTTCTGTCATGTGGAATAATTTTAAAACATTTTAATTATTATTTCTAGTTTCAACCAGGTTGCTTCCATGCTATTGGAAACATATATGGCCTTGATCTGAACAACATTCCATTGGGACATGATGGCACAAAGAAACTTTGTTTGGAATTATCTGGCACAAAAATACAGAACCTTTCAATGAGCAAAGTACAACTTTCACGGATTTCCAATTTGACCTTTAGTGGAATGAGTAAAACAAACCTTACCATTTTAAACCTATCAAATAATTATTTGTCTGTTATTGAAAATACCTCATTTATATATTTTTCAAATTTAAAAAAACTAAATCTAATGAATAACAATATTACAAAACTTTTTTCTCATTCTCTTTATGGGCTTCAGAATTTGAACTATTTGAACTTAGAAAATTCACATGTCAGAATAATTGATTCGGCTTTCCAGTGGCTAACACACTTGAATTACCTTATTATGGATGGTAATAGATTTCTAGAGATCACTCCTCATACATTTAAAGGTTTAGAAAATTTGAAAAACTTGAGTTTATGTCAGTGCAACATAAATTCAATAACAAATATGACATTTGCTTCACTTGCAAATTCTTCCCTGCAGTTTCTCAATCTAACAAAAACTGGAATCATTTCCATCAAGTCCAAAGCTTTTTCTTGGCTAAGGCAATTAAAAATGCTTGATTTAGGTTTAAATAATATTAAGCAGAACCTTACAGGTCAGGAATTTCAAGGTCTTAGTACTATTGAGACTCTGTATCTTTCATATAACTATCAGTTGAATTTGACAAGTGAAGCATTCACTCTTATTCCAAGCCTTCAAAAGCTGAGAATGAGAAAGGTAGGTTGCAGTAATCTTGCAATCACCCCTTCACCATTTCGTAAATTAAAGAATTTGACAATCCTGGATATGGGTAACAACAATATTGCTAACATAAATGATGATATATTTGATGGACTGCATCAGCTTGAAATTCTTGACCTGCAGCACAATAATCTGGCTCAACTTTGGAAACACACCAACCCAGATGGTCCTGTTCTCTTTCTCAAAGATCTTCACAACCTTCGTCTACTGGATTTAGAATCAAATGGCTTTGATGAGATTCCACACAAGGCTTTCCATGGCTTATATTTATTGAGAAGCTTGAATTTAAATTCCAATCTCTTAAATCTGCTTCCCAGTTCTGTTTTTGATGATCTTACATCTCTGAGTTTTCTCTTCCTCCAGAAGAATATGATCACAGCTATTGATGAAAAAGTATTTGGTGCTGTTTTCAAACATCTAAAAGTATTAAATATGGCTTCAAATCCATTTGACTGTACTTGTGACAGTATAACTTGGTTTGTTAGTTGGCTCAATAGCAACAAAACATATATCTCAAATTTAAACAGTTATCAATGCAACACTCCACCCAAATATCACTCTAATTCAGTAGCACAATTTGATACTTCTATATGTGATAATGTCCCCTTTAAGCTAATATACATTTTGTGCACTACTTCTGTATTATTCCTCATTTCTATAGCTCTGCTTGTTCACTTTGAAGGATGGAGAATTAAATTTATGTATACTGTGGCTATAAACAGAGTATTAGGCCTCAAAGAAATAGATAGACCACAACAGCACTTTGAATATGATGCCTACATCATTCATGCCAAGAAGGACATGAACTGGGTATATAAGAACTTTATTACCCTTGAAGAAAATAATCAACCAGCCATTCGATTTTGTTTAGAGGAACGAGATTTTGAAGCTGGAATATCTGAATTTGAAGCCATCATCAATAGCATACAGAGAAGTAGAAAAATCATATTTATTGTAACTAAACATCTCTTAAAAGATCCCTGGTGTAAAAGGTAAGTTGAAAATATTTAAATAATTGCCATTCTATTTGGGTTTTTAGGACATGTATTTAATTTTATAGTTGTGTCTGTGAATTGTCAGGATTTCCAGCTAAGGCATCCTATTTTCTTATGTTTAAAAGAAGGTGGTGGGAATCCTTCAAGTTAATCATGTATTCTACATATTACTGTGGAAATATTGAGATTTTAGATTGTACCAGTTAAACAGCACAGATTTACTTTTTGTGTCACAGATCTTGTTCACAAAATACTAGATTCTGCTTTCAAAAAATAGAGCTGATTTTTGTTAAATTTCAAGACTGCTCTATTGTATTTAAGAGAATTTAAATTTAGCAAGGCAAAAGTATATTAAGTGCATTATAAGATATATTATTTATTACTTCTAGTGCTTAATTACAGTATGAGTGACACAGCTATTTGAGCAGGAATGTTATCATAAATTAACAGTCCTGGATAAATTCTTGCAAACAGGAATATTTACGGGAGTATAAACTTTGTCTAGTAAAGAACTTTCTTTCCAGTCCTTTGCACCCAGGTCCTGAAATTTAATTTCGGAAAGAAGCTGTTTTCAGGCTTTGGCAGGGGCTAGAATTACAAATCTAAGATCATCAATATGAAATATACAACTTGTGTCACTTAAAGAAAAGTGCTCTCAGTACCTCGTTTTCTAGTGGAAATAACATAAATAATATTTCAAGTTGGCAGGAAAATCTGTCTGGTTCACTTCTGTATGTGAGATTCACAAATTTGTATTTTTTAAATCTTTATAAGTAAATTAGAACATGGTTCTGTATTAAAAGCTACATTTTCACAACTTTTGTGATAAAGTTCACAACTCAACAGTTTGCATATGAAGCATATATTAATGAAATATAATCCAATGCACTTCATACAAGGGAAGAACTATTTAAAACGAATTCTAGGAAAAATGTATATAAAAATGATCATAGATTTCTACCACTTGTACCTTTTCAATCAGAATTATGCAAAACTCCTATTCCCATTCTCCATGTTGTGTTGCTATTTTTCTCTTTATATAAAAGGCACAAGAACTGAATACTTCCAGTCATCAGGCATACAGTGTATTCAGAAAGTACTCAGACCCTTCACTTTTGTCAATTCCGTTATGTTGCACCCTGATTCTACAGTTGTTGAAATACATTTTTTCCTCATTAATCTACAATCAGTATCCCACAATGACAAAGTCAAAACAGAATTTTAGAAATGTCTGTAAATTTATTAAAAAGAAAAAACTGAAATATCCCATTGGTATAAGTATTCAGACCCTTCACTCAGTACTTTGTTGAAGCACCTTTGGCAGAAATTATAGCCTTGAGTCTTTTGGGTATGACACAACAAGCTTTGCACACCTAGGGGATTGGGGCATTTTCTGTCATTCTTCCCTGCAAATCCTCTCAAGCTCAGTCAGGTTGGATGGTAACCGTTGGTGGACAGCCATTTTCAGGTTCCTCCAGAGATGTTCAATAAGGTTCAAGTCAGGGCTCTGGCTTGGCTAGTTTAGGACATTCACAGAGTTGTCCCTAACTGCTGTCTTGGTTGGGTGCTTAGGACTGTTGTCATGTTGGAAAGTAAACCTTTGATTCAGTCTGAGGTCCTGAATGCTGTGGAACAGGTTTTCATTGAGGAGATCCCTGTACATTGCTCCATTCAGCTTTCCCTCAACCTGACCAGTCTCCCAGTCTCTGCTGCTGAAAACCGTACACAACATGATGCTGCCACCACGCTTCACTGTTGGGATGATATTGGGCAAGTGATGAGCGATGCCTGGTTTCCTCCAGACATAATGTTTATAATCTTGGTTTCATCGGACCAAAGAATCTTGTTCTTCACAGACTAAGAGTCCTTCAGGTGCTTTTTTTTTTTTAAACTCCAAGTGGGCTTTCCTGTGTTTTGTACTGAGGAGAGGCATCTGTCTAGCCATTCTGACATAAAGCCCAGATCGGTGAAGGGCTGCAGTGATGGTTGTCCTTCTAGAACTTTGTGCTATCTCCACACAGGATCTCTGGAGCTCAGTCAGAGTGACTAACGGGTTCCTGGTCACCTTTCTTACTAAGGTGCTTCTCCCCAGATTGCTCAGTTTGACCGGGTGACCAGCTCTTGGAAGAGTCCTAGTTGTGCCAAACTTCTTTCATTTGAGAATTATGGAGGCCACTGTGCTCTTAGGAACCTTCAGTGCAGCAGAAATTTTACTGTAGCTTTCCCCAGATCTGTGGCTTGCAATAATCCTATTTCTGAGCTCTTGCTCTCCTACAGTATGCATTGTCAGCTGTGAGGCCTTCTATAGAGAGTTGTGTGCCCTTCCAAATCGTGACCAATCAATTTAATTTATCACAGGTCAACTCCAGTCAAGGTGTAGAAATATGTCAGCAACTATCAAGAGAAATGGGAGGCACCTAAGATAAATTTCAAGTGTTGTTGCCAATGGTCTGAATATTTTTGCCAATGTGTTATTTCAGTTTTTTTCTTTTTAATAAATTTATAGAAATTTCTAAAATTGTTTTAAACTTTGTCAATATGGGGTACTGGGTGTAGATTAATGAGAAAAAAAATGAATTTCAACAACTGCAGAATCAGGCTGCAGCATAACAAAAGGGGTGAAAGGGGTCTGAATACTTTCTGAATGCACTGTAGATGCAGCCTTCACACAATAGTAGATGTCACATAAGTCCAAAATTTAACAATATCCTAATTTAATGTTCCTTCACTCAGTGTCTACACCTGCACACTTATCATTTTTCAGTATTCTTAACAGCATTTACATTATTCTTTTCATCACTTTCTCCCTGGATATTGAGAAGGATAGTTTAGTTTGAATATTTTTTGCACTAAACAGACAATTGGACTTCTTTTGAATTCTGGGATTCTATGCCACTAAATGACTTAAGTCTTTCAAATGTATTACTGATTCTAAATGATTCAAGAGAGTTAACGAATCATAAAGATACATGTCTCTGAAACTTATAAGTAAGTCTACTAAGCCAAAACATGTCTTTTTTTTTTCTTCAGGTTCAAAGTGTACCATGCTA
This sequence comes from Bothrops alternatus, assembly GCA_034064705.1. Classification (NCBI taxonomy): domain Eukaryota; kingdom Metazoa; phylum Chordata; class Lepidosauria; order Squamata; family Viperidae; genus Bothrops; species Bothrops alternatus. The sequence continues at coordinate 5,868,473 of JARGCV010000053.1, read as the reverse complement.
TACAGCAAGCTATTGAAAAAAGTCGGGATTCTGTTATACTCATTTTTCGAGATGATATTCCTGATTACAAGTTAAAAAATGCACTTTGTTTACGAAGAGCAATGTTCAAATCTCATTGTGTTTTGGAGTGGCCTGTGCAGAAAGAACGTCTGAATGTCTTTTACCAGCAATTGAAATCAGCACTTCAGTCTAGTAGTAGGATAATATGATTTGTTTTAAGAAAAATATTGTATGCATTTCTGGGTAATTCACTCGGTGGTTAAAATACCACACTAAAAATATGATATTGAGGGAAAAAAGACAAGGCAAAACCATTCTTCCAGGATTTTTTTTCTTCTGTCCAAAATAGGAGAGTGTTGTATCCAAGCATACAAAACGAATGAGCCACATTCGTGAACATCAAATGTTTGCTACAAGAGATGACAGTGAAAGTATTTTGGAGGTGAGACCAAAAAATAGGGGTATGTGCTAAACAAAAGTGTATTTGATTTTAAATCCAAAACTAATCTTTCTCTTCCATGTGGCTCATATTAAAACTTGACTACCAATCTTTTCAGCAATTTCCTTTCACTGCTTACCCAACAGCTGCCTAACTCTTCTCTCTTCACCTGTATGCCAATCTTTTCTTTAGCCATACCTGGGCACCATCCTTCCCACTGGTCTTCACATGACCTTCCTTTTCCTATTCTCTAACCATAGTGGGAGGCTGCCATCTTGCCATCTTTTCTGACTGCTCAAAACTAACTGGCCTATACACAGCACAGTTTATGCATAGAACAATCTGCATATTCCCAATACTTCATCTCTCTCCACTTTCTTACCCAGCAATAGGAGTTGCAAAGTAAGTTAACTTCTTGTCTTTGCTGCATAATCTTACTGGAAAAAAGAAATGTAACGAGCAGAATCCTAATATTGTTGCACTAGAAAAGAGGGTTTGGTGAAAATACAATTGATACAGCAGTGTTTAGGACTACCCAGTTTAAGTAAAATATGATAATACTTGCTACGGTAGTAGGGAAGAGCAAAATATTCCTTGCCTGAATTGTTCCAGGTGTGGAACATCTGCTTTTGAGTAGTCAGAGCAACAAAAACACACATTTTAGATATTTTGGTCATTAAGATGGATCTGTTTTGTTCCAGATATGGTTTGTTTCTCGTGAGGCAAGTAAATGGGAGAAAAAGATAACAGGTTTTCTAACTTATGCCAAATCTGAATTATCTCTTTTTAAATTAATCAAAGATGTGTATTAAATGAATAATGGGTAAGTAAGTTAATGTTGTTATATTTGAGTGATTGTTTATAAAATTAGATACTGATAGTAGTGGCAAAACCAACAAATACTAAGTTATTTCTCAACAAGCTGTAAAACTTGAAAGGATGATAATCGGAACATTTAAGTGATAAACTTGTTTAAAACATTTGCTTTGAAGAGTTACTATATGGTAAGGTTAGAAATTAATCATTAAGTGCTTATAGTTTTAGAGAAAAAAATCAATATATAATACATAGTGCAACATAGCTAATATGTATTAAAAACAGTGCCTTGCATATCATAGCAATTGATTTCAAACTATGAACAGATAGTAAATTGAATATACATTAGCCATAATCTGTGATGTAAAAAAAATGTTTACCAGTGTCCTGTCTTGGGACATATGCAATGGGATCTAAAAAGGGGGTCTGGCCTGACTATGCCTCTTATGGACAAATTGCTCTCTTAACAAGAGATCTGATTCCAGCTAATTTATCACTGTATTTGAATTTATCTTCTCAGACATAACTGGTGATCCAAATTGGTTCTTCTATGAACAGCACAATTCTATCCATGAGATGCACCAGGGTCTATAACTGTTACATGCAAAAGAACATGTAAAATGTTTAGATCTTACATCTAGTAGCAATAAGGTTGTTCTCACATTTTGTTTCTCTTCCTCTCCTAGGAACTAAGGATAAATACATTATTATCTTCCTAATAATAATAATAATTTAAAAAAAAAGTTGGAAGAGACCTTGGAGGTCATCTAGTCCAACCCCCTGCTCAGGCAAGAAACCCTATACCCTTTCAGACTCTTCTTCTTTCAGACTCTTTCAGACTCTTCTTCTGTCCAGTCTCTTCTTAAAAATTTCCAGTGTTGGAGCATTCACCGCTTCTGGAGGCAGGTTGTTCCACTGGTTAATTGTTCTGTCAGGAAGTTTCTCCTTAGTTCTAGGTTGCTTCTTTCCTTGATTAGTTTCCATCCGTTGCTTCTTGTCCTGCCTTTAGGCGCCTTGGAAAATAACTCCCTCTTTGTGGCAGCCCCTGAGATATTGGAAGACTGCTATCATGTCCCCCCTCGTCCTTCTCTTCATTAAACTAGACATACCCAATTCTAGCAGCCTTTCCTTATATGCTTTTATTATTATTATTGTTGTTGTTATTATTATTTTCAATGCCATTGAATGAATAATTGCAAATTGAGGACTACCTGTACTTTCAATTGGGGCTGTCAAGGCTTAATCCAAAATCCATATTCTAAGCACCCCTTTGCTGTTAAATCAAAAAACTATATATTAATTGAGTATTGAATGTATTTTAATCAACAGCACATATACTTCCAAGATTTATGGCTTGATTTAGAAAAATCTTTAAATTGTGTTATACTTCTATTCATGTTAACATTTTTATAGAAAAGGGCATATATAAAATAACAATTGATATGCATATTTATTTAGATAAATGTAATCTTTCTGGTAATAAAATTTAGAAAGAACAAAGAAATGTTTTTCCACAAACTGATTTCTCACATATGAAAGTGGGACATACTGGAGGGTGCAATACAACCTCCAAAAACCTGCAGGAAGCAATCCAGAGATGTGTTGATGTTGCCAGGACAGGAGTGACATTTTTTGCTGGAGGGAGAGTTTTAAAGTGACAATGGAATTTCTCTATGAAACCCAATATTAATCTTGGGTGGTACAATGACCTGATGTATTATCATTCTTATTAATCTAATTCAGAAGTGTATTATTGGATCAGTTTCTCTACACTGACTTGAGATATGTTTCCATACAAGCAATAATAGAAAAATATCCTATTATTCCAGCGGTTCTCAACCTATGGGTCGTGACCCCATTTGGGGTCGAACGACCATTTCGCGGGGGTCGCCGGACACCGCGGTCTGCCATTTTGTTTTTTGTTTTTTTTTATTTTTTAATTTTTCTAAAAAAAATTTTCGTCGCACGCGCCCCGCACATGCGCGGATCGGGCCATTGCGCGCGCGCCGCGCATGCACGGATCGGCCCATCGCGGTCTGCCATTTTGTTTTTTTTGTTTTTTTTATTTTTTTTCTCATCGCGCACGCCCCGCGCATGCGCGGATCGGCTCGTCGCGGTCCGCCATTTTGTTTTTTAATTTTTTTTTGTCACGCGCGCCCCGCGCATGCGCGGATCAGGCTGTCACACGTGCACCGCGCCTGTCGCGGTCCGCCATTTTGTTTCGTTTGTTTTTTTTTCCGTCGCGCGTGCCCCACGCATGCGTGGATCGGCCCATTGCGCGTGCGCGGGCCAGGTCGGGGTCGCAGCGCGCATGGGCAGCGCAAGTGGGGTCTCAACCTGAAAAAGGTTGAGAACCACTGTATTATTCTGTGATTATTAAATATAAAAGTTATAATTTATAGCCTTATAAATTAAAAAAATCAGCTTCCATGAGGTGAATCAAAGTGCCAATTTTAAGCATCCTTATTTATGCACAGGCTGAAGAATTACTGTTGGGAAATAATATTCTAGAGCAATGGTGGCGAACCTATGGCAAGGGTGCCAGAGGCAGCACTCAGAGCCCTCTCTGTGGGCATGCGCACTGTCACCCCAGTCCTATAGCTGGGTTTTATAAAACTTTTTCGCCTTAGGCTTCTGCTGCCGTGTGCAAAAAAAAAAAGTTCAATCAGTCAATTTCAACTTCTCGCAGGAAAAAAAAAGATCTTGCAAAGTTGGAATTGATTGAACTTTTTAGTCCCATCCCGTCTGCCTTTACCACCGCAGCCACGATCACCGATCATCCCGTCTGCCTTTACCACCGCAGTCACTTTGCCCAACATCGGCGAAGAGGGCACGCCGGACGCAGATCCCCAGGAAGAAACTGCTGTGCCCAGGCAAGTTGAGGCCATACCCTTCCAATTGGCCACACCTACCCAGCACCCTACGATGCATAAGTGGGTTTTGGGTTGCAGTTTGGGCACTCAGTCTCTAAAAGGTTCGCCATCGCTGTTCTAGAGCATCTTTAATATTTTTTAAATGCTAAATTGTGTCACTACAGAGCAACCTAGGATATTAGAAATCATTGGCAGGATGCATTCTGAACAGTTTGTCTAAGAAGTGACTGGGCATCTCCATGGGGAAATGTGGGGTGCATTTTGGGAAGAAGCCAGAGGACCTTGTGACAGCCATTTTGTGAGCAGGGTCTAAAAAGCCTAACAATGTTGCCCGAAACAGCCATCTATTTCAGCAGAGTTACTCGTAGGCACTCCCAGCAATATTCCAGGCCTCCTGAGAAATTAACCGACTCTCCGGGATTGGTTTCTTTTCCCCAATCGTTGCTACGTTCAGGTGCGATGAGCTCTGGGAGGAGGAAGGAACGGAACGGCGTAAAAGCACCGGTAAATGTGTATATTATACGCACACAAAAATGGAAATAACTGCTAAAGAGAAGCTGTCTGTTTGCCAACGCAATCTTAAAGCCGAGCCTTCTCACAGAAGGCCTTCTCTTTCGGGCAGGAAGAAGAGCGAATGGTGAAGCAGGTGGAGCTAAATTCTAGTCCCGCGTAGAGTTTTCCAGTGGGCCTTAAACGGATGGCTAGCCTAAAGATGTGTTCGCGAATAAGGGGAAAACAATGCTACGTCCTCGGTCCCCTTTGCGAACTAGGCTAGCTAGTTCGGGCGGTTATTTCCAAGAGCTTCCTCATTCAAAACATCCGTCGGAGGCGAAACGACTGAGAGACCGGTCCATAAGAGGTGGCATGTCGGGGGCAGGAGGAAGAGCAACGCGGCAAGGCTTCTTTTCTCCACCCCCTAATCTTTTTTCCCCTCAAAACCTGGAAAAAGCGCAGCCTCGCGCCCCTCGCTCCAGATGGCGTGAGCGGGCTGCTCGGCGCCCAATGACCTCCTCTCTGCTCGGTTTTTGTTTAGCTTAGCAACCGCCGCTCCCTCCCTCGGCAGGCGCCTGGGTAGGCAGCAAGGCAGGCCTACGGTATACGTAACCCGGGTAGCAGGCTGGCTCTTCCTCGCTCCCTTTCCAGCCGTCTTCGGTGCAGACCCGCAAAAGGGAAGCCCCGCGCTGGCAAAGAGAAAGCGACAAAGCGGCCCCAACCGCGACGCCTCTGCTCTGGCCGCCGCGCCTGCCAAAGTCCGTCTTGGCGCCGAGAAGCGGCGCTACCATGAAGGTGGCGGTCCTCGACCTGGCCACCGTCTTCGCAAAACTCTTCAAGCCAACCGCCTCTTCCTCCTCCTCGCCTTCTTACTCGCCCGCCCCCGGCGCCCCTTCGCCGAAAGTACAGCCTCTCCTCACTGCCTCGGCGTCCGCGCTGGGCGCCCCGTCTTTGCCCGTCCGCTACGCTGCCCTGGCCTCCGCTGGGGGAACCTCTATTACAAGCGTAGCAGCGGCGGCTCGGGCATCGCCGAAACCTTCGACGGGTGGCAGCTGCGCCAGTGGAAGCAGCTCTCCGCGTTCGGCCAGGGAGCCCGGGTGTTGGGCCGCCCCAGCGACCAAGCCGCTGCTTTTCGTCACTTTGCCCGACATCGGCGAAGAGGGCACGCCGGACGCAGATCCCCAGGAAGAAACTGCTGTGCCCAGGCAAGTCGAGGGACCCCCGATTTCCTGGCCCTGCGCGGGAACTTTATAATGGTTGACTTCTTTCTGAAATGCTGGTTGGTATTACTTTACAACCAGGTGTTTCGTATTTATCTTAAGGTTCTGATTCTCTTCACAGTTTAGAAAGAAGACAGAGGGATTTAGGTACCATTTGCAGGATATCTTTAAGGATGCATGGCATCCAAAGTTTTCCCAAGTCCACTCCATTTGGTACAGCAGATTGTCTTCCCTGTGCTCATAGGTAGGCTCTTGTATAGAGTTCAGGAGACCATGGTTTGAAAATCCAAAGTTAAGACTCAAGAAGGCCAGGATAAGTGAACCCTGATACTTTAGCAACCTGTTTGGGGATCAATAGGAATGACGCAGACTCTTACTTAAATGGTTCAAAAGACCACAAGAGCATCGCAGGATAAGGGATAGTCTTGCTGGTCCTGGTGTTCCATTTACTGTATTGAGATTCAGGGCTCAAAAAGAATCAGGAAATGGAAGAACAATCTGTCATGTTGCCTCAAACTGAAACTGCATTTAGGGGACATATCTGTTGGTGTCTAAGTCACAATCCTTGAGGAGCAGGAGCCAAGATGATCTAGCTTTCACATTGATGTTATTGGTGAATTTTATTTTAAAATTCTTTGATGTTTAAAAAGAAAATATATCATTATTGGTTTAGCAAAGGCATATATCTAGAATTCTGAGAACTAAATTATTGCAGAAAGAAATGACTGTTTACTGAAAACTTTCCCCTCTCCATCAGTTGCATATTGGACTATAATTCTAAAATTAGTAGAAACCAGCCCTTGCTGTGACCAAGGAAGACCTGTTGGGTGCAGTGACGCATTGTCTTGATTCTCTTTGCTGTGTTTCTTTATGTGTGGAAAACAGGTAAGGTTGTCATGGAGATAAAGCAAATTTGGCATTGTTGTGCTGTTCTGGTGATGCTGTAAACTATTACAAAATAAGTTTCATTGACCAAAATATATTTTAGTTATCCATCATTAGTTAGCTTTCCTCAATCTTCTGTGCAGATGTAGATCTTAGCCTGCTACTTGGTGGATGAACTTTTCTTTACTTGCAGAAAGTTTTTTTCTCTCCAAATAATATGATAATGGGAGGGTCCTCTTTGATTCCCAATATTTCTTTTATTGGTGGCGAGATGTGAATTTGGGTAAATACAATAATGGCCCTTGTTTTCCTTGTCTTTTCTTGTTAGAATTTCCCAATCTGAAAAGCCTCCTTTATCACTTCAAGCTCCAAATTTTATTTTATGTTCCCTTATCCTTCAGTGGGGTAAGGTTTTCCTGTTGTTCCTCAAAGTAGAATTTGAGCAGTCACCTTATGAGATCATGTTCCATAATTCAAGGAATGACATTTCAGATAAAATATAAAACAGGCAGCCCCTCCTACAGCTTTAGCTGTATTCCAGTTTCACAACAGCCCGACAATACAGCATCCCTTTAGAAGTGCTAATAGAAACTGTACTTGTGAAGTTTCTTCTGTGTCATTACAAATTAAAGGCAGAGAGAGAGGAGGAGGGAGGGAGAGAGGAAGAGAGAGTTTACAAAAGTTTCTGACTATGGTACTGGTTGAATTGCAACTGCTGGCATGTGAAATTGAACATGAGCCTAAATTTTTGCTAGGAGTTGCTTTCATCAGACAAAAAAAAAAAATCTAAATATTTTTCTTGAATCAATTGTTTTCACCAGATTTATAAATAAGATACATACGATTCAAAAACATAAAAAATACTATTGCACTTTTTAATTTGCTGAATTTTGTTATCAGTTTGAATTAAAATTTGATACTAAAACATGAACTTGAAACTATACCAAATTTCAGATTAATACTTTAGAAGGTCTAATTTAATGCTAATAACAACAGATTTTTTCCCATAAAGAGGTCACTATTTTGTCTTTTAATTTGAAAGAAAGTGGTGATGATTGATCTTAATAATTTTAGAATGAAATGGGACTGCTTATATCTGTTATAAAGAAATTGTTACCTAGTTTTTAAGATTATTGAAGAATTCTGTGAGTTGAAGTTAATGTATCTTAAAAGTGTCAAAGTTGAGAAATACTGGTCTAGTTCAATTAATAATCTTGAATATCTTTGCCTGATATTTTTCATGGAGACTCTTAACAATCGCATTCTGAGGATTTTCAGAATAAACTGGATTATAATTTATGGGATTGTTTTTATATATTCAAATGAGGGCTGTAGTTTTTATTTTAAAAAATCATTTACTAGGAAGCAAGCTACTGACTTTTGTTCCTTACCTCCCTTCCTTACCTAGATGTCTCCTCTTTATCTACCTAGTTCACCTTTGGATATTGCTGGACACATGGCATATTGCCAAAAAAAACCCACTGTTTGGCTGCATCCTTCCACCATTTATAATTTTTAAAAGTCTGTCAGAATATTGCAAAAGCAATCTTAAGATGAAGCTTATTTGTTCCAAAGCATGACAATATTTATTATTTAAAATTTAAAGAATCTGAACAAATAAGGATGTTTAATAGGTTCCAAGTAGAATATCAGTGGGCATATTAATGTGGCCAGCCATTGCAGTCTGTCTCAGATCTTCAGTCAGGTCAGTTTCTCAGCGTGAAATTATGTGATTTGATTGCTTATGTCACAAATCCTTAGATGTAATCTAATCTCAATGAACATTTAGTAAGCAATTTGGTTGTTTACTTCAATTTAATTGAATTGCATTTGACCCACGGCACAGTAAATAGAAAGATCTTTTAATGAAACATTTTATTTTTAGAACCATTCCCAACCTTTAATTTCTAAATCCACCAATAAACACATTCACTGAATTTTCACTTAGAGTAGCTGTAATAACATGGATTGCCCTTGAATTAGTAACAATTCATATCAGTGGATCTAAATGTAATCAATTGGGATCCCTTTACAATGTAGCAGTTTTATACAGATGAGTTTCTCTTTTATATTTTATATCAACTACTGATTTACTTTTAATAACTCTTTTTGATAAGTACTGTTATTATTACGACTATGTTTTTTACATTTGGTTATGTTGATTATGTTTTACAGAATCAAACTGGTATTCTTATTAAAAGTTTCTGTAAGGAACATGCTTGACTGCTTTTTTTTAAAAGAAAAAGATATATAAGAAGAAATAAGATACACCTCTTAGAAAAGGAAAGGCTATACTATCACATTAGCATTTTTTTCATTAGACAATCCCACTTAAGCTTTAGAAGAAATATCCTAATGAAATATTTATCACCATAGTTCTTCTTAGCCCAAGTTCCAAGTCAAATTTATACAGACTTCAGTCTGTGCTCTCCTGGCAGCCATGTGTGCTAGGCATCTGTTTATCTGATTAAAATTTTTGTTTTATTGTAATGAAGAAATTATAGAAGGAAAAGCCTGTCATAGTAATAGTCCCCCCAAAACTAATCTCAATAAACAAGTCAATATGCTGATGATACTCAGCTTTATATCTCTACCCGCGTCATTACAGCGAAGCAGTGGAAGTGATGAACCGGTGCCTGGAGGCTGTTGAGGTCTGGATGGATGCCAACAGGCTCAAACTCAATCCCGACAAGACGAAGTGGCTGTGGGTTCTGCCTCCCAAGGACAATTCCAACTGTCTGTCCATCACCCTGGGGGGAGAAGTTTTGTCCCCCTCGGAGAGGGTTCGCAACTTGGGTGTCCTCGATCCACAGCTAAGTTTAGAACACCATCTTTTGGCTGTGGCGAGGGGGGCGTTCGCCTGGTGCGTCAGTTGCGGCTCTATTTGGACCAGGAGTCACTCCTCACAGTCACCCATGCCCTTGTCACCTCGAGATTTGACTACTGTAATGCTCTCTACATGGGGCAACCTTTGAAGAATGTCCGGAGACTGCAAGTAGTCCAGAATGCGGCCGTGCGAGCCGTCTTGGGTCTCCCAAGACATGCTCATATCACTCCAGCCCTCCGTGAGCTGCACTAGCTACCAATTGGTCTCCGAACACAATTCAAAGTGTTGGTTATGACCTATAAAGCCCTTTATGGAAATGGGCCAGGATACTTGCAGGACCGTCTTCTGCCTCATGAATCCCAGCGACCGGTTAGGGCACATAGGGTTGGCCTCCTATGGGTCCCGTCTGTTAGACAATGCCATCTGGCAGGGCCTAGGGCTAGGGCCTTCTCCGTTGCTGCCCCAGCCCTGTGGAACCAGCTTCCCTCAGAGGTCCGTACTGCTTCCTCCCTCCTAGCTTTCCGAAAACTGTTGAAGACACATTTATGCAGACAGGTTTGGGGCGTGTGAGCTGCACTTGGCCCTGGGCCTTTGACTGTGATTGTGTGTTGTATGAGTGAAATAAATTACTTAGTTTTTATACTGTAAATTAGTAATTTTAATTGATTTTATATTATGTTTTTTATATATACTTGTTGTTGTGAGCCGCCCTGAGTCTTGGGAGAAGGGCGGCATATAAGTTTAATAAATAATAATAATAAATAATTATTGATACAATTTAAAATTATTCTTCTCTCACATATTGTTAAAAACACAAACATCCATTATATTTTGAAGCAGATTTAATTGTAATGAATTCACCATTCATGTTATCAAAGCACTGTGATATCACTTAAATAGCATCGCTTGGCTGGTCCAGTTACAGCAAAGTATAACTGAGTACCATCAACTTACTGATGATATATAACTGAGCTGACAGCTTCTAATAGACACCAAATAGGAGGGGTGAAAGTATACTGCCCTGTGACCAGATGAGAGATCATGGATATCTCATGCAACCTCTCTCCTCTTATCAACACTGACTGGTACCAACCATGGAGAAAGGTGGAGAATCACAGTAACATTGTACCTACTACTTGCCACAGTAAGTCCAAAAGGATACCAGGATCAGTGGTATTGAAAACTGCTGAGACATCAATAAAATCACTTTCTTCCTCCTGGCTCCTTCACAAGACATCTAGAAGTGCAATCAGTTCTATCTCTATACTATGACCAATCAAAGGGCCAACTAGAAAAGGTCTAGATACACCTCCTCACCAATAATGAACATCCAGATGAGCAGAGATTAACATCAACATTAACACAAGACCAATAGTCAAGAAGTAAACAATAATTCAATCAACAAAGAACAACCAACTCAGACAAATAAGTTAACAGCAAGCAAGAGCCTAATCAAGAAACCACCAAGAATGCACTCACCCATACTGACACGACAAGCCACTAGTATATAAAAAGACAATAAACGCCATTCCCTTATAGCACTGATGATGTTACCTAATTTGGTAATGAAATGTCTGCAAGAAAACAATCAAGCTTAGAGGACCCTACAGTTTAATCCTGAGCTATAAATATTTTTTAAAGGTCTAGATCAGGGGTGTCAAACTGCCAGCCTGCGGGCTGGTTGCATCATGCAGAGGCCACACCCACCCCGGCTCCGGCAATGCGAAAAAAGTCACAACATGTCATGACATGTCATGTGATGCGGTGAATTCGACACTCGTGGTGTAGATAGTTCATTTTCTTAATGGTACAGTATTTTGTAATTGCAATCCAGCCACCTTCTCAATAGCCATGTCAGCCATCAGTTTGGTTTTCATACCACACCCAGGTTTCAAATCAGACTGCCCATGGGACCAGACAGCATTCTGTAATTTCAGCTCTATCATTTTTCAGTGAGGTTTCTCCAAAACAGAAGGTTGGAGGCTGGAGGGCAATTTTCCAATTACAGTGGATTTAGTCTCTCTGATGATCTTTAACTGTTGTGATCATCGAGAAAACAGAGTTTATCTGCATGTTAATAGATCAAAAACAGCAGTTAGGAAAGAAGACAGATATCCACTGTGCACTCTTGTACATGTATGTTTATGTGAGATCTCCAAAGAAGATGGAAAAACATTTTTATCTTTGTTAATTTTAGGGCTGTGAAATAGAAGAATTTTCTTCTAATTTCTTGTAGCGGATGACTTTTCCCCCCAATTCTAACACTTGTTTTCTCTAATAGTTTTCTTGTCAAGCTGAGAAAGGGCAGACAGTTCTTATCAGAGAAATGACCCAGTGATGAACAGAAGGCTTGTGAAATTAAACCAAACAATCCACCACTAATACACAGGATTGCATTAACTCTGAGTGACAAGCTATATACATTAATGGCATCTCATATTGTGAAACATTGGTCTTTCTCTCTTGAAAGGAAGAGGTTTCTGAGAAAGTAATGTATTTTATTTTCTGAATGGATCTCAACTTCAGCAGTTTTAAAAGAAAATAGTATTTACATACTATTTCACATTCATGTAGTTCTAAAATATATTCCAAGATGTCCTCCTTTGGCTATGGCAGCAAGATTTCAGTTGTGTGTTGTTATTCATGATTACAGAAGAGAAAATAATAGAGAAGCATACTTGTAGTGTTTTGCAGGGGCAACTTGGATTTCATTGAAAGGAAATAATAAATATGTTTGAGCTCAACAAAGTCTGTTATGCTTGCATTATCATGAGCCCAAGCAAAATCGACTGTACTGAATCTTGATATCTCCTGTTAATACCTCTCTTATCTGTATCTTAAAGTTGCTGTGAGGAACAATGCAAGTCTTACTGCTTTCGTAGCAGTTTATAAATCTGGAATAGACATCTGCACAGTTGGATTTTTTTAAAAAAAATCTAGTTAAAGTCATTGTCAACTCAGTGTATTCTGTTTATGACAAGGTTTTTGTGGCATATTTAAAAATACAATTTGAAAATGTTACTGCTATGTAGTTATATACAGAATTATACAGAATTGGAAAGTGCTGTGAAGAATGTTTATGTTTATTATGCCTTTAATTGATAACTTTTGCTTTGCTTTTTTTAAGGCAGTATTTTCTCACTGTCTGAAGTGCAGAATTCCTGAACTGATTTTACCCTCCCCTTCTGCAGCAGTTATGTTTCTAGATATCCCTAACTAATTAAACACTATACCCTATATATCTAATGAAGAGAATTCTGATCCCCAAAAGCTTACACCGTAGTAAATACATAGTTTTGAACTACCACAAGGCTCTGTTTTTTGTTTATGTTTTGTGAAACAGAAATTACTAACTTAGTCTGTTCTATCAGTGGGAAGTATCATTTAAAATGTTGATATAATGAGACCCATCAGTGTTCATCTGATTTCATGGGAGTATGAAACCTAGTTCATTCAAGTGATGAATGTGGTAGAAAGGATTTGCACTCAGTTCCAGTCTATCTTCCCTCATCCTAGCAGGGAGTCCTAATCAAGGTACAGTTCTGACCCAAGCTTTAATAGCACAGATATTGGTGAGCTAATGAAGAGACTCTTAACATTTGGAATTTCCACCTTATTATAAGACTTGATTCTCATCCATTCTTAGATGCACATGGACCTTTTCCAAGATTTTTATTCAACCTATTATCTCTTTTCTTTAAGGGATACCTGATCTTGTTGCAGTAAATGTTTCCTATCTGATCCTAAAGAAATAAAACACCTCTACCAAGATACTAATTAGTCTCCTTTTTGTAACAGTTAATTAAGTTGATTGCATTTTCCTTGTCTTTTATCAATTATTTACATATGAAATATATAGCAATCATTTTCCATTGACACATTTCCATATCTAAGTACTATCTATAAATATTATAAATAAAAATGAGCATAATAGAAACATAAAATTAATATAGTAAAAATGTGATCAGGTTATCTTTGGACTATTAATACCATTTCTTTCAAAAATTTATACTCAGATGTTCTTTATTTCATTTGCATGTTCAGGGAGTATTCGACTTATGATCACAAAACAATGCAGTTGTTAAGTGAGCCATGCCCAATTTTATTACCTTTTTTGGTATGGAAATTAGGTGAATAATGTGATTGTTGAACAAATCTGGCTTGCCCCAGGGACTTTGCTTGTTGGAAGCCCCTGGGAAGGTCACAAATGCTGATCGCAGGATCCCAGGATGCCACAGCCATACATGACGGTTGCCAAGCCCCTGAATTTTGATCATGTGACTGCAGGGATGCAAGGACCACATAGACATGTGACCAAGTCCCTTTTTTCAGTGTAACTTTGTAACTTTGAACAGTTGTTAAACAAATGGTTGGAAGTTGATGACTACTGTATAGTTTGAATTATTTTCATTTTCATTCCTTTTTTATACCTCTGTTTAACTACATTTTTTGGTATTTAGATATTTAGTTAAGGCAGGGCTTTTCAACCTTTTCACCCATTGTACCACTTTTTGGATAAGGCCATATCTGAGTACCACCACTCGCCCAGCAAGGTACCAAAAACTTGACCAAAAAAAAAAAAGGAAAAAAATGAGAAAGTACAGGGAGTCCTCGACTTACAACAATTCACTTAGTGACTGTTTGAAGTTACAACAGCACTGAAAAAAGCGAATTATGATAATTTTTCACACTTATGCTTGTTGCAGCATCCCCAGGGTCATGTGATTTACATTCGGATGCTTGGAAACTGATTCATACTTATGACGTTCACAGTGTCCCAGGTCATGGGATCAATGGCTGGGGGCGTGGCCAGCTGATCACTCAGGTTGCAGGGTGCCTGTGTGTGTGTGGGGAATCTGTGGGTCTCTGGGATGGGACTGGGGTGGGTGCCTGCCTTCCTTACCTCCCTTCTCTCCCATTGTCCTTTCCTTCCTTTCCTTCACCTCCCTTAGTCTCTTCCTCCTTCCATCCCTCTTTCCCATTGTCCCTTTCTTCCTTCTTTCCTTCCTTTCCTTCACTTCCCTCTTTGTCCCTCCTTCCCTCCCTCTCTCCCATTGTCCCTTCTTTCCTTTCCTTCCCCTCCCTCTTAGTCTCTTCCTCCTTCCCTCCCTCTCTCCCATTGTCCCTTCCTTCTTCTTTCCTTCCTTTCCTTTACCTCCCTCTTTGTCCCTCCTTTCCTCCCTCTCTCCCCTTGTCCCTCCCTCCCTTCCTTCCTTCCTTCCCTCCCTCCCTTCCATTGTTCCTTCCTTCCCTCTCTCATTGTCCCTTATTTCCCTCCCTCTTTGTCCCTTCCTTCCTCCCCCCCTCCGTGCCCAGGAAGGGACAAGGGGAGGGGGACAGGCTGCCAGCGTGGCTAGTGGCTGTGCTGCTGGTGGCCATGGCGACATGCCAAACCTGCCTGTGCACAGGCAGAGGCAGAGGAGAGCTCCGCCCAGCTCACTTGCTCACACTTTGCCGGAAAACATGCAGCTTGCTAAGTTAGCAGAAGCGCCAGGATCAGCGCCCGGCTACAGCTGATTCGCGCTTCTGCTAAATTAGCAAGCGGCATGTTTTCCAGCAAAGCTCGAGCATGTTTGCTGGGCAGGAGCCCAGGAGAGCAGCTACAGCTGATCTGCGCTTCTGGGCTGCTCTGCAGAAGCGCAGATCAGCTGTAGCTGCACGCCCCGATCCTGGGCTCCTGCCCAGCTCACTTGCTCAAGCTTTGCTGGAAAATATGCCGCTTGCTAATTTAGCAGAAGCGCGAATCAGCTGTAGCCCGGCGCTGATCCTGGCGCTTCTGCTAACTTAGCAAGCTGCATGTTTTCCAGCAAAGCATGAGCAAGTGAGTGGGACAAGAGCCCAGGAAAGCAGCTACAGCTGATGTGCGCTTCTGGGCTACTCTGCAGAAGTGCGGATCAGCCCAGATCCTGGGCTCTTGCCCAGCTCGCTTGCGCAAGCGAGAGTGCAGGGACGCGGAATCGGCGTTTCTGAGCATACACTGATTCACACCCATTCATTCTTCTGAATGAAGAATTTTAAGGGGTGTGGAAAGCGAGACAGACTTATGGCTGTATTAAGACCATAGATGTAAGGTCTTAATACAGCCATAAGTCTGTCTCGCTTTCCAATTGTTTTTCCTCTCTCCTCTGCGTGAGAAAAACTTTTGCGGCATAGAACTGAAGCCAGGTGAGGTTCCTGTGAGGTGGCACAGGAGATCCTTGGGAGAGACAAGGACAAGCTTGGCATTTCCTTTCTCCCAATCCCCCTCCTCTTCTTCACCCCCTTCCCTGGCCTGCCTGCAATCTGAGCTCGCGGCTCCATTGCTTTTCTTTGCCTTGCCTAGCCAAGCTTTCTTCCACCCGCCCTGTTCCTGGGAGTGCCGAGGAGGTACGGCAGAAACACGTGAAGGCGAGAAGTAAAAAACAAAACAAATGCGGAGTTCCAGCCAGCAGAGGCTTGGCAGCCCGGCTGCCGAGGAACAGGACAGCGCAAAGCCAAGGAGAAGAAGGTTGCGGTTTCCTCCCAAGGGGGCTCCTTTTCTCCACCCCTTTCCCTGGGTTTGTGGGGGAGTTTCTCATCTCTGATGCTGACAGGTGCTCCTTTGAGCCAGTCGCGAGCTCTCTCACCCCCTTTGCTTCTCCCCCGCTTTCATGAGGATTGTGGTGCCTTTGGGAAGCTGATCATGCTTTGAACCTTAGGAGAGGAGGAGGAGTTCCTTCCTCCTTCCCTTCCTCTCTCCCTGTTGAGCCCCGGTGGGCTCCACATGAACGGGTGGGGGAGGGGTCGAGGATGACATGCGGGGTGGCAAAGGAGACCGGCGGCCAGCGCCAGACCTCCCAGCTGACAAGCGCAAATTTGGGGGGTCACCAGTTGACGGGCGCAGGAGTTCGGTGCAGCGGTGGCCTCCCCTTTGCTGACCTGCGTGCACGAGAAGAAGCCAATCCAGTTGCTGCACAATGAGTCTCTGGGGAGGGCGGGGCCTTGCTCTGCGTCTGCGCTCTTCATGCGCCTCCTGCAGGGCACATTTGGTAGAGTTCGTGCAGGCTGCCACCAAGCAGCATATTTTCCACAAACAAGTGAGGTGAGAAGGAGCGGAGCGGTGGGGAGGAAGGCGACACCGTGGGGGGGGAGGAAGGCGATGCCGAGTACCACCAGCCAGGTGGTCGCATGCCACCAGTGGTACGCGTACGACCGGTTGACAAGCCCTGAGTTAAGGTGTTGAAGGGATTTTATTGTGCTTATGATTTTATTATGCTTAAGCTTGATATTAGTAGTGTTATTTTTAACCACTTTATATTAATTCTAGTAGTGATACTTTGTAATCATTTTATATATAACGTTGTTTATGTGCAAGCAGTTTTGTAGGTGCCTTATATTGGGAAATTGTTTACATAAAAGCAAACGTCTTGTGCTAAATATACAGGAGATTGCTTACATGAAAGAAGCAAGGTGAGATTCAGTGGCCCCGGAAATAGGGAGAGGGAAGGTGAGCAAGGCTGGATTGATGTGTATAAGTCATCACCTTGGGATTTGTTTTTCTGTGCTTCCCTACTCCTGGTACAGAGACTTGAATCTCTTTGTTCTGAAAGGGTATAAAGAATGCAAGAAATCTTTTCTGTGTGTGCCTTCATCCCTCTAAGCAACCACGAAGAGGGAAGAGGCTACCTGGCTGTATTTTGATCAAAATAAAGTTGTTTTCTTGCTGAAACCTAGGCTCAGAAGTTTCTTTGGCTCTTCAAAATTCTTGAGTAGCCCAGAGGAGTTTGTGAAGCTAGGTGGAAAACCTTACAGCAGGGGTTTTCAACCTTGGCAACTTTAAGACTTGTGGACTTCAACTCCCAGAATTCCTCAGCCAGCAAAGCTGGCT
This sequence comes from Bothrops alternatus, assembly GCA_034064705.1. Taxonomy (NCBI): domain Eukaryota; kingdom Metazoa; phylum Chordata; class Lepidosauria; order Squamata; family Viperidae; genus Bothrops; species Bothrops alternatus. The sequence goes on along the minus strand of JARGCV010000053.1, from coordinate 5,851,075 downwards.
GAGGAATTCTGGGAGTTGAAGTCCACAAGTCTTAAAGTTTCCAAAGTTGAGAACCCCTGCCTTACAGTATCAATATTTTGTTCTAATATTGGTTTTCAAGCAAAACTATTATTCTGGCACTCAGTCATATAAACTAATTTTGAAAATTAATAGCTGAACATGTTGATGCTAGAATTCCATTTTATAACTTTACAACTTACTGGACAGTGCTTGGGCTAATAATGTTATTCTACAATTACACTGTAGTGAAAATGCTAATCCATCCTCTTTGGATTGTATTAAATCAATCACTAGTTTATCATATATTGCAGGTATTGAATTATGCTTCCCTCCTTCTGTCTAATTGAAAAAACAAGATTAGGAAGCCCATATTAAGGTATTTAGTGGTTTCTGACAACCATTGCAATTATAGTATTTTATTCCTTTTTATTATTATTTTTTTTAAATATTTTATTGGTTTTATAATTTTAACAAAAAGTACTTAAGATTCCAAAATAAAAGCACACATAAACAGCTCAACTTAGTACATTCACTATCATCTCTCTATTTCCCTCAAAAAACATAATAAATTTAATGTATTCCATTTCTATCATAAATTTCTATTACTACTACACCTGTTTTAAAACTTTATCAATTTCAATTACCGTAGTCAAATATTTTTATTAATTTTTCACTTGCATTACATAGACACTGAACTTTTTATTTTGTTCCTGAAATTTGTGTAAATGTATACTGTTATTATAAATATTATGTAATCAGCTTAAAAATATATAATACAACTCAAATATATATTTTAAAACAGAATTTAGCACAGAAAATGATATTTTTCTTGCATGTATGCTTGACATTTATAGAGGGAAAAAAACAAAATTTGTTTCTTTAGGTCAAACCATGAAAGTTGAGAATTATTGTACAACTGAAATCTGAGATTGACAAGGACCCAATTCACCACAAAACATTTGTCTGATTGAAGTACATAATTACCTTTTAAGTAGACACTCAAATTGCAAAGTTAAACTAAGCCTTAATATTTCTTTTTCATGTGAAATATAATCCCAACTTTTAAAAAATGAACATTTTAACAAAACAGAAACTAACTTCGATGACATTTATTTTATAATGATTAATCCAATTCTTGTTTAAATTGCCTTTAAAAATTAACATCAAAAGGCTGATAAGAGAAATGTCAGGCTGGATTTAATTAAAAAGAGGAATGACAGGAGAATGGCTGTCGTATTCTGTGGAGATTTTGCTGCAGTCTAATACCGTATGTATATAAACACTGACATCTAGTGGTGGCATTGCATTATCTCATCAGGACAGCTTAAACATATTTCTGGCATCCTTTGCGTCAGTGATGTGTTGATTTGGATGTAGAAATCTGAACTGCAATGAAATCTAAATTTCAGTGAAAGGTCTGTGCCTCCTCCTTTCTTAAGTACAGGTAACCCTCGACTTACAACAGTTCATTTAGTGATCATTCAAAGTTACAACTTTGAAAAGTGACTTATGACCATTTGTCACACTTATGACTGTTGCAGCAAGATTTACATTTGGATGCTTGACAGCTGGTTCATAATTATGATGGCTGCATTTTCCTGGGGTCAAGTGATCACAGTTTGCAATCTTCTGATAAACAAAGTCATTGGGGAAGCCAAATTCATTTAACAGTCATGTTACTAACTTATCTACTACAGTGATTCACTTAACAAATGTGGCAAGAAAAGTTGTAAAATGGGGCAAAACTCACTTAACAAATTTCTCACTTAGCAACATAAAATGTTGGGCTCAAATGTGGTCATAAGTCGAGGACCACCTGTATTAAGATTAATCATAAGAAATGTTCATCATAATCTATATCAGAATTGGAAAAATATCATTTTATTCTTTGCCTTACCCAGAAAAATATCTAAGCCAACTTTGGGCTCAATATTTATTAAGATTGTGTGTGCACACACATAGATATATCACTGTCTACTTTACAAGATGTATATTCATGCACATAATTTCTGTCATCTGAATTCTCAGTTCATTTTTTTATTGAAGAATGATCTCAGAAGCTGAATCTATCCCAAACCAACAGAATTCAGCCACACAAATCCAGGGAAATGATGAAAACAATTATTTGAATTATTTATAGATTTTGCACCCAAAGAAAGAAACTTTGTCTTTTGTTTTCACTATATGTGACACCATATCCATGAATTCTACCTATATGCAGTGCAGCAGAAATATAATTAAACTGAAATGAGCTTCATATTGGGCTTGAGATCGTTCAACTCTTCCCCCTTTGTGCTGTTTTACTAACCAAAATTGCCTTTTGCCTACTGCTGCTGCCACACATGGTCAAGATATCAATAGCTCTGTGTTTCTTTTAAGTGAGAAAAAGAAGAGGAGAGAAAAGGGACTAGCTGAAAAATTAGCATGGGGTATAATTGAATGATCTTTTTCCTCTTTGCTGCTTTGTGTCATTTCAATTAATAACACACCAGTTGCAAACGATGTCAATGAGTCTTAGACACAACTTAAATTTTGTGAAACTGTGGAGGCTGACAAGCCTGTCACCAGATGACCCGTATCCTGTTGGGTTATTGTTTCAGAGATATTTCCTTACCTAAACAAAGAAATGGAATGATTACAGGCAGGCAAAGAAACATGGGTGTTGGAAAGACTTTCAACTTCCTCATTGACTTCCCTTGTAGGAAGCTGGCAGGGGGTGTTGAAATGAGAATCACGTGACCAGGGGAAGTGTATGGCAGTGGAGCAGCATGGCAGCTCAGCAGCACCAAAGAAACCACAACTTTGGCAAATTTTAATCCCACAGATGTCATGGCTCTCAGATTTTGGATTCATTCTTTAAGTTAGTCTGCTTGAGGTACATTGATTCAAAAATGGTTGCCCTTTGATGCACTGTTTCATCCAATTGAAGGTTACGCACAATCAAACGAATATCAGATTTTTTTTTAGTAGTATATAGTGAAGGCCAAATGTGGCTCTTTTAGGCTCATGCCTCGGCATGCATATTTTCCAATGAGATAAACCGAGACAGGAAGATCATTTTATTACAATTTATCAGAATATTCAGACAAAAGGATTCCTCTCATTCAAAAAGAGAACCCCAAACTTTAGCTTATAACACCTTTTGTAGTTAGCATAACAAAGAAACACTCAAGGGGAAATTTGCTTGGACAGGATAACAGTAACCTCCCCTTTGCATAGGAAATCAGTTATATGTAGTCAAGCATGTTACACATTTGCGTCCCATAATATCACACATGTTCATTAAAATGAGGTCTGACATCAGAAGAGGCTTAAATTCTAAGGGAAAGGTTGTTTAGAGTTCACTAAAGAGATAAACCAGACCCCAATTTGTGCTAATAAACTTTTTCTTATCTTCAGATAATATTCAGCCTGTTTATTTCTTCAATTTAGGAATGTTAAAAGCTATTCCTAAATTCCCCTCTGTATTGTACCTGAACAGAGAAAATAATCAATCTGAAAATTTATCTTTTCAGTTTAGGAATGTTAAAAGCTATCTAACCAATCCATATAACTATCCTATATTCCAATCTGTAATGAACCAACATTTTAAAAGAGAGAAAATACATCAAATTGAAATACAAAATAGAAAATAATTGTGTTAGTTAACAAATTACATAATCCATGTCATTTGTCCCTCAATAGATTGGGCTGGCACTTATGTCAGGCAGAAAGTCATTCAGAATTTTTTTTTCTTTCATTGACCAATAAACATATATTCAATAAAATGAAGCAAAGTTAACACCTAACATCAAAGACTTTTGGCAACCATTGATAGGCAAAACTTACACATAAAATAGCAGAATTATGCTATTTTTAGAGAGATAAATTTATCCTAATTGTGTAATAAATAATGCAGTTAAAATCACCAAAGTACCTTGGAAATTTAGATAAAAGGGGGATAATCAACTGTTGAGAATGTCCCTGACAACACAAAAGTACATGCGATGTGGTTTTTAGGGTACCCATGTAACTGGGGCAATGTATAAGGAATCCTATATTTTCCTTCCAAGCTATGAGGAGAACATTAAATTGAGCTAAAGATAGGACTCTCCTGAATTTGGAGGCTATGATTGATATAGAAATGAAACTGATTTAGATGCTAAAATTTGATTATTTACAATTACATTGTTAGAAAAAGCAGCCTTCTACGTTTAAGATACTTTGTCTTAATATTGTTCTAGCCCAGTGATGGCAAACCTTTTAGAGACCAAGTGCCCAAACCGCAACCCGAAACCCACTTATTTATCGCAAAGTATCAGGGCCGCATCAGCATTGTGGTGCCCTTAGGGGGGTGGGCATGGCTGTGGTGGTCACAGCAGAATGAGTGGGCATGGTCGGGGTGGGTGTGGCCACCTTGATATTGCTCGTGGGGGGGATGCCTGTGGGGGCTGTGCAGGATTGGGGGAGATCCAGGAGGTCTCTGGTGGGTGGGGCGGTGGGCAGGAGGCTCGTCCTGCGAGGTGAGGCAGGGGGTAGGGCGGGGGTGCCATTGCTGCGGGGCAAGGTGAGGCAGGGGCGGCTGCTGCCTGACACCATCAGCCCCCACACACAGAGGCCAGCAAGCGCATGGGGGCATGCTCTACAACCTCTACTCGAGCTGCTAGCCAGCTGCTTTGCCTCCTTTGTGCTGGGTGGGGCTACCACTCCGGGCGCTAGCGGCGGCCTAATGGACCTGTGCAAGCTGGCGGCGGTGGTGGCAGGTGTGCCCACAGAGATGGCTCTGAGTGCTACCTCTGGCACACGTGCCATAGGTTCGCCATCACTGTTCTAGCCTGATCTGACCCTAAAGTTAAGATGGTATCACTGTAAAGTCATAGTGGCTCAGCTTCTTTTAGATAGCTGTTCCTCAAGATTTGAAGCTGTGTGCCAATATTAGACAGGTCGTCTACTAGGACTGTGGTATAGTTTTAGCCAGTAAGTAAAAATATTTATCCAGAGAATGAATTCAAGTTTATTGACTCCTAGGATAATATCTTAGCCAGTTCAATGGATTGGCCACCAAAGTCTAGCTTGTCTATTCTGGGCATTTGGACAAAGTGCAATTCTTAGTTTTGGAGTAATTTATTATTAGTTCCTCCTATACACAATACTGCACAAGTGATCTCAAGGCTCTTTTAAGGCCAGTGGAAGTCAGTGACAGAATTACTGCATCATCAGCATACAGTAATAAATTTATATGAAAGGTAGAGTTACTAGGATAAGTAACTAATTACTTTATATAACAATTGAATAAAACTAGTGTGAATAAACATCCCTGTCTAACTCCCCTCCTTGCTGGCATTTGCTTTGTGACATATCCTTGATTACAGTACCTGACCTTCAGTCTTGCATTCTCATGTATTTTAATGAGCAATAAAAATTGTTGTTTATTCTTTAATTTATGCTGCAGTTTAGATCTTGATACTGTGCCAAAAGCTGACCTAAAGTGAATTACTGCTGCATAAAGGGATCAGCACCAGGTCTAGATTGGAAGATTGGTTTCAGTGCATTAATCATTAGGGATCCATTGAGTGAATAGGTTTGAATTGGACATTCGGACATTTATAGTGCAGGGACACTGCAGAGGTAATATATTTCCTGGGTTCATATTCAAATGACATTCCAGCAATGAAGAAAGACATTCTGTTTATTTGGAATTTTCAGAAAAAGGGAATTTGAACATTTGCTTCGTTATAGCTATAAATACAACCAGTATTTCCCATAAGTGGACAGGGGGTTTGGGCAGTTAGGTTAAAGACAAATGGGACATAAAGCATCAGAAATAATATTTACCTAAAAGAAAGAATATTCTGCCCAGAAAAGGAGAAACAACTTCCTTATGTTAAATTCAACTCCTGTTGATGACATGGGAAGCAATAGCAGGGAGCCTCTATCTTCCTCTGGGATGTTTGCTTTGACTTTCCACCTGGCCAATAGCCCAAAGATTTCCTAGTTCTCTCTCATGTAAATACCACCCAGGTCTGACTACATTTTAGCTTCTTTAATCCAGCCAAGGTCAGGGTTGTGGTAATCTTTAAAAAGGGCTGGTCATTCCAGCGAAGATAAAAGTATGATAAAGAAGAAAAGGAGTTATTTTAAAACCAGGTGCAGATTTTCTTTCAGGTGAATGTGGTTCTCTTTCTCTCTCTTATACAATGAAACTTTATTTTATTTATTACTTTTTTTTACACTAACTCCCTGTAATTTGGGGGTTTCACAAATAAAAACAGAGAAAACAATAAAGCCCCTTCAATGATTCTGTGGACATCCCATCCCAATGTCTGGAGGCTGTTCAGGACTGGGTTTAATTCAACTCTAGCAAGATGAAATGACTGTGGGTATTTGAATTCACTGAAGACAAGGGTTTTCTATCTCTGGTTCTGGATGGAGTTGAACTTCCCCAAACAAATAGTGCAGACTGAGGGTCCTCCTGGGCTCCTGGCAACTGCTCAAAGAACAGGTGGCAGACTTGGCTAGGAGGGCTTTTGCACACATTTGGATGGTGTGTGTCCATCCCTTGACCAGGAGGCCCTGATTACAGTAACTCACAGCCTTGTAACCTCCAGATTAGACTACTGTAACATGCTCTACATGGGACTGCCCCTGAAGACCATTCAGAAACTTCAGCTGGTGCAGAATCCAACCATGTGGGTAGTAAATGGTGCCAGATACATGGCACATATAATACCATTCCTGTGGTGAACTGCCCTGGTTGTCAGTGTGTTTCCAGGTGCAATTTAAAGTGCTGGTGTCACCTTTAAAACCTTATATGGCTTGGGACCGGGTATCTCAGGGGTCACCTTTTTCAAGAATCTCTACCCATCCAACCAGGTCACGCAGAATGAGCATGCTTCAGTTGCAGATGCTGCAGATCTCATCACCAAAGAATGTCAGCTGGTGGGGTCCAGAAGAGGAGCTTTTTCTGCAGTGGCCCCTGCTCTGTGGGATATCCTCCCTTCAGAGAGCAGAATGGCCTCAACCCTATTAGCCTTTCGTAAGGCCCTAAAGACCTGACTATGTTCCTGAGACTGGGGCACTGCAACTGCATGAAGAAACTCTGTGTGTGTGTGTGTGTGTGTGTGTGTGTGTGTGTGTGTGTGTGTATTTCTGCATTATGCAGCCTTCTTGGCTGGACTCATGCAACTCCTGATTGCTTAAATATGGTTGCATACTGTGTTATGGGACTGTACTCTGCATTTATTACCCTGTAGAGGTACAAGATGATGGCAGATGGCAGTAAGGAGTATTTTCCCCCTCCAGTTGGTTATATTAAAATGGAGAGTGTCTTACCAAGTGGCTCTTCTGCCTAGAGTTCAGATTATCCATGCCAGCCCCATTGACAATGACATGGAAAATATCCTTGTTGAGTACAAAATGTAACATGGAAAGCCTGACTTTGAGATACTTTGCATATATGTTATACCCTATTTCTTCAAAAGGGATGTTAACAAATGAAACTATGATATAGGTTTACTAGTCCTAGAAAGGAAACTGGCAGAACTCTTGTCAATTTCACCCTTGCTCGCTAATTAAGTGCAACACCACAAAGCATCTTATGGAATATGCAACGTGGCATTAGGGTAGCATGACCTCCTTTCCAAGTCATAAAAAGAGTAAAAGGCACAGCCATGCAGAAGCCCTTGTCAGTGGGAAATCTGTAATGCCCTTATTTAGCAATTCAGAATCAGCAATTCAGCTCTTATCCAGTTTATATCAGCCATCAGTCTACTCTCTTAAAAAAAAAAAATTTTTTTTTGTTACAGACAGATCTACCAGCCTTTTGAAAAATGACTGAACACATTTAATAACAAGACTAATGATCTTCCAGAAGATCTATATGCCACTGGATATAAGGAATGCTGTTTTAATTTATTTATTCATTTATTTGTATCTCACCTTTTTATTTTTGCAAATAACACAAGGCAGCAAATATATCCAACACACCTTCCTACTCCTCGTTTCCCCACAACAACAACTCTGTGAAGTGAGTTGGGCTGAAAGAGAGAATGACAAGAGACTTGAATTCATAATCTCCCACGCCTAAGCCTGGTACTTAACCTATTGACCAAGCTGGCTTTCTGTGAGGAATGCTATTACACCCATATGCCACTTTGTGACTCTTGGTTCAGACATTACATAGGCAGAGGCTTCATCAGAAACCAGATGTCCAGTGTCTTTTGTCCCCAAGTGATGGATGGCAGTTCCCAGTGACCAGGGGGGAAGGATATATCATAGAACATTTTTATGTTAAGACCTATGTTGAAAGAAGCAATTTAGTTTAGTTTAAAAATGAAACAGTTAAGGAGGAATTTAGGCTTTTTCCAAAGTAGGCTGGGATGAGAAAAGGGCTGCAGGGTGAGGTCACCTCTCTAAAAATGATCAGTAGGACAACTTTGTGCTTCAGTTAGCAGGACATAAGAATGAGCATAAAAGAGTCCCCAGCCTATTTAATTTCTCTTCTTTCTTGATATGTGCAGTGATATAAACTCTGCCTCGCTAACCTAATCACAAATTAATGATGAATATATAAAAGAAGTGTGTGTGTGGTGTGTGTGTCCTTTTTAAAAAAACTTTGTGGGAGGGGCAGAGAAAGGTCATGAATGATAACAAATTATAACAAAAACTGGAAATGTGAGACATTCTTTCTCATTTTCAAAATAAACTATCTTATTGCTGACCATTATAGCCAAACAACAGATAATATTCTTAGTTTCAAAAACACAGAAGTCAATCATTTTTTGCAGAAAGGTAAGATTTCAAATGCCATAGTGAAATGTGTGGATCTATTTTCCTGTTTCTTGTTCCCTTTGATTTTGACTGTTTTGGAATCTTTCAAAGATGTGTTACTATCTGGTAACAATGTTTTGAAAAGAGAATTGTGGGAGAGAATATACGAAAAAACAAAACTGGAGAAGACCGTGGGGAAAGCTTAAAACTGCAGCCATTCCTTCTTTCTCCTCCTCTTTCATTTACACTCCCACATCACACACTTTAAGGCACTGGCATGCATGCATATTCGCTTGTCTCTCTTTAGGAAGGAGACAGAAGACAACATGCAGAAATGAAAGGATTTTCTGGGAATAAGCAAGGCTGAGACAGAGATAGCTGAGTTTGTTCAAAGGGAGGAGCGGGAGGAGGCTTCTTGGACTGTGTTTTTCATGGGCTTTGCTAGTGGGGTACGATGTCCTTGCAACCTGCCTGGTGCTGCTAGCTCCCATCAGCAAGAGACGGAGACAGAACTGGTTATCGTAGGGTAAGTCAGAAGGGACGAGGATGCAGATGGGTGTGGATGCATGCATGTATATATGTGAATTCATTTTGTGTGTATTCTACAGGGCTCTAGTTTTGATCATTCTCCTACCTGCATATATTTACAGCATTTCGTTTCAGCTCCTCTATGCCCCATCCTTTGTGAAGGGAGGGTTAAGGAAGCAAGCTTCTCTTGTGTGGCCCTTTTTGAGGTTGTGGCTCAGATTTTATGTTGGTGGGCTGCTTGCTTGTGAACAATGCATTTGCTGTAATGAGCTAAATATCACAGTACAATTCTGAAGATGTAAGTTAATACACTGCAAATAGGAGGGCAGTCAATATGACTGAAAAGTCTAAAGACAAAATAGTTTGCTTTAGGTGACATTTTGCATTATTCTTTCATTAAGGGGGTCAGGTTCATTACCTCAATAACAATTTTATTTAGAGCAAATATTCCAAAATCAAATGGTAACAAAACCCCTTCTAATGTAAACAGTGTTGCATAGTGCAGGCCAATCTGTCTAGATAAAAATTGGATTTGGTTAAGAGTGTTAAGTTTTATTCCTTTTCATATACTGTACTGTGATAATCTATATACAGTTTTAATACAAGAAAATATATTCCTGAGAATGAATTAATGCTGTGATTTGATAAGAAAGTAATATATTTTTTCCTTAACATGTCCTCTGGAAGAATAGGTTAATTAGTAACAATTTTGTGAGCCATGGTAAATATACAACTTGTACTTCACAGATGTTTATCTAAAAGGCAACATGTAAAATTTTTATTTTTGTGAAAAGTTATTTAACATGTATTATTCAGCACCAAATGTTAAATATACTGGTAACTGTCCTTTAAGAATGTTATCAGTTTTATTAATTTGTATATAGGTATAGCACTTATCCTAATGAACAAAAATTTAGATATATTGGGAGAATGATAGAATTATAGCCCTTTATGCATCGTGACCTATCTCAGACTTATTACAGTTGCCATGCCATAATTTCTGGAGAGCCATTAATTCTACAATCTGTGTATGAAGTGCATTTATATAGCTTGACTTTAAGGACGATGTTGGATGCTACCCCTTTCTTTATATTCAGTGCACCTATAAAACAAAAGTGGATCCCAAAAGCAGGTACTTTTTATTTATTTTTCTAACCCCATTTCTTGATTTTGAGAGGGAGGAGCAAGGTGGGTGAAATACAATAATTACTGACTTTTATCTCCTTCAGAAATAAGGAGATAAGCATTATAGTATAATACATGAACAGTAAGTTTACTTGGTTTTCATAATTTTGCATATCTATACTGTTTGTGAATGCTCAAAGTATTTCATATGCATTTTAAAAATGACATATTTTTTCAAAAAGTCCATACTATTGTTGTTTTATTGTTTTAATGTGATATGCTGTAATGTTATGGGCTATAATGTTATCTGTAAGTGACTAGTTCTCAGCCCCTTTTCCTTAGGGTGGGCACTAGGGGCTAGTTGGGACTGATGTGCACAGCCTCTCTGCCTGACCACCTACTGCAGGGTTGGTGTTGGAGCTCCTGGCTAATGGTTCAGGGGACTTTAGTCTGCCTTCCCTGGGAGTTGCAGTAACTCAGAAGTTTATGGAAGCCATGACTTCTGTGGGCCTGTCCCAAGTCATCCAGGCTAGGAATAACGATCACCTACCTGGTTTGGTATACTTGTCAGAGCAGTGTCTTTGTGTCCCTGGTCCCCTTGCACAAGCCTATTACAATCTGAGAGCTATGGACGTCTCTAAGATCATACCCCTCTGCAGAGAGGTGGTACCTATTAATTGGTCTGCCCTCAGTCACTGATGGACTTCAGTGGATTTCAGAAGGAGCTGGGAGTTATAACTGAAGATCTGCTGCATAGACCTGCTGAAATCCTAATTTCACCTGGAATAGGAGTGTAGCTGAAGTTTTAAATATGATTATGCCTAAGCAATCTCTCTGGACCCATGGATCTCATTGGGCCCTGTGGTATATGGATGAACTGAGAAAGATGAAGCAAGTGTCTAGTGCGCTGCTGGTGGAAGACAAAGAATGAAGTCTGTAGCAAGAGATCTGACCCTCGATCCCTGCCGTGCTGGGTCCTTCAAAGGTCAGTGCTTTCTCTGCTCCTGTTTAACCTCTGTACTAAACAGGTGAGATCATCCGTCACCATGGGGTGAGATGTCATCAGGTATTATCAGATATGCCGATAATAGTGTTCATCAACTGTGAAAGGAAATGCACATTGTGCAGTTATGAATGAAAAAAGGCCTAAATTAGAATTAATTGCATCTAATTCTTTCAGAAAAGGGCTGTCAAAAGGACTTGTGGACCATCCTTTCCAAGCAAAGAATGAATATTGCCTTCCAGCGCCTTTTACAAAAAGTGTACAAGAAGCAATTGACAACTACTCCTTGTATGTATTAACTTCTGAAATCGTATTTAGTATTTAAGTATTTAGCTAATATTTATCTCATTTTATTGCTAAAAAGTGAATAAATGCATAGAATAAGTTGATATGAGAAGACAGATTTTACTTCAAAGAACACATCACTTCAACATTCTGCTCCCCGTGCCATCTCAATCTAGCATGGCAATTTTAAATAGTGTAACATCTTCAAAGCCATTCATAATGTGGCTTGAACATTTATCTGGAAATTTAAAAATCACAAACTCTAGAAGGATGATTTCCCTCCTGTGACTTGAAATACATACAGCATTGAAATATTGCTTGGATTTGACAGTAGAGCTGATAGTTCTGGGTTAAAGCCTATGCTTTGCATGAGATGGTTCCAGATTCAGGTGGTTAGTGTGTGAAAAATTGCTTGAAACACTGTATAGTTAGCATTGAAAATGATCTTAAAAGGAAACTTTCACAAAATGGATCTTGTTAAAACATCCGTAGCACTATGTACAGTGTATTTTGGAGGCCTGTAATTGATGCTGGAGACTATTTTACTATAAATATTTGAACAAATAGATTTAATATCTATTTCTTCAGTAAGGACAAGCATTATGGTCCCAGTAGGAATGGAGAATAAAATGGGCAAGGAGGTGGATACATCATCATTCTATAAGACCTGCCATTTTCTACATATGTGATCTTGATATACTGTAAAAATGGCTGGGCTTGGATCTCAAAGCCACTTTCATTATCCTGCTCATTTTATATCCTCCACCTCCAGACACCAGTAGATAAAAGGAAGCAAAGATACAATTAAAATAATGTTAGATTCCCTTCTTTAACACTCCTGTAAGTAACAGGTTCTGTTACTTTAATAGCAGTCGCACATTAATATTTTGTGCACTTTTGGCCTCACCTTTGTTTTCCTTTCTGTCCTGAATATGTATATGGGCCTACACCTGAATGAACCTGTTAGCTTTTAACATGCCACAACATTATACACCTGTGGTTGCTGACAGACATGGCACTCCCTAGCTAGCCAAACTTCCTGTAGATCGGGTTAATGGGTTTAAAAACTATCCTGGTGGCTATACACGTTCAAATTATTGCCGAGAAGTCCACAGAATTATCAAGAATCAAGGTAGATCCAAGAGAGAGACCTGAAAAACTTTATTTACATATGAAAGGCTGTTTTGGAAGATATAGTTACAAACTAGTTACCAGAAAAAGTCCTATTAAACTCATAAATGGATGAATAGGTAGATAGTTCCCTCCCTATCTACTGCTTAGAAGTTCCATTAATTTTGCTAATTGTATTCCCAAGACTATAACACATAACTACTTAGGTGTACAGTTGAATTTAAATCCATAGTACACAATATCAAAATCTGTTATAAGAACAAAAAATACTTTTTAATTTTTTATTTCATTTATAGAATTATAGCTGCAATTCTACATGGCTTTAAAATGTAAAAACTAAAAATTATAACAACTTATAAAATTGCCAAGCATCCATATTGGGGAAAATAATGACATTATTTACATAATTGTAAAATGTATATCTCAGGGAGTAGAAGCAGTGTTACTGACATCTGCTCCTCTTCCACCATAGATGCCCAGGAGAGATGCTCCTGGGAGAGCATGTAAGTGTAAGACTTATGTAAATTTGTTCCTTTACAACAAATCTGTCACTGAAGTTTGCATTTGGAAATGAATATGTAAATATATATTTCACTATCCAATGAAATAATCATTGCTTTTTGCCATGTAAGCCAATAACATATGTACAGTATTTGCTACAATAGTAGTAGATGTAGACTAATTATTAATCTTTTATTGCCTTGGGATCTACAGGTCATGTTTTATTAATCCATAATATTACATTTAAATTTTGTTTCTATCAACAGGGCTTCTGTTTCATCACTTTCACCAAGTGGACAAACAACACCCACAGGTTTGAATAACTCCTGGTCAGGGATACAGAGCTGTACCACTGGCCCATCTACTGAAAGAAGTTCTGTTTGCTCTTGGGGCGATGATGTAGGTCAACCTTCAGTAGTAAAGTTGGTATAAAATGTGTTTAAAAATATGGTGGAGATTTTTAGTAATAGCAAAGCTTAATATTTGTTTGAATAAAACTTACTTTTTTTAGATAGATTCAGAGTCTTGTCTCTTCTTACTTTCAATTTGGTTTCTACTAGGGTAGAAACCAGGATATACTGAGTTCTAGTCCCACCTTAGCCAACAGGATGATATTGGACCAGTCACTTTTTAGCACCCCTAGAAAGCAGGCAATAACAAACCATTTCTGAAAAACCTTGCCAAGATTATTTCAAGGATTTGTCTAGGCCAGAGGTGTCAAACTGCCAGCCTGCGGGCCAGTTTCATCATACTGAAGCTGAGCCCACTCCATTCCCAGCAATGCAAAAAAAGTTGCGATGCGTCGCGCACGTCATGTGACATGGCAAGTTTGACACCCGTGGTCTAGGCAGTTGCCAGGAGTTAAGACTGACTTGAAAGCACAAAAAAGAATAACACCAAAAATAAAACTCCAAATTAACATTAAATCATGGTTTCTCTTTAAGACTATGAAGGAATACAGTTTATATTTATCAGTGTTAAATATTTTTTTTCATTGTTGTCTTATAAATTTTCTTACCTAGGAAGGAAAATAAAATAAAAATAAGTACATAATAGTAAAAGAATGTACAGGTAGTCCTTTCTTACCAACTATTTGTTCAAATTTATAATGGCTCTGAGAAAAGTGACCTATGACTCTTCCTTACGATTGTCACAGTGTCCCCACAGTGTCCCCATGGTCATGTGATCACAATTTGAGTATTTGGCAACTGTCACACATTTTTATTGTGTGGTACGTGATCAGCATTTGCAACAGCCAGCTTCTGACTAGCAAAGTCAGTGGGGAAACTAGCAGGAGGTCGCAAGTAACTGATGTGATGTTTCACTTAATGACTCCACGTAATTCACATAATGACCACTAGGACTTCTGGGACTGTTGTTGCTATGCAGCATCATGTGATGTTTCACTTAATGACCATTTAACTTAGTGACAAAGTTGCCTGCCCCAATTATGGTGGTTAAGGAAGGACTACCTGTATTGATGTCAGGATGATAAGCAAACTTTGAGAAGAGTGTACATGTCCTATGCTTGTTTGAACTTCTTAGAACTCCTCCTTTGTTTTTTCTAATCTTCTATTTCTGCTTTTATATTCATTACTAGTGAATATAAATTCCTCTGATATTATTTCTTTTAGATACTGCTGATGTTTGTTGTCCTAATTCTGCTTTTTTAAACATAATCATCAACGATGAAAGACTCTTTCCATGTAGCCTTTGTTCTACACCACATTAAATAATTCTTGTTGTTAAATAACTCCTGTTGTTCTTCACAAGTCCTGTATTCCTTCTGAATTTACTCATTTTAAACTTTGTTCCATTCATTCTGTCTTTGGCTAAGAACGTCTCTCATTCTCTTTCAGCTGATTCGTGTCACCAGTCTTTCCTATTTAATATTATCTTTTCCTGCTTCTAATTTATCTCACTCATCTTGTGCATGTATTTCCTTTGGTCACTTTTTGTCAGTAATTTTTCTTAGTCCTTCCTTCCTTCCTTCCTTCCTTCCTTCCTTCCTTCCTTCCTTCCTTCCTTCCTTCCTTCCTTCCTTCCTTCCTTCCTTCCTTCCTTCCTTCCTTCCTTCCTTCCTTTTAGCTGTATAAGAAAGGAAAAGCTCATAATAGCTGAGACCCAGCTAAACCATTGTGTCACCAAGGCCAATTTGTAGAAACCTACATACAAGACACAAAAGCAACACTTTTTTCCTGCCCTGGATCCCAGCAACTGATATTTCAAGTCAGTTTGTTTGTAATTTTGGCAGAAGAATGCCACCTCTTGAATTCTTCCATGAATGTCCTTTTAAACAGGATTTAATTTTTTTTGCTTTTTCTTCTCATTTCCTTCATTTATTCTTGTTCTTTTACTGATGTTCTGATCCACTTTTTCCAAAACATATTGTATATTTGAGGCCTTGTTCATTTCCTAAATTGAATGTTGTTCCTACTCTTTGTTACATAATCCAACTTTCATTCTGTTATTTACCCTTTAATTCCCAACCCAATGAATCACTGGAAATAAATTACGTAATGGGGCTTACTATGTCTGCCTGCCTGTCAGTAGGATAGCAATACTAATAGCACTTAGACTTATATACCACTTCATAGTGCTTTTACAGCACTTTAAGCGGTTTACAGAGTCAGCATATTGCCCCAACAATCTTGGTCCTCAATTTACTGACCTTGGAAAATGCAAGGCTGATTCAACCTTGAGTGTTCAGAATTGAACTGCCGAACTGCAGTCAGCTGGCAGTCAGCAGAAGTAGCCTGCAATACTGCATTCTAACCATTCTAAGAATAACTTTGAAAAACAAGCAGAATGAGACCAAATTTAGTATCATGAGAGAAAGCTAAAAAAAAAAAAAGGCCAGATCTGTCTTGGTGTAATTGAGAAAAATGGAAGAAATCGCCCAGGGCATTTCTATAGGAGGTGCAATGGGGGCATTGCCTTGGAGGACTGATGATTCTCAGCTCACGCTTCTGTTTGGTCACTTGACCCAGAGCAGAGACTGTGCAGCTTGCTTTTTTTTTTTTTTTGTAAAAAATTATTTTATTAAAACCATCAACATTAAACATAAGATCATATTAAAAAGCAATCATCATATAACCTGCAATACAACTCTAAGGATCAGTCTTTGTAAACGTCTGGTTTAGTAAACATTCCTCACTCCTCACGTCAAGCCTCAACTATACGCCTGATACATTTTATTTGATTGGTGTTTCTCTTATATGTGGTCTATCTACTGTTTCTAGTCTATCACCTATTGTTCATTCGAGCTTCAGAAATAAATTCGTCTCAGTAGTAGTGCAATCTTTTATGATCCCTAACAAAAGATCCTGAGGTAGAGATTCAATAACCTGAGGTAGAAGTTCAATACGCTTTTTCAATATTAAAGCTATCAACATTAAACATAAGATCATATTAAGAAGCAATCATCATGAAACATAAAAATACAACATTAGGTATTAGTCTTTGTAAGCGTCTGATTTGGTAAACATTCTTCACTCCTCACGTCCAGTCTCAACTATACGCCAGATACATTTTATTTGATTGGTGTTTCTCTTGTATATAGTCTATCCATTGTTTCCAGTCTATCATGTATTGTTCATTTGAGCGATCCTTCAAATATGCCGATATTTTCGCCATGTCTGCCAAATTTATTACTTTCAAAGTCCATTCTTCCATAGGTGGTATTTCTGGCTTCTTCCAGTATTGTCCCACCAACAGTCTAGCTGCTGTGATCAAATTCAGAAATAAGTTCGTCTCTGAGGTAGTGGAATCCTTTATGAACCCTAACAAAAAAACCTGAGGTAGAAATTCAATACGCTTTTTGAAAATGGTTTGGAGTGTCCACCATATCTTCCTCCAGAAGGCTTTAATTTTTCTACATGTCCACCATACATGAAAATACGTAGCCTCCCCATTGCCACACCTCCAACATTTAGGTTGGGTGTCTGGATAGATATATGATAGTTTTTTCGGATCTAGATGCCATCTATAGAACATCTTGTAGAAGTTTTCCCTTAACTGTTGCGCTTTCGTAAATACTACATTTCTCACCCAGATTTCCTCCCACGTTTCCATCGTGATAGAATGCCCAAAATCTTGTTCCCACTTTACCATACAGTTCTTGACTAGCACAGTTTCAGAGTCCATTTCTATCAGAACTCCGTACACTCGTTTGATGTGCATGATCCCCTGCTCTCTAATCTGTTCAATTAAGTTCTCGTCTGTCAGGGATATGCCCTTCTTCTTGTCTTTTTGCCACCTAGAATGCAGTTGCAGATATGATAGCCAGGTACCTCCTATTCCTTCATCTGCTAGCGTTGTTGGTGGCTTTAAGGAGAACCCATTTTCTTCTTCCAATACAAGTTTGCTGTAGGGCACCACTTCCTGCCCTTGAGATATGTTTACGTCCCCTATTGCGTGTCCGGGGATCGTCCAGATGGGGATCTTATCATGTAGAAGGTACTTATATTTCCTCCAAACCCACAACAACGGGGTTCGTAATGGGTTCTCCTTGAAGTTCTTGTCCGCCTTTTTGTCGTACACCAAGTATGCGTGCCAGCCGAATAGTAGACCATGCCCTTCCACATTCAGTATTCTTTCGTTCGTCATATTGATCCAGTCACTCAACGCCACCAATGTCGCTGCATAGTAGTATAGCTTTAGATTGGGCATTTTTAGTCCCCCTCTCTTCCTTGTGTCCTGGATGATTTTTAGTTTTGCCCTCGGTTTCTTGCCATCCCAAATAAATCTGTTGATGCCCTTCTGCCAGTTGTCCAAGTCCACATCCTTTTTGAGTATGGGTAGCACAAGAAGCAAACTCACCGTAAGGGGAGGGGAGCAGAAACAGACGAACACATACGCTGACACAACATATTATAAAGTAAATAGCCCTTGTCTATATAGCTGCCTCATTTAGTGATAGTTTGTAGTTATGACAACGATGAAAAAATAACTTTAAGACTAGCCCTCACATTTACAGCAGGTTTGTAAAGCAAAGGAAACCTGAAGTTTGTATGCACAGTCATGGTTTTGCTTAGCGACCATTAAATGAGGACTATCTGTATTTCACTATACAGAAGATTCCACCTATGGTCAATTCAAGGAATGTTCTGTTGCTTTCTCTAATTTAGTCTAGTCGTTTTTGGTTTTTTGTGCCCCAAAGATATTTTCTCTTAAGCTTCTTTCCTTCCTTTCATTATTTCCCTGTTTCTTTGTTCCCATTTGGTGTATTTAGATTTTTGTTCTTTCCCAGATTATCTAAATCTGGTGATGTGCATATGTGAACTTCTTTCCCAGATTATCTAAATCCGGTGATGCCCAGATGGATTGAATGGATATGAAAGGACTTGCAGTGCAACACACTCCTTAGATGAATTCAGGATAACAAATACTGTATTTTCATCTTGAAGCTGCTAGAATCAGGCTCAGAATGGTGCTGTAATTCCATAACATCATTGGCCAATATCTATAGTACTGCCATTTTATTCAGCTGCAATGCTATGTGGAAATAGTGTTTGAGATTCTTAATTTTAAAATCCATAGGAGTTTGATAAAGCAAATACTCAAAGAGTGCATCAGTTATTTTGGGATGTGGATGAAGTACTGTTTGAAGGAAAAGTGAGCTCTCAAACTGAGAATCTAAAGACAGAATGCAAAGACTGGACAAATAGATCACTTCACTTAAGGCAAGTCTATAAAAAATTTATTTTATCTAAGGTCTTTATTTTATCTTAGGTTATTATTTTCTGCATGTATTTTTACTTAATATGTTTAACTTGCCTTTTTTGCACTGGCTTAAATTACAAGTCTCTTGTAGTTTGAATCACAGCTGAGTTATATAGCAGTAGTTGCCACTGGCAGCTACTAAGTTTCTGGTCTTATATCAAGTTGAATTGAACTGCTCTGCCTATATTCAATTTCCTTACTTCGTTATCATATATTTTTTTTACAGGATTTTGGGAAAACAACTTCTTTTTCCAAAAGATGAGGGTTTTCAGCATTACCAGAGCAGAAGTTCTAGTTCTGTTTATTCAAAATCTCTTCCTACTTTGGGTGAAATCAACACCAATATGAAAGAGTATGTTGTCATCAATTTAAGAGATATTTATTCGTTGAGGTATATGATTGACATTTTAAGATTAAGTCTTTTTGGCACTCCCAATGTATTAAACAACCACATTCAACCAAATAGAAGCAGCATATTGGTAATTCATGCACTATGTGCTTTTTTAATAATGGGAAAAGATACTTTTAAAATAGATTATACAGTAATTAAATTTCAGAAATATTGCATGGAATAAAATAGCAGAATTTGCAAGAAATGAAATAACTGTTGACACGTAATAGTGATTGTTATGCATATTATATTGTTAGGTTTATATTTTGTTGAGTGCAGGGTTATATGATTAAACAGGAATATAGAGAACTAGACAACCCACGACCCGTTGGGTCATTCGTCTTTCCACATGTAATATAGGCATGTACTCTTTCCTTTTCCCTTACAAAACTCAACAGAACCCAGGGGTAGGGGTAACCTCCTTAACAAATTCTTCAATGCCCCCAACAATGGCAGAGTTTGTAATGTACTTCCTTCACTGGAAAGATTCTTGAAAAATTGGGAAAACTTTCAGAGATGTTTCTATCTTTAAAATATCCCGTGTTGAACTATATAGCATAGTCAAACACCAGAAAGTGTTCATAACATTTTGTATCATGTCATAAAATGCTTTCTGAGGATTTTTATGTCATAAAAAGTTTACAAATTTGCCAAATTTCAATTCCATGGGAGTCATGGGTTCCAGAATTTAAATGTATTTTGTAAAGCAAGCCCTTTTGAGGTACCTTGTTGCCTTATGATGCAGCATTTTGCCCAACTACAGTAGTAGTAGTAGTAGTAGTAGTAGTAGTATGAGGTAGTCAGGATACTCATCACCAAACAATAATCAGAAATGTGATAGAGATGCTTAACAAAATTATAAGTTAGCATCTATACTAATGTAATTGGAAAATATCTGAGTAGAGATGAGGCATGTTCTGTAAGATGTTCAAAGCACACTAAAGATTGTAAGAGGCTAATCTTCATTAGAATTTTACTTTATGAGTAGTTTTATTCTTATTTTTTTGTTGATGTAAATTGTTTTTTCTATGTGTTATGCTTGGAAATTTTAATGAGTTACCCTAATAGCTTATATATTACTCTTTCAAAAAAAATAGCATTTTGTTTCTTGTGTGTACCATAATTTAGGTTATGCATCTCAGGATCAAAACTGATACCAGCAGCTTTTCCAGTGCACAAAGCATTCAGCTCTGAATTATCAGAGATTTCTTTATCTGAATCACCTGGATATTCATTCTTGGAGGAAGAAGTTTATGATGCAGAAGGAAAAATGGAAGAATATCTTGCATTCGACAAGAAGGAACTGTAAATGTTCAGTTTTAATAGCTTTCATGGGAAATAATTATGACTAAAGAAAAATTAGACTTTTTATGAAATTGTTTACATATATCTGACTTATCTTTGCTTGTATTCTTTAAGCAGCATCTTTGGTAGCAGAAAACTGCAGGCGAAATTCTTTTCTCTTTAAATCAGTGAATGTCAATGATTGAGATTGGTAATATGTTCTAGACTGAAACTGTTTTCGAAATGAAACCTTCACCTGCTTTTTCTTCATAATAAAGTTAGCTAATTTAAACACATATGGTTAAAAGTTAGCAAATGTCATTTAACAAAATGTCATTTAACAATCAAAGAAGTTTTTAAGACCAGCTAGGCAAAAATTAAAAGTTTATTCTACAATAGATTGTTTGCATGAGCAAAGCAATGTTAAAAAGCTCTACCAATCATTTTGGATTTGATCCCTCTCTTTATAAGCAATTAAGCTGCTGAAGAATTTCAATTCAATCATGCATGCTTTTCTTAGCTTTATTGGAATTAATCATTTAGGCAAAAGAACATGAAGTGAATTTGTCAGAAACTTTTACTCTAAAATCATTTGTCTTGAAAATTGCTGAGAATATATGAAATATGTAAAATACTAACTGCACTACTTCCTCAGTACATATAACAGTTTTTCTGAAAGGAAGTAGAAATTTTCTATTGGATTCTTTGTGATTTATTTAATTCAAAATCAAATGATGGAAGAATATTTTGCAATATTGTCTGTATTGTTAGTGAGTGATCAAGTGATGGATACTGAAGGCCAATTTGTACAGTACAAATTGTAATAATCATATTTCCTGTGTGTATAAAATATAGCTTTTATGTGCCCATGCATTTACCACTGAGGCTTGGTAGAGTTTAAATGTGATAAAATCATAATTTATAATTTGATAAGTTCTGAAATAATACTGTGGGGCAGTACTTTGATCAAAAGGTACTTTGATTACATTGACCATGTTGTTATTAATAATTAATAGTGCTTAGTATTAAAACTTTAATTTTCTTCTTTCATTAGTGATGATGAAGATTTGGAGCAAAGGAATCCTCAACTTGCCCAAAAACAGATTAAACATGGCATTCCTCCTGTTTCTCCCAACTCCTGCATCAAAGAAGCTGTAACTGCTGAAGTGTTTGATCAGATCTGGAAGATTGTAATTAAAATATTGGAAGAATTAATAAGAAAATACTGGGAATCATCTATTTCAAGTAAGTAGAACATTTTAAAGACAGGCTGAACCATTCTACCTGGTTGACTTAATTAAGCAGAAGGGACGAGAGTCAAGTGGGATTAGGACAACTCGCTGTGGCCATCTTGCCATGGCCAACTTGCTACAGCCATTTTGTTACGCGTCCTGTGTCCATCTCGCCACAGCGGTGGGACAACTCATTGCAGCCAACTCACTGTGGGACAACTCGTTGCGGCCAACTTGTTGTGGAACAACTCGTTGTGGCCAACTTGCTGTGGGACAACTCATTGTGACCAACTCACTGAGGGACAACTTGCCAGAGACAATTCCATGCAGGATAATGAAATGTTATCTGCCATTGTTTCTTTGATATTATTTCCATTTTTGTCAATGGAAATAATATCAAAGAAACAGTGGTGGATAACATTTATTGCATTGATTTATCCGGCTTGGAATTGTTCCACGGTGAGATGTTCCACAGGAAGTTGGCTGTGGCAAGTTGGCCTTGGTGAGATGGCCATGTCAAGATTGCTGCGGTGGGTTGGCTGCAGAGAAATGACCATGGCGAGTTGGCTGCAGTGAGCTGGTTGTGGTGAGATGGCCATGTTGAAATGGCTGTGACAAGTTGGCCATGCCAAATTGTCCCATTCCAGTATGACTGGATTGGTCTTATCTTGCCAAGAATTTTGTCCACATCCTTAGGGTGGATGAATGAAAATTATCCATAGCAGTTACTAGTGTTACTGGGCAACTAAGATCTGTTATAACCAAGAACCCAAAGTTGGGGCAAACATGAACAATTATGTTTGTGGGTATCTACCAGACATGCCACAGAAGGCAATGAAGTTGCCCCTTCCATTTTAATAGGTCCTTGATTACAGACCTCACCCAGGCTCTTCTGGGTGTGCCGATGCATTGGCAATGGCAAAGAACAGTTGCTTTGTCACTTTGAGAGTCTTGGCATAATGTGGGCTTCAGCCTATCAGATGGTTCTGTTCAATGATACCGTATCCTTTTTTAACTCCATGAAAGAAATCCTTTAGGCTCAACAAAGCAAGGATTGACACTCCAGAAGCTATTAGGTCAATTGCCTTTAATCTCTGCCCTAGAGATCTACTAGGGATCTACTAGAGATCTACTGTGCAGAGACAAAAATGCCAGTTTAGGTGGAAATTGTTCCAAAGTAGTCAACAATATTCCCTTTCTGTGTCCCTATGGAACACTCTCTCCCCCCTGAAGTTGAGCAGGCCTCTATTCTCCTAGCCTTCCATCAAGCTTTGAAGACCTGACTTTTCCCCAAAGTGAGGATATATGATAGTGGTGGCGAACCTATGGCACGGGTGCCAGAGGCGGCACTCAGAGCCCTCTCTGTGGGCACGCATGCCGTTGCCCCAGTCCTAGGCCTTCAGCTGGGTTTTATAAAACCTTTTCGCCATGTGCAAAAAAAAAAAAAGATTCAATCAGCCAATTTCAACTTCTCATGGAGAAAAAAAAGATCTTATAAAGTTAGAATTGATTGATTGAACTTTTTAGTCCCACCCAGTCTGCCGTTACCACCACAGCCACGCCACCCAATGGGCCATGCCCACCAAATGGACCACACCCACCCGGCACTCGATGATGCATAAGTGGGTTTTAGGTTGCAGTTTGGGCACTCAGTCTCTAAAAGGTTTGCCATCACTGATATATGATTTGGTGCCAGATTTTAGTTGGTTTTAATGTTTTAATGTGTTTAGTTTTGTAGTTTTATTATGGTTTTTATATTTGATCAGGAGCCGACTAGAGTTGGTTTTTAAATGGGCGACTATATAATTGTTTAAGATAAAATAAATAAATAATCAAATAAATAAATTATATTCCTAATAGCTCCTCCAAACCATTAGATTAGGATTTCCTTTAAATCTGAACCCCTTCATGCATATAACACCCTCTCTATCTGTACAAACAAAACAACCTTCCCAACCTTGACCCATGAAAGTCATAGAATATTGATGTGCTGTTGACAGAATAGCTTCAATTTTCTGTCCGTTCCCCTAGAACAGGGGTAGGTAACCTCGGCTCTTTTATGACTCATGGACTTCAACTCCCAGAATTCCTGAGCCAGCTATGCTGGCTCAGGATTCTGGGAGTTGAAGTCCATGAGTCATAAAAGAGCCGAGGTTACCTACCCTTGCCCTAGAAAAACCACCTACCTACCAACCTTGGGAAGCAGAATTGTATCATCCTGGCAGCTGAGTAGAGAAAGTGACAATTATAAATAATTATTAATAATACATTGCTTCCAAAGTTGAAGCAAATTAAGAGGGTTCTGATATTGCCTGATTCATGTATGTATATTTACTATTTTTATGTAATAATGATCTAGAAAATGACAAGTATATGGAGAAATCAAAAATTACTGGAAATAAGTTGTCACATATTCCAGCCTCCCATGCTATGGTAGATACATCAAGTGTTCCTCCATCCAGAGGGTCAGAGGTTCGATCCATGTCTTTTGGTCTGCATTTTGGACAATCCCAGGTAAAATAATATCTTTTCATCAACATATCAAAAATCTTCATGGTAAGAATGAACAATCTTTTTTTCTTCATGTATTTAGTTGAATATTCTATTTTACTTGGTTCCCTCTGTCTCCATGGTTCTTGGGTACTTAAGCCTGGGACAATTTTCCTCATCATTCTTTTTTTCTTTTTCTTTTGGCCTTTGAGCAACATGGTAAGTTGCAATATTATAACAAAAGACCAGGGTAATTTATCATCATGTCTAAAGCTCAAAATATATGCATGTATGAATAAGCCATGCAAGAGATATTAATACTAATAAAAATAAATTAAATATTAATTTATTTATTTCATATCTTGAATTTAATTTCATTACTGCTCCATGACATCATTTTATAAGTTTGCAACAGAACATATGTAATAATATTTTAAATAATTTAATTATTACATTTATTCTGTGACATACTCAGAAACTAATAAATACTAAAATAAGTTTAAAAACTGTAAGAACTCAAAGCCCAAGTGGATTAAGGGGATAAGATTCACATTACTGTATTTACAATAAATAAAAACATGTTTGCCATATGCTGGAGAGATCATAAAGATCATACTGTACTAAACAGTGCATGGGGCTTTTACAAAAAAGATGCTGCTAAAGAACTTTTATATTTCCCATTGTTATACACAGTGAACCCAATCAAGAACAGAGTCCTTCATGCTATTCTTTAGAATTTTAAAAAAATCAATAGGTTGAGCTGTATATAGTTAATTTAATGCAGAAGGGAGCAATTATCTGGTGGCTGATGGCTGCTCCTAATAATTTGGGGAAAAATAAGACTAAAAATAAACTGGACAATAATATTCCCATGCTTGGTCCCGGGGAGATTTGTTTCCTCTTCTTCCTTCTTTCTGATAATAAGACTATTTTAGGGAATAATTATATTCTGACATTGAATGACCTTCATTCTCATTGAATGACATATCTGTGTTTCTTTCTGTTGCTTTCTTTAGGCCTACCGTTTCTCTAGCAGTTCACATGACAATTTAAATGGTGTCATGACAATTCAAGCTAAACCACTACAACAGAGATATTCAAGCTTCATTGAAAAGTATGTTTTAAAGTGATCTTATAAAATTACACTTTTGTATAGGCTGCATTTATCTATTTATTTCTGGGCTTATTTATTTTAGTTAGATAGTTAAAGTGTATTAGGATTATAGATTAGGTTTATAAAATGATAAAAGGAATAACATACCTGATAGAAATAGAACATCAATTTTATTTTTATTCAAAATATTAAAATAAAAACTCCAAAAAAAAATATAAAAACAAAACTAAAGAAAACTACACAAAAAGAATGCATAAAATAAAAAACAACACACACACACACACATATATAATTGACCCCACTTGTTGAATACTGATATACTTCAAAGATAATAACTCCTTCCCTTTTGCAATGCAGACACACAATTTATACATTTCTAGAACAGTTTACCCAACCCGCTTAGCCTGACATCTATCTACTATACAGAAACATAGTTTATAGTTTATAGATAAAAGCAACAGCTAAATTAAACGTCAAAATCCTCTGTTAATACTATAGTCTATTTATTGTATGATTAATTACATTTTGGGAATATGGGAGAAAGTAATTTGGGATTAAAAATATGCATTGCCAATTGTGTCTCTAGACAGTTGCTTCACACTTTTTATCTTGGTTATCATGAAAGGATAATACATTGTTCTTTGCTCAATTTATTATTATGTTTTACTCTCAGAGAAAGGCACTTGTGAGTTTCTTATTTCTGATCCAAGAATCATTAATCAGATTTGAAATTTATCATTTCTGTATTGGGAGATGCTGATCCACTTATTATTCAGCTTCAGGTTGCTGAAGACTTTAATCTTATATAAGTGGAGTGATGTTTGATTGAAACTGTTTTTCAGGCGTGAACAAGAAGACAAGCCACAAGGCGTGGGTTCCAGTATTAATTCAGCAAAGAATCGAGTGGGGCGAATGACTGACAGCAATGTCTTGTCATTACCTCGAGTGTTGCCTGGATCCTGTAAGAAAACAATAGCCCATCGTAGGTTACCATCAATAGTGCAAGATCAACTACGTTTAAAGACTCCCAATGTTTACAGTGATGAGGTCCTGCGAGGAACAAAATTGTAAGTCCTTATTTCTGTTCTTTGCTACTGTAGCTTCAATATCATGTTGAGTTCACATAATAGCATTTGGACAGCACTGAGAAATAATGTTGTGATTCTGTAACACAAACACTGCATTTAGAAGAGAACTATATAGTCTAAAGATGTTATTTTATCCTTCAAGTTATGAAAATAAGACTCATTGTAATCTTAGAAACAAATTAATCTAAGGCACGGGGCGGCACCGGCGACTCTTTCAGCCGTCTCCTGCGGCTCCCTGTCCTCAGCCACCATGTGCAGTCTGGAAAAAAAAAAGTGGGACTAAAAAAGTTCAACCAATCAATTCAAAGTTCTCCTGAAGTTTGAATTGATTGGTTGAACTTCTTTGGTAACCTCTTTCCTTCTTTGTACTGCACGTGGTGGCCGGGAGGATTGCTGGAAAAGCGTCCCTGGTAAGGAGCCACGGGTGGCCGGTCTCAGGGTGCCTCTTCCCTGCCCGGCAGGTCTCCCCTCGCCCTGCTCCGCTGCCGCCTCTGTTAGTTGGGGTCACCGGGGGTCTTCCGGAGCTTCCCCGCTCCACCTGCGCCTTTCGGCTGTCTCATGGGCAGCAGATTCCCCCGTGGCGCCTGCCTGGCCCTTTCCACACCTTCTGCGCGGTCCTCTTGGCCGTCCTCCCACTGCTGCTGCTGCCGGTCGCGCTGAGCGAGGCGGTGGCGAGTTTGCAACCGCGCCACTTCGCGGTCCTCCTGCTGCCGCCGTCGCCGCCGCCTCTGCAAGAGAAGGAGACCTTGGGCTGTGAGGGCGGCGGGGCCGGCTGGGATGTCCCTGCGGCTGCATTCTCCATTGCCGGCACGGCCGCCCATGGTGCACCCGGCCTTGGCGCCCTCCTCTTAGGACGGCAAAGTGGCTGAGGACACGGCGGGGGTGGCAGCTGGGCCGGGCCGCCGCCGCCAGAGCCGCTGCTCCCATCCTGCTCCCTGCCCGTTCGGCCGAGGACGCGGGGGCCGTGCTGTGCCGCTGCCACCGGAGCTGCTGCTCCCGTCCTGCTCCCCCTCCCCGCCCGTTCGGCCGAGGACCAGACGGCCGGGCCTTGCCGCCACTGGAGCCGCTGCTCCCGTCCTGCTTCTCCTCCCCGCCTGTTCGGCCGAGGACGCGGGGGCCGTGTCGCGCCACCACCGCCACCAGAGCCGCTGCTCCCGTCCTGCTCCAGACCTTCGGTTTTCTCAGCTTGCCAA
The DNA here is from genome assembly GCA_034064705.1 of Bothrops alternatus. NCBI lineage: Eukaryota > Metazoa > Chordata > Lepidosauria > Squamata > Viperidae > Bothrops > Bothrops alternatus. The sequence continues at coordinate 5,823,238 of JARGCV010000053.1, read as the reverse complement.
CGAGGCTTGCAAACTTGGTTCCTGCCAGGGAAGCTCCTTCCCCGAAGCCTGCAATTGCTCAGAGCCCGTCCCAAAAGGTGCTGCTTCCCTGGCAGGAGCCGAATTTGCAAGCCTCGTTGGCAAGCCGAGAAAACCGAAGGTCCGGAGGGTTCCCTCCTGATTTCGGGGTTTTTCTCGCCTGCCCGCCCGGGTGGAGAGCCTGTGCCTCCCCTTCTCCTGTGGCCGGGGAAAGAGGGCCGGCCCCGAGCCTGTCCCGGAGGACTTTTTAGGCCCTAGGCTCCACTCTTCAATCAAGCTCCGGTATGTGTGTGCGCATGCGCGCATTTTGCAGCTCCCAGATTTTTTTTTTTTATTGTTATTTTTTTTAGGGAAACGGGTCCAAGTGGCTCTTTCACCATTTTAGGTTGCCAACCCCGGGATCTAAAGAATGTAACTGAGCCTGCAAAATTTACTCATTTTTAGCACTGCAGTAAATTTGGCTCATGCAGACTTGTAGCACAAAGTAGCACAATAATAAGAGTAATGAAAGAATCCTATATGAGGAACTAAGCAGGTATGAGGAACTAAAGTAATAAGATCCAGATTTTTAAGTGGGAAGATATGCATTATTAAGATTGTGTAATTTTAAGTGGATGTCTTGTGCTTCAAAAACAATCTGCCTTCCCAGTTTGGCCACACCAGATGTGCTAGGACTATAATATCCAGAAATTCAGTTCTTGAAAGTCACTGTATTAGGGAAGATTGACTTAATATTTCTATATATGCAACAGAACTGTTATTTATTCACCATACTGGGTTAAGAAGCACTCTTGTAGCAGTTTAAGGAACTGAAATAAGAGTTAATTCCTATGTCCATGCTGCTTTCCTACAGATGCACTGCCTTAGATCGTTTGCCATCTCCATTTACACCTGCTATCCGGAACAAGTTGCCACCCATAAATTCAGACACCATTGATCAATATCTTTCAGTACCCGGACTACGCTTAAGCTTTGTAAGACAACTAAATTATTTGTGCTGTGAATTATTGAATACTTGTTTACATATCTATCTAAAGAATCTAGGATGTGCACATCAAATAAAAAAACTCAACTTGATTAAAATACAGTGTGATCAGGTATTGGATGAAGTTGCCAGTAAAACTTTTAATCATATCTTTGCATAATCCCAAAATGTATACATCCACCCACACATTCATAATTTATTTCAGCTATGAAACTTACCTTGAGTCGTCTTACACAATACACTTTTTCTCTGTGCCTAATAGGATTGTTGTGAAGCTAAAATGTCTATTATATAAATTATTCAGATATATAAAATAGATCTATATATGGAGATGATGAATGCTGCAAAGACTAAGAGATTGGATAGTAATCTCCAGTGACTCTGAGTGCCAGGAGACAAAACGATCAATCATTAAACTCGCAATTGCAGCAGACCTTTTAAAAGGACACTGAGTATGCTAAGTGTACTTCTAATCACTTTGGAAACTGCTTGTTTAAACATTATAAAGTCTTAGAAGTCTTTGGAATGACAAGTTTGAAAAGTCACCTGGTGAGCCTATCTTTGTTTCTGAACAAAAAAAATGATAATTTTAAGAAGTTAAAGAATGTGAAATAAACAAAATAAAACAAAAATTTGTTTTTCCAGCTTGCTTAGTTTTAGTTTTATTATTTCTTTTACACTGACACTCATTTTCTTGCTTTGAAAATTCACATAATAAGCCAGTACATCTTGCATTAAAAACATGATGTTTGCAGTTATGAAATCCAAAAAGTTAATTGTAGTCTACAGATTAAAAGGCCAGCTATCTTAATATCATGAACTACAAATTCAGACAAAATGCAGCCTTTGGGTTCAGAGTTCTCTTTCCAATCTGGTTTTCTGGTAGAGAAGGTATAAAGGATGAGACTTGGAGCTGCACTTGAAAGTAGATCTTGGCACACTGCAGATTTTTGTGTTAGCAACAGGTGGTAAAACTGGGTAGATTATTCAACTCCAAATAGCTCCATTTTAACTGTATTTGTAACCCTATTCCATTGGCAAAAGACTATGTTAATGTTTTCATTAAAACAATAGGAAGTCCTTCCCATGCATGGCAATTCCATATTTTTGAAAAAAAAAATCAGGAATTTAGTACATGTGCTCCACTTACACAGCCATTTACATAGCCTATAGCAGGGGTTCTCAACCTTGGCAACTTTAAGACTTGTGGACTTCAACTCCCAGAATTCCTCAGCCAGCTTTGCTTTGCTGGCTGAGGAATTCTGGGAGTTGAAGTCCACAAGTCTTAAAGTTGCCAAGGTTGAGAACCCCTGGCCTATAGCATTCTTTAATCACAGTTATCATTTCTAGTCTTGAGCAGACCCCTATGCAATTAAAGATTTCTCTGTCCGTGCTAAAATACATTTCATCTGAAGTTCCTTTGAAAAAAATCTAAATAGGTAATTTTACAACTTCTTGTCTACGTGCTCAGAAGCTGGTTGAAAAATTAGTTATTTGTGAGGAGGCAATAAAAAGTCAATTGAAAAACAGTTACATTGACCACCAGGAAGCAGGATATGACCAGCTTCATCCTCATTGGAATATACATAGCCAGACCTTATTCTATGGAGTTCAAATCCTCTCTTGGGAATTTTGCTCATCAGTCAGCAGTTATAGGTGACTATATACAGTGCATTGGCTTTCAGAACTATTTGAGCCCTGGTGCACAATAGTGTTGCAGGAAGGGATACTATATATAGACTATCCGTCTATAATAGTCCTCAACTAATAATCATTCATTTAGCGACCAAAGTTACAACTGCACTTAAAAAAGTAACAACTGATCCTCACACTCACAACCGTAGCAGCATCCCCATTATCAAATTCAGATGCTTGGCAATGTGAATGGCAGTGTCCTGGGTTATGTGATCATCATTTGCGACCTTTCCAGCTGGCTTCCAACAAGCAAAGTCAATGGGAGAAGCTGATTTGCTTAACAACTGCATGATTCACTTAACAACTGTGGCAAAAAGGGTAAAATCAGGCAAGACCCACTTAAGAATCATCTTGCTTAGCAATGCAAATTCTGCTCCCAGTTGTAGTCAAGGAATAGATATGTACAGAGATATCTATTCCTTAAGCTTGCAAGGAAACAGATGTACAGATATTACATATTGTCACAGCCCCTGGATACAATAATTGTATTTACTTCAACTGCTAATAATATTTTACATTTTTCTACCCAGTAATTGGTTGCTTCTTTTGTCTTTCCATTTTCAGCATAGAGGAAAACATGTTCATAGCAGAATATCCAGTGCAGTACCTCATGGTCTGGAACGACGACCCCATAGAGAGCGAACTGTCTTAATAGATCAGTTTTCAAGGCCCAATACAACTCATACATTCCGGGTAGGTTTGATAGTTTGTAAACATGGGATGAGAGTCAATTTGGCAGTTAAGGCATCAGGCTAGGATAGTGATGGCGAACCTTTTAGAGACCAAGTGCTCCAAAACCACCCCCGCTCTGTTCCCCGCCCCACCCATCCACAGAGCCACCCACTGCCTCCACAGATCGCCCAGACGTCCCAGCAGCGCCATGGCAGCCATGCCCTCCACCTGCATCCCATAGCATCATCTGTGCACAACGGGGCGCGAGGGCAGAGTCTTGTCTCCACTGCCCGGCTGCCATGTCCTTGGCTGCACTCTGTGTGGGCTACACCCGGGGGCAACTCTCCTCCGGAGGGCTGCTGGTGGGGCCATAGGGGGAGGCGGGGCTAGGGCAATGGTGCGCGTTGAGTGCCCCCTCTGGCATGCATGCCATATGTTCGCCACCACTGGGCTAGGAACTGGGAGACTGAATTCTAGCCTCATTTTAGGCTAGAACTTCATGACCAGCTTCTTGACCTTGGTCCAGTCATTCTCTTGTAGTCCCATGAAGCAGATAATTGGAAATCACTTCTAAAACTCTACCAAGAAAACTGCAGGGACTTGTCCAGGCAATTACCAGGAGTCAAAACAGACTTGAAGGAACGATTGCCCTCCCCCCCAAAAAAACAAAGTTGCATGTGTGAGATAACAAATGCGTATTTCACCTCCTTCTATTGTTCTCACACATATGTCTGGAACTTGCCAGTTACTCATCTACTTGCTTCTAATCTAATATCTTAATCACTAATTATCAAAAGAAGCAAAGCATTCTATTAATTTAAAGCACATATTTTTCAGTCAGATACACCTCAGAAAAAGTCATCAGTTTCTATGGATCTTGCTAATCACTTGTGGACAGGCCAAGGAGTAGTAACAGGTAAGACCTGTTTCATTAAGTATATTTTTCAAAAGTGAGTATAGGACTACATCTTTTTGGATTACAGGATTATGTGTGATTTCAACATTATTACATTTAATATGCTGGCATTTGTTGGAGAAAGAGGTAAATTAAGCAATTTTTTTATTCCACCTTTAAGTTAAATGCTAATGATAAATGTGGCATGACTTAAATGTTAAAAAGTTGCAGCATCAAATCAATTTCTGCATTTTCTTTACAAGCTTGGTCTTGATCTTCATCAATATCCAACCCTTTTACTCAGAGGGCACTTTCTTTAAAAAAGTAAAGTACAACTAAAGGAGTATTTAAGATTTGATTAAGATTGTAAAAATTAAAGAGTTCAGATTGCAAAGATAGGTTTGAAAAGGAAGATGTGGACTCCTTTTCTAAAAGTTGAAAGAGGGAGAGCAATTCCTGAGGAAAAGGGGCGTTGTCTTACCTGAACGCCTTTTCTCAGCATGATGGTGTAGAATCCACTGGTGGGTAGTTTCAGCCTTCCTGCTCATATGAGACTAAGTCAGAGCTTTAGCCACGCCTCCCTCGGCGTGTCCCAGCCCAAGGGAGGTAAGGCACCCGCAGGGCCCCACGCGCGCCAGCAACCCTCCCTGCGCCCGCCACTGCCCCGCTAGCCTTACCTTGGCCACCGCCCGTTCGGGGCGGCGGCAGGCAGACCCAGGTGCTCCTGGGCAGCCGTGGCAAGCGGCAGCGATGGTGCAGGGTGACCACCGGCTGGGCCACCAGCTGGCCCAGCCCAAGGCGCAAATGACAGACTCAGTAATTTCTTTGTAGAACTGTATCTGCAGTTCTTTGGGCAGTCTGAGTTTTCTGAGTTGGTGCAGGAAAAACATCCTTTGTTGTGCTTTTTTTTTTATGCTGGCCAAAAGCTTGAGTGAAATGGTCACGTTCTTTCAGATGTGTTGGAAATTACAGGATACTACTTTCTTGATTAATTTAGCCAGAAACATTGCACTTGAGAGTTCTAAGTCAAGGAAATATTTTGATGGAATGGGGGTTTGACTCAGAGAAGAAGAAAAGGAATGCTAAACAGTTACAAAATAGATATCTGAGGCCTGGGAAACAAGAGAAATAAATTCAAAACAATTTGCCTTGATTGTGATATGAGAAACAGAGAAGGAAGTTTTCAAGTTTCTGTTGCAATACTGAAACCTCACTGAAGTACATTCCAAGACTCCTGCCAATTCCTACTTTGAGAAGCTGACAATAATGGATTTCTTTATTGTTGAAGGATACATTTTTGAGGAATACAGTGTAATAATCAGTGTAATAAACTGCTAATCAGTTTATCAGCTCAATATCCATTCGGATTATAGAAGAAAACACATTTACTAAAGAATGCAGTATTGCAGGCTAACTCTGTCCATAGCCAGTTCAATCCTGACTGGCTGAAACTTGACTCGGCCTTCCATCCTTCCGAAGATGGTAAAATGAGGACCCAGATTGATAGGGGCAATATGCTGACATTTGTAAACTGCTCAAAGAGTGCTGTAAAAGCACTATAGAGCAGTATATAATTTTAAGTGTTATTGCTATATTTCCTATCCTGATTTAATACCCGGTTGGCCTTCAGCAATGCACTCTGTAATGACCATTTGAAAGGTACAATTGGTGCAAAATGCAGCAATTAAATAATCTATTTATTATCTGGCACTATGTGCCAGGAACACATGGGACCTGTGATGCAGACACTGGCTTGGTTGCTAATATGGTTCCAGCTGCAATTTGGTGCTGGATTTAACCTATCTAATCCGTTGAGATACTTGCAGAGCCACTTCATCTACCCAGAGGAACTGTATGCTATGTGCATTCTGGAAAAACTGTTGGTTTTCTTGAAGTAGGGTGGTGAGGCCAGACAGAGTGTTTTTTCTGTATACTACAGCTCTTGGATAGTAATATCATTCTTCTAGGGATTATATGTAAAGAACAGCCACAACAAACAATATTGTTTTCCTCCTCTTTCTGCATCCAGACTATTTATTGTTATTTTAAAATTTTCTAAACTTAGCTGACCATCTATGCAACATAACTGGCACCATGTCAAAATACCTTTTCATTCAAATATATTCTCCCCAATAAGTGAGATACATATGAATTGAAAACCATTTTCCAAATAAAAGAATGTGAACTGCAAAACTCCCATAGGCTCATCTGATGATGTGTTGAAAAATGAGAAGGGGCATTGTCTTACCTGAATGGCTTTTCTCAGCATGATGATGTAGAATCCACCGGTGGGTAATCTCAGCCTTCCTGCTCAGATGAGACTAAGTCAATTTTAGCCACGCCTCCCTCTGGGTGTGTCCTTCCAGTTTTTTTTAAAATATTTTATTAATTTTATAATTTTAAACAATGAAAAATCCACATTAAATACAACTCAACTTAGTACATTCTTTTTCAACTTTCTCCCACACTCAGCATACATTCTTTTAGATGCATATATACAATACTTTATGGGTGTTGCTCGGCGACACCCCCCTTACCACATCCCCCTCTTTCTTCCTCCCTATCTCCTACTTCCCTCCTCCTCACACCTCTCTCCTTCCCTCTCCACCCTCCTCTCCTCCAACCATCCTACTTCCTCCCCCTCTTTCACTCCTCCCTCACAACCCCCTCCAGATGTAGTACAGAGGTACCGTCCGAGCAACCCCTCTTCTATCAGTATTTCTTTCTTATATATTACAAGTATTACAAGTATTACAGTTGAGTACATTATTACACCCCCCCAACCTACCCCCCCCCAGCTTCCCAGAGTGAATACAGGGTAAAGAAAAAAAAGAAAAAACCCCCACTAAATTAAACAAAATTATGATATAAATGCTAATAACAATTTAACTATATGCTAAATACAATTTCTTAGATTGATATTTCCCTTGAATATACTCTATCCATTTTTTCCATTCCAACATATATTTTTCATTCGAATAATCTTTCAAATATGCAGATACTTTGGCCATTTCCGCCAAATTTATAACTTTCAAAGTCCATTCTTCGATAGATGGTAATTCTGCCTTCTTCCAGTATTGTCCCACCAACAGTCTCACTGCTGTAATCAAGTTCAAAATCAAATTCATCTCTATGGTAGTAGAGTCTTTTGTAATACCTAATAAAAACAGCTGTAGTGAAAATTCAATACGTTTTTCAGAATATTTTGAAGTATCCACCAAATTTTTATCCAAAAAGCCTTGATTTTTTTACAAGTCCACCATACATGAAAATAAGTAGCATCCATACATTCACATCGCCAACACTTAGGTTGTAAGTTAGGGTACATACATGATAATTTTTTCGGATCCAAATGCCATCTATAAAACATTTTATAAAAATTTTGTCTTAAATGTTGCGCTTGTGTAAATTTTACATTATTTACCCAGATCCTCTCCCAAGTTTCCATCATGATTGGTTGTCCGAAATTTTGTCCCCACTTTATCATACAATCCTTAACTAATTCAGTTTCCGAATCAATTTCTATCAATACATTATACAATCTTTTAATATGCATTAACCTTTGATCTCTAATTTGTTTAATTAAATTTTCATCTATTTGAGATAAACCCGTCTTCAAATCTTTTTTCCATCTAGTCTGCAATTGTAAATATTGAAACCAAGTAAGGATTATTCCTTCCTCCCTTAGAATGTTCAAGGACTTCAATTGTAAGACATTCCCTTCTTTAAGTAGGAGTTTCTCATAAGGCACCACATCATGTAATTGTTCTCTATTTATATTCTCTATTGCGTGTCTGGGAACCGTCCATATCATTTAATTTATACTGATATTTTTTCCAGACACGCAGCAGAGCATTTCTCAATAGGTGCTCTTTGAAACTCCTATCCACCTTTTTATCATAGACTAAATATGCATGCCAACCATATAATAAATCATACCATTCAATATTCAATATTCTATCATTAGTTAAATTGACCCAATCACTTATCGCTACTAAAACAGCTGCGTGATAGTATAACTTGAAATTAGGCATTTTCAAACCACCTCTTTCCCTTGTATCCTGAATTATTTTTAATTTGACTCTTGGTTTCTTCCCATTCCAAATAAATCTATTAATACCCTTCTGCCACTCCTCCAAATTCGCATCCTTTTTAAGTATAGGTAACATTTGAAAAAGAAATAAAAATTTAGGCAATACATTCATTTTGACTGCTGCTATCCTACCCAACATAGATAATTGTAGTTTCTTCCATTTTTCCAATTCTATTTGTGTCTTATTCCACAAAACTTCATAATTATTTTTATATAACTTCCCATTAGAGGCTTCAATGTCAATTCCTAAATATTTAATTTTCTTAACTATCTCACATCCCGTTATTCTTTCCAATTCCTGTTTTGAATTAATATTTAAATTTTTAACTAACATCTTTGTTTTAGTTATATTTAATTTAAACCCTGATACCCTACCATAACTTTTAATTATCTCCATCAATCTCTTGGCTGACTGTATTGGTTGAGTCAATGTCACAACCAAATCATCTGCAAAAGCACGTAATCTTGTTGTCTAATCTCTATACCTTTTAAATCATCTGCTCCTCTTATCCTATTCAATAAAACCTCTAAAGTTAAAACAAACAACAAAGGGGATAATGGACATCCCTGTCTGGTACCTTTCTCTATGTTAAATGAATCTGTTAAGTCCCCATTCACAATAATCTGCCCTGTTTGTTTCTGATAAATTGCCAATATAGAATTAATAAACTGATCCCCCATTTCCATCCTAACAATCAATTTTTTCAAAAACAACCAATTCAATCTATCAAATGCTTTTTCCGCGTCCAAAACCATAAGAACTGCGGGCACCTGAGTATTCTTCTCCAAATATTCTATTATATTAATAAGTTGTAATAGATACCGCTTGAATTCTATTTGGAAAGCAAAAGATTTTTTTGTGAATGTGATGAAGGCTGGCAAACCCCCATCTCCAACACTGAAAAGCACAGAACCACATAAAGAAGGAAATAAAGAGCAAAAAGAACAACTACAGCTTGAGGAGTTACAACCTCATGGGGCAACAGGGGTTGATAAAGGAGATTTATTGGAGCTGCCTGAGCGGAGCCTTGATATATTTTAGCCTTTGGAAGTAGAGATGCCTAGAGATCAAAGGCAAACTCGGGCAACTACTAAACGTAAGGAACAAAAAAAAAAGGAACAACAAGACCGATCTACAATTCAAGCAGCAGTGTCTACAAGTGTGGAAGCCATGGGAGCTCGACCAAAGGAAAAAAAAATTCGAATTGGTCTTGCAAAGGCTTTCTGGAATTGGTCATATCAAATAAATTTTTGACATGGAATGTCAATGGTTTAAATTCTCCACAGAAAAGGAAGAAGATATTTCATTATTTGATTCAATGTAAAAATGAGTGAATGAAGGGTCCAAGCGAAAGACCACCCTATCCTTAAAAAAGATATATAATCACTCAGAAATTCGCCTAGCAGATGTAATAGCTACCAAGAATGCCACCTTTAAGGAAAGAAACTGAAGAGAACAAGACCTGAGTGGCTCAAATGATGAGGAAGGCAGGGCTTGTAAGACCTTAGGTAAGTCCCAAGATGGATAACGATGTATGGGTGGCGGTCTGTCATTGACCGCCCCTTTCAGAAATGCGCTGACTGCTGGATGTTGTGCCAAAGGAACCGTGTTATCGCAAGTCAGAACCATTGGTAAGGCCGCAACCTGCCTACGGATGGTGTTGGGTGATAATCCCTTATTCAATCCTTCCAAAAGATAATCTAATATATTAGGTATAGTGACCGACAGTGGATTGAGATGTTGTTTAACGCACCACGTACAGAAATTCCTCCACTGGCATCGTAAATTCTGTTAGTCGATGGGCAACTTGAAGCCTGGGTCAATGAGATCACCCCTGATGAAAAGTGTTGCCTAGTTAAACCTTCCCACTCAAGTGCCAAATGGCTAACTGGAGCCACTGTGGGTCCAGATGTTGAAGCTTCCCCTGGCTGACAGCTACTCGGTCCAGGGGAATCTTCCACAGAGGCGAGAGCGATAGATCCATAAGGTCAGCAAACCACGGACGCCGTGGCAAGTGTGGAGCAACTAAGACTATCTCGGCCTTTTCCTGCAGCAACTTGCGAATGGTTGCCGGAATTAAGGGAAGGGGAGGGAAAGCGTAAAGCAGACCGTCCGGCCACCTGCACCAGAGAGCATCTGTTCCCTCCACTCCCCGTGAGGGAAACCTGGTGAAAAACCTGGGAAGATGCGAGTTTTGTGGAGAGGCAAAGAGATCCAGTTGTGGATGACCGAATCTCATTGATATCTCCCTGAACAGGTCTGGATCCAGACTCCACTCCGAGTGGTCGACCGTGACCCTGCTCAGGGAGTCTGCCTGCTGATTCACCTCCCCCAATATGTGTTCTGCTTTGATGGAACCCAGATTGGACTCTGCCCACAGACCCAGAGCTAGGGCCTCCAGCATGAGTGACCAAGACCGGGTCCCTCCCTGTTTGTTGACATGAGCCTTTGTGGCCACGTTGTCCGTCAGAATGAGAACGTGTTGCCCTTTCACTACCGAGGAAAACTGATGGAGTGCCAAGTGTATGGCCCTGAGTTCTAACCAATTGATGTTGTGAGTTAACTCTGATCGGGACCACTGACCCTGCGCCAGATGAGTCTGTAAATGTGCGCCCCACCAGATTGGCGTCTGGTCAGAATGAGCCTGGGGGGCTCCTTGAAGAGGGTCCCTTTGGTCATTGCAGAAAAAGCCCACCATAGGAGAGAGGATAGAGTGTGGTGAGGGACTCTCACCTTCTTTGTGGATGATCTGAGGTTCTGTTTCTGGAAGGGAAGAAGAAACCATTGGAGGTTTCTGGAATGAAGTCTGGCCCATGGAACGATCCCCATGCAAGAGACCATCTTCCCCAGCAGTTGAGACAGCTGGACCAGGGCAACCAACCTCTCTCTCTGAACTTGATGTTCAAGTTTCCAGATGCTGATCTGGCGCTCCTGTGAAAGGTAGACCTTGCAAAGGTCCGAATCTATTATGGCCCCCAGATGGAGGAGGCGCCTTGTGGGGGTGTTGTGACTCTTCTGAAAATTTATGGAAAACCCTCCGCCTTCAGATTGCAGGGTGTTGATTGTCACTTCCAGGTCTGACAGAGCTGACCTGAAAGAGCTGGACAGGACCAGAATGTCGTTCACATAACATTGTATGCGCACCGGAATCATTATATTTTATATTTATATTTATTCGGATTTGTATGCCGCTCCTCTCCAAAGACTCGGAGCGGCTTACAACATATATATAAAAACAATTGAACAAATCCGAACAACATTAAAAATACAAACCCCATACATACTCATCAATCACACCACAATCAACAATCATCCCCAGGCCTGCCGGCAGAGGTAGGTTTTTAAATTCTTTCGGAAGGCCAGGAGGGTCGGAGAAACGCGGACTTCAGGAGGTAGTTGGTTCCAGAGGGTGGGCGCCGCAACAGAGAAAGCCCTCCCCCTAGGGCCCGCCAAACGACATTGTTTCGTTGACGGGACTAATACGGCCAGGATCTTTGTGAAAACCCTTGGAGCTGATGAGAGACCGAAGGGAAGAGCCCTGTTCTGGTAATGCCGGTGCACGTAACAGAACCGGAGGAATGTGCGTTGTTCTGGGAGGATTGGAATGTGTAAGTAAGCCTCTGTCAGATCTATGGAGGCTAGAAAATCCCCTTTCCTGATGCTGGCCAGAATGGATCTTAAGGACTGCATTTTGAACCTTTTGTATTTTATGAAGTAATTTAGACCTTTTAGATCCAGTATCGCCCTCCAACCTCCTGATGCTTTGGGTACCATGAACAGGATGGAGTAAAACCCCTGTCCCTCCTGTTCCTTTGGTACCTGTTCTATTGCTCTGATTTCTAATAGATGAAAGATAGCCTTGGCTACCAATGTTTCCTTTGACTGGTTTCTTGAAACCTGACACCGTATGAATCAGTCCGGGGGATTTGAGATAAATTCTAAGGTGAGACCATGTTTTATGGTCTCCCTGACCCAAGCGTCGGTGGTGGTGACCTCCCAATTGCCGCTGAATAGCCCCAACTGACCACCTATAGGAGATTCGTCCCTGGCATCACTTAGACCGTCTGAAGGGGCGGCTCCCTGTGCCCCAAAAGGGACGTTTAGACTGGTATTGGCCCCTGGCTCCCGAGGTCTGGCGGTCCTGCTGGCGATCTTGTCTAGGGAAAAAGGATTGTGAGCTTCTGGGCCATTCCCAGGACTGCCCGGGCCGAAAGGACTACCTCCATTCCCAGGAGCCACTGGGGCGGAAGGCCTGTCTACGGAAATCCTGTTGCGGTCGTCTATCCGACCTTTTGGAGGGGTGTGCCAGGACCTTACGCTTGTCCTTGCCCTCAATGACATGAGGTTCAAGGATTGGACCAAATAAATGTGTGCCACTGTATTTGGCTGTCGACAGACGCCACTTGGATTTTAAATCCATCCGCCACTGTTTGAGCCACAGTAATCTTTGAGAGGCAACAGTGGCTGCAATGGATTTGGCGAAATACCTGGCTGAATGAAGCGATGCGTCTGCCGTGTATTCTGATGCTGCCACTAACTTACCCATTGTTTGATGTGTGCAAACCTGGTCAGGAGGAACGAGAGCCTGAAGTTCACGGAGCCACATGATTGAAGTACTAGCAAAAAAGGAAGCTGAAGTAGCAGCCTTAATTGCCCATGCCGAAGCCTGGTGAGCTCGGCACAGAGCAAACTCAAACTTCTTGTCCTCCGCCTTCAGAGCCTCCGCCATATCTCCTGGAATAGCAGTTGTGGAAAATAAGGAAGTTAGTGGAGTGTCAACAGATGGCACCTCCAAGAGAGAGGCGAAAGAGGAAGATGCATTGAATAATTTTCTTTCAGTGCTATTGGGGGGATGAAAAGTGGCCAGGGATGACCACTGCTTTTCCACCGTAGCCCGAAATATATATGGAAAAGGGATCTCTTTTTCCTCCACAACCTTGTCTGCAAACAGGGGATTAGACTCCTGATTGGCAGAGGTGGAAGGTTTGTCGTCCAGTGACGAAGAAAGGTTAACTGTATTAACGGCCTTCATAAGTAGAGACCTGAAAAGGGAAGGGTCAAAAAGACCTGAGGATTGTGGCTGTTCTGGCACTGCCTCCTCATCCTCTGACATAGGCAAGTCAGCTACCTCCTGGTCCACTGACCCTTCCTCGCCTAATTGTGAAGAGGTCTCAGAAACACCAGAATCGGGAACAGTAACACGTCCCGTTTGTGAAGGAGGAATAAATGGAAGAGGTGGAGGCTATAAAGGTTTTTGACTCCTAGAAGAAGACATAAATTGAGTAAAATGTTTGCTGCATGAAATCATGAAACTGATCTGACCACTCTCTGTTGGTCCTCTAAACTGGCCCCAGCCGCAGTGGAGGCCTGCATGTGCTCATGACTCTGCTGCATGGAGGAAGAATGGGAGGATGAGCGGGGGGGGAACCAACCTGTTCGGTTTCCCCCTGAGGAGACCATGCCCTAGGGGTACCATATGAAGGCGCATACGTGGGCGCAAACGGGGAAGTGTCCAGTGGAACGGGGGGAACCATTTCAGCCTCACTGGACATGAGCCTTTGAGCTTTGGAGAATTCCCTCTCCAGTGCCTGATGTCTCCTCGAGGCCTCTCGCTCGGCTGCTTTAGAAGTCTCCCTGGGTGCCAAATGTTTTGTCTTGGCCTTTTTCTTCCCCCCCGCTTCCGAATCAGCTGATCTGCGCTTTGATTGTGCCTGTGCGGGGGGAACATCAGTCACTTGTGTTGCCTGGGGCGAGTCACTGTCTGCCATTGTAATCAGGATATACCAAATAGGAAATACCTGTCAGTGGGGGGAGCCTAAACATGCAGATCTGATTGTCAGAGAGGGAAAACAACCCACTTTCTGAACAACAACAATGGCAAGTCAGCCAGACAGTTCACTAAGACTGCCTGTCTAGGCCTGTGACACCGTGCCACAAACTAAAATGAACAGGTGGACTCTAAATAAATTCCTCCCCTGCTGAATACACCAACTAGCAATGAATTAATACCTCAGAACAGAAATAGACCAATAGCAAGCAATAATGAGTCACAGCAAGCACAATTAAACTCAGTGATTTGCAAATGCAAAAAGGAAAATGCTTCCCCCCTGTAGAAGGTCAGCCACAGCAGACTGGTCAGTAAAGCGCAGGCCCAAAGGAAACTGCTGGAAACACGAGGTCTTTACAAAATGGTGTCAGTGCCTGAGGCAAACAATCAAAATGGCGGGCGCATTCAAAGCACGCGGTCAAAATCGCGGCCGAGCTTTGTATGGTTAACAATTTGCCGGCTCAATGAGGAAAAGTCCTCCTCTGTGAGCTATACTGGGAGGGGAGCTGCAGACTCTCTAAAATCTCCCCCCCCCTTTCTCAGAAAGTAACTTGCAGTTTGTTGCGCAGCTTCAGCTGTGATCGATAGAGAGCCTGCTTCCAGAACCTCGTGGCGTCAAAGCAAGTGAAATGGCAGCCTTTGAGGGGAGAGAAATCTCCGTTGCTCGAGCCTTGTTGCGATCACGCACCTCCGCAAGCCACCTGCTTCTCTGATCAGCGGTCCCGCTGATCAGCTGGCTGAGGCTAAAAGCCTCGCTTACGATCGGCCTGCAACGGCCCGAAAAGGAGCCTGGTAGACTCATGGAGTCTAAAGGTCAAAGGAGTCCTCCAAAAATTTTGCAATTTGGTTTCAATTAATAATACAATGATTTGGAATTAGTCAAATAAGAAATCCAATTTAAAAAATCAATTTATCTATTAATTTGACCTAATCTAGTCAAGGAGCCTAAAATCGTGCGTCCTACTGAGCTGAGACTAAGTCAAAAAACTGGAAGGACACACCCAGAGGGAGGTGTGGCTAAAATTGACTTAGTCTCATCTGAGCAGGAAGGCTGAGATTACCCACCGGTGGATTCTACTTGCATCATGCTGGAGAAGACATAATGATGTCATTGTTTTGCAATATTGAAGTAAATATTTACATATGATCATGTGCATGACATTTCTCTTAATTTTATTTGGTTTAGCTATTTCTATACTTATTTATTTAACACTGAGGTCCAACCAGAGAGACTTTGAATGGTGCAGTTTGAAGAAGATCAAAGGGCACTCTGATTTGCTTGAACCTGCAAAGCAAATACCTGCGGCCTTTCCCATTGACATTTCCATACCTGCCATCTCTCCATCTACGTAGGGGATAGAGAATGGCTGCAGGAGGAATCAGTAATGAGAAATTGTCCTCAGCTGGCACTGCAATAGAGCCAGCAACACATATAAGAAGCCCAGCTAGCAGGCAAAATACTCCTTCCTCTCCCCGGGAATAAAACAGGAAAAGTATGGCAAAACCAGTGGAAAACTGTAGTCCTTGGATTACAGCAGCAGCTGGGATTGTGGTCACGTGATTGCATGATTTAGGAATGACAATCCAGGCATTCCCTATTGTCATTGTACCTCCAAATGCACAGGTCTTTAAGCGGGAAGTGATAGGATTCACAGGTAAGGAGTGTGGGGGTTAGGGTTAGGCGATGGGGAGCCCCGTCTCAGGTTGGATTTGAGTTAGGGAGTTTCTTTGGTGCGGCAGGTGAGGGAAGGAGGGTGCAGGTGCATGTCAGCACAGGGAGGACAAGAAAAAGAAGGCAGAATCCAGTGTGCAGGAAGTGAGGGAAGTGACTGAAAGCTTTTCTTGTGGGCTTTCCCATTAACTTTGCTTAGGGGAAGTTGGCAGGAAACGTTGCTAATTGTGATTAGGTGACTGCAAAATGCTGCAACTGTTGTTAAATGCAATGTGATTGCTAATCCCTGACTTAGGGATTGCTGGGACAGCTGTGTGCATGAGGAGCAGTCATAACTACCTCTTGTTTAGTGTAGTTGAAGAGTCATTGAATGAGTGATCAGTAAACAAATACCACTGTATTACACCTCTTGGTGGCAGAATTAATGGCACATAGTTACAGAACCTGGTTGTCTTTCCTGGTTGAAATTGGCCTTCTCTGCAGCACAGAATTAACATTAGAAAAAAAAAATCAGGGTTATATTTTCTGGTTGCAGTGGACGGTATCTACTTAAGTCTCTATTGCCTGATTCTTTTTTTTCTTACAGGTTCACAGTTCCATGCCAGGTCATTCCAGAAAAATCCGTCTCTCTCTAGGAGAAGATTTCAAGTTGCTTAATGACATATAGGAGCAAGAAGAGGAGAAAAAAGTATTGGCAGACAGTCAAAATCCTGAATAATTCAGCAATCCTTAGGAATAATGAAATGTTATCTCTGGGTGTTCAGTATCTGTGCATATTGCCTGAATGTGGAGTGCCATTTGATTTCTAAAAGTATAAATTTCTACTAAACTGAGTAAGAAAATGGCCTTCATGTTCTTATTTTCTTATGTGGATCAATTCACAATTATAGTTAAGCCAAAGGCTTCATTTTGTGACTGAGGACCTTTGAACATAGGAACTGGTCGTGGCTTTTGCTTTCTTCTACATTTCTGTATTCCACTGCAATGTGTTTCATAAAAGTCTTCTGATACAAAAAAAACATACTTGTTTAAAAACAAAGAATAAAACAAAACATAACCCTCAGCACGAAGTATTGCCCCTATGCAAACAATTCTTATCTAAAATTTAGCTTGCTTCCTATATAAAAAGAACTTTGGAGTTGCATAGCTTCCTTACTCCGAAATCCCCTGAAACATGCTTGTGGGGCCAGTTAAATAGCTTTTTAGACTCACTGATTAGAGAAAATATAACTACATTTTGAAATGCATTTCAATGTTTGGACTATTCAATGCCCTCTGCATGGGGCTATGCTTGAAGGACATTCGGAAACTTCAACTGGTGCAGAATGCAGCAGCTCAGGCAGTTTTTAGGGCCCCTAGGATGGCCCATGTATTACCACTGCTCCCTGAACTACTCTGGCTGCTGGTTTGCTTCCAGATGCAATTCAAGATGTTGGATCCCAATGGGGGAGCATCCCAATGGAGGTGGTTGATGAATTAAGAGGCAATCCCGCCTCCCCTCTGTGTATCCTGTTCCCCCCTTCACATCTTTTAACTATAATTTTATCTTTGATTGAAATTTCATTTTTATTGTTTTAGAAATATTTAATGCTTTTAATGCTGTAAGCCGCTCAGAGTTGCTTTGAAACAAGATGGGCGGCAAACAAATCTAATAAAAATAAAAATGCACTTAAAGGTTACACATGCTGAAAGCATACATCAACAAGAATAAAAACCAAACTCAGTATCTTAATATAATCCCATTGTGTATATCCTTAGATAAGCAGATTGACAACTTTGTAATCATGTACATTTTTGTGATTTTTCAATGATAATAATTAAGGTTATGATGATTAATGTGGGATCTTTGGATTTGAAAGGAAAAGGTGCTTTAGTCCTTTTACACCCACATAGCACCAACCACCACTTGTTAAAGCTCTGCATTCTGTAGCTGCCCTTAGCAACTGTAGTGCAATTCCAAGATTTGATTTGGGGAGTTTCATAAGGTGTTATGTATAAAGCCCTAATAATCATTACAAATCGGGAGTGCTCAATTTATCGTGGATTCTTTCCAGATTACCTAGGTGGAGCACATGCATGTTTACTAAACCACCAAACTAATCATTGCACCAGCATGTTGCAACATAATTTGTATGTTAACTCTATTAGTAAGTTAAGTATTAAGACAGTGCAGAAAGCATCAAGAGTCTTTCCTGAACAGTGTTTTAGTTAAGAAAGATTTTGCTGTACCATTTGGAAAAAGAAATCCTTAAATATGTAGAAATTAGAATTTAAACTTCCATGCCTCTTGTTTCTGCTGAATAGTCCCCTTGCTATAACTGTTTTGGCCTGTTTCCCAGTTATAAAACGTCTTCAAACAACATACTATTCTAGTAGTTTCCCTTTACCATTTTTAAAATGTACGGTAATCTCTAATTCCTTTTTTGCTGTTTACTCAGCGTCTGACTATTAAAGAATGATTTACAGAGCAATTTCACTTATTGCCAATTATTAATAAGTTAAGAGCTAGAAAATAATGCAGATGCATTTATTTATGCAGAATAATAGGTAGATTATCACAAACTGAGCCTATTGCTGAATTTTCAGATTTTTATTTTCTAAAAAATTTAATGTAAAATCAAATATTTTCCCTACTCAGTCAGCAACCCAATTAAACATATGCTTCAAGATCCAATGGATCTGTGAAAATGTATATAAAATATTAAAGTTTAAAAATTGCTTACATTTGTGTTTTTATGAAAGCTTGCCCAATTTACCCTTTCCAAATATATATGTGTAATTTACATGTTGATTTTTTAAAAAATATTAACTACTATAACATGATGAATGCATACATCTATTAATAAAAAAGCAGTTCCAAAATTGTATATATTTCATAATAAAAACATCATCATTAAGTGTGTGTGTGTGTGTGTGTGTGTGTGTAGGTCTTTGGTTATTCGGGTTTTTTCACCCCGTACTTTGGAACAAATCCAAACAACTCGCCGTCTGGAGAGCCGAAACACAGACCACCCTCAAGACAGACACACACACCAACAAACTCTGAAGACTACAAGAACGCCAGAAACAAACCCCTTCTCCCTCACAGCCACACATGAAACAAACAGTGCATAACATCTCAGATAGGATCCTCACCAAAGCCGAAACCAATGTCCTTTGCAGTCGCTCCCAAACACATCCCCACTGAAACCATTATATGCAGAGTTGAAACCAGCCTGACCAAAATCAACCCCGACGACGCTAACAGAATTAGACTCGAAATCACCAACATCCTCTGCATCCTTGAGAATCATTCATTTTTCTTTCATGTTCTGATCTCCTGATTTGCCCAGAAAGGAAAATCAAGCTATCCACACTGACAGTAGAATAATATGACACAGTAAGTTATTGTGAACAGTTTGGTGAAGTTGAACTTCGACTGAAATCAAGAAAATGGAATATATGCAATGTGGCCCCCAAACTGATGATGTCATCAGAATTGGTGGAGAAGAACTGAAGAAAGTAAAACAATTCAAGTACCTCAGCTCCCTCATATACAGCAACTGTGATAGCTTTCTAGATGCCCACACTGCTATCTATGCCCTTTGGAGGAAGTGGTGCCAGGAGATGGGTCCTGTGTGATCATTGGATACCTCTATGCTTCAAGTCAAAGATTTACAGAATGGTAGTGTGACCAGTCACTCTCTTGAGTGCTGAAAAGAGCAGACTCTACATGTGATGGAAATACAAATGCTCCAATGGTGTCTTGGACTAACATGATTCAACCACGCCATGAACGACAATATTTCATGTTGACTGGGAGTTGTGCCAATTATAGCAAAACTGCAAGAAGTAAGACTTAGATGGCATGGACACTTCATATGGTTATCGTGGCTAACGGGCCTGCTCCGTTGGCTGGGTGCCTCCCGCTAAACTGTAAGACCTGCGGGTGAGGCCTTTTGTTGCTGCCGCCATTATGTTGAACTTATTCGAAGGCCTTATCTTTGGGACATTGGGTTCCACAATTATTGTTAGGTTTTATCTTAGGAGGGACTAATACAGGCATAGCTATAATTATTGCGGCAGGATTAACATCTGGTACGCCTGTTTTTATTAGTATGTTTTTGACTTGTTTTTAACTACTATTTGTCTAATCTTAAATAATCTAAAGGTGTTTAATACTGTTTTAATTGATTTTTTCTGGATGTTATGAATGATGGGGGGGGCTGACTGATTGTGGAGTGAATCGGGTTGAATGGATGGGTGGTTGTATGATGAATGGAAGGGCCGACCCGTCTGCAATCGTGGAAGCTAGTGAAGGAGCCTTGCTCTGAGGAATCAGAGGGCCAGGCTATACCAGTCCTATGGGGAAGAGGCAGATACGACGGGAGGCCTGGGGTAGGCCGCTCTCGGGGAACAAGGCCTCGCTGCTTGAAAGCGATCTCTTGTTCCGGCCCCTGGAACCTCTCCCAGAGTACTGGTAACGAGCGAAATCCGGACCCTGGACTCAGGCTGCTTCTGCTCAATGCCAGGTCAGTGGTAAATAAAGCTCTCCTCATCCGGGACTTGATTCTAGATGGGGAGGCCGACCTGGCATGTGTAACTGAGACCCGGCTGACCCCAGAGGGAGGAGTTCCCCTCTCTGAGATGTGTCCAGCTGGGTTTCAGGTATGGCATCAACCGCAACTACAGGGAAGGGGGGAGGAGTGGCGATTATAGCTAAGGAGACACTCAGGCTGCGCAGACTCGCTGCTACCGAGATATCAGGTTGTGAGTCCCTCCTTATGAGGTTGGACCTAGGTGTACAGGTGGGTCTGTTGCTTACGTACCTGCCTCCCTGCTGCGTTTCCACAGCCCTGCCAATGCTACTCGAAGTAGCCGGGTTGGCGGTTGAGTTCCCCAGACTTATTGTCTTGGGGGACTTTAATGTGCCGTCACTCGGTGAGTCCTCTGGGTTGGCGTGGGAGTTCATGGCTTCCATGGCAACCATGGACCTGACACAAGTAATTGAGGGCCCAACCCATGAGAGGGGACACACACATGACTTGGTTTTTCTCTCGGAACAGCTGAGGAATGATCTGATATTAAGGGAATTAGAAGTGCTGCCCATGTCATGGACAGATCATTTTCTGCTGTGGCTTGAGTTTACGACACCATTCCTCTCTCGCAGGGAGCTGGAACCGACTAAATGGTTCCGCCCCAGACGCCTGATGGAACCTATTGGTTTTCAAAGGGCGCTTGGGGAATTGCCGGATTCGCTCGTACACTGTTCGGCGGAGTCCCTAGTGACGGCCTGGAATATGGCCGCTACGGGGGCACTAGACCGGATTGCGCCATTGCGACCTCTCTGTGGTAGCAGACCCAGGAGATCTCCTTGGTTTACCGAGGAACTCAGGGGGATGAAGCGCCAGAAGAGACGTTTAGAGAAGCAATGGAGGGAGAGTAGATCCGAATCTGATTGAACCAAATTGGGAGCTTATATTAAGACCTATTTGGAAGCAATCACTACGGCAAGATCTCAGTATCTTTCCGCATTGATTGCGTCTGCGGAATCTCGTCCGGCTGCCCTGTTTAGGGTGACTCACTCTCTCCTGGATACGGGGAGGAGAGAGGAACCTTTGCAGGGCAATGCCGAAGAATTTAATAGCTTTTTCGCAGACAAGGTCGCTCAGATCCGGGCTGACATGGACTCCAATTGGGATACAGTGTTGGCTGACAATGAGTCAGTCGAGATGACAGAGGCCCGTCTTAGTCCTGTTGAATGGGAGGAGTTTGATCTGGTAACTCCTGATGACGTGGACAAGGCCATTGGAGCTGTGAGTTCTGCCACCTGTTTACTGGACCCGTGCCCCTCCTGGTTGGTTTCGGCTAGGAGGGTGGTGACACGGAGCTGGGTCCAGGCTGTTGTTAACGCTTCACTGAGGGAGGGGTCCTTTCCGGCTCCCTTAAAGGAGGCAATTGTGCGCCCCCTCCTCAAGAAGCCTTCCCTGGACCCGACAGTTTTAAATAACTATTATCCAGTCTCCAACCTTCCCTTTTTAGGGAAGGTCGTTGAGAAGGTGGTGGCACTCCAACTCCAATGGTCCTTGAATGAAACTGATTATCTGGGCCCTCAGCAGGTCCGGTTACAGCACAGAAACTGCTTTGGTCGCGCTGACCGATGATCTCTGGTGGGCCCGGGATAGAGGTTATTCCACTATACTGGTGCTTCTTGACCTCTCAGCGGCTTTCGATACCATCGACCATGGTATCCTTCTGCGCCGGTTGGAGGGGCTTGGAGTGCGGGGCACCATCTTGCGGTGGTTCACCTCCTACCTCTCTGGCCGGTCGCAGTCGGTGTTTGCAGGAGGTCAGAGATCGGCTCCGAGGTCTCTTCCGTGTGGAGTCCCTCAGGGGTCTGTTCTCTCACCTCTGCTTTTTAACATATACATGAAGCCGTTGGGTGAGATCATCCGTCGACATGGGGTGAGTTGTCATCAGTATGCTGATGATACTCAGCTTTATATCTCTACCCCGCGTCATTACAGCGGAGCAGTGGAAGTGATGAACCGGTGCCTGGAGGCTGTTGGGATCTGGATGGGTGCCAACAGGCTCAGACTCAATCCCGACAAGACGGAGTGGCTATGTGTTCTGCCTCCCAAGGACAATTCCATCTGTCCATCCATCACTCTGGGTGGGGAAGTTTTATGCCCATCGGAGAGGGTTTGCAACTTGGGTGTCCTCCTCGATCCACAGCTAAGTTTAGAATACCATCTTTCGGCTGTGGCGAGGGGGGCATTCGCTCAGGTTCGCCTGGTGCGTCAGTTGCGGCCCTATTTGGATCGGGAGTCACTCCTCACAGTCACCCATGCCCTTGTCACCTCGAGATTTGACTACTGTAATGCTCTCTACATGGGGCAACCTTTGAAGAATGTCCGGGGACTTCAAGTAGTTCAGAAGGCGGCTGCGCGAGCCGTCTTGGGCCTCCCAAGACATGCTCATATCACTCCAGCCCTCCGTGAGCTGCACTGGCTACCTATTGGTCTCCGAACAAATTGAAAGTGTTGGTTATGACCTATAAAGCCCTATATGGCAATGGGCCAGGATACTTGCGGGACCGTCTTCTGCCCCATGAATCCCAGTTACCGGTTAGGGCACACAGGGTTGGCCTCCTATGGGTCCCGTCTGTTAGACAATGCCATTTGGCGGGACGTAGGGTTAGGGCCTTCTCTGTTGCTGCCCCAGCCCTCTGGAATCAACTTCCCTCAGAGGTTTGTACTGCTCCCTCCCTCCTAGCTTTCTGAAAACTTTTAAAAACACATCTATGCAGACAGGCTTGGGGCGTGTGAGCTGTGCTCTGCCCCTGGGCCTTTGATTGGGACTGTATGTTGTATGAGTGGGTATAGTTTTATAGTTTTTTATATTGTATACTACCATTTTAACTGATTTATATTTTTTACTTGTATTATTTACTGTGAGCCGCCCTGAGTCTGAGGAGAAGGGCGGCATATAAGTCAAAATAATAAATAAATATACAGTAAAGAAGACTCAGTGGTGAGGATAGCCATGTGTCTGGACCCTGATGGCCAGTGAGTGTGTGGCAGATCCAAGTAACAGTGGATGGATCGCATCAAGGAGGACATGGAATGTGTGGATGTCACCCCTGAACCCACCCTGGATCGAACCAAATGGAGATGGCTTTGCTGACAAGCGGACCATAGCATGGGAATAACACTAGAAAGAAATTACTGTGTTTTCATCTCTGTATAGAGAAATGAGCACAAGACATTTGCCCTCAATCAGCTGTGCTGTCTTGTATCTCTGTACCCTGAGGTCTTCAGGCAACTGAAATATAGGGGGGGGGGATATTTCAGTTTAAAAATGGAATTGGATAAATTCAGGAGATATTTGAGAGAGGGATGTTCTTGGACTATGTTTAAGAAAGCAATCTGATGCAAATTTCCATTAATGCAGACTAGCACAATGGAAGATAAAAACCAGGTCTTTGGTTACATCTAACAAACACAGAGGACCAATTAATAGCATGTTGCTGTTATTTAAATTGGACAGAAATTTCATTGGGATTAAAGTACACTGGGAGGATTAACCTTTCCTTTGATAAACAATCCCAGAAGTCTCTTTGTAACCTGTAGATGTCGCTGTAAAAACTTAATCCTAAAATTGTGATATAAAGTGGGAAACCAAAAGATAAAAAACAATACAATAGAGAATAGGAAAAGAAACTATATTTGTTTACTGAGAAATAAACACTTTTTAAGTTGAGTGATAAAACCTTTTAGCTGCTGCTTTGTCTGCAATAGCAAAATCCTTATTCATAAATGTAGATGTTCATAAAAACTACCAATCAACTTAACCCTTGTTCATATACAAGCTCTTTTGTGCTGCTGTTCATATTATAGCACCATGAGGAAATGATTTTACTATGATCTTGTAGAATATAACTTGTAAAAAATTAACTCAGTTTTTCCATATGGCATCATTTTCTGCTCTCAACTACTGCAAAGCATTTGGAAGTTTGTGTGACTTTTTCTCAACAACCTCAGAACAGTTAGAGTTGGCAAGAAACTTTATGTGCCAATCAGCACTCCCTCTGTTTCAAAATTAATTAGTATCAATTAACATTTTTTAAAATTTCCTATAGACATACAACTTCTGATAGAGGCTGAAATGTAAGTTTATGTGGAAAATGGATGTGATAATGATTCAAATGGTTCATTTGAATCTAGAAGATGGAGCAGCTTATATAAACAGGGAAGCTCAACCCAAACATACTGACTACAAGGACTGAGAAATATTTCACAGGTAAGTTGCTCTGAATTCAAGGGTGGAGGCAAGAATTTCAATAGAAAATATCCTGTTTCCAAGCATTGCATAATTCCAGTACATAAACTTCAAAATGTAAGTGCTGTGATTTCATCTGTACTGCAGCCAAGTTGAAATAAATAAAGTTGGCTGGAACCAAGGAGAACAACTATGGGGACCAAGACAAATGCCATTTCTGGAAGGTCTAACTGGAGATCAAGCTTCCTGATAGTACCTAACATTTTCCCCTGATTTTTACAGATCTTCTAGAACAAACTTGATAGTTTGAGGCATGCTGATGAAGCGAGGTAGAAAAATAGGAAATGCAGAAAGAAAGCCTCATGAGTGAACTGTTCCATGGAACATAAGGGTAACATTTTTCAGGTACAAAAATCCAGTTAATCATTTGATGAGAGTCAGAATCTCCTATTTTCTATTATGCCTATTTTTGTGACCCACACCACTTCCACAGAGTAATTCTTATCTATTTTTATTTTAATTCTCCTATGCCATGGAGAAATGAAGCATTAAGTATAAATTGTACAGCAGTATGCTCACACAGTGATGGAAATTTACAGGAGTAAGACTACTGTTACCCAATACTTGTTTACATTCAAAACGTAGTCCATTTGGTTTGTTTTTGTTTCCAGTCTGTTTATACCTTTAAACTGGCAAATGTGCTTGGATTATTAAAATAACATTTTATATATTGCTAGCCATCAATAGAGAGTGTGTTCCTTCCACATACATAGTGCTCTGCAATAAATTTTTAAGCTTTCTGTAACTTAACACAGCAAAACAGGAATTGTGCACCCAATTCTGCCTATTATTTTCTTGTTTTGAATTATATTTATAATGTGAAGTCACCGTAAAGAGTTTAACTAATGATAAAGAATAGGTCCCTTATTTAAAAAGAAGCAAGCAATATTTGAGGGATGTATGTCCAAGAACAAATTTGAATATTCTCAATAATATGCTGTTAAACTAGAATGCCAAATATTTTTTAATAAATTTAAAACAAATTATGCAGAAACTAAGAACTAGCAAACAGAAACAGTTAAATGATGTTTTCAATTGGTTTTTAAAAAATAGATCTTAAAAGCATTGCTTAACTTGTTCCTAGGTCTAAAGGAATACTTATATTGCATTAGCAAATAAAGGCTAAACAAGAACGCTAAAATCATTCCAAATTACATAGAGAATGCTTCCTGAACAATATATTCCTTTGCATAGTTTCTAAACAGATACTGGATTCACCCAATTTCTGTTTAGAAATATATATTCATTTACTAACATTTGAAATTGTTAGAAGTAAGTCTTCATCCTGGTTCATCCAAGCTGGGATAAATAAGCAAAATTATTAAAATTCTTTTCTCTTTGGATTTGAAACAGTTAATAGTCACATTTACCTCTTACACACAGACTTTGACAAACATATATACACAAAGACAAGAGAACAGAAGTCTTAGTTTTACACATCCTAGTCATTCCCACCATAAATTTCAGATAACTCAAGGTAGGGAAGGCACACATTTTAAACGTATCACATGGTTGCATAGAGAAGAGAGATAGAAAGAGAAAGAGAGAGAGAGAGAATCACTATTTCTTATTTTCCCTTTTAAGTACCTTTATTTAGCCAAATTGGTTTCCCAGCAAAGCCCTAAGCAAAGTCTATTTTTTTCCCTATAGTTTCTTTACCTATCTCTTTTTCATTCCAGCCTGGACAGGAAGCTGTTTCCTGTCCCAGGCTCCGAGCAAGCTTTCAATGGGGAAACCTACTTCCGAACTTGAATTGGAACCTCCCATGTATAACGGGATTTCCTTACCGCTAAAGGGCACTATACATCGGAAGCCTCCTTGTGAGACTTCTCCCTACCACCACGATTTTGTGAGTCTGGAAAAAAGGGGACTCACGGAGCTTCTCTGGATCCCTCTCAGAGTTCATGGGCTCCTCTGAGGGATCCTCCACGTTTTCAGACCAAAAAGGGGTCTGCAAAGACCTTCTGGTTTCCCTCTTAGAAGGTATGGACTACTCTCCGACCAGCTGGCTTTACACCACCATTTACGGACCCTTGGACCTCCAATGTCCGTGGGCACCTCTGCTTGCTCTCAGAGGTAGGTGGCCGCTCCCTTTTTGGGGCTTAATTTCCTAACTTTGCTTTGCTTACAGGGCCTTACCAGCTAGTTGCCCAAATCCAATTCTTTCATTCACTCATTCCATTTCATTTTCACACAACCTTTCCCTTTTCCCTAACAAAAGGTTCTGTGCTCTGACCAAACCCCCATGCTTTCCAGGTTCTGCCAATTAAACAGATCCTTTCTGCTGCTAGGAAAGACCAGAAGGAGCAAAATCCAACTGTGATTGGGGGAAAAAGTCTTCTCACTCACACAGATAGAAATACACACATTCCTTTGTTCCCCAGGGCTTTAAACTTAAAATTTAGAGGTACTCACCTTCACCTTCTTTTCAAAGCAGCCCTTGAGCTCAAACTCTCAAAACTCCCTTTACTACCTCGGCTCCACATGGGCAAAGCCTGGGAGACCCATCCTCAGATACAAGGGGGTCTGCTGCCAGCAAGATGGGACTTACCAGTCTCAGTCCATTGGAGAGGTTAGCTTGGAGTCCCATCTGGGGTGCCAAATTGTTAGACGTAAGTCTTCATCCTGGTTCATCCAAGCTGGGATAAATAAGCAAAAAGGCGACCGCTTTGGGAAGAAGGTTACAGTTTATTGAAGAAGCAGAAAGATGGTCCTTGCAAGGAGCAGAGAGGAAAGAGACCTTGAGCACATGGGCAGTAGGTTTTTATACCCCCTCTAGCCCTTTGGAATAGTTTCCTGTTCCTGTGGCATGAACCTTGAGGTTATTTCTGAGTGTTTTTCTAGGACTTGATATCTGTGGTTTAATCCTATTATCATATCCTGCTTGCCAGGTGATGGGGTTAATCACTCCTAGAGTTTGGGTGGGGCATGCAGATCTTCTCTTTGTCTTCTTGAGTGCCCTGGCTTCAGCTTTCTGATGGTTCTACATCTGCATTTGCAGAGAGATAGGTTTGGGGCCAGGTTTGGTTTAAAAAAAATCCTTTTGAGGAAAAATATATTTTTCTGCCTTTTTAATATTTCCTTCTCTGGGCTAACTTCCTTCAAAATATTTTAGAAACTCAGATAAATGTTAAGTTACATTCTTCATCATTTCTTGTCTACAGCATCAAAAGTGTAGTAAAATTAAATATAGTTAGCAAAGATGGCCATAGGGAGAGGAAAAAATTCCCTCTGCAATGCCTTTTTCTGGCCTATAGCAAATTACAAAAAGTTTGCATGTTTTCAGTTTTTCAAAAGCTCCTGCATAATGTATACTTTTCAAGATATCAGAAAGTCTATGGAGATTCTCAGTCATGGTGCTTTTTCAAAAGGCAACTGGACTTTCTTTATTTTTCTTTGAAGACATTTTGCTTCTCATCCAAAAAGCTTCTCATCCAAGAAGTGTCAGAACTGAAGAAGTGTCTTGGATGAGAAATGAAACATCTTCAAGGAATGTATGAAGATGTATGAAGTGTTTTTAATTGATTTGATTTTACACTGCTTCTATACAATCCCATCTCAAAGTGTTATATAGGATTTATTAATAAAAATAGGAAATTAAAATAATGTAAAAAAATCATTATAACAGGGTTGTGGTAAGGAAAGCAAAACAAACTTAACCATTTATCTGGCATTCAGACCAAGACAGTCTGAATGAAAGGATAAAATATAAGCAGGTACCGAAAACTGAAATAATGTTGTGGAAAAATTGGTTGTTATTCCCAATGTTGTAACCCTGCATCTGCCAACTCCCTTGTGTTCACTGTGCCACCCATTCTGCGGCTTCACCCTGCAGTGCCGCAGTCGCTGCCACCACCACAGCCCACTGTGAAGGGTAGAACTGGGCATATTGGTCCAGGTGGCTGATGGCCTGGCTGAGAAACAGTGCTAGGCGGTCTGGATCCCCATCAAATGTAGCTTGCAAGGGCGGAGGACCCCAGGACATGCCCTGGGGCCCAAACCCAATGGGCCACTCAGAACCCTGCGAGGCGCAACTGGCCTGCTGAGGGTCCTGACCAATAGGACCTGGACCCCGCCGGGCTGACGGACGGGCCACTGGAACTTGGCCCCTGGCAGGGCCACCACCAATATCATACTTCCTTTCCACGATGTCTGCAGTCGTCCAGCCGAGGCAGCCAGGGATGAGCTCCGTGCATGACTGAGACCGGCATACAACCTGAGCTTCAGCTAGCCAACTGGAACTGGGTTTGTGATGTCTGGACTGGCTGAGACCCTGTTCACTGCCAGCCCACAGCCTTAGCTCCAACCTCCCAACGTGGCCATGCAGGGGCATCCTGGAATCTGGCCTTTCCGAATCTTTCTCACAATACATCCATTGTGTAACTTCCCGGAGTGTAGAGTAACTCCACTCCCCTTCCTCATCATCGGTCAACTGCCTCTCCTGCCATTCAGTCAATTGGAGTCCGCGAACGCCCAGTATGGGCAGTTGGCAGGCTGCAGGAGCAGTCACAGCCAAGCTGTGCCACCACTCCCCTGAGGAACCCGCCCCCTGCACCATCCCTGAGGCCAACCATGCGTCAAATGCCGGCACATCTAGTCTGGTCTCATGCACCTTGTGGCATACCGTTGGCTGAGCGCAGTCCTCCACAGCCTCTGGTGTTGCCACATCTGCCGCAACTCTACCACTTCTTCTGCATCCACCACCAGCTCAGTGCCCTCAGCCATCTCCCCTGTACCTGCACAGTCCACAATCAGGAACCACCCGTGAAAACGGGTGGGGACAGGAAAAGAGGAGCGCTGACTTTCTGTCAAAGGTCCCAACCCCAGACCTGAGCCCAACAGAAACACAGTCAGTATGGGACCAAGGAAAACTTGGTTTATTCAGGCTGGGAAAGTAAAGGCACACTTTGGCTTACGGAGTGTTAACCAGCAATCACAAAATAAAGTCATTGCTGGGAGGTACTCTCTTTTGTTATCTGTTTTCACATGACCCATTTCTTCAAGTCCTTCTATCCACATGACTGGTTCAATTAATTATAATAGTGCTGGGTCAGTTTTCCAATAACACTGATCAATATTTTTCTACAACAATGGTAGGTAGCACAGCAGTTTCAGAGAAAAAGCATCAGAAAAAGATAGGACACCTTTTATAGTGTATTTTTTACTCATCTAATTAGAACATTCCAATATTAATTAGGATGCTATGGCTTCATCAAAGAAATCATTGAAGAAACATAGTAGCTAGTCAACAAAATCAGTGCTTGAGGCTGGCGTTAATGATCTTATTTAGAAATCATGACAAACTAACTCCAGATGAAAGAGAGTATACACTAAATAGTTTGTGTACTTGCAAAACTAGTTGATATGAGCAAAAGTATTAATTATAGGACACTGAATGCTAACATAATTTGAAGTAAGATAGCATCTGGAATAATTAAATGAAGCCACATATGAACATCACTGAAATCAAATTGACTATACGCAAACAAAAATTCAATCAACAAAAAACTGCTCAGTTCATGAACTCCTTATAAAATTACACCTTAAAAAATAAAAAATCAGACCATAAGATATAATCCCATGAATATTCTCCATAGTTATTTGATCAAGTTAGGAAAAAAGATAAAATATTGCTAACAAAAAAACTATGGGAGATGATGAAATGCCAGAACTATTTCAAAGTGTTACTTGTGCTACTTATACATTTTCTAGCATTAGATGAGGTGTTGGTCATGATCTGGATTGAATCACTCGTATTTTTTCAAGGGAAATTGTTCTCAAATAGTGCTAATGTGCACCATAGATGGTTTGTCAGAAATACTGTATGGGCATTTTGTGGGACTTAAAAGAGATATATATTGAATAACACAATAAAAATTATGGGAAAAATTATGGGAAAGAAATATTAACTAAAGCAGTACCATATAAAGAAAACCTATACAAAATGTTTTACAGATGGCATATGACACCAGTGAGACTAGTGAAAATGTTTAAAAATACTTCAAACAATTGTTGAAAATGCAAACAAAGCCCAAGTACTTATTACCACACCTGGTGGACATGCCCTAAAGCAAAAAGGTATTGGGCTAAAATACATTTATGGTTGGAGAAGATGACTAAAAAACAAATAGACTTTAAACCAGAACTGTTTTTGTTAGGAATAATAGGAGCCAAGTATGAGAAAGATTGCAGATATCTAATACTACATGTATTAACAGCAGCAAGAATTGTATTTGCCCAATATTGTAAAAATGAAAACTTACCAACTGAAGAAGTACTAACTAAGAAAATTTTAGAGTACGCAGAAATGGATAGATTGACTTTAGAGATTAAAGAGAAAGAAGACTCAGTAAACTTTAAAATAGTGATGGCAAACCTTTTAGAGACCGAGTGCCCAAACTGCAACCCAAAACCCACTTACATATCGCCGGGTGGGTGTAGCCCACTCGACGGGTGCAGCTAGAGTGGGCCTGGCAGACTGGATGGGCGTGGCCACTGGATGGATGTGGCTACAGTAGTCATGGCAGATTGGGTGGGCATGGCCGGGGTGGGTGTGGCCATCTTGATGTTGCTTATAGGGAGGAACACCTGTGGGAGCTGGGCAGGGTTGGGGGAGATCCAGGGGGTCTCTGGCAGGTGGGCTCACCAATGGCGGCTCCAGGCTGGCTGGCCTTAGGCCACTTTTAAAGACCATGTGTGTTGGGGCAATGGCACGTGCCCACAGAGGGCTCCACGTGCCGCCTCTGGCACGTGTGCCATAGGTTCGCCACCACTGCTTTAGAACATGGGATAACTTTTATCAATGGCTAGAAAAACAAGTCAGTGAGAAAGGAATGTGACATGTAATTTTGAATATATATTAGTAAGAAGGTGGCTACTGAGTGATTAATACTGTTTATGATAATTAACTACATCTATTATTCTTAGTTAAATACCCAGATAATATGCTGTTTGCTAAATATTGAAAATGTTATCTGGGAAAACCCCAATCCCAACCCATACCCCAATCCTAACCCCGACCCCATTTTATCCCTAACCCTCCGTTTTATATGTTTAATACTGAGATTCAGTGAAATGCAGTAATGCTCCCCATTTTTTTGATTTGTTCTTAGTTGGTGCCTAATTCCCTAGAATGAAATTTCTGAAAAACAGCAGCTCTTTTCCCTCAAAGACAAGGAAGCTGCTCTGATGCTACAAGAATCCAAGCATTAGTGGGAGAGAGCAGGTGATTTCTTCATTTGACTTACCTTTGAAGGCTCATGGACACCTTATAAGAAAAAGCAGATATGCTAGTTTTAGCTTACCAAATAGACAAATAAATTACACAAAAATTAAAGGAGAAGGGAAGATTTGTAATTTGTGGGCAAGCGGTCAGAAAGCCAGGGCAGAAACTAAAAAAAGTGCCCGGGTGATATATAGGTTGAATGAAACAGGCCTTTCTATTGCTTTAATGGGAAGTCATTTAATTTATTGTGTTTGTGTGTATGCGCGCACGATGTGTATGTGTATATACACATATCCCTAGCAGTTGCTAAGCAGGCAGAATACTGATAAGGGGAAGGGCAGGACAGGCTCTGTAGCCCAACGGAGCTGGGCTACTCCTAGAACAGGGGGTTCTTAACCTTGGCAACTTTAAGACTTGTGGACTTCAACTCCCAGAATTCCTCAGCCAGCAAAGCTGGCTGAGGAATTCTGGGAGTTGAAGTCCACAAGTCTTAAAGTTGCCAAGGTTGAGAACCCCTGTCCTAGAACAAAAGAAACCGTCAATCACGATCTCCTCTGTAGAGCTTCCAACGCTCTGGCTGGAAAGCAGCAAAGCTGGAAAACCCGGGCCCTCGGCGGATTTGCAACGAGTTGGGAGCAGGAGTCCTTCCCAGTTTCTGGAGTTGGCGAGTGGCCCGTTCTGGCAATGGGCCACACCGAAAAGGCAGGTTTGAAAGGCAAACAAGCACGTGGATTAGTTGTTTGTGCCTACTCCAGCCCGAGTTAATGCGTGGGTATACCTCGGGGCTGGAAAGGGCGGGCATCGAGGCTCTACCCCGCCTGCCTCTCCCCTTTAACCGTTTCTCGTAGCTGCCATTAATCGCAGAGTCCCACCTTCCTTAAGTTCTGCACTTCCACGGCCGACCTAGAGATCTCGCTGGGCTTTTCCTCTCCCATTCCCCGGGTTTCCCCCCCCCCTCCGTTCCGCGAAGCCTTCCGGGCTGTACCGCCTGTCGGTAAAACCTTGCTCGTTAGCGTTAAGTGAAGTCCCGGATGGCTCTGGCCAGCGGCGCGTTTTTCTTCGCATGGGCGGTTGGGGCCGCCTCAACCTTAACTGTGTTGGCCGTCGCCGCCGCCGCCGTCGTCGTCTCCTTCTTGGTGCTCCGCAACTGTTGGAAATGGAAAGAGATGCAGGCCATTCCGGAGATCAGACCCTGGTATCCCATACTGGGTAACTCTCTGCTCCTGGATAGGGACGCCAAAGGTAAAAACTTCCCGCCCACTTCTTCCAAAGGAGCAAGCTGCAAAGGCGGCGGATCTGGCTATAATCTTCCGTTACCTGCTTATTCAGTTCAGCTGGTGAGCGGCGGGGGCAGAAGACAGGGGGCTGAAGCGAGCGCGGAACTGCTGGGGAAAGGGCGCTAGAAACGGAAACGAAAGTTTGAAAGATGTTAGGGTGGGAAACGGGGGAGAAAATGCAGTGCTTACAACAGTGTTTCTCAACCTTAACAATTTTAAGGCATGTGGACTTCAACTCCCAGAATTCCACAGCCAGCATTGCTGGCTGTGGAATTCTGGGAGTTGAAGTCCACATGCCTTAAAATTGTCACGGTTGAGAAACACTGGCTTACAATGTCATAAAATTCGTTGCGGACGAATCAGCTGAACGAAGTATCCCTTTCATAATGAATTGTTTTGCATATTAAAAGATAACCTAAAAGTCAGAATTAAAAATATCCTCCATTCTGTGTCTGTATCACTGAAGGAAAGTGAGGACAATTGTTCTATTATAGTGCGTTTTCAACCATTCTTTACATTCAAAATCAGACTAATTTACAGATCCTGATAGAACATTCCAGCTAGATGGATATGTTGAAACCAAAAACTCAAAGCGCCAAATTCAGGGCAGGAAGGGAAATAAAGCTGATTTCTTTTTAATTTGCATTAGATGTCCTACAATCTGTTAGTTAACGTTTATTATGGTTATAACCAGCATCATAAAATATGTAAGCTGACTCCTGTTATGAACATCAACAATATATAGAAGGTATTTAAAAACTAAGTCAAATGCTAAACAACATTTCCTATTTGCAAAAATCATATTCTCTATCAATCAGAACTAATGTAGCAAATGTACATAAAGTAATAATATTCCTGCATTAACTTTTAGTTCAGTTTCACAGACTGTCGCATCAAATCTAGTTTCTAGCAGCAGAGTCAAGGAAGAGAAGTCTGATTTCCTAGCTCTGTTTATAAAGAGAGGAGTAATGATTTTGACTGCCATACCATTGGCCAATAAAGTATGATAGCACCTTGGCCTCCTTGGAGCCACAAAGAAACATTCATTTAACACTTTGTCATGGCACAGATGTGCACATGTTGAGACACATTAATGAGAAAGCTGTATGGAACTTCAGAATTGATATGAAAGATAAATATTTAGCTGACTGAATGATATTCCCAATTCTTCCAGGAAAAAAAAATGATAATTGGCAAGAAGTCTTAAGTCTGTTTTGCTTCAACTTGTCTTAGCTATACTGTGAAAGCATCACATAATACCGGTATGTAAAGGGATGAACCTGCAGGAAGGGCTCCTTCTACCTTAATCAGATTGGGTTCTAAACATTAAACTGCACCTGGGATACAATTTACAACTCACAAGGGTATTCTTAAGAAATTGAACCGAATTCTATCCAGCTGAGCAAAGGCTATGGAAGGACCAAATCTGGGTCTTGTAAAAGAATTAGGAAAGGCTTTGGCCTTAGAGAATTCTATAGTAGCTAGGATGAATTCTTCCAAGCTTTTGTATAAGCACTGGTAAATGTAAATCAACAGATCTGTTCAATTTATGTCACAATGTAACTAGAAATGAAATCAAAGGTTGCTGTAAAGTCTAGTAGCTTCAAGTAAAGCTGACTTTGCTGGCCTGCATATTTTCCAAATAATTATTGATCTATAGTGGGTTGATTTCTCTTTCCTCTTTAAATATTATCCCCTAGTCAGGCCTGCAGTTTGACCTGTCAATACTTTGCTAGGTTATTTAACGCTACTTGGAGACCAGTGGGGAAATATATTAAAAATGTAACTTATATTTTTGAAGCCACTTTACTTAGTAGAATAAAATATTCAGTGTATCTCTTAAGTGTATTATTTAACAATGCCTCATTAGATGGAACCCTTATATGCCCAATTTTTCATGCCTTTATCAGTGTCTATCTTAAATCTGAACTAAATGTAAGAAAGGTCCAGTTTGGCAGAAAAATTCTACCTTAGACAACATCTCAGCCTCCTTTATAATTAGCTGGCTAATCAGCCATACCTCTGTCCCCCTTTATAAAAATTAAAAATAAAATTCATGATGGTCCTTTGGGTAAGAGCAACCATAGGAAACAAGAAAGGAAGGAAAGGCTGTGTCTGGCAAGGAGAGAAAGTAGGAGAAAACAAGTAGGAAAAACATGAAGGAAAGAAAGTTTCCTGATCAACAAAGAAAGAGAAGAAAAAGAAAAACATCTCTTAGTGAGAAGATTTCCTCAGATTACCTTTCTTTCTTTCTTTCTTTCTTTCTTTCTTTCTTTCTTTCTTTCTTTCTTTAATATTATCAACGAAGATAAATAATTTTAGGTTGGATAAATTTATTTATTCCTTAAATTTCTATCATTGCCAAGTCTCAAGATATCTTACACTGAAAATTCAATTTAAAAAGATTAATGATAAAATTTAAAGCACTGGATGAGAAGTTCAGAAGAAGCATTTTTAGCTAGCCTTTTGCTCACTTGGTGGGTTCATAAAACATCCTGTGTCTGTTTCATACTTTTGTACCAATAGCTGTGTTTTGCAATAAAATTCATGAAAATTCATTTTGATTTGAATTCCACCCCATGTGTAATTCTCATTGATAATAGTCATAACAGACTACATTTCAGAACACAGTTATTTTGAGCTTTTTTTCAACAAGCTCTCCAAACTAAAGAAACAGTTTAACTGGGAGCCATAGTGTACAGTATGTTTGTGGTATGCTTCTCTCTGAACCCGATCTACAAAGCAAAGTAAAAATTGCAAGGTTATTCTAAGCCAGACATGTAACACACAAGGCCCGGGGGCCGAATGCGGCCCGCGAAGTGGTTTCATGTGGCCTGCAAAGCCATCCTGGAAACAGTGAGGGAACAGCCCCCACTGCCTTGGCCCTGGCCCAGGCCGGCCGGGAGCCAGTGTATAATTTTGTGGGGGCCATCTATGCTGAAATGCATTCAGTCTTAGCTCCACAAGGCTGCCTAGAAATACTGAGGAATCAGCCCCTGGTGTGTCGGCCCTGCCCCCTGGGTGCATGCTGGGGAGGTGTCACCCTTTGTGAGGAATGAAGAAATGGACCATGCCTTGGCGCTTGCCCTGGTTCCACCCCCTTCTGCCAGAGACCCTCAGATCTATCCCACTCCTGCCCAGGCCCCCACAGGCACCCTTGATGCGAACAATGTAGAGCTGGCCATGCCCACTCAATAGGCCACACCCACTCCATCCATGCCCACCCAGTAAGCCGCACCCACCCTGGCCACACACCCCCGACCCCCTGAGGGCAACCACAATGCTGATGCGGCCCTCAATGAATTTGAATTTGACATCCCTGTTCTAAGCAGTTCTCTCAGTTTCAGACAAATCCTTATATTCTATCAGACTTTACTCAAATTACTTACTCCAGCACTCTAGTGTTGTAAATTGTTTATTAATTGAGACTCAGCGTATCCATATACCATGTCTAGATTAACACTTAAGACTACTATTAAAACTTAGTTGTTATGAAGTAAAGATCACAGCAATTTGCTAGTGAACAACTCACAAAACAAGCTGTGTTAAGATCAAGGACTGCATTTGGAAAATAGGAAAGAAGATACTTCAGGGTTGTTTTATTTTGAGTTTGCTAAGGGAGCACGATACAATTTTTGAGAAAAATCCTTAACCTCAAATATGTTGTCTGTGTCTTGTGAGGATCAAAAAACCTTATCAGTTCAGATGTAAATGTTTTATTCAAAATAACAATAAGCAATAAACGTATAATTTGTAAACTGAATGTATATTTTTCAGAATTATGGAAACAAATAATTTGCTATACAGAAGAATTTCGCTATGTACCACTGCTAAAACTTTGGATAGGACCATTCCCTTATATAGTCTTATATCACCAAGACACCGTAGAGGTGAGTCCCTGAGTTTTCATTCTCTTTTTAAAAAAACAAAACAAAACAAGTTTTATTAATTTTTCAAATTTTTATATCCAGGTGCTTAGGAAGCAGCGTGGTAATAGGGTAATCAATAGTCCAATAACAAAATTATTCATGTGTATCTCAGGTTACATCAGTAAAGATTCCCTCTCTTTATAACACAGTTTTGTTAAGGGAAAAAATGTATTTTTCAGTTTTATTTTTGTTGTATAGTGAAAAAAGGAAAAAAATCCCTCTCTAGTTCCCTTAAATATTATAACATGTTCATATTAATACATTTCTAACTGAAGTTCAATACATTTATCAATGACATTTTACTTATACATATCCAAGTCCTGTTTTTAAGTTTTACTTAATTCCAATTACCATGTTCCAATTTTGCCTTTTATAACCAATATTTAAATTCGGATAACCTTAATTTCCCTCATTTCATTATAAAATACTTAACATAACTAAAATAGACATGTTGTTCCAAAATTTACCTTCTTACTTTGTTCAGAAATATACTCTATTTCATTTACTAACAAAATATCTTCCATTATCACAAATGTATTTCCATCTAACAATCAAAACTATAATCTAACAATTAATTTTAATTTCCCTTATAAGTCTTAATCCTGGATATTAGACCAATCACTCCAAAAAGCTACTTAGTCCATTAAGTGAATTTTTAAATCCCATTTTTAAATCTAACTCTGTCTTTCTTTTTGTGCCAGGCAGGCTTCCATACCAGTGCCTTTGAATCCATTGATGTGTCTCCATTCCCACACATGTTGTTTGAACCAAGGGAGAATACCCAGTTGTCAATTTTTCAAAGGAACTGCCCCCTTTGTAATAATTAGGTTGTTGCCCTAATAATTCAAATCTCCATATTTGATTTGGAATATTTGTCATCAGTTCAGTCTGGTCCTCTTATTCTTCTTCCATTTTCGTCTGAGTAAAGTAGAAAATCATATCCGGTGCTGTAGTTATTGTTTGGTTAGCTAAATATGTTTGTTGATCAGTTCCTGTTGCTTTTGGAGTTATAGATACTGTAGTTAAAGTCAGTGTTGGATTACCAAAATTCTTAATAGGTTGTGAATGTTGTTGTTCCTCTTATGTTGTTTTTTGGCTTGTAAGTTGATCATCTGAAGTCTGGGGTTCAATTTGTAGTTTTATGAAAACATCCTCGGCTTTCACTTTCGAGTTGATTGCTCAGTAGCTTCAAGAATGTTTTCAAGGATAAGTTTATAGTTGAGTTGTGGGTAGAATTCCTCCGTTTCCATGGTGATTAGAGATAGTCCTTTAGTGGAGGCTATGTTTAGTAAGAGTCAGCCAATGTTCACCTCCACACTTTCTAAAAATTATTTTCACCAGCCAGCTGTTTCCAATTCTTATCTTTTGGATAATATGAAGGACACATCAAGGGAGTCAACAGGCACAATTGAAAAAAAAGAAAAGAAATTCAGTTGCTATGCCAAGTTTCGCCACAAGATGTCCCCAGTAGACCACAAAATCTTTTCCCAAATGCTTAGCTCTTTTATTTTTCAGTTAAAAAAGCAGAAAAAAAGATATTTCCCAAAATTAATAGTTTAGGTAAATGATAAGTCTCTATAATAAGAAGTTTTGGGACCCCAAGGTATCCGCAGAACAGAAATCCAATTATCTAGTTGTTAAAAGTTAGTTATTCTTCTCTTTTCTTTCCAAAGCTTAAATTCCTAAGTATGCAAATGCCACTGAATTGAGAGCAGGGAAAAGTTTCAAAGAGCTTTCACAGGAAGGTAGTTAGGATAAAGAGAGAGATAAGGAAGGGTCTCACCCAGATCTTCCATAGTGCTTCATTGAGCTTAGAAGTGCTTTTGGCTTTTGGCTGGTGCAGCTGTCGATCCAAAGGAGCTGCCTCAGCTCAGGCTGGAGGGCTGCTGCCCTTCCACACTCAGGCATGGGTCCTCCTCAGTGGTGGTCGCTCCTCTAAGGCGACTTTCGACCCTTTCCAGGGTCTTTCGATGGAAAGAAACCAGACAGCAGGGAGGGAACTCTGCCCATACATCCGAAGGTACCGCGATCCGGAACTGGAAGCCTCTGAGTTTTCATTCTCAATGGCTATGCAAGATGATTCTTGCTCCCGGGGAAATCTTATAGGTGAGGATGATAGTCACTATTTTGAATTTATTGACAACCCCTTGATAGAAATACCTTGCCAAGTCTGTTTAGAAATTTATTGGTGGAATCCTATTTGCCCCTTTCTAGAAACAATTGTATTTAATAGGCAAGTGGGTAAGTATAAGGTGTTACATCTTTAATAGTGCAAAGAACCCTGAAGTAGCATGAAAGTGTGTAGACATTACTACATTACAACTTCTGGGTTCTTTTTAAACCTGGGATATCAGTCCAAAAAGAATCATTTAACAATTCTGAAATACACACACTCACACACACACACACACACACACACACACACACACACACACACACACACACATTTGGTGATCTAAGGTGAAATGGCCAATATCATTTTCCACTGACAGAAAATAAACCACGTAGGATTTTGTTATTTGTTTTTTTAATGTTATTACATACAGTAATAGCAAAACTAAATATCCTGTTTTATACTACAAATTATAAATGACATCAATTAACAATAAAATTCTTCAAGTCATAAAGCCTGGGGTGATTGACATCATGACAGAAGTGAGATGCTTTGCTTCTTTGCCTTTTTTTTCTGGTTTCTTTAAGTCAGTGTTGATCCCTAGACTTATCCCTACAGCTTTCTTGGCAAGATGTTTCACACATGTTTTGCCATTTCCTTCTTCCCATGGCTGAGAGAAAATGACTGGCCCAAGTCACCCAGATGGCTTTATGCCTAAGGCTGGACTAGAAATCATGGTTTTTTTTTTGTTTTTAGCCTGGTGCTGTTAACCACTAGCTCTGTCATCTTTTTTTATGTACACTAAACATAAAGTTGGCAGGAGTGCATATATGTGACTGCCAGTAAAGTGTGGTAGGAAGAATGATCATGAGGGTGGGACTATCTAATACATCCCCATGATTGAATGCTTTAAGATATTCAGTCTCATGATACTATAGGCATATTTTTTTTGCATTCCTAATTTTGGATCTAGACTGGAAGACAGGATTCTTCAGTTTTCTTTTGTTAGGTGTACCGAGCAGAATCTCAGACAAACTTGTTTTGAGAAGCACTGGAAAATAGGAGAGAGGCAACCTAGAACTAAGGAGAAACTTCCTGACAGTTAGAACAATTAAACAGTGGAACAACCTGCCTCCAGAAGCGGTGAATGCTCCAACACTGGAAGTTTTTAAGAAGAGACTGGACAGCCATTTGTCCAAAATGGTATAGGGTTTCCTGCCTGAGCAGGGGGTTGGACTAGATGGGGAGGTCCCTTCCAACTTTACTATTATTATTATTATTATTATTATTATTATTATTAGTAGTAGTAGTAGTAGTAGTAGTAGTAGTAGTAGTAGTAGTAGTAGTATAGATAAAATATCAGATTGATTGGAAGAGAATCAGTATATAATCCCTATTTGAAGGAGAATTTGAATAATACAGATCAGTCAACATCATCTTGAAAACAACCCAGATCAATAATACAGATAAATCAATCAATCATCTTGAAAACAACCCAGTGATTAGCTGACTTTAATGTGTGAATTTTTATCTGACTAATCTTATTTAATTTTTTGATTAGGTCTTTAGTAGATTATGAAAATACTTTTCATAAGCAAAGCAGTTGTCAAAATAGTTTTTGATGGTGCGATGAAGCAGTAGATTACAACTGAATGGATACATACTGCCTCAAAAAAAATTCTGATCAGATTGCAGACTGATATTCTTACTTGTACTGTTCAACGTTTTTTTTTAATTGTTTGGTTGAGCAGATATAAGAAATGCATATTTGCATATAGCACAACATTGAGTGGAGTAGCTAATGTTCTGACTAATGCTAATGCTCTGGTATGAGATTAACCTTAAAACAATCAACATGGAATTTCTTTGATTTGCCTAATGAATGCCGTTTACAAGTTGTCAGATTTTGGGCTATCAATGCAAAATTCTGATTTTCTCTCCCATTTCACCAAAATATAAAGAGCAATAAAGCAGAAAATAGCAATTCCTGTTTATTTTAAAGTTACACAACTGTAGTGTGTTTTCCAGGTTGTCTTGCGTAGCTCAACATTTATTGAGAAGTCCAACCTCTATCAATTTCTTCAACCTTGGCTAGGAACAGGACTTCTAACAAGGTGAGCAAAATGTAACTCAATTATTTTGCAGTTAATTAAAGCATGTGCTTGACCTATGTGGTGGACCACTGTCTTGTGGAAATCTTAAGACCTGACTGAGCTATTACTTCTGTTCTTTAAGTCTCCCTGAAGATGTAAACACAATAGCAAAAGGAGGAAAAGAGACTAGATCTGAGATTGCTATATCAAGTCCCCATACAAATGTATCAGAATGCTTCCCCCCAACCATTGTTTGGGATGCGATGCTATATAGATGTGTGATCTTAATGTATAGGGCCAGTGGTTAGGTACCAAGTCCTTTTTACATTTACTCAATATCTGGTGCAGTTGGGTTTTATGAAGAAAATCAATATTTTGATTTAGTTGGCCAGTGGTTAGGTACCAAGTCCTTTTTATGTTTACTCAATATCTTATGATATACCGGTAAAATCTTATATTTTATGAAGAAAATCAATACTTTGATTTAGTTTGTTAATGGAAGTCCTGAATTTTATGTGTCAATCCTAAATGAGATTATAATATACTGAATTTATGGTTTTAGTTCTGGTTCTTCTGAAAGAAAGACCTCAAATTGGTAATTTAGACTAAATAGAAAAGAAATAGAGGGACAAAGTGGCTGAGTTCGTGTATTGCCCTACACTGCGATTTGCTGCTGATATTATACATCACATTAAATCCTAAATCCTAAATGAGATTATAATATACTGAATTTATGGTTTTAATTCTGGTTCTTCTGAGAAAATTACCTCAGATTGGTAATTTAAACTAATTAGAAATGAAATAAGGGACAAAGTGGCTAGGCCATGATTTGCTGCTGATGTTATACATCACATTAAATAATTGTTATCAGAATAGGATTAAAGGTTGAGGGGAGATGAGAGCAGAATCAAGATTCACTGTATGGGTGGACTTTAATCAGAACCCAAATGGATTTCTTTTTTAGTTACTAATAATACCCACTTGTTGAGATTATATAGCACAGCACTGCAGTTAATCTACAATGGAAGTAAATCTTTTCTAAACTCCTTGTTGAAGCTTTAAGACTACAAGTATGAGTCCAGAGTTCTGAAAGCTGCCATATTGTAATGAAGACTCCTGAAACCAGCCTTCTTCATGGCTAGGACAACCATATTTATTATTATTATTATTAAACAATTTTTTATTAGTTTTCCATTTTTCACCAACAGAAGCTTAAGAGCCAACATGGCGATATGATGATCAATTACAGAAAGAAAACAATAGCATTATAAATATACAGTTCACACAATATTTCTTAAAGTTTCCCTCTCTATCTATATGTAACATTATAATCTAATTAATTCAAATAAAATCATTCATTAATATATCTAAATATGAATTCTCTTAATCAAAACTTTCAACCGCTCAGTGTCTATTCTATCCAAATCTATAATTTCTCACATATTTAAACTTAAACTGGAACTCTCCCTTTATTTAAGATATATTATAATCTCATTAATACATTTCTAAAACTAATTTTCATTTATATTGCTACATATAAATTTCATTAATCAATAAACATTTAGAAAAACTCATTATCTATTCCAAAAATCCTATTTTACACTTTATTAATTTTTCAAATGTTAAAATTTAAACTAACCTATATATTTACTTTTCAGGTACCCCAAGTTTCTCTTATTTAAATCTATTCTTTTTCAATAATTCTCCAA
This sequence comes from Bothrops alternatus, assembly GCA_034064705.1. Lineage (NCBI taxonomy): Eukaryota > Metazoa > Chordata > Lepidosauria > Squamata > Viperidae > Bothrops > Bothrops alternatus. The sequence goes on along the minus strand of JARGCV010000053.1, from coordinate 5,780,214 downwards.
TTATTAATTCCATCTCATTCCCAAAAAAAGAGAACAAAGAATAAAGAAAAAAGAAAAAAGAGAGAAAAAAGAAGCATATTCTTGCTACATTTCAGTATTAAATTCTACATAATTTCATAATAGCCTCCCTTTTAACAAAATCCAAATCCAAAACAATCCGAGTTGCTATAAAACTGTTACCATCTAAAATTATCATCTCAAATTTAATATTTATATCTTATTCTGGGTTTCTTCCTATTCCAAATAGGTTTCCATAGTTGAGTCGCTAGTTCTGCAAATAGCTCTCCCATTCTTTCCTGCCACACTGTACACAGCAACAAGTGATCTCCCATTGTCCGTTTTATTGGGCTGATATAAGAGTTACAGCTATTCTGAATAACTCGTGTCAGAACATCATTTCCCATCTTTTTAAAAGTTATATAAACTTTAGTTGAAATCATTTTTTTAGTATAGTCCTCTTTAATCAAATTTTGCTCTTCCAATAGTTTTTCCTCTATCAGAAAGTCAAATGGTGTCTGCAGATCAGCTTGTCCTTCTGAAGTAAGCTCCTCCAATTTCTTATTATAGGTCATTTGTCCATTAATGTCAAAACTTTTTTCCGATATCAATTGGTAATCCAACTGTACATTTGCTTCTTCCATCTCAGTGGACTGAGAACAAGTCTCTTGAATATAAACTGCTATTTCACTTAAACCTTGTGCTTTGCTTTGTCAATGCAGAGAGATCTCCTTACTGCAGGCCATTATCATCTCCGTGTTTTCCAAAATTTTGCCCAAAATATACTTATAAATAGAATCTGAACAGGTTTCTTCCATTTTTATCATGTTTGAAGACATTATCTTTTTGGGAGGGACTATATTTACCAGCAATTAATATCCATCTTCTCCCAAGTTCCTTAGTCTCTTTCCTTTGTACAAATTCCAAAAGCAGAAAATAGTAAAAGCAATACGTAGTTTCAGCAGAAAATATCCCCCAAAGAGTCATCAAAGTTAATTAAATATTCAGTCTTTTCAGACACTATAAAAAATAAAACAAACAATATTCTCCAAATGCATAGAATGTTAAATCTCAATAAGAAATTTCCTTGGGGCTCCCAAATAGCCAAAAATAAAATCAGCCATTAAAACAAAAATAGATTTAGTCTTTTTCTTAAGCTTTTGTTCCCCCATTTAAAACGCCGCTTCAACAAAAAGGGAAATGAATAAAAAAAAAGCTTTTCACAGGAAAAAAAGAAGAAAATAGAGGTAAAAAAAAGTCTCACCGAATCTTCCACGGTGGGTCTGTTTGCTTAGATGATCTTATGGCTTACGGTCGGCGCAGCTAAATGATCGGCCATTTTACTGACCGATCTTTACTCCGTTGGCCCAAAGGAGATACTTGGACTACAGAGGGCACCACCACCCCTCTGCAGCCATCCAAGAAGCCTCCTCAACGGTAGTTCTTTCTCCAGAGCAACTTTTCGACCCTCTCAGGGGTCTACCGACAGGAAACTCGGCCGGCAAGGGGACGACTCTCTTTGCTTGACCACACTGCCGCGACCCGGAACTGGAACCCTGACAATCATATGTGTGTGTGTGTGTGTGTGTGTATTTAAACAAATTTTATTGGTTTTTTAATTAATACAAGGTGCTCAAGACACACCGTGGGGCTGGGGTAATTAAAAATCCAAAAACAGAACATACATAAGTAATTCAATCAATGCATCATGTATTCCCTCTTTTTTTTCACTTTAATTTTTTATTGGTTTTATAGTTATAATAGAACAAAAAATAGTTACTACAATATAATTGTGTATGGTATACATATTTCATAAGGCACCTCACCAACCACATCCCCCTCTATCTCCTCCCTTTCAACTTCTATCCCCCCACTTTCTCTACCTCCCTCACTCTCCTCATTCCTCCTACAACTCCCTACTTCCCTTCTCCTTCACTCCTCAAATTCCTCCTCCTCCTCAAATGTAGTTCCGAGGTGCCACTAAAACAATCCATATCTAAACTTATATAACACAATTAAATATTAGATATTACAAATAATAAAATTATGAATTCCCCCCAACCACCCCCCCCCCGACTTCCCAGAGTGAATACAGGGTAAAAACACAAGAAAACCCACTAAATTACCCAAAATATTATTTAAAACCTATTGAAAATACTATATTTTACAACCTAACAGATAAATATTTAATTATATGCTAAATACAATTTCTTAAAATGATATCTCCCTTGTATATAGTCTATCCATCTTTTCCAATCCATCATATATTTCTCATTTGAGTGGTCCTTCAAATATGCAGAGATTTTGGCCATTTCTGCCATATTTGTTACTTTCAAAATCCATTCTTCAATAGATGGTAATTCTGGGTTCTTCCAATATTGTCCCACCAACAATCTTGCTGCTGTAATCAAATTCAAGATTAAGTTTGTCTCTCTGGTGGTACAGTCTTTTATAATACCAAGCAAAAACATATGTGGTAAAAATTCAATACGTTTTTTCAAGATATTTTGAAGAATCCACCATATTTTTATCCAAAAAGCCTTAGTTTTTTTACAAGTCCACCATACATGAAAGTAAGTAGCGTCCGTACTATCACACCTCCAACACTTAGCTTGTAAATTAGGATACATACATGATAATTTTTTTGGATCCAGATGCCACCTGTAAAACATTTTATAAAAATTTTCTCTTATATGAGTCACTCGTGTAAATTTTACATTTTTCACCCAGATCCTTTCCCAAGTATCCATCATGATTGGTTGTCCAAAATTTTGTCCCCATTTTATCATACAATCCTTAACCAACTCAGTTTCAGAATCAATCCATTGTTGTTTATTTTAACGTTAGAGGTCTTACTGAATAAGATAAGAGCAGTAGATGATTTAAAAGGTATACAGATTAGACAACATGATTATAAATTATGTGCTTTTGCTGATGACCTGCTTGTGACATTGTCTCAACCAAAGCAGTCAGTACAGATTTTGATGGAGTTAATTAAAAATTATGGTAGGGTATCAGGTTTTAAACTAAACATATCTAAGACAAAGATGTTAGCAAAAAATTTGGATGGTAACTTAAAACAAGATTTGGAAAGAATAACGGGTTGTGAAATAGTTAAGAAAGTTAAATATTTAGGGATTGATATTGAAGCTTCTAATGGGAAGTTATATAAAAACAATTACCAAGTTTTGTGGAATAAGATACAAATAGAATTGGATAAATGGGCTAAATTACAATTATCTTTGTTGGGTAGGATAGCAGCAGTTAAAATGAATGTATTGCCAAAATTTTTATTTCTTTTTCAAATGCTACCTATACTTAAAAAAGATGCGAATTTGGAGGAGTGGCAGAAGGGTATTAATAGATTTGTCTGGAATGGCAAGAAACCGAGGATTAAATTAAAAATTATTCAGGATATAAGGGAAAGAGGTGGTTTGAAAATGCCCAATTTTAAGTTGTACTATCATGCTGCTGCTTTAGTAGCGATAAGTGATTGGATTAATTTAACCAATGACACAATATTGAATATTGAAGGGTACGGTTTATTATATGGTTGGCATGCATATCTGGTTTATGATAAAAAGGTGGATAGGAGCTTCAAAGAGCACATATTGAGAAGCGCCCTGCTGCGTGTCTGGAAAAAGTATCAGTATAAATTAAATGCAAAGATTCCTCTTTGGACAGTTCCCAGACACGCAGTAGAGAACATAAATAGATCACAAGTTTTAGATGTGGTGCCTTATGAGAAACTCCTAATTAAAGAAGGGAATTTGCTAGTACTGAAGTCTTTGAATATGTTAAGGGATGAAGGAATTGTTCATACTTGGTTTCCATATGCACAATTGGAGTCTAGATGGAAAAAAGACTTTAAGATGGGCCTGTCTTCAACAGATGAAAATTTAATTAAACAAGTTATAGATCAAAGGCCCATGCATATTAAAAGATTGTATAATGTATTCATGTATTTCCTCTTTATTTCCCTCAAATAGCTTATATATTTAAAATAGTCTATTTCTATCTTAAATTTCTACTAATCCTAAACCTGTTTTAAATCTTTATGCAATTACAAGACCATAATCAAATTTAACTTCAAATACACACATTATCAATTCAGGTATCTCTTCTAAATATGTCCTAATTCTTTAATTTCATCATAGATCTTATTTATTTCTTCTTCCACAAATCTCTCCCAGTTAAAATAAACATTAATCTATCCTATACATATCTCATCCATCAATCCATCAATTTTTTTTGTTTTAACAAAATAATGACAACCTTAAATCATTTGAGTCCCTTAGATAAGGATCTATTTTCATCCAATTAATTATCAAACGTACTATCATCCATATTATCAAAGCGAATACATCATCTTATTAAAAACACATTCCATTAACTATTAATTCAATCCCAATCTAAAACATCTCTTCATTTTTCTTTATTCCATTATATAGTACTTTTCATACATTAATCAGCCATTTTTTTTATTTCTATTCAGAGACCTAATCCTTAACTCAGTCCATAGTTCTAAAATGCCTTATATCCAATATATATAATTTTAAATTTCTCTTTTCAGTCTTATTCTCAGCTTTTTTTTCTGCCAAGAAGGTTTCCAGAACAACGCTTCCCTTCCAACCGGTAAATCTCTCTTTGTTGCTTGTGATGTTATTTGAGGCAGTAATAAACTTCCTGTCATCTGGATTGGACCTCCATTTCTCTTATTTTTGAAACCTTGCTGCGTTAAAGGTTCAAATCTCCATCTTTGTTTTTTCTAGTCCTCACAAATATAGATAAAATGCTTGTAGGATGAAATAAGTTCCTCTGTATCCTCAATGAAGTCATCTTTTAGTGTATTTTGGTTGTAGAGTAGTCAGGCATATTCTGAAAATCACTTTTAGAATTTGAAAAAGAATCTTTGATTCTTAGTTCTGTAGTGATCTCTTTCATTGTAACAGATTCCTCTTTAATTTCCTTTAATTCCTCTTCTGGTATATTTTTTGATTTATAGCATAAACAGATGTAGTCTGAAGATCAGTTTGAAAGTTTGGGGTGGCATCAACTCTTCGTTCTGTAGTAATCCTTTTCCTTACAGCACATATTTCTTCAGAAACCTCATAAATCTTTTCCAGTATAAGCTTGCAATTTAAATGAGAGTGAAGTTTCTCCATTTTAAAAGTAGTCAAAGAAAGTCTTTTCAATATTACTACTACTACTACTACTACTACTACTACTACTACTACTACTACTACTATTATTATTATTATTATTATTATTATTATTATTATTATTATTAATTAGGGCTGTAGTTAAACAGTGTCCATCCCCTCAGTTCCCACAGCTGCACCAGCTTATCTCTTCCAGGAATATTTTGAAGGTCAGGTTTCTATCCAAGAAATAGTTGCAATATTAATTTTTCACCACTAGATGTCCTCAGTAAATAAAAATAAACTTTTCCAGACACCATTTTTTTTCCTTTTTTCTCTCTTTTAAAGGAAAGAGTGGAGAAGGAAAGAAATATTCTTCCAATGTTAGCTCTTAATAAAATTCAAAAAAGTGTTTTTTTTCTGTATCCCAAAATGAGTAAAAATAAAGTATAGTCTTTAAAAAGTTTCAACGCCTCTCTTCCCACACATACAGAAGCTGCTCTTTCCAAACGGGGAAATAATCCCAACACAAGTTTTTTCAGGCAAAAAGGAACAAGTAAGGGAAAGAGAGAGACTAAAGGGGTCTCACCCGGATCCTCCGTGGTGGATCTAATAACGCTTAGCTGTAATTGTGACTTTGGCTGGTGCAGCAGGATGATCAGCCATCTTGCAGGACAATCGTTGCGCCGTCAGCCCTAAGGAAATAGCTGGAGCCGCAGGAGAAGCTGCCGCTCTCCCGCAGCCACCAGCAAGCCTCCTTCTCGGTGGTTGCCCCTCCAGGGCAACTTTCGACCTACCAGGGGGTCTACCAACGAAGAAAACCCGGCCGGGCTGGAGACGAATCTCCAGACATGACTGGCGTCGCCGCGTACCGGAACCGGAAGAGGAACAACAACATTCACAAAGGGGACGATTCTCTTTGCTCGACCTCACTGTCGCGACCCGGAACCGGAAGCCTGACAATCATATTATTTTTAATTCTTTGTTTTACAGCACTGGGAAAAAATGGCACTCCAGAAGAAAAATGTTAACTTCAACGTTCCATTTCACAATCTTAGTAGATTTCCTTGAGGTGATGAAGGAACAAGCCAATATCCTTGTTCAAAACCTTGAACAACACCTGGACAAAGATCCATTCAACTGCACTTTATACATTGCATTATGCACCCTGGATATAATCTGTGGTAAGCTTTGATTATTGTCTAGTAACACTATATAAAAAGCTGAAATAATTGAAGTCTAAAAATCCATCTATTTATGTTACAGAAAGAAACTTATTATGATATATGACAACAAGATAGCAACTTTTTTCTGTTGACCCAAAGAGAAATACTATCCAGTATTTCTTTTACAGGACCTTAATCTCAGAAACCAGGAGGAAGGCTAAGACAAGAATTCCTTCTGAATGGAGCTCTGCAGAATTCAAATACCTCAAACAAACACATATTCTGTTTCACACTGCTTTAAGTTAAATCTGGACAGCTATTTGTTTGGAAACAAATTAACTCAGCCTTCTAAGCTTGTGAATGTCATGAATTTAATCAGCAGCTGGGTTCATACATTACTCCAAATTCTGGTTGCTTAACCATGGCTTACTAAATGAATCACAATTGCTTGAGTCCTTAAATATGCTAAATCAAAATTCTAAGGATTATGAACTCATTGCTTGAACTCACAAGAGATACCAAGTCAAAACTAGACAACTTGTATTATGGGTTTGTTTGCATGTGAATTAGGCCACAGTCTGCCACATTTCTTTTTCTCTAGAAACAGCTATGGGCAAAAATATTGGTGCACAAAAGAACAAAAATTCAGATTATGTCAAAGCTGTCCAAAGGTAAGTATAAAGATGATGATATATTCCAATAGACAGTTATAAATTAATTAAGTCCAGTTAGTGAGTCCCAGACTGACAAATTAGTTTACATATATAGATTGTACAATTCCTATTTCAACATTATGCAAAAATGAGACAAAACAGCTTGAACATTTTATAACCTGTTGAACAAGCTATAAGTCAAATGGCCTAATGCACAATTGGTGGCTACAAAATAAAGTTATGGCAGAAGACCAAGCCAGCTAAATGTCGGTCATAATTAGTCCATTATCTTCTAGTCTTGTAATGTTTAACTAAAAGTACACTATGCAGTCACATAACAAACATTACATGCTAAGTTCTTAGTGTTCCCTGACTTTGTTTCTCTTCTGAAAATGTCTCATTACCAGAGATAAATAATATCATTAAAAGATATAAATAGCCAGCAAACTCAATTTCTCCATGCACTGATGATGTTACCTAGTCTAGAAATAAAATATCTGGAGGAAGAGGAGAAACCTCAGAACAGTGGTAGTCAACCTGGTCCCTACCGCCCACTAGTGGGCGTTCCAGCTTTCATGGTGGGTGGTAGGTTTTTGTCCGATACTGAAGCACTTTCCTTTTTTTAATTTAATTGTCTTTTTAAAAAATTTTCATAGCATTATTTAAAAACATTTTCATTAGGTTTTCATAAAATTCCCTGTGACAATTTAAATTTCTGAAAATATACTATTTGTATCGCTCGCGTATAAGTTTAGTTCATGTTACATAAGTGAAACTAAATGGCGCTATAGTGCGACCACAAACAAAAGCCTCATCTCAGAATAGCTTGCGCATCTCCCCCCACACCACCCAGCTGTAACAGACAAGCAGAGCTAGTAGCCGGTGCCCCCCAAACCCAATCCACAATGCGCGAGAGGCATGTGCAGACGACAATACATGGAGCTGGCTCTTTTGTTTGCATTGGTCAGTACGCAGTTAGATTTGTGAGAGTGAGCATGTGCCTACAGCTTCAAACAAAATATTGTGAGTCCATGTCTCAAAAAAGGAAATACGCTTGTGGCTATTTGCCAGAGTATCTGAAGATGGGTTTCATAGAATCTGTTGTAAATAAACAACATCCAATGTGTTTATTATGTCATAAAACATTATCCAATGAGGCAATGAAGCCAAGTCGATTGCGAGAACATCTTTCTACAAAGCATCCAAATGATAAGGACAAGCCCATTGAATATTTTCAGGAAATATATAAAAAAATTCAAAATTGTTCAACAATCGTTGCATCATTTAAGAAACAACATACAGCGAACGAAGATGGATTAATTGCCGCTTATCGCATTTCACAATTAATTGCAAAAAGTGGTAAAAGCTATAATATTGGAGAAACTGTAATAATACCCTCTATAAAAGAATTTATCTCAACAGTAATGCATCAGGATATACGTGAAATTTTAAAAATGTTGCCCCTAAGCGATAGCACAGTGAAGCAACGAATTGAAGAAATGGCAGTTAATTTTGAAAAAAACCTGATAAGTATTCTCCAAAACTCTTCATTTTCCATGCAATTGGACGAGTCTACCATTGCAGATAATAATGCTTTATTGATGGCATATGTACATTATTTTGATGAAAACAATACATTACAAGAAGAAATGCTATTTGCAATAAATCTCATTACAGATAAAAGAGGATTATCTATATTTAATACTGTGAAATCATACTTTACAAAAAATAATATTCCTTTGAATAATATTGTTGCATGCGCTACTGATGGAGAACCATCAATGGTAGGTTGCTATCACGGATTTGTTGCTTATTTGAAGGAAGAAGTGCCAAATGTTTTATGTATTCATTGTGTGGTGCACAGACAACATCTTGTAGGAAAACATCTAAGTACAAGTCTCCATTCGTTATTAACTATAATAATTCGAGTCATAAACAAGATCAAATCCAATGCAAAAAATGATAAAATGTTTCGACAGCTTTGCCAGGACAATAATGAAGATTTTACTTTTGCACACAGAAGTTCAGTGGCTGTCAAAGGGTACATCTTTGGCTCGTTTTGTAGCATTATATGATAGTGTCATACAATTTTTTGAAAGTAATAATGAGACCAATCTGTGTCAACAGTTAAAAACAGTAAAGAATGATGCCTTTTATTTGGCAGATATTTTCAAGAGATTTCATGATGTCAATTTGCAGCTTCAAGGAGCTAATAAAACTCTTATAGCTGCCAAAGTATTGAGTCATTTTTTATTGACAAACTTGAACTACTTCGTTATAATCTATTGAAGAGAGAATTTCATCAGTTTCCTGAATTATCATCTATAAAAGATGATGTAACTCCAGAGGATATTGACAGATTCAGTTGCCACCTAACGAACTTAAATTGGACATGGAAAAACCATTTGAAGATATTTTGAAATTGAAAGTGTATGACTGGATGAAAAATCCTTTTACCGCAAATATTGAAGAGGCTGATACAACTTGCCAAGAACTGTTAGAAATTAGATATGATGAAGAAAGTAAACATAAATTCAATAGTGGTGGATATGAAAACCTATGGCAAAGTAAAAAAAAAAATGCCTGTCTTATATCCAAATATGTGGAAAATGATATTCAGTTTATTGATACCTTTCCCTACCTCATATCTTGTGGAATCAGGCTTTAGTGCTGTTAATCATATTATGACCAAAGAAAGAAACCACCTGAATATTTCCGAAAGAGGAGACCTTTGTTTGTTCCTTACAAAAATTGAGCCAGATATCCAGTATTTAGTTTTGCAGCATCAGCCTCAGGGATCTCATTAGTAATTTAATTAATTAAATGTAATTTCATCAGACTTCATGCTTCTATGTATGCAAAGTATAAATAAAAAGATAGATTTAACTACAGTAAGTTGTTTTATAAAGATTTATTCTGCCAAACTTAGCGAAAGCCCGACATAAAGTATTTGGTAAGTAATTATTATTATATGCTTTAACTTGCTGTAACTCTGCTGTATAAATTTTATAAAGTAGTTACTTCCCTACTTTATAAATCACCATTACTGTGGAACCGTTGGGCGGCTAGAAATTTTTACTACTAACAGAGATACAAAAGTGGGCGGTAGGTATAAAAAGGCTGACTACCCCTGCCTCAGAAGAAGAAAGAACCCAACAACTTAAACCTGAGGTGCATATATTCTCCATTGTGGCCTTAGAGTTTAAGCAGCACTTAAAACAATTGAGCAAGAGAGTGAAACATCCAAAGATTTCAGGGTACCTTAGAAGGTCTTTTTAAAAGTGGGTTTTTAAAACACTGCAGTTGTTAAATTGATACAGTACTTGTAATCTGCCTCACATACAAGCTGCATCTTCATAAGCATCCTGTCTTTCCCCACTTTCCTACCTATTCTAATTTCATCAGTTTATGATGTATCTGATGAAGTGACTGAAGTTCATGAAAGCTTGTGCTTTTTAATAAAACTTGTTAGTTTGAAAAAGTGCAACCAACTCCTGATTTTTGATACATATACTAACACATCTATAATGACTACTTTTGGTTTTATTATAAGTGGCTTAACAATTTTAGTAATTTGGTAATTTAATGCATGTGTGTGTTTCAATAGATTTTATTTTGTTATAAAATTTAATTCAACTTTGGTCACTGACAATAAAGTATAATTAATATGCAGTTGATACAATTTTTTACAAAAGTATTATAACTTTGTTGTTTGTTACTCTAGTATGAGTGATCTAATTCATTATAGACAGAAGTCACCATGGCTTTGGCCCAACCTTTTGTACAATATGTCTGGAAAAGGAAAGCAACATTACATGAACCTGAAGATACTTCATAGCTTTACAGATAAAGTGAGTTCCAAAATGCCTCTTCATGTCACAGCTTGTGGAATTATTTCTGTCCAGCTTTGCAGTCATGCTTCTTTTAGATTCATATTTGACATTCATCTGAGTATTAGGCCTGGGGGAGGTGACCTCATTTCATCTTGAGAAGCTTTGCACCATGAAGACTATGTTTCTTCTGCCTTAGAGAAGCAGCTATTTAGTTTGTGTCACTTCTGGGATTTCTCTCCCTGTTCCAACAATAGCAACTCCAATAGTTCTCTGAGGTAACTGAGAGACATCCCAAAAGCTGTGCAAAGCACAGCACTGCAGCACGTTTGCTTTTAGAAACCATGAATGAGGTGGGAAGGGTTGGTTTGAGGGGAAAGCTTTGAAGGAATGAACTTTTATCAGTGAAACACCATCAGTATTTGAAACATTTCATCTGATTCATCGTATTTTTTTCTGTTACTTCAGTAAAACAGCTTTTAAAAATGTATTTCCTATTTTAGCTTTATAGAATCTGAAGGCTTAAGAAATAATGACCAAATTATCAAATGTCTATTGTTCTTTGTGGTTGTTTCATAGTTTGAATCTAGAGCTTCTTGAGCCAGTAATTTAGCCTATCTAAAACTTACTGCTCTGTCACCACTAGAAAAGTCTCTATATGTGGGTATATAGGGGATTTGGGGTATTTTTCTAGTACTCATAAAAGCCCTTTGTCTACCCTTTCATTGATGACCAAGTGTTTTAGGGTCGATTTTTGAGTTCAGCTTTTTGTTTGAATACTGAGCAGGTATAAGATTTTAGGGAATCTGAATTTCCATACAATCTTCAGAGATTTAGATATATCCCTAAATTTGGTAGATAAAGGTTGGTAGGTAGGTAGGTAGATAGATAGATGATAGAAAGAAAGAAAGAAAGAAAGAAAGAAAGAAAGAAAGAAAGAAAGAAAGAAAGAAAGAAAGAAAGAAAGAAAGAAAGAAAGAAAGAAAAAGAAAGAGTACAACCTTGAGGTTGGTGATCATCTTAAAGGTCCTTCCCAATCCTTTAAAACTTTTTTAACTTTTAACTTACAGCACCAACTTCTATGAGTTTTTCCAGTATACTGATGACTGGAACAAAGGGTCCTGTTCTTTGAGATCCAGTTGTGTTCTATTCAGGTTGATTTCACAGAACAATTGCTTGATTTGTAGCTTGATCCTAATCCTACCGGTACATGTTAAGTAGGAAGGAAATTCCCACCTAGGTCTGCCTAAAGCTGGTGGTTGCATTTTCCCTTTATTTACCATCAGAATGCATAATTCTTCTCTTAAGGAATGGCAGATACTGCTCATTACAGGTAGTTCTCGACTTACAACAGTTCATTTAGTGACTGTTCAAAGTGACCGTGGCACTGAGAAAAGTGACTTATGACCATTTCTATCTCCATTCTTATGTAATCAAAATTCAGATGTTTTGCAACTGACTCACATTTATGACAGTTGTAGTGCCTAATGGTCAGGTGATCACCTTTTGTGACCTTTTGACAAGCAAAGTCAATGGGGAAGACAGATTCATTGCAGTTGTTAAGTTAGTGCTACTAACTTAACAGCTGCAGTGATTCATTTAACAACTGTCTTCATTTAGTAACAAAAATGTTAGGCTCAATTGTGGTAAGTTGAGGACTACCTGTACTTTTGCATGGTGCTGCACATAGCATATCTTGAATTATATATAATAAATGGTATTTTCTCTCCACTATCTAAGATTATTGAAGAAAAAGTGTACAAAGTAAAGCAACAGGAGCAATATCAAAACGGTGCTGCCAGCAGCAATCACCTAAGAAAGAACAAAGAGAGGAAAGCTTTCCTCGATATGCTTCTGAATGCCAGAGATGAAGATGGGAATAAGTTAAGTTACATCGATATACGAGAGGAAGTGGATACGTTTATGTTTGAGGTACAGAATGATCAGAACACAACTGCAAAGAGACCATTGGAAATCAGATCATTTCTCTTTTGAATGCCACTATTTTCCTCTCTAAGACTATAAATCATAATAAATTATTTTCTCTTAGGCTACCAGTTATAATATGCTAACACTTAATCAATCAGAATAGCGCCGGAAAGGACCTTGGAGGTCTTCTAGCCCAGCCCCCTGCTCAAACAGGAGACCCTATACTGGTACATGTCAGACAAGTGGCTGTCCAGTCCCTTCTTAAAAATCTCTAGTGATGAAGCACCCACAATGTCTGAAGGCAAGCTGTTCCACTGTTTAATTGTCCTCACTATTAGGAAGTATCTCCTTAATTCCAGGTTGCTTCTCTCTTTGGTTAGTTTCCATTCTTTGTTTCTTGTCTTGCCTTCTGGTGCTTTAGAAAATAAATTGATCTCGTCCTCCTTGTGGCAGCCTCTCAAATACTGGAATACTGCTATCATGTCTCCTCTAGTCCTTCTTTTCTCTAGACTAGCTATACCCAAATCCTGCAGCCATTCTTCATATGTTTTTGTCTCCAGGCCTTTAACCATCTTAGTTGCTCTTCTTTGCACTTTTTTTTCCCCCAAAGTCTCAACATCTTTTTTGTAATGTGATGACCCAAAGTGGATGTAGTATTTCAGGTGTGACCTTACTAAGATTTTATAAAGCAGTACTAATACTTCACATGGTTTTGATTCTATGCTTCTGTTTATACAACCAAGGATTGTATTAGGTTTTATGGCTATGGCCACAAACTGCTGGCTCATGTTTAAGTGATCGTCCACTAGGACGCCAAAGTCCCTCTCAGCATTACTGTTTTTGAGCCAGATTTTGCCTAATCCAGGGGTCTTCAAACTTGGCCCTTTTATGACTTGTGGACTTCAACTCCCAGAATTCCTCAGCTAATAGAACTCAATAGAAATGATTTCATAACAAAAAATATATTTCAATCAGAAAGATTATTTGCATTCATGCTGTGGTTGTTACTTCTGAAAAATACATCTTTTGTCCATTCCTATAGGTAAAAGGATGATGCTCTCTTCCATACCGTCTTTAGTTCAGGCTCATCGGGTGACATCTGATGGCCCATGCTTCTTTCAGACAAAGACATTCCAATCTGGCTTGTGTCCGGGAAGTCTCCCAATGCCCTTTAGAGACTCCTCCCACTGACCCATTAACAAATCAGCATTTAAACCAATAACTGCCAGATATTCTAACATACTGATACATGCTTTCTAGTTAGGGTTACATAGAGCTATACGAGGTTACATAGAGCTATACAGTCCAGAATACAAACACAGGAACTCCCACATGCTTCCTTCTTTCAGTAAAAATAAAATAAATTAAAATTAAATAAAAAATAAAACAATATCTTGTTCCATGCTGCTCCATACTAATAGGGCTGTACAATGTTTCACATTATATTGTAGACGAATGCTTTGAGCATTTTGGGAAGCAAATATAACAGCTATCCACAAGTCTTTCATGAGATCAGCCTTAATGTTCAGTTGTCTATTTGTGGACAAATATATATTAAATAGTTAAAACAAATAGTTCCTTTTAATCAAGCTACCTGTCTTTTTCGCCCTCTTTAAATTTTGGCACTTGGCTGCTGAATAAAAGTTTCTTTCATAATTGCTTTTTGTATTGTAATTTCATGTCGTCCTTCCAACATTGCTATTTAAAAGTAAAAGTATTGCTGTGAACCTGCCAAAGATAAGTATTGTGATGCCCGTTGATTTCAGGGAGATAATTGTGTGCCTGATTTTGGCTGAACTACTTCAACTGGCATACAATTATGCAGACTTCCTTGGCCTAAGGAAGATGTATCAGAGTGACAACTTCCATAATTCCCAATCAGCATGGCTATTAGTGTTTGCAGTTGGTAATTGTATTATAACTCATTGACAAAATGCCAAGTTAAGAAATAAAGGTTTATAGTTTGAAATTTCTCCTCCTAGGGTCATGATACCACTGCTGCTGCCTTGAGCTGGGCTATTTACTTACTTGCAAGTCATTCAGAAATCCAAAGAAAAGTTCACAATGAACTGGATGAAGTTTTTGGTAAATGTTTATTTCTTCTAAGCATTTTAGTATAATTTTGGGGTAGAATAGAATTCACATAGATTTTGTGTAAGCAGTCAGAAATATTATATCCAGAGGAATAAGGAACTCTGATAGCTGACATTGAAAATTAATCTTGATCATTCATAAATGTTATGCCTTTTGCCCATTAAGGTGAGTTCCACTGTTTTTCTTTAAGAGGATCATCTGTAAAAAAAGTTAACCAGTTTCCTTATTAACAATAACCACCAAAAAAAAAACAAATATCAATTTACTAGCCCCTGAGGCCTTAGAAAATGCTAGAAGAATCATAGGTTGTATTATAATTATGCTAGGTTTTTATGCTGGTGGAAATCTGTTATTAAGATGTTCATGTTCTGATCTTTGAAGCTACAGTTCAGTCAAAATTGGTTTGGAAAATATTTTGAGATATTAAATCAAAATTTCTATTCCTGGAAAGATCCAAAACACTGTACATACATGTGGCAATAAAAGTATTCGTATTTTTTTCTTTAATTAATATAGTCAGTTTAGCTATCTCTGCTAGCTCCATCAGTTTTTGTAACCATTCCTCTTTGTAGGAATCGATGTAGACTTCCATTTTTGAGCATAGAGTAATCTTGCTGCTGTCAACATACATAACATCAAAGTTCCGTATTTTTTCTCCAGGTCTTTATCCATTAGCCCCCAAGAAAAAGTCCCTGGTTTTCTTTCTATATTTAGTTTAAGAATTTTCTGTATTAACATATGAATCCTACTCTAACATTTTCTTGCTTTATCTCATGTCCACCATAAATGGTAAAACATCCCCTCTTTGCCTTCACATTTCCAACATTCATTTGAAATACCTTTAAACATTTTTAATAACTTGTCTGGTGTTAAGTACCAACAGTACATCATCTTGTAAAAGTTTTCTTTTAGATTATAATTTAATGTAAATTTTAATCCTTTATTCCACATATTTTCCCATTATTCAAGCATTATATTATACCCAAAATCCCTTGCCCACTGAATCATACAATGTTTTACTTGTTCAATTTCCAGATTTAAATTCAATAACATTTTGTAAACTTTAGCAATAATATGTTCATCACTACCGCACAGTAGGCTTTCCAATTCATTTTTAGCAGAATTAAACCCATGGTTCTTTTTATCTAACTTGAATCTTTCTTTCAATTGCTTATTGAAAGGCAGACATGATCTTCTGATTCTAACTCCTCCTTGGATTTGAGGGTAGGCTCACCCAGGTTGAAAGATATTATTTTACCATAAGTCCACCAAATTGGTCTCATCACCATCTGTTTTCTAAAAAATGGTTTCTTGTGGGGAAACCCAAAGTGGCATCTTCACAGAGAACTTTGTTTTATATTTAATCCAACTCTTAAAATGGCATGCCTGGTAAAATGATTATTAAAATCAACATTAACTTTGTCATACCACAGACAGCCATGCCAACCAAACCTTACTCCATGGCCTTCTAGGTCCAGTAACCTCTTATTCTGAAGGTTCACCCATTCTTTTAGTCAAACCAAACAACAAGCATCAAAATACAATTTCAAATTGGGTAAACCCAAACCTTCTCTTTTCTTAACATCTTGCAATAATCTATATCTAATTCTTGTTTTTTCCCCCTGCCATATAAACTTAGAGATATCCCTCTGCCATTGTTTAAACAGAGTTTCAGTTGCAAGTATTGGTAATGTTTGGTAAAACATTCATCTTTAATCACAGAAATACTACTCAATAATGATAAATGCAATTTGTCCCATCTTTTTTAAAAAAATAAATTTTATTGTTTTTTTAAGTTTTACAGAAAAAAAAATGCTCAAGGCACACTGTGGTGTTAGAGCAAACAAACATCCAAAACCAAAACATTTATACATATTTCAATCAATACATCTAGTATTCCCTTTCTTATTCCCTTAGATAGCATAACTTATTAAAAGTAGTTCAGTCTAGCTTAAATTTAATCAACCTATACCTGTTTTTAAAACTTTTAGAAATTTATACTACCATAGTTAAATTAACTTTAAATGTAAACCTTATCAATTTGGGTATCCCTTCCAAATATATTCTAGTTCCTTGATTTTTTCATAAATTTCATTTAATTCTTCCACTAATATCCCTTAATTAAAATAAAGTATTAGTCTAACCTATATGTATCTAGTCTATCAATTAATCAATTTCTTTTTACTAACAAGAGAAAATCAGACCTTAAGTCCTTTCGATCCATTAAACAGAATTCAAATTACATCCAATTAATTATCATAACTAATAACATCCATCTTATCAAACAAACAAATCATCTTATTTGATTACCGTATTTTTCGCTCCATAAGGCGCAGATTTTTCCCTCCCAAAGTAGGAGGAAAAATCAGCCGTGCCTTATGGAGCGAAGATGCAGGCAGGGGGGGGGGGGCGCTGGAGCAGAGGGGATGTGACGCAAGCGCCATTGCCTTAGAAGACGGCACGAATGCGGCAAACCAGCGTTACAACAGAAATCCCAGAATCACGAGAAGCAATTCCATAGAAGGGCGAGCTGGGACCGGAAGTCCGACTCGCAAGAAGGCATTCGGGAAGAAAGGCTTGTAGCCCAAAACAACCATTTCCCTCAACCCCGCCCACGCAAGAGGGGCGGCGAAACAAGGAAGGGAGTGGGCAGTTTTGAAGCCGCCCGCGAGCAGCTGCCACCCCGCGGCCAGGCAGACGAGCTCAGCGCCGGCGGTGAAGCCATGAGCCGCAGCAGTGGCGAGGCGCTAGGAAAGCTCCTGAGGGCGCAAGCCTTCCGCTTGCCCGGCCGCCACGGTTACGCAGTCAAGTTTTCGCCGTACCTGCCGGGCCTTTTGGCCTGCGCTACCTCGCAGTACTACGGGATTGCAGGAGAAAGTTGGTTAGCAGCTCCGGCTTGAAAGAAGCCGCCTCTCGCTCCTTCTGCAGATCCGCGTTCATCTTCACGGCCACCGTAATCTTCCGCGACCAGCCCGAGAAGCAACCGCCGGCCGACTCCGCTCCGGAAAAGCTTCAAACAGGCGAAATGTAGCCTAGCCCCGCCCCGCCCCCGTGACGACTCGGAAGCCCAATAGGAGGTCGCTTAGCATCCGCGTGACTCTACGGAGGCGTTTCCTCTTGCATGCGGAGCTTCCAGGCTTTGGTTCGAGTCGGGAGGTTTTTCCATTGCTAGGAGGAAACTGCGGTGGGGGTTAAGAATCCGTTGGTTTTATGTACCGGTAAATATTTACCGTAATTTGCACCATCTGGGAGTTGAAGTCCACCCGTCCTCAAAGAGCCAAGGTTGCCTACCCCTGGCTTAGCCCAGTGCTTTATTCTTTGGAATACCGTACGTAAACTGCCCAGCACTTTCTGAGCCCTCATTGGCCGGCGGCTGCAAAGACTGCAAAGGCTGCAAAGGAGGCAGGGGCGGGCTGAAGCGGGCAAGGACGAAGGTGTTGCTAAGGTGAGTGAAGAGCCGGACTGGGGAGGGGAGCTAAGCGGACCCAAAGTCTCAAAACGCAAAGAAAAAAACATAATCTTAATCCATTTAATATATATTTCATTAATCACCCCTTTTTCTCTTACTTCTAACTCACCATCTTCATCTTAAAATCAATTCATAATTCTAAATTGCCTTGAATCCATTGCCAAAAAATATCTCCTTTTTAGGTTAAAATAGTAATCTATTCTAAAGCTGTCTAATCCATCAATTAATCTCTTTAAACTGACCACATAGCATCAAACTTTAGATTATTTCAATTCATTAGTCATCAAACAAATAAATCATCAGTAATTTTCATATAGGTAAGTCTTATATATCTTCCATTAATCGCACATCTGACTCGTAATCTTAATCCTTAAATCAGTCCATAATTCTAGATTGCCTTTAGTCCATTACATAACACTTTAATTTTCACTCTTTTTTTAGTCTTATTCCAGGTTTTTTCAAATGCCATGTGGGTTTTCATAGCAAGGCTTCCCTTCCAGCTGATAAGTCTTTTTTTATTGCTTGTAGTAGTATTTGGATCAGTAAGAGCCATCTTGATCTTTGCATTGGCCCTCTGATTTTCTCAACCATGAAAACTTGTTGCTTTAGGATTTGAAGTCCTAGTCTTTGCTTTTTCTGGTTCTCAGCATCATAAGTAAATTGTTTATAAGGCAAAATCAAGTTCTCTTTATTTTCAGTTAAATCCTCTCCTTGTGTAATCTGTTTTATAGAAGAATCAGGTATAGTCTGAAAGTCAATTTTGAAGTTTGAAGAAGAAATTCTAGTTCTTAATTCTGTAGTAAGTTCTTTCATTGTAACACATATTTCCACTTTGGTCTCATAGATCTTTTCCAGAATAAGTTTGCAGTTTAAATGTGAGTGTAGCTCCATTTTATAAAAGTTGTTCAACTTCATCAAATTAACTTTCTCATAAAGAAATCATCTCCTCTCCAATTGCCATATTAGCTTTTAACCAGTAGATGTCCTCAGTAAGCTAAAAAATCTTTTTTCAAATATTCATTTCATTTTTTTTCTTTTTTCCTCCCTCATCCCTTCTGTTTTTTCAGGGAAAAATAGAGGAAGAAATATTAAAAAAAAAACACCCACATAGGCTGATAATAAACTTCTTAGTAAAAAATTTTTTTTGTTACAGTACCCCAAAATATACTTATATAAAGAAAACGTAGTTTTTGAGGCTTCATTCTATTCTTTTTGTTCGCCTTTCTTCCCAGACACGTAGAGGCTGCCTTTTCAAGCCAGGGAAATAGTTCCAACAGGGCTCTTACAGGCAAAAAAGATAGAAAGCAAAAAGAGAGGGGAAAAAAAGAAAGATCTCACCCAGATTCACCACGGTGGGTTCAAAGCTTAGCTGTTCTGTGACTTGTGGTTTCTTGTGGCTAGGTGATCGGCCATTTTACTGGCCGATCTTCTTCTCCGTCGGCCCTCAGAATCTGTCCCATCTTAATAAATTTTTTTTGATGCCATTCCAGAGTAGCACATAGTTATTTTTAAATAAGTTTATATTTGAATTTGAAAATGTAACCCCCAAATATTTCACCTTTTTCTCAACCCTAAAACCCGACTTTTTAGTCAATATATCACCATCCTATGCAGTCATATTTTTAATCAACATTGATGTTTTCTGCTTATTAATTTTAAAACTGGCTAAGGACCCAAACTCATTTAGTTTCCTCATCAAGTATTGTATGTTATTTTTTGGGTCTTACAGAAATATCACCAAATCATCAGCAAAGGCCCTCAATTTATAAACTTCTTTCTTAACATTTATACCTTTTATTTTTTTTGTCTTGCCTGATATCTCTGTTAAGGACTTCCAGTACCAAGATAAACAATAGTGGAGACAGCGGACATCCTTGTCTTCTACCCTTTCAGATTTCACATGAGTTAGTTAGATTAGTTAGTTAGTTAGATTAGTAACAATTTTTACTTGCTGTAATGTATAAATAGCTTTAACCTCTTGAATAAATTTTCCTCCAAAGTCCATTTCTTGTAGAACTTTAAACATAAAGACCCAATTTAAGTTGTCAAAGGCCTTCTCAGTGTCTAGGGATATTAGAGCTGCCTGTTGTTCATTGTGGTATTGTAGATATTCAATAATATTCAAAACCATTCTCACATTATTCCTTAGCTGCCTTTTTGGCAGAAAGCCAGCTTGGTCGTCGTGAATATATACCTGTAAAACGTTTTTTACTCTTTCTGCCAAAATTGCAGCAAATAATTTATAATCCTTATTTAATAAGGATTATACTTCCTTCGGAAGTAACGCAATATTAGATTCTGACCATGTTGGGGTATTTCCCCCCCTGTAATATAACATTCGTTTCATCCTTTAATAGCTGAAGAAGTTCATCTTCAAAACATTTATAATATTGACTTGTAAGTCCATCTGGGCCAGGAGCTTTACCTAATTTCATTTTTCTTATAGCTTCTGATAATTCAAAGGTAGTTATTGGGTCATTCATAAATTGTCTCTGGGCCTGTGAAAGTTTTGGCAAGTTTTCGCTAAGTAAAAATTAATCTGTTTTTGACCTATCAAACTCCTGCATCCTATACATATTAGAATAAAAATTATGAAAGGATAATCTGGTTGTTATCAGTTATTACTTTATTACCTTCACAATTTTTTTCAATCGTTCTCTTTTCCCTCTCCTTTCTTAGTCTATAAACCATCTCCCTGGTTTATTTGCAAACTGAAAATGTCTTTGTTTCACATAACAATTTTGTTTCTATTTCTTGGACTGTTAACATAGACAGTTGTTGGCGTAGCAAGTTAATTTTTTAATCTTCTGCCACATACTTCCCTTCGACCGGTGAGAGTGCACAGGGTCGGCCTCCTCCGGGTCCCATCAGCGAAACAATGCCGTCTGGTGGGTCCTAGGGGGAGGGCCTTCTCTGTTGTGGCGCCCACCCTCTGGAACCAACTGCCCCCTGAAGTCCGCGTTTCCCCCACTCTCCCGGCCTTCTGGAAGAATTTAAAAACCTATTTATGCCGGCAGGCCTGGGGATGACTATGATTGTGTGTGAATGACGAATGTGTCTGGGATCTTTTTAAAACGCTTTTTAGCTTTGGTTTTTAGTTTTGAAATGTTGAAATGTTGTTTTATTTATGCTGTTAGCCGCTCCGAGTCTTCGGAGAGGAGCAACATAAAAATTTAATTAATAAATAATAATAATAAATAATTTGGTGCAGAATTTTAGAGTCCAGAGGTGATTTTTGCAGTTCAGTTTCTTTCTGTCTGATTGCATCGAGTATCTTCTGGCTGGTCGTTTCCATTTTTTTTCTCTCTAACTGATTGTATTGTATAAAATAACCCCTCCTAACTGCCTTACTAGCCTCCCAAACCGTTATTAGATCTGTCCCTTTACCTAAATTATTATCAAAATATTCATATCATTTCTTTTTACATTCTTTTACAGTTATCTCATTTTGTAAAATAGATTCATTCAATCTTCATCTATAACTCAAACTCTTTTTTTCTGAGGACCAAAAACAACTGGCTTATGACCAGAAAAGGATTTAGGTAGGAGATCAACTTTCAAAATTCTATTTGCTAAGTTTTTAGAGGTTCATATCATATCAATCCCTAAGAAGGATTTGTGTCTTTCTGAAAAAAAGGTATATTCTCTTATGGAGCCATTTTTATGCTTCCATGAGTCTGTTGGTGTTAAATTGTCCATCATTTTAAAAACTGACTTTGGTGGTTTGCCCTGGGATGGTTTGATCCCTTTAGTAGATGTTCTATCCCAAAATGGTGAAATCACTCCATTCCAATCCCCCAGCATAAGCCAATTTTCATATGAACAAGGCAAGAGTTGGCCCATTAGATACTAAAAAAAAATGTTTTCCCCCTCATTTGGCCCATATAGTCCAATCACTTTGATTTTATTCCATTAAATTCAATTTCCACAATTTAAATTGGAGTTTTATATATAAACCCACTCCATTTATCTTTTTTTCCAGCAGATACAAATTCCTCCTCTAGTCTTTTATTTATTAGGTATTTTTTTAATATGTGTTTCTTGAAGACAGGTTATATCAGCATTAGGTTTTCTCAAATAAGTAAATACTTTTTTATGTTAAATGGGGCATTAGCCCCATTGATATTCCATGTAATGTTTACTTTCCATCTTTAAATGAAACATCAGATTCCTATATAGACGCCTCAGTCATCTCTTCTTCAATGTCTGTTTTTTGAAGCTGGTCTGCTTCCAAATGCTTATCCATCTCCATCTCATTACCTAATTCTGAAAATAATTTATGTCTGCTCAAAAACTCCTTAGCTTTATCTAAGGAGTTCAGTCGAAATCTTTGTTCCCAGTATGTAAGTGTCACCCCCTCAAGCTTATCCCAACAAAAGGGAATTTTTCTCATCTTCAGAATATCTGTAAAGAATGAATAGGCTTTCCTTTTTTTGCAAAATTCTTATGGGAATTTCCTTCAAAATAATTATGTCTACATTTTCCATTCATAATTTTGCTTTAAAATGACAATTCAGAATGCGGTCTCTTGTTGTTTTTCTCCCAAAGTGAACCAAAACTTCCCTTGGCAATTTTCTCATAACAGCAGATCTCGAATTCAATCGATACACCTTGTCTATATCCAGATTGAGACTTTTTTCATCACAATCTATTAACGCAGCCAAAGCTTTAATCATGCTTGCTCTGATATCCTCTCCAGGTTGTTCAGGAATTTCTCTGAATCTTAATTGAAATTCCTTAGCATGAATTTCCAGGAGAATTCTCTCATTTGCTCAGTTTCCAAAAGAATATCCTGTTTACCAACTTTGTCTTCTAAATTTCAGACCTGGCCTTCACCTGTTCGATATCTCCCCTCAAACTTTGTATCTCATCACAAAGTTCCTTTACCAATGTATCAATTTTTGATTCAAGCTTAGTTCCCGTCGCCTGTATAGCCCGTATATCCTGTATAGCTTCATGTGTTTTGGCTGTATATCCATCCATAAAAGATTTAAAAAATTCCACATTTCTGTTCTTTTGCGGGTCATCATTCTAGGGTCTTTGGCTCCCTCATGTGGTCAAACAGTACCACTACAATAACAACAGTTTCTCTTTGTCTACTACTAGAGCAGCGGTTCTCAACCTGTGGGTCGCGACTCCATTTGGGGTCAAACGACCATTTCACGGGGGTCGCCAAACAACGCAGTCTGCCATTTTTCCCCCTTTTCGTTAGCTGTGCTACTCCCTCTTATTCTATTGGCTTTTGAAAGCCAATAGAATAGACTCTCTTGAATAGAGTCTAATTCTATTGGCTTTCAAAAGCCAATACGAATTGTCCACCATCTGCAAACGGTGCTGCAAGTTGCCTGCAGTGAAGGCAAGCTGTCTGGAAGTTTCCACCCCTCCCTGCTGAGCAACTACTAAAAATGTAAGTGAAAGAAGGCCAGGGGTGGGAGGTGGGAAGCCGGCGGGCGCAGGGAGGGTTGCTGGCGTGTGTGGGGCCCGGCGGGTGGCTTACCTCCCTTGGGCTGGGCCAGCTGGTGGCCCAGCCGGTGGTCGCCCTGCACCGTCGCTGCCGCGGCCGCCCAGGAGCGCCTGGGCCTGCCTGCCGCCACCCTGAACGGGCAGTGGCCAAGGTAAGGCTAGCGGGGCAGTGGCGGGCGCAGGGAGGGTTGGTGGCGCGTGTGGGGCCCGGCGGGTGCCTTACCTCCCTTGGGCTGGGCCAGCTGGTGGCCCAGCCGGTGGTCGCCCTGCGCCGTTGCTGCCCCTTGCCAGCTATGCCTCGGCCGGTGCAGGGGGCAGCACCATGCATGCGCGGCGCTCCCAGGCAGGGAAATAGTCCTCGACTTACGACTGGTTGGGGGTCCTTGACTTACGACCAGTTGGGGGTCGCGGCATTAAAAAGGTTGAGAACCACTATACTAGAGCAAACAGCAGTGAGAAGTGAAATCAAAACTATTTCACCCCCTCCTTCTAGCCAAACAAAACACCATTCATGGAAGGTTTAATTTAGAGATAAGAAAGAGTTCAGCAGAGTCTGTTAGATAAGTACTTCTCCAAGAGTTTTTTAAATCCTAAGTTTCAAAATAAAATCCACCATGTTCACAAGCTTCTTTAGTTTGGCTCAGATATTCAAACACCTCCCTCGCCCTATTGAAATCCCAAAGCCACAGAAAAGACGATGATTCCACAAAAAGGAAAAGGTAGGTTGCAACCAGAGGAAGCCTCTTTTAAACAGAAACGGTAAATATACAGAAACTAGTGTCTAAGATGCGGAGACAGATTTTTATGTGCATATCAAAATGGCTGACTCCTCCACAGCGAACTTGTCTCTTGGTTGCCTAGCCCCCAGTTAGAGACTCACCAGATCACTTCTTCCAGAAGCTTTCTGAGAGCACCCAACTGTCCAGGGGAGCAACTGTCCAGAACTTCCCTTTTCTCCAGAGAGGTTTCTTCTGCCTTAGAAAACTTTCTAAAGCATTTAACTGTGGGGGAGTCTGTAGCAATCTAAAAGATTGTGACCTTCAAATCTGGTGAATTCTGCCTCTTCTAGATTTTGTACTTGAGGTTGAAAAAAATGAAATTTTGATTGTGGGCTTTACCAGTTAGATAGATTTGATGTTATTGAAAAGGCTAGTTTAGCTTAACACAGGATCTGGATTTGTGGATTTATTTAGATGAAAGATTATTGAGGATTGTTATGAATGATTTAGTTGTATTGAAATATATCAATTTGAATATAATATGTCATTAGAGGGAAAAGAGAGGAGGTTTTTAATGACTTAAATCTGAACTTTATGAGTATGACTTTGTTTTGTGGACAATTGATTGCCCAGCCACCACGTTGTTTCTTAAGCTTGTTTTTAAAATGAAAAAAACAATAAAACTTGTTTTTTTAAAAAAAGAAAAGGCTAGTTTATATTATTTTGTAAAAGTAAAAACTTGAGGTTTGAAGTTGATACTCTATTGCATCAAAGGGAGTCAGAAGTCAAAGCCTTCCCCCCCTTACCTCACTTCTCTACTCCCTTTTCCCTTCCCCATCTTTTCCACTATTTACTTTGTATTTCGATTGTATCGTATATTATGAACTAATAAAACTTTGTAAACAAAACACTACATACATCATGTGTTTGTTTTTGGGATGAGCAGCATTATAAAGCACAGAAAATGAGCAAGAAATAGAGTAGTAAGGCATTAAAAAAGATGAAAAAGAAATACAGCTCATTCCAGTTTACCTAACAATCATTCTTGTTTCAACCACTTCTATGCCATTTCTACGTTGTCTTTTGTTCTTTAAACAAAGGCTTAAATGAAGAGGCAGAAAGACACACTTGTATGAAGTCATTTAACTTCTTTTGACAAGCACCTGTTCTTCAGACCACATTTCTCCACCTTTAGAAACGATTTCCTAAAGATTTTATCTAATCTTTAGGTAATGTTCTATCAAAGTACACAAATTCATCTATTTACTCTATTTTTTTTACTTTCTAGGTCTAAGTTTCAATCATCCATTTTCTCTGTCAAACACAACCAATTGGCTTTTGATACACTACTTTTCAGATACAAATTCCTTGTCAAAACACATAATCTATATAAAATTTGCTGCAAAACACTGGCCAGCAACACAGTATTATCTACAACAAAAATGCACAAATATTCATGTCCCCAATTTCAAATATGTTTTCAATATCATCACATTCATTATTTGTCATAAATACACTGAATAGTCAGTGGAACATTACATATCCTTGAATTACTGTCTGCTTAATGCTGAATCATTCACTAAGCATTATACTGATTTCCACACATGCTTTACCCTGATGATAGTCTTGTCATATTTAGCAATCAGTCTTTAACTCTACAATCTATATACTACTAAAACTCTTATTGTCATGACTTTTAACTGGGTGAAATTGTGCATCATAGGGCAACAATTCTGTTTCTCACTTTCACCCATTGCTGCTTCAACACTTTCTCCTCTCAATGGACCCACACTCTCTTTTCCTTTCCTTTTATTTCTAGCATATCAAAGAACCTTTTTTTTTGTTGTTGTTTTGGGTATCTCATAAACATCAGCTTGTTTTGAACTTTAGCCTTTCTGACAGAGTTGTTACGATTTCTAGAGACTAATCTGTATTTTTTTTTAATTATGTTTCCTCTCATTTCCTCTTCAGTGTTTCATACAACTCCACATGCTGGTCTCTTTATATTCCTTGTGGGAATTGTTTGTAACTGTGTTCATTTAATAGAATTTCTCATCCTTCTTGAACACTTTTATCTTCTTTTATCTTAAGGCACTTTCCCTGAAATCTATTATTTCACTATCACCATTCCCTAGGTGAGACTGTCACCAGCCTATTAATTCCTATTTTATTAGACATCCAGATAACACCAATTTATACCCAAATCATAGATTTTTCCCTTTCATGCTTAATTAAGGCCATATCTTTTCTTTTTGACATATATTCATCAATTCTATTCCACAAGACAGACTCCCTTTGATCAGAACTATCACATATTTTCCCTTCTTTTAATTTAACAAATACACATCTTTATTTTTCTGTCTTTCATTTCATTTCATCTGTTTTATTTTTCTCACATTCCAAGCTCCCATAGACTATGATCTTCATTAGATGGATCCATAGACTTTGATACAGAATTACAGAATAACAGAGTTGGAAGGGATCTTGGAGGTCTTCTAGTCCAACTCCCTGCTCAAGCAAGAGACCCTGTACAATTCTGAAAATTCTTTGATGAGCTTCCATTCATTACTTCTTGTCCTGTCCTCAGATGCTTTGGGGAACAAGTTGACTCCTTTTCTCTGTGACAGCCCCTCAAATATTGCTAGCTTGACCAGTTCCTAGTCTTTATTCTGGTTAAACAAAGCTTTCATTTATCACTTTTTAAATAGTATCTAAACTGGATGACCAGTCTTGTGCCACAGACAGTGTTCTCTGGTAAGGACATTGCCAGTCAGTTCTAACCCATTTTGGCAACTACAGCTGCTTTACCACAGACATGCAAATGTTTTTCTATTTGGGTTAATAACTCTTCTGTAGTGATTATCTTATTGAGCTAACATACTTTCGCTCTTTTATCAGGTGATTCTGACCATCACATTACAATGGAAGATCTGAAAAAACTGCGATATCTGGAATGTGTCATTAAAGAAGCACTTCGTCTTTTCCCTTCTGTTCCACTTTTTGCCCGTATTCTGAATGAGGAATGCCATATCAGTAGGTAGTCTGAACAGGTTGTAAGGAAAAGTTTTATGCTACTGGACTTTATCAATGTTAAGAGCCGTAATGGCACAGTGGTTAGAATGCAGTAGTGTAGAGTAATTCTGCTGACTGCCGACTGCCAGCATTTTTCAATTCTCATCATTTTAGAGAGGACTGTAAAGCACTGTGAAGTGGTATATAAGTCTAAATGCTATTGCTGTCTTGGGATGACAAACATTTTGTTCTTTGGCAGGAGGATATAAGATACCAAAAGGGACTGATGTCATATTTCTGCCATATGCATTGCATAGAGACCCTCACAATTTCCCAGATCCAGAGGAATTCAGACCAGAGCGTTTTTTTCCTGAGAACTCCACTGGACGACACCCATATTCTTATATCCCTTTTTCTGCTGGGCCCAGGAATTGCATTGGTATGTATACAGAACAAAGTTGTATATCCCCTGGTTCTCTGAACAATGATATGTCTTGTAATGATGATTTTTTTCCTAAAGAAGAGGTAATCCTTACAACATAGATTAGAAAGGGAGCTTGGAGGTCTTCTACTCCAACCCCCTACTCAACCAGGAGTCTAGATTAATTCTGGATTAATGTCTGTCCAGATTAATTCTAGACAGATTCTAGATTAATTCTAGCATCCAGATTAATTGTAGATTAATGCCAGTCCAGTCTCTTCTTGAAAACTTCCAGTGTTGGAGCACCCACAATTTCAAAGCAAGCTGGTCCACTGATTAATTGTTCTTAACTGTCAAGAAATTTCTCCTTACTTCTAGGTTAGATATCTCCTTAATGATCTTCCATCAATGATTTGTCCTGCCCTCAGGTGTTTTGGAGAATGTGATAGCCCCTCAAGTACTGGAAGACTGCTATCATATTACCACTAGTCTTTCTCTTTGTTAGACAAGACAAACCTAATTTGATCAATCATTCATGGTATCATTTAGCCTCCAGACCCCGTATCATCTTTGTTCCTCTTTTCTGCACTTTTTCTAGGGTCTCAACATCTTCTTTGTATCTTGGTGAATTGATGCAGTATTCCAAATGTGGTCTCATCAGTGCAATATAAACATTTGGAGTAACTCCTAGAAGTGTTACAATTCATGCTCGGTTTCTTGGAAGAAAGTATCAAGAACGATCTCTCAAGGCATCATGCTTTAAAAGAATTATGGAGAAGCTATAGTTAGTCTAGGATTATTACGGTTAAAGCATTAGGTTAGAAACTGAATTCTAGTCTCGCCAGTCACTCTCTCTTAGCTCAACCCACTTCCCAGGGGAAAATAGGGGAGGAAGGAGTATTAAATATGTTTGCTGCTTTATTTATTAAATTTATAAAAAACCCCAAAGCAAATAAATAATTACAAGGATCTGGAACTTAGTCATATGGGGAATAAGTAAAAGAAAACTAATATTTAACTTCTAAAAGAGCAGTCTAAGTCCAGAAATGAAAATACTCTACAAATATCTAAAAGCTGGTATGTTTTGAGAATTATTTTCTTTAGAAGTTGAAAGCAGGTCAAATGGCAAGTATGTCCACATGGTTGAAGTTGATAAATAGTGGAGCATTTGTTTAGAACAGTGTTGGACATTCCTGGACTGGAGGTTTTCAAATGAGTCTTGGAGATCATGACTAAGCCACTGTTTCATGGAATCCTGCACTGAACAGAGATAGAAGATAATTTATACATTTATTCTAATTCCTACAATTATTATAATACTTTTCTCTGTTTGTGATAAGGATAAAAATGTCCAGAAGATATAGATAAAAAAGACAGTGTATTTATTTATTTATTAAATTAGTAATTACAATCTAATTTTTGCATTTTGCACTAGGAAAAAAAATAGGTCTGAGTCATTATATTGCTGAGATAGAACCAGCATCCATAATTTCCTTCAATATGAATAATCTCTTGATAAATTAAGATTCATCTATTCATTGCTCCTTTCTTCTCTTCTGTATCTTTAAATGGAGCAGAGGCCTTTATCATCAAACAAACTTCATTGCTCATGATGTTAACATGGGGTAATGGTTATAATTTAACCATGGTTAATGAGAACAACCAAGTGCATAGATTATTCTCATTAATAGTTTCACCTGTTTGGTGATTTCAAAAAATTGAAACATGTTTGAAATCAATCGGTAGTGTACCCCAAAGATTCACGGACTCAGTAATATGATGGAATATCAAACCTCTGAGAAGTCCCACAGTTAAGAAATTGGCAGCTGAAGGGAACGTTAAAAGGATATAAAATTTATTTTCAATGTGTTTACTATAGTACAATCTACTTTCTATTATGCTGCTTTACTCAATGTGATGACTTTGATTTGACATCTGCTTAATGATGCTAGAATACATCTAATATCACTCAATGATGTTTTGGCTGAGCCATTATTGGAGTTTCATGTATTGTTGCAGCCTTAGTCAATGAATCTGAGACCATGATTATTGTTGAGTTACGTTGAATAATTATTATCACTAAAGAATAAATATTTAGTATCACAGTTTAGTTAATGCCATTATTTTTGAAACTCCTATATAGGTCAACGCTTTGCCCTGCTAGAAGAAAAGACAATTCTAGCAACCATATTGCGACATTTTTGGATTGAAACTAAGCAGACATATGACGAAGTTGGTGCGGCTGCAGAACTGATTCTTCGTCCAAGCAAAGGCATCTGGATTCAGCTAAA
Source organism: Bothrops alternatus (assembly GCA_034064705.1). NCBI lineage: Eukaryota > Metazoa > Chordata > Lepidosauria > Squamata > Viperidae > Bothrops > Bothrops alternatus. The sequence continues at coordinate 5,750,029 of JARGCV010000053.1, read as the reverse complement.
AAAGAGACCAACTCCAAGCTCTTAATATAAGAAACTACAGGAGTAGTACATTGGATCATTTCATCAATAAAAACTATGTATTTTGATGGATGGACAATAAAGATGACTGACAATGAAGAAAGTAACTTGCTTTTAGAAAACATTTACAATCCAAGAGTTTTGTGATTGTGGACCAATGCTCAAAATAACTATATCAAAGCAAAATAAAATGCATCAATCACTGTACATCAGTATATACATAGGGCTATATAATAATATAGTAATATAATAATTATCAAGGATGTTATGCTAAACCTGCTACTGCTATGTTAGATCATTGGCTCTGCTCATGAAATTTCTCATTAAAGGTTCATGGTTGAGATTAGGAGTCGTGAGGAAAGCAAAGAGTAGGAATAAATTGGAAATTGCATTGGGGTGAAATAAGAAATGGAGTTCTTCAAGAATTTCTACTGCAATCAGTGTCTTTTAACTTGTTAATAAATGATCTTGACTTAGAGGTAAGCAGCAAGCTAGTAATCTACAAACTGTATAATACTACCAATAAAGAATAATACTATTAATCAAATACTGTTAATCAAATAATATATATTTGAGTGCATGTATGTACCAGTATGTATGCGCACACACATACACACACATTCACATGCACGCACGCAATAATATATGTAGTAAATCTCTATATAGTAGATCTATCAATACTATATATATAATACTATTATTCAAAATCAATTTTGAAGAGTTCCAGAAGTCTTTAAACTCACTAAATTCAGTGAAAAGAAAAGAAAAAAAAGCTTCAGGATCCAAATGACTCATGAAACTAATTCAATGTATACAGTCATTGTATTAGTTACAAAAGTACCCAGTAAAGGTTTTGAAGCCATAGAGAAAATCTTGTTTTCCAAGTCTCAATTTCTAATGAGGATGAATACAATAATGTAGTGGGGCCTGGTTGTCGGTAACTTCAGTCTAAGTATAAAATAATTAACTGGGGTCAAAGACTTTAGTTTTGTGTGTTGATGGACCCCGAACTGTCTGCATCTAGAGAGGAAAAATATTTTGGGATCATAGTCAATAGCTCAATGAAGGTATTCTGCAACTATGAAAAAAGCAAATTGTTGAAAAAGCTTGAAAATAAAATAGCCAATGTTGCAATATAAACCTACAAATGCATATGTCTGTAACTTGAACACATCTTGCTGCTACATTTGAAAAATAATGTTACAGAGCTAGAAAACTAAGGGAAAAGGTAATCTAAACCAGGGATTCACAACCCCTGGGCCGTGAGCCATTCGGAACCAGGCCACTGAAGTGGCAGGCAAACAAGTATGTGCATCTCCATTTGCGCAAGCAGTGGATGAGCATGTGCATTTGTAGTCCATTTGTATGAGTGGCAGGCAGGCATGCTCACCACTCACGCAAATGGAACTGTGTACGCAAGCTTGCGCAGAAGCATCCCCTCTCCCCCTCCCGGCGGTCTGCAAAGCTGGAAAGTTTGGGGAATTGTGACCTAGACTAGGATCAGGACGGGAATCTCAAATACCTGTCCTTGAAGAAAAGGTGAGTAATTTTTGGAATCCAGCATGCAAAAACGGCAACTGAAGAACCTGAAATATAAAAAAGCATGCGTTGCATAGAAAAAACAAAATACACCAGGAAAAGGTTTTTCTCCTTCTGTCAGAACACAAGGACCACAAGTAATTTAGTGAAACTGATATTAAAGGAGTTAGAAGAAAACATCTGTTTGTACAAGAAGTAATATATCTGCAGGTTTCATTACTGTAATAGCAACAGGAATAGCATTTAAACCTATATACTAGTCCACAGTGCTTTACAGAACTCTCTGAACAGTTTACAAAATGAGCATATCGCCAATATGGATCCTCATTTTACTGATCTCTGAAGGATGGAAGGCTGAGTCAAATCAAATTCCAGACTATGGGCAGAGTTAGCCTGCAATACTGCATTCTAACTACTGCATCACCAGTCATAAAACATCATGATCACTAATCTGGATGGCATTAAAAGCAGATCATTATACAGTATTGGAGGACAGATCTATCAAAGACAATCGAGGCTCAATATTTTCTCTGGATTGTGGGACAGCATGTGCCAAATACATTTTCAAAGAAACTGTACAGCACCGGTTCCAAAACCTGGGCCGTGGCCCACTATCCAGGCTGTGGCCTATTTGGAATTGAGCTGTATGAGTGGTGGGCCAAAGTGTGCATGTGCTCATGCAGCTCAACTTGTGTGAGTGGTGGGCCAGTGGGCTCTCTCACACGTGCTGGCCCACACACATGTTGAACTGCACACATGCGTACTGGCTTGCACTTGTGCAGAGGTTGTGTGTGCATGTGTGTGCCAGCTTACCACTTGTGCAGCCAAGTTCCCCTCTCCCCCTCCCAGCCAGGCTGCCAAGCCGCAAAGGTTGGGGGCCGCTGGTGTACAGTATGTCTTCATTTTCTGATTGTAGTGAATTTGGCTATATTAAGGACTCTAGGATCCTTGTCTTCATATAGTAAAATTTATGCACAGCCACAGGAGTCCATGGAAAAGTTGCATACTGTATTACAGGACTAATCTATGAAATCTGATTCATAAACAATTATGCAAAACAGATTTTTCAAAAATATAATTGTGCTCTAGCAAAACTAGTAAAATGCTGCAATAAAGTTGTTTGTTTTTTAAAGGTACCTTTGGATTCTTAATTATTATGTGCTTCAACACATTTATGTAACAGCCTTAATTGTTACTTTCTAGAAAAAATAAACATTCTCCTGTTCAAATGGTTTTGGGCTGGAATGACTAAAAAGACCACTGTTCTGTATAAATCTATTAGTGCTACTATAGTCTCTAATATAGAATTCAACATATATTTTTATTCAATTATCCACACTGCTTGTTAAGTCCCACTTCCAAAAGAAGCTCAGTTGGTTCATTGCACCTTCCTTTGGGTAGTTCCCAAACTGATAAATCCTGTCCTTTTTCATCAGCTGTAGTCATTGTTCCAATTCTTGCCTTTTTCTTCTAGAATTACTGTGAACTTTGCTACAAAGATTGTTTTCAGGCAGAAAGACAAACATATTGCACCCTGCAAATCAAACAAATTAATTTTTGTTAATTAATTGATTAATTTTTGTTCTTAGAGCAACAGTAGTAGAATTGTTTTATTTCTTCTTGTTCCTTTTTCACAATTTCAGGCTAAACAAGTATAAACTCTTAACTTAAAGGGATATTAATTATAAATTTTCCTTAAACATCCTACTAAATTCATCAGGCAAATTTTTCCTAACTTAATTGATTCATTCCATGAGTGATGCTTCCTGAAATCAGTATGCATTTTTTTTTTTTGCTTTTTAATCTGTGCTGACTCAGGAAGTGATAGTCACTCATTCACCCACAGTGGACACATCACTTGGACACATCACTGAACAGTCCTCACTGTTCAGCACACAGTTCCTGAGGCCACACAGAGCGTTTCTGATCAGTCTTATTTCTTCTTCTCTTGTTGAAGTCCTGTTAGCTCCCTTGCTACTTACATACCTAATCTCCTTTGAAACCACCTATGTTGATGGACATCAGCACCCTAGGGGCAATGAATTAAATAGTCTCAATTATTTTTCAGTTGTTTTGATGTCTTGCATTTAGCTATATTGGTTGACACCATATTATTTCAATCTTTTCTGGGAAAACAAGAACTTTATATATATAAAAATGATGCATTTTGGATGGTAAGTGAGCCCCTGATTTTACAGCCTCAGGAGTACTGTGAAGAAAGTCTCCTCCCCCTCCTTAACTGAATTTGACAGAATTACCCAGGGAAGAGCCTTGACAAAGATCATAGTTTAGAGGTCAATTAGTGCAATTTGTCAAATGTTATGCGTGTGTTGTCCATACAAAAATGTAGCCTTCAAGTTGGAAAGGTATTTTACAAATAGAGAAACCAAGGACTAGTTGAACCAGATAGAAGTCATGTTTGAGTGGATGTAACCTTCTGGCAGGCTTGCCCAGCAAATGACATTTTCTAGTGATCATCATGGATGATTAGCTTAATGTGAAAATATTGCCAAGAATACTGTCCTGTAGTTCCCAGAAGTTAGAGTTAACTCAGTGATCTGTAATAATTACATCTGGGTTGCAAAAACCTGACTGAATATTAGATGACAGCAAAGAAACATAGAAACTTTATTTGTTGTCTTCTTCTGGTCACCCCTATTTTTTCAGTCCATCCCATTTTTCCCCCCACCAGAATCTGTTATTACAGCATACATCCAGAATTTAGGTACTATTGTTTTAGATAATATATTTTTCCATGAATTCAGTCCTTTTTTTTTTGCCCTAAAATTGTCTAAAGTATTGGCCACCATTTCATGTTATGATACTAGATTATGTGAATTAACAATGAGGGATATAGATATGATTTGGAGAAATACTTTTTCTTGTCTACTCAATTTGTATAGTTATTATACACAAATTATAAAATTGTTAAACTCTTCTAATTGCTATATTTTGTTCTAAATTATAATATATAACCTTCTAAATTTTAACAATAGGTTATAGCAGAGTAATTTATTTCTAATATGTAGTACCATGAAAGAGTAAGAAAGTCTTTGGATATTGGAGTCATATTTTACCCAAACATATGGTTTAGCTTTAACCACAGTTGATTGAACAAGCCACAATGGCTGAGGTTACATATATATATAATAACTGAGCTGCTTTCTTTTCTTATCCAGTAATAAATGCTACTTGAAATATAGCAGGACAGGAACCCCAAATCAAATAAGGCAGCTTAGGGATGTTGTGTCTGGATTTTCATTAAAACCATGCCAACTTGCCCAAACAGGTAAGTTGCTTTATCCTAAAAGAAAATATTGTGGATAATATATCATAGCCTGTTTTAGACATGGTGTGTAAATATGTGTCATACCAGACAGTCTTTCAATTTGGCACATTCCAGATTTGTTGGGACTGCCTGAACATTTTAGCAACTGCAATTCCAGGATGTCCGGTGGGACCACTTTGGGAACTTGCCCTGCAGAGTGAGTTCCCAACCCTACAAGGCCTATAGCAAGACCCTGTGGGCAATTACAAGGCAATTCTATAGATATGAATGCCAATTGTCCTTGTTTCAAACTTTATTATGAATAATACTATAGTCTACCTGGATTCATAATGTTCTTTGCATATTTAGCACATCCTTCTAAATTCTTTTTGCAATGTAGGCTATTCAACCTAAGCTAATACCTAAGATTTGTGTCAAGCAAAAATCACTCCTAACCCATCTTAGTGCCTTTTGTTCAGTCACTGTCTAGCTCATATTTTCAAAGGGCCCCTGTATGGCATCAGGTCCCCCCTCCCTCAGAATGTCATCTGAGCTAAATCTTCTGAGTGAAGATTGTACTAACCCACATGCCTCTTTTCTGGGAAGCAGGGGAGAAGGGATACAGCAGGCTTAAATGCACTTCTAGCTACTTTGGACTTATCTTTTGAGGTTTTCAGAAATCTTAATCTTCTAAGCCAAGAAATATTCATCAACCACAAAATATAGGAGCATCTCCTATGCCTAATGTGCAATTTTCTATGAATATTATAGACCTCTGTGACTTGCAAATGCTGCTGAATAAGTGTCACCATTGTACGTAGTTATGCATTTATGGTGAAGTTAGTCCAGTAGAGAAACACTATATTGTAGCTTTCCCAGTTTGGCATCCTTTAGATATACTGGGACTTCAACTCATTCAAAGTCTCCACACATCTGGAGAGTACCAAGTTGGTATAGACTATTCTTTGCAACCAAAGGTTTTCTGTCATGATTCTCATACATTCTGGCAGAATCTGAAATGTAGACTTTTCCTCTCTCAATCCATGTATTTTGATAATTTGATGACAGCATGGACTACTATGACTTTGCCAATTTATTTTCTATGCAGATTGTCAGATGGACCTTTTTCAACACATTGCATTTTCTGGAATTACTGTTGCAAAGATTTTGACCTCTGACAAATTTGTATGTAGAACAGTTTGTACTTACCGTCCAAACTGCTTATTCTTTACATTTCTCAGCAGTGAATGGGAAGTAAAAAGTCAAAGGTGAGTATAGTTTGATAACATGATGTCATGACAACTTTTAGAAGATTCAGCATTCATTCTATTACCTTCTATGTTCTATGAATGAGATACCTTGCAGCGGGCATTTCTGCCCATCTGACCAAAATTTGGCAATGTCACACAGATTTGTTGTTGCAGAAATTACAATCTTGCAAACCTTTCTGGTTCTCAACTTACATTATATATGGCTAAATGTTCAAGAGGAAAATTAAGATGTTCACCTGGTAAAAAGAAGAATGTATAAATATACACACGCAGGGGTTCTCAACCTTGGCAACTTTAAGACTTGTGGACTTCAACTCCCAGAATTCCTCAGCCAGGAAAGCTGGCTGAGGAATTCTGGGAGTTGAAGTCCACAAGTCTTAAAGTTGCCAAGGTTAAGGACCCTTGACATATAGGATTCAGTTCTGCTGGTTTATATTCAGTTAGGCCTGCAGGCACACAAGGTACACAGGGATTGATCATGCTCATGTGATCTGCTGGTGACACAGATTCAATCTTGCTAATGGTAAGTATACTGGTAAAAGATACAGAACCTAAACACCGTGTCTATTATTTTGTTCTTAACAGGATTTCTCCTGAATCCAGTCCAAACCATGACTTGTAGGATTAGAAAAAAAAATGAACACAAAGAGACTCAGAGAAGTTGTGGGGAGAAGTTGTTGGGAGCTAAGAAAGGAATGGAAAAAAATATAGACTTAAAACAGTTAAAAAAGAAGAAAGAAATATAGTAGCAGCCAAGTCACTTGGCAGTTTAACGCATAAATGGCATATAAGCTCAGATCAAGAAAGATCTGGGAAGAAGAATTTTATAGAACTTGAAAAAACTCTGCTTTCATTGACTTATAATAGATGAGGCCAGAAAATGTCTATTACACTTTCCAAGGTTCTTTATTTATATCAAATTTCTACTAAAGATATTTCCCTGAAATCTGTATAGTTTTTACTTCCTTGTTCTTGTTCAACTGTGTGGGGCTTGAAACAGTCAGATATTAGTCATGATTATTTGGTGCTTTTGCTTTAGATATACCTGTCTGATGATGACTTCAAGAAGTGAAAAACCAGAGAAAATTACAGAAAGAGCAAATGTTATATCAGGATTCAGTCTCCTGAACTGCCGAAGAGCCAAATCTGGTAATGAAAAGATGATTCAAAATGATCCTAATTAAAATAAAATTGCATGATCAGTTTTTGGCTGGTAACCTGTCTTTGACATACAGTTTCACAATGTTTACAAAATTATTGCAGTATGCCATTCCCAGACCTACCCCGAATTAAACTTCTATGGGACGGAATTGAGTGTGGAATATGTCAGTGGGCACAATGCTTGCCAACAACTTTGTACAATGACTGTCCGCTGCCAATTTTTTACTTACATTTTCTGTAAAATGCAATGCAACCAACAAGGGTATGTGCTTTTGTTTCATTTACAAAATAATCTTAATGTGAATTTTTCCATCCTCCCCTTTGAGAAAAAAAACCTCTTAGAATGATGCTGCTTCTTTTATTTCCTGTATAGCAAATGTAAATGCTATTTAAGAATGTTGGCCAATGGGTCTCCAGATAATATTGAGGCTGAGAATGAAATAGTTTCAGGCTATTCTTTAAGATTGTGCCAAACTAGCAAAAGCCCTGTGAGTATCCGATTAAGTGCTCTTCTGTTGTCTTTATAAGCTGGAACAGGAGATGTTCATTCACTTTGGAAAGATTTGTATCATCCCTAACCTGATCATTTCCAGATATGTTGGACTAATATTCTCCCAGTCCTGTACTAGCAAGTTACTGAGCCCTGCAGTTGGGATTATGGGGAAATGCAATCTTCCAGCTTGAAAAATTGTTCTCAAGGGTGGAAATTCTCATTTTACCAATGTTTCATAACTTTTGAATTTAAAATATTTAGTGACACCAAAGAGACTAAAGAAAATTATTCCCATCATTTCATTTTTGAATTTCCTTATAATTCACTATAATGAATATTTTGCAGGCTGCCCACTGATGCCAAATATTTATTGAATTTTGTTTCTTGTGATTTGACATTATATATCTTTCATTATTTAGGCTTTACTATCCTTTTTTTTTAATTTTAATTTTTCCTTTTTTCACTATACAACAAAAATAAAACTGAAAAATACATTTTTCCCTTAACAAAACTGTGTTATACATCTCATATATATTATTTACAATTTATTTACATCAGTAATCATGTATTTTTCTTTCTTTGTTCTAGCCAATCATAACATTTGTTCCATATTTCATGAAATTCTGTTGCCTCCTTGTCTTTTAATTCTAGCGTAAGTTTATTCATTTCCATGCATTCAAGAATTTTGTATATAATCATATCGTTTGTAGGTATGTTTTCACCCTTCCAACACTGAGCGTATACTATGCGGGCTGCTGTTAGTATATGTATAATGGTGTGTTGTAGTTGCTTTTCCATCTTTAAATTTATTACCCAGAAGAAATAGTTCAGGTTTGAATTCAATTTGCACCTTGGTTATCTCCTGTATCCAGTTCCCTATCCGTTCCCAATAGCTCTTTGCTTTAGGGCACAGCCACCACATATGATAGAATGTTCCTTCCTTATTTTTACATTTCCAACATTCTGGATTCATATTTTTGTACATTTTGGCCAATCTCACTGGTGTTAAATGCCATCTATAGAACATTTTGTATTGATTTTTCCTATATGCAGTTGACAGTGTCAGTTTGCAATTTATGTTCCATAATCCTTCCCATTCTTCCAAATTTATATTTCGGCCCACATTTCTTGCCCATGCTAGCATTGGCCCTTTCACTATTTCTTCCTCCAGATCTACCTCTAATAAATATTTATAGGTTTTTGTTAAAAAATTTCCTTCCTTAACTGTTAAAATTTTATCCAATTGATGTGGGGTCTGGCTTATTCCGTGCTCTTCCATATCCTTACTATGTTTAGATTGGATCTGTAAATATGGCCACCAATCTATGATTATTCCTTGTTCTAATTCTTCTCTTGATTTAAGGTTTCCTTGGTTATCTAATAGTTCTTTGTATCTAATCATCTTTTTCTTATCCAAGGTGTTAGGTGAATCATTGCCTCCATCGGTGAACTCCAATTTGGGATTTTCTTATAATGTCTTTTTTTAACTTTTTCCCACGTTCGAATCAGCGCATCTCTTATCTGATGTTGATAAAAGTATGTGTGTGTTTTCTTATGTTTCCCCCATAAAAAGGCATGCCCGCCAGCCTGTAAGTCATACCCTTCAATCGTTAAAACTCTTTTATTGTCTAGGTTTATCCAATCTTTGATCCAGAGTAGTCCAGCTGCTTGATAATAAATTTCCCATTTTGGGAGCCCAAGTCCACCTCTACTTCTACTATCTTGTAATATTTTCATGTTTATCTGTGCTTTTTTGCCTGACCAGATGAATTTATTTATTATTTTATCTAATTCTTAAAAAAAATTTCTCTAATTTTATTGAGACTGTTTGAAATAAATATAATAATCTTGTTAATGTATTCATTTTGATCAACGCAATCCTACCTAATAATGATAATTGTAATTTCCCCCAGATCTCAAAATCTTTCTTCATTTGTAGTATCAATTTTTATAGTTGTCTTCTTTTATTGAGGAGCACCTTGTGGTAAGCCAGATTCCTAAATATTTGATCTTTTTTACAATTCCAGATTCTCTTCTAATTTCCTTTTCTGTTTTTTGGTTAGGTTTTTGACTAACATTTTGGTCTTTTCTCTATTAATTTTTAATCCTGCCACTATTCCATATTTTTCTATTTCTTTCATCAAAATCTTTCCTCTATTGGTTCCTCAATAAAAAAGACCAGATCATCCGCAAGTGCTTGTATCTTATACTCTTCTGTCTTAACCTGTACCCCTTTTATCTCCTTATTGGCTCTGATTTGCATTAGCAGCACTTCTAAGGTCAAAATAAAAAGTAGAGGTGACATTGGGCATCCCTGTCTTACCCCTTTATTTATGTCAAAGCTTTTGGTATTATTTCCATTAATTATCACACTGGCCTTTTGTGTTTTGTATATTGCCCTAATCATATTCTCAAATTTCCCTCCAAATTTCATGTCCTCAATCTATTGGAACATAAATTGCCAACTGAGACTATCAAATGCTTTCTGCGCGTCTAAAAAAATTAGTGCTATCTGTTTTCCCAGATGTGCTTCGTAATACTCTAAGACATTTAACACCATTCTCATATTATTTCTAATTTGTCTTGTAGGTAAAAAGCCATTTTGATCTGGGTGTATTATCTCCTGTAATATTAGTTTCAATCTTTCTGCCATTATGGTAGTAAAATTTTTATAATCAGTGTTTAGCAACGAGATTGGCCTATAATTTTTGATCTGTTTGGAGTCTGTGCCTTCTTTTGGGATCAGGGATATGGTAGCTTCTATCCAGGAGTCTGGTAATTTAGATTTCTCCAACACATCATTATACACATCCAACAATATCTTTTCAAAGTCCTCGTAAAGGGTCTTGTATATTTCCTCTGGAAGGCCATCTGGCCCCGGGGTTTTATTATTTTTTTGTTTTGCAACACAGTTTTTAATTCCAAGGCTGTTATTTTCCCATTCAAAAATTCTCTCTGTCCTTCTTTTAATTCTGGCAGACCCTTCGCCCTTAAATATTGTTTAGTGCTCTCCACATCTATCTCCTCTTTTTTATATAATAACTCAAAATAGTTCTGAATTATTTCTTTCTTTTTATCCATTTTGTATTGTGACTCTCCATTTTTATCGTGTAATTCCTGAATAATTCTTTTCTCTTTCTCTTTTTTTAGTTTATAAGAGAGCCATCTCCCAGGCTTATTTGCGTGTTCAAAGAAATTTTGTTTTGCTATTTTCAATTCTTTTGTTCTTTCCTCTTGATCTATCATATTTAGTTTATGTTTAGCCAAAACCAGTTCCGTTTTAATCGATTCATCTTGGGGCTCTTTTTGTAATTTAGATTCCAATTTTTTAATCTCTTCCTGGAGTACCGGTATATTTTGCGTTTGCCTTTTCACCTTGTTTTTTCTTGCTGTGTAACCTATTACTAATCCTCTTAAATATGCTTTCGCAGTGTCCCAAATAGTTTGTACTGATGATTGTTGTTTTGTATTCTCTTTAAAAAAAATTCCATTTCCCTTCTACTCCTTGCTATAAATTCTTTTTCTTTCAAAATGTGAGAGTTCATTATCCATCTTCTCCTTACTTTTTTCTGCCCCTTCCAAATTATTTGCAAAGGATTGTGATCAGCCCATATATTTGGCATTATTTCTATTGTCTCAATGTCTTGACCTACTTCTTCATTGGTCCATGCCATGTCTATTCAAGACCAAGATTTATGTGGGTTCGAGAAGAATGTATATATATATATATATTTTAAATTCCGCTTCCTCCACTGATCTGATAAATTAAATTCATGGGCCAAATCAAAAAATGTCCTTGATAGTGTTTTCTTTTTCTTTTTCGTATCACTAATATAATCTTTTTTTACATCCACTATTGCATTGTAATCTCCTACTATACAAATATTTCCCTGTCCAATTTCTATAAGTTTCTCATGTAATTTGTAGTAAAATTCTTTTTGGTTCTCATTTGGTGCATATATTACCATTAGCAACCATGATTTATGTTCGGTTTGTACTTCTATTGCTAATATTCTTCCATCTGTATCTTGGTATTTCAATTTGGCATTAATTTCTTTTCTAATATAAACCGCTATTCCTCTCTGTTTTTGTTCAGCTAATGCTGTGTATAATACTCCTAATCTGGGGAACTCTAAATATTTCCTATGTTGTTCTTTGATATGTACTTCTTGTAAACAAACTATATCTATATGTTGTTTGGCTAATTTTGTTAGTATTTGTTTTCTTTTTGCGGGTACATTTAATCCATTTATATTAATAGATAATAGTCTGATCTCTTTTTCCATTTTCTACCTGTGTGTCTATTTGTGTGTTTGTCTTGTTCTTGGACCTATTCCTTTTTCTTTCCTCTGTCCTTTTTCTTCCTTGCTTTCTGTCCCTCGTTCTCTTTCCCTTACTTCCTCCTATTGGTCTTCCTGGCTTTTAGATTCCAATTCTTCCTTGCTGCTATTCTCTTCCTCCACTCCTTCCAGTTGCTCATAAAATTCCTGTGCTTTCTCTAGTCTATCTATCTTAATCCTCTTCTCCCTCCATGATATTAATATCCCTTCCGGGATTAACCACCTGAACGGTATACTTCTTTTAATTAAATAAGCACTAAGGAATCTATATTCCCTTCTCTGTTCTCTTATCTTCTTTGGTACCTGTTTTAGAGTTTGTATTTCCACTCCTTTGTAAATCATTGGATCCTTTCTTGTGATTTTATAGATTACAGATGCAGACATCACTTCTTACTATTAAAGAAAAATGCTAAAAATACAGGAGACAATATCTAAAAATCATGTAGAAATGAGAGGGGATATGAATAAATTGGATAATAGAATTGAGATGATCCAACAAACGATGGAGAAAAATGAAGAAGAATTCAGACAGTAGAAGTGGGGTTCGACAAAGTAGGGAAAAAAGTTGATACATTAGATACAGAAATGATGGCAACTAATAAAAAATTGGAGGAATCGATCATCCATCTAGAAATGGATAGGGCGGCATTCTACCTATGATTTCAAAATGTGGTAGAGGAGAAGGAAGAGGATCTGGGTGCCATCATGGTGGATTTGATTGCCGAGGCCCTTCAAAGAGACAAACAAGAGATTTTGATAGAGATAGATGAGGCATATAGAATCCATACAAATTATGCCAGATGCAACAGACTCCCACGAGAAGTACATATTAGATTTGCTAGGAAAAAGGCTTTACTATCCTTAATGGGCTACAAGCTGAGATCGGGTTTACTTATTTATTTATTAGAATTTTTTATCCCACCTTTATTATTTTATAAGTAAGTCAAGGCAGCAAACATGCATAATACTCTTTCCTCCTCCTAGTTTCCCCACAACAACCATTCTGTGAAGTGGGTTGGGCTAATAGTGAGGGACTGGCCCAAAGTCACCCAGCTGGCTTTCATGCTTAAGGCAGAACTAGAACTTACTCTTTTCTTTTCTTTTTTAATGTATATTTTATTAATTTTTTACAGTAACAATCTTTAGTATTTAGTAAGCAACATTATCTGGGTTTATATGTTTGACATTAATAGTAGTACAATTTCCATTCCTATCCTTTATTCCAGTTTTTTAACCATTTATAATAATTTCCCCATTTTTGAAAGTATTCTGAATCTTGCTTCCCCTTCATTTCCAATGTGAGCCTATCCATTTCTGCACAGTCAAAAATTTTCTTAATTATGTCTTCTTCAGATGGTATTTCTTCGTTTTTCCAGTATTGAACAAATGTAATTCTCACTGTTGTTAATATATGTAATATTAAGTATACACATTTTTATCATAATTTTCTGAGATTATACCTAAAAGAAATAATTTTGGTTTATAGTCAACATGTGCTCCTATCATCTTTTCTAGCCACCTATGTATTTTTGACCAATAGTTCTTTCCTTTAAGGCATGTCCACCAAAGATGATAATACATGTCTGGATTTTGTCTGCATTTCCAGCAATTGCTAGACATATTTTTAAACATGTTTGCTAGTCTTGCAGGTGGTAAATGCCATCTATAGAACATTTTATATAAATATTCTTGATAAGTAGCTGCCCTTGTTATTTTGTAGTTTCTTTCCCATACGTTTTGCCATTTTTCTAACTCTACATTGTGCCCAAAGTTTTTTGCCCAAGTTATTATTGTTTCTTTAACTTGTTCATCTTCCATCTTTAAATGTAACAGAAATCTGTACAGTTTCTTAATCAATTTGTCATCTAATGACAATAGTATCTGGTCTAATGCTGTCTGGTCTTTGTAAAAACCATATATTTTTGTATCTTTCTCATATCTCATTTGTATTTGCAGTTGTGACCACCATGATAGCTCAATGCCCTGTTCTTCCAATTCTTGTTTAGTTTGTAGTTTCCCATCAGTATTCAAAATATCTTTATAAGACACAAGTTTCTCATAATTAATTAAGTTTGGGTGTACGAATGCCTCCATTGTCGAAATCCATCCTTGTATTTTTATGTAAGTTCTTGATTTTATCTTTTCCCATGTCAAAAGCAGGGCATTTCTTACACAGTGGTTTTGAAAGTATTTGTGAATTTTGTTCTTCCCATACCATAGGAAAGCATGCCATTCAAGTTGTAGGTCATGTCCTTCTAGGTATAATAGTCTTTTATTTCTAAGAGTTATCCATTCTTTTAATCATATTAGTGCAGCTGCTTGATAGTACAAGGCCCAGTCTGGTAGCCCAAAGCCTCCATTTTATTTTGCTTCTTGTAACATTTTCAGTCTGATTCTAGCTTTTTTCCCTTGCCAGATAAATTTCAATATCGATGTATTTAATTCATCGAAATTTTTTTGACAATTTTTATTGGTATTGTTTGAAATAAAAAGAGTAGTTTTGGTAAAATGTTCATTTTCACAGTCACTATTCTTCCCAAGATTGATAGTTGTAGATTTTTCTATTTTTCCAAATCTACCGGTAGTTTTATTTGTTTTAATAATTTTACATAATTATCTTCTTTTATTGTTGCACACCTTGCTGTTAGATATATCCCCAAGTATTTAACTTTCTTAACTACTTGAAGGTCTGTTTTTTCTGTTTTCTTTTTTACAAGAATTTTATTGGTTTTTTTTAATTTTTACAAGAAAATGCTCAAAGCACACCGTGGTGTTAGGGTAAACAATCATCCAAAAGCAAAACATCTAAACATACTTCAGTCAATACCTCTAGTATTCCCTCTCTTTCCCCTTAACTAACATAGTTTATTTAAGATAGTTCAATCTAGTTTAAATTTAGTCAACCTGTACCTGTTTCTAACACTTTAAAAAATTTATACAACCATGATCAAATTAACTTTAAATACAAACTCTATCAGTTCGGGTATTCCTTCCAAATATATTCTGGTACCTTAGTTTTTATTGTAAATTTTATTTAATTTTTCTTCCACTAATATCCCTTAATTAAAATAAAGCATTAATCTATTCTATATATATCTAATCTATCAACTAATCAATCTCTTATAGCTAACAGATATAAAAATAGAATAAAAAGTAAAAAAAATATAAATAAAAAATAAAAGAAATAAAAAAATAAAAATCAAAAAATCAAATCTTAATTTTTTTCAATCCATTAAACATAATTCAGTTCATATCCAATTAAATTGTCGTAACCAATAACATCAATCTTATCAAGCAGAAATCATCTTATTAGATTAGTTCAAGATTACATAATAATTTTCTTACAAATGACTCTATTATCCTAAGCAAAAAAAAAGAAAAGAAAAAAGAACAAACACATTCTTAAAGCATTTAATATGTATTTTATTAGTCACTCCTTTTTTATCTTACTTGTAACTCATAATCTTAATCTTAATCCTAAAATCAAGTACATTAATCTAAATTGCCTTTAACCCATTATCTCTCTTTTTTAGGCTAAAGTATTAATCTATCCTAAAGCTATATAAACCATCAATCAACTTTAAACTAACAAGATAACATCAAACTTTAAGATATTTCAATTCATTAATCATCAAACAAATAAATCATCAGTAATTTCCATATAGATAAATTTTATATTTTCCATTATTCCCATTTTTCTTACATCTAACCCATAATCTTGGTCCTTAAGTCAGTCCATAGTTCTAGATTGCCTTTAGTCCATTACTCAAAACTTTAATTTTCATTTTTTTAAAATCTTATTCTAGGTTTTTTCAAATGTCAAGTAGGTTTCCATAGCAAAGCTTCCTTTCCAACAGATAGGTCTCTCTTTGTTGCTTGTAATATCTTTTGAATCAGTGAGAACCATCTTGACCTCTGAATTGGCCTTCTGATTATTTTTTTTGCATAAAGTCTCATTGCTTTAGAGTTCCAAGTCCCAGTCTTTGCTTTTCCTGATGCTCAATGCCATAACTGAGTTGCATATAAGGCAGAGTCAATTTCTCTTTGTTCTCAGTTAAGTCCTCTTCTTGTAAAGTCTGTTTGATAGAAGAATCAGGTGCAATCTGAAAGTCAGTTTTAAAGTTTGAGGAAGAGATTCTGGCTCTTAGTTCTGTAGTAAACGCTTTCATTGTAGCACATATTTCCTCTTTAGTCTCATAGATTTTTCCCAGAATAAGTTTACAGTTTAAATGTGAGTACAGCTCCATTTTAGAAGAAAATTCAAACGTCCAGTTAACTTTCATATAAAGAAATCATCTCCTCTCCAGTTGCAATATCACTTTTTAACCAGTAGATGTCCTCAGTAAGCTAAAAAATCCATTTTTTCTCAAAAGTCATTTCATTTTTCATTTTTCTTTCTTTACTAAAAAAACAACAACATAGGCTAATAATAAAGTTCTTAAAAAAAATTTCCGATACCCCAAAACGTACTTGTATTAAAAAAATGTAATTTCTAAAGCTTTACTTTATTCCTTTGTTCGCCTTTCTTCCCCAACGAGTAAAAGCTGCCTTTCCGAGCTAGGGAAGTCTTTCCAACACAGCTCTTACAGGCAAAAAACAAAACAAAACAAAAACAAAAAGAGGGGAAAAAAAAGAAAGGTCTAACCCGGATTCACCACGGTGGGTCTGAAGTTTAGGTGTTCTTTTGACTTGCGGTTTCTAGCGGCAGAGCGATCGGCCATTTTATTGGCCGATCTTCTTCTCCGTCGGCCCTCAGAGTTCCGTCCAGACAGCTGGAGGAGCCGTCGCTCCTCCGCTGCCGGATCACTGCCTCCTCGTAGGAAAGTCGCACTTTCCTTAACAACTGTGGCAAGAAAGGTTGCAAAATGGACAAAACCTAACCACTGTCTCACTTAGCAACAGAAATGTTGGGCTCAATTGTGGTCATAAGGTGAGGACTACCTTTATACCATTTTCCACTTAAGCTTGGCATATTCGGTATAGCTGTTTGGAGTATATGAAATCCCATGTACTGCTTGCCCCACCACATACATCGGACAAACCAACAGAAGAATAAGTGCACACATTGAATAACACAAAAACTCAGTCAAAAAAGAGGAACCAACTTCTTCCCTGGTCCAACACCTTAAAGCCACAGGACATGAAATTGACTTCAAAAAGACCATAACTATCGCCAAAACTGAACACTTTAATAACAGAATAATCAGAGAAGCCATCGAGATAGAAAAACACCCACAGAGCATGAACAAACGAGACGATATCTCCCGCCTACCAGCCATTATTATTATGGTCATTAACCAGCACAATGAGCTCCATCAATATCAAGTCTATTAATGAATGCAAAGAACACCTCAATCTGCTTGTGAAGCATATAGTCAATTTGCTTCTTTTGTTGTCTATCCAACATTTGAAATGTCAATGAAGCCTGTGTGTCCAGTCATCTTTTAACTTGTTGGAAGAAGATATTTTCTGTAGACATTGAATTTTCTTGGCAGAATCCTAGTAATCTGTCTCTGCTTCATTTTATATCCTAAGGCCATTTTTTTATTGTTCTAGATGCTATCTTACTTCTAATATTGCATTTTAGTTGCTTCTGAATTTGATGACTTAGCAGGAAGAGAGGTATTACAAATCATCACAGAATTGTGCAATTTTAATTTTCTCTGTATCTGAGGTTAAACTGATTACAAAGGTTAATAATAGATATGGGATGCTAGACAGGCAATGTTTTAGGTTGCATAGTTTTTTCCCCCAAGGTAATATACAGCATCCTTTCCAGGAACAATTGAAACTAGGACCTGCATATTGTTAAGAATCAAGCATACGCGAAACTTTTTCTTCAGAGCTGTGATTAATGTTAATTGCTTAACATTTTGCTCGCAGCTGTAGCAAAAGTGCTATTCACTGTGCATTTGTGGTAGAAAAATGCTGTTAGATGAAGCATTTAGTTCATATATTTTCATCTGCTTAAAGGACTATTAATAAATTCCTCATGCATGCCTTGCTTGGAAAGAACAAATAAATTACAGAGGAAACCTTACAGTATTAAAGCATATGGCAGATGTGATCTTAAAGCATAGATATTTTCTGCAATATATTCGTGAATATCTACTCTTGTCACCCACTAGATAGGCAAGGCATGCAGTGTTAGACATTAATATTCCCAACACTGTAATTATTGACTCCTGGATGCCTCTCAGATTGTATTTTTTATATGATCTTATTTTATCTGTTCGCTTTAACTTATTTTCTTCTTAAAGGCATAATTAATAATATGTTTTGGTAATTTTATATTCTGCATCTGATAGTCTAACACAGAGCCTATAGCATAGATGCACTACATTTAATGTTCAAAGCTAGGATAGTTGGGCATTGTCCCTTTCTATTAAAAATGTTGAGTGAAATCCCCAAAGTCCTGCTCTAATATAAAATTATCTTGCTTAGAAGTGGACATAGATGCACCAAAATGTATTGACCTAGATTCAGTATTGGATTCCACTTGATTAACCTGACCATATATTAAGAAAGCACATGCATTCTTTAGAAGGCCATCTAGGCAATGTTGGAAGAATTTTTTAGTCATACCGGGCTAGCTGAATCATAGAGGGACAGAATATAACCTCTTTGCTGGCTTGCCCAGCAAATAATCTGTTTCTTAAATATGATATATATAGAGATCAATGAAATATATGAAGAATACTCAGGCTAAGTGCATAAGTTCATTTGAATGCAGTCTGTATGGAAGTATTATAGCAGTGGTGGTGAACCTATGGCAAGCGTGCCAGAGGCAGCACTCAGAGTCCTCTCTTTGGGCACGTGCGCCATACCCTGGAGATGGCAACTGTCTCTCTTCAACCAGCTGCCCACTAACTCACTGAGGTCCCACTTGGCCGGATGCATCCCAGCATGGCTGGTTTCCCTCCCCCCGTCCCATCCCTCCTGGCCTCGCATACTCTCCTTTTCGTGGGCATGACCCACTGAATTGTCTCAACTGTTGGCCAGCCATCCAGCTCAGAGATGGCTTCTCTGAACTGCTGGGGGTGGGCTGTGGAGCCCCAGAGTGTGCCGATCGAGGGGCTGGCAGGCTGTGGCTGCTGATGGACACTGTCGGCCCCCATGACTCGCTAGCCTCTGTGTGTGGGGGCCGATGGTGTCAGGCAGAAGCCGCCCTGGCCCCTGCCTCACCTTGCCCTGCGACAATGGCACCCCCACCCTGCCTTGCCTTGCCTCGCTTCCCCCTGCAGGACGAGCCTCCTGCCCACCGCCGCACCTGCCAGAGATCCCCTGGATCTCCCCCACCCCTGCCTGGCCCCCACAGGTGTCCCTCCACATGAGCAACATTGAGGTGACCACGCCCACCTTGGCCACCCCCACCCAGTCTGCCATGACCACCACAGCCACGGCCACCCAGTGGGCTACGCCCACCTGGCACCCGGCAATAAATAAGTGGGTTTTGGGTTGCAGTTTGGGCACTCGGTCTGTAAAAGGTTCACCATCACTGCATTATAGCATGCCAGGATGGACAAGAAAAATTAGATGCCAATGATGATGAGAAGATCAAAATATGACTGGTGGATAAAAGCAGTAACAGCCAGACAGGACATGAAATCTCACGATTCAGAGAAGCCCAAGAACAGCTAAATGCCCAATGAAATTGTCTTTTAGATTGTATCATTATTCTATTACAAGATAACTGGTTAGAGATTAAAGCTTTTAGGCTACAAAGGAGGAGACAAGAAGGACTTCATGAGGTAAGTTGTCTACTGTAGCATGTAACAGTAAGCTATTTTGTTTGTTTTCTTTCACTGTTGTCCTGACAGTGAGGACAATAAACCAGTGAAATGGCTTGCCTTGAGAAGTTGTGGGTGCTCCATTACTGGAGGGTTTTAAAAAGTGACTGGATAGCCCTTTATCTGAAATGATATAGGGTCTTCTGCTTGAGTAGGGAATTGGACTAGAAGACCTTCAAGATCCCTTCCAACTCTGTTATTCTGTTGTTCTATTTGATATTTTTCTCAATATTTTTTTCCACACTTGGTATTTTTCTGGAATCAAGGGGCTACAAGACAACTTTTGATACCTATTTGACTACTCTTTTAAGCAACCTCTTTGCTAACATTAGCTGAATAATTGTGTTGGCCATGAATATGTTCCTCTAATTGGTTGGGCTGAAACTGAGAAATGTACTGAAAGAACAACTATACTCAAACTGAGATTCAACAAATTTACACAATTGTTTTTTATGGTGATAGTGCCACTGGGACAAAAATACAAAGAGAGGGAATGAAAAGTAACTCAATAAGAAAACTAAACTTCAGTAACTGAAAACTGGTTTAAAGGAAAGGCTGAACAAAGCATTAGAAAGGAAAGCGTTATGACAAAGAAAAAATGAAATGAGGAAGAGAAGGTGCTTATAGTATTCATCAATGATTACAGGAAGAAAGTTCCATTTTGGAAAATCAAAGAACTTTCAATAATGTAATTTCTTACCCTGTTGAACATATAGACATAAATTAAAGACATTTAACTTTATATCAGTGGCTCTCAACCTTTCTAATGTCGTGACCCCTTAATACAGTTCCTCATGTTGTGGTGACCCCCAACATAAAATTATTTTCGTTGCTACTTCATAACCGTAATTTTGCTACTGTTTGGAATCGTAATGTAAATATCTGATATACAGGGTGTATTTTCATTGTTACGAATTGAACATAATGAAAGCATAGTGATGAATTACAAAAACAATATAGCAATGCTCACTGGAGAAGCTTATTCTTCCTTGCTCAAAAATGTTGGGAGGGAGGGAAGGGGAAGGAAGGAAGATTGAAGGGGAAAGGAAGGAGATGGAGAAGGAAGGAGATTGAAGGGGAAAGGAAGGAAGGAAGGAGATAGAGATTGAAGTGGAAGGGATGGAGATGGAAGGAAGGAAGGAAGATTGAAGGGGAAAGAAGGAGATGGAGAAGGAAGGAGATTGAAGGGGGAAGGAAGGAAGGAAGGAGAAAGAGATTGAAGGGGAGAGGTGGCATGTGCGATGGCGCTATGGCAGCAGGAGCAGGCACTGTTGGAGAAGGGCGCCCTGGAGGCGGAGGATCCGGCAGAGGAGGAGGAGGGCGGCAGCAGCGGCAGCAGCTGGATAGAGGAGCGGTGTCTCAGTTTCTAAGACCATCAGAAATATGTCTTTTCCGATGGTCTTAGGCGACCCCCAAAAGGGTCGCGACCCACAGCTTGAGAACCGCTGCTTTATATGCTTAATTTCATGGTAATATAATTCATTGTTACAATGTGTATATTTTTATTTAGCAAGACTATATTATGAATATGAAAATATATTCAGTACTGTGGGAATAAGCGGAGCTGTTTTCCTCTTTGAGATGAATTTAATGGGAATCTATTTAAAGATAGATTTTAAGCTGCTAGTCAGCTGAATGAATGTGATGATTAATGGAACTGTTGTGTCCTGAGCCTGCAAAAGAAGGCTCGGGATGTTGCATTGGTCCCAGGCATTCCAAAAGCTGCCCGGGACCAAACAGAGCGGCGCTGGCCTTGTGCGTGAAAACGCTCTGTTCCTATTGGTTGACACTGTCTGGGCTTCTGGCCATATAAAAAGGCCTGCGTGCCTTTTGCTTTTGCTTGGTTGTTGTAGAAGGAAAATAAAGTGTTTGTTCAGCATCGCCATGTGTCTTCATCATTCACATGCGAACGAAGTATACAACAGGAACAAACCTAGTTTAAGAAAGATGGTATATTCTGTATTTTATGAAGGATTATTTCCACTGAGTTATTCCTTGCATGACAAATACACACAATTTTCCTCATCCTTTATAACTCATGCACTTTAGTAAGTAAAATAGCTTTGAACCTTCAGAGAATCCATTCTAGAGTGTCCTCTTTGCTGAAAAGATTGGGGAACTGGCCATTCAGAATATGACATTCTGGCAATAGTTTGAATTTATTAAGCAATGGAACTATCTAGCCTCAAATTTTCTAGTTAAAAGCTAAGAATATTCACATTTGTTTATTATATGCAAAAGAAATGAATGCTGAGACATTCACCCATCTGCACTGGGAAAGTATCATCTTCTAAGTCAGAGCAAATTGTGAAAATTTAGATATTATTGAACTATAATTACCAGCAATCCTTGTTTCTGGCTAGGGTTGTTGGGAGTTATAGCTCAACAATTATTTTCATTCCTCCTACTGTCCATCCTGTCCTAAGAAATGTGAAGTTCTTCAGATCTTGTAGATTTGAATCTCAACAGGCCCACCTGCCATGAAAAATGGCACATTGTGGACAGTCAAGACCCAAACAACAGGGATACCAAGTTGCTTTCCCTGTTCTGACAAGCTTATTTTTGCCCAGGCAGTTTACTTGAGACTATCTTTTCTTGTGAAAACTATTTCCTGTTTTGAGACCATTCTTCTTAGAAATCTTCATTATGGCTAATTTTCTACATATGGTTTAAACTGGAACCTTCCAGAAAACATCTTTACCTTTTTGGCTGGGTTGAATGGATCTCCTGTATGACATTTTTATATCTATCCATTTAAACATTTACAGAAATAGTACGGAATAAATTTCGAGACAAAAATACCATTGCTTTAATAAATAAAATTCATAGTGTAAATGGAAATTGGAAAATTGTCAAAAACGCCACAGATATCTTGAGTCTTTCAAAATGCTTAATTTCCACTGTCTCTGGTATGCACTTCATCTGAAAATTTCAATTTAGTCCAATGTTGCTAGCACTCAAGGATCCAAGATGAAATTATATGAATTATACATGCAGCCTCAAGAATTGCCACTCATCTGCCTTGCTTCATCAGGTGCTTTCTCCTTGATTAGCAAAAATCTCCCTCTTGCTCTGTGCCTGCAGAAGCAAACAAGGCAATGAATCAGAACTATAGCAGGCAATGAAAGGAAAAACAGTTCACTGACTCCCAAATGAAGTATGTAATTTCAGTATAATAGCAGATGTCAAACCTTTTACAAACAGCAGATAGATGAGTGAATGTTGGAAAAACAGTTCTTCAGTGCACAGATAGCAACTCTTGGGACTTCCATTAATTAAGCTTTTAAAACCAAGTGAGATGAAATAGAATTAGGATTTTGACAAAGGAATTATTGATGTGCCATCTAAGTAAGGTGACCAACTTTTTTACAATGAAAAGGAGGACACAAATAAATTGAAGAAAAAATATCGTAAATAAAAGAAACATTTTATTCATTGCAACAATAATACAGAATACACGATAATATGATAAATGCATAATAAAAAACATTTGTAATAATAACATTTTATACTGTAATTATGCTTACATGCCTATTAATTATTATTTAAATGAGTACTTTTCCATTGAATGAATATTTTTTGTAAATGTATCATCTTCTAACAATATATTGGAAATATCTGAACAAGAAATATCCTTCATATTGAATTTTACGGCAAGTGCTGCAGCTAGAGTATCAACATTCAATCTCGATTTCTCACTTTTCCAAAAATCATTAGCAATTGAAAAAACCCTTTCAACTGCTGCATTAGTTCCAGGACAGCACAACATAAATTGAACAAGAATAAATAAATTTTCACATGGAACATGTTCATTTTTGAAATGGCTGAATATTTCCACCCATCTTTTATCAGTTTCAACGTGTTTATTTTCCCATTGTATTAATTTTTCAGAATTTAAAAATACATTCAGTCTTCTAATTTCTTCAAAGAGACAATTGTCGTCTATTTTAATGTCTGGCGTTTCTTTAGATTAAAAACTCAACACAAGATTCAATATCTGTCCAATATACTTGCAATGAAGTCAAAAAACACCATTGAAAACTGTTTTCCTGTGATGTTTGTTTCAGACCATTCTTCGATATATTGAAAACATGTTTGGTAAAAATTCTGCACTTCTTTGATAAACTTTTCCATTATGCCTGGATTTGATTCCCCTAAGTCTGACAATTTTCTTTTTATAACTAAAGGAAGAAATTTTTCTTCAAATCGAGTTTTATATTGAAGGATAAAGTCATTCAAAATAAGACTAACTTCTGCAGCTGAAATGTGTTCACCTTCAATATTTTGAATCGTTTTGTGAAAAATAGATGCTTGATTATGTACAAAATACATTAATATCTCAGATATTTCATTATTGAAAAACGATTCCAGGATTTTAGGACATTTGTCTAAACTTAAAAAATATGAACGGAGAGGCTCAAATAATTGTAGAACACGCTCTATGGCAGGGTGTTAGAGCAAGCCATCTAACTTTTGAATATCCTAAAAGTTTTTTGTATTGAACATTCACTTCTTCACAAAATTGTTTTAAAGTAGCCACACGAACGGTAAAACGACTAAAATACAAATAAATTGTAGTTATTATTACTTCTACATCAATTGGCATGGCACATGGTGCCGTGTTGATTGCATTTGACAAAATATGTGCATTACAACCTATTCCTAGTATTTTCTTTTGGAGTAAATCTTGTAATTTTACATACACATTATTCACCCCTTTGCATCTTCGCCCACAAAAATTTGTGTTTGTATTTCAAATTGTTTTCATTTATTACTCTTTATAGATGGTTTGACAAAATTTCAGCAGTTTTGCCTCAATGGATTCTAAATTTAAAATTTTTACTTGAATGCCCTTGGTAACATTATTATTATTATTATTATTATTATTATTATTATTATTATTATTATTATTATTATTATTATTATTATTTATTAAATTTCTATGCTGCCCTATTCCGGGAACTCAGGGCGGCTCACAGCATAAATAGAAATCCAATATTAAAAACTACATAATACATATATAAAAAAATACATATATAAAAAAGAGAACCCCTAAATTAAGAAACCATTCATTCAGCAAACGTACACACAAACATACACTGGCTAGGGGCAAGATGTCAACCGCCCCAGGCCTGTCGGCAGAGATGGGTCTTTAGTAGTTTACGAAAGGCGGAGAGAGTGGGGGCGATATGGATCTCCGGGGGGAGTTGATTCCAGAGGGCCGGGGCCGCAACAGAGAAGGCCCTTCCCCTAGGCCCCGCCAGGCGACACTGTCTGGCTGACGGGACCTGGAGAAGGCCGACTCTGTGGGCCCTAACCGGTCGCTGGGTTTCGTATATTGGATACAATTTAGTTTCATTATGATTGGATGCATCAGATAAAACCGTTACAAATGCTGCAGTTTCCAAGTCTTCTGTAAGTATTTTGTCACAGTAATTTTTAAATACTGATTTAATAATAGCCTCGCATTTTGTTCTGGCGCATGAAAATTTAGCATTGTGAAACTTTTTCAATAATTTAGTTGTACAATCCATACTACGAAAACTTTGATTTTGAATTATGGTATGGTATGGAATGCAAATGTTCCCTTCATTGCAGCTAACTGTTTTAAATCTTCAGAATATTTTGAAGTTTTAAAAAAACTTGTTACTTTACAACTGGAAGCAGATGCATCTGATGATTGCTTATGTTTCTTGGTGGTCAAGTGTTTCATAATAGCTGCTCTGCCCCCAAATGCAATACAAAATTCTCCGCTGCAAATATTGCAGAAAACAATGTTATCCTTCTTTGATATGATGAATGGAAATTCCTTATCCAATTTATCGTTGAAATGGCATTTCCTCTTTTTTGATTTGTCCATCCCTAAATGGAAGTTAGTTTCCTCCAGGTATCTTCGGGACTAACTAGGAGATGGTGTAGTTGGGTAGTAGGGAGGGGTGCAAAGTTCCTGCCAATTCGCCTTCGCTGCAGACAACTTGCATGTGCAAAGTTTGCCGGCCGGGTGTTTTGGCGCGCTCAGCAATAATTCCTATTGGCTTTCGAAAGCCAATAGGGGGAATAGCACAGCTCATGCAAAAGTTAAAAAAAAAACCATCAAAAAACCCCATCAAAAACGCAGTTCTTAGCGTTCTATGAGAAAAAAAAGCCCTGCAGATTAGTCTTCAAATATTGAAAAGGAGGACATGTAGGAGGACACTTTTCGAGGGAGGACGGAACTTACAAAAGGAGGACTGTCCTCCCTAAAGGAGGATGGTTGGTCATCTTAATCTA
The DNA here is from genome assembly GCA_034064705.1 of Bothrops alternatus. NCBI lineage: Eukaryota > Metazoa > Chordata > Lepidosauria > Squamata > Viperidae > Bothrops > Bothrops alternatus. The sequence continues at coordinate 5,723,879 of JARGCV010000053.1, read as the reverse complement.
AGGCTGTTATGAATGAGGTCGCTGGAATGAAAATCCTTTAAAAATTCTCAGCAATGGTTAAAAATACCCACCAGACTTCAAATGGAATCAGCAGTGAACACAATGAATACATTAGAGCAGGTTTCTGTGTGTGGATCAGGAACTTCATACACTTTATTATATATACGTTCTACCATTTCTAGATCAGAAAGAAAAAAATATTTATATTTTAGGGTTAGAAGTCACATAAATCTCCATTTTGTTCATGAACTGAATAAAAAGAACTATGAATAATTCAAACACAGGAGGAAAATTATGAAGTTCAGGATTCTTGTGGCAATAGCTATTGGTTTGATTCTAACAAATCAAATCATTTGTTATATAATTTTCCCTGACCAATACATTTTTTGTACATTTATAAACTTTTAATGTGCTATTTAATTACAGTTGCCTTCCTGGATCTCTTTTTTAAGAGTATTTTTTGAATTCAGTTGAATTTACTTTAGGTAATTGGTTTGCTGCCAATCAGTGTAAATGAACCTTCTCTAATGCTGTTGAAAAATTCTGCAGTTTGGAAAAGTTTGAAATAAGGAAGAAATAAATAAAGAAGCAATAAAGAAGATGGACCAGCATTTTGACCTCACTAAGTCAAACTTTTAAGAAATAAATATTATGGAAAAAGCAATTCATTTTTTTTATCCTCATACTCTTGGGATTAATACTGGTAAGACATGAAAGGTTTTGTTAAGCTAATAATAAATTGTGTACATCAAGATGATCAGAGACAGTGAAATACTAAAGTCAAGTGATTTTTTCAGTTGGCAAGTGAGTGTTGCAGAAGGGGACAAAGTAAGTCAAACACAAAATTAATTCGGCTGTTTCTATTAAGATAAAATGGAACAGTAACTGTACAAACATCCAATTACATTTTTTTATGCTCTGAATTTCAAAATTACCAGGAGAATCTGCTGACAGGAAACAAGTGCCATGTTTTCATTTCAGTTATTCTATCCAACCAATGCAATTGACTAGCAGCAAAGTGGTGGCCATGTTAAAAAACACCACCACAATTGGTTAAAAAAAAATCACCAGCCAATTGACTTTCTTTGTGCCTTATTAAACTTCTTGACTGTGCTTTCTCTTCCGCAGTGATAACAAATACGACAGTAAGGAAATGTTGGTGTAGCTTTCTCAATTTCACTTTCATCGCTAGTTTGTTTTATATGCAAAGTTTTTTAAAAATGTTTTTAATACAATCAATTCAAATAGTGCATCTTCTAAAAGTTATACAGGAATACACTTAAAAGCAGAAAAAAATAGTCTTAAAGTAGAAAAATGAAAACCCAAACAAATCACCCCCTCCCTAACCCAACCCTCCAGATATTTTCCATGATTTTCTCTTGCTTTAAATCTGTGGTATATTTATGCATGCATAACATCTTCTATCAACATTTTTTAAAAATGTATTGATGACATGAGACTTGGGAAGATCTGACTTCCCCACTGCATTCTTTTGGTGAGAAGATGTTTTCTAAATCCCATTTATTCAGAGGAACAACATGTGAGAGGATTGTTCTGATTTTTTGTACCCCTATTATGTTACAAAAATTGATTTAGGCTACTTATCTCCAATTCTTTAGCTGGGAGAAAAAATAATGTGGTTTTTCCAGTATAAACTTTGTGATCAAAGAAGAGAATAAGTTTTGCTTCTGTATAAAGTAAGGAAAATTGGGCAGAATAATAATGATTGGTCAATGTTACTTGCTAAGCATTTTTAAAAAGTGCAGATTTGAATAGATATATTCCCTGTATTTCATCTGATTCTTTATTTGTCAAATGAAGAGTATTAACCAGATAACTGAGCATTAGCGTCAGCAATCAGTTTCAGCTTTCTTGCAAAACCTGAGTTTCATTCTTATACCTGGAGCACAGTTGACACTTCCAATTATTTGTGGAAGAGAGGAAATTTGTAAGAAAGTATCATTACCAACCTCCTAACTGAAAAACATCTGAGAACCCTTTCATATAACACCAGAGTTCACTGAAGGAAATTTTGCAAAGTAGTGAGCATATTCCTAGGAACTAAGCAAACAACCTTTAATTTTAAGGGTTGATTTATTCATCCACTTTTGATATTAGTTTCCTGGGGCTTATATAGATTTCTTAACACTAGAGGGAGCCAAGCCAGACAACTATACTGAGTGAATGCTTTCTAGAATGAAATACTGTACCATAACACCAAAACCTATCATCCAGTTAACAAGAATGAACAAAATAATTTGAATAAAGCATCGCTGCTGGAAACTACAATATGGAAATATATGAAGGCAGCTGATTCACTGCTCACAGTTCTCCTTGTATTCCTTTGGACAGAGATCATCTAGCATTATTTCAAGACTTGGGTGGAATCCAACACAAAATCCTTAGTGAAAGGAACCTATATAATAAAAATATTATTCTTGTCAACTGGCTATACACAAGACAACTGGGATTTCATGCCCACAGGGAAAAAAAAAACTTTTTGAAAGAGATAGAATTGTACACAAAGTAAATGACAGTAGGTTTGTATCAGTGTTGAATCAAGGCTTCCTGTCTGAATTGTATTTTAAATTGTGTAATATTAATAGATATAATGACTATGGATGCACGTGTTTAATACATTATTAATATGTATATGTATATGTATTACATATGTATTAATATTAATATGTATTAATATTAATATGTATTAATACATGTTTAATACATTATTGTATATATTAAAATGCTTTTAAAACTTCTATAGTTGAATATAAACTCTGTTCTATTAGAAAATTAATCTTCATTCTCTTTGAAAATTTCCTCTGAAATTTCTAGTACTCTCTCTGACATTAATTCAGTAATTTTCTCTTATTTTTAATAAAGGTAACTTTGATGAATTCATTACAGGATTTCTACAGCAGAAAACATTGGCCACTTAAAAGAACTATCTAACTGAAGAATACAACTAAACTATTATGAGAATATGTACTAACTGAATTGGATATTAAAATATTAATGAGGAAATCCCAGCTAAATATTATTTAATTTAGACATAGTTCCAATGTTAGATATGGAAGGGATTCTCCCCCACACCCATCCCAGCTGAGCAGCTTTGCAACTTGGAAATCTTTTTGGATCAAGAAATAATGCCAGGAAAGCAGGGAAGTTGTGGGTGGTGTGCTACTGTCACATGCACTGCAAAACATCTTGGAAACTGCAGGTGATTAAGATATGGTAGGCAGGATGTAAGCGGAACACCAGTGTTCATTACCTTTCATTAGTTACCAATAGGTTTGCAGAACAAATGTATGACATTATTTTTACCTATAAAACTTTATAGAATTTGGCTCCTCCAAACAGAAACTGCCTGGCCATATGTGCATAGAAGAAGTAGATGCTCAGGACATGGGCCCAGTGATGGTGCTTCCGTGCCCTGAATGTCACTGGTCTCATTCCCCAGGAGTTCCCGGTAGCCTCAACCCTTTTAGCCTTTCACAAGGCATTGAAGACCTGGCTGTTCCCAGGTAAAATATTTGAAACATATTGATTGTAAACACTGTAAGTCATTCCTCAGAGAGGCATATGCACTAAATGTAATAGAAATTGATAAAGAAGCAATTAAATCTGATTTTAAATGCCTCTCATAATTTGCAGTTTGATTGTGAACGTCCACAGATATCAACCGTGTAATATTAAAAGAATTGCACTGCAGAATAACCTTCACTATTTCATTTGTTTGAGATTCCACGCTTTGAATGCAAAAGCGCTTCATAAGAACTAGTATCTTTCTGTTGTATTTGTGGCAAGTGTCCATAGTTATAAGTGCCATCAAACAATGATCCCATGATGTTTTTCTTTTCTTAAAATTATTAAAGATATTCACATGCTACACTTCTGAAGAAGGAAGAAAGCCTGTCAAGGCAATTTATAAGTAATATAAATAATGATAAAAATGCACAGTAAAAGGCATGAATTGATGGTGTGCTTTAATTTTAGTTTTCTATATACCAATACTATTTTTCATAACCAGCCATTTAATACCAACTTTTAATTGCTTCATCACAATTCCTCACATTACTTTTTTTTACTGACTTGATTCAAAACGTGGGCTAATAAATGTTTATTTGATATTTCAGTTAATTAATGCTGTGATTCATCATTTCTAGGTCCAATGGAATGTTCACAGAATATTAACAGTGCAGTCCTTTAGATATCTAAACAATTAAGCTTTGAACAATATTTTTCCCTGCCAGGAATAATCTATAATCTTCAAAAATCTGTAACCTGAATAAAGCCCAAGCAGTATATAACATTCTTTATTAAATCCCTTTAAGAATCTCCAATATATCAAAGAGAATTCTCCAAAGCCAAGAAGCAATGGATAGAAATTAATCAAAGTGAGAAGCAACCTAGAACTAAGGAAAAATTTCCTAACAGAACAATCAGTGGAACAACCTGCCTGCAGAAACTGTGAATGCTCCAATGCTGGAAGTTTTTAAAAAGAGACTGGACAGCCATTTGTCTGAAATGGTATAGGGTTTCCTGCCTGAGCAGGAGGTTGGACTAGAAGACCTCCAAGGGCCCTTCCAACTCTATTATTATTATCATCATCATCATCATCATCATCATCATCATTATCATCATCATCATCATCATCATCATCAAAAAAAACCCAACAAATTTGTAACAAAACTTTTCCTTTTCTAACACTTTTACTACTCATTTCTTAAATTTTAAATATAATTCTTATTAAAAAGGAAAGGACTGAGGCAAACAACTAATAATTTCATAGATTTACACTCAGAAGCCACCTGATGGAAAAATCATTATCAGGAAATTATCCAGTAATTCTGTAAGTTTCTCTCTCTCTTTCTAATCATTATTTACAATGTCTATATATGAAGCAAGCTGCTTTACAATGAAAAATAATTGCTGGACTTCCAGTTCTGGTTTCCGGCGACTCCAGTCATGTCTGGAGACTTGTCTCCACACCGGCCAGGTTTTCTTCGCTGGTAGACCCCTTAGCGGGTTGAAAGTCGCCCTGGAGGGGCGACCACAGAGGAGAAGGCTTGTTGGTGACTGTGGGAGGGTGGCAGCTTCTCTCGTGGCTCCAGCTATCTCCTTAGGGCTGACGGAGCAAAGATCATCCTGCAAGATGGTTGATTACTCTGCTCCACCAGCCAAAAGTCACAGCTACATCTAAGCGTGATAGACCCACCATGGATGATCAGGGTGAGACCCCTTCTGCTCCTCTCTTCACCCTATTCTGGTTTTTTTTGCCTGTAAAAGCTTTGTTGGAATTATTTCCCTGTCTTGAAAAAGCAGCTTTTGTATGCGTGGGAAGAAAGATGCTGAACAAAAAGAATAGAACAATTTTTTTAAAAATTTTTAAATTATTCTCATTTACTTTGAAGTACAGAAAAAACTCTTTTCTAAGAGCTGTACTATCATTTTACACTGGAAGATTATTTCTTTTTCCATCTTTTCCTTTAAAAGATAGAAAACAGGGGAAAATGGTGTCTGGAAAAGATTTTTTAATCTACTGAGGACATCTAGTGACGAAAAGTTAATATTGCAACTGCTGATTATTGTTTGAAGATGAGATGGACTTGACTTTCATACCACTCTTGAAGAGAAAAGATAAGCTGATGCAGCTGTGGGAACTGTGGGGGTGGATATTGCTTAACTTTTATTAAATACAGCCTCCACTAAAAGAAAAAAGGGACTCTCTTCAATTACTATTAAAATGGAGAAACCTTATTCACAATTAAACTGTAAACTTATATTGGAAAAGATTTATGAGGCTACTGAAGAAATATGTGCTACAATGAAATAGATTACTACAGAATTAAGAGCCAGAAGCCTTACTCCAAACTTTCAAACTGATTTTCAGACTACATCTGACCATTCTATAAACCAAAACATACTAGAAGAGGATTCAATTGAGATTAAAGAGGAATTTGTTTTATCTTACAAGCATTTCATCTATACCTTCGAGGAAAGGTATAGAAATCTGGCTTTCTGTTCCTAATTTGTGGGATCAATGGCAAAATTGTTCTTTTTCCAGTTGTGATTGGGGAAGATTGGAAAAGTATCAGAACACCCAATATTCCATAGATGGGAAGCTGGGGTTGAGTTAGCTGGAAGTTTGTGATAAAGAAGGAACTGAATCACCAGTTTCTGTGTATGTAATAATAAATATAAACAGCTCATTACAATATACCATAGCCACAGAACATAAAACCCTCCCCTGAAAAAAAAAAGAATATGGACTGAAAATTAATGAAGACTCATTCTTAGGGATGTAAATTTCCCAGTTGTTAAATAAACAAAATAATAATAAAAATGTCAAGGCAAATATCATTCTTCCACCAACAGTGGAAAACAGAAGTCACAGGTTCTTTTAGTGTTTTGCTTAGAATTATTTTTGAGCAAATTTGCTAAAAATTGATACCATTAAATTCTGCTTATAAAGACAGTTCTCAAAAAGCAATTTACAGGACCACTGGTAGTTTTGCCAAATTTTCCCTACAAAAAAAGTGGTTAAGTAGCATGACAAATGTTTTAATAGTGAAGACATATGTATTTCAACCCAAAATACATGTTCCTCAGTATTTGCTTTTTCCTAAAGTTGAAATGGCTTAAGAAATAAGAGAAATATACAGACACTTAAAGTATTAGTTTGGCAGGTTATTTCAAAAATACATAATTCAGGATGCTTATCCTTTTTTCCAATGATTATTTAGCTCACTAGTTGCATTACTATTTGTGGGTGACTGGAGAAGAGAGTCAGAAAGAAAGGGTTCCATAATATAAATAAATATCCTATTTCATTCAGGTCTCAATTTCAAAAATTGATGGAAAATCTTTTCCTAATTCAATAGTTTTCAAACATGGCAGCTCTATCACTTCAAAATTTCCAGTCAGCAGGGCTTGACTGGGAACACCGGAAATGAAAGTCTCAAAAAATACAGAAGGACATGTAGGTTAGGAAGGTTTGATAAAAATAAAGAATCATAACCTCTTTTCATATAAATGTCAGGAAATAGTACTTTAATACCGGTATTTAGTAGGTTTTGTAATTGTTGAACACCTCCCAGAGTCACTTTCCATGAGATGGTCAGCCATATGAATTTGATTAATAGAGCAAATACATGATTATGATACAAATTTCACAAAGAATGGCAAAAATATTTTTGAAGTTTTTTATTCTCTGCCTGCAGAGAAATTTAAGATGCAATTCTATGCACATCTACAGAAATGTCAGTGCCACTTAAATACAAGGGGACTTACTTCCTTGTAAACAGATGTAGGAATTGCAGTCTAAGGTGGCTAACTCCCACCCCCTCCATATATGCAATTTGCTTACCCTTCACGCTACCTGATGTAAGGCAATTCTGAAATACAAATGTTCACTCTCTTCTCATGAGATCCTGAGTTTGCATGTAAGTAGCTGGTCTTCTAAAAGTGAAAATGTCCTTCTGATGGTTCAAATGTCTCCTCCATTTTTGCTCCAAAAGACATCTGAAATAATGACAAGGACTTTTTTACTTCAAAATTCAAGGCAACAATCAATGTATTTTTATTACATTGGAAGCAATAAAAAATTTGAAATCTACTTCAGTTCAAAAATAGGGCACCAAAAACAATGAGGGTAAAAGTGACAATGTGATTTTCTAAAGTAGATTAAAATCTAGCATCTGGCCCTTTGTTTTTCAACAAATATTTATATAAAAAGGGCCCTTCTTTAATTAATTAAACTGCTGTTCAAAATTTCATATTTGCTTCAGAAAAAAAAATCAGTTCTGCAAATGCCAGTCAGCAGGATCTGTCTGTAAATCCAAATATAGATCTCAATTTTCTTATTAGGTCTTAAACGGTTGATTAGAATTACCTTAAAGCCAAGCCCTGCAATCAGCAGAATCATATGATGCAGCTCATATTTAACACTAGAGATGGCGGAGTGATGTTTGAAGCAAAGAGATATGAAAGCATTTAAAACGGAGACATATCACTTAAGATCTAAAATGGTATCCATCAATGACCGTTTACCATGTATTCCTACTAATTGTAGGATTCACTTCAGGGCTGTACAAAACAGTTAAAATGTAAACTTCATAAGACATCCAGAGACAACTGGAATAGCTTTCAATGTATCCAGTTAAGTCTTGAAAAAAATGTGGCTGCTTTAATGATTCAAAGAGCAACACTTTGTTATGCTCCCATATATCATGAAGCACCTCCTTTGAATCTTTTGTATACTCCTGGTATGTTTTGACTCATGTTCCCATTCCTACTATTTATGAAGCCTTAGTACAGATGTTATGCTTGACAGTTATCATTCACAAATTAAAGACTGGCCTTAACCTCTCCAGGGACTATTTTCCTCTCCTCCTCCTCCTCCTCCTCCTCCTCCTCCTCCTCCTCCTCCTCCTCCTCCTCCTCCTCCTCCTCCTCCTCCTCCTCAACTTTAACTATACATAAACTTTCAAATGAAGTTGGAAGTAGTTTTGGAAAGTAATAAATACATTTAAGTTAATCAGGATTTTGGATTGATACAAATCCAGTTCTAAACTATGCCCTAAGAGTATCTGTGAAAAGAGAAAATTTACACAAGATCAGAAGTGAATTTTTCCAAGGCTGCTTTCTGATTATGAAAGACTCATGGTTTTATTTATATTTACTTCAGTAAAATTTGCATAACTATGATTTTCTATATCCCATAAAGAGATATATAGCTTACTCATTCATGCTCAACATTATTGAATTTGATTAACAATCTTCTTGTTTGGCTAAGAGCAGTTTGGGTTTGGTAATACTTTGGAAATATTTCCCATATAGGACAGGTGTCCTGGGGATATCAGTTCCCAACTTTGAATTCTGCCTTATCCACATTGTCCTTATAATAATGAGATAAATTAAAACAAGCAGTAATTAGTGACTCTGAATATTTATATTTCAATGATGAATTGTGCCCTGAAAGTTAAAAATTGAGATTTGGAGAAGGGATTAATGCTGTTTTATATTTATAACAAATACTTACAGAAGGAGTGGAACAGACTGCTCTGAATAATAATTTAATCACACTTCCATATTTAAGATTTTTAATTTTTTTCCTGTTTCTATATTTGGGCTAAGAACTGATTATTATTTTCCTGAATATCAGTTTATTTGTTAAAAAAATAAAAATAATAATTGCATAGTAATTGGAGAAAAATCTGGATAAAAAAACAGTTTAGAAACCAAATGATAATGTTTGTCTTAGTATATTGTGTCAGTTGATCAAGCAATCAGATAGCTGTCAATCTGTATCAGAAGAAGTGACAATAGAATAATGGATATTACAATGGAAAGCAACAATAGTATTCACCTCATCAAATACCATTAAATACATTCTGTTTCATCAAAAGTTGATGATTTTGTATATACCTATGACTAATTTGCTAAAAAAATAAAATGGGATTGCAATTAGTTAATTCCTTTGCTTTATACACTTTCTTTTTATAAGAAACTCCTTGTAGAAATATCTAAATATGCTACACTCCAGATTGGTTGTAGTTCAACTCTTAGAGTTCTATATTAGCTAAATCAATTGAAAATTATGGAAATGGAATTCCAACTGAAAAGCTGGAACTTAAGAGTTGCCCTAAATGTTTTGGAAAGGGAATATGCTTATTCAAATGCTAATTGTTTTTCATATTTAGAAAGCTTTAATTTCAAAGAATAGCTGTATGTGATATGCAAAACCAACTTTGTTATCCAGCATGGCTGGATTGGTTGTATCATGCATCATGCCAGGCGCAGACCCCATCCTGCTCTTATTTCTGTGAGTCCAGGAAGTCAGTGCTGAGAGATCTATCAAACCCTAAATCAATCACAACATATTGCTAGACTGTTCAGCTTGCTTACTATAAGTACAGACTTAGCCTAATTACTATTCAATTTTTGCAAAACTAACAAAATCTTCATAATTATTAAACTCTTAACTTTTATCTCTGACTATAAATTAGATAAGTGCAATAAGGACTTAATTAGTACATGTGGAATTCTGTATGGCACCCCTGAATGGCAAAATATTTGAAATAACTACATCTGTATCCCCTTATATAGAATAAATCACAGAAGTCATATAAGACTCTATTACTGTTAGTTATTTCTTTGCTTGTTCAGACAACCAGCTCACAGCTATATTGTATGGCATCTTGTATCATAAACAGTACTCAAATACATGCGGATCACATTACATGCAGCATTAGCCCATTATTATCATCATAATTTTTGATAAATATACAACTGTCTACTTCCCTATATAGGCAGCAATTTCTGTTCAGAAAAATAAGTACATGTTCATTTGCCACACATTACTATATAATATGCTATTTGCAGAAATAATTTGTACACAATAGTAACTTTTGGCATAAGTTGTCTTGCAGTGAAATACTTGTAATTTTCTTGCTTACTAAAGGCATAGTGTCCGTTTTGTAAGTAAAGAGGGAGAAAGGAAGTTCATGTCATTGCAGAAATAAAGATTGGCTATCCAAGAAGGGTCAGTTTCAAGAGTTAATCTGATCTCAGGATAATAACCAAATAGATTGGCAGGTTAACCAAACCCTTTCATCAACAGAAAAGTTGTGTAATAAAAGTTGGCATCATTTTGTAACTTCAAAACTATTACATAGATATGTTAGTAAATGTCCAGTCCTTAAAAAAAACTTTATTAAACTTCATCAAGACTTAAATTCAGGAAAACAGAAAAACTAAAAAAGAATAGAAAAAAGAAAGTCATAAAGAAACAAGATCAGGAGCACAAAAGAGAAAAAGGAAAAAAATTGAAAAGGAGTAACTTCCATATTGATACAAATATATAACACTGTAACATTTTATTTTAAGATTAATAAACATATTTCTATAACCATAAATATTTCTAATAATCAAATTCCAAATTTAATTTTTTTTTCTTTCAGTTTTAAGTAAAAAATCCAGATGTGGTTTCCAGGTAGAAACAAAGCTAGTCTTTTCTTTAATCAAAACAATCAATTTTGCCATTTCCGCCAACTCTGTTAATCTCATCATCCATTCTTCCATGGTGGAAATATGTAAGTTCTTCCATCTCTGTGTTTACAGTAGTCTTGCTGCTATTATCATATAAAAACAAGTCCCAATTTAAAGCTATTTTTCTCAAAGAAAAATCTCTGGTTTTAGTTGTACATTTATTCCAAGAATTCTCTGAATTAAAGTTCATATATGACCCTATTATTTCTTAGCTTTCTTACATATCTCCAATGATGATAAAAATACGTTCAGATTGATTACATTTCCAACATATAGTTGACACATTCTTACACATCTTTGACAATTTTTTTCAGGTGTTAAATACCAACAACACATCATCTTATAAGAATTGTCTTTCAAGATATTATTTAATGTAAATTTCAGTCCTTTAGTTTACAGAGTTTTCTATTGATCAAGCATTATATCATACTCCAAAATTTTTACCCATTTAGATAAATCTTTGTCATATTAATCTTCCATATTCATTTTTAATAATAGGTTGTATACTTTGGCAATAACATGCTTGTCATTAGTACATAAATCTAATTCAAAATCAGTTTTCTCATTTGTAAAACCAAAATGAGTCTTTAAATCTTTCTATTAACTGAACATAAGCACAGTATTGATAAGTATGACCCTCCATTTCAAATTCTTTTCCTGTTTTCAGTTTAGGTTCACTTTCAGAAGTCAGTAGGTCTGTGTAGATGAACCAATTTTGTAAGTACTTCTTAAAAAAAGCTTATTGGGGTGACAACCATGGAAAAATTTGGGAGTCAATCTTATTTCATACCTATTCTAATCCTTCAGTATGAAATGCCTAATATATTTCTGAAATCCATATTTACCTTAACTTTTTCATTCCATAGGTAGCTGTGCCACCCAAATCTCAAATCATGTCCTTCCAAAAGGATATTTCTAGTTTTTGATGTATGAAAATCTAACAGGGACACAAAATAAATTGTGAGGGTCACTACATAATAAGTTGATTTTTTAAAAAGTGACTGTAATGTTGATTTTTTAAAAAGTGACTGTAATTTGCTGGAGAATGAAAATGCTTCATGAAATTGCTGCCTCAGCTTTCATTCCTTGGCCATCCCTGGCTTATACCAATGTGAACCATAATTTGTGCTACATGCTAAAGTCAGATTTAACTATTGTAAGAAAGAATATAAGGAATACTTCCAAGGATAGTAGTGTAGATGGAATTTTGAGAGAGGGGGGAGAGAGAGCATTCTAAGAAAAAAAAAAGATATTGTTCTATAATGTTACTTTTTTCCATTGTTCAATTGTGTCCAATTCTTACAGGATGCCTGGGCAAATCCATGCAGTTTTTTTGGCAAGTTTTTCAGAAGCGGTTCACCATTGTTGGCTTTGTGCCTAAGGCAGTAGTAAAATGCAGTTTCCCAACTTAATGCCTTTACCACTGAAACAAACTATTATAATGTTATGCAAAAATGCATAACACTTCTAATTTCTATATTTAACTCAAAGAATCATGTTGATTAATGAAATGAATTTATTTATTAACAATTACAGCTAGTCCTCGAGTTACAAGTGTAATAGAGCCTGCTCATTCCATTCATAACTCGAAAACTCGTGGGAATAAATCTCATACTTTGAATGAGATCACTCCCTTGCTCCTTAAGACACACACGGCTTATTAAGTGAACATGGGGTATCTCAGGGTGGGAAAGGCCATGGAGGGCCTAGTAATGGAACAGGTCCCCAAGGCCTTCCCAACCCACTAAGATACCTCATGCTTCTCCCTCCCTTCCTGCTGCACTGGACTCACCTTGTCTCTCTCTGCTGCGGTTCCTGCTGCTGCCCAGATCTGAGGCTGGGGATCACTTCCATGTGCTTTTGGAGGATGGATCCGGACATTGGAGGCTTTTTCCAGGCTGTTACCACCCAGACCTGAGGCTGGGGCCTTTTCCAGGCTGCTGCTGCCTAGAATTGAGACCAGGGGATGCTTCCACAGCCCTCTGACTCCCAGATCCAGCCTCCAGAGGCACGTGGAAGCATCCACCAGCCTCAGATCTGGTGGCACTTGGATCTAGCCTCTGGAGGCACACAGAAGCGTCCCCCAGCTACAGTTACATTCTCTGTTGCAGAGAACAGAGGCCTAAAGTACCATGGGATCATGTGAGATCAATAGCATGAGATTTTACCCCACTGATCTCATGTGATCTTGCGCTACTTTAGGCCTCCATTCTCTGCAAACGCACTGAAGGCCTGGAGCAGCCAAGAATGTGAAAGATCTCGATCTTCACAGGGTGAATATTGGTGCCTAGGGAGACCTGGGGTGAGGGTGGGGAAGGAGGGAATAACCAGAGTGAATGTTCCAGTGTCACTGCGGTTGCTCATAAGGGTGAATGACTGCCGTGGTGTGGCAACATTCGTAATTTCAGGAATTGTTCGTAAGCAGTGGGGTCTCTTATTGCATAACTTTGAATGTCTGCTAAGGGAACCTTCGCAACTCAGGGATTACCAGTATTAATAATTCACACACATCAAAATTCTTATGTGCATGTTCTTCAAGTTATAGAAAAAATAAAGTCCAACAGAGATAAAGGACAAAGATGAATCCATCATCCTGATGAACCATTTTTTTTCTTCCCAAATAAACTGTCAGCAGCCATAATCCATTCAAAGGAACTAGCACATTTGTATGTGTATTATCTGTACTATGGGCATTTCTTCTGTTTATACTCATCTTTTTCTGCCAATTACAGTAAAGTGAATTGGGTAGGTAGGTCATACATTCAATAGTGTTTTTGTAGAAAGGAAGATTTTGTTGCTGGGCCAAAAAACCACAATGTAGATCAATTATTGATCTGTTAGATTCTGTTAAATCCTAAAAAAAAATTAGATGAAACTTATTGCAGTCAAGTACAGGTAGTCTTTGACTTATAATAGTTCATTTAGTGATTGTTCAAAGTTACAACGGCACTGAAAAATGTGACTTACAACCGTTTATCACAGTTATGACATTTGCAGCATCCTCATGATCATGTGATCAAAATTCAGATGTTTGGCAACTGGATCATATTTATGACTGTTGCTGTCTCCCAGGTTATGTGATCACCTTTTGTGACCTTCTGATAAGCAAAGTCAATGGGGAAGCCAGGTTCACTTAACAACCAGGTTACTAACTTATCAACTGTAGTAACTCACTTAACAACTATGGCAAGAAAGGTCATAAAATGGGACAAAACCCACTTAACAAATACCTCACTTAATAACAGAAAGTTTGGGCTCAACTATGGTCGTAGGTCGGGGACTACCTGATATTCAATAAAACAAGGGTCCTAGCAGTCATATCACCAACTTCTTAGTCTGAAAGAACATCTTCTGAATCCAGGCTTGTCTACGATAAAGCCCTTTATATCTGCAACATATTACTTTCTTGAACAACATTCTTAGGAGATCTCTGAGAGATATCAGTCTTTTGATTTGAGTTCTGCAACTCTAGTTGCAAAAGTTATGATTGCTGTGAAGAGAGACTGAATTGTGGCCTTCTCTATACAGTGCCTTTTTTTTTTTTTGCTTTCTCCTACCCACCCACTTTCTTCCCAAAAAGCTAAAAGAAATCCAGATATCCAAATTGCCATGTTCTTTAGCCATTTGGTAACATGATGGAAAGAATGAAGAAACAGATTGATTTCCTCAAGGTATCACTTCCAACTGGTCTTAATCAGTATGTTTTCCTTGCAGAGAAAAAAAAGGTGATATTCACTGATTTACATTTTCTTTAAGAGGCATCTTCATTCATCTTCTGATCTATGTCAGATTTCCATCATGTGGTGAAGTTTTTGATAGTGAAAATGTCAGCAAATATTATTATTATTATTTATTATTTATTAAATTTATATGCCTTATAACTGGTTCCATGTTCTTATTCTGTAGAGTTATAGCTTCTTCATAAATAATACATTACAAATAAAAAATATGTACGTGTGTGCATGCACATGCACACACGTACACATACGCAGAAATGTACTATATTTATTTATTGTCTTAAATGCTTTAAATAGCAGTTACAAACTTAAAAGAAAATCCTTTTTCACAAAACACACAGGACAAATACTATGCTATATATCTTGTATCCTCTGCACTTATATCATATCAGTAGAATACAGAATTCATGTTGTTTTGATAAGTCTCATTTAACAGTCTTCTCACAAACATAAGGTTACATGAGATATGTAATTGAATAACTAAATACTCCTGAATTCAGAATTTGTAACAGTTATAGCTAAATGTTACAGTTTAATTAATAACAATTATTTAAAATGACTCAAGTTTGCATTTTAAATCTCTTCTCTCAACAGTTCATCAGCAGCAAATGCTTTAAGTATTAGTCTGGCATTGTTTTTCCAAAAAAGAGTAATGGAAAACTTAAACTGCAATTTAAGTGGAAAATCCTTAACCTAAATATCTTTAGGAATATTTTAAAAAGTTGCAAAGAATGGATTTTTTTTACCATATTGACATAGAATTGTGCTGCTCATTACAATGATAATTTCTTTATAAACACAAGACTTCCACACTTTACAAGGAATATAATTATTCTGTTAGTACATCCTTGACCATAATAATGAAAAGATAATTAGAAAAGCAATACTTGAGATGAAGACAAATAAGCAGATATGTGTGACATGCTTATGAAACATGGCCAGAGGTTCTGAACATGGCATAGAACAGAGGTCCCCAACCTTCTGGGCACCAGGGACTGGTTCTGTGGAGAAAGGTTTTTCCACGGACTGGAGAGTGCGTGGTTTTGTGTGCTGCCTGCATCCCATGGATGGCGCTTTGCTTGTTTGTGCAGACCGATTGTTGGCATGCCACAGCCCGGTACCAATGCACAGACCCCTGGCATAGAAGACTAAAGAAGTAGAACCTTGTTTCTAGCAAAATACCATTTGTAGCCTAGTCATATCTCCCTTAGCCACAATTTCCCTCATGTTCTATAGATCTCAGCTGGTTTCATTCACAATACTTTAAAGCAGTGATTTTAACCTTTTCTTCACCATGGACCCCCTTTAAATATCTTTTGTGGCCACAAATCGCCAAAACTTAAGATTTAAATCATAACATTTCTGCAAGCCTTCACAGACAACATTGGACAACATTGTGCTCTGCAAAGGTCCACGGTCCACAGGTTGAAAACCACTGCTCTAAAGCATTTTCTATTATTTTAGCCATACTAATGTCACACATTGTGTATGTCTATATATAAGCTTGTGATAGTGATATTCTGAATTACTGAGACCTACCCTTAAAAACTTGGCATATATGCCTGAGAACAGTAAACTCTGAAAATAGTTGTGGCAAAAGCAGAGTGCACAGGATAGTCTTTATGTTTTTGGAATTTTATCATGGAAAACTATAGAAAATAGTCTCTTCTATCCCAAAGAAGTTACTCTTAGGCTGACTAGAATTTGCTTTATCTAGTCCAGGGCTTTTCAACCAGTGGTACGCGTACCATCAGTGGTACTTTAGCACCTGACTGATGGTACGTGAGCCCTAGCTAATTGTAGCGGGGGAGGGAACCAGTTAAAGCAGAGCCGCACAGACCTGGAGGAGATCAACTGGAACTGCAGAGCTTGGCAGAATTCCCAGGATCTGCGCACGTGGCAACATGGCAATTGGAGCTTCTGGTGCACCCGGAAAAGAAAAGGAGAAGGAGGGTGGAGAGAAGAGAAGAGAAGGTATAAAAGGGGCAGACCAAGAAGAGAAGAGGCTTTTCTTACTGAAGCAGTGAGGAGAGACAGAGCGAGCAGCCTGTTTTCGGAGGAAGGGTGGGTGAGCGAGTGGCATGTTTTGGGGAGAAGAGTGAGCAAGCGAGTGGCGTGTTTATCAAGCACGTGTTTTCAGGTAAAGGTTGAGTGAGTGAGTGAGTGAGTGAGCTGGGCAGGAGCCCAGGAGAGCAGCTTGCTAAAAAAAAAGCCAAGATGGGTTAATTGAAATGCCAAGTATTCAGATCAGTAATTTCAAAGAAACCTTCTTCTTCTTCTTCTTCTTCTTCTTCTTCTTCTTCTTCTTCTTCTTCTTCTTCTTCTTCTTCTTCTTCTTCTTCTTCTTCTTCTTCTTCTTCTTCTTCTTCTTCTTCTTCTTCTTCTTCTTCTTCTTCTTCTTCTTCTTCTTCTTCTTCTTCTTCTTCTTCTTCTTCTTCTTCTTCTTCTTCATCCTCCTCCTCCTCCCCTCTCCCTCCCCTATTTCTCCTCTGTTTCTTCCTCCTCTTCCTCTTTCTTCTCCCTCATCTTCTCCTCCTCTTCTTCTTTCTCCTCCTCCCCTTCCCCCTCCTCTCCTGTTTCTCCTTTTTTTCTTCCTCCTCTTCCTCTTTTTTCTCCTCTCCTTCCTCTTTTTCTTCTTCTCCCTCCTTGTTCCTAGATATCAGGCTGAGGAGGGATAGGAAAATCTTTTTTTGTTTGGGGGACAGAGGGACTCCATTGGATGTAGCTTTTGGTGGCCTTTTGTGGGGGGAAGAGTGGAGGGTTAATGGCAGAGAGGCAGGCACAAGTTTCCCATTAAAAATGTGGTAAGTGGGTACACTTTTTTCCTGGTTGTTTTGGGGGGTCATTAAGTTTTTGACACCTTGCTAAGCCACTGGTGGTACTCGAATATTGTCATGTTCTAAAGGTGGTACAGTCTGTGAAAAGGTTGAAAAGCCCTGATCTAGTCTATCTGCTCCAAACAAGAGTCATTTTCTAAGGTTATAAGCACTGGCTGTTCCCAACTATGTTATCTTGAATAGTTTAACTTATTGCCATATTGCCCCAAGCTCTGCAGCTATCAAATTTCAATAGTATGGTTAATAAAAATCAATGGTGCAATTTTATTACATTTCTAGATAGAAAATGAAAGAGAATGGTTGGGTGTGCTGCAGTAATAGAGTATTAACATAAAAAATAAAATATATTACCTCTATCCCTGAACAAAACCTATAAAAACCTGGAATCCTTATATGTTGTCCAGTCTTATACACTTTGGAACATCATGTCATTACATCATTCGCACAGTCCAAAAATATTTAGTGTGATTCTGACTATAAATATTCTGACTCTCCACTCCTCTTCAGGCTGAAAATACCAAGCATGGAACTACAATGTTCCTTTAAAACAAACTTTTTTATACTTGATGTAGGCTAGCGATTTATTTTTGAGCTCAGCAATGCAGGTAAATACGGAAACTAAATTATTCATGAATTCTGTACACAATACAATTTAATATACTATATTTAATAAGCTATTCCAATATTATGCTTAGAAAATACCTATTTTGTGAAGAAAATATTGGAGTACAACAAATACTACCTTGAACTCTTGGAGGAAAGTAAGATTATAAACCTAATCAATAAAATAAACTTGCCTTAGGAAGGAAATAGTTTCACATAGAAAAACAATATACAGCTCTCATTCAAACAATTGTACATTATGATTCTACCACTCCAAGTTGTTATGGATATGTAAACCTTGCTTAACAATGGTAATTGGGACTGGGAAATTGGTCACTAAGCAATGTGGTCTTAAAGCACTGTGTCACATGACTGCATAGCTTAGCAATGGCACTCCTGGCAGTCCCTATTGTCATTGTCAAGTGAAACTTGTGGATGATTAAGTCACCACCTCCTTGTGACAGTTTCCAACAAGTAAAGTCAATGGAGAAGTGAGGAAGAAGTTGCAAGACTCAGATGGGACCAGGTGAATGCTAATCAATTTGCTTGTATGCATATAGTGTATACAGTAGAATGTGCTTGTATTCATTTGCCCTGGGAGAATCGGTTTCTATTGCCTCTTATTTTCAAAGTAAAACTTTGTTTCTACTTGATCTGTCCTTCTGTCAGTACTGTAGAATACACATCTCCATTCCATGCAGAAATGAGTGTGTATGTGTGTGTGTGTGAGTGTGAGTATGAGTGTGAGTGTGTGTGTGTAGGGGCCATGCAGAAAGGGCTGCAAGAAAAAGACAATGAGAATTCTATACTGCAAATGGAAATTCACTTTGTAACCCAAAGTGTTATTTAATGTAGAGTTCCAAAATCTAAAGTCAGTGAGGTGGCCTCCCGCCCACAACAAACGAACATAATATTGTTTTCGGTACTCCCCAGACTGATGAAAAGAACACCAGCAGCAAATACCTCAAATAAAGGCTATTTCCTTTGATTGAATTTTGATTGTGTAATAATTACCTTGCAGCAGTAAGGAGGTGATTTATTCTAAAACTCCCACAAATTCTGGAAAACACTGCAATACGTTAAGTGCTCTTATGGACACCACAGGAAAAAGATGTGCTTCCCCAGAGTCATCTGTTAGATTTCATCTGCCCAGATTGTCAAAACACTGTGTAAGACCAACTGTGTTGGGTGTCCATGTGACACCCTTCAAAAGCTGGCAAGACATTTCATTCAGAGCATCAACTAAAGATTGGAATTCTAGAAGAGGGTATGGAAATACATTTGTCTGCTTTGCTGATGCAATTCCCTGCACGTGTTTTCTGTTCCCTGCACGTGTTGTGTGTTTTCTGTTCCTTCAGCAAACAAAGAGTTTTTTCTTAATGAAAGTTTAAAAGGGCCAGAGAGGTACGAATGACTAGATTTAGAACAGGGGTTCTCAACCTTGGCAACTTTAAGACTTGTGGACTTCAACTCCCAGAATTCCACAAGTCTTAAAGTTGCCAAGGTTGAGAACCCCTGATTTAGAATATGTGTGCATCGACTTGATAAAGCCAATAAGGAAAGGACTTTGCTTTATTAGATCAAGTATCAAAGAAGGCAGATTTTCTTAAGAGATTCTCTTCTTTAAATAAACCCACACAGGAAGAAGTAAAACTTTGTTTAACTGCCTGACAATCTCCCAATGAATTAAATAGCCAAAGGAAAGGCCAAAGAATGGGTTAGCATTGAATTGGCTGCACAGCAAACAGGCAAGGAAGCAACATATTCACTTTGTACAAATAACCACTATTTCTTACCCTGGATTAAATAACACAGAGTATGGTTTAATTGACCATCTCTCTTTCCATTTATTCATCTAAGAGAGAATTTTATTGCCTCTCTCTCTCTTGCTGGGCTACATGACTCCAACTGGGACTGGATCTTACCATTTACACTGAGCATGGAGTTTTATACAACAGCCTAAAATCTGATTTCTGCTAAAAAAAAAAATCTCCTTGTTTACCCTCCCATCTGAACTGGAGGAAAAAAAACCACACATTTCAGCCCCTTGTTTTTTGTCACCCACTCTGAAGTTGATGCTTTCCATAGTATGGGGGCTCGGGAATAACAGCGAGGGCTACCTGCAAACCTTGGAAAACTTGAGCACTTAAAGTCCATAGAAGAAAAGAGGGGATACACGAGATGGGTTCATCCTATGGGCAGGTCATAGGAAGGGTGCCACCCCAAACTTCCGGAGAAGCCTAGCTTGAGCTACAAAACCTGCCTTGCAGCCACCCGGCAGAGTCCGGAGAATAAAAAGCGGGCGGCTGGATGGACCCTAGTTGTACAGGAGTGCCGGCCAGATTAAAGCGGGAGGGCGCTAGGGGAGGCAAGCAATCGCTTTCTGGGGGAGGGGGAGAAAAACGATTGGGCGCCTGGCTGTCAGAAGAAATGCCTTTATGACTTGCAGAGGAATATTGCCCCGGGCCGGAGTGACCGTCGGCCCCCTCAACCCTCCCGATCTCCACTCCTCTCCCCGGAGTCCCGTCCGGAGCGCGGCTGGGTTGGTTTGCAACTTTCTTGCCACCCTCCTTCGGCTTCCCGTTTCTCACCAGCGTTCCTATACACGGACAGGATCACCATCCAGTTGCCCAGCAGGTCCACCACGATGGTGAAGATAAGGATCACGGCCAAGGTGGAAGCCTCTCCAAGGTGAGCTGGTCCTGCGGCCCTGAGCCATTCAGCCCGCTCCCATTGACTGACATGCCGAGGAGACGAGGAGCCGCTCACCGGACGTCCATGCCGGCGATGCAAACTTGGACAGCAGAACTTCGTCCCTTTCCTCTGCCCTCTGACGCTAGATGTGCACGAGGCGGGGTGGGATGGGAGGATAACGGCATTGTTCCGTCTCGCCGTCCCTTTGCAAAAGAGCCGACCAGTGGCTGCCTCTAGCGCCGGGCGCCTCCCATCCTCGGGCGCCTCATCTCGTCCCCTTACTCCAGGGGTTCTCAACCTTGGCATCTTTAAGACTTGTGGACTTCAACTCCCAGAATTCCTCAGCCAGCTTTGCTGGCTGAGGAATTCTGGGAGTTGAAGTCCACAAGTCTTAAAGATGCCAAGGTTGAGAACCCCTGCCTTACTCAGACGGGGACGCTTCGCTGAAGTGTGCGTGTGCCTCGTGAATTATTTTTACAGCAACCCCTCCCTCCTCGTTCCGCCTTCATCGCCCCGACGCTTGGCTGCTGCACTTGCGCCCGGCATCCACACCTCGGCGCTTCTCCCCAAACACACCCAGGCGCCCCAACGGCCGCCACCGTTGTCTCCAGGTGACACTCCGCATTGGCGTCTGGCCTCCCCTTCCCGAGACGTGTGCGCCGCGAGGGGATTCCAGCTGCGTCCGAGTGGGCAATGCGGGCACAGTGCCCCCCTGCGGCCTTCGCGGGAACAAGGGCCGCCGTTCACGGCGACATTGTAAGCGGGAGGGTCTGTGCGGGGCGCGGGCGCGGGCGCGGGGGCGGGCGCGCGAGGTCCCATTCATTTTTTCCCAGGCTTTCCCTCCATTCATTCCTTCGCTCGCTCATTCATGGGCCTACCGGGGTTCATTCATGAGATTGGCCGTCGGTAGGTCTTGGAGAGACAGTACCCAGCATTTTTTTCTATCTTTTGCCACTTGATGTACTGGCTGGATAGCCTTCGGGAGAGCTTTCTGGGAGAACGGAAGAACGGAAGAGCAAGGGGAAGATGAGACGAATGAGTTATTTATTTATAATAAATGTGAATTTTATGTATGCTTTCTAAATCTATTTTTAGTCAAGTAGGTAAGGAAGGGAGGAATGGTTGGGAATGGACGTAAGAAAAAAAAAAACCAGTTCTGAGTAGAATGCTACCAAAACTTCCTTTGAGTGCAGTATTTGCTTTGCATGGGGAATTATTTATTATTTATTATTTAATTGGATTTCTATGCCACCCTATTCCAGGAACTCAGGGTGGCTCACAACATGGATAGAAATCTAACATTAAAACACATTATAAAAACCCCTCAATCAAAAACCAATCATCCAAACAGACATGCAACAAACATACACTGGCTGGGGCAAGGTGTTAACTGCCCCAGGCCTGTCGGCAAAGATGTGTCTTCAGTAATTTGCGAAAGGCGGAGAGGGTGGGGGCAATACGGATCTCCGGGGGGGAGTTGATTCCAGAGGGCCGGGGCTGCAACAGAGAAGGCAACTGAAAAAAACTGAAAAAGGTTGAGAACCACTGATGTAAGGGGACCTGCCTCAAGTAGATCTCCCAAGAAAGCAGAACTCTTGAAACAGGCATTGTCTCAAAAGGAACTTTTTATTGAGAGTTAGTGATGGCAAGAAAGCAGAGGAAGGTCTAAAGATTTGGCTCATTTAGGATTACATCAAAAAGGCAATTCAGAAGTCCTTCCCCCAGTGTCCAACCATCCGGTTGAAAGTCAGCCAATCCACAGGTGCCACAGTGTTATGAGAATCCGGAGATTCAGCAGGCTTCTGAAGATCTCTCTTGGTTTTGTTTCCCAATGGTCCCAGGTGCCGTTGTCTGGAGATAAGGCAGATGTTTTCAGGTTATATTCCTCTCACCCAGAGGGAGGGCACCCCATACAGAGCAAAGCAAAGCAGATAATATTCCCCCTCCATGCAAACAACCCCCCCTTAGCAGAATGGCAGGCCCTGAAAATGAATACATAAGCTCAAGCAGGGAAGGAATAAATGAAAGAGGTGAAGTGAAGACAAATACATTTGAGGGGTTCTGACATATATAGTAGGTTTGAAGGATATAATGCTATGTGACTCTAGCTCTTAACAACATAAAACTGCTTACCTCAATACAATTCAGGAAAATGTATCTTCTTATGTATTCTCAATCAATTGCGTTTCTGGAAATTTTGATGGCCATTCTGTATTATTTCAACTACAGTAATTTATTTTAAAAATATGTCCACTGCCTGATACTCTCTCTTTGTATATACCCATTAAAGCTGTATTTGAATAATAGTATAATTAAATGGTTCATTAAAAGATGTAGTTCTCTCATTTCATTTGGGAAGATGGATCAAATCTCCATGTGTATTTTGTTTCTATGCGATCACTACTTACCTTTCAGAACACATTTTACATGCACTTTAATGAATGAGCATTCAGTTAATCAAGACATGATTCATTACCTTCCCCTTTAAACACAGGTATCTTTTTTTATATAACAAATGTCGCCAACATAAACATTGCTGATGGGTAACATCATCGCCAATCCCCTCCCCTCCCCTTTGATTTTCCTTTAATCAAAGTATCTAAAGACCAAGGAGAAGCAGCATTCATTAGCAATGAGCCAAATATGGCTTAGCGTTTGAAAGAAAATCCTTGTTCAGCTTGGACAAGAAATTGCCTGTTTAGGGAAAACCTTAGGAAGTTCTTAATTTTGTAGTTGTCCTTGCTTTGTGCAGTCATTGCCCACTAATTTGAAGCCTCTTTAGCTTTCTGCAGTTTAATTAAATTGCAAAGAGGCTATGAATGAATTCCTATGTAGGAGCTGTTTCTTATCAGGGATTAAGTGCAACCCCATATACCACAGGTAAAGAAGAAAATACTGTTATGCAACAGTAAGAACACTATCTTAAGTTAAAACATTGTCAAAAAGTTCTAAAGCATTTCTTTGAGAATTAGAGGAAAAATAGATGTCTTTCACAGAAGAAAAAAAATGAAAAACTGGGAAACAGGTTTAGTGCAGTATTAATCCTTTCTTTCTGCTTTCCTTTTCTTCCTTTGTTCTTTCATTTAACCACTTTTCAATGCTGATTGGGGAATTCTGGGAACTGAAGTCCTCTAACTGAAGTTGAAAAACATTGTTGTAGAGCAGGGGTGTCAAACTGCCGGTCCATGGGCCAGATGCATCATAGCAAAACCACGCCCACCCCATTGCTGGCAATGGCAAAAAAAGTTGCGATATGTCGCAACACATCACATGACGTTGTGAGTTTGATACCCCTAGTGTAGACAGTTCAAGTAGGCAATTTTCGCCACACGTCTCACCAACTGTAAAAAGCAGCTCTTCACAGTGGAAAATTGTATTATGCCCTATTATTGGAAGGCCATTTTAGTGGATGCCATTTTTTGATGTAACTACAAAACTTTATAAAATCAAGAAAACATTCATGTTTCTGTTATATTTCCCAGCACCTGCCAAAATTATTGATTTCATAGGATTCCATTTACTAGATTCATTTACTCTCAGAAGAGTAAAATTGACTGACAGAAACCAGCATTTCTCCAAGGCTAATCATGAAATTTTCCCAGTGATGCTAAATCTCACTGGAAATATGTTCTCATACGGGTTTTTTTTAAAATAGAAAATATACAAGTAGTCCTTGATCTATGACAATTGGGGCCAGAACATCCATCATTAAGCAATTATGATCATTTACAGTGACTCATGCCTGATTTTATGACCTACAACCTCTTTTGCTGTGATCATTAAGTGAAGCATGAAGTTGTTAAGCGAATCTGGCTTTCCCAACCTACTTTGATTTCCAGGAAGCTCCCTGGAAAGGTCACAAATTGTGATCGTGTGATTATGGAACACAGCAATGGCTGTTAAGTGAAAGGACTGCTCATAAGTCATCTTTTTCAGCACTGTCATAAGTTCAAATGGCCCTTAAACAAATGTTCATTAAGTTGAAGACTATCCGTATTCACATACAATCCCAGAAATGCTCTTAAGATGTAATAGTCAAAACTAAATATAATTATTTTGCTCTTTGGTGCACATAAATAACAGAATCAACTGGGAAATTCTTTTCCAGAAGTTATACTGAGATAAATTTATTTTGATACAGCTTGCAAAAGAGGATTTCCACATTTACTTTATGTAGACAGTTCAAGGGTGGAAATCAACAATATGAAAACCCAAAGTTTGTGAAAAGTGCGGTTAAGCTTCCTCACACCATTGTATATAATACACTGTTACACTTCAGATTGTCAAGCTTGATTGCTTGAAAGATATGAGGGATAATTTCATTGTGCTTTCTTCATTCAACAAAGCAAACCTGGGAGTCTGTTGGCATAAAATATAGTGTCCTGAGTGCTCACCAGTGTTGGTTTGGTGGGCGCACATGATATCTGTTTAACAGGCTCTGTATCAGCTCGATACAATTTGAAATGCTGGTTTTATAAAGTCCTCTGTGACTTGGCATAAGGTTGGAGCACATCTGCCCAGAGTTAGCCCAAGCAGTTCAAGATATAGTTTATAGCTAAATATGGTCCAATTTTATATTGATACAAAACACTATGTACTCAATAAACTTGAACAGCTGAAAGGTTCATTTACTAAAGGCATCACTAATAAACTAAAAGATGTTTGAAATTTCTGGCAACAGCAATAAGGGTATCATATACCAACTATTTACCAAGTAACTCGTGAGTCTTCCATTCTATTCTGTGTATTTTTACTATGATAACGCACTGCAGTGTAACAGGCAATATATGAAAATGTCATTCTTAAGTATGTTATCTACTATCTCTATATCATGAACCATGTATTTGATTTTTTTTAAATGAATAAGCTCCTACTGCCACCTAGTGGATTGACTGCACACAATCAGAGCTTGGTTGTCCGAAGCAGCTTTACATTTTACTACTTATAGATTTATAAATTTTATATAAAAATGAATGAAATAGAGTAAACAAAGCTAGAGTATTTTATTAATAATTTATTATCTGTAAGAAAGACTGACTAATGGTAGATTTCAGTAAAAACCTTTACAAGACTGCTGCATCACAAATATACAGACACTATAAAAACTGTGCTGTGATTTTGGTTCTAAACAGGAATGCAGTTGGGGCTCAACACACTGTTCAGGAAAAGAAAAAATGGATACTGTTCCAGAATACAGAAACTTGTGTAAGACACTGCTATGTTTTTTGCCAGAAAATATCAGATATGTTTTACAACTGGAAATTATGTACAATTGGAAATGGATGGGTTATTACATTGAAATATATAAGTGATAACACTGATTTTCTGTGAGAACAAATGTAAATACAGTAAACCTTTGACTTAATGAACTAATAAGGGGAAGAGCATCTGTTCAGCACTCTGTTTTGTGTAAAATCTGAATCTGATTTTAAGCTGCACAGTGAATAGGATTCTATACGTACGGACACAAAAGTTATACAGTGCATGGGTCGGCAATATCCTTTGCATTGTAAGCCTGCTAAAGAGAGAACTGTTCAGTCAAGGGTTTACTGTAACGATTCCTGAATACACCTAGTGGCCAAAATTGTGGAAACCTTTTGGGAAAAGTGCATTTTTGAGGTTTGATGGTTAATAACACTTTTTTTTAGAGTAGTACCATAAAATTATGTATCAATGGAAAGATAATTTAATCAAGAATGTAATGCAACAAAGTTTGTTCAATTATCTGTACTGCATTCTATGAAAAGTTATAGCCAAATAACCAGAAAAAGGAAGCACAACTTGCTTAGGTTGATATCAGGTATCTTTCCTTCATCTGATTGTAGCCAATGAGTGTTTAGAGAGCCAATCAGGTGTCATCTTGTTTTGGCAATGAGCCAATCAGATCACAGTAGGATTCAGTTATTGATGTCATGTATTGAAGCTGAGAGGACATTTGTCAGTGTGCTATGTGATCGCTATCAAGTTGGTTGGGGTTTTTTTTTCTTTCATTTAGTGAGCTTGTAACATGTAATAAAATTAAAGTAATGCTGCAAAGAGTTGACTGGTTGCCCAGAAAGCGATGTAAAATAGTATTATTAAGTGAACAAGGCTACAGTTATAAAGAAATTAGAAGAAAAATTGGTGGAAACTTAGCCAAAAGTGGTATTTCTACTGTACACTTTCCCCAAAAGGTTTCCACAATTTTGGCCACTACTGTATAATGAAGCCCAGGGTTTAATGGCATACAGAACACCACTAAATCAGTGGAAATCAAACCTTAAAATTATCTACAAAATCTAGGTAAAATTACCAAAATCAAAACTGTACATAAAATTTACAAAAATATAAGAAAAATGATTTGCTTCTGAATGATATAAATACATTTATCATGCTAAAATGAGGAAGTTGTGTTTTTTTCTGTTTCTAACATAGACAATGAAAGTAGACACACACAAAAAAATACACAGGAGACCTGTGATTAGTGAAACTGCAGGAGGAAAAAAATGAAAAATTGGTTAATATGGGCTGCATATTCCATTGCAGCCATGCCAGTTTTAGTTCACTGAAATAATAGCGCTCAAGCATTGCCAGGGAGGGAAAAAGCTCTTCAAGATTCTCTACAATCCTTTTTCTTTTTTGTTCATTTAGCATCCAGGCACTTTTTTTTTTTTTTGAGGAAGAGTATCAGACTTCTGTGTGCTGCTGAGGATCAAGTGGAGGAATGATCACATCTTCAAAATGGCTGTCATCCCCACTTTCACAGTCACTCATCATTACCTCAGACTCCATTTCACAGCATGCTGACATATCGGAGCATGAAGCTGTGGAAGCATATGCAGAAATGGACATGTTCTCTATAGGGTCTCTGCTATAGCCTACAGTGTAAGGAGCAAAAGTTTCTTGGAAATTTGTAGGGATTCCATTTATTGTTTTCTGAGGTTCTGAAATGTCTGAAGGGTAGTGATGGGGAAGATACTGGTTGAGATTGAATCTTTGCCTGCTCCTCACCGAAGACTCTAAGCTACCTACAGCAGATACGTCCCTGGATTGCTGTACGGAATCAAATTGATCATTATATTCCGGTGGCAAGGGTGGGAGGTCATCAGGAACAGGGAAATCATCTGGTGGAGGTGGAAAGTCACTTTCAATGTCATAACCTCCAGCATAATAGTCAGCATCAATTGAATTTGGATCTGTGTACAGAGGTGCCGTCTCTTCAACAACTTCATAATTTGGATATTCTTGTATGCCAGGCAGTTGGACATTTGGCATCCAGTCAGAAGTATCCCAGTGATAGCCTAGAGAACATAAATAAAGAAAGATCTACTGAAAAACCAAAGCAAAATGCATTAAGAGCAACTCAGCCAACCATGATTACAGAATGGGAATAACTGGAGCAATTTGCTCCCAATGGTTAACGAAGACATTCATTGTTACTACCACAAGTTCACAAAGTGTCATGCAGTATATAGTGTATTATCCAAGTCTGAATTAGTTTAATTTCAATTTGCCTTGCGCTAAGTTGTGAAAAGGTGTAGTTGCATAGCAACTTTTAAGACTTGTTAATTTCAACTTCCAGAATTCCCCAGCCAGGGAATTTTGGAAATTGAAGTCCAAAGTCTTAAAATTGCCAAGGTTGGATGTCCCAGGGAAAGCATCATTCTTTGGGTAAAGGAATACAACTGCCAATTACCAGGTCAGTGGCAGCCAGTTATTAAAAGCACTTTATTTGCTTGTAATGCTTGTACTCCATTATTCTGATCCAGGTTTATTTAGAAATAAATCTCATTGGGTTTAGCAGTATTTCCTTCGCAGTAAAGGTATATAGAAATACAGGAATTATCTATTACAATTAATGGAAAGTAGATTTTTGTTGATGAATTACTGACTTCAATGGTTATGAAATAGGATTTTTTAAAATCCATTTTTGGCAACTGACCTTTATTGCTTTTCCAGTCTAAAATATGCAGTAGTTGTTCAAACTGTGAATTTCCCTACTTGTAATCTAAGATTCGAAAACTTATTTTAATATATATTGTATGTGCATGTTTATATGTGTGTGTGTGTATTACACACACACACACACACACACACACTGTATACACACACCCGAGTGCATATTGTAAAACAAAGTGGGTATTTCAGGAACAATTTTCTTTGTTCTTTTACCTTTTAACAGATATGAACAGACTGCAGTAATTTTAGGATATTTCTCCTGATATACAAGAAATAGATTTACTTAAGTATTAACATGTATTTTTTTAAAAAAATCATACACTAAAGTAAAAACAGAATGAACAGATTTAGGAATATGTATGGTATGCAAATAGTACAGAAATAAGGTTATCTTTGATCTGGATTGGGACCAATACATTTAGGATCCAATTTAAAAACATAGTTAATGGTTAATATTACTGTCACTAATATTATCAATGACCTACCTATCAGCTCTTTAACAGAGTATAAAAATATAATTGAATATCTGATTTTTTTAAAGTATTAGTAACAGCATTCAGACATTCATGTCAAAACAGATATTAAGCTAACCATGCAAAAATTCCAAAACTTCTTTGTGTTGTAGAACAAATATAAAATATGCTGAAAATAAAGATGAACAATTTGACAAAAAACATTGCAGTTACAAAAAAAACACTCCAATTCATGATAAATTCTAAAAAGGTGTATTTTAAAACATTGCAATAAAGTGTATGAATTACAACACAAACACACACTAAGCAACCAATTAAAGGCAAGTTAGTGCTGTGTACATTTAAATGAGCATCTCTGAACATCTACATGCAGAAGTCACCTCTTGAATTGCCCAGGTCAGGAACAGCAAAAGACTCTTTAGAAGACAAGCAAAAAGAGAGGGAAAACACATTCAGTTGATTAGTTCCAAAATTGTAATGGCCCTAAACCCTACATGATAGCGTGATGTCACACAAATTCACGTTCATTTTATTATAGTTATGGAACTATATAGCAAAGGCAGAAATCCATAAAGAAATATTAGGTTAGTAGCTAGATGATGATAATATTCATCAAGTAACCTTACAAAAAAAGTAATCTCTGTTTCAAAAGGCGATTCTGGATCTCAGTCAAATTTGGGTGTGTGAAATTAGTCATGTGCCTCCTTGGATCTAATAAAAGTGCTTATTATGAACCTCATGAACTTCCAAATTATCAGGGACATCCATCTGAAGATGTCCTCCTTAGTTATGAAGACACTCCATTATCATTCATGCAAGGAAACACCTTTTCGTATGTGGCTATGGAATGCGTGCCTTAGGTAGAGAGAGCTGGGTCCCACTGTCCTAAAATTTGGGAAATTAGTAAAAATATTTTTTTTGTCAAGCTTGTAGCTGTTAACTTACCTGTTTAATTACTGATTTCAAATGGATTTTAATTTGTTTTAGTTTATATTTTGTACATTTACAGTTGCAAGCTGTAAACAGATCAAAGCTATCATATAAATAGGAAGGTGTGATATAAAGCCAATAAATAACAACAACAATAAATGTCTGAGCCCTAGGCAATTTTTGAAAAGTATAAATCTTGATCTTGTTTGGTTTGGTTTATTTTAATATCCACACTGATCTTGTACCACTGCTAAGAGTAACGAAGAAAACCATTAGATGTCAAGCTAAATGTGGCCTGCAGAATCTCCCTACCTCAGTGTTTCTCAGTCTTGACAATTTTACACTATGTGGTCTTCGACACCCAAAATTCCTCAGGCAGCTTGCCTTCTGGCTAAGAGAATTTTGGGAGTTTTAAGTCCACACCTTCTAAAGTTGCTAGGGTTGCAAAACACTGCTCTCATTGGTCTGAAACCTCCTTCCTAGCGTTGCCAAAGGGAGGCTTTTTTCAGGCTAGGAATCTTCATCAGCAGAAGAATGTGGTATGGTTATCACATACCTCTCTTGGGAGATAGCAATCAGTTTTGAAGAAAGCTTTTTATTACTATCAAACCCAGCCAAGCACATAGAAGGGTGCATCTAGGTAGTCATTTGTGATATGCAAGAATGTGTTGGGTGCATGTTTTATATGTGTGAAATTGTTTCTGCATATATTTAAACAGACAGATGTTCCTATATAAATGTATGTGTATGTTACAAGAATAAGAATGGGTATGCTGATGAATAAATGTGAAGGATGATATTTTAAGTCTGAAAGTTGATGAATATGTATAACTGACTGGACTCACTTCATCTTGTCTTGTTTACTTTTCTAGGGCCCTGACCATTGTGGCTACATGGTCTACTCTAACCATGTTCAGGGCTCACCAGGTAGATACTGACTCATTTCTCAGGCTTTTTTCTTTTAAAAAAGTGTTTATGTGTACATTATTGTAAGACATGGGTTTTCCACAGCCTTATTTGTAGACAGTGATTTTTGTAGCATTTAGAGAATTTGTGTGATTTTTGTTAGTTGCTTCCCCTATGTTGTATCAGGAGCCTCCAGGAACATTACACCTTCTCTTTCTCCTACTCTTTAAGTTATCACACGCATGAATAGCAGCACATAAGCAACAATTTTAGTATATGGTATTTCAGAAATACTACTTGTAGTGCTTTTTGTATAGAAGATATATGGATATATGTATTTCTATATATAGAAAATCTAATTAACATAATTAGTTTCATATTGTTATTGCTGGAATATTTGTGTTATTAGCAATTATCATTCTGCCTAATATGATGTCCTTCAGCTGTATTTGGACTAGATTTCATTATCTCTTTTCTAGCCGTCTTGCTTGGAATTCTGAGAATTGTGTAATACATATGGAGGACAATAGATGCGGGAGTTTGCTGTATTCAAATAGTCAATATAGATTTGTAAATTCAGTCTTATTATAAATAACACTGTCACCTTGCACTAACCTGAATGCCAAGAGAAACAAGAAGACCTGAAATATTAGTTGTTCTTACACACTTATTTTAAACAGTTCCTACACTGTAAACTATTCTGTCTTCCTGCCCAGTTGGGAACACTTGTATATATAAAAATAAATTAAAAGAATTTTCTCAATATGGGATGAGGTCTATATGCAGAACAGAAAATAAATATTTGGAGATTATTCTATCTGGATTATGCCTTTCATGTAAGAAAATAATAAATGTATGCAAAATGGAAAAAAATCTGACAAAGAACTGAACTGAATTGTATATGAACTGAAATGAATATGTATACTATTATTTGTTATTCAAACTGATTGCAGCCATTTAATAACCTTTTCACCAATATTATTATAGAAGTGGGGGCAGAGGGATTGCTTTATTCTGTGGAATCCTTCATTTCTGAATACTTGAGCTGAAATATAAATCAGTGTCTTGCTGTTTCATAATTTGTACATTTTATCAGTACAATAAACTCTTGATCTGCATTCTACTATTGACACAAATTTATTCCAATCTTATCCTCTCCAGATGTATTTAGACATTATGTACATCCGAACTGGAAATTCCAGCAAAGTTCTAATTTATCTGGAGTTTTTCCATGGTGGATGCAGATGCATTTATTAGACAAACTTTTAACTGTTATGCTTTATGCTTTAATACCATTGTTGTTAATAATCCCATTAGCTATCTATACATGAAGACAGAAAAAGGGAACTCTTTTATAGTTATGCAGTATTTAGAAATCTTTTAGAATGCAAATCATGGGTGAATTAGTTTTGGGTTGATGAAGACCACAACTTCATCCATTCACATTCAACTTTTTTTTTTCTCAGCAGGAAGAAACTTTACATTTTCTCTACAAGCACAACCATCACTAACTTTATCTCAACCTTCCAATACTTAAGAATTTGCATACGGGAACTGCATCAGAAGAATAAAGTTAGGGGGGACTATAGGAACATCTTATGATCTTGCTAATGCTATCATTTATGCATCTTGAGGATTGTGGAATGTTACCATTCATATTCTTGAATTAGTGCCATTTGAGTATTACAGACTACTGTATGGATGTGGACTTTTGGAAAATGAAGTCAGAACAATACAGGGGTACATTAGACATCTCATTTAGGCTCCTTCATAAATCAATAAAGATGTCTATTTTAAAAATATAGACCAAGTATATACAGCATACATTACTAATAATAAAGCAAATATTGTACATTATCTTCCAATGTTTCTTGTTTAAAGTATAGGGCATGCAAATTTCTACACAGGCAATAAATAAAAATGAAAGCTATATACCTTCTTTTCCCACCAAGTCAACAACAGCATTGACAAGGTGTATTACAGTCACTAGGGAAGCTTGTAAAAAGTATGGAAGGAGTAAATTAAAAAAAAAAACACAACCTATGATTAGCAACCATTTCAAATAGCACATAACATTATCAACATGAATTAATGTAAGACTTATATTTTTATAAAAATTACATGCAATGTAAAATTTAAAACACTCATACAAAACATACACCTTCCCACCGCAGATTAGCACTAGCATTGTTTCATTTTGATTATACAGAGACATTCAATTGAATTACAGTCTCTAGTAGAATGAAAACATTTTTAACCTGCAAATATCAACAATCAGTCCAATCTACATGAATGGCTTAGAAAGGTTACCAAAACTAAAAATGGATTGCAAAGAGAAACATGCACATACCGTAATTTTAACAATCATTTATACTCATTCACTCTTCTTTTCATACTGGTATATAGATTGTCAAATAAAAATGCAATATAGCAATTATAAGTCGCACACATGAATAGTGTGTGCAAACAGAAGTTGGTTCAAGCCTTTCACTATTGCACTAATCTTTTGGGAGAAAAGCATTAATTTACCAGGATATGGATCATCATCAAATTCGTACACTGCACCCGGATTCAATTTATTTTGAATTATGTCTGAATTAGGTCACTATCAAGTTGCTGAGAACATCTTTAGATTTACTGATACAAGAAAGTGAGTTTTAAAAAGTATGAAGAATGCCAGTCAGAGCAATTAACTGCAAACAGATTCTGTTTTATGACTATGTGTATCCCCTGTGGCTTGTCACCTGCATATCTGCAAGCAACTATTTATTAGGGAAATAAATACAATGCAGTACATAATCCATGTTTTGTGCAGGCAAGATGTAGAGAAACAGGTTTTCTAGCAAGTTTTTTGTGAAGGTTGTGGTGACACCTGGAAAACTGACAGGTAAAAAGGCAGTGGGAGGGAAAGGAAGAAAGGACAGGGGAAGACTATTTTACAAAATCTTGAAAAGCACAGGGACAAGGCAATCTATCGGTTTTTCTCCCCACAAAATAAAATTGAGGTTCCTTTTAATAGGTTAAGGCAGGAGTTTTATAGGAACTAGTTCAAAATAAACAGAAGCAATGGCCGGAAGACAATTAGGATTAGAATTAGTGGAAATAGAGGTAGAAAAAGGAAGCATAAAGTAGAACAGTATTCCAGAGAGGTTTAATTACATTTCTGAATTGTGCTTTAAATTTGCTTTTGCATTTTATTTTGTTAGCTGTCCCAAGCATCCTTAATTAGGTGTAAAGTGGAATACAAAACGAGATGAAGTTGACAATATTGAAAAAGGAAGTGTTACTAGAAGTAATAGGGTGTAAGAAAACAAATCACAGCTTAAAAGTCAAACTGGAGGGTGGGAGAAGGTTTGATTTAAGTAGCCAAATTGCTGGCTCTATTTCTTTGCTTCTTCTTAATTATTATCTGCGCAGGCTGCATCATGCTTATAGCACATAATACTTTCAGCTGCAGCCTGCAATTATGATATTTGTCATTGCTATTCTTCTCTTATCATGCTGTATTATATTAACTTATTTGGAAACAGCATTCAGATTTACCGAAAAAAGAACCATTTCTAGTGTGATAAAAAACACGAGAAACATTTTGAAACTTCTGGAACTTGACAAAAGTAGTTTTATTATCTACTAAGAAACACATACACACACACATTTCATGAAAAGCCATAAATCAATAAAATTTACTTTTAAAAAAAGTAATAAAAGGAAGTTTTAATATGTAAAATTTTATCATAAAAATGTGTTTTGATATACTAATTAAAATTTACAAAAATATTTTAAAAGTAGCAAACTTTGTGGTAATTAAAAGGAAAAATACTTAGGGTTAAGTCAAATTAAAAAAAAAAAGTAAAAACAGATTTTCTGGGTATACTTGATGGGTTATGCAACTTTCAGAATGTTTTCCCGTTAAGATTATAGTGTGATTCTGTTAAGTGGAATATTTTTAATGCACAAAGAGCACATTATGCCATGATAAAGACTAAAGAGATATTTAGCCCTTATCATGGCATAAAGCAAACATTTATAATAAAGCCCCTGGGGACAACTTCCTTCATTACTTATGTAATCAGACTTACAAGCAAATCCCTTATACTCTGCTTTCGCTCAGTACTGCTCTGATCCATATGGGAGCTGAGGCAGCAGCAGCAGCAAGGGAGAAAAAAGGAAACAAACAAAGCTGTAACCCAATTTTAGACGTTTATAGCCTAACATTAGCACCAAACAGCTAATGTTTATATTTCCACAGGATTATTTTGCAAAAGAATTATTTAGTTGTATATATAATCAATTACCTATCAAACTAGGATATATTAACTGATTTAACAACTTTACTGAGCCAATTTATATTATGTGGAACATCTACATTCCTATAGAATATTATGATATTGATTATGCAAGTATAAAACAGATTATCGGTGATGAAAGTTAAGGAGAGGGCAGGCTTCCTCCACTTAGTGTACTTTTGATGGTGTTGCACAAATCCGAAAAAGGAAAAGTTGTAATTCTACATGTCTGAAGCGCCCCAAGCTGAAGAAAACTAAGTTGCAGCAATGACCAATAAAGATCTGTTGTGTACCTACCATTGTCATCACATGATTCTGACTGGAATGAGCTGAGAGACTGGACCTCGGACATACTTTCCCGAGCACTGTAAGGCTGAGACTCCTTTTCTTCCAGAGGCTTCTTTGGCAGGCAGGAATCAAGATCCACAACTTTAGCTAAGACAGGGAAATACCCCCCCCCCAAAAAAAATTAAGGATAATCGGAATGGAATCAATCTACCTCATAAAATAGCACAAAAATATAAAAGGAATATGAAAGATATGCACTAATTTTATTAGGTGTGCCTTTCTGTAGATCTCACGTAGGCTTAATGAAAGGGATGGGAACAGACATTAGCTGGTATAAACAATATGTTCCCACATAGAATACAACAGAGAAAGGTGAATGGATCCTCCCTTCTCCACATTGTGCTGGAAATGTTAGTGACTGGGTAATTTTTCATGGCATACATTCCCTAAATTCCTATGTCCACTGTTAAAAGATGCATATTATAAAACAATTAAGCGGCTTGAGCAGTCAACGTTTTTTATTTCTCCTCACTCCAACTTTTCATTGTTTTGGGTGTTTTCAATAGTAAAATAACTCTTATTTGAACATATTGAAATTAGGAAAGTAGCATGTTTCTTTATGCTCTACAAAAGCCAGTGGTACAAACAGGATTTTCTGTCTTTAATGTTCCATGTAATCCAGACGTTTCCGCTCTAATTAGAAATTTTCTTATTTCTATAGTCTCAAAAACTGTGGAATCTCACAAATCTGTATAAATCATTCTGCATGTAAGTGGAGAAAAGAGCAAATGCTGCTTTACTTTTTTCAGAAGTGCATATACATCTACTGTTTGAGTTTCCAGGGCCTTTCTGACTATACAGAAAACAATTTTCTATTTTTGGATGATCACATTTCACTTGCATTCAACCATCCTAATTAAGTATCACAGAGAATAATTTACTACATAAATGATAAAAAGTGACTTGTTACTTGATGTTTAGCTTACACTCTAAATTGTCCCCAGTCACTTTATTCCTAGTCTATGATTTGATGTTATTGCAAGACACATGTCTCAACATCTATGAGCAAATCTTTTTTAATAGAAAGAAAAGGAACACTTACTGTCATAATCAAAGTCCCAGCTGGGTTTCTGTATTGAGTCACTGTCTGATGGAGAATTGGATGGAGGAGGTGGTGGCAAATTAGGAGCTACACTGCAAACAGCCACTGTTTTTCTATGACCGTGTACAGAGTCAGGGTTAAAAGTAGTAAACTCTGGATGTTCTGGAATAGTGGAACCTTCAAAAGAATTTCTGTCCAAGTTGTTTCTAGAGTCACTTGGAATGCTTGGAGTATATGAAATGGGGCGTACAGGCACCTGAGGTGGAATGTCAGAATAAATGTTCTTATTCAGTTTGGAATCAAAGTATGGTCTTTGCAAGAAAGCTGTTGTGGCTCCTAGATGTTTGTCTTCTGGTTGTGGTCGGCTTTTCCTCTTTTTTCTGATCATTCGGCGACAGAAAACGAAAACCCCAACTAGGACTAAGATTGTTGCTATGAAAATGATTATTCCAATTACTTCAGCTAAGCCAATGTTCCAGGAAGTTGAAACATATTTATTAAGGACCTCAACACAATGTTTTCCTCCAAATCCATGACTACAGTTACAGTTATAAGCACCATATGTATTCTCACACAGAGCGCCATTCAGACATGGGTTTTCTATGCATTCATCAACATCAGTTAGGCACCTACAAAACATGAAAAGATGTCAGTCTGTGAATACCAACAGCGTTTTATCCAAGTTACACACTCACAGTTTATAGGATTCTTATCATACAAACTGTAGTGGGCTGTAATCTGAACTCCTCCTGGGAACAAAAAATAAGTTCACTTTTTTAGGTCAATCACAGCAAACTAGAACCTGGTAATCCTATTGCATCCAACCACTTTGCTTAAGTTACTCTTCTATTCTGATCCATTTTCCCAATTGGTTTGTGGTCATCCAAACAAGCAAGTGGGAGATAAGGCTCTTCTACTTTCTGGGGACTATTGCTTGGAATATCTGAGTGTGTCAAAAGTCGCTCTTGGGAAAAATAATTTCAGGATTACTACACTTCATTGACAAAATAAAAAAGTGAATTCATATATAAGTGGAAGGGAAGATTGCACTATGGATAGGAGGAAAGGCTGCCTTTTAGTTAATAATCGGTTCTCATTACAGCAGAATGGGATTTTTCCAAATAACAGTTCTATAAATAAAACCATTGCTGATGAAATTATATGCTGAGGCAGTCCAACCATGGGAACTTTAAGACTTGTGGATTTCAACTCCCAGAATTCCCCAGCCTGTCATTCTTGGAGCTGAAGTCCACAAGTCTTAAAGTTCCTATGGTTGGACACTCCTGTTTGATGGTCAAACAGCTGAGCACAATTAAACACTTTCTTGCCATGGTTGGTGAAGATGAAGAAGTCCCTAACCTAATCAACAACTTTTATAGACAGATAAAAATCCCCCCCCTTTTTTACAGATATTATTGCCACGAAGAAAATTCTAAAACTAGTGCTAAAATTTGGTGTGGCAAACTTTCTTATATTTCTCACCACTTCCTGTTTTTGCAAAGAGGTGTCTTAGGGTGCACATTTGCTACAATCCAGTGATAAGCAAAATTTTTTTAATGCCAATGTTTGTGGCAAGCTCCCTTTGGCAAATGAGATTCTGCTGTGCTGTTGTACACACCACACATATCCCAGGCCTTTGCCCAGCGCCTGGATACGAGGCCATCAGCAGGAAGAAGACAATAGCAAAGGTCAGCTGGCGGCAGGCAGCAGGGATTTATCATAAAGTACAAAGCAGCCCAAAAGGTGGAGATATTGGGAGAGTGGAAAATAAGCAGGTGGTAGGAACTAAAGCACACCTATGGTCATAATTGTGGGCAGGTTGCCAAATGTCTGAATTTTTATCACCAGACAATGGTGATGCTGCAATGCAACTTCAGAAACCAATTATACTTCTAGTCATACTCTATCTTTCCTTCCATCTTTTCCAGCATTAAAGTTTTCTCCAGAGAGCTAGGTCTTCACATAATCTGTCTGAAGTAGGATAATTTTGGATCCTGGACATTTGTACTTCTGTGTTGATTTGTTCAAGATCTATTGGTATATTTTCTTGGCTGTCCATTGTATTCTCAGGAGTCTTCTCCAATTCAAAATTCAAAAGTTTCAATATTCAATATCCTGCTTCTTCAATCTCCAACTTTCACTTCCACAGAGTATCACAGGAAAATTTCATGGCCTGCATTATTCTGATCTGTGTACATACTTTGTACATACCATCATGGCATCTGAATATCTTTCTAAGACTTTAATCAATGCTCTACCAGGTTCTAGTTTGGTGTATTTCTTGACTGCGTGCAATTTTGCCCATTGCCACTGTAACTGAGCCATCTACCTTGCTTGGCCCCAAAAGGCAGAAACTATGACTTGGATATATTAATTATTAATCCTAAGGCTTATGTTGTATCCATTGTCATTAGTTTTATCTTCTTTATATTTAATTTTTTCAATATGCACCTTGGCTTTCATTATTAGAAGTTGCTGTTATATCTGTCAGTGGTGGCAAACCTATGGCACGCGTGCCAGAGGTGGCACTAGGAGCCCTCTCTGAGGGCACACATGCCATTGTCCCAGCCTTGCCTCCCGTGACCTTCTTCTCACCAGCAGCCCCCCTGGAGGAGAATCGCCCCCGAGTGTGGTCCACGCGAAGCAACGCAGCCAAGGACATAGCAACCAGACAGTGTAGACAAGCCTCTGCTCTCACGCCCCATCGTGCACAGTTGATGCTGAGGGGGCGGGCAGAGGGCGTGGCCGCCATGGCCCTACTGGGCTGCCTGGGTGATCTGCAGTGGGCCCTGGAGGCAGTGAGTGGCCCTGCGGGCAGGCGGGGCTGGGATGGAGTGGGGGCGGAGCAGGGCAGAGGTACAATGGGGGCGGGGCCAGTTTTTGGGCACTTGGTCTCTAAAAGGGTCTCCATCACTGATCTATGTCATCAACATAGTATATTTTATTTATGTTTCTTCCTCCAATTTTAAAACCATGCTCATCTTACATTAGTTTAGTATTAGGCTATTTTACAATACATAGTCAATTAATATGACATAGCAAGCTTCATTTTCCCCCCCAAAAATCCTAATTTACTATCCCCAAAATACTGTTGCTTTATGCAATTCAAGCAATTTGCTGGCTTATGCTGTAAACAGTTCTATTTGTACTTTATAGGCTATGTCTTCTAAATAAGAACATTGAGTTCTTCTCTTTGATTTATTCCCAGAAGCCTACCTTAACACCACAGCAAACAAATTATACTTAGTAGTATCCATGGTTTGCTAGCTGCACAGAAAGCCAGTGGGGATGATAAACTAAAATTTAGACAAGTCCTTGTCTCGTGTGTCAAATGAACATAGATAGTAATACAAGGTATCTTTTATCATAATGTTCTGTATTCAGAGACCATTCCAGGACCATCTTCATGGTTGAATTTATGTTTCAGCCTCTTATGATAGAACTAAGCTTTAAAAATGGATAGGTAACATTCTAGGCTACTACCCCCCCGTAAGAATTTTTATTCTACATGCTATGTAAACTAGAGCAATTAAAACTGTTAATTGTACAAAAGTCACCTACCTCTCACCATGAAAACCAGTCTCACATTCACAAACAGGACCATCTAAGCTATCAATACATTTGCCACTATTCTTACAGGGATTGTCTTTGCAATATGGACCAATCTGACACCTAGGGGGAAAAAAGATAAGTCAATTTCCTCCTAAATCAATCATTCAAATCTGATGAGCTATGAATGTACCCTTCCCAATTTCAGCATATCAAGCCAGGAAAGTTATTTTGTGTACTAAATGGCATGAGTCACAATTTGATTCCCAAATTATTAACATTTGCCCTGAACATAAACAGATATGATATCATAGATTTCAACTGCTTGTTTTTACAATTCTTGCAGGGCAAACCTTGATTTTCCAATAAATGTGCATTCCACACAATCCATAGTATGTTTTGACTCTCTACAAGAATGACTGAACGAGACATATGTTGATATGCACAAGCTTGTCCTCATTTGTACCTTATTTCTTCAAGCATACATGAAAACCTTCTTCTGCTTCAAACAAAGTAAATGGATGCAATGCTCACACAGACCATTTTCTCAAAGTACACTTTCAAGCAGAGAATATTATAGAGGTAATAATGTCAAGATAAACATACTGGGATGAAATTTATTTCAACAGTTAGAAAAAGGCATCTTACCTCTGACCTGTATATAGCCCTCTGCACTGGCAGATGAATTC
Organism: Bothrops alternatus; assembly: GCA_034064705.1. Classification (NCBI taxonomy): domain Eukaryota; kingdom Metazoa; phylum Chordata; class Lepidosauria; order Squamata; family Viperidae; genus Bothrops; species Bothrops alternatus. The sequence continues at coordinate 5,682,795 of JARGCV010000053.1, read as the reverse complement.
ATCATTGATGGAAATACAAGTGCCACCATAAAGGCAGGGATTGGAAGCACATGGGTTGATATTTACTTCACAGTGTGTACCCATAAATGCAGCTGCACACTTACAATAATAACCTGCAATGAAAGCCAAGAATGAAAGCATGTCACTGTACTCACAAAACTAAATGAATTTTTTTTTCTGCACAGAAAAGACAATCAATAGAACTTTTCTGAAACCCAAATTTAGATAAATCAGCACAAAAGCAGTACAGATATACATCATGCCTAAAAAGATGTAAAGAACCAGTTAATAAAGCTTAATAATATCTTACTATATGATAGCCATTTCAGAAATAATTACAGTATCCTAATCAAAAGAACATAATAAATCTCATTCCTTTTAAAAGGCTGACGGTGTATGAAATTTTAAATGTTGAAATACAATAGAGTCCAGATAGCTTTACCCAACTAGCATTTTGAAAACCAGACACAGCAGTGTTGCTCCACCAGGGCATTTAACATTTAGGTTAATTGAACTGAATGGCATCTGTGATATGCAAGTTTTTTTTTTAAATGTTAAAATAAAAGACCTTCTCAGCCTTTTGGCTAAGATCAAGTGTAGTGTGTACATGTGAAAAGACCTCTTCACTTGCTCTGGGGAAAACCTAGTTTTAGACTATCACTTGGAAAGCAGCTAATACAAAGTTGCAGTGAGATAAAGTGGTCTTGTACAGCATTACATTTGCAATCATAGAAAATAAAGCCATGCTAAATACCAATAATAAACAAACAAACAAACCTTACCTCCAGTGGGGAGTGGATTACAAATGCCTCCGTTCTGGCATGGACTGCTTGAACAATCCTCCATAGTTGTCAGTAAACATCCAGGAGATACATCCACAGATTCTTCCATTTGTGCATAACTCCGAGGTTTGTTATTCAGGGGCAATTCTTGACCATTGAGTATAATGGAATCCATACAGCCTCTGAAGCCATTGCTAACCTGTGGGCTCCTTCCATGTCTCATACTCTGCTGTCGAATGTGACCACCAAAAAATACATGGTTATCTAAATTCAGTGTCCTGAGAGTACCAGGGGCAATACCAGAGGCAGTGTGCACCCTATCTAGAATCAGTTTAGCATAGTTTCCATCCACTTCAAGAGACACTGAATGCCACTGGCCATCACTAATTTGAATGCTCTGCACAGACACAATTCCAGGACCGCTTCCACAGTCAAATTTGTATTGAAGTTTCCCATGGTGAATCTAAAAGAAAGAAGAAAGGTAACAATTAACTATGAAGACATTTCATAGGCTCCACTTACACTTTTAGAATTTGGAGCCACATACCTCTAAAATACTGTAGTCAGTTCCTCGGGCATACATGACAACTGCATGAGTAGAATAGGTTCTGAGCCTCATCGTCAGTTTCATTTCCTCTTTGTTTTCATTTTCTATGAGGCGATACTTCACATAACTGCTTCCAGTAAAAGTCACTGCTTGTCCGGCTGAAACTTAAAAGAAAGACCACAAACCAGAATTTAAAACTGCAGATCGTCTATCTGAATTAGACAAAGAGGATTAAGTGATAAAACCTTACCAGGGCACTGGGTGGCAGTGCTTCCATCACAAACACAAGTGTACTTCTCTTCCTGAAGGTCAGCTAAGCATTCAGTACCTTCAGGGCATGGATTTCTTTCACAAATACTGTTCATGAGCGGGCATCTTCCATCTGGGAAACACATAACAGAGCATGGCTTTAGTTTTATTCCTGCCTCTCCTCTCAGTAATTCTGCAAGCAGGAGCACCTAAACCACTGATCCTAATTTTGCTCAGGCACTACAGGTGATGAAAATGATAACTGTCAGAAAGCAGGAGGAAGGAAAATATGACAGCCACCCAGCAAGCAATCATTCCATCATTCAGTTGTAAATTACTATCAGATCAAATTCTGCTGGGAAAATTACTCACCTGAGATTGCACTTTTTTTTTCTATCTCTCTACAGAATTCATAAATTATGTTATCTAGGTAAACTATACACAGTTTATCATTTTCAAATCCTTTGGAGCTGTCAGGCAGAATCTTTTAGGAATTGCAATTCTCCAGTCACACCAAGAATGTATGTTTTCTTAAAGGCCCACACTGAATATCCTTAGGGATAGAACTGCTAGCTATGAAAGCCATCAAGATATGGATAGGAAAAAAAATGAAGCTCTTAAATGTTTGAGAGACCTCTCATAATAGCCCCCTCCCAATCCTCCAAACTTTTACTAGACGTTACAGCCAGCATGATTTGGGAAAAAGCTACTTACAATAGTGAGGTCAAAACCATGATCTCTTCACTCTACTACAATTTTACATTTCGCTCAGTATAAGGCTATACTTATAATTGTGGCTGTTAAATAAGGATGGAGTCAATGTTTGTATTTTATACAAAGAATATTTCTTGTACTTCCGTTATTGCTTTTCTGCTTAAGAGCTTAGAAAGTTAATTTTGTACTTTAGAATATAGGTAGTTCTTACCTTTACAAAGGCAGACTGCACTTCTATGGTGATGTGGTGTGACAAAACTCAGTCTAGCCGTGCTGTGAGTTGACATAATTTTCTCATCCACCATCACTTTTTCATTACAAAATTTCCAAGGGCAATCCAAACCCAAGCAGAGTTTGTGAAAAACTTTAAGGATTTGGACACCTGAGATCTCTTCAAGATCAGGCACAGAGGAATTTATTTTGTGGAGCAAAGTTCTGGTTGAATGCTGAGAACTAGCAGCCTTTTCAACAAACAGCAGTACATCAAGATGTGATGGATGATCGGAAGGTTGCAAGCTGATTATCTGAATATCATTTCTTCTAACTCCCAAGGAAGTCCTTAAAGCTCTTTGAAAATTGCGCCAATAATCACCAATGAATTCCTCTGGGGCAAGGTTTCCAAACTGAAAAGTTATGCTGTGATTCAGCAATTCTTGTGTGACCTGTTTGATATGTACTGCAATGACAGCTGCAGTGGTAAACTTTCCATCTGTAACAGTAACATTCAGGGGATATTGTCCCACATCTAACCTTTTGTGAGCAATCAGTTTTCCCCCAGTGCTAGAAACACTGAACAGAGATTCCATCTGGGGATCCAGTTTGTATGTTAGAGTGTCATAAACATCTTGGTCTGTTGCATGCACTTTTCCAATGACACCACCACCATATTCTTCTCCAAAGATTGTGATGAAGATTTCTAAGGGCAGGATTGCAGGAGGGTGGATACTTTCCTCAATGACTTTAATGTCAATATAACTCACAGAAGACAACTGAGGCCTTCCACTGTCAGCCACCTAGAATAAACAATGAATTTGTACTCAATCAACTCACTTTCAACTTAAAGCATTGTAAGATGTATGATACAGGTAATTTTTACAAACATTAAAGGACTAATGAAGATTATATAAAATTGAACTTGAGAGAAGTTCAAGGAGAGGCAAATATCTATCACACTTACTCAGTTCAATTTGCTTTCAGTATCTCAACTATGATGAAGAACCATTCAATGTACATAGGAAACATTCAAAACATTCAAATCAGGGGTTCTCAACTGTGGCAACTTTAAAACTTGTGGACTTCAACTCCCAGAATTCTGCAAAGCTGGCTGAGGAATTCTGGGAGTTGAAGTCCACAAGTCTTAAAGTTGCCAAGGTTGAGAACCCCTGTTCTAAATAAATGCCTAGGCAGCAACGTATGATAATTAACTGGCAGCTCTCTGGAGGAAATGGAATACTGTAAGGATTTCTAATTCCTAGTTTTTTAAAGAATAATAACAACTATAAGAATAAATGGGATACTGTTTCAAATTAAACTCATTACTAGCAAGTTTCTAAGCTGACAATGCATAAAAGAGAAGCTCATTTTAAATACATAATCCAGGATGCTATTTTTGAGTTTTGTAAGTGGCATTTTAGAGTCTACAAAACAAAACAATTCATTTAAATCTGAAGTTATGGCTCATTTTTGAGCCTAGCAGGCATCTGAGCTTCCATTATCATCAGAGTTCACTTTGTGCTGCTAGAAGATCTGACAATAAAGACCTCCCTATTACAAGGTTTTGGCAATACCTACTTATAAAAGCTTCTCTGATACAGTTGAAACAACTTAATTGCCTCCTCAAAACTGTTTTTCATATAGTTTAATTAATTTAATTTGAAATCAGCAGGTAAAATGGTATAAAACACTCATTATAAACCTTTATGGGAAAGGCAGACTCTTTAAATATGTGAAACATTTATACATGATTAAAAAAAACCCTTTGGAATCACAAAATTCAGGATGTTCTCTAAGGCACTAAAAATGATCAAGGATGCAATATTAATCACAAACAACAGATGGCAGCTAGACTACTTTTTGTTTTCTTCAATGAATCCTACAGTAAACTATTCCAGAAATTTCTTAATATAATTACAAAGCAACCTTTTACAATTCCTTAAATATACTATTACGTATTTCATCAGAATCAGAAACCATTTATTTTGGTATCATGTAGGAATTTCTTCTTTAGAATCAGGCTTGAAAGGGAATGGGAAGTTCTTCCCATGTTATGATGATATTTATGTACAAATTCCACTGATCTGGGAAAAGCACATTTTGGATAATGTTGTAATATTATTTTCTTCATTAATATGCCTAGACTGAATTATTGATATTTTTTTATGCCACCCATTTCCCTTGGGTATGGTGACTCTATTGCTGTTCTGGAGTAATTTGACAATTTTGTGGAAGTAAATCTTCCATAAAAAGTTTCACAAGGCTTCAGATGTAACCCTGGCAAGGCTTGTGAATTCTGGAAGAAACATACATTGAGTGGTGACTCTTGTCTTTTCTCACTTCTGAATTTTCATAATAATTTTAAATGAAGTTTCTATGCAGAACAGAAATGGACCATTAATCTATCAGTGTTTTATAAATATAAAAAGGCAAAAGTTTCCCCCGTCTGGTCATGCCTGACTCTAGGGGCCAATGCTCATCTCTGCTTCTTAGCCGAGAGAACTAGTATTGTCTGAAGACTCTTCCATAGTTATATGGTTGGCATAACTACATGCTGAGGTGCACAGAACACTGTTACCTTCCCCCTCAAGTGTTATCTATTTATTACCTGCATTTGCATGCTTTCGAACTGCTAGGGAGCTCAGCCAGACACTGGTGCTTGGGTCTCAAACTGTTAACCTTCTGGTTGACAAGCACAGCATCTTAATCCATTATTAGAATGGGATGGCCACTTCATCCCACTCTAGTAAAACAGCAGTAAAGATGCAGCAGTGTCAGTCTAAATTGAATTAACGATTTGACAATACAGCAGCACATACTAATCCTTTCACAGTCCAGCTATTTCAACATATTTCAAAAATGTATTACAGCATTTCATACCTTAATATGGATCACGTAATGATCCTTCACTTTGCGCTGTAGTTGAATACCAGTTGTAAGTACAGCATCTTGGTTGATCTCAAAAGCATTAAGTTCATTTCCACTCAGAATTGTGAAAAGAAATGGTGGACCATTATGGGAGGAGTCTTTGTCTGTGACCACCAGCTGCTGAATGTTATATCCAATTGGCTTATTTTCCTATAAAAGTGGGAAGAAATCTTCTTACACAGGTCCTCACAGGATGTTTTATATGGATGCGCTAATATAGTTACAAAGCTACTTTCAACTACAAAGATGTGACATGACAATGGAACACAAAGCTCCATTTTGAGTTCAAAACAATTGTTTCAGATTGAATGGGATATTTCAATCTTTCTCAAACTGTTAAAAATTATAAGGTGAGACAGATACTTTAAATTTAGGATAACTCTTTCAAACTCAACATGGGTCATGTGGATTTCAAAATGTTTCAAATTTAAATTATTTTTTTGCACATTCCTTAAGAGTGCTTTGTCTTCTTTTTTGGCTTTGTACAATGGAAGAAAACATGATCAGCCCGACTTCATTTTTTCACCACATGTAAAGCACTAAGCACAATGATCCAGCTCAACCAGTTGTTCCATTTCAAAGGAGGTTGCTGCAAATGTGCTACTTTTACACATATTACTGTATCTTTTCTAGATCATTGAAAGTATTAAAATATAAGAATATAAAGTATAAAAATGTGTAAGAACCAGTAACCATAATGAATCCCCCCCTTCCTATTACTGAAAATGGTTAGGCGAGGTACTCCCATAATTTTCAATTCAATCTCTTCAATTAATGGACTAAATCTAATAATACTATTATATTTCTGGAGTATACTAAAAACATGTTAAAATCCTTCCAAACAGATAAAACTGCTTTATACACAATATATGAATATGTGATAGTGAATAGTTTTGTCTTATTAAGAAATTATTAGCTAAAATGTAAGTTTCTGCAGCTTAACAATATATTGGGCCTTTTTCAAATGGAATTCAAGTTTCCTACCTCCTTCTTTCCCTTAATATAATCCCACCTAATTGACGTATTTACTGATTATTACCCAATGTAACATAACCTTCAACTTGGAAGAACAAAAAAAATACTGTTTATTGCTTCTAAAAGACTTCTAATTCTTTGTTCTTATTTTTCTGAAATGACCACTGCCGAAGTAGGATGCTAGATTAGATGAAATGTATTTAGCTATTAGGGCAATCCTAAAGTACAAAAGTCTCAGCAACAAAACATCTAGGATTATTTCCTGTCTGTGTCACAACCCTCAGTGAAATAAATCCTTTAATCTCTCTGTCACTTTACTTCCCATGTAGTTAAAGGAGAGCTAAGCTTACTGTTTCCTATCCTTTGTTTGGTTCATGTATTCTATGATGTAACCCAACTAGGCCTGCAACCATCAATTCTTGTCTGACAATCAACATGCCAAAAGTTAATCTTAGCTAGTAAATCCTGTAATAGTAAAATTAAAGATTCAGATAGGACCTATTTAATTTATAATGAGTACTAATACTATTTTTGAGATCATACAAATAAATGCACTATTACTACAAAGCAAGCACCTGAGAATGAAGACTTTTAGCTACAAGTAAAGGGGAATGAGAATATTTTTCATCTCTTAATTTAACTGCCCCCTATTCAGCTTTATTGTAAGAGTGTAAGTTTGATATTGCTAATTTAAGCCAGTTAAAACCTTGTTTTCTTATTCAACAGAACAAAATTATTAGTTGTATCCCCTTTTTTTGTTTTGTTGAAAGATTTGGGTTTATTTTTAAAAGAAATTTGTCAATTACTATCAGTAAACATTACTATTATCCTTTGCTCACTTTTTGAGTATTGCAAATTCAAACATTAAAACCAACTTTCAGATGATTCTGTAAAATTTATTTCTTGTATAGTTGCTCTCTACCTAAGAATATCAACAAAGGTTTAACAATCAACTTTTGAGTATGAACATGCAAATCAATTAACATTTACCATCATTTTATTTGTTAATCACTGATTTCCAGTGACTTACTGAATCAGAAAAATAAGTTCATTGACCTATTATAGTTCCTTTTCCCCTTTCAATTATGCTTCCTTTGTTTCTTTCTGTAGAGAGCAAAAAAAGACCTGCATTTCTCATGTTGGCAAAACTAAATTTGTGAGATTCTGTCCTCTCCGAAGAATAAGAAAGAACAGTTTCCATTTGCAAGATAAACTTAAATAAATTAATAACCTCAACTTAGTAACATAATTAGAAATATCAATACAAATCAAAGGATTCTCCACTTTGTCCTATAGAATTTTTGAAGGAAATGAAAACAGCAACGTGCCAATATGGATCTCCTTTAAAAAATCAGGATAGGACTTAGCTTAAGGAATCAGGGAAGGAAATTCTTAATTCGTTAGCATTAACACAGACCCTTTATTTAATCAACTCCCAAAATCCATGCACATTCAAAAGATATCATTATTGAAACTCAGACTCTGGAATTAATCCAGTCTCACTGAGAATTTATATAAATGTTTTATAATCTTCTAATGGATGAATTATATTACATTATAAGTAGAAGCTTTCCAAAAGTATAGAAAACAAACGGAATACATCAAATGCTAGAATATAATATCGATGAATTACCTGAATAATAATGCTATAATTCTCCTTTGAAAATAAGGGTGGATTATCATTTATATCAGATACATCAATATTGACTGTAGTTGTGTTACTTCTTGGCGGGTATCCATTGTCTGATGCTTGAACTGTCAAAGTGTAACCTGAAATCTTCAGAGTGAAACACATAGAAAAATATTAACACAATCAGGCTATATTCTTTTGAACTATAAAATATTTGAATCTACGTATTCTCCACCTTTTGCATTAAGAAATTTTGTACAGATAGCTTATAAGTGAACAACACAGCATCTGGAGATAAAGAATACTACTTGATTTACACAATGATTTGGATATAAGCCACCTGTCTATTACAATATCAACTGTGTACAACGAACAACATAACTAAAATGTAATCTTGCTCTCTTTCCAAGAAACAATTTTTGTCAATAGGGTCAATTCATATATACTGGTTTGTACTCTATAAATCAGTTTTAGTAATATGCTACAAACTTCCCACCATTAACCTACTTTGATTATTGCAGTGCAATTAACACAAAATCTAGCAGTGATGATGCTAACTTGTACAAGCTACAGCTGCTTGCATTAAAGCATATGATTAGCAATCAGTTTACCAGGCACAATTTCAAATTCTTGGATTAATAATTAAATCTCTAAATTGCTTTAGGATTAACTATCTGAAAGACCATCTTTACCGTTATAAAGTAGCCTAGTCATTACAATTAACAGGAAAAGCCTTTAGAAGATGTTCTCTATTTAATAGGTCCCTCTATCTGGCATGTCAGAAAAAGTCTTTTCTATCTCTCCCTCTCTCTTTCTTTCTCTCTCTCCACCTACCTACCTACCTATTTTATTATTTTGATTATAATAATAAAATATAATACAAACAGACTTAAAGGGAATATAAAGGAATAAAAAGCACAAGGAAAAAGGAAAAAAGAAGAAAAAGCATATAATAAAGAAAAATAAATATATAATATAAAGAAGTGACTTCCAACTTTTATCACAACACATTCTTAACCCCCTCTAAGGTTAGAAGCATTTATCTCTTCATCTCATATGCCATCTCTTATCTACAAAACAAAACGAAACGAAACAAAACAATCTTTTCAGTACTGGTGTCAGCAGAAAATCCATAAAATCTTTCTTAGGTTCAGAGAAAATCATTTTATTTAACAAAAACAAATTATAGGAACTATGAAATTTATTTAGTTTTTCTAATTTTTTTTGACAGATTGGAAGTCTTATATGGACTTTTTGCTGAAAGAAGAAAAATGAATTGAGGATTTTGGATTTGAAGACTAAGAAATATTAAGACAAAATGAAGGGTTGAAATTACCTGCAAAATACTTAACTAATAAATAATTTCTAGAAATACTGTTAAAATAATTACAACATAACCTTAAAATGTATGACCCTACTTTCTCTCTGTCGAGAGGTTTAGCCACTTTAATTTCCCCCAAGGTAGTATCAATTGTGAAAGGATTTCCTTGGTTGCCATCTATAATAGAGTATCGAATGCAGTTGTTCAAAGGCCCATCAGCATCAGCTGCAAGAATCTAAAAGACACGTATTTCTCAATTAAAACCAAACCAAATAGACAGTGATTTTTTTCCAGATTGTTTAACTTTTCGGATAAACATTTTGCAGATTCATAACTCTTATCTAAACCAATCTGTCTTTAATTATAAATCCAAACATATTGCAGAATTAATATTTAGGGCATTATGGTATTCTGTATCCTTGATTTAAAATAATATTTCAGAAAAATCAGCAAATATAGAATAGTATTAATCTCTCATGCAGTGCTGTTTAAGCATAATTTTTGTTCTTCTAAAATGCAAGGAGTATCTCGGGAAAACTGGGGATGGAAGTACATACTGTGATGACTGATTGTTCAACCTCAGCATCTTCACTGATTACTGCTGTATAAGTGTCTTGACTGAATACTGGAGTATTATCATTGATATCAGTTATGTTTATATTCACTGTTACAACATCACTTAGCGAAGGTGTTCCTCCATCTGTGGCTTCCACCATCAGAAAATGCTCAGGGGAAATTTCATAATCAAGGCTTCCAATAATAAAAATTCCACCTAGAAAAAAGAAAGTGACACTAATAGTTAAAGCAAGTAAAATGACAATTTATAAATTTCAAATTGCTTCGTAATATTTCAGATTTAGTAACAAATGTCTCTGCTTTTGTAACATGGGAAAGAGATGAAAATAACCACTCATGAAAATAATCCATGCTTTTATGGCTGATCACATTTATAATGTTTCCAACAGTATTATTTCTATGACACATTTCTGCTAAAAAGCCATCAATCAGTAATAAATAAATGTTAAAAACAGTCAAAACAAGGGTGGGTAATGAACAATAATCCTTTGGAAGTTATTGATCTGCAATTCTTCAATTCTGTTACCTCTGTGAATTCTTGAAGACTGGTTTTGTTAACAGGATTTGAATCTTTTGCTCCTTGTAATCAAATATATTGCTAATCTCTAAAAGTGTGCATAAGTGTCCACACAATAAGTACAAGGGAGCAACTGTGACATGTCACAACATGTTTCCAATTTGTGTACTTGAAGGTATCAGGATTTAAGTATATAATGGCAACATTTGTGTAACTATGTTGTCTATGTGTTGCCATGCTGGCATTACTGAGCTGGATATAAACTGGTGCTGATTATGTACATGCTCCTCTTTTTAAACAGTTGCTTGAAAGCTTTGAGGTAATCTTCTTTTGTTAATTTAAAATGAAATTAACCTAACATAAAATCTTATTTCACACCTCAAAGAAGTTGGTTATAATTCTCTTGTTGCTGGAAATATAACTTGGGAGTTGTGACTTCTTCAATATATTTTGGGTAAGGAATTAACCAGCCTATTAATATGACTTTGTAATGATAATTTTTCTGTTTCCTAAGCATTTGGTTGGTATAAATAGAATTTATCAACATATCAAGTACTACAGCAGATTATTCAAGCTTTGGATGTAGCCCACAGAATAATCATATAAAATTGGAATGATATAGTAATGCCTGATTGGTTTTTTTAAGTGTGTGCATTTGTGTGTGTTCCTGTTGTGAGTGTCCCTAGACCAGCTTGGGAAGTGTCAGAATATGAGGATCAGCAGCCAGGCCCCTCTGGGTGTTTTCCCCTCCCGGCAGCCGAGGAAGAGCAGCCAGGCCCCTCTGGGTATTTTCCCCTCCCGGCAGCTGAGCCAGACAGGGAGGAGATTTACAGGCAGTCTGGATCAGATTCACAAAGTGAGGAGTCAGATTTGGATCAAGAAGATAAATGGCTTGATCCGAGATTCTGAAGGTTTGATAAGCGACGGTGTCAGTTAAGTGGAAAAAGGAAGTAATGAGGGGAAGTGACGTATCGGACACTATATTAGAAGGGGACAGAGAGACTACGCCTTTGTCACGAGCAACGTTAATCAAGGAGTAGCCTGATATCTGGAGCATTGCCTTTGAATTCAGTCTTCTGATGTTTTGGAAATCTACGGAAGAATAATGAGGTATTGGACAATGTGATAAAGAAAGAGTGAGTAATTGGAAGGTGTGGGCAGAGCCTGTTTTAATCTAAATGTAAATAAATGAGATTTGGCCGTTCTTGCCAGCAACATGCCAGCAGCGTGCTCTGAAGTGAATCCTTTTGAAATGTGTTAAATAAACCTCTTAAAGACATATTTATGTGGATTTTAATGAGCTGAGAGAGGCCAGACAGAACAGTTCCTATATTTGAATTTTTTTTACATACATAGATTAAAAAAGGATTTTTAGACAATTTGTCATATTTACTTATTTAGTTTATAATATATTTTTTCTATTTTTTGTTTCTTACATCAGCAGTCTCCAAACCTTTGGCTTGGTGGCCAGGCTGGGAGGAGGGGAACTGGACCACAAGAGTGGGGCATAGGCGTGTGTGTACTGCAAGAGGTCCACCCAGCCACTTGAGCGGCCCAACTGGTAGTGGGCTGCAGCCTGGTGGTTGGGGACCCCTGCCCTACATGATGTACTTTATTCTACTTATTCATATTCTAGAAAAATCAGAGTAGCATTTCTTAAAAAAAATTTTGTCTCACAATACCAAGTGAGCTTTTGTTTGTATGGGTTATATTAATGAACAGTTTTATGGCTAATTTATGACTATTTACAATCTTTGCAGCATCTCTCAGGCATATGATCACCATTAGAGTTAGTATGCGTTGTCCTGTGCCTGATCTTCTCCTACTTTTTTGGTAGCAGGAAAGTGTCAGGAAAAGGAGGTTGCTTTTCTTTTTCTATCCCCACTCCTTGCAAAGTAGAGATATTGGAGAGGAAGCAATTTCAAGACAGTACTGTAAGCTGTTTGTGTAGTGTGCCTGTAGCTCCCAGCCCTGGATTGCTGGCATAATTGTACTGCTTTCAAAGTGCTCTTTCAGGTGGTGGAGAAAAGGGCCAGGGGTTCCTCCTTGCAGAGTGGAGATATAGGAAAAGAAGGGGTTGCAAAAGAATAAACAGTTTGCATAGTGCACCCATGGCTCCCAGCCCTGGGCTGCCAGAACAATCACATGACTTATGGGTGTACAAGACACTAAGCAGGCATTCAGGTTTTCCAAAAGGTGGGAAAAATGGGTTAGGACGCAAACAAAAGCTGAAGGTGTGGAATTGTCTAGTCTTGTTTCTTTCCAGCATAGTTGCAGTCATGTGATTTTCCACTTCATTTAGCAAACAATTTAAGCATGATAATTTGCCCAAGATTTTTACCCTTAATTTTTCTATCTCGTTCATGTTTTTTTAAAATAAGATAAGATATTGTGTTAACACAATACATTATACAAAGGTTTAAAATGCACACATATATCCAGCCCTCTATGCAATCTTATTGATGCTAGCAATTTTTCCTTATTAGTAATTATATGAACAATTACCTGTTTTTGAATCGATACTGAATTTTCCATGTTCATTTCCACTCACTATGGAGTACGTGATTTCAGCATTGGCTTCAATATCCCGACTAGCAGCATAGACCTGAAGAATTTCCATCCCAACTATTGCGTTTTCTGAGATGGTTGCACTGTATTCTTTATACTCAAAGACAGGAGGATTGTCATTTATATCCAAAACAGAAACCACCAGAGTAGCAGTAGAAGACAGTTTCCTTGGTGAACCTTCATCTTCAGCTTTCAATATTAAATGATATACTGCTTGTAACTCCCGGTCTAAGGGCTTTTCTAACTTAACAATCCCAGAGAATTCATCAATAGAAAACTGCCCATCTACATGTGTTAGCAGGGAATAATGAATCTTCTGATTTAAACCTACAATAAAAAAACCCAGCAAATTAAGCTCTAAATAGTATTTCAAATTAATTCCTTTGATTAATGCACAACATAATGACAACTGTCACTTTTATTTTACTATATAGCTTTCTGCTAGTGTCAAATGGCACACGGTACAAATGATTACAAAACTTATCCTATTTTTTTTCCAAATGCATGCATAAGTTCAATACATCCACAGAATTTAGTCTAAATGGATTGATCGCCCATGGCTCTAGTTAATTGATATGCCATTCATCCATAACCACAAAACCTACATTTATATTTTTGTAACAATTATATCTTTTGTCTTCTAAGCACTCAACTTTTCCATAGCCCAGAAGCTTTTCCATAGACCATGGATAACAATGCTTGATCTAAAGTAAAAGGGGAGTTGTCTTACCTGAACGCCTTTTCTCAGCACGGAGATGGAGAATCCACCAATGGGTGTAGACTGTATTCCTGCCCAATCAGATCAAGTCAGCCAAAGTTGCCACGCCCGTCCTGGACCATAGAGATCCCAGTCTTGACGCGAGCGTAGCCCTTGACTGACAGCAAGACATTGTGGCTCATGAAACTAAAGTTTACCCTAGGCCTAGATGACCTACATGGGTGGGAGTGGATTCTCCATCTCCGTGCTGAGAAAAGGCGTTCAGGTAAGACAACGCCCCTTCTCCAGCACTGGAGATGGAGAATCCACCAATAGGACATACCAAACCCTACTGTCCCTTAGGGTGGGTAGTAGACTGGTCCAGTGTGGCACTTTGACTTAAAACCTGTTGGAGAACTCTCCTGCTGAAGGAAGCCTCTGCTGAGGCAAACCTATCAATTTTATAATGTTGTAAGAAAGGAGACGGTGAAGACCATGTAGCTGCCCTGCAAACGTCCTCGATGGACGCCTGGGTGGCCCATGCTGCAGAGGTGGATGCACTCCTTGTCGAGTGAGCCGTAATCCGTTGCGGAGTCGGCAATGACTTGGCTTGATATGCCCCTGCAATGCACGCCCGAATCCATCTGCCAATTGTGGAAGAGGAATTCTTCCGCCCCTTGAAGGAAGAATGGAAGGATACGAAGAGGGCTTCCGATTTGCGGAAGACTGCCGTCCGTGAAATATAATATAATATAATATAATATAATATAATATAATATAATATAATATAATATAATATAATATAATATAATATAATATAATATAATATAATATAATATAATATAATATGCACATCCAGGCCGCCCTGGATGGCACATCCTGTGCCATTGCCGTTCCAGCTCATGGGTTGGGTTAGGGCAAAAATCCGGCAGCACTATTTCCTGGGACCTATGGAACAGAGAGTTAACTTTAGGGATAAAGGTGGGGTCTAGTCGAAGGACCATGCGATCCTGATGAAAAATGCACAGGTCATCCCTCATTGAAAGTGCTGCTAATTCAGAGATACGGCATGCCGACATGATCGCTACCAGAAATGCTACCTTATGGGACAGGTAGCGGATGTCGCAGGTTCTCAAGGACTCAAAGGGAGACTTCATAAGAGCCCTAAGGACCCTAGGTAGTTCCCATGTCGTATATCTGTGTACCATAGGAGGTCTGGTATTAGAAGCCCCTTTAATGAACAAGCGAATCAAGGGGTGATGCCCCAGGGACGCTGTCGAGTCGCAGGAGAGAACCGTGGAGAGAGCAACAATTTGTCTGTGCAGCGTGTTTATAGCCAATCCCTTCTGCAGGCCCTGCAACAGATAGTCCAGAATATGGGGAATCATGAGTTCAGAAAGAGACAGGTGACGACCTGAGCACCATGCTTGGAAATTTTTCCATGTGGCCTCATATATCCGGTTTGTGGAAGGGCGACGAGAGGCCTGGATGACAGCGATGACTCCCGGTGAGCATAGCTCCTGCGCTAGGAGTGAGTGCTCAAGTGCCAAATGGCTAACTGGAGCCATTGGGGATCCGGATGAAGAATGGACCCCTGGCTGAGAGAGATCCATTCCGGAGGAATCCGCCAAGGGTCTGCTAGGGAGAGATTCATCAGATCGGCGAACCAGTGTCTCCTCAGCCAATGAGGTGCCACTAGAAGTATTTCCACTTGCTCCCGAAGAAGCTTGCAGACCACCGCCGGAATAAGCGGTAGTGGAGGGAAGGCATAGAGTAGACCTTGTGGCCATGGGCTCCGAAGAGCATCAGTCTGTTCCGCCCCGAGACAGGAACCGGGAGAAGAATCGGGCCAGATGAGCATTGCTCGGGGTCGCAAAGAGGTCCACGAGTGGGGGGCCGAAGCAGTGGCATATCTCTCGGAAGACCCTCGGGTGAAGGCGCCACTCTGAGTGATCCACTGTGGCTCTGCTCAGGTCGGCCTGGGTGTTCACCACTCCAGAAATATGATCAGCCCTGATGGAGGCCAGGTTGTGTTCTGCCCAAGAGGCCAGTAGGAGTGCCTTGGTCAGCAAAGACCGAGATCTGGTGCCCCCTTGATGGTTCACATGAGCCTTGGCGGCCACGTTGTCTGTGAGGACCAATACGTGATGCCCCTTCACCCAGCTGTGGAAGTGGTGCAGGGCTAGATGTATGGCCTGTAGTTCCAGCCAATTTATGTTGTGTCGAAGGTCTGAGTGAGACTAACGGCCCTGAGCCCAGTGTGACTTCAGGTGTGCCCCCCAGCCGAACAGGCTGCATGAAATGATTGCCGCCTTTGGTAAAAGGTTGACCGTTTGTCCGCTTTCTTAATGAGGTGATTAAGGACCTTGCGTTTATCCTTGTTCTCAGTTAAGTAAGGATTCAACGCATCCCCAAACAACTTACCTCCCTGGTATGGGGCGGCCGAGAGACACCATTTAAACTTGGCGTCTGCCTGCCAGTGCTTCAACCACAGCATCCGGCGACCAGTTACGTTAGACGCCATAGCCCTGGAGGAAAACCTGACAGCCTGGAGTGGCATCTGACGCGTACTCTGTGGCCGCCACCATCTTACTGAGATCCTGATGTGTACAGATATCCTCCGCTGGAATATGGGCCTGGAATTGTCTGACCCAGCAGAGAGCGGACCTGTTGAAAAAAGAGGCTGAAGTGGCCGTCCTAATGGCCCATGCAGCGTCCTGGTGCGTCCTGCGATAGGTAAGCTCGCACTTACGGTCTTCTGCTTTGAGGGCCTCAAAGACATCGCCGGGAATGGCAGTGGGAGATACTAGTGGTCCAAATGGTTCGTCCACCGCAGGCACTTCCAGTGCCTCCTCCAAGTCCTTAGCCACATTGTATAACTTCTTATCAGTAGTACCTGGAAGAGGAACTGAAGCGGGGGAGGTCCATTGTTTCTTTATCAATTCAAGAACATGGAAGGGCAAGGGATGCGATGCTGAGTAGTCACCGGTTCGGTGAAGTTTGGGTCCGCCTCTGAATCTGGGGAGACCGTGGCTGTTGATGTGGAAAGATCAGGACCTAAATGGGCTGTGGATGTGGCCTTGTGGAACAATGTGACGAAAAAGGAAGGGTTGAAGAGGCCGCTGAAGGAGGGGGCCTCTGGGAGAGGCTCCTCCTCCTCAGACATTGGGATCTCTTGCTCAATGTCATGTGTCTGAATGGATAAGCCCTCAGAGCAGGTAGACCCAGTTGGGGAAGATGGGGCATAGTAGGTCTGAGGGGCCGATTGGTGCATAATTGCAGAGGGGACAGGTCCTGAACCAGAGGCCTGAGCCCTGGCCTCAAGAGCACGGTCAACCGCCTGCGCTATCAAGAAGGCGAGACGGTCCTCCATAGGGAGAACAGGTTCTGGTGGTTGGAGACCGGCTGCAGTAGGGATGAATGTCGCTTCTGGGACTCCGTGATGAGCCCTTGAAGTCGTGGGTTGGGGAACCGGAAGAATTGTGCCACTCGCGCTCTGCGCGGGGGCATGAAAACACTCCCCTGTCGACCAAATGCCCAAGGGAGAGGTTGGTGGTCCTAGTGGTAGGTCCAAGGCCAACCCCTCCGCCTGGGAGGTCTCAATCCTGGCCCTCTTTTGAGCCTTGGAAAATTCTTTTTCCAATGCTTGGTGTCTCCGGTTGGCCTGCTTTACTGACCTCTTTGAGGCTTTGGTGGAGACTTTGTCCGTGCTTTTGGCCGCAGGCTTGTCTGCGCTCACCAGGCCAGGAGAAGTATGGCCAATTGAGGCCGAGGAGGCTGGTAAAGTCTCCTTTGAGGTAGACATAGACTCCTCCATTCTCTGATACTGCAGGAGCACGATAGGGGGCCCCTGAGATGCAGAGACTATTATACACGAGATAAGAACAGACGCACTAGTGGGGGCGCCTGGAACCCAGGTAAGTTACTGCGCGGATAAGAAAAAGCGCACAATAGGGGACGCCTGGAACCCAGCGGTATCAATGCACAGATAATAACAGATGCACTACAGGGGGCGCCTGGAACCCGGCTAGGGCTATTGAGGATAAGAACAAGCGCACTATGAGGTACACCTGGAATCCAGATAATTTGTTAATGAAGACTGAGTTCAATTATAAGATGAGCCAGTGTGAGCAAGGTAAACCAGAAGACACCAAGCGTGAGAAGGCCAATAAGAGTGCTGACAAGGAGATAACCTGTACTAAAATAAATATAGTGCAGGGAAGGTCCAATTAAGGCCCCAATCCTATTCAAAAGGGAGCCAGAAATCCAATGTTCAACCAAGTGTAACAGTTGTGAGTTGAAGGCTGTCTGTTAAACAAAATGGCGGCCGTCTCAAACTGGAGGCCGTTTCAACTATGGAGAACTGAATAAGTTCCTCCTAATGATCTAGTGAGGTTACCAACCCCAATGAATCACCCTTGTCAGACAGGAAGTTAGGGGTGGGGAGGAAGGAGCCCCTTCCTCCAATTTTCCTTTTTACTATTGAGCATGTCGCAGAACACTGGGACCATGAGGTCAAAGATGGCGGCCGCTTGACTAACGTTCGAGCTTGCCCGGTCCAGAGTGATTTTGGAGGCCAAAACTTGCTGCCTATCGCTAGCCCTCCCCTGCGGAGAGATTCGTGACTCCAGCCAGAGAAACAACAACAACAAAAAACCGAAAGCCTTGGCTGAATATTTGTCCCGCTTTCCGGCCGCTTAACAGCTGTTTCGCGGTAGCTGCTTGGCGCGCAGCGCGCCTGCTTACAGGGAGAGACGATCGGAGAGCCCGGGCTTCCCAGATAAGAAATGCCTAAGCTGCAACCGCAGCTTCAATTGGCTCGTTAGGAGTTCTGCGATTCACGAGGGAAAAAACCTCTCGCCCCCCACCGATGCAAACAAATGGATTGGAGCTGCAGCCGTAGGCTCCGAGCTGAAACGGCTGGAGACTAACAGCCGTTAGTTCCCAGGCAAGTTTGTTGAGGGAAGGAGGGAGGTTAGGTGTTTTAGGAAGGGATCACTGATAAAAGATGGGGAGAAGGGTAGAAGAGACGAAAGGAAGGAGCCCTTCCTATACCCTCAGTCTTTTGTCTCCCCCCCAATCAGGAATTTGCTGTAAATTTGGTTTTTAATAATATTCCTGAATTTAGATCGAATTGTAAGTAAATCCAAATTTTTGTGCTGAATGCAGCACTTCTAAGCTACTGAATCTGAAAATCCACCAATGGAGGACTGTACCTGCCTAAGAGCCAAAGTTGTACGTCTGTCCAATGGGCAAGATCAAGTCAAAACTGGGATCTCTATGGTCCAGGATGGGCGTGGCAACTTTGGCTGACTTGATCTACACCCATTGGTGGATTCTCCATCTCCAGTGCTGGAGAAAAAAGACCTCACATTCACATAGGCACTGGCTGCCAGCTGGAAGCAGTAGCTAGTAGCAATCCATGCACTGGAACTGTGAGTTGTGATAAGATTACGCTCAGCCACATCTATAAGTTATACACTGTATCATACAAAAGAAGACTTACGAAATATAATTAACAAACTATTGCATAAATAGTAGAGCTTTCTTTTAGAAATAATTATTCTATAACTCATACCTGCATCTGAATCAGTAGCATGAACTCTTGCCAGCAAAGTGTTCAATTCAGTGTTTTCAAACACTGTGATGGAGTATGTTTCTGCTGTAAACTCTGGAGGGTTATCATTTATATCTTCTATATTCAGAATAATATCAGACTGGCAAAATCTTCCTCCTGAATCTGAAGCCTTTACCATAAGGAAATATACAGATTTTTGCTCACGATCAAGCGTTGCTAATGTTTTCAGTTCACCTACAAAAGAAGCAACAAAAATAAAAGAATGGAAGCAAATGATGTTAAGAACTAAATACATACTTCGAACTGCATTTATAATTTGGTTGACCAGATTAAAGAGAACCTCTGAAGCTTTTCAAAATGACATGTAGTTATTACCATATTAAATACTTTAGTGCCATTCATAAACTGGTTCTCATTGCTTAATTGTCAAAACATTTATAATTAAGTTAAGAAGCAGAAAGACAAACACAATCTTTGCAGAACTCTACTTTTTACTTCCCTCCATTGAGAAACCAATCCATTTATCTGCTCTTTGCTTTCAATTTTTAACCAGCTAAGAATTGCTTAAGGCTTTTTGAAAATGCAAGTTTATAAAGTGTGCAGTGTCACCTCCATCCACGTGCCTAATAAAAAAAAAACAGACTAAAAAATTGGCAAAGGATTTCCTTTTACAGAACTAGATTGATTTTCCAACATGGCAATACTTGTTCCTTTATGCTAAAATAGTTATTTTTTCCTTCTAATTTATGTCTGGAACAGCATAATAAATAATGAATACATTACAGCTTGCAAATCAAATCCATCCAACAGTAATTCTGGAATAAAAGTATCTTAAAACATTAAGAGCTAAAATAATTCACAAATATAAACAGATATAAGCTGTTCATATTAAACTAATCAAAATACAATGTTAAACTGACGAATTACACTAGTACTGAGCTTACAAGTATTTCAAATCTCTAAAAGATGGGGCATGTGAATGTGAACATAGCACTTGTCAGCAAAACTTTAAAGCACTGAATTGTTGGCAAGGGCAGCAAATATACGTTAGCTTTGTTTGGCTTTTACGCTAGGCAGATTCTATATTCATGATTTTAGCTTTAGTAGTCTTATCAATATAACTGACAGATTCAAATTAAGGCTATTTGGGAGAACAGGTAAGGGTTAGTGATTCCAAAATTCACTGTTCCCCTCTCCATTGTCAACTTTAGACAGTCTTTGATGGCTAGAAATTGGTAGAAGAATCATGCTCAATAACTGTTGTTTTGCCAAACTAATAAGGAGCTTGTTCATGGTAGCCTTCTCTTGCCTAAACCCTCATAAAACGAACTATGCAAAGACCTATCAACAATAAAGAAGGGTTAAGATTTCACTGAAAGTTTATAACCTCTAAATACTACCTGTGTCTGGACTGAGTCTGAATTCTTCTGCGCCAGCACCATATAATGTATAAGTTATTTCTGCGTTGGAACGAATATCTGCATCTGTGGCCATGACTTGCATGATGAATTTGCCTGGTGGGGAATCTTCTGGAACAGTGTCTGTATACGAGGCCTAAAAGCATTTTTAAGATAAATATTAAAACTCTTCAGCTTTCCTCCATTTGGCCCCTTCCTTATAATATTTAAATAATATGAACAGGAATTATAGAAAGTTTCAACACTTTTTCGGCATCAGCTTGGGGAAGATTGCTCTTGAAAACAATAGCAAGCTTTGTAATTTTTATATATTACCTGTTTTTTAAAAAATATATATACATCATTACTCCTTTTTGTGTACTATGCATGTGTCTCAATATTCTGAATCGTTTACAGTTAAAAGCTTAAAAAGAATCTGTAAGTGGCTTGATGCCAAATAGATAAACCAAGCTCCCACCCCACTTTAACCCAATAGGGACTCAGCCATCACTCTGTCCTAAAGTCTGGGATAATAAATAGGTCTTTTAATAGTTTTAAAAATATCATCAGATTAGATCTTATTAATATAAATTAGGGTTACCAGATATACTGATTAAAAATGTTTGTGGGACTTGAGAATTTTCTCCCTCCAAAGTAATAATTCAGTTTGAGCACAGTATTCTTGTTATCTAGATGGCAGCATGTATCAAAAATCCAGACCAATACCTTTTCACAAACTGGGCTGTTGTCGTTTGAATCAAGGACTTTTACTTCTACCACTGCTTTGGCAGCAAACATCCCATCAGTAGCTGTGATATTTAGAAGGTAATTATCTTTTACTTCTCTGTCCAATGGCTTCTTGACATAAACTTTCCATTCATTCTGTATATTTTCTACAGCAAACTGGTCCAATGGATCACCTCCTAAATAATTAGCAAGATAATATATGATTATGTCATAAAAAAGAATATATCCAAGATTTAAACACTCTAAACATCACATGGAAAGACAATGAATTACTCGCCCAAGATAAAAAATGCTCGACATCCCTTGCTCCCCGATATGCTACATAGCATGGGAGGATCTAATGCTAATAAAAAATGCAGTATTTTATGCAGATGAACTGGCACTATGCAAATATATGCACAATACATCGAAGTCAATGGTTTAAAGTTATTACAGTAAAACAAGTCCATATTTATTAAAGGAAGATAAAATATATTATAAATCTTATTACATTTAGTGTATACCTCTACAATTTTAAATAAACGCTCTAACAGCCTAGAAGTAGTCCTCAACTTATAACAGTTCATTTATTGATCATTCAAAGTTACAATAGCACTGAAAAAAATGACTTATGACAGTTTTTCAGTTACAACCGTTGCAGGATCCCCATGGTCATATGATCAAAATTTAGATGCTTGGCAACTGACTCATATTTATGACGGTTGCAGTGTCCTGGAGTCATCTGATCACCTTTGCTGATCTTCTGATACGTAAAGTCAATGGGGAAGCCAGATTCACTTAACAATCATATTACTAACTCAACAACTGCAGTGATTCACTTAACAACTGTGGCAAGAAAAATCATAAAGTGGGCAAAATTCACTTAACTTCCTCACTTAACAACAGAAATTTAGGGCTAAATTGTGGTTGTAAGTTGAGGACTACCTGTATTTGAGAAAACATGCAATGTTGCTTCAACAAAAATTATATTCTGGTTCAGCACATTTTTTATGTAGACACTTGTACCTTTGTGAGAACCTGTATCCAATGCTTTAGACAAGTGTTTTTCAAACTTGGCAACTTTAATAGATGTGGACTTCAACTCCTAGAATTCCCAGCCAAGTTTGCAAAACACTGCTTTAGACTATTAGGAGTATGAAAGTTTTCCTCAAATAATTGTTATGCATTACTTGATATAACAAATACCTTTTCTATTTTCCCAGGCATTCCAGTCTTTTCTATCTTGTTTTTTTAATACTGTTTTATGTTGCATTAATTGCCTAACAGAACTTTAGGATATTTTTTTTAAAAAAAATATCCATAAAATCAAGGGTTATTTACATACCGCTAAATAAACAGAGCAAACAAATATGCAGACTTGTAAGCTGTTACTACTCAAACATTGTTAAAGACTTTAAAGGTTCAACTATTGCCTGCTTTGATCCCTTCTTTATAGTGTATCCAACTGGCAATAATTTTAGATGGGAAAAATACCAGCATTGCTAAATGCAAGCTAGACACATTCCGACTGTAGATAGTTATTTGATAGCTATACTGATTACTAAAGGTATTTCTTTAGTAATGGAACTCTTACAATCAATACAAGTAATTGTTTCATAATAAAAATTATATGTAATATTTTTGTTGAATAAACAATTGCTAGTTTATTATCAAACAGAGAGATTCAGGTTAATGGAAAAATTCAGAACTCCTGAAGTTATCAGACTTTAAAAAACCATGATGGTTTCACATAATGCAACAATAATGCATTACATTATTTTTCTTTTCCACAGCATACTCATATTAAAATTGTAATTTCCTTTCATTTATAATTTTAACATACTGTACATTTTTCTACTGGCCAGAAACTACTAATATTATGGATATGGATTAAGAAACATGTGACTTCACAACAGGGATAGGAATAACAATATAGGAATGCCACATTAATTTACTGTTCCACATTTCTTATATCACAATAGCACAAGGTTTTGACCTTATATTTCAAGACCATTGCCATAAAACAGGTTATGGAACAATAAATTTTCCTCCTTCCATGACAGTGAATCTCATAAATAAAAGAAGAATGTCTATTTAAGATGAAAGCTATTGTTATACAAAACATATACAGCTAAAGCTATCTAAATATATTTCTAAATATTTACCAGTAATAAAATAGTTGACTTGTCTATTTGAATATTCTGAATCAGCATCCGTAGTGCTTATTATAGCAACTATTCCTCCAACTGGATCATCTTCACTGACTGTTCCTTTATAAATCTCTGCAGTAAAGTGAGGAGGGCTGTCATTCACATCAGCTACATAAACTTCCACAACGGTGGTGGAGGACAACTGCATTTTTTCAGCACGGTCAGATGCCATCGCAATAATTTGGTATTTGTCTTGCTTTTCTTGGTCAAGCTCTCTTAGAGTGGTAATCCAGCCAGTTTCCAGATTTATGCCAAAAGACTCCAGGATTTCACTATCCTGGGTTGGCTCCAGCTTGTAAGTAATTTGTCCGTTGTTCCCAGAATCCTGGTCCATTGCTTTTACCCGTATGACTTTTGATCCAGCTGGCATATTTTCTACTAAATATGCTTCATAAGGATTGGCTTCAAAGATTGGTGCATTATCATTTGTATCTTTGATTTGAATACTTATGTCTACAGAAGAGACAACTTTATAATTTTCATTCATAAAATATGCAAGCAATGAGAACTGGTACCATTTAGTTACCTCATGATCCAGAGTTTTTTCAACTTTTAGCCTTCCATTATGCTTGTCTATCACAAAACAATCATCTTTATTTCTTTCAGGTGTATATCCTTTAACAAGACTATATAACAAGGTATGGGTGTGTTCTGCTCGTATAATATCAATTTCAGTCCCAATAGGAGTATCTTCAGAAAGAATGTAAGAATAAAATGGTTCTGAAAATTTTGGCAAACGTATTTCAGGAGAGAGTATTCTAACATATAGGGGGACACTAGAATCCTTTTGTGGAGATCCACCATCCATTGCTCTAACAAAAAATGTAAGAAACTGATTTTCTAACCCAATTAAGCTTTCTTTTGTGGTTATTACTCCAGTCAAATGATTAATTTCTAAATTCTCCTGAACATGTTCAGAATCTGCTTCAATTGTGTAAGTGATATCTGCATTGGAACCTTCATCAGCATCGGAAGCCAAGACTTTGATGATAGATGTACCTCTTGGAACATCGGATCCAATATTAACTTCATACTCAGTTGCTCGGAACAGAGGAGCATTATCATTAACATCAGTAAGTATGACATTGATGCTGCAGAATGCCACTTTTCCCCCAGCATCCTTAGCCATGAACCTAATAAAGATGACCTTTTCAGCTTGAGTTTCACGATCAAGTATTTCCAAAGTAAATATTTGCCCCCTCTCATTAGTATAAAATCTGTCTTTTGCAAATTCATTCATAATATAGTATGTTACAGACCCATAATTGCCAGTATCTTTGTCTGTAGCTTTGACTTCAGTCACCAGGGTATGCAATGGAGCATTTTCAGCTAGTTCCACCTCATATTCATTCTGACTGAACATAGGACTATGCAAATTGGCTCCAATTACATTTATGTGAACCTGAGCTGAACTTCTGAAGACTCCATCAGAGACAGATATATTGAGATGATAAACTGATTTCAGAGTCTGTTTATGTATGTTTGAAAGAGTGATGATCCCAGTATTGCTATTAATAACAAAATGCACGTTATCATTGCCTGTTAGTATGGAATATTTAAGCTTTTCCGAATCTGAACTGTCTGGATCGGAGGCTTTTACACATGTTACAAAGTGCCCATGGGGAGCCAATTCACTGATATTAACTTCATAAAGCAGCTGGTTAAACACTGGTGGGTTATCATTCAGGTCTGTTATATCAACAGTTACAACAATGTCACTGCTCAGAGGAGGCATTCCACTGTCTATTGCTTTTATCAACAATGTGTGTTGTCGAGCTTGTTCAAAATCCAAGTTCTTTGCTATCAGAATGAGCCCTGTACTATCTATAACAAAATAATCATTGTTCTTGCTAATGTTGCCTACCAAGTGGTAAGAAACCTTTCTGTTTGCTCCAGAATCAGCATCAGTGGCCCCAACATGTACAACAGATGTTCCAATTATAGATGCCTCAGAAATGGTGGCAGTGTATCTTTGCTCTGTGAAGACAGGAGGATTATCATTGATGTCTTCAATTATTATATCCACAAATACTTCAGCATGGGCCCCCGTCAATGAATCAGTAGCCCGGATGCTCAATTTGTAAGCAGGATGGGCCTCAAAATCTAAGGGGGCAATAACATTGAGAACTCCAGTATTGAAGTTGATATTAAATTGATCAAAAGGATCACCATCTGTAATGCTGTAAAAGACTTTCAGTCCTTCTGGACTATATGCTTGCACATGAACCACTGGACTATGGACTAGGATATTTTCGGGTATCTCTGCACTGTAGAAAGTTTTTTCAAATATTGGCATGGCTTTATTTACCACAGTGATTGGAACTGTTACTTCAGCAGATAAACTTGGTTCTCCTTTATCCTGGGCTACCACAGTAAGACGATACTCTTTGTTTAGTGTTTCTGGATCAAACTGTTTCTTGAGTGTGATTTCACCAGTTTCCCCTATTTGGAATTGGTCACTGTATTCCTTGAAGTAATACTGTATTTCACCATTTCTACCAATATCATGGTCTACAGCAGTGACATAGTGAATCACTTCACCAACTTCAGTATCTATTTTAACAGTGGCATAATATGGAAGATTTACAAAGACAGGGACATTATCATTTATGTCTTCTATAGTGACCTTTACCACAAGGTGTACAATTATGGATGGATTATGTTCTGCAGTCACTTCTACCACAATATCAAATGATTCCTGTTGCTCGCGGTCAAATGGTATTCCAGTGGTTGAAAGAATTCCAGAAGTATAACTGATTTTAAATTGATTATTTGGATTTAGAATCTGGTAGAACAAAGGTTCATTTATTTGATTTCCTATAGCAGTAATAACTGCTACTGTTCTCGCTTCTGTGGAATTTTCCTGGACCACAGCATTATAGGAACTTCGTGTAAATTTCAGCTGATTTGCCTTGCTCTCTTTTACATTAATTTTGACAGATGTAGTGCTTGAAAACCTGCCATCCGATGCTCTGATTATCAATTCATATCGGCTTCTTAGCTGAGTTGTATTTTGTACAGTTATCCACCCAGACTTGGAATTGATTGAAAATTTTTCTCCAATATTACCTTCAGTGATAGAATACATGAGTTGTGAGAAGGCTTCTGAATCTGGATCATTTGCATTTACTGTAACAACTTTTACTCCTTTATATGTTGGCACTAGAAGAGTTGCTTCATACAGATCTTTAGAGAACACTGGAGGACAATCATTGATGTCAATTACGGAAATAGTTACATTAGCTGCATGTTCTGCAGATAAGCGTGGTATTCCCATATCATATACCTGTACAGAGAAGTGAAAAATATTGGTTTCTTCATAATCCAAGGTCATTATTGTACGAATGGCTCCTGTACTAGAATCAACGGCAAAATATTTGTGGGCAGATGGCTCAACAATCTGATAGACAAGTAACGCATTTGATTCTTTGTCAGCATCTGTAGCTCGAATCACTAATGGCATATTCCTTTCTGTTAGAACCACACTGTTAATTGAAGCAGATTCACTGATGAGTCCTGTGTATTCTGATTGCAAAAAAGTTGGTGCATTATCATTCTCATCTCGAAGATGCACCAGTACAGAGGTGTTAGTGGACTGGCCAGCCATATTGGTTCCCTGAACAATAAGACTATAAAAAGGCAAGGTTTCAAAATCAAGAATCTTCTGAGAGGCGATAACACCAGAATGTGAGTTGATAGTGAAGGCATCATCTATGTTACCCTCTTTTATTTCATAGATTACAGATGACTGGCTATATGCAATAACCATGATGATGAAGCTGCCAATGCTACTGTTTTCACTGATTTCTGCAGAATATTCTTGGGAGGAAAACTTGGGCAATGCATTGTCAGAGATTGTGACTGAAATGTGCACAGCTGTGACTTCATTCATTGGGGGGATCCCTTTATCTGTTGCTTTCACCATCAAAGTGTACTCATCCTGGATCCTGAGATCCAATTCTTTTGCAGTAATAATACTACCCAAGACTGGATCAATATTGAAAGCATTCCTAATATTTCCTGTTTGGGAGAAAGAAAAACAAAAGGACAAAAAATTAATGATCTGAAAAAAAATGAATAATTTATTTACATAAATCTATAGACTGCCAACTGTACTTAACTGAACACCAACTTATTAGATTCAAATAATATAAAGCACAAATGTCCTTTAAATGCCATGGCATTTTTTGCTGAAGTAAAACAAAAAGTTTAAACGAATCTTGCATTTAATACCAATAGCAGTTAGACTTATATACTGCTTCACCGCTCTCTTCAAGCAGTTTACAGAGTCGGCATATTGCCCCCAACAATCTAGGTCAGTGATGGAGAACCTTTTAGAGACCGAGTGAGTGCCCAAACTGCAGCCCAAAACCCACTTATGTATTGTCGGGTGCTGGGTGGGCATGGCTCATTGTGTGGGCATGGCTGCAGTAGTAATGGCAGACTGGGTGGGACTAAAAAGTTCAATCAATTCCAACGTTGCGAGATCTTATTTTTCCCGCGAGAAGGTGAAATTGATTGATTGAACCTTTTTTTTTTGCACACGGCGGTGAAGGCCTAAAGCGAAAAGGTTTTATAAAACCCAGCTGAAGGCCTAGGACTGAGGCAACAGCACACGTGCCCACAGAGAGGGCTCTGCGTCCCACCTGTGGCACGCGTGCCATAGGTTCGCCACCACCACGGTCCTCACTTTACCAATCTCTGAAGGATGGAAGGCTGAGTCAACCTTGAGCTGGTGAGAACTGAACTGCTGAACTTCTGGCAGTCAGCAGAATTAGCCTGCAATGCTGCATTCTAACCACTGTACCACCAGCTGGTAGCCAGCAAGGAACTGAATTCTGCAGGTGCCTGAAATTTTATGCAGTTAGAAGAAGAAATCAAGTGGGCTATAAGCAATGGGAAGGCCTGCCCCTATGTGCAGAATAGGAATGTAGTGGGCTGCTGATGGATGGAGTCCTCTGACCCTGCTTCTCTAAGTCCATAGCAATCTGGAATATTTTGGGAGGAGGAAGGTTAATTTTTGTGTCACATTTTCAAAACTGATTTCTCCATAAATATCCAGCCTGCAAATTGTAGTCAAACGTCCTTTGATCAAGTCTCAATTGAAGCTTAATTAGTAGTTCATTAGCAGTCCTTTTATGTCATTATTTTAAAATCTAAAAACACTTCAGTGGCTGAATTAAAACATTTTTTTCAGCTAAATTACTCCCAATTAAAATGTATAAACTGGAGGCTCTGTATTAAATTTTTTACTTCGAGAAAATGCAGTTCCATTCTGACTGCTGAATAAAAGCAGGAACAAATAGGCTTTTCTGAATGGCAGAAAATACTCTGGCATTTCACACTGCCTGAGAAATTCCAAAAACTTAAGACAGCAAATATTTTTCCTAATGCTTTAATTACAGAACATAGCAAGCAAAATTTAAATCCACCACTTCATAATGACCAATTTTATTAATATGTTCAAATTATGTTATGTGGGTAGGCTGTTATTAATCTTTTTTATTACTGAAAGTCATAAACAGAGTGCCATTCTTAGAATATCCCATTTCTAATCCTTTAAGCCATTACAAGCATTTAAGGAATGTTCATTTCATATGCCTAAAATATTTGCCCTAATGCTTTAGCAGTAGAGTTGCTGAATATACCAGAAAAAACAATGTTGAGAAAGTTTTAACATTTCCTCCCACAATGTTCTTTGGATAAATAAGGAAGAATAATTTGTAAGGAAAGAAGAGAAAGATTGGGCGACAGGGAG
Organism: Bothrops alternatus; assembly: GCA_034064705.1. NCBI lineage: Eukaryota > Metazoa > Chordata > Lepidosauria > Squamata > Viperidae > Bothrops > Bothrops alternatus. Next base: position 5,653,409 of record JARGCV010000053.1, on the reverse strand, counting down.
CAAATTGGAAACAGACATTTGACCAGATACAGTTTTTATTTCAAAATGCACACAACATGGGATGCTATGTTTCATACATTTTAACTGACAGATTACAACCTAAACTCAAATGTGGGGTTCTAACCGTTGTATTTAAATAAAAGTATATAACCTTCATATAACCTTCTGTGCTGTGAAGGTCTGGTTGGAAATCTACTGCATCAGAGATCATCACTCTGTAAATGGAAAACTTTATGACCCTAGATAGACAGGTCATTTTCAGAGATGCCTCTTGCTTTATGGAACTTCCTTTTAAAGTAGCTTATTTCATTTCAGCTATATTTCATCATCTTTTGGATCCTAGAAACAGACATTTCTAATCTCCTTCCTGCTTTTAGTGTAGCATATTCCAGATAATATACAGATTTTAATTTTTTTTAACTTCTTCTAAAATAACTGAACCATTACTCAGCTAAATTTAAAACAGAGACAAAACAAAAGTAACCAATCATTGGTTAATTTTAATGGTTAATAATCTGAGAATTTTTCTTCTTGGGTAGGGATGCTATTTTGCTTCATGCTATATAAATAAATTAAACAAAGAAATAAATTCAGTGCAGATCAAATACTGTTGAAAGTAAGCCTTGCACTATTTTGAACAATATAGGTCTGGTCACAATTTGCATATTGGAAACTGTAGATATTTTTAAACTACTACATTTTAATCTTTAAAACACGATATTGAAAATATTAGAATTTACCTGATTCTATAGAGTATATGATTTCTGCATTTTCCCCTTTATCCTTATCTAATGCTGTAACTTGAACCACCATGGATCCCACAGCTGCTGACTCATATACTTGACTTTCATAAGAAGCACTGGTGAAATATGGAGCATGATCATTCGTGTCACTAACATTAATGATGATTCTAGCAAAGTTGCGCTTGACAGGAACATCTTGATCTCGTACCTAAAATAATTAATACAGTATTAACAATTAGCATATTATTTTATCAAATCAGCAAAAACTCCATTTTACATGCAATTTTATTCTAAACAAATTCTCAGAACTACTGATCATACATGCTACATCCTACAGAAATGGATTTGTTCAATACAAATAAACAATGCAAGAGAATAAATATTACTACTTTGCCTATTTCTTTTGTGAGGTGGGTGAGTGTTTCTAATATTGCTGCACAATTCACAAGCTTATAATTAGTGTTATGGATGGCTTTTTATATAAATCTTAGTTAGATTAGACAAGGAAGAAATAAGAATTAAAATGGGGAAAAGGAGTAATAACAGTTAAGCATTTCTTTCTAATTGGTCCTTTCTTTGATAATATTCAAAGTGAAATTCCTTCCAAACAAGAACAAAATAGAAATGAAGGAACAAAATATTCAACAGCTTGAATGTGGAAAAAGACAGTAACATTAGCTGTCATTAGTATTTTATAGTATATTGAAAGTTTTTGATGTTTCAAATATGTCATCTCAATAAAGTTTACAAAACTCTTATAAAGTAGGTCAGTTATATTATCATCTACATAAGCTGCCCAGAATTGCTGTAGTGAGTTGACAGGCTTATAATTTGGATATTTCATTTTAAAGCCAGTGTCTTGTGAATTTCGAGATAACAAGTTGCCAAAGGCAAATGTAACTAGTATTACAGAAGAATTAACATTTCAACACATGACTTTTTAATTTACAGCTCAATCTCAGAGTTAAATCTAAGTATGGTTTGGATGAGAGTTAATGAGTGTATTGGAAAGGGAAGGCATTCTAAAAATTAGGGAACGGCGGCTTCCCAGCGTACATACCCCACAAACCTTTCCTAAGCAAAAACAAATAAATGGTTAAGGTATGTGCTGTGTATAAGTGTAAGAGGGTAGCTGACCTACAGTCATTTTAGTTTCTGCTTATGAATGTTTTATTGTTTTACTGAAAAGCCAAACATTTAATTAATTGTTTGTTTTTCAGATTTGTATCCACATACTCCTGGCAAAGTTTAGTACTTCAGCTGAAGAACAAGCACAAAAATGGTTCCTTACCATGATTGTGAGAACATGTTGATGGATGACTTCATGATCCAACTTTTCAACAGTATAAAGTGAGCCAGTTACAGGATCAAGGCGAAATTTCCTAAGGCTGGTAGGTTCCATGCTGCTTTGCATAGTATAAGTTAGCTTATTCTTCTCATCTCTGTCTGAGGCACTGACTTGCAAAATTTCTGTCTCTGGCAAAATGTCTTCTGCTATAACGACTTGGTATTCTAACAGAGAAAATTCTGGTCTGTGATCATTTGTATCTATTACGTTAATGTACACCTGAAATGACATGCAAAAAATAAAACATGGCAACGACATTATAACACAAATATGAAACCCCGGAGGAAATAAAAAAATAATGCTACAAACAAGCTACAGAGGACAATATAAAACAACACATATTAGAGATGATCAAGTCAGTCTGTTGCAGACTGTTGCAAAAAATTCTCCATCCACTATTTAGAAGTTTTCAAGATTTTGTGCATAGTCTATGAAATTCTTATTTCGACCTCTAAACAACACAATTATCTTTGAGATGGACTGGTCTATTTAGAAAATATAACATTCTTGACATGTGTCAAACCTTTTCAGTCATATTTACTATAGTGTATTATTTACTACATTTACTAAATTAGCAGAAATTATAGACTACCCCAATCCAATGATTCTAGGTGGAGTTATATAATTCATATAATTATATAATTTAGAGCAGTAGTCTATTTTCATATAAAAGTGAGAATATTTGTATTATTTTACAAATAATACAACATTTTAGAACTAAGAAAAGCAACATATCAAAGTGGTTTGTAAAAGATTACTTAACCTTTATATTGATTGAATGGTCATGCCTGTTATTCTTCATTTACTATTAATAACAATTTTCATATAAGGATAGATCAGAATAAATCCTTATATTATGTGTGCTTGCTTCCTCCAATCTATTATTTATTAACCATCTTTAACACAATAAATATTACTGAAATATTTCCTTTTCTATATGTATGCAGCATCAATTGCTATTTCAGTCATTAAGTTAGCATAAAATTACATTATACAATGACAGTTTATAACCATCCAAATATGAACAACCTAGTCGATGAAAAAATACAACACAGAATTATTAACACAAGAATAAAACCTTAACTGCGCTAAAATTTACATGTAAAAATACAATACATACATTATACTGGTATGTAAAGTATAATATAGTGCAGAATACAATAGTGTGGTATAAATACTATGATATAAAAAGCAATGCCAATAGAAACTATAAAGCTAAGCAACTAGAAATAAATCAACAAGGATACATACATCTAATACATTTAACTGCTGTATAATCCAGCAGTTCTAACTGCAATAAAGAAATGAGTTACTTTAGAGAAGTTATGGATGTAATAGAAAAAAAATCAAACATGTAAAACTGCAATCATTAACTCCTGAAAACTATTTGTGGGCAGCATTTACATACACTGAAATAAAATCTCCCAACATTTACAAAAAATATATTATTTTTGTCAACTAGTAATTGGGACAAATATCTGAGAAAATTAAATGACAGAAATGATCAACAAGGCATATAAGAACTGACAAGAAAGAAGACCAGAGGCAATGGTTTCTATGATATCAAAAAGTGACAATGATCACCTGAGACTCTAGCACTGAGGTCCCCAACCTTATGGGCACCAGGGATCAGCTTCACGGAGAAAGGTTTTTCCATGGACTGGAGAGTACGTGCAGTGGTGGGATTCAAATATGTGAACAACCAATTCTCTGTGTGGATGCCGCTTCTGGAAGTCCATTCTGGGCCTGGGCAACAAAAAATTAGCTACCAGTTCTGCCGAAGTGGTGCAAACCAGCTGAATCCCACCACTGGGTACATGGTTTTGTGTGCTGCCTACATCCTGCGGATGGGGCTTTGCTGCGGCCCAGTACTGGTCTATGGAACGGGGGTTGGGGACCTCTGCTCTAGCAGCAACAGCACTATACTCATCAATATTTAGATAACTTTGTGAAATATTCCACAGATGCTGACACCAGTTATATTTCAGGGTTATTTTTTCCCATAAGATCTTTCATGAAATTACTATTTTCTTAAAATTCATAAAAAAACACCCCCACACATAGGTAGTCCTCAACTTATGATCTCGATTGAACCCAATATTTTCTTTGCTAACTAGAACAGTTAAGTGAATTTTGCCCATTTTACAACTTTTCTTGCCATAGTTGTTAAGTGAATCACTTCAGTTGTTAATATAGTAATATGGTTGTTAAGTGAATCTGGTTTCCCTATTGACTTTGTTTGTAAGAAGGTTGCAAAAGGTGATCACATGACCCGAGACACTGCAACTGTCATAAATATATTCCACTTGCCAAGAGTCTGAATTTTTATCATGTGATCACGGGAATACTGCAACAGGCCTAAACGTGAAAAACAGTCATAAATCATTTTTTCAGTGCTCTTGTAAGTTTGGATGGTCACCAAACGAATGGTTATAAGTAGAGGACCACCTGTATAAATAAATTAAAAAGGTGTCTGTGAGAGGCATGGGGAATGATGAAAACAGCAGTGGAACTTCATGACTTAAGTTTCTCCCCTTTTCAATGTGATCACAATGCGATATTACATGCATGAACAAATAAGACAGAGTGTGCCCTCCCACAATGCAATGTTGCTTTCATAATTTTGAATAAAACCTGGAATCCTCAGGATACCCCTGGATGAATAATAAAATAATAGATAACATAATAGATATGATATATGATATAATACAAAATATTACAATAATAACACAACACTTCAAAGCTTTCTTTTAGAATTTTAAAAACTGAATTCTTCAATTAAGAGAAGATTGGGAAAATTGCCAACTTCTCTTTCTCCTCCTTTCAAGGGGAGAAGGAGGGAAGAGGAAAGAAGCTGGTCTTGCTATTTCAAAGTACAAATATGACTGATAATAACTGTCTTTTATTTTTTACTTTCTAATCTCTAAACTGAATTAGTTCTTTAATCATTTCATATGTCACAGTTACGTTTATTCAAATTGCTTTTGTTTCATACAGTTTTCTGGTGCCAAGTTGTATGGAGAATTGTTGTCATGTGGAATCTGTTTAATGTGGTTTCAACAGAGAAGTTATATTCACAGCCATTTTAGCTTGACACCAAAATAAACAGGAGGTCTTTAATCATTGGGATAATTCATACATTGTTGCTTTATTTCAGGTTTTAATTTAAATAACTCCATATGCACACATAAATATAATACTAGTATATACAATTAAGACACATAAACGGATGGAATTTTTTGTTAGGGAACATCTATCGGCAAGAAACCTAAACTATTATTATTACTTTTAAGACCAGCACTAACCCAGACATCAAAACAAGATTATTTCACTACATAAATGATTATTTTCATTGAATTTCTGTGTATGTATGTACACATTGTAATATTTTCTTATTACTGGTATTGTACTTTCTTTTCCTATGTGAATTGTAGTTTTGTCTTGTTTCTGGTTTTCACTTATTCTGTTGATGGTAGAACACTATCTGATTTTAAAGCTGACACAAAATGCACTTATATATTTACACATAATCTTCTCCCTTTATGGAACTTTAGAGCTATTGTATTCTATTTGTATATAAAACTCTTTTTTTCAAATAAAGTTACTTTACTTTATGTTATTCTGTCCAGGGACAACGAGAACACACACACACAAAATCTGATTTCTGCAAATTAGAAATTCTGTTACCTGAGTACTAATAGTTCTAGTTCCATCTGTTGCTTCTACTGTCAAATTGTAATTTGATTTCTGTTCTGCATCAAGAGGTTTAGCGACAACCATTGTTCCTGTGCCCTTGTCCACATCAAAGCGACTGTCAGGGTTGCCACCTGTTCCAAGAAATTGCACAAGAAGTAAGTTCATATAACCCAGTTTTCTTATAACAAGAATATTCTTTGCTTTAATGTAGGTAGGTAAGTAACTATGGCCCCTTTAAGACCTGTGGACTTCCAACTCCATGGCTGTCTCTGGAACTCTGGGAGTTAAAGTTCATAGGTCATAAAAGGGCCATAGTTGCCCTATCTCTGCTCCAATGTTTTAATCAAATTCAAAAAATCAACTTTGAAGCACCCAATTGGTAATTTTACTGGAATAAAATAGGAACAGCCATTTGAAATCTCTATTTCATTCAAAACTATGCATTTAGTGTTAAAAATCCATAGAACTGATTCATCATGCTAGAATTTTACCGCTAGAATTCCTCCAAAGGCTTCTGAGTAAAAACAAAGATAAAGAAGAGACGATTCCAGCCACCCTTTTCTTTTCCTTAAATTAATTCTGACCATGATAATTTTATTATGAAAGGAATCCACTCTGCAGCAACAATGAAGTGCTGCTGTATTTTAACATTATGATAATCATTAAAACACTTTAATTAGCGGTAAAAAATTTGTTCACCCAATTTTATTGATTCTCAATTTTAGATAAAATATTTCTAAATCAGAAATCATATTGTTTATTACCAAGTCACTAGGGATACCCCCTCAATTATCTTTCTTTCATGGTGCACATATTCATTACATTTTTTAAAAAAAATATTTTAAAATAATTTAAAACAAGATGTTGTCATTCTTTCTTGAGCTGTATTTCTTTCACAATTACAGTCTACATTTCTTCCAAACATGTATTTAGTTGTAAAGAAGCTTGAGAGATTTTAAAGGCATCTAATCTCAAGTATGTTTACAATTACATTCCCTGTAAATAAGACATTTTATTTTAGATGCTGTTTCAGCTTTAAGACAAATCATTCATAATACAAATTATGAATTACAAATACTACTGAATTTCTAGATAGCCAAACTCTAAAAGCAGGATAAAGCTTCTAACTGCTGCAAAACACAAACAGGGCTAAAGCAGAACATCATATACTTTATCTGAATTGCTTGGGGACACATTGCATTGGAAATGATCAAACAACAGACACAACCATGGCAATTACTGTGAACTAGAAAGCTGTGAACTGATATAAAATATTCTACATCAGAATGTTTTACTGTAGATCTCATAATCTGAGCTGCAATTATGTGATCTCAGCAGATACCTTCTGTTATACAAGCCATGGAAAAGATGTAAAAAACTTCACTACCAACTTTGTCACCTGATACAGCCAAAAAGAGAGAAAAATATAAAGCAAATACAGAAAATGTCAATCAATTTGATTCATGCTGGCAGTAACAATCAAGAAACTTGCAGTAACTGCAGGATCCCAATCAGTACGTTTTATTATCTAAACAACAGCAGTATTTCATGCAAATAGAAATTTTCACAATTCCCATTTAGCTAGCAACAAGCAGATAGACATAGATCAATTACTCCAACTAGCCCTTCTATAATAACTAGATCTCACAGAGTGCAACCCAAGCATTCTGGCTTGTTCTACTCTTAATAAACAAGTACTAGAAATTGGTGTTTATTCTTTGTTTATAAGATGTTTAGAGCTTTGGCAAGAGGAAAAAAAACCCCTCTATAGATATAGAAGTTTGTTTGCCTCCTGACAGCAGTCATCAAATAGAAATAATGAAGGACTGAGATGCCTTCCATTCTTGGATAAAAATTATGGGCATAATTTCATATTAACTCGCTATGTTCCCCACCACTTTCTCTTACTTTTTACTACTGAACATGTATCACTAGGTGGTCTTAGAATATTCTATTAGAAGTATTTGGACTTAAAAATGACACATTTCCACAACAGACTGGAATGCATTCTGCTTATACTGGTGCGCAACTTAATAAACTGAAATTGCAACAAAATGCATTGAAGAAAGTCTGCTGGTTGATACTTATGTTGATGGGAAGGAAGTGTGCTCTTTGAGTGATATTCAGAGAATGGGCCATACTTGAGACTATTTGCTGTTCTTCATTTCGAGATCCATTGTGTCTGACTGGGAAACATTGGAGTACAGAGATAGTTATAAATAGTTTTGCATCCTTTTCCAGATTGATAGACAATAGCTTTTTACAGAGCTCTTCAGAAATTAAATTTAATCAGAACACCTGAGGTGTAACAAGTTCATTGTGATGAAGGGAGCCAAAATCAGCCCTAATTGTTTAATAATGCATTCAAAATACTGCCTCTAATTATTCTTTTTTACTGAATTGAATCTAGCTATTAAATTAGAGAGTACAGTTATTTTTCATACTGGAACACAGAACGTTGGATTACTAGTATTATTTATGGAAAAACAGAAACAATATCACATTCTCTTTACTCATTAACAGCATATATTTAATTAAATCTTTCCCAGATTTTTTATTTTGTAGCTACAACACTGAAGAGATGTTAACTATCACCTAATCAAGAAGTCACAGTGAAAAATTCTAAAATACTCTTACCTGTAATATCAAACCAAAGTGGAGTACCCAGTGGTTCTATGCTTATTACACCAATCATGTGAGCTACTGGATCACTTTCCATGACCGTAAAAGAAAAAAATGATTCTTCAAAAGAAATGGGTTCAGAAGATGGAGTGGGTTTTGAGATCCATTCTATATGAAGACGGGCTGTTGATGACTTTTGTGGCCGGCCATTATCCACAGCCTTGATCTAAGAATATAAGAATATTAGCAATTTTAAATGTATGAAGGAAAATAGATTATATACAACACAGAAAATACTGGACTAAAATGGCCAAGACCATAATTAAGAGATATCAAGAATCAGAAGTTCTGTAACTGCAAGAGAACTTTCAATTCAATCCTATTCTGACATATTCAAACATTTATTGACTTTAAGAGGATTTATTATCAGCTACATTAGAATAAACTGCAGCCATGTATAAAAGGTATATAAATCTATTAAAATGTATAAAATGGGGAATGTATCTATGTAGAAGCAGGCTAGCATAACTATTTGCACAATGAACATCTGAATCTTAGCTAAGAGAATGTTCTTTAAAAAAATCAGTTGGTTACTAAAATATTACATGGACATTTTAAACATTTCAATTTTTTTTTAAAAAAAAGAGAATACCGATCCCTTTTATATTTTAAAAAAGTATATATAAGTTTGATTTGCTACCAATTTAAAGATTTTCCAGGATTTTATATTATTTTCCATATAGGCAGTAATAACAGTACTACATAAACATGTAAAGGCACTGACAACATGCAAGGACATGTAATTGAAATCCAAACTTACTGTAAGAATGTCATATTCTCCAGCTCCAGAGTATTTCTTAGATGAGACAACACCAGTTATTGGGTCAATAAAAAATTTCCCATGCTCATTGCCATCCTCAATTTTGTAAGATATTTCTGCATTGGGACCTTCATCTTTGTCTGCAGCCACCACACGGTAGATTGGTTCTTTTCTTGCTGTTCTTTCTCTCTCTGGTTTTTCACGTTCAGGCAGTTTGATTTGATAAAATTTTTGCAAGAATTGAGGTCGATTATCATTTTCATCTAAAATTTTCACAATGACCCGGGTAAGTGTTGATTCTGCTGGTATACCATTGTCTGTCACAGTTACCTAATTGGACAATAAAGCAATTCACAAAAGTAAATGTTTCTTCTTTGTTACAAATCAAAGCAGATTGTGACTATCTTTCTATTTTCCCACTGTAGAACTTTCAATATGGTTTCCAGCTGTAATGTCTAAATATTTTGAAAAGTGGATTAAAATGTGACTATCTTTGCCAACAATATCTAATATGAACCTAGATTAGATCAACCTCTGAAGTATTCATAATTGTCTATGTATCAAAATGGAAAACATGACTCACTTTACTGGAAGCACTTAGAAAATAATTAACACTTTCCTTAAATGGTGCTAATATTACATTATGGTTCAAAATATATTATTTAACAGATATCAGGACTAGAAGCTACATTTCACTGTGCTGAAGCTAGAAACAGGGAAGGAAAAAAGACACTTTTAAAATGATTCATTTATTTATAGAGCCACCATCTTATGTGCCATATCTCTAGGCAGTTCAAGAATACAAAAGAATCAACAAAAATCAGCCTCCAGAAAATAACTCCTGAGTTCCTAATACAATGTACCTGAAGATATAAAAAAATGGAATTATTGGGAATCAGATTTACCCTATCCCAAAGTTTGGGGGAAAGCAATCTAGAAGGATGGAGGCCTGATATATCTCACGGAGAACTGGGCTGCTATTTGGAAGGCACTTGGCCTAGGAACCACCTATCTGAGTTGATGGAGCCAGAGGACACATTAGGGACCCGTGGTTTTGCAAATAACCTGGCTCTATGCCATATAGAGTTTTAACTGAGATAACCAACATCATGAATTACACCTGGAAAGAAATGGAAGTCAGTGAAGCATGCAGCAATAATATTATAGAGGCAACCAAGAGGGCACCTAAATGTTAGATTATGATCCTAAATCTGAAATCCATTTTAAAAATTTCAGTAATCACCAAATTTGCAAAACTCTTACCCATTTTAACTCCTTATGCAAATTTATAACCATTTTTTGTCTGAATATTATAATATTTCATATCTTACACACACACACACGTTCACAAGATTCTATGTCATTCAATAGAACTCTACTGAAGTTGTTACTCCTGTGATGGACTGGAATAAGATTGAATCAACCATATCATCATGCTTATGCTTATTTATATGAATGTAGATTTTTTTATTTATATGTTCCTTGCAGTAGGTGCCATGAACACCCTGAGTACAGAATTTTCATAATTGTACCAAACTCTCTTTGTTAATGATTAAGCTTTTCCTTTTTATTAAGATAAAAATGATGTCTACATTTCTGGACCATACTTTTGGCTGTATCTGTTGGAGAGCTAAGGTATCTAGACTCTGCATTACACTCTCTGCTATGAGTTCTGAGAGTGGTAAGTCCATGGGGGCACCTTTATTTGTCCATCAAACTGAAAGTATGTAGTGAGAGAAAGGTTGATGAGGTTCATGGTTCTGGTTATTTCAATGTTAATGTTAATGGTTAGGTTGGCTATGTTGGGTAGTACTGCTGCCATGAACTCTTTCACTTGTTCTGTGGTTATCATTGCATTCTTTACTGCCATAGATCCAGAACTAATAAAAAAATGGTATTAGATGTAACACCAGCAACATATGATGAAAAATACCATTATAATAGATTTTAAGGTGCCTACTGCTTTTTAAAAATATTTTTCTACTGCTCACTAAATAAATTGCTACTGATTTATTATCTTTATAATATACATTGAAACATTTTGCCTGCATATTTCTAAGGCAGGTACCCCACTCTTCTAACAGAGCAGCTGACACCCTTTTGACTTAAGAAGACACATAGTGTGTAAAGATAAGGACACTGATTGTAAAATCTTTCTTCATACTCTACCCTCTGTAGCCCTCAATACCACTTTCACTACAAAATCCCAGATTCTCAAGAATGGATCTGACATAAATAAAGGGGACAAATGAGAAGCATGGAATGTTATTTCATTCTCATGAATAAAATAACTTTACGATTCTGATTTATTTTAGAACCATCAGTAGGATATATCAGACTGAATTTGCAACAGAATAGGTATCTGTGCTCATAAGCAAGTGAAAAGGAAGTCAAAATATATCAAAGTGATGCTGAAGAAGAAAATTCTTTGTCAAGGGCTACTTCTGTTAGAAAGGAAAAAGGTTTGCATTTGTCCTTCATGGACAAATGTGAAGGAGGAATGGAGAAATAAGTAAAGACCATCTGCTAAATTCACCTACTATGTTGCTACTTAACATTCAATGTTATTTTTACCACACCCTTCTCAAAGATCTCAAGGGCTGAATTTGATCCACACCCCAAATATATTTCTTTGAGAAAAAGTAAACAGAATGAACATTCTTCCTCCAAGATCACCTATAGATTTTATGGCTGAGCAGAGCTTGAACACGTTATTACTAACACTCAGATACTTTGTAAAAAGTAAGCAACTAGCCTAGATTGCTCTACCATAAATGGCCAGAATATCAAAACATTTGTTGTGCAACAACAAATATTGTTAAAGAATCAAGCAGTGTTATGTTATGAATTCAATGCAATTCTAACTAAAAGTATGTCCATTGAATGCATCTGCAATAGTCTGAGACAACTTGTTTAGGACACTACTATAAGCTTTTGGAGGTATAACTTAGGTACATAGAAAATAATTGCTTTTTTTTCCAAATGTTATCTATGGAGAAACCATGTATTCCAAGAAACATTAAATGTAATTGTAACACCCATGTACTTACTGGATTTAAAAGACACTATATACAAATTAGCTTATAACCTAATAAAATATAAACAATTGCAAAATATCTTTTTGTTTCAATAGAAACAGAAGTAAAAGGCAGGATAAAGGTTAATTAATAGTAAATAAAAAAATAAATTTGCTAGTTTCTCTGATCAAAACTTTAATGCTAAATTAATTAGCCGGATGCAAACTGCTTATAATATTGACATCATTTTGTAAATAATTTAGATTTAATCCCATAATGTTTTTTCCTATGACAACATAAAACAAAGATATTATCTCTCTGATGCACAAAAATAATCTAATAATTCTCCTTAATTCATATGAAGCCACACCTAAATTAAGATGTTATTAATTTGTAGAATACTTCCTTCTCAGATCAACAATGTAAAGATAAGTGAAGAGAGAGAAAGGACAAGGAAAGGAGAAAATGATCGGTACAGCTGAAAATAAACTAATTCACAGTTCATCATTTGCAAAAATATAAAGATAGTAAAAATGCCAAAGTTTATTATAAAAGTACCACATGATATACTATTTCAAAATGTTATGTTAAAGCACTACATCAACCTTGAACACTGCTCTAGACAATTTTCCATGTAATTTCTGTTTTCTCATCCCTCAAACTTACGCAGAATAAAAAGTCACATTATTATTACATCCTGACATAAGTGAACTCAAAGACAAACATTCTAACCTATCAAAATCAGTACTGTAAAAAACAGATTAGAAACACAAGTTAAGATATACAAGAAAATGGCAAGTGAGCACCTGTCCACCTTAGACCAGTTCAAATCACCAGGACCAGATGGACTACACCTCAAGGTTCTGAAGGAACTGGCAGATGAGATCTCAGAATCACTGAACTATATCTTTCAAAGATCCTGGAGCACTGGCGAACTACAAGAGGACTGGAAAAGAGCTGATGTAGTTCCCATCTTCAAAAAAAAGGGGGGGGGAATGGATCCAGGAAACTACAGACCTATCAGCCTGACCTCAATATCTGGGAAGATCTTGAAAAAGATACTCAAGCAACAAATCAGCGAACACTTAGAGGCAAACAAAGTCATTACCAAAAGCCAACACGGGTTTGTCAAAAACATATCGTGCCAGACAAATCTTATTGCATTCTTTGACCAGGTGACAAAATTAGTGGACTAGAAGAATGCTGTGGATATACTTCATCTGGACTTCAGCAAGGCATTTGATAAAGTAGACCACAATCTACTACTTGATAAGATAGAAAAATGTGGGTTAGACAGCATCATCACCAGACCAGCTGTACTCAGTGTGTGGTCCTCAAAGCATGGAGGGAAGTGTGTGGTGGGGTGCCCCAGGCTCTGTTCTGGGCCCAGCGCTCTTCAACTTCTTCACCAATGATTTGGATGAGGGGATAGATGGGGGACTCATCAAATTTGCAGATGACACCAAGCTGGCAGGAATAGCCAACACTCCAGAAGACAGGCTTAAGATACAGAAGGATCTTGACAGACTTGAACATTGGGTGCTAGCTAAAAAAATGAAAGTCAATGGTGAAAAAAGTAAGGTCCTACATTTAGGCAAGAAAAACCAAATGCACAGGTATAGTATAGGTGGTACCATGCTCAATAGTAGTATCTGTGAGAGGGATTTGGGGAGTCCTAGTGGACAATCACTTAAATATGAGCGAGCAGTGTGCTGCAGCTGCCAAAAAATCCAACACAGTGCTAGGCTGCATTAACAGGGGGATAGAATCAAGATCACGTGAAGTGCTAATTTTACAATGCCTTGGTAAGGCCACACTTGGGATACTGCATCCCGTTTTGGTTACCACAATGTAAAAAAGATGTTGAAACTCTAGAAAGAGTACAGAGAAGAGTACAGAGATGATTAGGGGACTGGAGGCTAAAACATAAAAGGAACGGTTGCAGGAATTGGGTATGTCTAGTTTAATGAAGAGAAAGACTAGGGCTGACATGATAGCAAAGTTCCAGTATCTCGGGGGTTGCCACAAAGAAGAGGGAGTGGGGCGTTGTCTTACCTGAATGCCTTTTCTCACCACAAGATGGAGAATCCACCAATGGGTTTAGACTGTGTTCCTGCCCAATCAAATCAAGTCAGCCAAACTTGCTCCGCCTGTCCTGGACTAGGGTGTCCCAGTCTCGATGTGGGCAAAGCCATTGACTGACAGTATGACGTGTTGGCTCACTGAACCTAACTCTAGGCCTAAAGGATCTGCAAGGGTGGGAGTGGATTCTCCATGTCCGTGCTGAGAAAAGGCGTTCAGGTAAGACAACACCCCTTCTCCAGCACAGGAAATGAAGAATCCACCAATGGAACATACCAAAGCCTACTGTCCCTGAGGGAGGGAAGCAGGTCGGTCCATGGGACGCCTCAAGGTACAACCTGCTGGAGCATTCTCCTGCTGAAGGAGGCCTCTGCAGAGGCGAATCTGTCCAGTTTGTAGTGTCAGATAAAGGGCGAGGGTGAAGACCACATAGCCGCCCTACAAATGTCCTCAATGGACGTGAGTGGCCCATGCCACAGAGGTAGCTGCACTACGGGTGGAGTGGGCTGTGACCCGACATGGAATTGGCAATGAATCAGACTGGTATGCCCCCACAATGCATGCCCTAATCCACCTACCAATCATGGAGGCAGACAACTTCCGACCCCTGGAAGAAGGGTAGAAGGAAACGAAGAGGACCTCAGAGTTGCGGAAGGCCCCCATTCGTTTGATGTAACAATGGAGCAGCCTGCGAACGTCCAGCAGATGCCATTGCCGTTCCAAATCATGAGATGGATTAGGGCAGAAATCAGGAAGCGTGATTTCCTGAGCCCTGTGGAATACAGAGTTAACCTTAGGGATAAAGGTAGGGTCTAATTGAAGGACCATCCAGTCCCGGTGAAAGATGCAGAGGTCATCCCTGATGGAAAGTGCCGCCAACTCAAGATATCTGTCATGCAGAAGTGATTGCCACAAGGAAGGCGACCTTTAGAGACAAGGATCGCAGATCACACCTCCTGAGAGGCTCAAAGGGCAACCTGGTGAGGGCCTGAAGAACTCGTGGCAGTTCCCAAGAAGGATACCTATGTACAACAGGAGGCTTAGTGTTTGTGGCACCTTGATGAATGACCTTATCAACGGGTGTTGACCCAAAGATACTGCAGTGTCACAGGTAAGCAAGGTGGAGAGAGCTGCAACCTGTCTACATATCGCATTAGGTGCTAAGCCCCTGTCTAGACCATCTAGTACAGCGGTTCTCAACCTTTTCTGGGGCTCGAACCCGACCTGCATCACGCATGTGCGGTGGGGCGCATCGCGCATGCACGGCGCGACGGCCCGCATCGCAATAGGGAAAAAAAATGGCCGCCCCAAAAAAAAATGGCGGGCCCGCATCGCGCATGCATGGCGCGACGGCCTGCATCGCAATAGGAAAAAAATGGCCGACCCAAAAAATAAAAATGGCGGACTGTGGTGCTTGGCGACCCCCGTGAAATGGTCGTTCGACCCCAAATGGGGTCGCGACCCACAGGTTGAGAACTGCTGATCTAGTAGGTAGTTCAAGATCCTTGGAATCGTCAAGTCTGATAAAGGTAGGTGGTGTTTTGTGCACCACTGACAGAAATTTTTCCACGTCGCCTCGCCAATGTGGTTGGTAGTGGGCCGCCCAGAGACCTGGATCATGGAGATGACGCCTGGTGAGCAGGACTCCTGGGATAGGATCCTGCACTCAAGTGCCAGGTGGCTAGTTGAAGCCACTGAGGATCCGGATGATGCAAGGTCCCCTGGCTGAGTGAGACGCAATCTGGAGGAATCCTCCATGGTTGAACTATGGAAAGGTTCATGAGGTTGGCGAACCATGGTCTCCGTGGCCAGTACGGGGCCACCAGAAGAATCTCTGCCCTCTCCTGAAGGAACTTGTGGACGACCGGCGGAATAAAAGTGAGAGGGGGAAAGGCGTAGAGCAGTCCCTCCAGCCACAGACTCCAAAGAGCATCTGCCCTTTCCGCTCCCGGGGACGGGAAATGGGAAAAGAACCTCGGTAGTTGGGTGTTCGCCAGGGAGGCAAACAGATCTAAAATTGGTAATCCAAACCTGTCAGAGATCTCCCCGAAGAGGTCTGGAAGCAGGCGCCATTCCGAGTGGTCCACTGTGGACCTGCTCAGGAAGTCTCCTGTGTGTTCGCCACTCCTGAGATGTGGTTGGCCTGATGGAGGCAAGGTTGGTCTCTGCCCAGGAGCCCAATAATTGGGCCTCAGTAATGAGGGCACAGGATCGGGTACCCCCCTGCCAGTTCACATGGGCTTTTGCCACCACGTTGTCCATGAGGACCAGTACGTGATTCCTCGCAACCCTGTTGCGGAAGTGGCGGAGAGGCAGGTGTATGGCCCTGAGCTCCAGCCAGTTGATATTGTGCCTCAGGTCTGAATGGGACCACCGGCCTTGAGCCCACTGCGAGTGAAGGTGCGCTTTTTGATTTATCCCTGGGTCCTCCAGTCTGATTGCCAAATACCTGAGTTTCTGTCTGCTTCCTTGGCAGAAAGGAGACTCCCATCCTCCCCTCTTTCCCCACACAGCAAGATTGCAACTCCTCTGGCAGAACAGAGGTTTCCATCCTCCACTTTCACCAGACAAGCACTTGGCTCAGTGCTGTGCCTTCCCTTCCTTCTGTTTTTTGTCAGGGATTGACCTCTTTCGCTGCTTCCTCTCATTGGAGCCTGCAACCGCAGCTCCAGCAACCACACATCTGCGCAACAGCTGTTCCGCCCATTCTGATACTCGCACTCTATTGCTCGGGCTCCTAGAACGTTATTTGGCCTTCGGGCTCAGTGGCTGCCCCCTGGGTGATCGCTGGCTTACCCTTTCACCGAACGATTCCCTGGGTGGGAGCGCGGGCCGGTTCTCGCTCGGCCACAGCATTTGCTTTCCGGACTTGGCTTCTTCGATGTGGCCATTTTGTGGGCCGTGTGGATTCTAAACTTACAAGCAAGGCACACGATGGGGGAGGGGATCCTTAACCAAGAGTTATCCAGCTACCTTTGGGTCCTTGCGCAGTGGGGTGCGCAGGCTCCTTTTTCTTCCCACTTCTGTGTGACTCATCCTTTGTCTCCATACCTGGTCATCTCACAACGGGCCGTGATGGACAGTGACAAGCATGCAGGGGACTTCGCCGTCCCACAGACTGCCCGCAGTGTAAGCCGCATTGCCATTCTTCACCTAGCTGGTAGGCAACACTGCGTAACTCTGCAAGCAGGCTGGTTGTCGTCCCCTCGGGGACTTTGCCGCAGCCGTAGACATGACCGGCCACTGAAGCAGTACTGGTCTGGTGACCAGAGGGGCAAGGCAATCTGTATCATCCCGTTCTTTCTTCCCTTTTCCTTCCCGCCTACACCTCGCCAAAGAAACCAGGGATACCCTCTCGTGTACCTGAGTTTACCGTCACCAGGATGGAGGGCAATACGGCACCCCTCAACAAGGACGCCTTGCCTCCTTCCTTGAACCAGAAAAGGCACAGATCCTCCAACCAGGAGGCCTCAGGTAGGATCTCGGCCAAGGCCAAGGCCATTTCTGTGGGGAAGACCTCCAAAACGGTGGAAAAGCATGCCAGCAGGAGACACCAGGCTCTGGAGAAAGAATTCTCCAAAGCCTTTTTGATTTACCCCTGGGTCCTTCAATACACCAATCATTGTTTTTTTATCACTGTGACCAATGCTCCAGTAATTCAAACATCTAAAATAAAATAATTATTTACAGTATGTCATGAGCAGAAGAGATGGGAACAAAAAAATGCAGAAAGATCTATCTATAGATTCAGCTGCAATAACCTAAACTATAGTATAGATTAGGATAGGCAACTATATGTGGGATAGGGGTATATCTTTTGTGCGAATGACAAAAGTTGTATTAAAAAAAATAGAAATGCAGAAGGGAGTACAAAACCCCAATATGATTTGGAGACCTTCACAATGAAAACATTTTTTAAAATTTATCCTAAAAGTCAACATATGTTTTGGTTTCTCATATGAGATCACACCAAATTCTTGGGCGCAAATGTCAGTATCTCAAAGTCATAACAAGATTTCCAAATATTGTGTGTGTATGTGAGTGTGTGTGTGTATGTGGGTATATGCATAATGGTATTTTTTGGAGAGCTGAACGCAACAAAATTTCATTTTAATGTATGCTGATTAGTGTACATTTAAAGTGACAATAAAGTTTCTATTCTATTCTATGAGAAACAACTTGATTGTTTTATAATCACCAACTTCATTGTTTTCTTTCTTTTTTAATTCACTTCAGTGGTTGCAGAAGGAAATAAGGAAAAGAATAAAATAGATTTAAAAGATTCAGTGAAGATGCAAGACATGAGTTCCATTTCTGACACCTCCAGTTACTTAGGAAGCAGGATTCGAGAAAAAAAATTGTTAAAAGCTACATGCAGGTAACAAAACATCTGCAAGGAAACAACCAAGCTCAGCACCAAACACACTGCAAGCTTTTCCAATCTTCACTTTGTGTTAGACTTAATTTCCCAGCCAGTATGGTCCAATATCCGTGAGACTAAACTTCAGCATCACTCTTCTGGATAATATGGGCTTGCTCAGGTTGTTGTCTGACTTGTCCCATCTTTTCTTTATTCTTATCAGTGGATTATTTTATTGTTTGGTGTTATTTTTATCTACCGCCCAGAAATGCCATGATATTCAATAAAATTTAAATAAATACACCTGAAAAGTTCCAGGCTGGGGAATGCTATATAAGTAACATCTCTAAATTAGCATGTTTTGACGGATTTTAAAGTGCCCCTGGATGGCAAGTGTAATTTTGTCTTTAAACTTCCCAAGTGAAATTATGTACTCCTTTAAAAGATTCATTTATTTTAATATACTTTTTTCTTTGCAATACCTGTTATGTTTTTGGTGAATCTCAAATATTTCCCTCTGCTCCTAGAGCAGTACAGCTTTTACTGTAAGCAGAATTACTATGAAAAAAAGAAAAGAAAAGAAAAAGAAAGCAGCCAAAATGTATTTGATGAATTGCAACATTAATCTCTTGCTGATCAGGTCTGCAAACAGCTTACTGAGCAGCCTTCATCGGATTGTCAAAATTGGCATGGCTCTAGAACAATTGACTAAAGAATGGCACACAATGCATTAGTTTAATGTATTATATAATAACAGCTCAATGTTGTATTGCTGTTTCACAAGAGTAATTGAATTTGCAAGAGGTTTTACTAGGATCACTGCAATGGCAGGCTGTCCTGTTCCAAGTATAAATGGACACAGTGAAGCATAATAATAGGAAGCCAATACTATAGATCATACCCAGACAGGCAGTTTGCATGAAAGAAATGGAAGCTGATATCCATTTCTAAAGTTCAACCTCTCAAAATTGACTCTAGCTGGGTGAGCATCTTGAAGTGTGCCAAAAGGAATGAACAGATAAACAGATAATTAAGACTGCAATGCATGTAATTGGAAACTTGGGGATGGAAAGCTGTCTTATGAAAAAAACAACAATCACCTTCCTCTCAGCAGCCACATAGGGACTGGTTAAGCCCAAACTTTTCCTCCTAAGAAGTGAAGAACGAGAACTGTCTGGACTCCCATTTATTACATTCTTGTTGCATTGGTGGGGAAAGAGCAGAAGGGCAGAAGTATTTAGCAGAAATGTGTAGAAATGTACTAAGAACACAGCAGCATAATTTACCTCTAATATATGTTCTGCTTGCTGTTCTCGGTCAAGTTTTCTTGAAGTTGTTGTAATTAGACCTGTAAATATATATATAAAAAATCAACTCATTAACCATTATTTGGTATGAAAAGGAAAAGAAAATATTATCAACTGCAATTTTATAATCTCATTTTGTTACAGAAGTATTGTATTAGTCTGTATATATGTATTTTCCGAGGTGATTTAATATTTGATTCATACCTGACATACTTGATGCTGTGATAATAAGCAAGAAAGTCTTAATGCTAATGGCAGAGTAAGAGAAGACCACTACTCTTGGCTATCTTTTCCTTCCCATTGGATTTGTTTATCATAACCTTCACTTTGTACCTTCATAGGTCATCTATCTATTCATAAACTCAACATTTTCCTTTCAAAAAGTTGCCAGTAAATGCTGATATCATCTGGCTAGACTGACCATAAGAATTTTTTTATATTCCTAGGATCCAAATGCAAGGATGTTTTATCTTTTTCTTTCCTGCATTATTGAATTTGGCTGATTCTTCTGCACACATTTTTTCCTGGACAACTTTTTTGAGAAACACACACATCCACAGAGTGCAATGGTATGTGGGAATGAATTACCTTGGAAGACAGTCAAGGAGATGCAGCCAAGGGAACTGTCAGTTAAAAAGCAGCAGGTCAGGCAGAGGCAAAACCTTGCCTACGTTTTTAGGCTGTAAAGGGTCTTAATGTCAGGCTAAGGCCTAGAATGAGGTGGAAGAATTCAGCCAGAGTTCAGTTCTTTATTTGCTTACACATAGCAAACAGAATCTTGCCAGACTAAACTTTTACTCCACACCCAGCTAATGATATAACTTGGGAGATTTAGGAAGTGGCTATCCCTACTCTTTTCGTCTTCTATACAGCTATGGGCTCTGTTGCCTAGTCTCCCTCCCCTTTCTGGAATGTGCTCCCTTCTTTCTGGAAAATTGCTGTTTCATTGCAGCCCATTAACCCAGCTCCTGTTCCATGGGTATCACCTCTTACAATGCAGTTGAAATAAGCTCTTTCAGTCTTGCAAAATTCTGTTAATGTAAACTTATAAAAAGTAGCTTTAGCTCATCTGGTTAGGTTTGCTGTCTGGTCTACCTTGCAAGGCTAATATAGCCTTTACCTTTTTAAAGTTAATTTGTTCATTTATTTAATGTCTATTGCCGCATATTTCAAACAAGTGACTCTGGGCAGCAAACAATAATAAAACAATTTAACCAGTTACAATATAGTACTCAATTGATATATATGGCAGCTGAGGAAAAAAAATCATACATGTCAATATAGCCAGGAAACAGAATCTTGGTGGCCAAAGCATGGGGACAAAGCCATATATTCAAGGCCTTTAGAATTGTGGTCATTCTCAACTCTAAAGGGAGAATGTTCCAGAGACAGGGGCTAAAGCATAGAAGGAATGACTCCTATTTCCTGCCAACCAACATTCTTTGGCTGATGGGAGATGTAGCATGTAAACCTGCTGGACCAAATTGTGCATTTTCACATAAGAGTCATTGATACTTAAGGAACCTATATAATATGATTTTCTTTTATTTTTGTAGTAAGAAATGGCCGAAGTCAGTCATATACCAGAACTGTAGTGTTTGTTTAAATATAAATAACTGTGCAGCAACAGGTACAGAAAATGTAAAAATGTATTTATCTATTCTGATAACTTATAAAGTTAGCCACCTAGAGTCTCCCCAAACAGTGAGGTGGGTGGTACATAAATTTAATAATAAATAAATAAAATATTTTTGTATTTGCCCTGTACTTTAAAATGCAATAAACGCCATATTTTCTCAATGTTTTCTGGAATAATTACAAAACTTTCAGATTACCTTTGTGTTCTGTCTCAGGTGACCAATTTTTATCCTTTAAATGTATTTTTAATATAGGGAAGATTGCGCTGGCAAATTAATAGTACCATAAAAGGATGGGAACTGAATTTACAACTAGATGCTTAGTTTTCATGACTGAATGGAAAAATTAGGATTCTTTAAACATATGAGGATATTTTTTGGTTCCTGAAAATAGTGAAATCACAGTTCCTATTTATCAAAAGTAAACATTTTGGGCCTTTGGGGACTGCATCTAATCCTAGAATCATGAACTGCTCTAGCTGAATATAATGAAATGATAACTGAAATGAAAGGTAATATTTTGGAAAAAAAACCTGGCAAATTATAAACCTTTGAATTACTTTTTAAATTAACTGGAATATGACAATAATACAATATTTTTTTAAAAAAAACCAGAATTTTCAAATTATCAAAGCAAGTAGAAAAGTTTATGAAGGTTTTGACTGAGGTTAGTCAAACTAACCAAAAACATCTAGATATTCAGGATACACTCCATTATTTAGTTATTTATCCACAAGAACAGCATAATTATTGCTACTGACGAATACAATTAACTTTGAAGCCTTTTAACCTGCAATTGGTTGATAATCTTATTCAAGACAAGAATGCATTCTGCAGAGAAGTAGAACCATATGCAAAAATAGAGATGGCAGCATTTAAACAGAAATTTTAAAATCAATTAGTTCTTAGCCCTCTGGAATGCAGATGTGTGCACACACATTCACAAGACATTGGACTTAGGAGAGTGGAGAGATCCAAGTAAAAATCCAAATCTTCCATGGAGCAAACTAGGTAACTTTCAGCTAATCCTGTTCGATTAGCACAATCTACTTCACACAGAGCAGTTGTTTTAAGAGTCACTATGTAAGCAAGTTTGATTATTTAGAGAAAAAGAAGAATATAATAGTAAAATAAATGAAAAAAACTAACTGCTGTGAATTTAGTTATGCATTATGGGGATGGGCAATAAATGTATCTTGGAGAAATGATCCACTAAACCAGTGGTTCTCAACCTTTCTAATGCCGCGATCCCTTAATACAGTTCCACATGTTGTGGTGACCCTCAACCATAAAATTATTTTCGTTGCTATTTCGTAACTGTAATTTTCCTACTGTTTGGAATCGCAATGTAAATATCTGATATGCAGGGTGTATTTTCATTGTTACGAATTGAACATAGTTTTAAAGCATAGTGATGAATTACAAAAACAATATAGCAGTGCTCACTGGAGAAGCTTACTCTTCCTTGCTCAAAAATGTTGGGAGGGAGGGAAGGGGAAGGAAGGAAGGAAGATTGAAGGGGAAAGGAAGGAGATGGAGAAGGAAGGAGATTGAAGGGGAAAGGAAGGAAGGAAGGAAGGAAGGAAGGAAGGAAGGAAGGAAGGAAGGAAGGAAGGAAGGAAGGAAGGAGAGAGATTGAAGGGGAAGGGATGGAGATGGAAGGAAGGAAGGAAGGTTGAAGGGGAAAGGAAGGAAATGAAGAAGGAAGGAGATTGAAGGGAGAAGGAAGGAAGGAAGGAAGGAGAGGGAGATTGAAGGGGAAGGGATGGAGTTGGAGATGGAAGGAAGGAAGACTGAAGGGGAAAGGAAGGAGATGGAGAAGGAGATTGAAGGGGGAAGGAAGGAAGGAGAGATTGAAGGGGAAGGTAAGGAGATGGATGGATGGAAGGAAGAAGGAGGGAAGGAAGGAAGGAAGGAAGGATTTTTTTTCCAGATGGTGATGAACTGTAACTCCCAGCATTCCCTACTCCCCACAGTGCTTTTTAGGGCTGCTGGGGGCGGAGCACGGCCGGGCAACCAGGAGGCATGGGGATCGGCTCGGCATCCCAGCTCAGCTCAGCCAGCAGCAGCAGCAGCAGCGCGTTGCCCGAGCAGGGCGAGAAGAGAGGGGGTGGTGGTGGCAAGTCATGAAAGCAGCGTCCACATGTTCAGGGTGCAAACGCCTTGGACGGTTTGGCTCCCCCACCCCTTTATTTACTGATCTGCCACAAGCTCGTGCAAACAAGCCCCGAGGAGTTCTGAATGAGCGGTCGTTTAAAAAAAAAAAGCTTTCAGCAACAAGGCTCACGGTTTTTTTTCCCACTTCTCAGCGACTGGGAAGGCAGCAGCCAGAGACGCCGCTGCACAAAGGGAGGCAGAGAGAGGGGTGAGGGGGAAAACCTCACTCAACTTTTGCCCTTATCAAACCTGGTTCCCTTCTGGTCGACCCCCTCCCACCCACCCGCCCTCTTCACCTCCCACTTTGGAGAAGGAAGGAGAGGAAGGAGAGATTGAAGGGGAAGGGAAGGAGATGGATGGATGGATGGATGGAAGGAAGGATGGATTTTTTCCCAAATGGTGATGAACTGCAACTCCCAGCATTCCCCACTCTTCCACGGTGCTTTTTACGGCTGCTGGGGATGGTAGTCTGGAGCCCCCCATCCTCATCCCAGCACCTCTTGCCCTCTCCCAGCCACCACCTCGGGACCTGCCCGCCCCTCCAGCCTCCTGAGCGCCATTGCAGCGGCGGGATCGTGGGAGCCCCTTTCCATGCTGCGCAGCCCTTCACTGCCAAACCCTTCCCCGACTCGTCACACACGAGAGGGGAACGGCCGGAGCGCCAGCTCCCGCTCGGAAGGCGCTGCTTCTCCCCTCCCGGCCTGTCCGGCTGGCCTCCGATGCACATGTGGGCATCGCCCTCTTCCCCGCCACCTGGCCGCTTCTGAGGCCCAGAGCCCGGCAAGCTGGGAAGGAGCTGCTCCTGCCCGCCAGCGCCAGGGCCATGCCGGGCACCAGAGGGCCAAGGCGGCCTCCAACGGTGAGGGAGGTGGGCTGGGCAGTGCGGGGGAAGCTCCGGCGCGGTGTGGAGGCAGCGGCCCAGACCCGGCTTGGCCGCCCACGCGGCTGAGTCGGCCCGGGGCAGCATCGGGGGCGCGTTTCAAGCCCCTGGGCTTGCCATGAGCTGGGAGATAGGGAGGACGCAGCCAGCAACCAGCCGACGTCCACATGGCCCCCAGGAGTACAGCTCGACTCCCGACAGTCAGCTGGGAGTTGGGTCGGAGTCCGGACATTGGTGGGGAACCAGCGGGGCTGCTACACACAGTCCGGCTCCTGACAGCCAGCTGAGAGTCGGCCCCACGCACGCAAGCTGCTCTCCCAGCACCCGCCGCTGCCCCGCTAGTCTTACCTTGGCCACCGCCCATTTGGAGCAGCGGCAGGCAGGCCCAGGCGCTCCTGGGTGGCCATGGCAAGCAGCAGCGACAGTGCAGGCCGACCACCGGCTGGGCCACCAGCTGGCCCAGCCCAAGGGAGGTAAGGCACCTGCTGGGCCCCACGCGCGCCAGCAACCCTCCCTGCGCCCATCCGCCTCCCACCTCCCACCCCTGGCCCTCTTTTACTTACATTTTTAGTAGTTGCTCAGCAGGGAGGGGTGGAAACTTCCAGACTGCTCGCCTTCGCTGCAGACAACTTGCAGCACTGTTTGTAGACTGGGACTTTTGGCGGGCTCAGCAGGGCGGAGACAGCCTGGGCAATTCCTATTGGCTTTTGAAAGCCAATAGAATTAGACTCTATTCAAGAGAGTCTATTCTATTGGCTTTCAAAAGCCAACAGAATAAGAGGGAGTAGCACAGCTAAGGAAAAGGGAAAAAAATGGCGGACTGCATTCTTTGACAACCCCCATGAAATGACAACCCAAATGGGGTTGCGACCCACAGGTTGAGAACCGCTGCACTAAACTTTGTCCTATCCCTTGTGGGATGGAGGTCATATTAAGTTTAGTGGGCATTTAAAAATGTATCTTTTTCTAAATAAAATAAAATAAAATAATTTGACTATTATATCTCATTTGAAGCACAGATGGTGCATATTTACTTTATCTTTTAGGGTTCTTTCTTTGGATACCAAAATATAAACAAAGAAACAATAATGACATGTACAATTTGACCAGGACTGTGGTCATCTTCAGTTCAGCTGAGTGCTTGGATAACTTCAAAAGAGACAGAGAAAGGAGCATGATGTTGGTCTTGTCTTTTTTTCCCTCTGACCTCCATACATTCAGCTGGAGAGTGTAAGGAAAACAAGCCGTTTAAAATTCCGAATCATGTTGGAAAAATTTTCTGAGTGGAAACAAACTTGCATAGTTTTTTTTTAGCCTCATGATTTCAGACTTTGTCCAGGCTAAAGTTCTTCATACCTCCAGCTAAAATGTGGAGACAGCTTTCCCATTTATCATTAAACTGCCCTTGTGCACTATTAACTATCAATAGTGCAATACACTGCGCTCAAATGAATGCTGAATCCCTAATTAAAAAGTGCTTTTAATAGACTGGTATGGAACATTCACAAAATAGTGAGAATAGGCTCTCATCAGCTGTATTTTAGAGCCTGAAAGATAATTATAAGACAGCATTTGGATACACTTTCAGCCTGTCTTTTTTGACCTCTGTACTTCTGGCAGGCCTATTTTCTGATAGAACAGATTGGACATCAATTAGCATATTCCACCATCTGGCATCATCTATGTTAGTACATCATCTTAAGGCTGTCTAAGAACATTCTTCAAAATCTACTCTTTTCCTGCATTTTTATGTGCTATTCTTGGAGTCAGTTCCAACTAGACAGACATGGTGAAAATATGTGATGGAAAAATTCGTTTTACAGACGATATAGCAGTGTCAACACCAAAAGTAGTATACTTTGCTTACAAGTATAGTTGTTCCCCTCTATGTGCACAAACACATAGCAAAAAGGAGAAATAATGGTATATTATAAAGTCGATCCAGTTATACAATTACAATTTTCTTAAAAGAGTTTTAGAATTGCCAGTTACAGAATTGTCTTTAAATGGAAAATGAAAAAGCCAGAGATATGTTCCTGGAAATCCATTTTAGAATGTTCTCCATTTTAAGCATGAATAGTTCTATTAGGTTGTCCAGCTTAACTGGAGTTTAAGTAAGTTCTATTGTAACACTCTTATTGGAAAATTTAGACAGACTGCATTCTACAGCCTTAAAGCAAATTACAAATATTAAAGGGCAAAAATGCAAGTATTCTTAATATAATGTCATTTCTATAATGGTCTTCATGTTGCCTTATCTTTAAATAAGTTTTCCTTAACCGAATACCTATTATAAATAGGCTTAATGAGTTACAACCTCAATCATACTGACATGCAAAGGCTTGCCTTAAAGTAGAACTTGTGAATGAATAAGTGAGCAACAGTGCCCTATGGATAACGGATGGCACACCTACTTAGCACAAAATCAGTAGAGTACAAGCTGGCAAACTTGTTTGATTGGTATGTTTGTCAAGGAAGTCTCCAGGACTTCATGTGCTAGATCAAAGGTTACCATTTTAGCTCATAGTTGGTATTTTTCTGTAACAGTCATTATGTTATCAGCTGTCAGGAAACATAGAATTGGTTTCAGCAAAACTACAAAGTACCGGCATTAGAGTGCATATGTGCCTGTACCAGACTACTTCCTCAGTCTCTAAGCAGCATTAAGATGTTAAGATAATGAATCTGCAGATTTTGCAAGAATTAGACTTTTAAGTCATATAATGCCACATGAGAAGATGGATCCAGATATTGGCTTGCTGCCCAAGAACAACACATAATAAAACTAACATTCAGAGTATAACAAAAGGAACTAGCCACTCATAGCTTGACCCACTCACTACAAAAGTCTTTTTATGGGCACTTTATATATTTTTATATGAATTCTCAAACAGCAAATAAGAATTTAATTGTATAGAATTTAAGTAAATTTGGATATTCTAAAAACAAAGGGTGTCCTATTCACAATACTGTATATATTATTGTTTGAACAATATTGTTACTTGAAAGGGCAAGGCAGACATTTATAAAAATATAAATTAAACAACTTTTAATAAATATTTACTTTCAAATAAAAATGACAACCGAGGGCAACATTTTTGGAAAGATAAGACTTCAACTAGATGCTACCTATATAGTTATGAGAAATGGTTGACAGATTGGACAAAATTTCAATGTTTTATTACTTTATTAATGTATTAGTTTTGGGATGAATCCCCCACAATTTTTTTTTAGCAAGTGTTGTGTTAGAGGTCTTGTTTTATGAATTAAATGAAGATTTCACTTAAACTGACTTTATTTCAACAGTTCTGCTTTAAAGCTAAAACAATATACGGCACTTCAATATTCAACTGATTGTCTTGATAATTTAAAAAAAAAAAGAATAGCTTATTTTAGGAAAGTAAACTTCACTTTGAAACCATTATTTTTTACATAGGGTTAGAGTCCTTGATTTAAAAAGAAGAAATTGATGGCCAGCCATGAATGCTTTGCTGATCAGCATGACTGGCTTCTACATAATTTGTTCTACAAGTTGTGGTTAAAACAAATCCTTGTTTCCTGTGATATGAAAAATACAGCTATTACCTTTTGGCAAATTTAATTCTAAAACGAATCTATTGAGCACTTGTACTGTTTATTAACTCAAATTTTGTTCTAAAGCTAAGGGCAATTCAGCCCTTTTTCAATTTCCCCATCTGTACATTGTTGTACAATTATATCCAGAAATTCTGATGAGACTTTATGTGAAATTTCTTTAATCTCAGTTTCATGTATTATTCTGTTGCTTAACTTCCATTTGGTTAAATTAACAAGGGCTAGGAAACCGGAAAGCTCAAAGATAAAGATCAAATGTAGTTTGATGGCTACTTTTAATCTATTTGATTACTTCATTGTGTTTGTGAATCAAGATCATCTGACTCTGAGGTTTGTTTGTTTCTTAACAAGAAAGGCACATACTTGAACAAAATGCATCATAGAGCTTAGTAAAATAAAGCTCATTTAGATGAAATAGTTTTACTTCTCCACTTTTGTTTATTATTTGAAACGAGTAAACTGTATTATCTGAAACTAGTAATTGGCAAAAGACTATATAAGACTTCTGGTCTAATGAAAAGCCTAGACAATATTAAAATATGCAAATTAAAAGGTAGATTTCCTTGAAGACAGTGTAAGTTGTACAGTATACGTGTTCATATTTACACGGGAAGTGGAAGCCTGTGGAACGGTGCTATCCGCCATGTTGAACAAGAAATGGGAGTTTTCCACTAGATCCCTGGAGCTGTCCTGGTCTGCAGGAGACGAGGCTACAGCCCACCTAGGTGGTACAGGCCTACACGAGGGTCTGTGAAGTCCGGCCCGCCGTTAAGTGTGGAGTCACACTGCGTGATATAAGCCGCGCGTCACCCAGGGAGCTGTCCTCTCCCCTTTCAATCATTCAGACCCCTGGTTGTGGGTACTGAGAACAATTGAGTTAATATTGTAATTTATGCCAATTATTATTGACTATTATTATTATTAAAATTAATAATTAATTTTTTAATGGGGGATCCCTCGTGTCTCACTTAGTGGCGGCTAGGACAGCAACTGCCAGTCCACTAGATGCAGACAGCAGAACAGGCAATTCAAGAAACAACCCAATCTATTGTCACTGGATGTTGCAATCTAGCAGGCAGGAACGTGAGGTGCTTAACACTGTATATTTTTAGAAGAGAAAGTAATAATGAATGTAATATATTATAATATAATATGCTATAATGTAAAATAATGAAGACAAAGTGATAATGAATATAATATAATATAATATATTTAATATAATATAATATAAAATATTTAATATAATAATATAATATAATATAATAAATATAATGAAGCTGCACGCTGTAGATGTTAATTAGAAATACCGGAGGATTGATTCAGAGAATTTTCCCTTGCCAGCCACGTGATTGCCTAAGATGGCGGCCACCAGGAGAGGGAGAAGAAAAGCCTGTGAAGAAGTAACCGGCAAAGGCGAGGAAAGATATTTTTAAAAGACCACAATCTATGCTTGAATTAGATTTTCTGCTCTCTGAGTGTCGATTTAGTAAAACCAACTGATGCAGGCAAGCCTCTAACTGCACTGTGTCATAAAAGGCAACCTTTAAAAATTGTTCAGAATTGGCGTAAGCTTATTAATTAAAGCTGGTATTTATCCCTATTACACATGTGCTGTGTCAATGCAATGGCTCCCACTCCTTTTATGAAAGCAGCATGATATGATTCCAATGCTAAACTTCCTTTTATGAAAGCAGCATGATATGATTCCAATGCTAAACTGCCATTCTGTTGTACTACCTAGAAGATTGCATTTTCCTGTATGCATCTTCAAACTTCATACTCCAAGTACTCCAACCAAATTCAGGATAACAACTACCAGAGTCAGAAATGGTACTGCATATTGCATATTTTTCTTACATAAATATGGCATGATGTGCACTTTCTTATGTGTTAGTCTGAAAATTTTGTTTTGTCTGTTTAAATTCAGTTTATTTTTTTAAAACTAAAAAATAAAGATAATTTCCTCTGCCCAGTTGTGCCCAACTCTAGGGGATGGTGCAGATCTCCTTTTCCTAGCTGAGAGAGCCAGTGTTGGCAAAAGATGCTTCCATGGTATAAGGCCAGCATGACTATACATTGAGGCGCATTGAATGCTATTACCTTCCCACAGAAGTGGTAGTTATTTATCTACCTGCATTTGCATGCTTTCAAAGGCTAGATTGGCAGGAGCTGGGGTAAGAAAGGGAGCTCACCCTGTCTCATGGTGCTTGAATCTCAAACTGCCAATCTTTTGGTCACAAAACCACGCACCTTCCGGTCCACGGAAAAACCTCTCTCCACAGAACCGGTCCCTGGTGCCCAAAAGGTTGGGGACCTCTTCTTTAAGAGAAGCTTAAATCAAAGCTGTATCTTTTACTTTTATGTGGCACTTTCATTCTAATAATGAAATAAATTGATTTCATTTCTTAAAATTCAAGGAAGCAGAATAGGGAATATGTGCAAAACCTTCCCTTTCAATGAATTTGACCCTCAGGAGAAGACAAAGTACATTCAGAAAAAAATAATAACAGAGGTGTTAAAAGAAGATAAAAACACTGTTAAATCAAACTCAACTGCTGATGACTTTGTGGAGATACCCAAATATATGCATTAATTATTTTTATTAAAATATTGTCATCACATCAATTTGTTGTTGTAATCTCCTTTGTTTCTACAGAACTCTTTTTACCCCTACAATTTTATATTCTGGATGGAAACAGAAGTTGTATTTAGTAGTTTCATTCTGTTTTGGAGTTTGGGATCATTTTTCACAGAAACTAACTAAAAACAAATATAATGTAAGAATATAATGTAACATTAATAATTTACAAAGAGGTAGTCCTTGGTTAACAATAATAATTGTGACTGGAATTTCCTTTGCTAAGTAATGTGATTGAAAAGTTCAATGACAAGGAACTGCATTGTTTAGCAACAGCAATATGGTAGTCCTCATTGCTGATGTTAATTGAATCCCACCAGTCATTAGGCAAGGCCCACCCTCATCCAAGCCAAACTGCCCCTACCCCCAATTAAGATGATTGCCCGGAGGCAGTCATAAATATAGGTGGCCTGGAATTTTATTTACATATCCATGGAATCAGCGCAACACCTGAAACTTTGAAGATCAGTAGTAAATTCCTTTGTTCAGCACAGCTGTAACTTTGAATAGTCACTAAATGAATCGACTTAAGCAAGGATTACATGTACGTATTTTTTTTAATGAAATGCCTAGCAAGTTTGCTAATCATGCTTGTAATAACAAAAGTTACCTGATAACTCATCAATCTAGTTCTGAAAGCTATCTAATATGTCTGATGTAGAAGATTCATGTATCATGGAAAATTCTATAAAAAAAGTTAATTACTTCCTAACCAAATGAAAGACCCAAATAATGAAAAAAAATTATCCCCCTACAAGACAAATGAGTAAGGCATGGAGAAGTGCATAGCATAGGTAGCACTGGGGAAAAATGCTGAATCAACCAATTGCATACACTGTTCATGCCATATTTCAGTTTAACCCACTGATTCCTTGACAAAAGGAAAATAAATAGCAAAAGCTGCGTGAAAATGTGATGAGATTGCTAGATGGGATGGTTCAAGGACCTAAACAATAAAATACTCAAATAATTATTTATTTTCATGACTGCATTACCTGTACAGAATTGCATTTAATCTTGACCTGGAGGGCACCTTACCATATGCACTTCCATATACTTGTTTCC
This sequence comes from Bothrops alternatus, assembly GCA_034064705.1. NCBI lineage: Eukaryota > Metazoa > Chordata > Lepidosauria > Squamata > Viperidae > Bothrops > Bothrops alternatus. The sequence goes on along the minus strand of JARGCV010000053.1, from coordinate 5,621,443 downwards.
TATGGCAAATTAACCTAAGACATTTAAGTCTGTACTAATAAAACAGTATATATATGTAAAAGTTCACAAAATAACATCTGCCAGCTACTTACCAGTTTTAGGATTTATGTGAAAGAATCCTTGTGGATTTCCACTACTAATCTTGTAAGTGAGTTTTTCATTAGAGCTTGAATCCAAATCAAAGGCTTCAATCTGGATGACTGAAATATCCTTGGGCGAGTTTTCCATAACTTCTGGGTAATAAACGGGCTGAGTAGTTTGTGGAGCATTGTCATTAATATCCTCAACTTCTACGTAGATTTCAGTGAATGAAGACAGAGGAATAACCCCTTGGTCAGTTGCATAAACTGTTAGCCAGTAGTGAGAAGTAGTCTCTCGATCAAGCCGATCAACAGTGAATATTGTACCTGTTTAGAAAGAGATAAAAAACAATGAAAACTTCTTTGTATGAAGTATCAGATAAGTTTTTAAATGCTTTTTTCCCTACAGGACAGGTCAAAAATATTTCTGCTATTCGGTAAAGAAAAAAAAGTATAATGTTCAAATCAATTAATTACAGATAGGAAGTAAAATGCAAATCATAATTAGCTAATTATTATGAATCAGCATTATGAGAAAAAAACCCAGCACAATTAAATGTACACATAATTGTATACATCAAATATATCCCAACTAATATTTGACCTGCAATGATGCCTACCTAGGCTGTCAACACAGTTGATCCAGTCCCACTTGCAAAAGCAGGAAACAAGTATCTTAATGTGTAGTGGTACTATAAACAGATTGCATAGTCTTTAGAAACTCTGGGGTTAATTCTCCTCAGTTCTTTAGGAGGATTACAAACTTGTGAGGTAATAACCCCTTCATTTCTCTGCCATGGCTAACAATTACAGCCAAAAATTAGGATTAATATACTTTGCTAATATGGATCTCATCTGTGTGAGATCTTCTACATAGAGAGGAACCCATGAACCTGAATCTTTCCCCTTACTATTATCCTGTTGATCAGATTTAAACAATACCAGTTCAGATGCATTAATGATAAAATCTGGATAAAATTTCCATTAGCTCAAGCCAAAGTCATAGGAATTGTCTAGTGAAGGTTGATTGACAAGCAAAGCGGACAAAGAGCCTAAAATCAGGCATGGGAAATGTGCTCTCCTCTCAGGACACTGTGACCCAAGATGAAGATGCCACCTTTTGGCTTCCAGAAGCTTTTAAAAGCTTTGTGTTCTAGAGAGCATTTGGGACTTTAATGCCAAGTCTTCCGACAGTTGGGATTACATACTTTTTGCAGAAATTATATACAGTATTGCTGTTATTTTATGCAGTATTACTATTACCATATTGGCTATTACTGCTTCTGTCAAGAGTAAAACTAACTACAATAGTTTACAAATGTACAAATTAAATAAAAGTGAATAAATTAAACTACACATTCAGAAGATCCAGCTATATCTATTCATTAACAACTAACCATTCCTCATATTTGGTTTTCACTAGGCTGCTTTGGCAGCTCAGTCCCAATGCAGTAACACCAAAGAAGAATTAATTATCTTATTGGTTAATATATTTGAAGTGTCCCCAATTCCCAAAAAAATCTGACCATCACGTACTGTATTGAGTTACACTCTGATCAGAACTTTTAGTCGCTAAGGACTTCCGGTTAGGCATCATGGCATGACGGGCACAGGAAGATGGGTCTCTATATTCCCTGTTCAATTTTGTCCCACTAGGGACCCTAAAAAGGGTCAAAAGTTGCCCTGAAGGAGGGGACCATCGTTGATCACAGAGGGGTGGTGGTTCCTCCATTTGATCTGAAGAACTTGGCTTGAAGCCCAGACTCAGGTAAGACTTTGGTTGTCCTTGGAAACTTTCACTTTTGAAGACTACAGCTGGGAAAAGAGGAAAAAACCTCTTGGCCTGCTTATCTGTGTTGGGGACCCTATTGGTCTATAAAGACTATGTACAAAAACAAAATGAGTGTTCCATACTTAGCCTTAAATGATAAAAAAAATCATCTTTAACATCTGTCTCTAAAGTTCCCAGCTTGATATACCAACAAGAAAATGTTAATGAAATCTCAGAAAGAAATTCTATGTTGAAATCAATCCAAAAGACAATTGTTTTATTTCATGATGAAACTAAAAATAATGCAAATGAGATAAAAAACAATTTTCTAATATAAACTTACAAATCCAGACAATGACTTCAAAGAAGGAACTAGTAACCCAGAAAACAGAAGGAAAATTAGAAGAAATGGATCCAAACATGGAGGACCTAAAGGAAGCAATTAACAGACAGATACAGACAAATGAAAAATTAGAAGATGCAGTGGTAATACTGGAAATGGAAAAGATGTCAATATCTCAGAACACATTTGAGGATAAGAAAGAAGAGCTGATTGAATGGATGATAAAGCTGTTAGGAGAAATGCAGAATATTGACAAACAAGAAATGAAAACAAAAACTGAAGGAGAAAGATGGAGGCTGTTTAATGAATATAAATGGGTTGAGCCTTCTTCCAAAAATACTTCAATCAAATTATCTTCCTCATTTCAAACAATATATACAAAAACAGAGGAAGAACTACTTGATGATTTAAATGTACTGACTTGGAAAGTTATTTGGCAAAGGAAGAAAGCTAGAGTAAGACTGAAGAAAGTAGAGGTTTTGACCTATTAGATGGGATATTACACTATCAAACAGATGTTTGAATATGGTTTAGAAAATAGATAACTTGATAGAAATAAAAGTATTATTACAATTAAAAGGATAGGATTTGTAACCAGAATATTATATTTTGTTATGAGGTAGTAAATATGAAAATTCTAAAAGGGTTTGAATAAAGGAAGCCTTTGGTTACCCAAATATAATTTATTATGAGAAATTATAAGCGATTGAGATACTTTGAACACTAAGAGAAAAACAGGATATTGATTGAACAAATGATTTTAAGTGCAAATACAATTGAGATGTGTTTTGGCTAGAAAATATATTATAAACTGACACTATTGATATTATGTACAATACCAGAAAAATGTGATGAAGATGTCTATATTTAATTGTATATGTATTAACAGTAACAAGAATTGTATCTGCCCAGTGTGGAAAAATGCATAGCACCAGAAGAAGAGAGGATTAAGGAAGCACTGGACGGTGTAGTATTGGAACTATACTGAGAAAGTTAATATGAACCACCGAATTAACAATGGACCAAGACAACACATTGTTTATTAAGTACTTATGATTGTAAAATTAGAAAATTAATAAAAAATTTTTTTTAAAAAAGAATTTTTAGTCACCAAGACTTCAGATCTTTTTTCTTTTCATTCCTTGCTATATTTGAAAACAAAAAGAAGCCACTTAATACAAAGAGAGGACAGGGATAATAAGCACCAGAATTAACATTAACTCTGAACAAGGTGGATAATAATCAATGATTTTTTTAAAAAAAGAAAATCAGATTTTTTTTTACTTAAATGGGATTTTTTTAATTTTTATCAAATTTATTTTAATAAAATGCTTTTGGAGTAAAAATCTATCTAAATATAGTTTTATATTTAAGATACATTAATAATTTAGTTTATTCAGCATGAAATGCAGCTTTGTTCTGTAGCATGAGGTATATTCTGTAATATTTACATTTTTGTAAACTTTTTCCAGCTATGTATGATTAACCGATTAACCTAAAATCGATTCTGATATTGCTGTTTTACTAACTTGACAGCTTATTATTCTAAATAAGAAACATTCATTTTGTTTGCAAATAATATTAAAGATTCTAACTACCAGCAAGAATGAGTCCTTATATTTAAAGACCACCTGTCATTTCAGATCCATCATGGCAGCGCCTGTTAGTGGGCATCCACTCACCTGCTGCCCGCCACATCCCTCACCTTGTTGTGTGACTGCCTCATCACCAACTGTCCCATTAAAGTGAATGGGACTGTTGGTGAGTCAACAGTGGGTCAGAGGAGGAGCCACTGTGGGACAGAGATGGCAGCCGCTCTTTAAAAATTATGATTTAAATTGAGTTGATTTAAATCAACCCTTTTTACTAGTGATTTAAATTGAGCTGATTTAAATCAAATCCACCGACTCTGAATGGTTAGTTCAATTCAACCCCGAACCTTTTAAAAAATTGTTTCTAATCACATCTCATTTACTTAAAAAATCCACAAAAAGAAAGCCAATTATCATACTCAGTTTTAAACAGGTTTAAATTGAATTCAATTTCAAATGTTATTTTAAAAATGTCTGAATTACCACCAGATGTCACTGTAGAAAACATTTATAAAACTAGTAGTGATGAAACAATATGAAAAGCAAGTAAACCAGATAATATCGTTTTTGTTTTTCATGCAAAAATGGTCCCATTTTATTAAAGGAAAAACTGCTAATTGCTTTGAATCAAGAAAAGCCAAGTTATTAATACAGGTCAAATTGTCATTTATGTAGCACAACCAATTCAAATTGTATATTTTAATTACCATCTACTGTAGACTACCAAATAGAAAAGTCTTTACATTCTATATACAATACATATATATTATAACTGATATAGTATTATACTGGCAGATTTTCTTTTCTTTTAGAAACTCTACAATGAAAAGAGAAAAATGAAGAGCATTTCAGAGATAATTGAAGCTAGCAGGTATTGTCTGAATGAACTTGAGGGAACTGTGTTACAACATCCATCAGCACACCAGTGAACAAATTATCACCTCTTTGATACACATAATATTTCCAATCAGTCCAGTCAATTTGCATTTTTATTCATTTCTTGTAAAGTAATTAGTTTCTCCCTCCCAAATGAAGAAAATAATGTTGTGGCATAGGAGATCTTAACTGATCGGAAAAATGTGCTATAAACATGCCAGAACATTTCCTGAATTTTACTTTGATCAGAAAGAGTATGGTAGCAACTAATTTTCCAGCTAATTTTATTAAAATGCAAAAGCTTAGTTGGAAAAGGTGGTACCAGGCTCCTCCCTTTTTTCTTTTCTTTTCTTTTTTTTGCTGCCACAGCTCTTCTAGTGTTTACAATTTGATCTTATCAGTGATGCGGACTTTATCCTGAGAAAGCCAAGTCATGTTGTAATCCAGCCAAGCCAGTTGAATCTTGCACAGAAACTATGACTCACTTCTAGCAACAGACCCTGCCAATTATGTACTGACAAATAGCAACATCCATGAGGCTATTTTATGCAGAAGAGTGGGAAATATTCAGTTGGAGACATCCATATGATCAGCCTTATCCAAACATTTTTAATATTCACACCTATATAATATAGCAAGTTGCAAAGGTACCTCAATTTATTTATAGTGGGGCTTAAAAGTTTGTGAATCCTTTTGAATTTTCAATATTTCTGCATGTATATGACCTACTATCTGAGATGTTTTCCAGACAAATCTTAAGGCTTGATAAATAGAATCCAATTAGTCAAAAACATTATACTTATTAATTGATTTGTTATGAACACAATTCAAAGTTACATATTTGTCCTTGAACTTTTTTCCAAGTTCTATCAGGGGAGTGCAGATATTGAACACTCTCTGAGATGATTGTCCTCTACTACAGAATGCACAGCTTTGGGAAGAATGTAGAGGAAGGGGACACATGTCTAGGAAACCAGATCAAACAAATCAACCCCGATGATTGATGTCGCAACTAGATGGGTTTCGGGGATTTGATTTGATAAAGAGTATTTTGACCCTTAATACTGATTTGGAATCTCATTATACAAGCAGCACCACATCATTTCATGATATTTTCTTATAGTCCAAAATAAATTTACTGTTTAAAGCAGGGGTCCCCAACCCCTGGTCCATGGACTTGCACCGGTCCATGCAAACAAGCCAAGCCCATCTATGAGATGCAGGCAGCATGCAAAACCACTCTCCATCCAGTCTACGGAAAAAGTTTTCTCCATGGAATTGGTCCTTGGTGCCCAAAAGGCTGGTGGCCGCTGATTTAGAGCAAGTTTAATCTGATAACTTTCAACTTACATACAATATATATTGAAATGCAAATAAAGGTCTTGTCAGTTAAAGGAGATGATGAAAGAAACGATAGATAGAGTGCAAGAAAATACACAGAATGAAGAGATCAAAAAGAGTTGCAGCTTAGCTGGCTCAGAAAGCTGTTGATCTTATAATTGCATCTTAAAATGGAAGATTCCCATGATGTCTGGCGCAAGCAAAGGATTCTGGGACTTCTTTTTAATGACACCTTGCTTCTGAGGTATGGGATTGTTGAAATAGTATACTTCAAAAAGGAATTTAATATTAAATGCCAAGTTAATAATTATTTTATGTCAACTCAGGTTTGTCTTCTACTGAGAGCATATATATAAATGCTCATTAGAATTTTACTGAATTAACTCTAGTACAGTAATAATTTGTAACTCTTGCAAGGGCATGCCTGTAATTCCATTCATTCCATCTATTTTTATCAACCCCTCCTAATCTTAACCAAACTCACTTCAAATGCCCAAATAACAATGACTATTGTTTCAAAGCAGTGATCTGTTTTTATTTAGTTCAGGATTCATCGATTGATTCTTCACGGTATTCTTAGTAAATGTCTTTAACCCTATCATTCTCAGAATCCTCTGTCATACCAGAGTTGTTTCAACTTTTTCTTATCTATTCTGAAAATATGAATCCAAAATCGTATTAATCAGTTGGCACAGGTTAGTCCAAGGTTCTCAAAGTTCAACATATCTCATTGTTTTACAATGACTACAACTAACAGGAGCCAGGATATAATGGAAATACAAATCCTTAGCACACAACAGCTACAGTTTTTTATAATAAGAAGATGGTAAAAAGACAAGAAAGGATAAGAAATGACAAGGTACAAGAAATTGTATTTTAGGTGATAGAGACATAGTTGATCCCCGGCAATTACATTACAAAAATGGAAGATCCCAGAAAATCTAGTCAAAGAGAACATTCTAGGATTGCTTGGATAAATCATAAATCTGCACTGTTAACTCCAGAGGAATTAAATGATTGTGATGGGTATTGATTGCAACCATTATTACAAGTGGGGCAGGAGAAATGTGAGGGTGTGAAGTAACAAGCAGATTAACAGGAATAAAGAGAACAAGCCCAAATGGTGCAAATTTGAAGAAAGATACAATAATTGCTGCTCAAAGTAAATGAGGGTAATGATAGTTTAGTGACAAATCTGCAAAGACTAATCAGATAAACGGCTCTATTAGGAGAGTAATGCAAATATATTTTTAATCTTCCAGAGTTACACTCTCAAGCATCCAAAGTCACAGTGACGGTTATGTCAAAACTGACAAATATGAAAATGATTTTGTTTAGGTAGACAGACCCTATGAAATTAAATCTTGTTACATTTTACAGACTGCATCACCATTATAGTCAAAGGACAGATGTTCAAATCAACAATGTAGAGGGGAAAATTTAATTGCTATGACTTCTTGTGCTTAGCATGGAGAATAGACATTTCTATGTCTACTTTACATGGATCACAATTTCAGATTACTACAATATAGACCTTACTTTTTTTTAGAAAAAGGAACCAAAATATTATACAAGTAAAAACAACATCTCTATTCCGTAATTATTTGAGAACTATAGTATGCGCATTTATTTCTATTAGCTAAATGAGAGAGAAAAAAGAGAAAGAGAAAGCAGCACCAGCAATAGAAATATATATCTGAAAAGTAATAAACAGGTTATTGGGCTGTGAAATGGGGAAAATGTATACCATTTACAAAGAAGCTTATTAAGCTATTAGATAGAAAAGAGGTCATCTTCCTACGGAAAAGATCTGTGGTACAGAATATTCATTACAGCATCCAAATGTCAATTTGTATCTTGTCCCCCTGGAGACTGTTCCAGAATTCTTTTGGTACCTCATTAAGGAATTTCCATGGGCCCAAACCATAATAATGTTCCATTTAAAGTTGTATTTCTTATGTCTGTTACTCTAAAACCATTCTCTACAACTTCGTATTTTTCTCCAAAGTAATACATTCTCTCTTGTACAGTCCCCTCAAAAAATAAACACAAAACCTAGCTTAAAATTTCTCTGAACCTTTTCAGAAGGCTGTATTCCTATGTTAATGTATCTTGTACTTGTTCCAGCTTGACTGCTGTTGTTGAATTATTATCATAAGGAACTCTGAACTGACTAGCCCTCAACCAAGCAGAATGAATCATTTAGCCATTTTCTCTTGATAAAGGAAACCACAAATGCAAAACAAACAATTTTTCTGTGCATGATGCTGTGTATAAATTTGATTACAAGTCAGACAAATCCCTTTTGGAAGAAAGCTGGAAACAATAGTTAATTGAAATATATTTAGATACTTTTCATTTCTATACAACTGCTTGATATTCTGGAAAACCACAAGTGAGGAAATAGGTTAGTAGACAGCTAAAACCTGTCTGTTGCAATTCCTGCCTTCAGGAATGATCCTCCCCACACTTCCCCACCAAGATTTTTGTGGCTTCTATCATTATTTCAGTCAGGAAATTAATGAAGATTTGTTGTTCTTCCGGGCCTTGTTTTTGTTTCTTTGTTTCATTTTATTTTGTTTCGGTCTTTTGTTCTGGTGTATACTTTTTATTTTTTTAGATTTTTCTATGTGTCCCAGAGTCATTTGGTAGCTGGGCAGATAATGAATGAATGAAGGGTGGAGACTGTTATGAGATACAATTTTTAATTATGCTTATTGCTCTGTGTAGCAATGAAGGCTTCAAAAAGACTACTTTGAAGTCTCCACTGTAGTCTTAATTTAGCAGGCCCTGTTATGTTCTCAATGTTTCCTTTCCTGACACGCATACAACAACAACAACAAAAAAAAACCCCCAAGCACAAGAGTGTTATTTAATGGCCAAAGAACATTTATACTCAGCTTCAAGTGTTATACATATTATCCCAGGGTCGGCAAGATGAAACACTGAAAGAGTCACTTGGACCCGTTTTCCTCACAAAAAAAAAACAAAAACCTGGGAGCTGCATAATGTGTGCGCGCATGCGCGTACATGCACACAGAACAGGAGGCTTGATTTAAAGAGTGGAGCCTAAGGCAAGATTTGCACCGGCTCTGCCCCCCTTGGAAAAGACTGCTCTCCCCCTCACCCTACGCTCTCCCTCTCTGGGACTTTCTTCTTTCCGCCTTTTGGCGCGAAGGTTCCCAGGGAGCGGAGGAGGAGGCCAATGGGGAGAAGGAGCTGTGGGCTTGCCTATCTCAGCCTGCTGCGGGAGGCTGGAGTTGAGGCTTCTGGCTCGCATTGGGAGGGGTGCTCAGAAAAGAGAGGATGAGAAGTGGAAAGTGGGAGAAAGGATGTCTCCCACCTCTCTGGGGTTCTTTCGCTGGGAGGGCAAGGAATCAGCAGTTCTGCTCCGCAGGAGGTGGGAGAAGGCAGCCTCTCCTTCAAGCTCATTTCCAGCGGCGGAGCCATCTGGTGCTGTTTACATGACCATTCGCCCGCGTGACTGAGATAGGCAGCAGTCCCAACTCTGGTCTGGGGAAACGAGAGCAGAGTGGGGTGGCGCTGCCTATCTCAGTCATGTAGACGAATGGCCGTGTAAACAGCACCAGATGGTGGCGCCGGCGGTGGAGATGAACAGGCTCGGGGAGACACGTGGCCAGCTTGGCTGCCCAGGGACAGCCTAGGGAGCGATGCCCCTGCTGGCCGGCACCCCCGCTGGACTGGCTCAGGGAGGCACGTGGCCGGCTCGGCTGCTCAGAAAGCGATGCTGGCGCCGGCCACTGCCCCAGCTGGGACTGCCGCCCGGGGGGCAGCAGAAAGAAGGGGAGGAGAAGGGCGAGGAAGCCGCCGCTGCCACCCCAGCTGCCTGGCCTTACCCTCACCCATCTGATGTAGTCATGGCGGGGGGCTGGTGGGCTGCTGGCCCTGGATGCAATGCTGCAGATGCTCTGCCTGACTGGCCCATGCCAGCCCCTCTACTGTCCCGGCTGCTCTCCCCCGGAAACCCCTCTTGCCCCGGCACCCGCCTGAGTCGTCTGTTGGTGGCAGGAAGAAGGGGAGGAGGGCGAGGAAGCCGCCCCCAGCCGGGACTCCGCGCTGCCCAGCATTGCCCTCCACCCATCCGATGTAGCGGCGGTGGAGACTGGTACTGCGCGGGCTGCTGGCCCTGGCTGCAATACTGCTGCTGCTTTGCCTGACCGCCCCCTCCCAGCCCCTCCGCCACCCCAGCTGCTCCCCCCTGGGCACCCCTCTTGCCCAGCATCCACCCGAGTTGCCCGTTGGCAGCAGAAGAAGAGGAGGAGGGCAAGGAAGCTGCCGTCACCCCCGCTGCATCCTCAGCTGAATGGGCGGAAAGGGGGAGCAGGATGGGAGGCAGCGGCTCCGGTGGCGTTGGTGCAGACCATCCTCAGCTGAATGGATGGGGAAGGGGAGGACAGGAGGTGACGGCTCCGGTGGTGGCGGTGTGGCCCGGCCACTGCCCCCACCACCTCCTGGGCCGAACGGGCAGGGAGGGGGAGCAGGATGGAAGGCGCCAGCTCTGGTGGTGGCAGCGCAGCCCAGTGGCCGCCCCTGCCGTGTCCTCAGCTGAATGGGCAGGGAGGGGGAACAGGACGGGAGGCAGCAGCTCCGGCGACAGTGGCCACTGCAGCATCATCAGGAGTCCCCGCCGCCCCTGCCGTGTCCTCAGCCACTTCACCATCACAAGAGGTGGGCGCACCATGGGCGACTGTGCCGGCAATGCAGAATGCCACCGCGGGGACAAGGGGGGTCCCGACCCGCTGCCAGTCCCGCCACCCTTGCAGCCCATGGTCTCCTCCTGCAGCTCCGAGGGCGGCGGCAGGACGGTGAAGGGGTGCGGCTGCCAGTTCACCGCCTCTTGGGCCTTGCTCAGCGCGACTGGCAGCAGCGGCAAGATGGCCAAGGGAAGCGCACAGCAGTGGGTAAAGGGCTTGGCAGGCGCCATGGGGGAATCCACTCCACGTGAGACAGCCGAAAGGCACAGGCAGAGAGGGAAAGCTCTGGAAGACCCTCGGCGACCCCCCAACTAACAGAGGTGGCGGCGGAGCAGGGCGAGGGGAGACCTGCCAGGCAGGGAAGAGGCACCCAGAGACCGGCCATCCATGGCTCTTTACCAAGGACACCTTTCCAGCAATCCTCCCAGCTACCACATGCAGTACGAAAAAGGAAAGAGGGTTGTGGGCAATCCCACAAACCAAATAAGTTAAACCAATCAATTCAAACTTCATGAGAATAATAATAATAATAATAATAATAACAACAACAACAACAACAACAATAAAGTTGGAAGGGACCTTGGAGGTCATCAATTTCAACCCCCTGCTCAGGCAGGTAACCCTATACCAGTGGTGGCGAACGTATGGCATGGGTGCCAAAGGCGGCACTCGGAGCCCACTCTGTGGGCACATGTGCCATTGCCCCAGGCTCGCCTCCCCCCATGACCCCCTTACCAGCAGCCCCCCAGGAGGAGTTGCCCCCGAGCGTGGCCCACGTGGAGCAGCGCAGCCAAGGACATGGCAGCCAGGCAGTGTAGACAAGACTCTGCCCTCACACCCCATCGCGCAGTTGATGCTGCAGGGCAAGGGCAAAGGGCGTGGCCATCATGGTGCTGTTGGGCTGTCTCGGGTGGGTCCTAGAGGCAGTGAGTGGCCCTGCGAGCAGGTGGGGTGGGGGATGGTATGGGGGCGCAGCAGGGGCATGGCAGGGGGTAGAGCGAGGGCGAGGCCAGTTTTTGGACATTCCGTCTCTAAAAGGTTCGCCATCTCTGCCCTATACCATTTCGGACAAATGGCTATCCAGTCTCTTCTTAAAAACTTCCAGTGTTGGAGCATTCACTGCTTCTGGAGGGAGGTTGTTCCACTGGTTAATTGTTCTAACTGTCAGGAAGTTTCTCCTTAGTTCTAGGTTGCTTCTCTCCTTGATTAGTTTCCATCCATTGCTTCTTGTCCTGCCTTCAGGTGCTTTGGAGAATAGCTTGATTTCCTCTTCTTTGTGGCAACCCCTGAGATATTGGAACACTGCTATCATGTCACCCCTTATTCTTCTCTTCATTAAACTAGACATACCCAATTCCTGCAACCATTCCTTATATGTTTTGGCCTCCAGTCCCCTAATCATCTTTGTTGCTCTTCTCTGTATTCTTTCTAGAGTCTCAACATCTTTTTTACATCGTGGTGACCAAAACTGGATGCAGTATTCCAAGTGCGGCCTTACCAAGGCATTGTAAAGTGGTATTAATACTTCACGTGATCTTGATTCTATCCTTCTGTTAATGCAGCCTAGCACTGTGTTGGTGTTTTTGGCAGCTGCAGCACACTGTTGGATCATATTTAAATGATTGTCCACTAGGACTCCGAAAGCGCTCTCACAGTTACTACTGTTTAGCAAGGTACCCCCCATACCACAGGTTGGCAACCTGCGGCTCCGGAACCGCATGTGGCTCTTTGAGCCTTCCCCTGCGGCTCCCAGCCTCGTCTGCCATTTGCAGAGAGAGACAGAGACAAAGAGAGGCACTTGCGCTTCCCTTCTCTCTCTCTGTCTGTTTGTGTGTGTGTATGTGTGCATATAAAAAGAGAGTAGCCTCACCCTGTTCCGACGAGCCGACAAGCTTATTGGGTGGAGTTCCTGCCTTAGCTGCGTCTCTGCAGGAAGCAGGAAACAGGAAGCAGAAAGGGCAGGAGAGAGCTAGCTAGCCCAGCTATGCTGGCTGAAGAATTCTGGGAGTTGAAGTCCATGAGTCATAAAAGAGCCGAGGTTGCCTACCCCTGAGCTTGTTGGAGAACAGCTTGAAGCCAGCTTGCCAGGTGAGCAAAAGATCAGACAGAGGGGGAGAGAGAGAGGGAGAGAAAGAGAGAGAGGGAAAGAAAGACAGAGAGAGACCCTTTTGATATCAAAATTGAAGATAACATTGCATATATCTTTTTTTACCTTTATGATACACACATATACACACACATATACACCTATAATAAAGGTAAAAAAGGATATATGCAGTTAGATATCAAAAGGGTTTTGCGGCTCCCAGCGTTTTGTTTTCGGTGGGAAACGGGTCCAAGTGGCTCTTTGAGTGTTTTGGGTTGCCTACCCCTGCCCTATACTATACCTCTACATTTGGTTTTTCTTGCATAAATGTAGAACCTTACTTTTTTCACCATTGAATTTCATTTTGTTAGATAGCGCCCAGTGTTCAAGTCTGTCCAGGTCCTCCTGTATCCTAAACCTGTTTTCTGGAGTGTTGGCTATTTCTGCCAGCTTCGTGTCATCTGCAAATTTGATGAGTTCCCCATATATCCCCTTGTCCAAATCGTTGATGAAGATGTTGAAGAGCACTGGGCCCAGAACAGAACCCTGGGGCACCCCACTACACACTTCTCTCCATGTAGATGCGGTTCCATTGAGGACCACACGCTGAGTACAGATGGTCAGCCAACTACGGATCCATGTGGTGGTGATGCTGTCTAACCCACATTTTTTTATCTTGTCAAGTAGTAGGCTGTGATCTACTTTGTCAAATGCCTTACTGAAGTCCAAGTAAATTATATCCACAGCATTCCTCTGGTCCACTAATTTTGTCAGTTGGTCAAAGAATTCAATAAGATTTGTCTGGCATGATCTGTTTTTGACAAACCTGTGTTGGCTTTTAGTAATGACTTTGTTTGCCTCTAGGTGTTTGCTGATTCGTTGTTTGATTATCGTTTCCAGAATCTTCCCAGGTATTGAGGTCAGGCTAATAGGTCTGTAATTTCCTGGATCCATTTTTTCCCTTTTTTGAAGATGGGAACTACATCAGCTCTTTTCCAGTCCTCTAGTAGTTCCCCAAGTGCTCCAGGATCTTTGAAAAATATAATTCAGTGGTTCTGAGATCACATCTGCCGGTTCCTTGAGAACCTTGGGATGTAATCCATCTCGTCCTGGTAATTTGAACTCGTCTAGGCTGGACAGGTGCTCACTTACTGTTTTCTTGCCTATCTTGTGTTTCTATTCTGTTTTTATGGCACTATTTTTTATAGGTTGGTCTGTTTTTTCACTTTGTGTAAAGACAGATGTGAAAAATGAGTTAAATAGTTCTGCTTTCTCCCTGTTGCTTGTCACCTTCTTGCCACTTTCATCCACTAATGGACCAATCATTTCCTTTACTTCTTTACATATTGAAAGAAGCTTTTTTTGTTATTTTTTACTTTGGTTGCAAGCCTTAGTTCATTTTGAGCCTTAGTTTTCCTCACTTCATCTTTGCAGGCTCAGGCTATTTGCTGATATTCTGACTTAGTTATGTGTCACTCTTTCCACTTTCTATAGTTGTCCTTTTTATCTTTCAATTTATCAGAGAGTTCTTTATGCAGCCATGTTGGTTTCTTTTGAGAGCTGTTATTTTTCCTCTTTGTTAGTATTGTGATATACTGGGCTTTTATTACCTCACTTTTCAAAATTTATTTTAAAAATTACCATGTGAAAGGCATTGAAAATTGTTTTCCAAAATTCGAGTAGTTATTTGAACCACAGCTTAATTGCAACATGAGGATAGATAAGAAGACACCTGGTCATAGAAATCTCATTTGTCTTTCTAGCACAGGGGTAGGCAACCTTGGCTCTTCTGACTTGTGGACTTCAACTCCCAGAATTCCAGAGTCAGTATGGCTAGTTCAAGAATTTTGGGTATTGAAGTCCACAAGTCATAAAAGAGCCAAGGTTGCCTACCTCTGCTCTAGCATGAAAAACAAGTACTGACACTTCTTCAGCAAGGCTATAGACTAAAGGAAGATAGAACAAGCCTGTTTTCATTCAAAGGTCTGGCAGAAATTTCGATCTGATTTAGTTTTGCTTCTGCTATAGACTTTGCAAGTCAAGCTTCTGTTTCCAGTCTCCCGATCCAGCCTACTAACATACCCATACAGATATCCTTGACTTTCAAGCCCGATTGGGACTGGAAGTCCCTTCACCAGGCGATGCAGTTAAGTGAGTCATCACATGACTGTGCCCAATTTTATGACTTTTGCCGTATTTGTTAAGCAAATACTCTTCTTTCACTATCTTTGCTAGTCAGAAGCTGTCTGGGAAGGTTATCATTGTAAATACATGCCAGTAGACAAATACCTGAATTGAATCATGTGACTATGGGGATGCTACAACTATCATAAGTGTGAGGATGTTTACAACTACCAGCGTAACTCTGAACAGCTAAATAATTGATTATAAATCAGGGATTACCTTTATAGTAAACTGAATTCTGAGTTTGAAATGTCAGTCATGCATAATGCAAACCAAGCAGTCCCATTTTCACCACAGGAGAAGACCAAGAAAGCAGAAAGGAAGTCATCACCATCTATTCCTATTCATTCGCTTTATAACACTGCAATAAACCATTACCTTGAAGGCAAAGCCATGTCCTGACAAAATAATTACCCCTCCCCTATCAAAAGGGAATGTATGAAAATTCATTCATTCAGTTCTGAATAGAATGCATAACTGCAATGAGCTCTTCCTTTTCTTCCATTAATGGAGAACTATAAAGGACGCTTCCTTATGACATGCTGATATTTGAAAAAAGAATGAAAGAAGGGACTTATGTTTTTTTATAAACACTTCAGAATCAATATACTTTTTTGTTTTCTTACAAAACTATTTAATGTTAGCATGCTTTCCTATTTTCCTTAGCTGTGCCAAATAGCTGAAGGAATTCTCCAACAAATGCACTGGATTGTGTGCTAAAGCTTGGCGTTTCAGAACACCTCTTTCTCCAACATGTAGGGAATGTAGAATTCACGAATGGGTTGTAGTCCTCTAGCCCAATCAGACCAAACAATCAAACTTGCCACGCCCCTCCAGGGTCTGAGCATGCCCCAGTTTCGTTTGGTCTCAGCCCTGAAGAGACATGGATATTTGGCTCCAAATTAGATTTAGTCAGGTATTTTATTCTATTTCCATTCATGGATTCTTCAACTTTTGCCTTGGGAATAATTCAGCTCTGGGCTCAGAGCTACACTAGTTTCTCCCTTTTTACCTTCCCATTCAATCTCCCTAGTAGGCAAAGCCCTTACCGGCAGCCAGCTGATCGTCACGATCGCTGCTTTGCACGAAGCGCGGCGATCCCACCCCCCCACCACCTCAACTCACTTGTTATCGTTTCTCTGCCTATTCTTCCTTAGGGGAACTTGATTCCCTCGTTTCTCTGTGGATAAGATCCTCATGGTCGCCATTTTTACTCCCTACATGTGATCCCCTTTCTTGGTCCTTGGTCTGTGTTGATTTTTGAAATTGCTTTCAAACTTTGGGGGTCTTCTTGGATCTTCCCTGCAGGTTCATTTGTTAGTAAAAGTTGGTTCTTTTCCTTTCCCAGAGCTCACAGAGCCTCCGCTCGATCGCACTCTACTACAAAAAAAAAATGTTTATCCAATTTTAGTTACTGTGAGCCCACCTTAATTGCTTCCTTCAAGGAATAACTTCACGTGGGGGGAACAGGGGCTCCTGTTGTTCCCCCCTATAATTCAGATATTCTTGTTTTTTCCCTTGGCTTCCCTCTTCTTTTCTTCCTGGCAAGACGCCATTTTGAATACCTTGTGGTTAGCAGGGAAACCACTTTTGATTGTTCCTCCAGCGTTTCTTTTACAATTCTACTATTATTGGTTAAACCTGATTTTATAAGGCTTTGCTTGTCTGTTCTCTATAAGTATCAGAGACTAATAGATTGGGTTGCTTTGCCTGTTCCACTGTCTGCACCTGGTGGACTGGCTGTCACTGTCCAAGCTGCCACTAAGTGAGGCACAGGGTTTTAAAAAAATTAATTAAATTAATTTTAAAAAATAATAAATAAATAAATAATTAAATATACATACATACATACACGCACATATACATATACATAAATATTCAGTATTAATTGACCTTTAACGTAAGATTGGCCCAGTTGTCTTGGTATCACAAGCGGGCCTGAACAATTGAGGGGAGAGGACAACTCCCTGGGTAGAGTGCGGCTTATTTCGCACTGGTGACTCCGTGCTTGATGGCGGGCCGGACCTCACAGACCCCTGTGTAGGCCTGTACCAGGATGGATCCAGGGATCTCCTGGTGAAAACCTGTTTTCTGATTTCCAATATGGCGGATAACACTGTGCCACAGGCCTCCATCTCCGGTGGTAATGCAAAACGGAAGTCACCCAATCAGGATGCACCTGCAAAGGCCAAGGTCAAGCGGACCTCTAAGGTGGCTGACAAGCAAGCAGATAGCAGGCATAGGGCGCTGGAACGACAATTTTCTAAAGCTCAGCAATGGGCAGTGGAGACAGGTGGTTCCCCTATTGCATCCACATCAGGGGACTATCGTCATCCCCCTCTTCCATGGGTTTGGTCACCCGAGCAGATTATGGATCAGGGTTCCTTCCTTGGATACGATCGGGACCATCTTTCCATTTTTGAGCAAGATTTGAGATCGCAGATACAAGATCCACTTCAGGTTACTGAACCTGGGCCGTCTTCCGTGACATGTGAGTCTCGGGGGGGGGGTTCTGCAGGTCCCCCCTCATATTCCGTCGGCTTCCTTCACTCCAACAGAGGTGGGCCTTCGGGCCCCTGAACATTCTTCTTTCACTGCCCAGCTCCAGGCCATGATCTCACAGGCAGTGGCAAAGGCAATGGAGGCTTCAGGGGGGCCATCAAGACCCCCTACGACCACGGAAACTATGCATCCCAGGGAGTACGTGATCTCAGATCATGGTTCTCCACCTCATTCTGAGGGGAGCGAGGCATCAGAATATTCCACGCAGGTTCCCGAAGAGGGCATGTGGTCAGACGAGGAAGACACTCAAGACGGAGACTACCCCTATGGTAGGGGTGTTTAATCCAAATTCCTTTCATTCCCTCTTGTGCAAAGCTTACATAACTGGTAAGATTGAACCAGTGAAACCACAAACGGCTGATCAGGTCTCTGGTCAGAGTTCTGACCCGCTGTTCTTAGAACCGGTCACACAGAACCTACAGATACCTTGTCCCCCCATGTTTTTAAAATCCATTCAGGATCAATGGGGATCTCCTGGAACCTTCTCTGCTCTTGGGGGAATAGACCGTAAGCTTTTGGACATGGTCTCTTCCCTCAATGATGTCCTTGAAGTTACGGGAGTAGACAAGGCTCTCGCTCCCATTCTGTCAGACACCAAAATTCCAGGAGATATGTTGGAGGCCCTTAAGGCCGAGGACAAGAAATCTGAGATTTCACTCCACAGGACTCATCAGACATCAGCATGGGTTATCAGACCCTAAACATCTAACTACTTTTTCGCCAAAATCTCACTAATCTGGCTCTGGGAATTACAGGCTAGGATATCCCCAGAGGATGTGAGGGTGCACCAGGATGTCACTAAATTGAGGCCCGCACTGGAATACATGGCGGATGTGTCTCTGCAGGCGGCCAAATATTCGGCTCGAACCATAGTTTCAAACGTGGCCGCACATCGGTTGTTCTGGCTCAAAAATTGGAAGGCCGACACCAGGCACAAATGGAGAGTGGCAGCGGCACCATATAAAAAGGGCCGCCTTTTTGGGGATGCTCTTACTCCTCACCTGATTGAAAATAAGGAAAAGCTGAAAGTACTATCTCACGTTGCCAAAAAGACGGGCAGACGCTTTTCACCATATAATCGGTGTCAGTCATTTAAGTCTGGCTCAGACCGAACTTCCTAGAGTGGGTATCAGCCCTTTTAAGCAGGGCCGGACCGCTCCTCGGACCGGTCCGGCTACAGAGACAAGCCAAAGCCACAATTCCAGGTGAAGCAGCTCTTTCGTGGCAGAGGAAGTCGCCCTTTCCGAAAGTCAAAGTGACTTGAGGAGGATTCCTCCCGTAGGCGGAAGGCTGGCACTGTACTTCCACAAATGGGAAAACACCACCACGGACACCTGGGTTCTCACCACCATCAGGGACAGTCTGTTCCTGGAATTCCTAACCCTTCGCCCCCGGCGTTTTATCTCCTGCCCCCTATCACAAAATCCCATAAAAAAAGGTCTCATGGAGGAGGCCATTCATCATCTGCTAAACATAGAGGCAATATAGCGGGTACCACCAGATCAGTGGGGATTAGGATTTTACTCCATCCTATTCGTGGTGCCAAAAGCCTCGGGAGGATGGAGGGTGATCCTCGATCTCAAGGCCCTAAATTCCTTCCTAGTTTACCACAAATTCAAGATGCAAACTCTCCTTTCCATCTTAGGCAGCATCCGGCCGGGGGACTTTCTCATATCAATAGATCTGACAGAAGTTTACCTACACATTCCCATACATCCGGGTCACAGACGGTTTCTCAGATTCAGGTATTCCAACCGTCACTATCAGTACAAGGCCTTGCCATTCGCCCGATCATCAGCTCCAAGGATTTTCACCAAAATCCTGGCAGTCCTCGTGGCCCAGCTCAGATTGGTGCCAGTCCGCGTTCAGTGCTACTTGGACGTTATCCTAATATAGTCGTCCTCGGTACTGAACGCTCGATCAGACATGACACTGACAATCAGGACGCTTCAGGATCATGGCTTCATGATAAACTTTCCAAAAAGCCATTTAACCCCAACAAGCCAGTTGCTCCATCTGGGCACAATAATAGACACCCGGCGGGCGCAGGGAGAGTTTTTGGCACACGTGGGGCCCGGCGGGTGGCTTACCTCCCTTGGGCTGGGCCAGCTGGTGGCCCAGCCCATGGTTGCCCTGTAACGTCGCTGCTGCGGCCGCCCAGGAGTGCCTGGGCCTGCCTGCCACCGCCCCGAACGGGCGGCGGCCTATGCCTTGGCTGGCGCAGGGGGCAGCACCACGCATGCGCGGCGCAGGGGGCAGCACCACACATGCACGGCGCAGGGGGCAGCACCACGCATGCATGGCGCAGGGAGCAGCACCACGCATGCGTGGCGCAGCACCACGCATGCGAGACACAGGGGGTAACACCACGCATGCACGGCGCTTGACAGATCGGGGGTCGCGACCTAAAAAAGGTTGAGAACCACTGCTTTAGAGAATTCCCTCTCTAATGCCTGGTGTCTTCTACTGGCCTGTTTTTCATCCTTTTTAGAGGTTTTGCCTGCTGATCTGGCCTTGGCCGTGGCCGAGATTTTACCTGCAGCCTCTTGATTGGAGGATTTATGCCTTTTAGAGGCTGATGAAAGTGGTGAAGCTCCGTTCTTGGAAGAGCTAGTATCCTCCATCCTCGTGGATTATCACAGGAGCACAATAGGGTACCCCTGGTATCCAGAGACAACTGCTTTTTTTCTGTGGATAACTACAGGAGCACGATGGGGTACTCCTGGAATCCAGAGACTGCTGTTGTTGTTTATGGATAATCACAGGTGCATGATAGGGTACACCTGGTATCCAAGGACTGCTAATCTTGTGGACAGCACAGGTGCACGATAGGGTACACCTGGAATCCAAAACACTACTATACAGGGGAAGACAAGGACAGAGTATGTGTGTATAGCTATGCTGTGTGTTGAGAAGGAGACACCAATTCAAGATCTCCAAGATGGTGATACAAAATTAGTGTACTGCTGGCCTAGTACTCCTGTTCGGGGCAAGAGGATTAGTACAGGCCCCAAATAAAGGCTGGCCGATGAAGGAGAGAGAGAACTAGTGATTCTCAAAATGGCAGCCGGATCCAAAATGGCGGCCGTCCCTCCAATGAAAAAATTTGCTGAGACTATTCCTTAAGAGTGGGGTGGAGGGAGGAACCTCTTCCTCAGGACGAAGGGGTCCTAGTGACAATAGTGTCTAGCGTCCACAAAATGGCGGCCATGAGTGTGAAATGGCTAATAGGCCATCACACTGTAGGTGCTGCGTGTCCCTATATGCCCTTGTGATTCACCAGGCAGAAAGGGAATGATTGTGATCACCAGGGGGCGCTGTCGCCACCTACAAGGGGAGACGGAGCTCGTCTGTGCCGCCTGAATACTTTGCCACCTCACAGAGTCGCCAGTCAGCTGATTTCGCAAAAAAAAAACCAATTGGGAGACGGCACGCGCTCATCCGGCAACCGAGGATGCAGTCTCAAGCCCTCCAGCAGCTAAGTAAAGTATTCGAGCTGCCCAACCTCCGGAGCTGCAATCGTAGCTCCAGCAACCAGAAAAGCAGCCGAAAACCACGGGGAAGCCTCCCTGACTTGCACTGAGCCCCAAATTGTTCTCGGGCCTGCGCACACAATAGGACGCCAGGGATACAGCCGCAACCCCCCGGTCGTCACGAGTGAAAATTTCTGTCCGCAAGGACTACGG
The DNA here is from genome assembly GCA_034064705.1 of Bothrops alternatus. NCBI lineage: Eukaryota > Metazoa > Chordata > Lepidosauria > Squamata > Viperidae > Bothrops > Bothrops alternatus. Next base: position 5,600,207 of record JARGCV010000053.1, on the reverse strand, counting down.
AACTGCAGCTGCAGTCCCGGTAACAAGAATCACTAACCCAAGCTTTAGGGAAATCTCCCTGAAGTGCGCTGAACTTCCACCACCCGCTTTGGTCCATGCGTGAGATTATGAGCTCCCCCCCCCCTTGGAGCTGCAACTGAGGCTCTGGCAAAGAAAGGCACTCAAACAAATATAAAGAAAAAAACAACTATTTTTGCCTCTGAGGGATGAGGAAGGCTCACCAGAGGAATGAAAAAAGTACTGATCTCAGCCGAGATCCAGGAGTAATGGAATCTGGGGGGGGGGGGATGAAAGCAAAAGGCAAGAAATGCAAGAAAAGGCTGTGCTAAGCCTCTCTTTGAAGGTAAGGGAGGTGGGGGGGATTGGAAAGAAAACAGCAATCCTAGCCCAGTGCTGAACCCAGCACTGTTCAGGAAAACTGGTAAATGGCAAAAGATGGAAAATCCACCAATGGAGATTATACCTGCCTAAGAGCCAAACTTGCACGTCTGTCCTGGGCAAGATCAAGTCAAGACTGGGATCCTATAGCCCAGGAGAGGCGTGGCAACTTTGGCTGACTTGATATGATTGGGCAGGAACACAATCTAAACCCATTGGTGGATTCTCCATCTCCTATGCTGGAGAATGGGACAATTCTCGCTTAAGAACTCCTTTGCTTAGCAATGGAAATTTTGGGCTCAATTGTGGTCGTAAGTCGAAGAATACCTGTTTATCCTTTCAGTCAACTTAAATAAGATTATATCAGGTAACTAAAAGTAACATATTTTTTTAAAAAAATCTTCTTCAACCTTTAAAATATAAAAACTTCAGGATGATGTAAGACTTGGGTCTCCTACTGAGAATCACAGGTCAGAGCCTGTAAAACTAAGCCAGAACCTAGGGAGAGTAACTGACCATCTGCAGCCTGCCTCCACATAAGGACATATTTTAAAAAAAAAATTTTTTTTTAGCTGTGTTTGACTTCAGGTGATTGTTAGAACATCTCCATGTCTGTACAGTATTATTGGCAATAATAGGGTTTGCTATTGTCTTCTAGAATGAATTTTTTTCTTACCTTCTAGTTTTAGTCTCCTATTCAAGTATTAACCAGATCTGACCTTGCTAAGATGTTTTTTCACGATCTCACAAGGTTAGTTGACTGTAAAGCCTAGATCAAAGTGCCACTGTAATGTTTGGATCAGGACTTCTTTGCAAGTATTGTAAACAGTTTACCTTTTATAGAGCAAGCACACTTAAGGCTGATTGAAAAATAATTTCCCAAGGCTTATTTATAGAAACTGACTGTACAATAATTTGCAAAATCATATAAACCACAGATAGGAGTCAAACGTAAAGAATCCACCAGTGATTAAGGATGATGAAAGTGCCCTTCTAAGTGACTAACATTACGGTTCAAATTTTCTTTTTATATACAATTGCAAATCAGAATCAGAATGTAGCTTGTGTGTTATAAAAATGGCATAAAAACAGGAATTTAAAAATATAGCAGAATTACAGAAAATATTAAACCAAAGAACAGCAAATTATGCCTGTGCCTGTAAAAATCAGTACTTCCCCTTAATAAACCTGATTGCTTGGGGAGGGGAGTAAATCTTCATTTTTCCTGCCTGTACAAGTCATAGCAATTATTGAAAAAAATTTGTTAATTAATTTGCTTAAGCATGACACAGCTTTCAAATGCCAATTTTATTCCATTAACAAATTGTAAAGCTATCATTCTCTGGATAACCTTTTTTAAGTGTGCTTATTCATGAGAACTCTTATTAATATTATTAATGATTCTGTAATGGAAATCAAAACCCGCAATCATTTTTCAGCAATGCATGAAAATGAAGTTTAATGGACTATATCTTAGGAGTGATGGTTGAAAGAAAGCGAAAAAAATATTCCAGTCTTTGGAACGTGAAGTTGAAATTTTGATTATAATTGTAATTAATCTGAATTCTAATAAGCTAAGCACATTTTTTAAAAGTCACATTTTGATTGTTTTGCAGTTCTGTGGAAATATGTACCTATTATCAAAGGATGATACTGTAAGAATATTCAAAATTAAATTTCAGAATCAATGCTTTAATAAAATATGTATTTCTGCAAGTTTTTAATTTTTTTTCAGAGTATTTGTAAATAATTTCATAATTATCTAAAACTGGTTCCAGAAATAGAGACCTGTATACAATTAAAAGGGAGCAATGTGTATTTGATCATATTTATTGCTGTCTGAGTAAAACTATATATAGGCACATGTGGCTAATATATGAATCATATAATAATGTCCATTATCACTTCTTTAATTAATTAAATCTAGGCACCATTTAACTTCAAACCAACTCTGGATGGCTCATAATGTAATGCACAATAGAAACATAATAGAATGAAAAATAAGGGATTTGTTTGCTCAATAAAAATGTATTCAACAAGGGGCTCCAATCATCAATTTAATAAAAGGATTGGGAAAACAACCAAATCTTCAAGGGACAATAGGATGAAGCTACACAGATTTTGGGGCTTTTTCCAGAACACTGCAGCATTTATGGGTGAAGCATTCCACAGAAACTTCACTTCCCAGCTATACTTTGAACTGCCAGGCTGCCAGATAGTGTGGTAGAGGACAATGTTTAAATCACACATGTAGTTTGTATTTTAAAATAGTCTGCACAAGGCATCTTATCGATTGTTGTAGTTATCCACAATCTATATCTTCAGGCAGACATACAGTATTTCTGCTTGGACTCCATTTTACCACTGAATTAGAGAAACAATACCACCTGAATTTGCATTTTAATATCCAAAATAATATCAATAAGATTATACTATATATAAATTATAATAATTTATTTGGTTTAGAGCAGGGGTGTTAAACATGATGATTATACCAATCTATATCACATTTATGGACATGTGAACTTATGTAAACTTCAGAAATATTTGTTTTGAAATACCATCTTAATTTCATGAAGTAAGATAAGGTGAAGATTCCCATGAGTTGATTCTTGTAATTTTTTTTAGCAAAAGCAAGTAATGTGACATTGCTGACTATGAAATCTTCTAATTTCATGATTATAGAAGCAAATATGTATTTTTCAAATAGACGTGCCCAGCATCTGGAGCAAAAAAAAAATGTACTTCAAGGGAAAAACAGTGCTTCAAATCAGGCATGGGTTTGCACTCCACATCTGCTGGCACTTCCTTAAAGAATCTGTGTCTTTTTTAGAAACTCAAACAGTAACTGCACACCCCAGAACAATCTGCATTTCAATTAAGGAAGTATTGACACAACATGGCCATGAAAGGACTTCTTTCAGTCTGTCTGTGCCTCTTTAACTCTCATATAGTTATTCAGGGGATCCCATGGCTATTGTGAGAGGTCAGAAAAAGATGTTTCTTTCAGAAGGTAATGATGGGGCTGGGGTCTTCATCATTCCCTGTTGTAAGGCATCTTTGTGGCTTTGGAACCAAAGTACTTAATAATATATGAACAAAAATAAATTGAACAACGTATGAGTCCCCTAAAGTTTCTATCTACATCAGTGTTTCTCAACCTTGACAATTTTAAGGCATGTGGACTTGAAGTCCACATGCCTTAAAATTGTCAAGGTTGAGAAACACTGATCTACATAATATAAACGGAACCAGCCAGTTTTTGTATAGCTCAGCAGTTTTTTTTTAAGTTTCCTCAGAATGGATGTGTGTGTATGTGTGTGTATCAGAAAATAACAATGGTCAAGATTATGCTCTAAAAACCTTAATTCCTACTAGGACTGTAAAATATTTCACAATAGTTTTTTTCAACAGATAGAAACCCCTACACTTTTTTTCAAATCTGACTTTTTTTTCTAGACTCAAGTGGCTGTCTTGAAAGTCTCACTAGCTGTTTCTGTACAGGTGTTTTTTTTATGCTGATATTTCTACTGAGCAAACAATCCTATATTAAACCTCTGCTTACTGAGCTTTATTACAGGGATAAAACTGACTTGGTGCACTTAGGAAAAGCCTACGCAAATTACAATTATTTTTCTGATTAAATATGTCCTAAGCTTGGAAAATGAACATGAGCATTTGAAATATTTTTAGCTGAAATGTAGCTTGGTAGATCAGATTGTTAAGATTCTTTGAAATTACAGTGCAAGGTATCTTTCAGCAGCTCTGTGTCTTTTTCAGCCACTTCTTTATCATCAGATAATTAAAGATTAACCCTTATTGCTTTGAATAGTATTTAAACATCTGTGTAATCTCTATGTGCAGAATATGACATAGTATGGCTTTGAAGTTCAGCATGGAATTCGTTTGTGAAAGGTTCCAGATTCACCATGGCTGGAAAAAACACACTATTCTTCACAATACTAACTTGAGATGATCTAACCATCTCATTAATTATGCATTACCATCTATGTCTACTTAGACACACTGACTTCAGTGGTACTGGTAACCCAGATAATAAGTACAGAACTGGAGCCTAAGAATTTAGTTTATTGGCATTTGCTACTCTATCCACTCTTACTTCTAGGATTAACCCCGAGCTCCGTAAACTAGCTAATCCATTAATGCAGGGGTGTCAAACTGCCAGCCCACAGGCCAGATGCGTCACACCAAAACCTCGCCCACCCCATTGCCGGCAATGGGAAAAAAGTTGTGATACGTTGCAACACATCACACGACGTTGCGAGTTTGACACCTGTGCATTAATTAATGAGTAATTAAACTCATCTCAATCCCAGAAGCAAAAATTGTGGGCCCTCTCCTTTGTCTAATATGGGGAAAAGGGATCAACTTATGAATGGACAAAGTATACTGAATATTACCTAAGTGTGTGCAGAACTTCCAGTTGTAATGTATTTGAATGGTACACCTATCACTGTCTGTTTATCCAACTCCATGGAATCATCAGAAGTTACATACCACTTTGAGCTTTATAAATAGACTATTTTTTCTGTTTCTAAATTGCTGAATTAAAGTAGGCTTCAAATTTAAAATAATAAAAATCTTGGAAAACACTGATCTAAACTGCATCCTGAAATCTCTGAGAGTGACAAGACTGCTGGGTTAGCTTATGCATAGCTTTGTCAGCAATGAATTACAGAAAGTGAACAACTCTAGGCAACAGCTAATTTCAATCATGGCTCTTTAACTAACAGAGCAGCTTTCAGCAGATAGAGTTCTCAGAAGATTTCAACCTGCAAAACTCCTCTTTTCTCTCTTTTAAAGCAGCTAGACCTCTCATGCTTCTTAGTCTTAAGCAACCCAAAACACAAGCAAGCCCTTTGTATGTGGTTCTGTTAAAAGATATCCAACCACAGTTGTCAACAAAGCAAGTGGTAGAGGTGCATCTATATTAAAGAGCCAAGGAAAAAGCTCCACCCGGGCCTTAGTAATGTTTTCAACCAGGTAAAACCAGCTGCCCCTAAGTGTTTTCAGTTGTAACGCACATCCTGTTACAGACAAGGTACTATTGAGCACTTAAACTGTCAGTTGAAAACACAAACAGTAATACGTTACCTATGCTCCCTGAAGCAATCTTCTGCTACAGAACTATGCAGTCCTTTATATCTTCAACTAAAATGCCAGATTGAATATTATATGAACAGAACGGTAGTTTTCCCACTGCGGTTAAAGAAAAACCATAAATATGATTTTTGTTCTCAAAGTATTATAAAGTACTGTTAAGTATTGATTAGAATAGCTTTTAGAAAACTATTAGGAAAGAATTTTGCCTTTTCATTCCTATTTTGAAGTAATATACTTTGGATGGAAATATAAATGGGAAATCTGTTTTCTTAGAAGTAAAGTGCTGTTGATTTACATACATGATTAAAATTAATTGCTATTTAATGGCTTTGGAAGAGGAAATGTGTTACTAGGGTAACTAAGTTCAAATATATGACTTCTATGACTTTATCAAGGGGAAAAACTGATGCTGTTTTAAATCTAATGGGAAAAGATATGATACTACAGGTGAAACTCGAAAAATTAGAATACCATGCAAAAGTTCATTTATTTCAGTAATGCAACTTAAAAGGTGAACCTAATATATGAGAGACTCATTACATGCAAAGCAAGATAGTTCAAGCCGTGATGTGTCATAAGTGAGATGATTATGGCTTACAGCTCATGAAAACCCCAAATCCACAATCTCAGAAAATTAGAATATTACATGCAATCAATAAAACAAGGATTGTACATGGAACAATATCGGACCTCTGAAAAGTATAAGCATGCATATGTACTCAGTATTTGGTTTGGGCCCCTTTTGCAGCAATTACTGCCTCAATGCGGCGTAGCATAGAAGCTATCAGCCTGTGGCACTACTGAGGTGTTATGGAAGACCAGGATGCTTCAGCTCTTCTGCATTGTTTGGTCTCATGTCTCTCAACTTTCTCTTGGCAATGCCCCATTGTTTCTCTGTAGGGTTCAGGTCAGGCGAGTTTGCTGGCCAATCAAGGACAGTAATCCCACAGTCATTGAACCAGGTTTTGGTGCTTTTGGTAGTGTGTGCCTCTCCATTCTTCCTCCAGACTCTGGGTCCTTGGTTCCCAAATGAGATGCAAAAGTTGCTCTCATCAGAAAAGAGGACTTTGGACCACTGAGCAACAGACCACTTCTGTTTTTCTTTAGCCACTTCTGACATTGTTTGTTGTTCAGGAGTGGCTTGACAAGAGGAATACGACATTTGATGCCCATGTCCAGGATCCGTCTCTGTATGGTGGCTCTTGATGCACTGACTCCAGCCTCAGTCCACTCCTTGTGAAAGTCCCCAACATTTTTGAATGGCCTTTTCCTGACAATCCTCTCCAGGCTGCAGTCATCCCTGCTGCTTGTGCACCTTTTTCTTCCACACTTTTCCCTTCCACATAACTTTCTATTAATGTGCTTTGATACAGCACTTTGGGAAAATCCAACTTCTTTTGCAATTACCTTTTGAGGCTTTCCCTGCGTATGGAGGGTGTCAATGATGGTTTTCTGCACAACTGTCAGGTCAGCAGTCTTTCCCATGATTGTGATTCCTACTGAACCAGACTGAGAGACCATTTAAAGCAGTGGTTCTCAACCTTTCTAATGCCGCGACCCCTTAATACAGTTCCTCATGATGTGGTGACCTCAACCATAAAATTATTTTCGTTGCTACTTCATAACCGTAATTTTGCTACTGTTTTGAATCGTAATGTAAATATCTGATATGCAGAGTGTATTTTCATTGTTACAAATTCAACATAATTAAAGCATAGAGATTAATTACAAAACAATATAGCAATGGTCATTGGAGAAGCTTACTCTTCCTTGATCAAAAACGTTGGGAGGGAAGGAAGGAAGATTAAAGGGGAAAGGAAGGAGATGGAGAAGGAAAAAGATTGAAGGGGGAAGGAAGGAATGAGAGAGAGATTGAAGGGGAAAGGAAGGAAGAAAGAAAGGAGAAAGAGATTGAAGGTGAAGGGATGGAGTTGGAGATGGAAGGAAGGAAAGAGATTGAAAGGGAAGGGATGGAGATGGAAGGAAGATTGAAGGGGAAAGGAAGGAGATGGAGAAGGAAGGAGATTGAAGGGGGAAGGAAGGAAGGAAGGAAGGAAGGAAGGAAGGAAGGAAGGAAGGAAGGAAGGAAGGAAGGAAGGAGAGATTGAAGGGGAAGGGATGGAGATGGAAGGAAGGAAGGAAGATTGAAGGGGAAAGGAAGGAGATGGAGAAGGAAGGAGATTGAAGGGGGAAGGAAGGAAGGAAGGAAGGAAGGAAGGAAGGAAGGAGAGGGAGATGGAAGGTGAAGAAATGGAGATGGAAGGAAGAAAGGAAGGCAGATTGAAGGGAAAAGGAAAGAGATGGAGAAGGAAGGAGGAAGGAAGGAGAGGGAGATTGAAGGTGAAGGGATGGAGTTGGAGATGGAAGGAAGGAAGGAAGGAGAGAGATTGAAGGGGAAGGGATGGAGATGGAAGGAAGATTGAAGGGGAAAGGAAGGAGATGGAGAAGGAAGGAGATTGAAGGAGGAAGGAAGGAAGATTGAAGGGGAAAGGAAGGAGATTGAAGGAGGAAGGAAGGAAGGAAGGAAGGAAGGAAGGAGATTGAAGGTGAAGGGATGGAGATGGAAGGAAGGAAGGAAGATTGAAGGGGAAAGGAAGGAGATGGAGAAGGAAGGAGAGGGAGATTGAAGGGGAAGGGATGGAGATGGAAGGAAGAAAGATTGAAGGGGAAAGGAAGGAGATGGAGAAGGAAGGAGATTGAAGGAGGAAGGAAAGAAGGAAGGAAGGAGAGGGAGATTGAAGGTGAAGAGATGGAGTTGGAGATGGAAGGAAGAAAGGAAGATTGAAGGGGAAAGGAAGGAGATGGAAAAGGAGGAAGGAAGGAAGGAAGGAAGGAAGGAAGGAAGGAAGGAAGGAGAGGGAGATTGAAGGTGAAGGGATAGAGTTGGAGATGGAAGGAAGGAAGGAAGATTGAAGGGGGAAGGAAGGAGATGGAGAAGGAAGAAGATTGAAGGGGGAAGGAAGGAATGAGAGAGAGATTGAAGGGGAAGGGAAGAAAGGAAGGAGAAAGAGATTGAAGGTGAAGGGATGGAGTTGAAGATGGAAAAAAGGAAGGAGAGAGATTGAAGGGGAAGGGATGGAGATGGAAGGAAGGAAGGAAGGAAGATTGAAGGGGAAAGGAAGGAGATAAAGAAGGAAGGAGATTGAAGGAGGAAGGAAGGAAGATTGAAGGGGAAAGAAAGGAGATGGAGAAGGAAGGAGATTGAAGAAGGAAGGAAGGAGAGGGAGATTGAAGGTGAAGGGATGGAGTTGGAGATGGAAGGAAGGAAGGTTGAAGGGGAAAGGAAGGAGATGGAGAAGGAAGGAGAGAGAGATTGAAGGGGAAGGGATGGAGATGGAAGGAAGGAAGATTGAAGGGGAAAGGAAGGAGATGGAGAAGGAAGGAGATTGAAGGGGGAAGGAAGGAAGGAAGGAAGGAGGGAAGGAGAGATTGAAGGGGAAAGGAAGGAGATGGAGAAGGAAGGAGATTGAAGGAGGAAGGAAAGAAGGAAGGAAGGAAGGAGAGAGAGATTGAAGGTGAAGAGATGGAGTTGGAGATGGAAGAAAGGAAGGAGAGGAAGATTGAAGGGGAAAGGAAGGAGATGTAGAAGGAAGGAGGAAGGAAGGAGAGGGAGACTGAAGGTGAAGGGATGGAGTTGGAGATGGAAGGAAGGAAGATTGAAGGGGAAAGGAAAGAGATGGAGAAGGAAGGAGGAAAGAAAGAAGGAAGGAAGGAAGGAAGGAAGGAAGGAAGGAAGGAAGGAAGGAAGGAGGGAAGGAAGGAAGATTGAAGGAGAAGAGATGGAGTTGGAGATGGAAGGAAGGAAGGAAGATTGAAGGGGAAAGGAAGGAAATGGAGAAGGAAGGAGATTGAAGGGAGAAGGAAGGAAGGAGAGAGAGAGAGATTGAAGGGGAAGGGATGGAGATGGAAGGAAGGAAGGAAGATTGAAGGAGAAAGGAAGGAGATGGAGAAGGAAGGAGATTGAAGGGAAAAGGAAGGAAGGAAGGACGGAAGGAGAGATTGAAGGGGAAGGGAAGGAGATGGATGGAAGGAAGGAAGGGAGGATTGATTTTTGGAGAGTCATGTTTTCCTAAATGGTGATGAACTGCAACTCCCAGCATTCCCCACTCTTCCACAGTGCTTTTTAGGGCTGCTTGGGATGGTAGTCTGTAGCCCCCCATCCTCATCATGGCACCTCTTGCCCTCTCCCAGCCGCCCCCCCCCGGGACCTACCCGCCCCTCCAACCTCCTGAGTGCCATCGCAGCGGCGGGATTGTGGGAGCCCCTATCCACGCTGCGCAGCCCTTCACCGCCAAAGTCTTTCCCAATTCGTCAGACGCGAGAGGAGCCGGCCGGAGCGCCAGCTCCTGCTTGGAAGGCGCCGCTTCTCCCCTCCTGGCCCGTCCGGCTGGCCTCTGACGCGCATGCGGGCATCGCCCTCTTCCCCGCCACCTGGCTGCTTCCAAGGTCCGGAGCCCGACCAGCCAGGAAGGAGCTGCTCCTGCCCAGCAGTCCCAGGGCTGCGCCGGGCGCCAGAGGGCCAAGGCGGCCTCCAACGGTGAGGGAAGTGGGCCGGGCAGTGCGGGTAGAAGCTCCGGCGCGGCGTGGAGGCAGCGGCCCAGACCTGGCTCGGCTCAGACCGGCCGCCGACGCAGCTGAGTCGGCCCAGGGAGGCGTCGGGGGCGCGTTTCAAGCCCCTGGGCTTGCCATGAGCTGGGAGATGGGGAGGACGCAGCCAGCAGCCGGCCGACATCCGCATGGCCCCCAGGAACACAGCCTGACTCCCAACAGTCAGCTGGGAGTTGGGTCGGAGTCCGGACATCGGTGGGGAACCGGCGGGGCTGCTACACACAGCCCGGCTCCCGACAGCCAGCTGAGAGTCGGCCCCACGCGCGCCAGCTGCTTTCCCAGCGCCCGCCGCTGCCCTGCTAGCCTTACCTTGGCCACCGCCCATTCGGTGTGGTGGCAGGCAGGCCCAGGCGCTCCTGGGTGGCCATGGCAAGCAGCAGCGATGGTGCAGGCTGACCACCGGCTGGGCCACCAGCTGGCCCAGCCCAAGGGAGGTAAGCCACCCGCCGGCCCCCACGCGCACCAGCTACCCTCCCAGCTCCCTCCGCTGCCCCGCTAGCCTTACCTTGGCCACTGCCCGTTCGGGGCGGCGGCAGGCAGGCCCAGGTGCTCCTGGGCGGCCTTCCCACCCCTGGCCCTCTTTTACTTACATTTAGTAGTTGCTCAGCAGGGAGGGGTGGAAACTTCCAGACAGCTTGCCTTCGCTGCAGACAACTTGCAGCAACGTTTGGCAACTGGGACTTTTGGCGGGCTCAGCAGGGCAGAGACAGGCTGGACAATTCCTATTGGCTTTTGAAAGCCAATAGAATTAGACTCTATTCAAGAGAGTCTATTCTATTGGCTTTCAAAAGCCAATAGAATAAGAGGGAGTATCACAGCTAAGGAAAAGGGAAAAAATGGCAGACTGTGTTGTTTGGCGACCCCCGTGAAATGGTCGTTCGACCCCAAAAGGGGTCACAATCCACAGGTTGAGAACCGCTGATTTAAAGGCTCAGGAACCCTTTGCAGGTGTTAGCTGATTAGAATGGGACACTTTGAGCCTAGAATATTGAACCTTTTCACAATATTCTAATTTTCTGAGATTGTGGATTTGGGGTTTCATGAGTTGTAAGCCATAATCATCTCACTTATGACACATCACGGCTTGAACTATCTTGCTTTGCATGTAATGAGTCTATCTCACATATTAGGTTCACCTTTTAAGTTGCAATACTGAAATAAATGAACTTTTGCACGATATTCTAATTTTTCGACTTTCACCTGTATAGTCTATAAAAGCCCATGTATTAATTACTAATGGATTATTATTCATCACCTTTAAGTAAAAGTATTGTATATATGCATTTAAAAGAATGTATGTTGGTTTTTTGTTTACTGTGGGAGAAAGTTGAAAAAGAATGTATTAAGTTGAGTTGTCTTGTTTTTCTCTTTTTGTTGTTTAAAATTATAAAATCAATAAAATATTTTTTAAAAAAAAATGCCGAGAAAAGGCATTCAGGTAAGACAATGCCCCTTCTCCAGCATGACGAGTGGAGAATCCACCAATGGGACGTACCAAAGCCTCACTGTCCCTGTGGGTGGGAAGCCATCTGGGCCTGTGTCCCACTTTCTGACACTACGCATTGGAGGACCCTCCTGCCAAATGAGGCCTCCGCCGATGCAAACTTATCTAACTTGTAGTGTCTTATAAAAGGGGAAGGTGATGCCCACATTGCTGCCCTACAAATTTCCTCAATCGGTGCCTGAGTTGCCCACACTGCTGATGTTGCAGCGCTGTAAATGGAATGGGCAGTGATTTGTCTAGGAACTGCTAGCGATTGCCCCTGGTATGCCTCTGCTATGCACTGCCTGATCCATGTGCCAATTGTGGATGCTGTGACCCTTCGACCCCCTTGAGTGTGAATGAAAGGAGACGAACAGGGCCTCAGATTTGCGGAAGGGTACAATTCACTTTATGTATTGCCTTAAGGTCCTGCAAACGTCTAAGGTGTGCCATTTGCGCTCATGGGAGGGCTGAGGGCAAAAATCTGTCCTGTGGAATAGGGAATTGACCTTGGGAATGAAGGAGGGGTCCAGATGTAGGAACACCCTGTCCATGTGGAAGGTGCAGAGATCTTCCCTGATAGTGCTGCCAACTCTGAAATGCACCTTGCCGAAGTAACGGCGACCAGAAATGTGACCTTAAGAGTCAAGCACTGTAATGTGCAGGTCTGGATAAGTTCAAATGGAGGTGAGGTAACGGCCTGTAGGACCTTAGACAGGTCCCAGGAGGGATATCTGTGGACTGCGGGTGGTCTGTTGTTTGTTGCACCCTTTATGAAGGATTGCACCACTGGGTGCTTGGCCAGTGGTTCAGAGTTGCCATGGAGTATAGTGGACAGGGCGGCCACCTGTCTGCGAATTGTGTTCAGTGCTAAAACCCTATCAAAACCCTCCCATAAGTAGTCTAAGACCCTTGGGACAGTAATCTTAAAAGGGTCTAGTTGCTTTGTACACCAGCTGCAGCAATTTCTCCATGTGGAGTTGTAAATTCTGTTAGTCATAGGCCTTCTTGAGATCTAGATCATCTTGATGACTCTGTGAATAGGCCTCCCCTTCTAGGAGGCTCCGTTCAAGTGCCAAGCGGCTAGTTGGAGCCACTGTCGCTCTGGGTGTTGTAGAGCCCCCTGACTGAGGGAGATTCTGTCATAGGGAATCCTCCATGGAGGAGATATAGAAATACTTATGAGGTCAGCAAACCATGATGGCCTTGGCCAGTGTGACACAATGAGTATCACCTCTGCTTGTTCCTGTAATATCTTTCTGATGGTTGCTTGCATCAGAGGTAGAGGTGGGAAGGCGTATAGCAACCCCTTCAGCCAGTGTCCCTGGAGCGCATCTGCTCTCTCCACCCCCAGTGATGGGAAGCGGGAGAAGAACCTTGGAAGCTGGGTATTCCTGGGGCTTGTGAATAGGTCAAGCACTGGATGGCCGAACTTCTCTGATGCGCCTACTGATTTGCCTCTCCTGATATGTGTTCAGCCCTGAGGGAGGCTAGATTGTTCTTGGCCCATGCTCCCAATGACTGGGCCTCAGCCACTAGGGATTTGGACCGTGTGCCCCCATCAGCTGACGTGTGCTTTTGATGCCACATTATCCGTGAGAACTAGGACGTGCTGGTCCGCCACTGTGTTATGAAAGTGACGGAAGGCCAGGTGTATGGCTCTGAACTCTAACCAATTTATGTGTCTTAGATCCTCTTTTGACCATTGGCCCTGTGCCAGTTGTGATTGTAGGTGTGCTCCCCAACCGAATAGGCTGGCATCTATGGTCAGAATGACTCAGGCGGGTTCCTTGAACATGTGTTCCTTTCCCACTGCTGGAGGTGACCACCACTGGAGCGATTTCAGGACCCTTGGTGGTACCCTTACCCTTCGATTGGAGAACCAGTTCCCCTTCTTTGGAACGGGAGCAGGAATCACTGCAGGTCTCTGGAGTGTAGCCATGCCCAGGGCATGATTGTTAAGACATGAAATCATCTTTCCCAGCAAGTGGGAGAGTGTGGCCAGTGTGGTGGTCCATTTCTTTTGAATCAGCCTGACCAGGGTTCGAATGCTGTTTTGGCACTCTCAAGAGAGGTAGACTTCGCACTTTAGTGTATCTATCACAGCTCCCAGATGAAAAAGGCGGGTCGATGGGACCGTCTGACTCTTTTGGAAATTTACTGAGAACCTGTGTTCCTGAAGGGTTCTTAGGGTCAGTGTTAGATCTGACTGTGCCGACTGAATTGATGAGGAATTGATGAGAATGTCTTCCAGGTAACACTGGATGCGCATAGGAATTGTTCGCAGATGTGCGGCAAATGTCGTCCGTACTTTTCTGAATGCTCTGGGAGCCGAAGAAAGTCCAAAGGGCAGGGCCCTGTATTGAAAATGCTGCCCTGCATGACAGAACCTGAGAAACCTCTGGTGTTCCGGAAATACGAGGATGTGAAGGTAAGCCTCTGTTAGATCTATGGACGTCAGGAGGTCTCCCCTTCTGACGCCTGCTGATATTGACTGGAGAGCCTGCATTTTGAACTTTCTATATGCCAGGTGGGTGTTCAGACTTTTTAAGTCTAGAATTGCTCTCCACCCACCCAAACTCTTTGGGACTATAAATAAGATGGAATAGAATCCCTGTCCTTGCTGTCCCATCTGCACCGGTTCTATGGCTGGATGTCCAGGAGGTGCTGGATGGCCTCCTTGATGAGGCTCCTTTTGGTTGGATCCTTGGGTGATGGGCAAGGGACGAAGCAGTTCGGGGGTTTGGAGATGAATTCCAGTGAGAGGTCGAATCTGATGGTATTTAGGACCCAAAGATCCGTGGTGGTGGCCTGCCATCTGCATGCGAAAAGAGCCAGCCTGCTACCAATGGGGGAGTCCTCCTTGCCGTCACTTGGATTTTCAAAAGGATCGACCCCCACTCCTCAAAAGAGCCATTTTGACTGGAATTGTTGTCTGAATCTGTCCCTGTTACCAGATCTGTCGCCCTGTCGGTCTGATCTAGGCTGATAGGGACTGGAAAATGAAGTAGGTTCTGGGCCTGCTTCTGATTGAAAGGGCTGTCTGCGAGGGTAGGAGACTCTCCTCTCTGCCCTCCTTGATAGGTGGGCCATGACCTTGCGTTTGTCCTTGTTTTCTATTAGGTAGGGATTGAGGGCCTCCCCAAAGAGTAGGCCGCCCTTGTAGGGTGCAGCCACCAACTGCCACTTCGCCTTAATGTCAGCTTGCCACTGTCTGAGCCACATTAATCTGCATGCTGTGGTGTTGGACGCTATTGCCCTGGCAGAGTAGTTTGCTGTGTGCAATGATGAATCTGCCATGAATTCCGCTGCTGCCACTAACCTTCTTAAGTCATGGTGGGTTCTCTCCTCCTCTGGGGGGATCCTCGCCTGAAGTTGGCGCAGCCAAAGCAATGAAGTCCTAGTGAAAAAGTAGTTAGAAATGGCTGCCTTGATTGCCCATGCTGAGTCCTGGTGTGTCCTGCGGAAGGTGAGTTCTGCCTTCTTATCTTCTGACTTCAGGGCCTCCGCCGCATCCCCGGATACCATGGATGGTGAAACAAGAGCTGCTAGAGGTTCATCCACTATCGGGACCTCTATTACCTCCAATAAGGCTGGATCTATGTTGAACAGCTTCTTGTCTGTCCTCCCCATTGGAAGGAAGGCCCCTGGCATCCCCAAATTATTCCAAATTGTATCAAAGAGAGGGGGACAGGGAATAAATTATCGTGTGTAAGTGGGCTGCGAAAACACCCTGCTGTTTGTGTCCTGACATGTTGAGGGTCCCTCTTGGGGAAGCCTTGGTCTCTTAATCTTTGTAGTGCTGCTGGCCTTGTGGAGCAAGGATTTGAATAGAGACAGATTGAAAAGACCCATGAATGGTGGAGGATCTGGGGATATATCATCATGCTCTGAAAGCCCCTGATCCGTTTGCTCATAGTTCTCCACAGGAGACTTCCTGCTTCTGGAGTAACAAGAAGGGGAAATTGATTCCTGGTATGCTGAGGCTTCCTCTTGTGAAAGGTAGGAATGGCCTCTTGAAGCTACAGACCCGACTCTGGACCTATGATGTCTTGAAGAGGCCATGGCCTGAGCAACGGCCTTAGATATCAGGGATTGTAAGTGTTCCGATGACAAGGCTCCCTGATTATCTGAGGGACTAGGCCCTGTTGCTGAGTGTGTGTCAGGTGCCCCCAGGCTTTTGGGCCCTTTGCTTAGGGGGAATCTGTCTGCCTGCTCTGTGTCAGCCTCTGTTCCCAGAGGTTCTTGACTAGGCTGCAGCGGGCCAAATATTTCTTCCTCCATGTAAGCAGGTGGGACTAAGCCATCTCCTGCTGTACTTTGTCTCTTTTCGGCTCTAGAGAATTGTTTCTCCAGAGCCAGGTGGTGATGCTTGGTCTCCTTATCCGCTGCCTTGGAGGATCTTTTGCAGATATTGCTTTGGCCTTGATCCTGCCCGCTGCCTCCTGGTTGGAGGATCTTGGCCTCTTGCATCCAGGAGGACTAATGGAGGAGTCCTGCGCTCTCTGGGCAGCGTTGGTGTCTGTCATTGGCAGAAGAGATATCTCAGCGTAAGACTGAGAGAAATCTCTGTTAAGAGGCTTGTTAATGGGCCGGTCTAGGGCAGAGAACAATCTGGTAGTGATTGGAAATAGTTCCTGTGGTGATGCCAATTAATGATACAGACACCCACTGCGCTCTCCTGTATCAGCCTCTGTTGTGTCACTGGCAGGGATATATCACCCTTGTGGGAGCCAGACAATTGTCCTGTCTCTCCTTCTCCTTTTCTTTTAAAAGGTGGCAGATCGCCTATGGGCCGGGTTGTAGGTGACTAGGTAGGAGCGAAGAATTGCCTTAATTCAATGAGAAGGAGTTTTAAGCAAAGGTGGGGCAACACGCTTTCCTGCTTTCCCCCTCCCACCGTTTAACCACTCTGGTCCTATTCTGTCCTGGAGAAGAGGAGATCTATAATTGCTCTGGAGGTTGCTTTGAAAGAATTTCCAATTGGTTTGAAAAGAATGCGGGTTGAATGCTTAGTTCCCTCCCCTCCGCTCCAGAGGCCACGTGGAGCCAAAATGCCGACCGGTCTCTCTTTTCAGTCTCCGCCGGTTCGCTGAATCTCCAGAAAGCCGCACGGAGCTTTGTTTACACTCCGCCGATCAGCTGGCCTTCAGGGAAGCTGCGCGGAGCTAATACTATTCTCCGCCGATCAGCTGGACTTCGGGGAAGCCAGGGGAGTCCTGTTTGCTCTCCGCTGATCAGCTGCTGGGGGGGGAGGAGATTCCTTCCTTCGCTGTAGAGAGAACAAGCGGTTCCAAAATGGCAACTGGCTCTTAATCTTCTCTCCGACGATCAGCTGAGACTAGCCGAGAATCAGCTGCGGTTAGAGCAAGCCTGCGGCTGCTCCGCAATCAGCAGGGATGGCAAACGAACGGCATTCGTATTGCACTCCCCCTTTGGAAAAGACAAGAAATAGAGAAAAAAATACGACCTGATCCTGGAGCCAAGGGAAATGTGTCCTTTTGGCTAGAGACTAAGTCGAGACTGGAGGGAGGTCCCAGGAAGAGAGGCATGGCACATTTGGCTGACTTAGTTTATGGGCAGAAGACAAGCAAAACCCATTGGTGGATTCTCCACTCATCATGCTGGAGAAGGGACAAATTTCTGGATAGACATGAATAAATGGTCTAAAAAATTAAACAAAAAATGTAATATTGTTTCAACTCATCTTTTATTTCAGGGGTGTCAAACTGGCAGCCACAGGCCCGATACGTCATGTGCAGGCCATGCCCATTCTGACTCTGCAAAGGCAAAAAAGTCACAATATATCACATGACGTGATTGAGTTTGACACCCGTGTTTTATTTGATAAAGAGTGACTTACTTGTATAAGTGAGAGATTGATTCTTTGAACTTTTGCTGAAGTGCGACTGTCATCCTCTTTAAAAAATAGCAAGATGTTTTTTATGCTAAGTCTCCAATATGTAGCCCTTGACTTACCACCATGATTGAACCTGCCAACTTATGATCATAAATTGTGACAATCGTAAAGTGGGACATCATGCGATCAACCTGATTTTTACAACTCTTTTGCTGGGATTGTTAAGCAAATTCAGTGATTGTTAAGGAAAGATGCGTTGTCTTACCTGAACGCCTTTTCTCAGCATGATGATGTAGAATCCACCGGTGGGTAATCTCAGCCTTCCTGCTCAGTTGAGACTAAGTCAGAAATTTAGCCACGCCTCCTTCTGGGCTGTACCTTCCCAGTTTTTGACAGAGGCGAAGCAAAACATGACGAAGTCCGACGCAATGACTCCTCCTACCATGACACAGGCCCAGACAGCCATGAAGGGTTGGTGTGGATTCTACATCATCATGCTGAGAAAAGGCATTCAAGTAAGACAATGCCCCTTCTCCAGCATTATGAGTGTAGAATCCACTGGTGGGACATACCAAAGCCGCTCATGTCCCTACGGGGGGGGGAGTCTGGGCATGTGTCCCACGAGAACAAACTACTTGTTGTAGAACCCTCCTACCAAACGAGGCATCCAGAGATGCAAATTTATCAAGTTTGTAATGCCTAATAAATGCCAAAGGGGAGGACCAAGTCGCTGCCCTGCATATCTTAACGGATGCCTGGGTAGACCAGGCCGCTGATGTAGAGCACTGTGTGTGGAGTGAGCAGTGATGTGTGTAGGGACCGGAAGGGACTGCAAAAGATAGGCACAGGCAATGCATGCCTTAATCCACCTTCCGATGGTTCAAGAAGAGACCTTCTGACCCATTGAAGAGGGTTGGAAAGACACAAACAGGGCCTTTGACTTACGAAAAGTAGAGGTTCGCTTAACGTAATAGCACAGAGCCCTGCGCACGTCTAGTTTATGCCACTGTTTCTCCAGTCTATGTGATGGATTAGGGCAAAAGTCCGGAAGAACCAGATCTTGGGACCTAAGGAACAAGGTATTAACCTTCAGAATAAAGGACGGGTCCAATCTAAGGACCACTCTATCCTCAAAAGAAGTACACAAGTCACTCCTGACTGAGAGTGCAGCCAGTTCTGAAATACATCTGGCCGATGTGATTGCGACTAAAAAGGCGACTTTCAGAGAAAGGAAGTGTAGTGAATAAGACTGGATGGGTTCGAATGGAAACGAGATTAGTCCTTGCAACACCCGTGGCAGATCCCAAGAGGGATAACGGTGAACCGCAGGTGGCCTGGCGTTAGTTGCCCCTTTGAGAAAGGTGCCTACTACTGGGTGTTGCGCTAATGGGGCTAGATTGTCGCAAGTACTGTTGACAAGGCCGCTACCTGCCTATGAATAGTGCTAGGTGATCATCCTTTATCCATACTTTCCAACAGATAATCTAAGATGTTAGGAATGATGACCAACAATGGCCAGAGTTGATGCCTAGTGCACCACATACAAAAGTTCTTCCACGTGGCATCATAAATCCTATTAGTCGAGGGGCGCCTGGAGGATTGGATCATCGAGATCACCCCGGAAGAATAGGATTGTCTGGCTAAATTTTCCCACTCAAGTGCCAGATGGCCAACTGGAGCCACTGAGGATCCGGATGCTGAAGGGCCCCTGTCTGAGGGAGATGCAATCTGGAGGAATCCTTCACAGCAGTGAGATTGAAAGTTCCACAAGGTCGGTAAACCACAATTGCCTCAGCCAGTGTGGGACAAGTAAGATGATTTCCGCCTGCTCCTGAAGCAGTTTGCAGATGGTCGCCGGTATCAATGGGAAGGGAGGGAAGGCGTACAGCAGTCCTCTGGGCCACTCGCTGCAAAGAGCGTATGTTCCCTCCACCCCCGGGGATGGGAACCTGGTAAAGTATCTGGGCAGTTGGGAGTTTTTCGGGGAGGCAAATTGTGGTTCAATTGTGGTTGGCCGAACCTGACCGAGATCTCCCTGAACAAAGCTGGGTCCAGACGCCACTCCGAGTGATCAACCGTAACCCTGCTTGGGAGTCTGCTTGGTGATTCGCTTCCACCAATATGTGCTCTGCTCTGATGGATCTTAGATTGGACTCTGCCCAAGAGTCCAGGCCGTGAGCTCCTAGCATTAGAGACCTGGACCGGGTCCCTCCCTGCCTGTTGACGTGTGCCTTGGCTGCCACGTTGTCCGTCAGTATCAGAACGTGGTTTCCCACCACTATGGTGGAGAATTGATGGAGTGCCAGATGAATGGCTCTGAGTTCGAGCCAGTTTATGTTGTGGGTTAAGTCTGAACGGGATCATTGACCATGCGCTAAACGAGTCTGGAGGTGAGCGCCCCAGCCAAACAGGCTGGTGTCTGTGGTCAAGGTGAGCCTGGCAGGTTCCTTGAAGAGGGACTCCGTTTACTGCCGATGAGGTCCACCACAGAAAATATGACAATATCTGGTGTGGAACCCTCACCCTCCTGGTGGAGGAACTCACGTTCCATTTCTGGAAGGGGAGAAGAAACCACTGGAGGTTTCTGGAATGTAGTCTGGCCCACGGGACGATCCCCATACAAGAGATCATCTTCCCCAACAGTTGAGACAGTTGGACCAGAGGGACTACCTTCTCTCTCCGAATCCGGTGGACAAGAGTCTGAATGCTGTTCCTGCGATCCTGAGAAAGGAAAACCTTGCACAGGTTTGAATCTATTATCTCCTCTAGGTGGAGGAGGCGAGTTGAAGGGATTGTGTGACTCTTCTGGAAGTTCACGGAAAACCCATGATCCTGAAGAATATTGATGGTGACTTCCAGATCCGACTGAGCCGAATGGAAGGAACTGGATTGGATAAGTATATCGGCCAGATAACATTGTATGTGCACCGGAATCATTCTCAGATGGGCTGCCAAGACTGCTAAGATCTTTGTAAATACCCGAAGGGCTGAAGAAAGGCCAAACGGGAGAGCCTTGTACTGAAAATGCCAGTGCGCATAACAAAACCGGAGGAATTTGCTGTGTTCGGGGAAGATCGGGATGTGAAGGTAAGCCTCCGTTAAATCTACAGAGGAAAGGAAATCCCCTTTTCTGATGCTGGCGAGAATGGACTTGAGAGTTTGCATCTTGAATCTTTTGTAGGTCAAGAAGTAGTTTAGACATTTCAAGTCCAATATCGCCCTCCATCCTCCTGAGGCTTTTAGCACCACGAACAGAATGAAGTAAAATCCCTGTCCCCTGTTCCATGGGCACTGGCTCTATGGCCTCTATCTCCAGTAGGTGGGAGATGGCCGTGGATACCAATCAGCTTTGGTGGTGTTTCTTGTGTTGGGGCATTGTAGGAAGCATTCTGGAGGAATGGACAGAACTCCAGGCAAGACCATGTCTTATGGTATCTATCACCCAAGAGTCTATGGTGGTGACCTCCCAAGTGTCGCTGAATAGAGACAGGCAGCCACCTATGGGAGAGTCTTCCTTGGCATCACTTATTCCGCTTGTACGGGTGACCTCCAGAGTCCCGGAAGGGTCGTTTGGACTGGTACTGTCCCTTGGCTCCCGGGTTCTGGCAGTCCTCCTGTCGATCCTGTCTAGGAGGAAAGGATCGAGAGCCTCTGGGCCATTCCCAGGACTCCCTGCCCGAAAGGGCTGCCTCCAATCCCAGGTACCTCCTGTATGAAAGGGCTGTCTACGGAAGTCCTGTTGAGGCTTTCTGTCCGACCTCTTAGAGGGGTGAGCAAGCACCTTACGCTTGTCCTTTCTATGAGATACGGCTCGAGAACTGGGCCAAATAGATGTGTTCCGCGATATATGGCGGTCGATAGACGCCACTTGGATTTCAGGTCGGCCCGCCACTGTTTCAACCACAGGTCTGCGGGACGCGACTGTGACCGCAATGGATCTGGCGGAGTACCTGGCAGAGTGGAGTGACACGTCTGCCACATATTCAGACACTGCAAATAGTTTGCCTAATGTCTGTTGTGCTCGCACCTGATCAGGAGGGATGAGAGCCTGGATCTCACGGAGCCACATGATGGACGCCCTGGCGAAAAAAGACAATGATGTGGCTGCCTTGATTGCCCATGCCGAGGCCTGGTGAGCTCTGCAGAGGGAAAACTCGAATCTCTTCTCCTCCACTTTCTGGGCCTCTGCCATATCTCCTGGAATTGTGGATGTAGAAAATAAAGAAGTTAATGGAGTGTCCACAATAGGCACCTCCAGGAGGGAAGAAAGGGAAGAAGAAACATTGAAAAGCTTCTTTTCAGTTCCGCTGGGAGAGGGGAGAGTGGCCAATGAAGACCATTGTTTTTCCACCATACTGCGGAAGAAGTTTGGGCATGGAATTTGTTTCTCCTCCACTACCTGCTCTGAGAACAAAGGGTTCGAATCCTGGGCAGAGGAGGTAGGTTTAGGGTCCTGTTCAGGAGTAAGGTTGGCCGTGGTACAGGCCTTCATGAGTAATGACCTAAATAGGGAAGGGTTGAAGAGACCCAATGTTGGTGACGAATCCAGAGATGCCTCCTCGTCCTCTGACATGGCTATGTCAACCATCTCAAGGTCCACATATCCCTCCTCTCCTAACTGAGAGGATGTCTCAGAATTGCCAGAACTGGTTAACAGGGTATGACTTGCTTGACGTAGAGATATTTGTAGAGGAGGTGGCACCTGTGAGGGTCGTTGACCCATGGAGGAGGCCATATATTGTGCAAATGCGTGATGCATAAAGGCCTGAAATTGATCTGACCACGTCTTGTTGTTCTGTGTGATGGATGCCGCTGCCATGGGGGTATACGTGGCTTCAGGACCCTGTTGTGTTGTGGAAGAGGAGGAAAGAGGGGGACCAACATGTCCAGTTTCCCCGAGGAGACCATGCCCTAGGGGCATCGTGAGAAGGCGCGAATTGAGGCTCAAATGGGGAGCGGTCCAGTGAAACGGGGGGAACCACTTCTGCTTCACTGGACATGAGTCTTTGAGCTCTGGAGAACTCCCTCTCCAGCGCCTGATGTCTCCTCGAGGCCTCTCGCTCAGCTGCCTTGGAAGGCTCTTTAGTGGATGAGGCCTTTGCCTTGGCTTTTTTCTTTCCCCCCCCCCCGCGTCCAATTCAGATGATCTGTGCTTTTTTTGTGTGGAGGGAACATCAGAGCCCTGTGATGGCTGAGGAGATGCACTGTCTGCCATTGTCCCCTGGATATTCCGAGGAGATGCCCAGGAAGGGGGGGAGGAAATAAACACGCAGACCTGGTTGTCAGAGAGGGAAATCCCATGCTCTGAGCAACAACAATGGCAAACAGCCAAACAGTTCGCTAGAACTGCCTGTTTGGGCCTTGCGGCGCGGCGCCACAAACTAATTGGGACAGGTGGAATCTAACTGCAATTCCCCCTCGTTGAGTTGAAAGTTAAGAAAGAAAAGAGAGTTCCTTCCAAAAGGTTGAGGATCCTTGCAAGTAATAGAGATGGTCAATAATTGAAATTCAAAATGGCATCCGTGCCACTTCACTTGTTGCCTCTTAGAAAGTGAGGAGAGGTCAGTGACCCCTATGTAGAAAGAGCACTGGAGTATGTCCCCCCATTCCGAACCTGCCACAACAGGCCAAGGTAAGGGCTTAGATAGAGCCCAGTTGCTCACTAAAGTGCACGAGGCCTTTTCAAAATGGCGGCCGCACTTAGTAATGCTCCCAAAATGGCGGCCGTGCCAAAATTAACGGCCAACTGAAAAGTGGCCTGGTCTTATCAGGCCCTGAGGGAGCTCTGCCTGCTATCTAGAGGCTTTTCTCTTCGCTTTGAAGCAAGAAAGAAGTATAACTTGCTGTTATGACACGCAGCCTCCGCTGTGATCCGGATCGACTGCTTCAATCGAGGCCTCGCGGCGACGGTGTGCTCCAGATGAGGCCGTCTGGCCTCTCAGGGCTCTGAGGGAAACCCCCAGGCAAGGCAAACCCTCGTTGTCTGCAAATCAGCTTGATTGGAGCTGCTGCTGGTCCGGTGAATCCAGAATGGCAAAAGGCAGCTTGTATGGAGCCTGTAAGGTTCGCTAGAGCCGGAGCTGCAGCTAGCTGCAAGTAAATATCCCTTCAAATTTGGAGTCAAATTGTTGAAAAGACTAATTTAAGATAATTTTGAATTTTGGAAATATTAAGCTAATCAATTCACTACTATCTGATTCAACCTAATCTAAACGGAGGAGCCAAAACTAATTGCGTCCTGCTGAGTTAAGACTAAGTCAAAAACTGGGAAGGTACAGCCCTGAAGGTCCATATACATATAAATACATTAACACAAAAATCAACAAGGCCTATTTAGCAAAAAGCCATTCCTCAACCTAAGTTCTGCTACAGTTTTCTTAACATGGATGGTTAATATGAATCCCACCTTTTCAAATTGATTAAAAAAAATCAGTAAAATATTATTAAAATATCCCTGAAGTTAAGGCTGTGGAACTTTGAGATCCAGTACTCTAAGCAAAAGGAGATCAGAAACAAGTCTTCTTGAAAGTAAGCTTTCAAAAATGATTTAATTGATAGCTCCCAATGGAGTCTTAGAATTCTACTTATTAATTCCATTTCAGGAAATCTTTTGGGCCAAAACAGGCAGCTCTTACTGTTACTGCACTTTGTAGTTTACAGTTATTATCCTGCATTTAAATAAAATTTTAAGTGATAATATTTTCTGAGACAGGGAACACTTGAGAATACACAGACAGTTAAAAACTGTTCTGCATGTTTAAATGAAATCTTGCTTACAACAAATCAGGAAGCCCTCCTGCGGACTATGAATATGACAGTCACAGGTGTCTTAGGCTCTTCTGTACAAGCAACTCCACCTGTAAGCAGCATGGTTGTTAAACACATCACATGATTGTGCAGACTTATGATATCCATTCCAGCTGTAGTCATGCAATGAATCACTGCATAGTTGTTAAGCGCAATGTCACATGACTACAACTTGCATCCTCCTGCCAGCTTCCATATTGATTTTGCTTGTGGAAAGCCAGTTGTGAAGGCTGCAAATGATCACGTGACAACGGGATGCTGCGACCATCAGAAATGGTGCAAACTGCCAAGTGTCCAAAATATGATCACATGACTGTGTAAATGGTACAATGGCCACAACTTCAAAAACAGGCCATAAGTTTCCTTATTCAACCGTGTAGTTACTGGTCCCTTAACAAGTAGATAGTAAGTGAAGACCACCTATACTAACTAAATCTGCCATTCCACCTAAATTTAAACACTTTTGCTTTTTTCCTCATGAGGATATACAAGCTAATACATGTATTATATACATGGAAGGGGCGTTGTCTTACCTGAATGCCTTTTATTTATTAGACTTAGACTTATAAGCCGCTCTTCTCCAGGGGACCCAGAGCGGCTTACAACATAGATAATAACAATCGCATTAAAGTCAGCATGATGGTGTAGAATCCACTTGATTGGGTTATTTCAGCCTTCCTGCTCAGAGAGACTAAGTCAGAGCTTTAGTCATGCCTCCCTTTGGGTGTGTCTTCCCAGTTTTGACGAGGCGAAGGATCCTGACAAAGTCTGACGCAATGACTCCAAAATACACAATAAAAAATGATAATACACAAGCCTAGACAACTATCCAAGGGACGGTGTGGAATCTACACCACCATGCTGAGAAAAGGCGTTCAGGTAAGACAACGCCCCTTCTCCAGCATGGTGGATGTAGAATCCACTTGATTGGGACATACCAAAGCCCCCCCATGTCCCTAAGGGAGGGAAGGTCTAGGCTAGTGACTCCCTAGAGGAAACGCCCTGTTGAAGAACCCATCTGCCAAATGCGGCGTCCGCCGCAGCAAACCTATCGATCTTATAGTGTGTAAGGAAAGATGATGGAGACGACCAAGATGCCGCCCTGCAAATCTCCTCCACAGAAGCCTGGGTAGACCAGGCCGCAGAGGTCGCTATGCTGCGCGTGGAGTGAGCTGTGATACGAGACGGGACCAGAAGTGACTTCGACGCGTAGGCCCTAGCAATGCAAGCCCTGATCCACCTGCCAATGGTGGAAGAAGAGACCTTCCTGCCCATGGCAGAGGACTGAAAAGAGACAAACAGGGCCTCCGACTTGCGAAAAGTCGAAGTATGCATTATGCAAAGACGCAGAGCCCTGGGTACATCTAGCTTGAACCACTGGCGTTCTAGACGGTGAGAAGGATTTGGACAGAAACTTGGCAAAACTAAATCCAATGACCTATGAAAACCGGTGTTCACCCTGGAAATAAAAGAGGGGTCTAATCTAAGGACCACTCTGTCCTCATCAAAGGTACAGAGATCATCTCTGACTGAGAGGGCAGCCAATTCCGAAATCCTTCTGGCCGAAGTGACTGCAACTAAGAAGGCAACCTTCAAGGAGAAAAAATGCAGAGAGCAAGACTGGAGAGGCTCGAAAGGAGCGGTGGTTAAGGCCTGCAACACAGTAGGTAGATCCCAAGAAGGGTATCTATGTACTGAGGGAGGACTAGAATTGGCCGCCCCTTTGAGAAAGGCGGAGATAGCTGGGTGATGTGAAAGCGGACCCAGATTGTCACAAGTGAGGACTGAGGACAAGGCCGCAACCTGCCTACGGATGGTGATAGTGGACAGGCCCTTGGAAATGCCCTCCAAGAGATAATCTAAAATATTAGGGACTGTACTGAAAGGGGGTCCAATTTGTGTGAGATGCACCACTGGCAGAAGTTTCTCCACGTGGCGTCATAGACCCGGTTTGTTGAAGGGCGTCTAGAAGCCTGAATCATAAAGATCACCCCCGAGGAATAGGCCTGTTTAGCTAGACTCTCCCGTTCAAGTGCCAAGCGGCTAATTGAAGCCATTGGGGGTCTGGGTGCTGGAGTTCCCCCTGGCTGAGAGCTACTCGGTCTGGAGGAAACCTCCACGGAGGAGACAGGGACAGATCTACTAGATCTGCAAACCACGGGCGTCACGGCCAATATGGAGCAACCAATATTACTTCCACCTGCTCCAGGATCAGCCTGTGAATGGTGACCTGTAATAGGGGAAGGGGAGGGAAGGCATAAAGCAGACCCTCTGGCCACTTGCACCGGAGAGCGTCCATCTCCTCGGCCCCCCTTGCCGGATATCTGGTGAAGAATCTGGGGAGCTGGGTGTTGGAAGTGGAGGCAAACAGATCCAGGCATGGCCTGCCGAACCTGCTCGCGATCATCTCGAACAGTCTCGGGTGCAGGCACCACTCCGAGTGGTCCACAGTCGCCCTGCTCAGGGAGTCTGCCTGTCGGTTTGCCTCTCCCGAGATGTGTTCTGCTCTGACTGAGCCCAAGTTGGCCTCTGCCCATAACCCTAGTTCCATGGCCTCCAACCGGAGAGCCCGGGAATGTGTCCCTCCCTGTTTGTTGACGTGAGCCTTGGCTGCCACGTTTTCCGTCAGGATCAACACGTGCTTCCCTGACACTAGGAAGGAAAAATGAAGGAGAGCCAAATGAACCGCCCTGAGTTCCAGCCACTTTATGTTTTGTTTGAGGTCCACCCTGGACCATCGTTCCTGTGCCAAATGGTTCTGAAGGTTGGGCCCCCAGCCGAACAGACTGGCATCTATGGTTAGGACGAGCCTGGAGGGCTCCTTGAAGATGGTGCCCTTGGACATCACTGAGAAGTCCACCACTGGAGGGATGAGAGAATGTGGGGTGGAACCTGGACCCTCCTGGTGGAGGCACTGAGGTTCCGCTTCTGAAAGGGGAGGAGGAACCATTGAAGGTTCCTCGAGTGCAGTCTTGCCCACGGGACTATCCCCGTGCAAGATACCATACTCCCCCAGGAGCTGGGACAGTTGGACCAGAGGAACCGTCCTTGCCCCCCGAATCAGGGATATTAATTTCCGGATGCTGACCCGGCGTTCCAGGGAAAGGTAGACCCTGCAAAGGTAAGAATCTATCAGGGCTCCTAGATGGAGGAGCCGCTTTGTGGGAACTGTGTGACTTTTTTTTTTTTTTTAAATTCACAGAAAAGCCGTGATCCTGTAGGACTTGAATGGTGGTAGCCAGATCTGACCTTGCTAATCGTAGGGACCGGGCCTGGGCAAGGATGTCGTCCAGGTAACACTGTACGTGCAACAGCTTCATCCACAGGTGGGCCGCCGACACTGCCAGGACCTTCGTGAAAACCCTTGGAGCCGAAGACAGGCCAAACGGAAGAGCCCTGTATTGATAATGCCGGTGTGCGTAACAGAAGCATAGGAACCTGCGGTGCTCCTGGGAAATTGGGATATGGAGATAAGCCTCCGTGAGATCTATGGAGGAGAGAAAATCTCCCTTCCTGATGTCGCCAGGATGGACTTTAGGGTCTGCATTTTGAACCGTCTGTAAACCAGAAATCGGTTCAGGCCTTTTAGGTCCAGTATCGCCCTCCATCCTCCTGATGATTTGGGGACCACGAACAGGATGGAGTAGAAACCTTTGCCAATTTGATCCCTTGGGACTGCCTCTATGGCCCTGATCTCTAGAAGGTGCGTGATGGCAGAGGTGACCAATCGTGCTTTTGAGGGGTTTTACGATACCGGACACTGTAGGAAGCGGTCGAGGGGAAGCGACTGAAACTCGAGAGCCAGACCCTGTCTGATGGTGTCTCTGACCCAAGAGTCGGAGGTGGTCTGCTCTCAGACCTGGCAAAACTGTTCCAGGTGTCCCATCGGGATGTCCCCATTGGCGTCACTTAGAGCGTCTGTAGGGACGACCTCCTGAACCTCTGAAGGGACGTTTGGCCTGTGACTGACCCCTGGCTCCACTGTTCAGGCGGTCCTATTGACGATCCTGTCTCTGAGGAAAGGAACATGAGCCCCTGGGCCAATCCCAGGGCTGCCCTGCCCGAAAGGGCTGTCGCCATTCCCAAGAGCCAGAAGGGCGGAAGGACTGCCTGCGAAACTCCTGCTGAAGACGCCTGTCAGACTTCTTAGAGGGGTGAACCATGACATTGCGCTTGTCCTTACCCTCGACCACAAAAGGATTGAGGATTGGGCCAAACAAGTCCTTGCCGACGTACTTGGCAGTGGAAAGACCCCATTTTGCCTTTAGATCGGTTCTCCATTGTTTTAACCACAGTAGTCTACGAGAGGCCACTGTGGCGGCGATGGATCTGGCCGAACACTTGGCCGAATGTAGAGACGCATCGGCCATGTACTGGTGTACTCTGACCTGATCTGGGGGAACCGAGGCCTGAAGGTCGCGAAGCCACATGATGGCTGCCCTGGTGAAGAATGAGGCAGATGTCGCAGACTTTATGGCCAACCCCGAGGCCTGATGAGCTCGTCTAAAGGAGAACTCGAACTTCTTGTCCTCCGCCTTGAGAGCCTCTGCAGTGTCGCCTGGAGAGGCGGAAGTAGAAAACAGAGAAATTAAAGGGGAATCAACAGATGGAACCTCCAATAAAGAAGTGAAAGAAGGAAAAAACATTGTACAGCTTCTTTTCCATACTGCTTTCCTTTGGAGCTGAGGGCAGAGAGGACCACTGAGTCTCCACTGCATCCCGAAAAACCAGCGGGCAAGGAATCTGTTTTTGTTCAACAACCTTCACCGCAAATAAAGGATTAGACTCCTGTTTGGCGGAGGTAGAAGGCTTCTCCTCCTGAACTGAGGTCTGGTTGGTGGTGTTGCAAGCCTTCAGCTAACAAAAACAGGTGGTCAAGCAAACTCCCCACTCCAATCGCGGGTCTGGAGACCTGTATCCCATACCAATCCACTAACTATTGTTCCTTAATCAACAATTATTATAATAATTATGTCTTATTTAATTCTTTTCAATAATATAACCACATATATATGGGTAAATCCGATCTGCCCTGTCAGCAAGGGCCTAGCCAAACAACAAAAATCCAGCCTAACCGGCCTGAAGTACTCTAGAGGTCAAGAGGCGTCCGCCTATGCCTCTCAGTTTTAACTGTGAATACAGAAAAAATCCCCCCGTTCGGACTTGTCAGCACAAGTCAAGGCAAACTGCAAGAAATTTATCAGCCTAGTAGGCCTTGGACACCTATGGGTCTCTCAAAATGGCAACCGCCTGGTGACCACACGGCCAAAATGGCGGCCGCAACTCCCATATCTCCCCACAACGACAAGGGCGAGCAAAAGGGAGAAGGAAGACGAATTTTGGGCCAGGGCTGTTAAATAAAAATGCCCGCTTCCCCCCCCCCATTGAGAGAAACTTGCGGTTTGGGAGAAGGCTCCGTCGAAATCCGGAGGGAAAAGGCCATTGCCTGAAAACTGCGTTGCAATTCTCCTGCTGCAGAGTGAAGATCTCTGAAGAAAATGCCGGTAAAAGGCAGCGGAGGGCCGCGATCATGGGAAGCAGCCTGGATCGGGTATGGGAAGTACCCGAGGATCCGGCTTGAAAGGCCTAAAGGCCGGAAAGGGGGGGAGCAGAGCCCTTTCAGAGCCCAACAGGGCTCCAATCCTCAAAAAGGACAGAGTCCTTGCCTAAATAGCCAAAACCAGAACCGTTTAAAATTTAGATAATTTGAAAAAATATTTTTTGAGAAAAAAAACCAATTAAATCTAATTTAAAGGAAAAAAACCTATGGAGCAAAAAAAAACCTGCGTTCTGCTGAGCCTAAGACTAAGTCAAAACTGGGAAGACACACCCAAAGGGACACATGACTAAAGCTCTGACTTAGTCTCTCTGAGCAGGAAGGCTGAAATAACCCAATCAAGTGGATTCTACATCCACCATGCTGGAGAATGAGATTATTTTAGCATAAAGAACATCAAGTCTTTCTGAGATGTTCTATAACCGTGGTGGTGAACCTATGGCATGCGTGTCACAGGTGGCCCTCGGAGCCCTCTCTGTGGGCACACGTGCCATTGCCCCAGTCTTAGGCCTTCAGCTGGGTTTTATAAAACCTTTTCGCTTTAGGCCTTCACCGCCATGTGCAAAAAAAAAAAGGTTCAATCAATCAATTTTAACTTCTTGGGGGGGAAAAAAAGATCTCGCAAAGTTGGAATTGATTGATTGAACTTTTTAGTCCCACCCAGTCTGCTGTTACCACCGCAGCCATACCCACCATATGGGCCAAGCCCACCCAATGGGCCACACCCAATTGGTACCCGACGATACATAAGTGGGTTTTTGGTTGCAGTTTGGGCACTCGGTCTCTAAAAGGTTCACCATCACTGTCCTATAATTTTGGAAATGGTTAAATAAATAATGAAACATGTGTTTTAAAAAAGCTTCCTTGCCTTGCATAAAACTATGCAACCAAATTTATTGCTCTGTAAATTGTTAAAAGTAGAATTGAATAATTAGCAGTATTCATAAGCTTTGTATAGACATTTTTAAATTGGCATCAAAAATAATGTCAACTAGTGTTGCTGTATTTTTTGTTTATAATTCTACCCAATTTCTTTTACAAAGCAATCAAAATTCCAAACCTAACAGGCATTAACATTTGTTGATCATTAATTGCTCAAGTCATTATAAAAGCAGCATAACCCTCCCTTAAGTTATCTAAAGGCAATAATTTGCCTTTTATTTTCTCCCATACTTAATCAGCTAATGGTTAACTTTCACAGCTAACTTTCACAATAGATCATCAGCTGTAATGCAATAAAAGAGAATTTCATTTAGAAAGATATACATCCTCGAAGTTCACATAATACGGTAGTGGTACTCTTCAAAACTAGGAACCATCTGAAAATGTGCTTCTAAGCAACACAAAACAGGAGCATGACTGTCACTTATCTTTTGTGCAAGAAAAAGACACTGCAATGGCATGGCTCTTGGATCAAAAATGTAGTCAGTGAAGACTTTCCATTGTTATCTAGCATCATTCTGATACATTCTTCCTTTTTAGAAATACACTCTGAGCTCCCTTAAAGGCACATATTTGGATGAAGCAAGGACATTCTATACTTAATTTATTTCCTAGTATTAGCAGACCACATTCACAACAGAAAAAGGAACAGAGTGAACTGTAACATTTCCATCTCTCAAACAAGCTTCTTAAGAGAGCAACACACATCTAGTTTACTGGAAAAGATTACAAGCCTTTTAAAAATGTTTAATAGAAAGAAATTATCCACTAAGTATAAAAGAATTCCCAAGAAAACAATGTTCAGCCACTTCCATACCATTCTCAGGAGCTGAGTTTAATTGAAGAAAAACTTTACTATAGCTCAAATGAATATACATTTAGACCTTTACAGTGTCATAAATACCATTACACGATCTACATAAATAATAGTGCAAAATATAATTAAAATGACCTGAGTTTGAAATGTAACACATACCAGATGTCCAAGTATCTTCATAAGTCATACTATTGCAAATAATAACAATAATAAAATGTCTTTTTTATCTTTTTTCCAGAGCAAATTTTACTGAATCATTTCTCTTTTTTTTAACTGTAAAGTTGGTCAGAGACCATGATTAAGGTATATTTGATATCTCTGCAGAGGTCTGATCTGTTATTATTCAATAAACCACCTCAACTGAACTATTTCCCCAATTGGGGCCCCAAACTGACTGGCAGAGCCACATCTTTAGGCCCTTACAAAAAGATAGGGTTGGGGGCCAACCTCATATTGAGGGGGGAGGCAAAATGTTTCAGAAGGCAGGAACAACAGCAGAAAAGGCCCTCTTCCTGGACCCCACCAGCTGGAATAATCAGGCTGACAGGACTCTCAGCATGCCTTCTAGCTATTCTGTCCAAATTTAATTTGGATTTGCCATATTTTAAAATACTCTAGACAGTAACCCTACATTGTAGTTTTCCTTTGCAGTTAAGACTCCAAATTTTGAGAGAAATGAGAAGGGGCGTTATCTTATCTGAACACTTTTTCTCAGCATGATGATGCAGCATCCACCGGTGGGTAATCTCAGCCTTCCTGCTCAGTTGAGACTAAGTCAGAACTTTGGGCGGTGCCTTCCCAGTTTTGACGAGGCGAAGCATCCATGACGAAGTCCGACGCAATAGCTCCTCATATAACTACACCTGCCTAGACTGCTGTTAAGGATGGGTGTGGATGCTACATCATCATGTTGAGAAGGGGCGTTGTCTTACCTGAATGCCTTTTCTCAGCATGGTGGTGTAAAATCCACTGATTGGGTTATTTCAGCCTTCCTGCTCAGAGAGACTAAGTCAGAGCTTTAGTCACGCCTCCCTCTGGGCATGGCTCCCCAGTTTTGATGAGGCAAAGTATCCTGACGAAGTCTGACGCAATGACTCAAAAAAATAAAATTCTAGAGCGAGACCGTATCTTATGGTCTCCCTTACCCAAGAATCGCTGGTGGTGACCTCCCAAATGTCGCTGAAAAGCAATAAGCGACTGCCTATAGGAGGAGTTACCTTGGCATCACTTGGACCCCCTGTAAGGATGGTCCCCGGATCCCCGAAAGGGACATTTGGACTGGAATTGACCCCTGGTTCCAGTATTTTGGCGGTCCTGCTGTCAATCCTGTCTGGGGGGAAAGGATCGAGAACCTCTGGGCCATTCCCAGGATTGCCCGGCCCAAAAGGGCTGCCTCCACTCCCAGGAACTTCCGGCACGAAAGGTCTGCCTGCAGAATTCCTGTTGGAGCCTTCTATCCGACTTCTTAGAGGGATGTGCAAGAATTTTGCACTTGTCCTTTCCCTCTATAAGGTACGGTTCAAGAACTGGACCAAACAGATGTGTTCCACTGTGTGTGGCTGTCGATAGGCGCCAGTTGGATTTCAAATCTGCCTGCCACTTTTTTAGCCACAGGAGCCTGTGAGATGAGACAGTGGCCGCAATGGATCTAGCGGAGTACCTGGTAGAGTGGAGGGATGCGTCTGCCATATATTCTGATGCAGCAACTAATTTCCCCAACATCTGGTATGCATGCACCTGGTTAGGAGGACTCAGGGACTGTAGTTCGCAGAGCACACGATGGATGTCCTTGCGAAAAAGGACGAAGACGTTGCTGCCTTGATCGCCCATGCCGAGGCCTGGCGAGCTCTGTGGAGAGAAAACTCAAACCTCTTGTCCTCCGCCTTTAGGGCTTCTGCCATATCCCCCGGGATTGTGGATGTGGAGAACAGTGAAGTTAGAGGAGTATCCACAGTAGGCACCTCTAGAAGGGAAGAAAATGAAGAAGAAACATTGAAGAGTTTCTTTTCCGTGCTATTGGGAGAAGGCAAAGTGGCCAATGAGGACCACTGTTTCTCCACAGTAGTGCAGAAGACAGTGGGGCAAGGAATTTGTTTCTCCTCCACTACTTGCTCTGAAAACAAGGGATTAGACTCCTGTGCAGTGGAGGTAGATGGTTTAGGCTCCTGTTCCGTAGCCAAATTGGCCATAGTACAGGCCTTCATAAGCAATGACCTGAACAGGGACGGATCAAAAAGACTCGATGTCGGAGCTGGAGCCGGTGCCGCCTCTTCATCCTCCGACATAGGCATGTCTGCTGTCTCCAGGTCCACAGAGACCTGTTCACCTAAGTGAGACGATGTCTCAGAATTACCAGAGCCGGTTAACAGGGCACACCCTGTTTGAGGTAAAGGTGTGGGTGGAGGTGGTGGCACCTGGGGAAACC
This sequence comes from Bothrops alternatus, assembly GCA_034064705.1. NCBI lineage: Eukaryota > Metazoa > Chordata > Lepidosauria > Squamata > Viperidae > Bothrops > Bothrops alternatus. The sequence goes on along the minus strand of JARGCV010000053.1, from coordinate 5,566,206 downwards.
TTTGACCCATGGAGGAGTCCATAAACTGACCGAACGCATGGTGCATGAATGCCTGGAACTGTTCAGACCATATGTCTTGTTGATCTATAGAACGGACTCTAGCTACAGTGGGAGTATACGTGGCTTCAGGGGCCTGATGTGTAATGGAAACAGAAGGAGGAGGAGGAGGAGGGGGACCAACCTGTTCAGTTTCCCCCTGAGGAGACCATGCCCTAGGGGCATCATGAGAAGGCGCGAATTGAGGCTCAAATGGGGAGCGGTCCAGTGAAACGGGGGGAACTATTTCAGCTTCACTGGACATGAGCCTTTGAACTCTGGAGAATTCCCTCTCCAACACCTGATGTCTCCTCGAGGCCTCTCGCTCAGCTGCTTTGGAGGGCTCCTTGTCTTGGCCTTTTTCTTTCCCCCCTGCGTCCAAATCAGAAGATCTGCACTTTTTTTGTGCGGGGGGATCATCAGAGCCCTGTGATCTCTGAGGAGTTGCACTGTCTGCCATCGCACACTGGATATTCCGGATAGTAGATGTCCAGGAAGGGGGGAAATCAGCATGCAGATCTGGTTGTCAGAGAGGGAAGTTCCCACGCTCTGAACAACCGCAATGGCAAACAGCCAGACAGTCCACTAGAACTGCCTGTTTAGGCCCTGCTGGCACAGCACCGTGAACTATTAGGAACAGGTAGATTCCAAATAATTCCCCCTCAGAAAGCAATACAGAAAAGATAATCTGTGTATAGATGTTATCAATTACTGAAATCCAAAATGGTGGCCGCACCCCCTTTGTCCTGTTATTTCCTTGATAAGATGAGGAAATGTGCAAGGGAGTGCTGGAGAAATCCCCCGTGAAAGCCTGACACAGCAGGCTAAATTTAGCAGGGATCAGACCTGATGGTACCACTATGGTACACGAGGGTCCTCAAAATGGTCACCACGCCTATTACTGTAATTAAAATGACGGCCGTGAGCCTCTTCGTCTCCCAAAATGGCGACACCCCGGGGAGAACAGTTCCAATCTATTAAGCCTTCTGAACTGAGAAAGGAATGAGGGAATTTAGGTCAATAATGTCCTTTCTCCCCTTATTTTTAAAGGCCAGATAACTTGCACTTAAGTTGCGCAGCCTCCGCTGCGATCCGGATAGTTTGCACTGGCAGAAACCTCGTGACCACGAGGTTAGCAAAACGAGGTTAGCCACCCAGCCGAGCTCCAGGGAATCCCCAATGACTAAAGGGTTCCGTCTTCAGTGCAAAGCAGCTGATCCGGGGCTAAATTCCTCGGTGATCCGGCACGGCTGAAAATCGGCCCGCAGAGAGCCTGCAAGTGTGGAGTCGAAAGACAACTAAGCTGCCCTTGGAACCTTTTAAATCTAACCAAAACTAAAGCTGACAATTCACAAAGAAACCAAAACCTAACTTCTAAATTCAAATTATTTCCAACAATCCTGAAATGGGCGTTGTCTTACCTGAACGCCTTTTCTCAGCACGGAGATGTAGAATCCACCAATGGGTTTAGACTGTATTCCTGTCCAATTAGATCAAGTCAGCCAAAGTTGCCACGCCCGTCCTGGACCGTAGAGATACCCCAGACTTAACGCGAGCATAGCCATTGACTGACAGCAAGACGTTGTGGCTCATCAACTAACCCTAGGCCTAATGACCTATAAGGGTGGGAGTGGATTCTCCATCTCCGTGCTGAGAAAAGGCGTTCAGGTAAGACAACGCCTCTTCTCCAGCACTTGGAGATGGAGAATCCATCAATGGGACATACCAAAGCCTACTGTCCCTGAGGGTGGGTAGTAGACTGGTCCGGTGTGGCACTTTGATGTAAAACCTGTTGTAGCACTCTCCTACCGAATGAGGCCTCAGCCGAGGCAAACCTGTCAATCTTGTAATGTTGTATGAAAGGAGATGATGAAGTACATGTGGCCGCCCTGCAGACTTCCTCAATGGACGCCTGGGTGGCCCATGCCGCCGGAGTAACTGCACTCTGTGTGGAGTGGGCTGTAACGTGACGTGGAGCCGGCAATGACTCAGATTGGTAAGCCCCGGTAATGCATGCTCTGATCCACCTGCCAATTATGGAAGAGGAAACCTTCTGACCCATGGAGGAGGGATGGAAGGACACGAAGAGGGCTTCTGATTTGTGGAACTCCGCTGTCCTTGAAAGATAGTACCGGAGAGCCCTGCGGACATCCAGACTGTGCCACTGCCGTTCCAGAGCATGTGATGGATTGGGGCAAAAATCCGGCGGCGCTATCTCCTGTGATCTATGGAACAGAGAGTTGACTTTCGGAATGAAAGTGGGGTCGAGTCGAAGGACCACTTGATCCTGGTGGAAGACGCACAGATCATCCCGTATAGAGAGTGCTGCCAGCTCTGAGATACGTCGTGCCGACGTGATTGCCACCAGGAATGCCACCTTGTGGGACAGGTAGCGAACCTCGCACGTCCTCAGGGGTTCAAAGGGGGACTTAGTAAGGGCCTGAAGTACCCGAGGTAAGTCCCATGAAGGGTATCTGTGCATCGAGGGGAGCCTGGTGTTAGAAGTTCCCTTAAGGAATGAGTGAATTAAAGGGTGGTGTCCCAAGGACCCTGCGGGATCACAGTTGAGGACCGTGGAAAAAGTGGCTATGTGTCTGCGCAATGTGTTTGGGGCCAAGCCCCTTTCCAGGCCTTCTAACGGATAGTCCAGTATATGTGGAACCATGAGCTCCGAGAGAGTCAGGTGTCGACCGGAACACCATGATTGAAAATTCTTCCAAGTGGCCTCATAAATACGGTTTGTGGAAGAACGACGGGAGGCCTGGATCACTTTGATGACCCCTGGTGAGCATAGCTCCCGTGACAAGATAGAGCGCTCAAGTGCTAACTGGAGCCATTGGGGCTCTGGGTGGAGAATAGCCCCTTGGCTAAGAGAGACCCGTTCCGGAGGAATCTGCCAAGGGTCTGCTAGAGCGAGGCTCATCAGATCGGCGAACCAATGCCTCCTTGGCCAGTAAGGAGCCACCAGGATTATTTCCGCTCGCTCCCGGAGGAGCTTGCATATTACTGCTGGAATAAGAGGTAGAGGGGGAAAGGCGTAAAGCAGGCCTTGTGGCCATGGGCCCCGAAAAGCGTCCGTTCCTTCCGCCCCTGGGGACAGAAACTGGGAGAAGAACCGAGGCAGCTGAGCTTTGTTCAGGGATGCAAAGAGATCCACAAGTGGAAGATCGAAACGGTGACAGATTTCTCTGAAAATCCTCGGGTGCAGGCGCCACTCCGAGTGATCTACCGTTGTTCTGCTCAGGGTGTCGGCCCGGGTGTTCATCTCCCCAAAATATAGTCGGCCTTGATGGAGGCCAGATTGTGTTCTGCCAATGATCCCAGTAAGAGTGATTCGGTCAGTAAGGCCCGAGATTTGGTGCCCCCGTCGGTTTACGTGAGCCTTGGCTGCCACGTTGTCCATGAGGACCAGTATGTGCCGCCCTTTTATCAGGCTGTGAAAGTGGCGAAGGGCTAGATGTATGGCTCGTAACTCAAGCCAATTTATGTTGTGACGAAGGTCCGAACGAGACCAACGGCCCTGCGGCCACTGCGAGCGAAGGTGCGCTCCCCAGCCAAACAGGCTGGCATCAGTTGTTAGTACTATTCCATCTGGTTCCCTGAAGCATGACCCCTTGAGCGTGGCGCGCGATAGCCACCACGTGAGGGAATGCACTATCTCTTGTGGGAGTCTTAGAGGCGCTGAGGTTCTGTCTCTGGAAGGGGAGCATGAACCACTGTAGTTCTCTGGAGTGGAGCCTGGACCAGGGAACGATCGCTATGGTCAAGATCATCTTGCCTAACAGTTGGGAGAGGCTGACCAGTGTGCCCTTCTGACTCCTACATAATTTGAGGACTGACTCTCTTATGTTGTTTCGGCGTTCTTGGGACAAGTACACCCGACATTCCACCGTGTCTATGATGGCCCCGAGGTGTAGCAGCCTGGTTGTGTGACTTTTTGGAAAATTTATGGAGAACCCATGGTCCTGAATCAGCTTTACCACCCGTTCGAGGTCCGTCAGGGCGGACTGGACGGACGGTGACTGGATTAATATGTTGTCCAGGTAACATTGGACTCTTATGGGAATCATTCGCAGGTGAGCTGCCAAGACCGCCAGGATCTTGGTAAATACCCTGGGAGCCAATGAGAGGCCGAATGGGAGCGCCCTGTATTGGAAGTAGCGTCCCTTGTATGCGAACCTTAGAAAACGGCGGTGGGCGAGAAAGATGGGGATGTGAAGATATGCTTCCATGAGGTTGATAGACATCAGGAAGTCCCCTTTTCTTACGCTTCCCAAGATGGAGCAGAGCATTTGCATTTTGAATTTGCGGTATGTCAGGTGAAAATTTAGGCCTTTGAGATCTAGGATTGCTCTCCATCCTCCTGACGCTTTTGGGATGACGAAGAGGATAGAATAAAACCCCAGACCTCTCTGGTCCGCCGGCACCGGTTCTATGGCTCATATGTTCAGCAGATATTGGACGGCCTCGTTCATTAGATTCTTTTTGGTTCGGCTTCGCGAATAGAGGCAAGATAGGAATCAACTTGGAGGGTGGGACCTGAACTCTAGGGACGTATGGTATTTAATACCCACGCGTCTGTGGTGATGGCCTCCCACTGGTGGGCAAAGAGGGAGAGTCTGCCCCCTATGGGAGGGATCGCCAGAGCGTCACTTGGATCGGCAGAATGGTCAGCCGTTCCCTCGAAAGGGCCGCTTGCCCTGAAATTGCTGTCTAGGTCTGGCTGTCTTCCTGTCCGGTTGCCTCTCCTGTCTGGTTGGGAAGGAACTTGTGAGTTGTGAGTAAATGTACCTAGCCCCTGCCTGAAAGGGCTGCCTTCATTGGTAATAATTGGAGCGCTTGTTGGCCTTCTTAATGAGGTGATTAAGGACCTTGCGCTTATCCTTGTTCTTGGTTAAATAAGGATTTAGCGCGTCCCCAAACAGCTTCCCTCCTTGATATGGGGCGGCCGAGAGCCGCCACTTAGACTTGGGATCTGCTTGCCAGTGTTTTAACCACAGCATGCGGCGACCAGTTATGTTAGACGCCACAGCCCTGGAGGAAAACATGGCAGCTTGGAGGGTGGCATCTGATGTGTACTCCGTGGCTGCCACCATTTTGCTAAGATCCTGATGTGTATGGATGTCCTCCGCTGGGATATGGGCTTGGAATTGCCTGAGCCAGCGGAGGGCAGATCTGTTGAAGAAAGATGCAGAGGTGGCTGCCCTAATGGCCCATGCAGTCGCTTGGTGCGATCTGCGATAAGTAAGTTCGCACTTACGGTCCTCTGCTTTGAGAGCCTCAGCGACATCCCCGGGAATGGCGGTGGGAGATACTAGGGGCCCAAATGGCTCGTCCACCGCTGGCACTTCCAGTGCCTCCTCTAAATCTTTGGCTACGTTGTACAACTTATCGGAGTTGCCTGGAAGGGGAAGGGAGGCCGGAGATGCCCATTGTTTCCATATTGCGTTCAGGAACATGGGGGGGGGCAAGGGATGCGATGTTGAGCAGCCACCGGTTCGGTGAAATTTGGGTCCACCTCCGATCCCATGGAAACGGGGGTGGTAGAGGAGGAAGGGTTGGGCCCCAGGTGGGCTTTGGATGTAGCCTTGCAGAGCAAGGTGATGAAAAAGGAAAGATTAAAGAGGCCGCTAAATGAAGGGGCTTCTGGGGGAAGCTCCTCCTCCTCAGACATTGGTATCCCCTGCTCAATGTCATGTGCATGGAGGGATGAACCCTCAGAGCAGGTGGATCCAGATGGGGAAGACGGGGCATAATAAGATTCAGTCCCCGGCTGTTAAGCTGGGGGGGGAGGGCAACCACTGAGGTAGAAGTGTGTGCCCTGGCCTCGAGCACGCGGTCCACTGCTTGCGCTATTAACAAGGTGAGATGGTCCTCCGTAGGGAGAACAGGTTCCCTTGGTCAGAGACTGGCTGCAGTAGGGGTGAAGGTCACCTCGGGAGTCCCGTGATGGGCCCTCATGGCCATGGATTGGGGGGCCGGGAGGATTGCTCCAGTTCCACTGTGTGCGGGGGAATGAGTGGCCTCTCCCGTTGACCATATTCCTAGGGGTGAGGTTGGGGGACCTAAGGATAGGTCCAAGACCAATCCCTCGGTTTGGGAAGTTTCTACCCTGGCCCTTTTTTGTGCTTTGGAGAATTCTTTTTCCAGAGCTTGGTGTCTCTGCCTAGCCTGCTTTTCCGACCTCTTAGAGGTTTTGGTAGTTTTGTCCTTGCCTTTGGTTGCAGTATTATCTGCGCTCACCAGACTGGATGAACTAGGATTCATTGGAGCCGATGAAGGTGGTAGGTTGCCCTTTGTCATAGCCATAGGCTCCTCCATTCTCTGATACTTCAGGGACACAATAGGGGGCCCCTGAGATGCAGAGAGAATTAAACACTGGATAAGAACAGACGCACTAGTGGGGGCGCCTGGAACCCAGGTAAGGTTGCAGCGTGGATAAGAACAGACACACTAGTGGGGGCGCTTGGAACCCAGCTATAGTTAACGTGCGGATAAGGACAGATGCACGGTAGGGGGCGCCTGAAATCCGGCTAGGGCTGTTGTGGATGAGAACAGACACACGAAGGGGTACGTCTGGAATCCAGATAAGTTGGTGATTTAATAATCACAATTCACAATGAGTCTGGTATGAGCAAGCTACGTCTGACACCAAGCCTGGAGAAACAATTGCCTAGAGTGACTCAGAAGGGGTGACTGAAGTGCAACACGGGGGTCCCAGTAAGACCTCAAACTGAGTGCTGGGATACAGAGGTTCCACCTGGAATCTTCAGGCCTCAAGGTAATGAGGGCCTATTGGCAAGCAAGATGGCGCCCGTGTGGGGGGGCTGGTTGCTTGCCTGGAATTGTGGAACCAGGAATTCAGTATTCCCAGGCTGCTGCGATTTCCCCAGCTCCCAAAAGTTCTCCTCCCAGTAGCAGGGAGAGTGTCTTTGAGGAGGAGGAAGGAGCCCCTCCCTCCACTTCATGTATGCTGCGGAGCTTTCCCAGCGTCAGGACCGAGTGATCCAAGATGGCGGCCACTTGACCAGAAGCGGCTCCGCGACTCCGGACAAACCAGGCAGGCGCGGTCCATGCTATTTCCCTATCACCGGGAGATCCCTGCGCCCCCCAACTAGACCCGAGGCTGGAGCCCGAAAGTCCTTCGTCTCTCTGTCTGCCGCCAAACAGCTGATTGGCGGGTGCTGTTTGGCGCGCGGAACACCTGTGCCTGCGAGGGGCAATTGCAGCTTCCACCGGGAAGCAAGCAATGGGAACGTGAGGAGCTTAAATGGGTAGCGGAGCTGCCACCGCAGCTCCGAGATTGATAGGAACGCGAAGATCATGAGTAAGCCTGCTTGCTTATGGAGGACCTCCCCCCGTCCTAACTTTCCACGTGGCAACAGAGCTACAGCCATAAGCTCCGGCCGCAATTCAACCAATCTTGGAGTGGTTGGGGACTAACATCCGTTAGCCTCCCGACAAGAAAGGCAACAATCCGAGGCTTTGGGGAGGTCTGAGAGTCAGGGGTGAGAAGAGAGAAGGCAAAGAGTAATAGAGGAAGGGGCCCTTTCCTTTGATCTGCAGTTATTCCCCCCCAATTGGGAACTGTTTAAGATGAATTTAGAATGTTCCTGAGTGGAAGTCCAATTAGTAATAATAATAGAGAGCCGAATTCTGTGCTGAATCCAGCACTGCTCAGCTATTGGAAACTGGAAAATCCACCAATGGAGACTGTACCTGCCTAAGAGCCAAACTTGCACGTCTGTCCTGGGCGAGATCAAGTCAAGTCTTGGATCTCTATGATCCAGGATGGGCGTGGCAACTTTGGCTGACTTGATCTGATTGGGCAGGAACACAGTCTAAACCCATTGGTGGATTCTCCATCTCCAAGTGCTGGAGAATATAGTATTTTAATTAGCCTAACTGAGGAGCCAAACAAAGTTGCGTCCTACTGAGTTGAGACTAAGTCAAAAACTGGGAAGGCACCGCCCAAGGGAGGCGTGGCTAAAGTTCTGACTTCGTCTCAACTGAGCAGGAAGGCTGAGATTACCCACTGGTGGATGCTACATTCATCATGGTGGAGAAAAGACAAGGCAGAGATACTGGATTTGTAAATTTGTCATTATTTCACTACAACACTAGTAGAACTGTACTCAAAGAGTAGGCACTGACAAATACATTTTATCATCAAAGTTCTCCTAATTTTTTTTTGCTACCTACACAAGTCTCCTATAGCGTCAAGAGGAATGTCTGAATCCCGTTAACCAGCACACTTCAAATAGTAGCTCAAATTTACTTCTCTCTCAACAAGTTCTTTTCCTTTTGGTCTTACCTGGGAAGTAATTACTATGGACATATTTTGTTCCCGTATGTATGGTGCCCTATTGCAGCTAAGTATGGTGACTTCTGGGGAAAAGATAAGGGGATTGAGAGTTGCTATTTCTATCTTGAAAATCTTGAATAATGCAATATCAAGTTATTTTATTCCTAGAGATTTGTAAGCTTGAAGAAAAATGAAAACACTTCTTATTCATTCCTCTGAACAAATTAATCTGGGGGAAAAATTAATTCACTGAGTTTAATTCTTAATTTATTCTGAAATAATAGATAGCAAAGAACTATATAAAATTGTTGTAATGGTTTTCTGTTTTTTTGTGAGGTCTTCTCATCACAGATGTGTTAAATAGAAACCCCTAATCGGAGACGAACAAGGCAAACAGAAATGAACATCATATAATGCAAGCAAATAAGAAGTAACTACTGCTGCCTTCTTTAAGAAGCTGCAGTATTTACTTTTTAAAAAATGAAACAATCTTATTAAATGGTCTCCCTTGAGCTCACTGCTCTTTCTAGGGTCAATGATCTTAGACCACTTATTAATATAACATATACAATCTTGAACTGCCAAGATATTCCCAGAAGCTAGCATAAAGACAGGAACAGGAGAGAAATATAAAATGTATGTCAGACCCCAGACAAAAAGAATGTCATGTAAGTACACCGAAGAGGAATACATGATGAAAATGTACTACAAAATCTTGAGTATTGGGCAAAGGCTGCATCTTATTTTGCTCCATATTAAACATCTCCAAATGCAAATCAGGAATATCTATTTTTAATTTGGCCCGTCCAATTACAATCCTGGAATTCTGGCTTAATTTTTAAAATAACTAATAACCTTTTCATAACAACAGTACTTATGATTAAATGTTCATATTCTTTGCTTTTGAATGTGTGATTTGTGAATCTTGAGAAACACAAGAGTAATCTAGATCAAGGGTCACCAACCTGTGGTCTGTGGTCCACTACTGGGCCGTGGGATATTGGTCATTGGGCCATGTGAGTGATTGGCCAGTGCGCGCACGTATGCGCACTCACACCCCACTTGTGCTGGCATCGCGCAAGTGCTAGCAATGCCGTGAGCATCGGGCAGGCACTAGCATCATGACGAGTGCACCCCCACTAGCGCTAACATTGCAGCATCATGCCAGTGCTATTGTCACTGCAAGGACAACATCCCCACTTGTGGTAGCATCGCGGCATTGCGCAGGCACTAGTGTCACCTAAGCATTGCCCAAGCGCTTGTGGCCCCATTTGTATCATGTACGCAATCACGGCCCCGTTCATGCACATGTGGCCTTGTTCATGCATGTGCATAGGTGTCTCCACCACCACCCACCCCAGGCCGCCAACCCAGAAAGGTTGGGGACTCCTGATCTAGATCTAGTTACTCTTCCTCAACTGTTTTCAAAATTTGCCCAATGTCTCATCCCAGCCCAGCAGAAAGTGTCCAATGTTTCAGTTTTATGAAATATGCTGGATATTTGTAGTGTTTTGTAAGCCTAACTTTGGTATTAGCACAGTAATATTAATGTTAATTAACATTAAAAACTATGTTCTGCACATCACAAATGTTTAAAGTACATTTTATCTTGCAAATTTGAAAAAAAAATAAGGCTATCGTTATTTGATTTAATAACAATCTTATTTACCGTAGTTTTTTAGAAGAATACTTCTCTATATTGGCTTCATGTTAGATACAGTTCAGTGAGAATTAGAGATAGAAAAAAATCCTAAAAAAATATGTTAATAATTAACAGACTTCAAGGTCATAATCCACCAGAAACCTAAGCAATTGCCATTGCAATCAACAGAATACACTGCAGTACATTCAGCTACCCTTTTTAGACAGAATTTTTTCATGATTTAAAGCAACCCCGCTTGATCAACTACCAAAATGAACTTTGACCAACACATACAAAGCTATATATTCCCATAAATTGGATAGATGACAATATATAACAGCACAATAGTCTTTACCACCATCCTTTAATCAGTGATGAAAGATAAGTGATAACAAAGGGGAAAACCCGCTTATGAAATTATTGTAATTATAAGTCATAAAGAACTAGGTGAAGGACCCAACAATTAACTCTTATATAATATTAATATAAATTTATTTGCCACTTGACTCCCTATTTGTGTTATTCCTTTTACAATTTCAAAAACTAATATAAAATATGAAAGATGTTAAATCTGAAATGTAACTATTAAAAGGCTAAATGACCAATGTATGCCCCTTTCCAGGAATGCACCACACCCCCTTCTTGTTTATGCAAAAGATATGCTAATCTGACATGTGGTAGAACCCCATGATTTCTGGAAGCAACCTGTTCCACTGGTTAATTGTCCTCACTGTCAGGAAGTTTCTCCTTAATTCCTCTCTTTGATCAGTTTTCAATCATTGTTTCTTGTCCTGCCCTCTGGTGCTTTGGAGAATAACATGACCCCCTTTTCTCTGTGGTAGCCCCTCAAATACTGGAACACTACCATCATGTCTCCCCTATTTCTTCTTTTCTTTAGACCAGTGATGGCAAACCTTTTAGAGACCGAGTGCCCATAAAAACTGGCCCTGCCCCCACTCCACCCCTTGCCCCGCCCCCACTCCTCCCCATCTCCTGCCCCGCCTGCCCGCAGGGCCACTCACCGCCTCCAGGGCCCGCTGCAGATTGCCCAGGCAGCCCAGCAGTGCTATGGTGGTCACGCCCTGTGCCCGCGCCCTGCAGCATCAACTGTACACGATGGGGTGTGAGGGCAGAGTCTTGTCTATGCTGCCTGGCTGCCATGTTCTTGGCTGCACTGCTCCGTGTGGGCCACGCTCAGGGACGACTCTCAGGAGGGCTGCTGGAGAGGAGGGGGTTGCAGGGGGAAGCGAGGCTGGGGCAACGGCACGTGTGCCCACAGGGAGAGCTCTGAGTGCCGCCTCTGGCACCCGTACCATAGGTTGACCACCACTGCTTTAGACTAATCAATTGCTCTTCTCTGAATTTTTTCCAAACTCTCAAAATCTTTTTTGTGATATAGTGACCAAAATTGGCTGTAGTATTCCAGGTGTGGTCTTACTAAGGTTTTATAAAGCGGTACTAATATTTCGCATGATCGTGATTCTATGCCTCTGTTTATACAACCCAGAATTGTATTAGCTTTTTTGGCTGCTGCTGCACACTGCTGGCTCATAGTTAAGTGATCATCCATTAGGACTCCAAGGTCCCTCTCATAGTTACTATTTTTAAGTCAGGTCTCGCCTAATCTGTACTTTTACCTTTGATTTTTCCTGCCTAACTGTAAAACTTTGCTTTTCTCCACACTGAAACTCATTTTGTTGGATAGGGCCCATTGTTCCAAGTTTGTCAAGATCTTTTTGGATCCTGGGTTTGTCTTCTGGGGAGTTGGATACTCCTGTCTTATATATTATGATATTCATCATAACATATGGAAAGCAGAACTGTACCACTCACTACATAGGATTAATCTCTTCCTAAATACAAAATAATTTATGATTAAATAAATAAGAGAAAAACCATACATATTGCCAGTTGTACCCTGTTATTTCTTATCTTAATTTTAGAATTCTCAGCACATTCTCTAATACAGCAAAAGACTAGTAAAACTAGTAAAGACTAGTTTTTACATGTAAAAACCCCCCACAGTCATAAAGCTTTTTATTAGTATGGGCTATTTTTTTCTATGACAGTCAACTATTTCTGGTTATGCTTTTAAATATATTTTCAGATGATACACTAAAAGGCTGCTAAATATTATACCTTCTATCCAATAAAACATTCTAAACTAGTAACTACAAATTGTTGAGTTTTTGTCAGCATAAATAGCTTAATTAAAGGCTTAAACTGTGTCTGCCACTTTTTACAAATAATAACCAGATGCTTTTATCTTGCACACAAATACAGAACCTGAATTTCACAGGTAATATATATTTTGCAGTCATATCAGAATGTTAATATATGGAATTTATCTTATCTGACCATGTAGTTCAGGTTCCATATAAAAATATAACAAACATGGCTAATTACAACAAATCCTACACATATTTATACAGAGATGTGGACAGGATTTGTTATACTTTTCTAAAAAATACATTTTTTCTTGTAATATTTTTTTCTTTTTCAAAATTTTTAATTTTTTTAAACTATAAAGTTTTATAAACCAAGGGTGTCTCACAGGAATTTTACTTTTCTTATTCCAAAGTGCCCTGCACACAAAGTTATTACAAGCTTTTAAATTCTCTGCTCCTCATCCCTCTCACCTTCTACCAACCCACCACCACAAATGAGAAAATTTTGTTGAGAAAAAGTACATATACTTTGTAAAAGGAACAAGGTTGTCATTCAAGAAATCAGTATATATCATTGCAATATTTAAATCACACTTTTCCAGATCAGGAATGGAAAACAACTTTCTCTTTTTTTTCTCTCTCTCTCACACACACACAGACACACACATACCTTGTGACCACTGAAAACCATTTCCATTATATTTTGGAAAGCAACCCACATTATTTCTGTATTTTTATATAATGGAAAATAAAACAAACAGTATAGTGTAAGGCCTAAAATACTATAAAGCAGTCATTTGTGCAAAGTAGCTCTCTCGACTTTGCTTCCTAGCTCTCTTCCATTAAGTTAAATTTCCAGCTACCAAAATGATGCCAGCCTACTTCTGGTCATCACCACAGACTACAAGGGTACATAGCATACTGAGGATTTTGAGCACTAGAACAATTATAGACATTATAATTCTCTCCTAATGTTACTCTTCCGGCACTAATTGTCTCTATTGCTCACTTTATAGACCCACATCTTAATAAATGGGGCCACAATCATTAAGAAAAGTTCTGTATATATCAGGAAATTGTTTATTTTTTATTTATATCCCGTATTTATTATTTTTATCAATAACTCAAGGCAGCAAACACAACTAATAGACTGCCCCTCTCCCCAATATTTTCCTCACAACAGCGACCATGAGATGAGTTCGGCTGAGAGAATGACTGGCCCAAAGTCATCCAGATGACTTTCATGCCTAAAGCGGCACTAGAACTCATGCCTCTCCTAGTTTCTAACCTGCTGCCTTAACCACTACAAAAAAACCTGGTCTATTTCTGTTTTATAGGTACAAGCCTTATGACACATTATGGAATCAAAAAACTGTCTCCCATTTTCCTTTTCTTGTTATGCTGACTAGAAAAAAAAATCTTAGATTACACAAGAAACCAACATTACCTGTGTTCCAAAAACAAAGAATTTATATGAAATATATAAATTTACATATCAGACATGCTAAAATAATATCCCAGATAAAAACATTGTAAATTGTATCACGTTCACTTTGGAATATGTCTTTACCATGTGATTTCTAATCTATGTTGAAAATGTAATGGAAATTATGAAACAGATATTTTTTCTATGTCTACCTACCAAGCATTCTGAATGAAACAGTAATAATCATCAGATTGTGTTCATTTTTTTAAAGTGTGCTTTTTTGAAAGAAAACAAAATATTTCAAAAATTCCATTTTTCTTGTTAAACAAAAAGCAGTGGTGCAAAATGTGTGAAGCAAAAGTCATGCTGCTTTCCTTGACCATCTTTCAGTACACAATCCTAATACATTTTTGAGAACCTGTTATAGGTATCTAATCCATAACCAATTTGCACAAGATTTGAGTGCAAAGTCATGCAAGAATTCCAGAGATTTCTAATGTGCAATGAACAAAATATTAGCCTATTAAGTCCCCAATTTGTTTCTCATTTCATATTACTTATAAACTAGTGAAATAGGACAAATGAAAGCAAGCCAAGTATCTCCAAAAGAAAGCAACATGGTAACCTTGCATGCATACTGCTTCACAAAGAGGCAGGACAGTCAGCACAAGCCAGTAAGGATGTTTGTTCAATAGTTACAAAGGTCAAGCAGAAAAGTTCTTCATGTTCTCATTCAGAAGAGGAAAGAAAGGAATAAAATTCTTGCATCAGGAACAAATGAGAGATTAGAAACAACAGTAACAACAAAAGTAGATTAGATCATATTTGCATGGTAAGCAGATAGTATCCCTATATCCTTAACAGTGGGAGAAAACAGAAACTGCAAGGAAAGGGTAAAATATGCCTAAATTACAAAGACAGCAGAAAAATGTTGGTTTCCCAGATATTCTCCATCTTACAACTCATTATGTAGGTCTGACTGAAGTTTATGTGTCTCTTCTTATTCTTTTTAAGGGAAAGCAAGAGACACAAATATGGATATATTTCTATCTGTAATCTGTCTAAATATTTTTATTTAATACTCTAACAACAGTATTAGATATTCAACAAATATCTTAAATATCTGAGTGAGATGCAAATTAATGACAACTGGGTTTTTCTTCCGTTACATTCTAAAAAATTATATTTAAGACAATTCACATGCAAAATTATGCAATCAGTTCAGTTATAATACTGACCTGACAATAAATAAAGAGTACTTCATTATTTCATAAGCACAATTTAATGTTCACATCTGTAAATCTCTAAGGAGACTTGATAAAAACAACTTTGTTGACATTTCATGTCTATACACATAATAACTGGTCTGGCAAATAAGTACTCTCTGTATTTATGCTTTTTTCATTAATGAGAATAAAAGAATACCAAGCCTTTAAATTATAATGAACATATTAGATTTCTTAGAACTCTGAATGGATCATTAATAACTTGGTTCTCAATGACTTTGGGAGGCTCACACAAGTCAAAGAAATTACTATAAAATCAATCAATAAAAAGAATTAATAAATTGTCAATAATATTTGTTATTTATATAAATAAAAATAAGTATGAATAAATCATGAAAGAAAAATATGGTGAACATGATGAAGTGGTTATACTTTACAATCTCTTTTTTTAAAATATTTTATTGGGTTTATATGGATTTTCAATCTCTTGATTACACGTTTCCGGTCATTTTTAGAAAAAATTATACACAGTATAAATTGTGCTATTTCACTATTTCTATATTTGAAACTCCTATGAATAAATGGGCTTTATGCTTTAGTTTTTGCAAATTAGTCAAATTCTTAACAAAATAATACAAACTTAAAATTACTCCTTGTGAGTCTTTTCAAAACATTTAGAACAGAAAGTAATTTCTTACCTTTTTCTTCATCTATTCTGAAGATTCCAACACCAGATCCATTCCTTATTGAGTATCTGATTTCACCATCTCTTCCTGTATCCTCATCATAAGCAGATGCAGTCATTACTGAAGCACCAATGGGAACATCTTCACTTACAAAACTTTTATCCACAAAATTAGGAAAACGTGGTGGGTGCAGATTTTCATTTACGTCAACTATTTCAATTTCAACGTAACAGGTAGAAGACAATGAAGTGGGTTTTCCCTTATCTTTAGCCCGCACTGTTAGATTATAAACTTGTTTCCTCTCAAAATCCAGTCCTTGCACAATACGGATTGCTCCACTGAGTTTATCTACATCGAAACTTCCATTTCCACCATCCAAAAGGCTGTACCTTACTTGGCTTGCTTGACCTAAGTCGGGATCATAGGTTTCTAGCCACATGACAACAGTTCCTTCAGGAAGATCTTCTCGGATTTTCACTCGATAATTTGCAGGAACAAATTTTGGATGATTGTCATTAACATCTTCTAAAAATACTTTTAATAGAACTGTTGAAGACAACTGTGGTAACTCTTTAGCTTGGTCCCTAGCTTCTATTTTTAAGAAATACACTGCTTGAAGTTCACGATCTAAAAGTCCTGAAACTTTTACAATTCCAGTAACACTGTCAATAGAAAACTTATTTGTATCTGTAAGAAGTGAGTATCTCACTTCACCATTGGTGCCTAAGTCTTTATCTATGGCTTCTATCTGTATTATTTCTGTATTCAGTTCTTTGTTTTCACTTACATCAACAAAATAACTATCCTGTAAAAATTCTGGAGGATTGTCATTGGCATCAACAACTCTGATATTTAGAAGACGCCAGTTGGACTTCTGTGGTATGCCAAGATCATAAACGGTAATGTTCAAAGTGTATTTATCTCTTACTTCTCTGTCAAGAGGAGACAAGATGGTTAGCATTCCTGTTTCCATTCCAACGATAAAACTGCTGTCATTATTACCTCCAGAAATAGAATAGACTAACTTCCCATTGAAACCCGTGTCAAGATCAGTTGCATTCAAAAACATGATGGTAGAATCTACAGGCTGGTCTTCTTTTACTTCAATGCTCCTGGGAAGGCCACTTTCAAACTGAGGTGCATGCAAGTTCATTGTATGTGTATCAAAAAAAGTATCCTCTACTTCAACACGACCATGTAGCTTATTTGCTTGCAAGAGTTTTTCTGCCAACATTTTGGCCACACCAGTCTCTTCACATTGTAAGCTCACTGCTTTGCGGCTGGTAACTATAGTGATGTTAATAAATAAGGGTGCTGCAAAATTTTCTCCATCTGTAGCAGTTATTTTCAAACTATGAAAAGATGTTCTTGAACTTAAGCCATCTCCTAGTGATTGTTTCAGGAAAAGAACCCCAGAATTTGGATTCAAACTAAATAAATCTAATTCATTTCCAGATTCTATTTGGTACTGTACTAACTGGAGCTCATCAGCATCAATAGCGGACACAGTAGTTATTTGCTCTCCCACACCAAGTTCCCTGGGAATTGTTCCCTCACAGTTTATTTTCTCAAAGAGAGGAGTATTATCATTCAAATTATTTAAAACTATTGTAACAGGGACTTCAACTTCTCTGCGATAGGGGGTGCCCCAGTCAGATGCTCTAATTCTTAATTTATAAATTCTTGGCATCAATTCATAATCCATAGTTTCAGAGGTGGTAACCACACCAGTGAAGTGGTTTATCTCAAAAGGAACAGGGTTTATATTTGCAATGCTATATGTGACATAGCCATTTTCACCTTCATCAGGATCGTTTGCACTCACACTCATAACACTTGTCCCTATAGGGACATTCTCATTAAAAGAAGCTTTATACGATGTCTTAGTAAATTCTGGAGTATGAGTATTCACATTTATAACCTTAATGAATACTTTTGTAGATGCTTTTTTATTGCTTGTCATTATGTCAAATTCAAAATGAGCTGCATGTTGAGCATTTATGGCATCTAGAGTAGTAATAAGGCCAGTGTGAGGATTCAAACTGAACTGAGCTTTGCTTGGTGCATTTGCAAACAAATATTTTATGTAGGGAGAAGTAGGCAATGCTTTTACCATAACCACAGGTGTGTTCGGTGGAGCAAATTCACTTATTTCAGCTCTATAAACTACTCTTTCAAACTGTGCTTTTCCAGACTTAAACTGGGGAGAAGGCAGATGAATTGCTTTCACAGAGGAAAACTTTGGAGGGTTTCCTTTATCTTTAGCCTGAAGTGTAAGATTAAAACCAAAGGGTTGGCTCTCCCAATCAACACTGCCAATTGCTTTGATTTTATATTCTTTTCCTCCTGGGACGGTTCTCACAGCTTTGAACTGCTGAAGTGGGTCACCTGCTACAATACTTAGAGATGCTACCTCTCCATTTAAACCATAATCTTTGTCCTCCACAGTTATAATTGCATATGCTGGATCCTTATCCAGCTCTGAAGGAGTCAAAGCAAGGGCTGTTATGACTGGTGCATGTTCGTTAGCTTGTTCTATATGAATTGTCAATTTCGCCATGCTACTAATCCCACTGCTGCCGTACAATTTCATACCACGATCCACGGCAAGAATTTCCAACTCATAAACTTTTGTTTCTGAATAGTCAAGTTTGCCAGTCAGAATGACCACCCCACTTGTTGGATGAATTGCAAACATGTCTGTCCTCTCCTTAAAACTGTAATAAAACTCTCCATTGGTTCCAATATCTGCATCGGTTGCACTGACTTTGGCAATACTGGTCCTTATTGCTGTATTTTCTGATAACAAAACACTGTAAGAAGTTGGAGAAAATAAAGGCCTTAAGTCATTTGTATCCAATACTTGCACTCTGACGTTTGTGAGAGCTTCTGCATTTGTATTTTTCTCTATTGCTTTTATAGTTAATATATAGTTGTCTTTTACTTCTCTGTTAAGTATAGCAGTATTCCCTCCCTTCGTCCGAATTCGTAAGAAGCAAAAATCCCCCAAAACGTATTCTTCAGCTTTAAACAAGTTCTCACTATCCCCAGAAATAATTTTGTATTTTATATCCCACAGGGAGCTAGTAATGTAAATGCCCATTTTTATTGGATGCCCAACATAAGTCTTAGCTGCAGAGTTTTCATATACTGTGGCATGGTAATGAACTTGTGTGAATTGCATTGGCAGTGCATGATATTGTGTCAGGGTTCCTTCACATTGTTCAAAATCCTGCACAAGCAGCAACAGGGACAACAACAGCAACATGGTCAAATGGCTCTTCATAGAAGCAATCACCAAAAATCTGGAAAATAAAGCACAAGAATAGAAATCAATGTCTTTGAACATGTTCCTTTAAGAAAAGATTTTCCATATTAGTGATACCCAAGAGTCCCTTGGTTTGGGCTAGCTTTGGAGATCCACAAAGCTCAATCTACCAGTCTTAAGGGCCAGGTTCTTGTCCTTAGCTTGCATTCAAAAATGGGTATAAATCAGAATACAGGATAACATTCATAAGCATTAATCTTACATCACTGAATTTCAAGATCCTTCATATAAATTCAAGGGCCTATTTGAAATTGACGAGTTACTGAAGAATAATTAGTTTTTTTTTCTTCTGCATCATTTCATAGCCATTTCCTATCAACTTTATTTCTTCCCCGAAAGAAGAAAAAGACAAAATTCTCATGAGTAGGATGTCAGTTTTTTGTACTTTAAGGGGCACTCAGATATGCACCAGAGTCCTTTCTTTCACTATGCAATCTGCCCTCAGATTCCCTCATTTTCCAAACTGACATTAAATCTCTATGGAAGATATAAGAGAAATGTTCCCAGGGATTTTTTTTCATTGTTGGGAAATGAAGTTTGACAAAAACATAACTGGGAGAGAAGACGGACACTAGCATTCTGTGACAGTGCCCTGTAATAAATTCTAAAGCATTCTGAGAGTAAGACATAAACAACAAATGCCTCTTTTATTAATAAAACTTTCAGGAATTTGGAAGAGAGTTTTCAATCTGGCATTCATAGATATAATTCACACTGTCTTGAGCTTCTAATACATAAGAGACTAATAAAGCTGTGAAATTGATTTCTTCAGAAGAGGAAGACTATGATTTCCTCACTATAATGAATTTCTAAAGTGACCATGTTGTTTGTGTCATTAATACCAACATATATGCCTAATATATACTTTTTCATATTTTATTGATGAGAATGAATAATTCTACACCCAAGCAATGCAGGTTGTAAGCACTCAAGCAATGTCTCACTTAAGAGACAAAACACAAATGTTAAAATAAATGTCTTGTTCTTGATCCTAATCTTGGTATTAACTAATATATAAAGGACTGAACCTTACCCCAAACTGCAGTTAACAAAACCAAACATTTTATGTTTGCTGAAACTCAGACAGAGAACTTACTTTTCATTCTTTCAGGCATGAATAAAATAGGCATTAATAGAAGGACAGAAAAATAATCTCCACTGCATTCCTAGCCATAACAGCTTTAAGTGAAGATTAGTTTTTAATTAGACTACCATCCCAAGAAGAAATTCTATCCTTTAAGAATACTGTAAAAACAGTGACTCTGTTCTATAAACAAATGCAATTTCTGCTCCACTCAACTTAGATAATTCAAATATTTTTAATAATGCTTTTAGAATGCAGGTGGTTTGCTTTAAACTTTACTTTTTTTCCAATATACTCCTTTTTGTTGCACACTCTCAGGTAATACATGATACAAAAAGAACCTTGAGTTTCTGAAATTGCATGTACTCTCAAGTACGTTCAGATCTTAAGATTTGCTTTGCATCACCTGGAAAATGGATAACAGATAATGAGTTCTCACCTTTGGTCCACAGAATATATGATAACCCATATGTGATTTCAGGCAACACTGTTTTGCAACCAAAGCCTTATGGAGCAATCTCAAAAATGGCAAACAGTTTTCTAAACCATAAACAATTCCTTCAATTATCTCTAACTACACAATATGACATGCTGTCCCACAAAATGAGTAAGAGGCACTATATTTGCAATTTTTCACAAGTATAGATATTATTTTATGACCTAAAATCTCCTAGCACATCCCCTAGTACCTTAAAAAGCCAGCTAATTCAATTTTGAAAATTTCTATTTATTAACAAATGGCAAGCAATCCAACATGCTGCAAAACAAAGCATCAGCTTTAAGCTTAGGTTTTACTTCTACCAAAGGGCCATAATAAAAGACCAACATTTGACACTTTCCTTTTGTTAACAAATGATTAGCCACTAAATCCATTTGGTGAGCTGAATAGCATTACAGTGATCACTTGAAATGATACTTGGTC
Organism: Bothrops alternatus; assembly: GCA_034064705.1. Lineage (NCBI taxonomy): Eukaryota > Metazoa > Chordata > Lepidosauria > Squamata > Viperidae > Bothrops > Bothrops alternatus. The sequence continues at coordinate 5,545,383 of JARGCV010000053.1, read as the reverse complement.
TGGAACCAGAAAAAAGGCTGTCCAATCTCATTTCTCTTGGCATATATATAAATTTGTTCATTTTCTCTAAGATCTTCATAAAAAATGTTCTTATGTTTAACAACATATAGGTAAACATTTATATGCAAAATTAGATTGTAGATAATCTAACATATTAATTATTTAAAGAGCTATGGCTAAAAGATAACAGAGCCAAAAACAACAGTAACCACCATTAATCATTAAAAGAATCAGGAGCTAATCAACTGGAGAGGAACAAAGCTTATCAACCACGACTGGGATCAGCAACTCTATTGCTTCCATTGCTAAGTGAGACATCAGGTGACTGCAACATGCAGTTCTGGCTCCACATTCTCCATTAAGTCTGCTTGTCAGAAGCAAGTTTGTGAAACTCACAAATGGTGATCACATGGCCATGGAATGCTGCTATGGTCATAAATGCATGCTTATTGCAAACCATCCAAATGGTGATGTAGCCAAGAAGAGAGGACTGGTCATGAAGCTGTTTTTCCCCTCCATTATTTCAAATAGTTACTAAACAAGGTAAGTGAGGATTACATGTATACTGAGAAGTGTTTTCCCAATAATTTTTCCCTTCTGCCCAGTTACCAAATTACCAAAATGTTTCAGTACATTCTAGTTCTGAATGCTGAATGCTTTTACTTTATGGATGTGTTCTTCATTGGGAATAATTAACAGTGGATGTCAGTATGATTTGTCCATTGAGGAACATCTTGAAGACTAAAGGCCTATTTAAGTTTTTACTTATTTATTTTAGCAACTAAGTAACTACATAAATTTCTATATTAATGTTAGCTATAACACAATACCATATAACAGCAAAATCTGCAATGAATAAAAGGAGCCTTTTGTGCAAAAATATCTGTAGGAGAAGAGCAGGCAGAGCTGAGGGGAGGAGTTAAGCATGTCGTAACTTAGAATAGTTATGTTGCCACAAATGATACAAGTCCAAACCCTCTTGAATTGACTATATTAATGTCATGTGCAAAGAATCAGGAACATACATTAAATTGCAATTCAAAAGATTTATTAATCAAGCTATACACAAGAATCTAGTCAAATTAAGTTCAATATTAAATTGGCAACAGATGAGGGTTAACAGAATTCAAGAGGGGTTGTACATGAACTATTTGTGACAATGTAAACATTCTAAGCTGATGGATGCTTAACTCCATCCCCCAGCTCTGCCTGCTCTTCTCCTACAATATCATCTATAAAACAATATAAATATTCAACAAATCAAAAACCTGTTTTGCACAAACTGCATGATCTTGAGCAATGCTAAAGACCTACACACACTTTTTCTATGCACAGCCAAGGGTTTACATTCATTTTACATGAAACTTGACTAGATGGTAACACTCAAAGAGAATGTAGCTTTAAGCAAATTCTAGTTATTGAAATAAATCAGAAAAACAAAGATCCATTCATATATCTTTCCTGCGTTTTTGCTGAATGAATAAATTCTGGCAATACTTAACTAAACAGGTTAAAATGTTTAGTTCAAAAATATTACTAGATTAAATCTTTTAATGAAATTTTAAACATAGTATGAAAAGTTGCTTGCTTAAGTTAACTGGCAATTGAATACTTAATTTTTTTCTATTACAGAGCTAATACTTGGTACTCCTTTAAAAAAATTAAGGCTCCAGTTTAAAATCATTTTTCTCTGTCTTTAAAAGCAAAGGTAATTGCAATAAGGGTTATTCCTTAAAAATGAAAAAAAATATTTATTTATTAAATTTATATGTTGTTCATTTCACCCTGCAAAGTGACTTTGGGCAGCTCACAATTAAAATCATAAAAATATCAAAACATTAAATATAGATACAAGAAGGCAAGATTGATAAGGTGGCTGCATCTCTTCTGTAAGTTTACCAGCTTCCTTCAACATAGAGTTCTCTCAGGCCAACTGGAAAGCTAGGTTTTAATGTGCTATTCTGGAAAGCTAAAAGGGTCGTGACAGACCTCGTCTCAGGTAGCAAAATATTCCAAAGGGTGGGGACCACAGCAGAAAAGACTCTCCTGCTAATCAAAATTCTTTACCAGTGGGACACACAGAGTACCCTTTGACCAGATCAAGTAAGATAAGCCAAGGCAGTTCCTCAGATAACCTGGTCCCATACCACAAAATACTCTATGCAAAATATACAATAATACAAAATAAAATTTAAAAATACAATAGAAGAGTATTGCTGGTCATAGTAGAGAATAGGTACAGATTGTAAAAGCATTTTTAAAAGAAGTTCTTAATCCAAAATCCTCTGAAACAAACTTTTTGCCATATAATGGTTGCCCCTTAATCATTACAATCTTTCCTTGGTTTCATTGTGGAAAGAATTGTTAGACAGTATTAATCTGTATATTTCATACAGGCACAACTGCATATTTAGCCCTCAGTTACCAATAGCCAAATCATTATGTTGGATAGTATCTGCTCAATTCTAAAATTTCTCAGTTCTTTTATCTTTAGTTTATCAGATTACTATTCATGACTATATGAAAATAAGTCATTTGCTTATCAAATCTACACATCATAGTAAACTATAATACAGGTTGTTTAGTATGTTATCCAAGTCCAACTAATTCATACTGAAACATTGACTTTTGTCTTAGAATCAGACAATGTATCAGACAATTCACTTGTGTTTTATTGAATAACTACAATTACACAAACTACAATTTGAATCTGGTCACCATGTTCAATGGACCTTTTCTTTGGTTTTGCTTTCTTCAACCTGCTATCTACTATGCTGTCACCCTCATTCATAACAACCAATAATATAATATAACTAATTAGAAGAAATAAGATTGGTGCCTAAGAGAAACACATTTATGATCTCATCCTATTAACAACCAGTATAAGTTAGGTTGATATACAATACTTTGTTACTGTTTTTGAGGTAGGCAAATCTTAGTGTCTTACTACCGTAGCTGAGAATTCTCCTGCCTAGCATATGAAAAAAAATCATTCTAAAATAACATAAATGATACATATGTCACTTACAAAAAATACAAAACAGAATTGAAAAATAAATAAAATGTAGACTTATATTCAGGATCAACAAGTAATAAACTAAAATGGGATTGACTTTGAAAATGGGAAGATGACTTGTATTTTGTTGCAAGCCTCTCAGATTGTTAAGGTCATCATACAAAACACACAAATTGAAGAAAGTAAACTATCCCATTCTCAAGACCTTCCTTTATGAATATTCTAAGTTATATCCTTTCAAGGAATGTGAAGGTCAAACTGTGGTGGACTCTGTCAACAAGCCAGAAAAGAAACAGAAAGATCAAGGATGAAGTCTCCCCAAAGTTAAGCACACTGAAGGCCTACTGAAATCCTAGAGGAATTTGCCAAGGCAATGTTATTCCATAAAAACTTTTTAAAATTAATGTAAGATTGTGATATGTGAACAAACACTAGGCTATGCAGTGAACTGGATCCAAATAGGAAAAACATTTAGAAGTTGGTGGGGTGTATACACTGCATCTACTGATAATTTCCTTAAAGAATTGCATTCCTTCCTAGACTCATACAGTAAGACACACTGGATTAAGGGAAATCAATTTAATATGCATGTCCAATCAGTCTCCAAATCACTTTCTCCTCTTAAAATTCAGATTGCTGCATATCCTAGTATATCTATTTAGGCATGTTTGCATATATGGCAGATGTAATATAGAACCTGTTACTGTTTAACTAAACAGAAATTACTTTTGAATAGATATGGATAGGATTTAAGCAAGTTTAAGTGTTGCTTGAAATAAGTGGGACTTTGCTATGAATGGATTATATTGAATTATAGACTATGTCCTAAATATTATATTCCTTTAAGATAGAAAGGGAGATGGCAAGGATAAACTACTTCTGGATTCCTGCCATGATATAGATATCTCCATGAAGTCACCAAGAGTCAAATTTGATTTAAAGGAGACTATATTTAATGAAGTGCTTACACTTGGACCAAGGAGAGCCAAGTTTAACCAACTCTACCATCATCTCTCAAACCAATTTATCTCATAGATTTATGTGGTGGGACAAAATAAGAAATCCTCATGTATGCCATCTCAAGCTTTCAAGAGAAAAAGTGGAATATAATTGCAATAAACAAATCTTGGCATTTAAAATGCTTATTTCAGATTATAAAGTTTATAATCTTCCACTACATGATGCCAAGAATTCTGCATGCCTTCCTTTTGAGACATATTAATCACCCTTTGCTCTTCAAAACAAACTCTGGCAAGCATAACAAGAGAAATCACAGCCTCAATCCATAGTTAACAGCTCCTTCCTTTCCAAGCCCACTAATAAGAAAAGATAATTACTGCCTACTTCCTTCAATTTTTTTTCCAGCACATTAGTTAGGTCACAACAACTGGGTTCTGATCCAATTAGGAAAGACAGGCCGACCTTGATAAAAAATAATGAACTTAGACCAAGGGAAAAATAATAAAAGACTAGCAGGGATTTTAGAAGTGGATAAAACTTAAAGCACTCTGAAATCAAGTACAGGAATTGTGTTGGGAAGGAGAGACAGAGTAGAAAATATCTTAAAAGGCTTTGTCTCACTTTAAGAACTACCTCTCTTAAAAGATTTGATTTAGCAACTACTCTTGAAAGAAAAGGGAGTTCTCCCCCCCCCCGCCCCGGTTCTAAGTCTCTTTCATTCCCAACGTGGCTCGCCCTGCCCTACTCAGCTAATGGTAGCAGCAGGACAAAAGCTCCCGGGCAGGCTGCATCCCCTCGTGTCTCACTTGCTATTCTACTCACGTCCTGACCCCCCCCCCGAAAAGGGGGGCTCTCTGCCACCCATCCAAATGCAAATGGGGCGGCCGGGCAGCAAGACTCCTAACTTTGCAGAAAGCACTAACTTTCCCACCTCCCCTTGTGCCGTAGCCACGACGCCTCTTTCTCCGTTAGCTCCTTTGCACTCCCGCTTTCCTGGCTGCTTCTGCTCCTCTATAAGCCCCCTCCTTGTGCGGGAAAGACCCCGCTGGGAAGGCACCGCGGGCATTCCGATCACGAACTTTCTTCTACCGGTAGTGTTTTCCTCCAGGTCACCGCGAGTCCCATCCTGCTCCGTTTCTCACCTCTAAGGTTTCCCCGCAAAAGGCGGAGGCGTCGGGGGAGACGGTTTCCACCGAGGAAAAGCGCCAACCTGCCCTCTCTCATGGTGCTCGGCCCGGGTCCTCCGTCTGCCTTTCTTCCTCTCCTCACTGCCTGCAGCGGCGCCTCCTTTGCTCCTGCTGCCGCGCGTCGCGTCGCGACAAGCTCCGGTCCCCGGATTCCTCCGCCAAAGCAGGGGCAGCCGCCACAAACCGCGTCCGGAACTAATTTCTCTGGCATGAAAAGTTAAACCAGTCTTCAGCAACTGCACGGCTCGCAACCATCTGGCTCCGGAGTGATTATAACCCTGCAGATCAAACGCACCACTACCATTCTCCTTCTTCACCCCCTTTTCCCTTTGAGGGCAGATCGCCTGTAGCAGAGCAACAGTTGTGATCACACGAACCGTGTGTGTCTGTGTGTGTATGTGTGTGTGTGTGTGTGTGTGTTGAAAGGGCTTACGGCTAAGGAGGTAAGTGTGTAGGGTCAGGACCTGTTTACTCAGGAGGAAGTCTCACCGGGTTCATTAGCTGCCTACAGCAGTCTTAGTTTGACCAGATCTGTTTACTCGGAAGTAAAGCTAGGTGGAGCTTCCTTTAAAGCGAGCAAACATTTTTTATTTTTTTTTAACCTGGCCGGGAGTAAGCCTTCCTGAATTCACATGCACACAGTTGATCTTTAGGATAAATCCAGCTAAATCTTTTTAAGAACCTTTAAATATATTTAATGCTCCTTTGCAACTACTTTTAAGGTAATGTTTGCCTCTAGCAGTATGTTAATCTTTTCTTTGAACCCTCGAAGATTTGGCTTTAATCCACCATTGGGTTAATGTCCTAAAGCAAGGAAATGTGAACAAGGCACCTTTTCCTTTTTTCTTTTTGTAAGAACTAAAGCCTCAGATCTCAGAGTTTCTAGTTTCCACCCGCCCGGATTTCGGCCGAGCATGATAGTGTTCTGCTCCGAGTCCGTCTCCTAGCACTCCCATGCCTGTAATTGCTTTATACGCTGCACATTGTTACAAGCCCTTAAAAGGAAGACTCCGCGAACCAAAACTCGCCTCCTTTGGCACTTTAATACTCTACCGCTCCAAACCTTCAGTAACACCGACCGCGACAGCGCAGGGCATATCAACCTACAGTTGCGCTCACAGCTGGGGATTGGCTAACCTTTCAATCTTGCAGAACCCCAACGCACCTCAACGCCCTTCGTGCGGATTCCGCAAAGTATCATATCCCAACCCGAAATTAAAGACAGAAAAGGGCAACTACGCCAACTTGGGAGGCCCAAGCAGTTCTAAAAACAGTCGCATATTTGAATTAAAGACAAACTTACCCGATTTAAACTAAGGAATGCACACGCATCCCCCGCAACAGTTTGGACCCCAACAACCTTCAGAACACAGCGCAAGCCAACTTGCCTTCCTACTAAAGGTGATCCCCTAGGAGTACCTATGTTTACTCATGTCTAAAGCACTGGCTGCAAGCAGGCTTATTCCTAGTTACATGTAAAACGGATGCTGCCTGAATCAGATCATCTCCCTGGATTCAGGCGCCTCCACGCGATTTGACGGTTGATCCTAAACAGGAGTACACTGCCCGAGGCTTCAATATCGTTCTGACCGGCGATCGAATGCTCTCTCTGTTAAGCAATACTGCTTAAATTCTTGAATTATTAATTGCAGCGCGTTCCCGAGCAACCTTAAGGATACTGGAGCTCAACTCGGCAAAGGACCGCCCTGTGGGTAACTTTTCTGGAGTGCCCGCAGCCTCTACTGCCCAACAAAAGATTACTGTACCATAACCCCCTCTGCCCACTTCTAAGAGGAAATAAAAGGGGGAGACGGTGTCTTACTTAGGGAGTTTCAAAGCCGAGTTACTTACTTTTAAGAGTAGGAATTTCCACACACACCAGATGCATTGCTGGATTATTTTTGAGAGACTGAGCTCTGGAAGGGATTCTCCAATAGAAACTGGGAGGGGGGAGTTTCTCTTGGAGGAGGGGGGAAATGGGAGGGTTTTCATATTCCATTTCAGAGCTTTGATTTAAAATGTAACCAGATACCAGCAACCCACCTCATAATTTCAGGAACCCTTCCAACAATTTATAAAAAGGAAAGCGACTTTTCTCCCCTACCCCATTGATAAAAGAGGCGAGGCTTCCTCTGATGAATGAATTTTTTAAAAACTGCCATGTCATGAACGGGTAGTTTGAAATCCTTTGAAGAGCTCAATAAAACCTGGAGTTCACCTGACTATCAGCAGTTTACAGAGTACAGAAGGCGCCTGCCTTCTGCAAACAGGCATTGGCGAATGGGTGGCAGAGAAGCAGAGCCAGGCCTCAGATGCAGAACGCCCACCACAGCAACTTTAGGCTTCTACTTAGGGGTAAATCCTTTTGTGGTTAATGGGGCTTACTCCTACAGTAAGATGCTTAGGTTTCCAGCCATAAGTCTGTGCGTACTTAACCTAGAAGTACCCTCCAGTTGGCTTTGCTGTGCGAGCCTACCCATCCTACTCATAAGAAAATTGATACTTGGCTCTGGTTTCCATTAGACCACTTTTGTCAGATTGAATTTCATCTCAACGCACAGAAATTGTTGGGCACGCCCGTTTGGGCTACATCCTTGTAAACGACACACGGCCACTGTCTCCTGCAGTCGAGTCACCATCCTGCTGGTGTCTGCAGGGGAGTAACGCTTCGTAGACCTGGATGGACCTACTTCCGGGTGGGACGCTGAGTCGGTGGGAGCTGTTTCAGGTCGCTGTGATTACAAATCACTTGAACGACCCAGCGCGTACCGGCTCAAGTGGTCTGAGGATCACAGGGGGCAGCTTGGGTCCCTTCGTGTTGGGGGGAACAGCAGGTAACACATACGTCGATTTTTGCGCCACGTTGGTCTTTGTTGGGGATAGAAGCGGTTTTTTAAGCAACCCGAGTGTGAATGCAACAGTGCGACACGTTTAACCGAGCATCTCTCCTCCCCAGGGCTGTTTCAGAAACAGGTTACAACTAGGCGGCGGTTTAAAAAAAATCGATGTGGGACGAGACTTAAAGAGGCATCCCCGAGGAAGAGACCGCAGCGGGTTTAGTAAGTTCCGGTTTCCAACCTTGACCCACCCTCCGAAATTTAATTGCCTGGAAGGAAGGAATCGCCTTTTTCCTTACTAAAACCTCCCTCCAAAAAGGAGGGGCTAAAAATAAAGCAGATTCTTCAAGGTGGGCCACGGGGGCTGGATCGCTGTGATCGACCCCTCCTCACACCTCAGCTTAGAAAGCCCGTTTCTTCTCATTCATTCTTCACACGCCCCGTGACTGACAAGAGGTCGTGAAACGAGGCACCAAAGCTCGCCCTCGAGGCTCACTACCGGAGAAAGCCGGAAGGGGCTCCAAAGGTGGGACAACAATGGACGGTTGGCGGGGGGGGGAGAGGAGAGCTCATCTCTCTGCTCTCAGCTCTCTCCTCGTGGCTCCGGACAACGCTGAACTTGACTGACTGGTTGCCGGCCTAGGCAGCCACAGAAAAGGAGACAGGAACTCGGCTCTATCCCTTTTTGGTAGCTAGAGGGCGCTGCGCCATAATGCTTCCTCGTGGATCGCCTACTTGTTTCTCCTTCCCAAAGGCACTATTCCTAAAACAAGTTGCACTCGACCATATACGTAAAAGCTAGGAGCACCCTTTTTCAACCAGGTTCCTTAAACAACGATCTGAAAGACGCAGACTGCAATTGCGATCACTGGTTCTTGCAAAAAAAAAAAAAGGTGGGGAACGGGTGGGGAGTTTTTGCTAGAGGTCACACAGATAGAAACTAAAGGAGGTTAAGAGAGAAGCCACGCAAAGGGCCGGTGCCCCCCGAAGTGTCCGTCCATTCGTCTATCCAACACTCCCTCTTGCTGGTGAAGCACCGCAGGGCTTCCGAAACGCAACTGGAAGGGCTGGGAAGGAGAGGATGAAAGGAAGGACTCACCAACCAGGCCAGCTGGGTGCAACCTCGCTTTTCTTGCTTACAAATAGATTCCTTTTTCTTCAGTCCATTCCAACAGACCCGGGTTCAAAGGACTCGCATAAACCAAAGACCAACTTGGCTCCGTCTCTTCCAGCGCCCGAGAGATCGCCCGCTTCGCTCCATCTCCAGGTGGCTGCCTGCCGGGTTGAACCCATCCGGTTCAAAAGGGGGGAAAAAAACCCCAGCAAGTTGAGAGGGGCGGGACAAGATCCAAGTTTTTCAAGACATGTCCAGGCAAAGCGCGCGGCTGTTGAGTTTCAGCGCCGGGAGAGCGAAGGCTGCAAGCCGGTCCCTTCCCCGCTTGCTTGGAACTCGCCGGCTGGAGCGCCGCCCACTCCCGCTTCCAAAGGCTGCTCTGGAGGGGCTACTCCAGCCAGACGCCGGTGGCGGCAGTTTGGTGCTTTCTCGCCCGGGCTCCGCCGCCCTCAGTGGAAAGGGCGGCGGCCTGGGTGGGCGAACTCTGCCTTGGCTCTGCTCCGCTCCGCGAGAGGTGGGGGCGAAGGGCGCCACCCCACCTTCCTTTCCCACTCCTCACTGCCGCGTGGGTAGCCTTGCTTCGCCGCTGGGGGGAGGGGACGCGTGGCTTGAGCGACAGCGGGCAGGTGAAGAGAGAGGGAAAGCCTAAGTGCTTCTCATCACTGGCGAAAAAGATCGTTTTGCCAAATCCAGAAGCAACGAATTTTCTCTCCGACTTTCTCCAAACATCATTGGATCTGTTGGTCACATCGGTGTCATGCTCACATCCCGCGGCTCTTGCGTTTAGATGCAGTCACTTACGTATACACACTTTTGATTTGCCCAGAAATCCTGGATCCGTGGTACGGATGCTAATCTGCCCACGTTAATCATGTTAGGACATGATTTCAACATAGGACAAATCCGTTTAGAGGAATTGCAGTAAGAATTCAAGAGCCGCAGGAAAGTTGTGAGCAAGAAACAAAAGGTCTTTTGTTCTGTGGTTTTTCATCAACCCTTTCAAAGATAAACATTAGAATTACATAATCTTAGATAATGAGTTTCACTTTTCAAAAGAATTACCAGAAATAGTCAGCAGAAATCCATAGTCTTGGGGCAATTTTTCTCCCCTCCTTTGCCAAGACACTGCCAAGCATGATTCTTGAGATGTTTGTGGTATACAGCAGATGACACCAAACATCCTGTGTTTGTTTAGACAGTTCATGCAAAAGAAATAAGTGAAAAAATAATCTCTAGCAGACTCCAACAAACCCCCCCCCATCTTGGGCATTCAAGCAGTACTAGAGAGTTTTGACACTGACATTCACAAATGGTATATAGGAACATTTCTGCTCTGCAGAAATTAAAATCATATACAATATCAGGGGTTACAATCAGACTGATGGACACATTGGAATTTGGGGCACACACCAGGGACTCTGCAGTAGTAATAGTAGAAAGTCTAAATGGAAATCTAATAAGTAATGCATTAATCAATATTATTGGTAATTGTGATGGTGATAGTCACAAAATATTCATTTTCCCCATCATAGACTCATTTGTTTTCATCGATTTATAGGACCTTCTTGCAAACAGGACTCTCCATGTTTCATCTAAAACGGGGGTGTCAAACTGCCGGCGCGCGGGCAGGTTTCATCATACCAAAACGGTGCCCACCCCGTTGCCGGCAATGCAAAAAGAGTTGCAACACGTGATAAGTTGTGACACGTCAAGTGATGTGGCGAGTTTGACACCCTTGATCTAAAACTATATAGTAAAAGAAAACGCTACTTCTGAACCTTCATGACTGGGAAAATTGAAAGGTGGGCGAACTCTTAGTGTTGCACTCTAAATATTGTGGCAACAAAGGAAACCAGCAACCAATCCACTTGGCTCAGTTACTTCCCAATCTTCATGACCAGTTGAACGTGGCTATTTCCCCCTTCTCAAGCAGCTCTCAACTATCTTGATCTTAAGCCCCATTAAGCACTCTATCAGAAAACCTCCTTACCACAAGGACATTTATATATTTACAAATATTTTATTATTACATTTATAATTTACAGTAAGACTAAAAGATTTACTAGCTTGTTTGGTGTGTCATCTAGATTATTTCCAGATAGAGCTGTGCATGCTTTGAAAATTATTCATAAGAACTTTGGATTTCAAATGACTAACTCTGCTATTTGTTAAAGCAACCCACCTTTTCTCAGGCTTCTGCCCAAATTTTAATGGCTTGGCTGCTTTAATGAGTTGATTTCTTAAAGCAGATGTAACTTTTGATTGCTTTAAGGCCTGCATTGAAATCTGAAAAAAGAAATGGTTCCTTTAATTAGTAGCAGAGAAATGTTGTGCTCAGATAATATCCAAAACCCACTTTTTGAATCATTGTTCAAATATGTACAGGCCTAGTTATGTTGTTGATTGAAAATCACTCTTCTTGGATGAACCTTATTGTCACAGTTTATGTTTCTCTTTTTCCTGGGCAGATGGACATTCTTCTCTTCCAAACAAGAATATTGGGATTATAATGGTCTAAAAAGCATATTTCTTTTTCTATACATTCATTTCATTGCCAGGACCCTTGAATGGAGAGCATTTGGAAATGTACATATCATTGTTTCTGTTTACTTTTTCATTTTTTAAAATTGTAATGTAAAATGACTTAAATAAGAATAACCAAATTGTATAGTATGGCAAGAATTGACATGTAAAATTAGTTCTGATTACTAAATGAGAGGATTATATTCTGGGGATGGATTCTTCTCTCCCCCTTTTGCTTTTTGTTTATAACATCCTTAAACACATGCACAAAAAACTTCAATCATCCCATTTTCATTTTCTAATAATGCCTGTTGAAGGCATCTGGGTCTGGAACTATTCCTGAAATCAAGTTGATGAAGTGATGTACAAATTTCCATTCAAGGTATGGTAAAAAAAAAATTCAGGATTATGGTCCTTTCTTTATTCATGTCAGAAGCACTACAAATTATGATCATATAACATTCAACACTCAGAGTATAAAATAGGTCATATAGCATGTGTAAAAATAAGAGTATAAAGATTGAAACTAAATGATATTTGCCCAGGTCACATCAATTATGTTACAATAGTACAACATATTTTGTTTCTGTGTGACACAGAACAGGCAAAGCTTCAATTGCATTGTTGCTGCTACCTTTTGGTAGGTATTGTGGATACCCCTTTCCCATTAATTGTATTTGTATTTCATTAAAGACACTGCTAGTAGTAGTAGTAATCCAAAGGAAGTTTGGAGCTCTTTTTGCAGCACAAAAAATCAAAAGATGTATGCTCAGGAGAATCTACAAGGGAGGTAATAGGGGGCCAATTGCAATATATTTCTTGATACAATAGAAATACTATAACTTATGTAGTTGTGGCAAGCATAATGCCTCGAGAATGTAGTGGTACCATTTGTGCAATGACATCACTGCACCTGTGTCATAATGTTGGTGTCACCATGGATTTTTGTTTGCTTGTTTGTTTTGCAGGCACCTCTATCTTGATCTATAGATCAGATGACATGCAGAATGAAAACATTCTAATCTTCAAGCTTTTGCATTAATTGTTGATGTGCTGCTCTTTGGGCATTTCTACAGTGCTCAGTTCAAAATCTAAAAATACATTGTGATTGATTTCAAAATTCTGGGAAAAAAGCAAAAATTATTGCTATCTCCTGAGCTGAAATAGCAAAAGTCCCTTCATCAGTTCTGGGAGCTGACAAAAGCATCAAGCCACTTTACTCATTGAAAGAACTGAGGCCCAGAAACCCAGAAGTGGATGAATCAAGAGGGAATCTGGAATTAATGGGGACTCTGGAACTCCAGAGAGTCATATATTTTCAAAAAAAAAGTACTGCAGTTTTAAATCAATAGCAGGTGATTCAGAAATAAATCAGACCCATTCTTGATTCGGTTAATCTTGTGAGCTCCCAGGGGTGTGGAACTCCTTTAGAACTGATGCAGAGTGGAACTGTTTTTCCTCTTTTTCCTAAAGATGTAGAGCAAAATTAGATGGATCATTTATCATAAGCACATTATGAAAGCATGTTCCAATCAAAGTTCAGCACTGGTTTTAATGGGGTGTCAGATATCTGTATATGAGCTTAAAAGCACATAACTAGATAGTGTCCTGAGAATTCAGAAGCACAGGAGTTTGGTTTTTGTTGACATGCCTTGAATAGGGTCCTCCCCCAAGATGACTTCTGAATAGTAGGAGCTTTTTTCTCTCCTGCTGATGATCTGCTGATTTTGCTGCCAAAGCTGGTTCTTTGGCAGTGCCGCTTCCTGGATTTGAAAAGGAGCTTTTAGGAATGACCCAAGATGACTTTTGAATGAGCGTGGACAAGGAATCGTGAAAATTACACTTTCTAATGCAGGGGTTGCCAACCTATGGGCCAAGGCCAACTACCGGGCCGTGCCCTCTTGGCCAGCAGGTCATGGAAATGGCTGGCTTGTGAGTGCACATGTGTATGCACTCCCCCCACTTGCACTAGTACTCGCAACCCTGTTTGCACATGCGTGCAGGTGCGAACAGGGCCGCTAACGCTGGGTAGATGTGCGTGGCCTGTTGGCACATTGCCAACATGGCCACTAGCTCCAGGCGGGTGTGAGGGGCCTGTTTGTATATGTGTGAACAGGGCCACTAGTGGTGGGCAGGTGTGAGGGACCTGTTTGCACATGTGTGAAAGGGGCCGCTAGCACTGGGTGAGTGTGGGGGGCCTGTTTGTACATGTGCAAATGGGGCACTAGTGCTGGGCAGGTTGCACGGCCCATTTGCGCATGCCTGCATGCATTCGCACTAGCAACAGGCAGGTGTGCGTGGTCCCCTTTTGCATGCACGCGTGCACCAATTTGGAAGCTGTTCTCCTCTCTGGGCTGCGAGCCTGGAAAGGTTGGAGACCTCTGTTCTAGTGGAAGCAGCGGAAAGTCAGGTCATCCATCTTTTCCTATTGGCAGATCATTCTCTTTAACATGCCTTCACTTTTTGAAGTTTTTGTTTTGGTTTACTTTTTGTGTCTAAAAGTTAAGCAGCTGCTTGACTGCTGATTTATTTTACCCCCCTGCTGGATCCCACATTTTTTTTGTGTCTTTCCTTTCACCTATTTACTTATTTTGAAGAACTCTTGCTTTTCCTTAAGGAAATCACTATGTCCTAGTTTTGTGACCCAAGATGGCTGCTGAAGGGCAAGAAGATATTTCTCTCAGCCAAACAATCTGTCAATTTTGCTGCCTGGGCTGGTTCTCTGCAGTGCTGCTCCTGGATTTGAATGGAGCACTTAGGACTGACCCAAGATGGGTTTTGGACAGCTGTGGACTCATTTGGGAAGGGGAGTCTTGAAGATTCCAGTCCCCTTTGATCGTGGTTGGAAAGACATGGGCATATATCTACTTGTACAGTCAATATCTCTGTGAATCTGCAACTTCCTAGTCAGATTTCTCAAAGCTACATGCCTCTGCATATTTTACACAAGCATTATCATCTCATCAAACTTTTTAAAAATCTGTTTGATTAAAAGTTGCATGTTGTCAAAAGATCTTTTCTCAGATTTCAGCCACTGCTTGTAATATAATGAAGTGTTGCTGTATGGAGCTTAACCAGAGAACAAAAAAACTGAAGCAAAAAGGAACAGGAAAGATCTTTTTGGGATATTTTGATCCAAGATTAAAAGAAAAATTAAAAAAACCTCCCAAAATTTTGTAAATTAAAAAGATACAAAAACCCTCTTGTGAGAGTTCAATATTCATATAAATTAAATGGGAGCATTTCATCATAAACAAGCCCGCTGTACTTCCATATGGAAAACAAAAGTTATTTAGAACAACAGCAAAAATCAAGGGGGGAAAAAAGAGAACAGTTAAAGTCCAGCAAGGGGATTGGAATAAATCAGCATTCAGCTAACCAGTTTACTTTTAAATATAAAAAACAAAAGTTCAGAAGTGAAATTAAGACCTATGCATGCTTAAAAACCAAAAAGCTTACAAGAAGATATACCCCTTTTATGTTCCTTCTAAAGAATACATTTAACTTTTCATATTTCATTAAAAATGGGAACAGCAGAACAAGCTAGGTTTACTCCTTTATTATATGATAGAAAGCATCAGTAAATCATTAAGATTGTAGACAAGGTTTATTTTACTATCCATTATTGTTAGTGAGGCAACCATAATCTCTACCATTTTTAAAATATGTTGTAAAGTAGGCAATGAAATTAGCAGTGTCTTCCATTGCATTCCTTCTCCAAAATATGGTCTTGCTTTAATACCTAGGAACTAAATCAGTCACATAATATATATTGATGGAAATAGGCTCTTGATATTAAATATGTAAGACTAAGGAATCTCAATGTTACATGGTATTGCAAAAGCATATTTTAGTGTAGCAACACAGAATATTTCATCTTATGTACAATTTTTAGCTCTCTGTATTGTCTTGTCCCAAACAAGGCAAATTTCATTTAAATTCAACTAGTCCACAAATGATGGTGGTTATTAGGTCTGAGATTAGATAAAACATATACTCTATTTGGGAATGCAAAATCTTCTTTGACTCTTTTTCTTTTCTTCAATCTTCCACAGCAGTGCACACAGCCCCTCAAGTCCCTATCTTGCTATCAATGTATGACTGAACAATTCAACATCACAGTGTCTCATCCAGTAGCAAAATGTTTAATGACCGGAAGCTGTTGCTCTGACCTTCTGACTTCTGTAAGTTCAGGACAACACAACATCAGGTAAAAACATTTAGATGTCTTGCCCTAGTACACTGGAATGGATATAACATGAGGATGAAACTAAGCCAATTTTAGCTGCTAGTTCAGAATCTGCCAGCATGATAGGCACTCAGATTCCCCAACTGTAAATCAAAGATGGAGAGACAAGCTTGAGGAAGTACATGTTCCTCTAGGAAACTAAGTCATTATGAGGAAAAAAAAGACCCTTTTCTTCCAAATGTTTCTGAGCATTTGGATTTGGGGGCTTCTTTCAGCTTTTCTTCTGTTATTCCCAAATGTAGAATATCTGATAAATTGCCTTTTCCATCATTTCTGTCCATTCCATCGGATTCAATAGAGCAGGTACAATTTTGTAGCCTATCCATTGAGCAGTATCTTCTAAAGCGCCCCAGATTCTCTGTTGCAATACTGCTTTTTGGAAAAGCATTGCCCTGGAGTTTCAGATTGCCCAAACATGCAGGCCTTTAAATGATCCTAGAAAGCCTGTTTTTTTCTTCCAAATTGTGGAATAGATTCGGATGTGTTTATCTGGAGTGTATTATTTCTTTTGATTGGGGAGATTTATTTGTTTACTTATTTATCTGTTTGTCTATAGGCATTTAACTTGTTTTTAATTTATATGCTGCCCAGAAACAGTATAATGCTGGGCAGTATTCTAAATCTAAATAAATAAATAAAGGTATTGCTTTGAGAGTTGCATTTGGCCTCTGCACTTTTTGCATTTTAGAAAATCTATAAGGACGCACTTCTGCTTTTAATTGTTAATTGGTTTGAATACCCATGTTGATGGTAATTCTAAATGTAGCTTTTAATGTTTTTATGTTTTTTAATTTGTTTTTAATTTTCTTAATTCCCCGAGTAGTCACCAGCAGAGAAAGATGAAGGATCAATCATACAAACAAATAGATGTCACCTCCATATATTTTTGCCTGTTTTAGAGAGATAGTCACATTTTGAAAGAAAAATAATAATTCCCTATTTTCCATTGTCTATTCTATTTTCCTAATTTAGGCAGATAGTCACATTTTGTACGAAAAAAAAATTCCTTATTGCCATCCCCATAATTTTTTAAAGAATAATTCAGTGGTATATGGGGTGGGGAGCAAACACATTTTTGAAAAAAAAAAGATTAGGCTTATGACTGGATTTTGTTTGCCATCTCTTGATAAATAAGAACACTTTAAAAGTCAGGAGTTGATATAGTCTGGCAGTTACCAAGAGAATGAAATTGGTCGCCAGGGACACTTGGCTGGAGACTAAGAGATTAGAGTCCAGTTAATCAGATGTCCAGAACTTCTGAACTGTAAATGAATCTTTTAATATCCCATGCCACATAGTTTTCATACTTCAAAGTTCCAAAGTCTGTAAACTTTCTTATTTCATTCTTTCCCTGCTAGGGCCTTAGAGCACATTCTAGAGTCATCCATTCATCAATGCAGTACTATAAAAGGCTGCCTTATTACTGCTCCATTGGGACAGGGAATGGTGGACTGATCCAAAAAAGATATTCTAAGGCACTAGTGGAGAAATAGCCTAAGTGTCACAGTGTGTTTTGACACATGGCACTCTTTACACATTTATTTACTATATCAAGGTTTAGATTGGGAGAGAGTAAATAGCCCAAAGCCAGTGAGCTTCCATAGCAGAAGCTGGACTTGAACCTGATTCCTTCCAATGGCAGTCAGTGTCTTTACTGCTACATTGCATTTGCATTTATATATTCACAGTGATATGACAATGCATTCCAGCTGCATTTCTTTCGGATACATATCATAGTGCAAAGGAATAAATTATGAATGGAAGAGGGTTTTCCTATTCAATCTCCATTGCTCTCTGTATGTAGAATTACCAAGCAGCTGGTTTTCTAACTTAGCACTTGAGGCTTGTGAGGAGGGTGGCATCCAGCAGTCTTAATACATCTGGAGGGTGTCGACTCAGAGGTGTGTTGCAGCACATCAAAACTATTCAGTTCTGAATAATGTTATTTGAAACATTATTGGGTATTTCTTGACATTAGGAGCCTAGTGGAAGAAGGAGAATAACTTATTAGAAAGCATACAAAATACAAAGAATAAGCATTTCCAGTAGCAGCTGATGAAATGTGTACATTTTTTTAGTGTTGAAAAACACCTACTCTTTCAATACAGATTAATATGGAGAAAGAGAAAAATGTTACTGAGACAATCACCCTATAAGAGAATTCAGGGAGAGATGATTAAATATAAAATTAATCAGCCCCTTTCACAGAACCTGTGTACAAAGACATTGATTGTTTTTTTTTACTTAGCTTTCTGCCTTCATACACACATAAACATATATTCCAGGAAAATGATATCTGTGGACATTAATGAATAAAAATCCTACTGTCAACCTAATGCAAAAAAAGCTTATGTCCTGCTGGATCGTTCCTTTTTCTCTAAGTCGCTCTGCTTCTGCCTCTATTAATCATCAAGGGTCACATCACTGTTTCATCTGTCATTTTTCATTGCAACCTTCTAATAAGGAATCCCATGCAGTCGTGAAAAAGCAGCCAGAGAGGAACAGATTATCTTGCCAGATCCTTTTTCTCTTGGGAAAAGAGTAAGATCTCCAAATCTATCACCTCTAATCCACTCTACCCATCCCTGCTTGCCTTTATTGATCTCAGATAGTCATAAATCAGGCAACTGTTATCATTGGTGTGAAAGTGATCTTTCTCAAAACTATTCTATATCTATTTTCTGTCTCTAGTTGAGAAACATTACTTTAGAATGTCAAGACAGGATAAAAAATTAAGGCCTTTATCAGCTTCAGGTTTGCCTTGGGAGTCAAATGGAATCTGTATTAATAACTGGATCAAATAATTATATGTGTATGGTTTCCTTATTTAAAGAGGTCAAAATGTTTGATTCACTGATAAGTGACTAATCATGGAAGTTAATTATTAATAGTTTGATAAGTATTTTTAAATTTTTATTCTTTTATTCTTTCAACTGGAACCATTATACTTGACTCAGCTATAATGCTTGAAACATAACTGTTTTAAAAAGCTATCTTAGACAAGGGCTTTGAATTTTTTAAATAAAGGCTTGTATCCTACACTTCAGTTGACTGCTTTTGTTTCATGTACATGTAGAGGAAACTTCAGAGTTCATTAAAGTTATACTTTATGAGGCTCAAGGGTTAGTGGGGGAGATGAGCTTTCGATCAGTGAGCTGTTTTATATTTTTTAATAGAAAAATGTACAATTCTCCCATTGAGACACTTTGTACAATTCTTTTACTCCTTTAAAATTAGCAATTCGGTATCTAGTCTCTGGTGAGGTCTGGTCCACTCCTCCATTGACATGAAATTGTTGTTGTTAATTAAGAAGTTAATGAAAAATATTCATGCAAGGTAAATTTGCCAATTATAATCATCTCTGTTGAAACTGAAATATAGAAATGAGTGATGAACTGGGAACAAAACTAGCCAACTTATTGATATATGATGTTCATTTTTTAATTTTTGCTATATATTTTCTGTTTTCTCTTTATTTTTAAATTTTAATTTTCTTGATCCAAATGAAGAAATTTACTGACAGGCTAATGGGCAGACCAAAGCACTTCTGAATTGATTTTAAGTGTTCCTACATTTAGGGTTATTAAAAACTTCAGTTTCAATTCCAGAAAGATGCTATGTTCTATGTGGGATACAGTTACTTTAAAAAGTTGAAGAAAGGTGCTATATTTATGTCCTGGCATGCTTCCCAAAACTATTTAAGATTCAAACTTGAAGCACTGCAGATAGCTACTATTGGAACAATTCTAAATTATGTTCACATTTGTTGTAATCATTGCTTATTCTTTCAATTTGTAATTTCAAAACAACTAATTTAAATAAGAACATACATAAATTCAGTGTCCCAGGAGATATATAAATATGATACAACTATAAGATCATATCCAATTATCTGAAGGGCTGTCATAGAGGAGAAGGAGGGTCTTTATTGCCTTAGACAATAGGAACCAAACCAGTGAATTAAAATGACAAAAAAGAAAGTTCAGGTTAGATATCAGAAAAAAGTTCCTAAGTATATTAATTGTCAGTAGAAAGGGTGGTGAAGTGGTGAGTTATCTTTCATTAAAACTTTCAAATTGAGACTGGATATGAGGGGTCCTTGGTACTCTCTGAGTTTGATTGTTTTCTTGCAGACATTTCATTACCCAAACTAGATAACATCATTGGTGCTAGTAAGGAGTGAGTTTTTTCTCAGTTTAAGAGATTAACTGATATGTTACCTAGTTTTAGTAATGAAGCATCTGCAAGAAAACAACCAAGCTCAGAGAGCGTCAAGGACTCATCATTTTAACCCTGAGCTACAAATATTCTCCTATATTGGAGGCTGGATAACAGCCTCCCAAAGATGCTATTGTGGAACCTGCACTTAGCAGGATGTTGGATTGGGTGACATCTAAGGTCTATGATCAGTGAAATATAAAATTGATACAAATACTCCAAACATTATACCCAATGATTTATCGCTTCTTATTTCCAAAGTATTGCTGATAATTTGGCTTACATGTCAGTGTCTTTTGAAGGCCAGCAAAATGACATATTATATTGGGGGAATAAAACAGTAGAGGGAAAGCTGAAAAGGCTGTGTTCCAGAAGTGTCTGATTACAAACAATAATGCTAAAAAAATGACAAAATATGCATTGCAACATCATGCAATGCATCATACAATAGCTTTTTATACTTGCAACGAGATCTCAGATGCAAATATATAAGTCTCATGTTTGCACTGTGATGAAGATTTCATCATTTTCTTTGCCCCACTATCTGTTCCTTTCTTTAATTTTGCCACATAAATTAAGAAAATAGTCATGGGATATAGTTAAATAATATGGGGAAGTCCCCAGATTTTTTACCCATGTTATAGTGCAAATCAATATCTTCACAATGATGAGATAAAAGAGGAATGGCAAACTAAGTTTGATATTTTATTTTTATTATCACCATTCAGCTAGTAGTCAAAACAACAAGCAGAGCAACAACACCCTTCAGCTATATAGAATCCACTAAATTATTGTTGTGCTGACTCAGCTCAGAGATCTGGTAGCAGCAGTAGAAGTTTGCTTATTTATTTCAAACACTTATTATAATTTATATAGCATCGGCAGGGAAGGTCAACAAAATCAAGATGGCCTTACTCCCTTTGTACATGGGTCAATGTCACATGTATGTTCAAAGAGGTATGGCTTTGATTCCAAACTAACTTTGCTTTTTGACACAGACCCTTGCAAAATACTGCTGTCTTTAATACATGCTCTAATTCTTCAAGGCCAGCCTATTACAAAATACTGCATGTTACAGATACTATATAGAGGATAAACTCAGATCCTCATAGCAGAACACATTAGAGGTATTCCTTCCTGTCACCTCTCCAGATATTTGTAAATTTGATTATATATCATATACAGCACTGGAAAAAGGTTCAATCCTGCACAGTGTTTCCCAAAGTGTTGACAGTGGAAGATATTTCTGTTCCTCATTAAAACAGCAGGTACATCTTATTTTGCGGGGGAAGCAATATTTATTCTCATGTTCCTCTGTGGGTATAAGAATGAAATACCTCAAAAGAAGTCCATCTTGTATGTTTCTGCACAAACCATTGATCTATCTGCACTTCTTGACTGCAACGCAGCAAATCTCCACTTGTGACTCATTCAGTGGTAGAGCTACAATAAATAACTTTATATTGCAAACTTAATGGCTTCATTGAAAGTCTCTTTCAGTTAACCATGTTTATTGTTTTGATTGGGAAGCTCATCCTCCAATTGGAAGCTTTAGAACTGTTTTTCTGATTTTAGACAGAAAGAAGTATGTTTTTGGGGGGGAGGGTAATGCAGAGCAGCATGTTCAACTTACTTAAATGATAATGCTTTATTAAGCAGGGAAATAGTTTCATCTAGTTTGAATTTCAGAACAAATTAGCATTGTAAAATTAGGAGTTTATCAATCATGTGTTACGGAAAAGTCTGTGCGAAAATAAAGCCGGAGGAGTCCACAGTGAAGGAAATTGTAAAAACAAAAACAAAAACAATTAAGATGGCAGATGCCTGATTAATGTCTTGCCCTTAAGGTATCAATGCTTTTTGGGAAACTGGGAACATTATATTATTAAGAACAATTACAAATAAACATTTAAGAGATAGTTACACCAAAATGCATATAGATGTTAGTATAAATTTATTGAGAAAAAATTTCAGCTGCAATAAACCTGACAGGTCTGTAAAATTAAGACACCAAAGAACCCTGAACTTGATAAATTTGAAAAATAAAAACTGAAAAAAACTAAAATTGACTTATTTGTCCTTGCCATCATGCCTGTGGGAATAAAAAGAGTTTGCTTTTGCAGCCCTGACAAAAAATATATTTACTTTGGAATAAGTGCCCTTTTATTGGAGAAAAGGGAATATATATTTTAAAGAGTAAGAATAAAATAAGAACTTTAATTGTTGCTCTGGGATTAGAGATATAGAGGGTAGCACACTCTGGCCTCATCCATTGGTGAGGCACCTAAGGACGGTTGGAAGCCTGTTCTTCCTGCTTCCCATAAAGAGGACAAGAGGGAAAACAACTTGGTTGCTTAAATCAGCCAGAGAAGAAGCATCTGCAGAACGTTTGCTTTGTTCCTTCTGCCAAATAGAACAAGGCAATTGCTCGGAGACAACACACTCTAACCCCTTTTGCCAGCCGAAGGAATAATAATCACAATTGACAATTTGAGCAAGAAAGCCAAGAAGGAGAAAGAAGTCCAGCTGGGTGGTATATAACTGCCTACTCATAGCCAACTAATTCTTTTTTGCTTGAAAAACAGATTTTCTTGCTTTTCCCTTTATCCCCATCTTTGTTTGATTTTTTTTTTAAAAAAAAAAACATTCTGAGTCAGATAGCAAGGCCCAACACTCTCTTCTTAGCTAATATGAACTGCTGCTCTGGAAAAAAAAGAGCAGTCAGAAAAGTCAGATACAATATAAGTAAGAGTTCAGTGGTACACATAATAAGCTGCATAGAAGTATATAAAATAATTAAACAAAACAAAACAGAACACAGCATCCACCATTACCAGTTGCACCACAGTTATCATGGCCAAAGCCCAAACACACAGATGTATAATTTGCCCCATATTAATCCTATATCTTTTAGCATCAGTAGTACACTCTAGCATACTTATAACTACAACCCGTACTGGTAGTTCTCAACTTATGACCACAACTAAGCCCAACATTTCTGTTGCTAAGTGAAACAGTTCTTAAGTGAATTTTGCCCCATTTTACAATCTTTCTTGCCACAGTTGTTAAGTGAATCACTGCAGTTGTTAAGTTAGTAATATGGTTGTTAAGTGAATCTGACTTCCCCATTGACTTTGCTTGTTAGAAGATCACAAAAGGTGATTCACGTGACCCTGGGACACTGCAACTGTCGTAAATACGAATCAATTGCAAGCCTCTCAGTTTTGATCCTATGGCCGCAGGAATGTTGGAACAGTTATATGGGTGAAAAACGTTCATAAGTCACTTTTTCCCGTGCCGTTGTAAATTCAAATAGTCACTAAATGAATTGCAGTAAATAGAGGATTACCTGTAGTTGCAAAGCTCATGTTGCACTGACTTAAGAATAGCATAAAACCCATGTCAAACAGACTCCTTATATCATGAATAAAAAGTAATAGCATATTATTCTTGTAAGGAAAAAATTCTCCTCCTGAGATATGGTAGCAAGGCTTCCTGTTTTCATTCTTGTTGAAAATCAGCTAACTCTGAAAAGAAAGGAAAAAAAAGGAAAAAGGCAAAAAAGCCATCCTATCCACAACCAGATGTGGTTTCCCCCTTCATTATTATGCACATATGTTTTGATGCAATCCTATCTCAAGTAAATCCTAGACAGACTTTCAATGTATCCTGACTCTGTCAGATAAAGTAGGGAAGTGATTTATGAGAAAATCACCTTCCACAGAAAAAGGTCTTTTACAGTAAATACCATGACAGTGGTTGGTAGATATTTAAATTTAGGAAGGCCTATCTCAGTTATTTCACTGATAGACTGATAGCGTAGCTGTTATAGCAGTAAGCAAAGCAGTAGGTAAATAAAATTCTCTCCAGCAGCATAAAATGAATTGAGAAGAACTATTTTCAACATTAGGTTGTCCATATTCAAGAATACAGCTTGATAATGACAATGGTGAAGAGAAGGAAGGTCATTGTAGTAGCCAACGGTATTTCTGGCTGGTAGCTATAGCCAGCTACAGAAGGACACGTAGGTTGAGTGACATAAATTGAACCAACAGAAGGGAATATTCTACCACAAACAGGCACCAAATGCTTCAGAAAATACCCAAATGGAAACATTTGCATGTAGGCATACTTCCACCAACAGCATAGGTGGAATGCCTATGAAATATTCCTTGGTGGAGTGCCTATGACAGCATTCCCTGCCTGCCAGTGTCAGATACAAGCCTCCAATAAACTCCAATAGCAGGATGGAAAATAACTTAAGAAAGTGCGTACAGCTCATGATCACATATGCACATTTCAGACAAAACAAATATCAGCATGGAAAACCTCAAGGAACAACTAGAACAGACTATCACACCAGAGCATATAGAAAGACTGCAACCACCATCAAGACAACTGCCCAGACATATGCTGGAAAAAGGAAAACCATGCTACAAATCAAACTACACAAACTAAACTTGAGAATCAAGGAGGCACCAGAAACTGACTGGGTGGTCAAAATAGCCAGCTGGCCACTAAGCTAATCAATAGAATTGTTTACAGCCTTAGGAAGATTATTTTAAGCTATAGGACTTCCCACAGAAACCCATCAGACAAACTATGATAGACCAAATGAAGATGAGAACAAAACTCAAAGCAGAGGACAGAGCAGCCCTCAAAAATCTAAAGAAAGACCAAACTATCATCATCCTACCTCAGAATCACTGTTATCATGGACAGATCACAATATATAAAAAAGTGACAGAATTATTAGGAGACACAGTAACTTCCATTCCAGTGAACACCAATCTCATACAAAAACTACAGAATCGGTTTCAAAAAAATTGTCAGTGACTTCACCAAGAAAAGTCAAATTGCCAATGAAGACCAGTGCTAGATGAAAAGTAGTGGCCCTGTCCTCCCACACTTCTATATGGACACTCTAAAACACCCAAGCCAAGCATACCTCTCCAACCAGGCACCCTAAACTATAACAATACCAAAGAACTGTCAAAACACACACAGGAAACCATCAATAACACCTTCAAAGGAATAAAATTCACTAGGGGAAAAAGAAAACAACACACTACCCTTCCTAGAAATCGTCATTAGCAGAAGCAGTGACAGAAAATTAGAAACACAAGTGTATTGTAAAACCACCCATCCAAAAAACACACAATATGTTTTTAAGCCAGACTTAGTAAATAAATGACTCTGCTTTTGATTTCACTTTGCAGGCATTTCCACCTGGCTTGAAGATCTCCCAGATTTTAGAACTAGAACTTTCCCCCTCCAAA